>CM069531.1:6773750-8260625 GCA_035773235.1 Eospalax fontanierii
CTCCTGATATCAATGGGAGTGTTTTGAGTTTTTCTGTACTTGATATGATGTTGGCTGTGGGATTTTTATTTATTGATTTTATTACGTTGAAGCACGTTCCCCGTATCCTTAGATTCTTTATGACTTTTATCATGAATAAATGTTAGATTTTGTCAAAGGCCCTTTCTGTACCTAATGAGATTTTTTCAGTCCTTGTGTCTATTTATGTGGTGGATTACTGTTTATCAGTTTTTGCTTGTGGAAACATCCCTGCATCCCTGGGATAAAGTCAGTTCTATTACGGTGGACACTTTTTGATGTGATCTTTCATTGGGTTTGTGAGTACTTTATTGAGAAGTTTTATGTCTATATTCATCAAAGAGATTGACGTATAATTTTCTTTTTTGTTGCATCTTTGTCTGGTTTTGGAATCAGAGTAATTCTAACTTCAAAGAAAGAATTGGGAAGTGTTCCTTCCTCTTCTATTTTGTGAAATAATTTGAGAAGTATTGGTATTAGTTCCTCTTTGAAGGTTTGTTAGAATTCTTTGTTGAATCCATCTCACCCTGGCCTCTTTTCAGTTGGGAGACTTTTAATGACTATATCTATCTCTTTAGTTGTTATAGATCTATTTAAATTATTTATGTCAATTCAATTCAACTTTGGTAGGCTATCTATGTAGAAATTTATCCATGTTTTTAGAATTTTCAAGTTTAGTGGAATATAGATTTTTAAGGTGTGTCATATTTTCTGAATTTCCTCAGGGTCTGTTGTAATGTTTCCCTTTTTGTCTCTGAGTTTATTAATTGGGTTCCCTCTCTCTTTATTTTGGTAAATTTGACTGAAGATTTGTCAATCTTTGTTAATCTTCATTTCATTAATTCTTGGTCTTGTTTTCTTCATTCACATTTCCTTTTCAGCCTTGATTTTGTTTATGTTTTTCCATCTATTCCTTTTAGGAGCCATTTGTTCTTAGTTTTCCAAGGCCTTCAGGCTCATCATTAAGTTATTTATATAAGATGTCTCTAATTTTCTGATGTAGGCACTTAATGCTATAAATTTTCCTCTCAGAACTATCTTCTGTCCAGTAGATTTTGATATATTGTGTTTTCATTTTCATTCAATTTTAAGAATTCTAATATTTCTCTCTTGATTTCTCCCTTGATCTAATTTTCATTTAGTAGTGTGATACTCAGTCTCTGTCAGTTTGTGCATGCCTTCCCAGTTCAATTGCTGTTGATATTTAGCATTATCCCTTTGTGACTCCATGAGGAACCTAGTGGGCAGATAGGCAAGCCACTTGTAGTAAATCCATTCCAGCACTGGTCTCCATAAGCCATGTCTTTTGCTGTGACTTTCATTATGGTTTTCAACTAGGGTTAATTAAGAGAACATTTGACAATGCCTAAAGTTATGTTTAAGTATTATCATTCTGGGGAGGAATTATTGACATCTAGTTAGTAATTCTAGCAATACTGCTAAAGGTCTACAATCCACAGTCTTCCCCCAGCTTCCAACAATGAATTTATCTGATTGTGAGTGTCAAAACCGAAAACTCTACTCTACAATATACCAAGGGAGTTTTAATACCATAGCTTTGCTAACCACAGGCCACTATGGGGTCCAGGTTTCAGCTAACCAATAAATAAACCTTTTGAGCTTTTCCAGTTATTTGAACTAGTACTTTTAAATTAGACTCTCCAGATAATGCATCTATATGAATAAATTCAAACTGACCCAGTATCATATTCCTCCCATTCTGGTCTGATACCCTTAAGAAACTCTTATCTGCATTTTCTACATGTCTGTTCATATAAATTGGCAAAATATTATACTTAACATGTGTCCAACATGTATATAATGGGGTTTGTATCACATTATAGGTCTGTAATCAATAGAGTCCTAAAAATCATCATTCACTTGGAGGGGCATAATCTGTGGACCAGTCATCACAGTTTTGTGGGTTACAGGAGTCCAGCCTTTCTACACAGGGAAAAAGAGACTGCTTCTTTTGGCAAGAGAAGCTCACGAAAATGTAGAAGTTCTAGATCCTCAGCTTAATTAAAATCTGGCTAAATACAAGTATTTCAAAGTCTACCTGTGGGCTGGAGAGACTGCTCAGTGGTTAAGAGCACTTGCTACTCTTGTACAGGACCTGGATTTGGTTCCCAGCACTGACGTGGTGGCTCACAAACATCTGGAACTCCACTTCCAAGGGATTCAGAGTTTACTCATTCCTGAATAGTGCCATGAGTTGAAGAGGAGAGCCTTGCATGAGCAAGAGTCCAAACTGCATGGCCATTTGGTCGCTCCACAGAACATCAGATTTTCAGAAACTTCAACTCTGAGGCTATAGGGGATAAAGTTCCTTTTAAGAAGGTCATAGAGGTGGGATATGAGATGGTACCAATAGGGAAGGGGTATAAAGATGATTAAGATCGTTTAAGATATTCTGTAATGAAATACATAAAAATTCAATAAAAATTTACAAAAACAAAACCAAAAAGAAAAGAAAAGAAAATTTTACTTAAAAAAATGGCCATGGAAGTGTTCTGATTACTGAGTGTCAGGATGGAATTTTAGATTTCATTGTGCATGTCCCCTCCAGGGATTCTCCATTCCATTTAGAAGCCACCAGCCCCGCTTTCAGAATGTTATTCTCCCTGTAGCTTCTACTGCTTTGGCTTACTGTTCCATTGACAATTTAAGTAACTGTTTTGTCTTCCACAAGCTACTAGATGCTTCTGTCTGCTGGAAATGAAATTTAATACCTTTAATCACATAAAAGAACCAATAAAAGATCTTTTTCTGTAAGTTCTGGTGTGCTCTGAATCGTTTAATCTTTTAATCCCCAAAGATGCATCAGTTTAGGGTTGGTTGGGGAAACAGAGGCAGAACAAGCATTATGAGGAAGGCATTTTAACATAGGAGTTAGAGCTGATGTCAGTAGTGGGGCTGTGAGGATTTGAATTATCTGAGTACTATGGCTGATGGTTGGGGAACATTTTGCTGCGATCTCACCGAAAACCCTGGTACAGAGAAAGCTGTTTACTTTAGGGAAACATATGAACCATTCCAAGTGAAGGAGAAGATTATAAATTGAGGAGCCTGCTTTGAATGGCTCCTTCATATATGCCTTCTGCCTACTGCCACTTTCCAAACACCAGCCAGTTGCTTCATTGGCTAATTCAAAACTAGAACCAGATGCGGAAAAGGCACTCCAGAGGTGCCAGGTCTCCCCTTTGTAAGGGACTGGTACCCAAGTTCACAACAAAGGTAGCACACTGATCGATTTTGCAATTTCTCATTAATCTCCATTGTCCAAACACTACCTGCAGCCTCCCTAGTGTTCAGCATATATCTGAACATATATAGCAGACGGCTTTTGAATATTCTTCCTAGCATTAGAGTATTAGCTCCCCATGTAAGTACTGAGCATTTGATCCCAGGATGTGTATGTTACAATGACCTAGGAGATCATGTTTCTGGACTTACCTGCTGCTAAACAGAAACTTTTAGGGTCAACCTCCTGTATTAGTGGAAGTGGTAGTGGTCTGGGTGTGGAACTGAGTCAGAAGGAATGACTGTGACTCTTTCTTCAAGTTGTTCTTCTGTTTCACATAAGGACTTCCAGAGAAAAACTGCAAGGAACCAGTCAACACTGCTGAGTTACCCTGGCTCACTCTTCTAGGTGACCTCTGCATGTGATAATTTCATCATAATGTTAAGTTCTCCATGCATGACTGCCCTTTTTGAGTAGGGGATTCCCTCTCAAGTCTGCGTGGTGGCTGCAGAGAGGAGCTACTCTTTCCTTTGCTGCGTGGCACTGCTCCTCACAGTGGCTTAAGCATCACTTTTTGGTGAAGCTCAGCTGGACTTCCCGTCGTATTAGACAGACTGCATTCTCAGAACAGCATTGCACAGCTTTTATAGCACCTCTATAGAGAGTAATTACATAGCTGTTTACCTATTTGATATCTTAAGCCTCAGGAGAGACTGTGGCTGTTTTGTTTAATTTTTCATTTTTTTGTTTACATTATATCACGGTGCCTGACACATTATAGGTACTCAGTAAATATTTGATGTAGGTGTCACTTGATAGTATCATAGCATCTCTTGCAAAGCTGACAGCGGGATACCTAGGAGAGCATGACAGGTGCCATCAGGAGAGCTCTGTTCTACTTCAGTTAGTATCTCGCTAGATGGCCGTAGGCAGGTCACCTGAACTGCACAAATTTTGTTTAGTTTACTCACCTGGGAGGTCAAACAGTTGACCTGGAGAGAACGTCCATTGTTTCTGAGTCTGTAACTTCTCTATATGGTCAATATTGTACAGTCTATATTCTTTAAATGGGGGACATTGTTCACCGACATAGAATATGGAAGAAAAGTGGGGAGAG
Organism: Eospalax fontanierii; assembly: GCA_035773235.1. NCBI lineage: Eukaryota > Metazoa > Chordata > Mammalia > Rodentia > Spalacidae > Eospalax > Eospalax fontanierii. The sequence continues at coordinate 6,778,130 of CM069531.1, forward strand.
AGAATATTGAGATGAATTCCAAGACTTTAACTTTGGTCACTGGTGTCTTTATTGAAACAGTAGCAATCAAAGTCTATAGCCTGAGGTGGAAATGTTTCTTTGGACTCAAGGTTCTCAAAGTTTTCATTATTTTTTAAAGGTTTGGCCAGTTTTATGGATTAAATTCATATCTTAATTTTTTTCTTCAAGCTAGCTTAGTTCCAAAGACTTCAATTTAGGAATTATTTACATCTAGTTTTTTTTTTAATTTGTACATGTTTGGGGATCATTATACTAATTTAAAAACATGTGTTAATCAAATGAGTAATAAACATTATCATATCTTCAACTATTAATCAGATTTCATACCTTTCTTAAAATACACCATAGACTGTTTTAACTAATAATGATGCTATTGTGCTAAAGAAGAGCTGGAGGTAATTCCTCCTTGCTGTGCCTTGGTTCATCTTATAAAACTTCTTGCTGTCCCTCAGAACCTGCCCTTCCTAGTTGTTAGTGACCATTGTTTCACTCCATTCTTTCACAAAACTCTCTTATCTCTACATATGAGTGAAAACACGTGGTATTTGTCTCTCTATATCTGGCTTGTTCACTTAACTTGGCTATATGAAGATGGAATGATTTAATTGTTCCAGGTTTTGTTTTATTGGTCTACATGTCCATTTTTATGCGAGCATCATGCTGTTTGGGTTACTGTTGCTCTGTGGCATGTTTTAAAGTCTGGGACTGTGATGTCTCCAGCATTGTGCTGACCTCCCTATCGGAGATCCTGGGCTACATTACTTCCTTTATGATTCCACATTAATTTTAAGAGTTTTTGTTTCTATTTCTGTGAAGAATGTCATTAGTATTTTTGTTGGATAGCATTGAATCTACACATTACCTTGGCATTGTGATCATTTGAACAATACTGAGTCTTTCAGTTTTATACCTTTCTATTTCCCCGTGTCTCCTGTTCTTTCTTTCATCGGTATTTTATTATTTCAGCTGTAGAGCTCTTTCATTTCCTCAGTTAAATTTATTCCTAAATAACTGGGTTTTGTAGTTATTGTGATCGGGATTTCCTCTTAAGAAACTTCATTATTATTGTATAAAATGCTACTAAAACATGCTGATTTGGTGTCCTACAGCTTTACTAAATTTATTTCTTTCTTCTAACAAATTTGTGGAATATTTAGGTTTTTCTGTGTATGACGTGATATCATCTGTAAGCATGGAGAATTTTACTTCTTTTACCCTTTAGAACTTGCCTGTGTTCTTGCTAAGAATTCCAGAGCTATATTAAATAAGAGTGTTGAGTCTGGGCATCCTGGTTCACTGAGACAGTGGCAGTAGCTACCAACTTAAGCACTAGTGTCCTCTGGATTTGACTCTATGGGCCTAAAGACACATGCCTTTGGAAAGCCATGTCCACCACAAAGTTGCCCAACAGGCTCCTGATCGGCTGCCATCGAGATGACGGCAGCCCCCGTAGACACTGCTGCTGTAAGTCAAAGGTGAATGACCCACACAGGGACTACACTTCAAACGCCTCTATATCCACCCCTGAAGCATGTGAACAGCTGGCATCTTATATTCCATTTAAACGAAAGCATCCTTGCCTATCAGAGTTTCCTCATAAAATGGGAAGGAAATAACGTTTCACAGAGGCACAGATGCTGACATAAAGACAAAAGAAAATGAAACAGTTACTTAGTTAATCTACATAATTATGAGTGCCTGACTTGTTGGAGATTTTTAGATGCTTGAGACACAGAGGCAGAGGATAGTGATTTATTCCTTAGGCTTGCCATAGTCTAGTGCTCTGAATAGTAGACTTACAAGGAGTAACTAAACATAACTCCAAAGTGGTTGTTCTAATCACTGTTGCTTTCTTTTTAAAACATACAAATCAGGGTAGATTCTAAAAAGTTCTTTGGGGTCCATTTGCTTATAACTAAAGAGCATTTCATACGTATTTCCTTTGTGCAATTACAACTGAATTTTTGTGATTTATCCTTTTGAAATTATTCTTTTTATTTTGGGAGGATTTCCTTGAGACAGGGTCTCCCTAGACCCTGCTGACCTGGAGCTCACTATGTAGACTAGGCTGGCCTGGATCTCACAGAGCCACCTGCCTCTACCTCCCAAGTGCTGGCATTAAAGGCGTGTGCCACCACTCCTGGCTTATTCAACATTTAAAAGCCAGGTTGTTTTATATTTTATTGATTAAAGTTCTCATAGGTAACTTTTTTCCAAAGCCAATAATTTTCATTTACATTAAACATTAACAGAGGCTGTAAATCACCTCCTTTCTCAACAGCACACACCTTGAGGCTCCCCAGGACAGCCCAGATCATCCCAGAGCCTATTTGCCTCTTCACCACTTTTTGATGTATAGAATATAATTAGTTCTTGAGTCATGTTGCACTAAAAGTTTGATCATAGCATTTTTACCTAAGTCCTTAGTTCTTAATAAAATTTGAGCTGGGCTGCTGTGATGGCTCACCAGATAAAAGTGGTTGTCACCAAACCTGACAACCTGAGGTCATTCCATGGAATCTACATGGTGAAGCAAAGAGCCAACTCTTGCAAGTTGTCCTCTGACTTCCATATGTCAACATTCACACACACACACACACACACACAGAGAGAGAAAGAGAGAGAGAGAGAGAGAGAGAGAGAGAGACATACAAACAAATAAATTAATTACTTTTTTAATTGATAAAGCTGAATTTCTCCAGTGTAAATATTAAGTGAGCTGCCTTTCTATATGGATACAGGTTTTTGTGTGCATGCGGAGAAGGTTATCTATCCATCTTGCCCATCCATGTCTTCACACGTTGCCGAGGCACTGGGCTGATCTATGACATGATCTAGTCTTTCTCTTTCTGTAAATTCCTTCATTGACGATGCTCACAATCCATGCAGCAGCAGCTGATTTTAGCACAATGCCTTCTCCCTTCTTACTCCTAACACTACCCGCTGCTCTCAGCTACCAGGCAAGCACAGTATGATGGTCTGGAAGCACTGAAGAGATGTTTGAAGGTCTTGTTCAGGAATGTAAAGTGATGTCTGTCAGTATGGTTGAGTGTTTTCCCTCAGTGCCTTCACGGAAATGGAATAATCCTCATTCAGATTTAAGCAGGGTTGTGGTTTTGCATCCAGAGAGCATGAGCAGAGACAAGATGGACAAGGAATTGAATATGTAAAAGTGACTACAAATACTGAGTGGAATGTTCAATCTAGAAAGGATACTGTAGCATGCAAAGGTCGTAGACAGGGAAAAGTGGTTAACTGATTGGAGGTGCCTTAGTCAAAGATTGCTCCAACTGTTGGGGCCGCTGGGGAAGGCTAAGGCTTGTGCTTGGGGAGTTGGTGGAATTCTGGCTGGGCTGCAGCTAACAAGGTCTAAAGGAGCCTAAGGCATTTTGATTGTTGCTTTGGTTTCTTTTGGTTCAGTTTAGTTTGATAGGTCTCACAATGTGTCCAGAGCTGACCTGGGCTAGCCCTGAGCTCACAGTTCTCCTGCCTCAGTTTCCCTTGTGCTGGGATTATAGGTGGGCAGTAAACTCACCTTTCTTTGTTTTGTATTTGCAGCTTGTCAGGTTCTCTCCCAAGTGAAGTCTGAGGAAGGGTACCTGTACCTCTTCTAAGCTGTGCTCTAGGCTTTCTGACATTTTGTCATATTTCTCCGGCATTTCAGTCATACCCATTAGTAAATCTTCTTAAACTAAGCTATTTCAATTATCTCTTTATTTTACCAAGGTAGAACAATAGCACTAAAGGAGCCTCGTGTATACATTCAAGTCTCTCAGTTTGGAAGCACAGAAGTGGAGATGAGTGTGTCTACGCTTACAGCAGCACGGCCAGCAGGGCCGGAACCCAACCCTCAGCCATCCCTCCTGTGTTTAAAGACTACCATTGCTTTATCTAAGGTCTTTTGAAATACTTTTATTGTAAAATATTGCAAACATAGAAACGTACACAGTTTAATATACTAATATATGTATTCCTACCACCATTTTAGCATGTATTTAGATCTGAGAACAAAATAATACAGAATTGAATGAAGCTCTTCCTCCCATAATCGTCTCACAGATTTTCATTGCTTCTGTCCTCTTTGGGGGTAACCATCATGACACAGTGGGCATTTGCCAAGAACTCCTGTAGGATTCCTTTTAAAAGAAAATAAATTCTAAAAGCAATCACATTTATGGAGGTTTTAATCTTATTAACATGAGTGAGCCTTCAATGCTAAGAGAAAATTGCAATGACATCTATTTACAGATCTCATCATCCAGAGAAGAGGAGAAAGAGTCCTAAATACATCTTCCAGTGAAGCCCCAAATGAAACTGATTCAGGATTATGGTTTCAGCAGTAAGAATCACACCCTGTTTTCCTAAGAGTAAAAAAGTGAGAGGTGCTTCTAGGAAGGACCAGCTTTGTGGGCGTGTGTCCTGTTCAGTCACAGGAAGGCTCATTGCTCATGGGATCCTGTGCTTGGATGATTTCTGAATGAAGGGTCTCTGTCCTTTGTCTGCATTTTTGTCAGTCATGCAGCTGGTTTGCGGCCCAAGAGAACTACACCAAGCCGCTTGGTCTACCCTGGCTGTCAAACCTGCTCTGTCCTCAGGAGGGCGCTCTTCTGCTTTTAATGCTCAATCAGAACAGTGTATGCAGACCTCTTCCCTCTATTCCCCCAAGGCACTGCTAAACACAAAGAACAAAGAAGGACGTTCTAGACCAGCAGTTTCAAAAGGGAAATGAACAATCTTGCTTCCTGAGATTTCTGAGTGTGCATTTATATGAAAACATATCTGTTTTATTTTATAATATATTATTCCCTGTTTATTGAATGTTTGTGAATTTCATATTTATATTTAAATCCCCTCCCCTGTCCCCTCTCTGAACCTCCTTACTACCCTCTGCCCAATTTTACATATATATATATATGTGTGTATATATATATATATATATATATATATATGGAGAGAGAGAGAGAGAGAGAGAGAGAGAGAAAGAGAGAGAGAGAGAGGCCTATAGAGTCTAGTTTTTGTCTCCCGAAGCCCTTCAGCATGGGTCCATCCTCCAGAGTCATAACCTAAACGGAGACTGATTGCCTCTCCCCCTCCCTGCAGACATTAATTGCCCATAGTCCCTTGGATAGCATTTGGGTTTCTTGCCCACTTCCCTGTGTCTATGCTGGGGTTTTTTTATTTGAGCTTGCATGGGACTTGTGCATAGTCACCATTTCTGTGACCAGCTGTCTGGAGAACTCTGCTTCGTTGTGGACATCCTCCACCAGTTTCTTACAATCTTCCTGCCTCCTTTTCTACAATGATCCTGAGAAGTCATGGAGGCAGAAGCTGGGTACAGACGTCCAGTTCAGGAATAAGCACTCTGCAGTCTCTTATTCTCTACACACTGGCCTGTGTGGGTTTCTGTGTTAATTTCCAGCTCCTGCATAGTGAATAGTCTCTGGTCAGAGCTGAGAGATGCATCAGTCTGTGGATATAACAATAAGTCATTAGGAGTCACTTTAACACTATGTCTATTTAGCAGAATAATAGTATTGGGCGCTCCCCTATGGCCTGTGTCTTGTCTAGCCACAAGCTCCTAGGCTTGATGTCAATATCAGGTGTCGTCTCTATCTTATGAAACAGACCTTGAATCCAATTAGAAAGTGACTGGATACTCTCATAATGTTCATGCCACTATAAATCCAGAGGGCATATCTTGCCAGGTCAGTTGTTTTCCTCACAGAATTCACAACTGGGTAAGATTGGCAATTAATTTTCTCTTCCAGTAGCAGGCATTTGTCAGCACTCTGAAGCTAAACAGGAGGGATGATGCTGTGAAGTCAGGGCCAGCTTGATTTCTCCTTGTTTGCTCTGTGACTAGTGTATGTAGTAGATGTTTTACCATCAAATTCTGCTGTGTAACCAAGGAGCTAATTATGCTCTATCCTATACCTGTCAGATACCATCAACATGGGGCTACCTTTAACTGCATCTAAAGATGTTAAAGAATTAAAATTTGAAGTTTACAATCTACATAGAGGGTTCATAGGTTCTGCATAGCCCAGTGTCATGTGACTGTGGGCTTGTGTTTGAGAAACCTCTGATACTTCTTTTCTTTTTACCTTTCCACTCATGATCAGTTTTGGAGAGACAGGTATCTTCACTTCTTCCTCTCTAGGACACTTTTTCCTCTGTATCCCCTAAGGATATGGTTGTTAGGGTCCCAGATCAGAAAAGTAGTTTCTGAATAACTTCCCCATTTATTTACGTGCCAAGAACTCCTCTAGCCTCCCTGCTGAAACACGAAGGACCAAAGACAAGTTGTCCACGGCTCCTATTCTCTCGCCGAGTTTCTGCACACTTTTCTGTTCTGGTTTATTTTGCTCTAACTCAGTTACATCTTTAAAAATTTTTTATTGAGTTTTTGTACATTTTATGTAACAAATTTAAATCAGATTTAGACCCTTGCTCCCATCCATTCCTCCACTCCTTCACCAGACCTCATGCATTCTGTCATATATGTTAAGTCTTCTCCAGTCAAGCATTTGTACTCAAATGTCCCCCCTGTGCAAATTCATCCACTGGAGACTAGTCAGCCTATCCTGAGATCTTAAGGCATTTTCCCCCTCACCCAGTAGTAATTAGTCTCCAGTAGTTCCCAGTCTAAGGCCAACCTGCCACCCATTTCTCTAACTACTCTGGTCCCTTGTCTGAGTTGGCATGGATCCTGCGCTCGATGCACCCCTGCTGCAAGCTTCCGGTGGCCTCAGAGCCTCTGCTTCCTTATGTCCACGGATCAGCCCTGGCTAGCACAATCTTTCCGTTCTCCCTTCTGCATTGATCTCTGAGCTTTGGGTGGATGAGCTTTAATATGGGTTCCTATCCAGGGACATAGAATCTTCAGTCTCTTATTCTTTAAAACTAGGCCAGTTGTGGATCACACTCTATCGTATAAGGAAACTTCACTGGTGAGAAGTGAGGGACGCATTTCTGCTACTCATTTAGCTATGTTCCATGAGACTTACATGTAGAGGTTCAACTGTAGCTATGTCACCTAGGACTGGGCATCTCTCAGATGTATATTCTCTGTGTGTGACCAGTTGTGGGATTCTGCAGTAGCCTCCATCTGTTGCAAAAAGAAGCTTCTTTGATGAGTGGTGTACTGTATGCTTGTCTGTAAATACAAGGATCTGTATTTAACACTTGGCAAAAGATTTCATTTGTCTAGAGATGAGAGACATATGGTTTTCTCGAGGATCTAGGACCTGTCCAGCCATGTGTGTCTGGCTGTGTTCATGGTACCACCCGTGAGCTCGCTCCCATTGAGAGGGAGTTAAGTCCAATGAGACAGCTGTTGATTGTCCCCCAGATAACAACAGTGCCTCTACGGCACCCACAGAGGTCGTTTGCTGTGTTGGTTGTTAGGGTTATTAGTCTTTACAGCGGTGTCTCTGCTACATCTTTAAGCATTTTCATCAAACAATTTTTTGTGGTGCATTCCAGGAAATGTTTTTCAGACCACTCAGCATGTTTTTCAGATATGGAAATCTAGAGAGCTACTCTAATACAGAGAAAACTATGACATGGACACAAAATGTAAGTTTTTATGCAAGTGCTTTTATGCAAGTGCACTAGGAAGAGAACTCATTTAGGTGGAGGAAGTAAAGAACAGTGTTTAGTTAAATGAACAACTAGGGATAGGTTGTTCAGGCTTCAACTCCACATTTACTGGTTATCAGAGTAACTTAATTTGCTATTTTCTTTTGAGTCAGGTTCTCACTATGTAGCCCAGGCTGGGACAGAACTCATAATCCTCTGGACTCAGCTGCCCAAAACCTGGGATTACAAGAATGCCATCAAACTTGGTATCATAAGTGTTATTGTTTAGCTGATGAATTATACTGATTCTTGTCAGTAAATGGAAATCATATATCTAAGAAATAACAAGAAAGTATGGGCAATAATAAATTGTGATTAGAGAAGGAAATGTGACTGTTAATTAGAATAATTAGAATGTAACAGAACTTACAACAAAATTACTGTTCTCTTTTAATATATGAGTGTTTTTGAGCTATATAGCATCTAATATAACATATAAATCTAATATAATAAACTTAAGAAATAAATCATTACTGAAATAGGTAGTACTTCTCTGGATCACCCCGCAAGGCTACACTATTACCCATTCAGAAAGAATGTCTTGAATTTGATCCTGAGATTCCAATCTCTCTCTCTCTCTCTCTCTCTCTCTCTCTCTCTCTCTGTGTGTGTGTGTGTAGGCCAGAAGTTGACATTGCCTCCTTCAACCACTCACCTTATCATTTGAGCCAGTGTCTCTCACTGAACCTGACACCCATCAGCTGGCTAGGCTGGCTGCAGAGGCTCTGAGGATTCACCTCATCTCCACCTACCCTTTGCTAGGACTACAGCTATATGCAGCCACAAACAGCTTTTGTGTGTGTGCTGGAGATCTGAACTCATGTTCTCATGTTTGTGCAGCACACTGACTGAGCCATCTCCCCAGCCCAAGATTCCATTCCTTTAAACAGTATTTTAACCTTATATGTATATTACTTTTAACAATGATTTCATTTAGCTTGGTGTTAAAGGCATACTATTATACATAAACATGTATGTAGATAAATTTATATAAAGAGGCTTAGAAGGAGGCATATGAGTTGCTGAAATATGCACATATTCACAAGAGGCTTTGCTATTGTTATATAATCTAATTAATAATTAATGTAATTAATCATTTTGGTTGTGAGAATCAACCATGTTTATTGGTTGATAAGCAAAATCATGTGCATGTTGACACACAGATGTGTACAAACATTCATTCCTACCCCATGTACTTGTTACATATGCTTCATGCATATGTAGAGAGAAGAGCTGGGTTATTGATTACAGGGTCGTGTGTTCATTCTCAAACTTGTTAACTATCAGTAAACAGTTCTCAAGGGCAGTCTGTCCATTTACTGTCCTACAAGAGGCACGTACATACTCTCTCCAACATTTCTTAGTATCAGATTTTCTGACATTTGCCTATGTGAGGGTTGGTTTTAACTTTCACTTTCCTATAATGAAAACTGAAGGTTCATGTTTCCTTCTCTGAGATTTGCCTGTTCCTACATTTTCCCCTTTAAACTGTTCAGTTGTTTTTCTTCCTGATAATATATACATCCTCTGACTCCCTAGTGCTGAGATTAAAGGTGTGTCCCACTGAGATACACTGCTTCTTTTGCTATCACTACCCATGTGTCCCAGGTCTAATTCATTGCTCTGAGATTCAAAAACCTAGAAATGTTGGCATGTGTGCTCTGATCTCTGATCCACAGCGATTACAATGCTAATCATGTTGGACCCAGGCCCTCTAATTACTTTTTTGAACTCAGTCACCTCTGCTGACCTGTTCTCCAAATGAGTTCATATTCTGACAGATCAAAAGTTAGAATTTACTGCACAGGTTTAAGGGGCAAATGAGATCTCTGGTAGGGTTTTACTTTTTATCTTATATGAGTTTATAGAATGATTCAGGGGAGAAATGACACCCCATGAGTCTTTCGATTCCTGACCATTTACTTAGGACTCTGTTACTTAGCAATTTCCTCTGAGATAAAACTTTCATCTTGGATAGAAGATCAGATGGGTAAACAACAGAATGTTCTGAAGAGAGGTAACCAACAGGCTTTGGTCTGTTGTGGGGTCCCTATCTGAACTGTATAGACGTTTTTTCATGTCTCTCCAGGAATGATGTCACACAATAGTCTTTAGAACCTTCCAGCAACAACCCAAAAAGAGTCGCTAATTTTTCTTGTAAAAATCTTGCACATATTTTGTTGGATTTATTTTTAGATTTCTCATTTTAAGAGATATAGTAAGAATATCTTTTAAATAGGTGCATGCATGCATGTGTCTATATGTGTGTGTGCATATGCTTGTGCATATGTATGTGTGTGTCCTATTTCTTTTTGCTTTTAAATTTGTGTGTGTGCAAGTACATTGTATATCTTCACTATCTTCACGTGTGTATTCCTCCCCCCGCCAGGAGGTATACGCTCCTGATCCTGTGAGGCTATAATAATCTCAGTGTAATTTTAGGTCTCTGAGATCATACCTCAGTTGATGTAAGCTGCTGTAGTTTGTATTTAAAGTGCTTCTGCTACTTTCTAAATTGAAAGAATAAATTTATTGACTCGGTGAGGTAGACTTTTCTATTCATGGGTGATCATAAGTCTTTGGAAAAAATCTCTTGCTCTATTGAAATATGGATCAAAGTTACACCAGAGCAAGAGACATTGCTGATTGACCAGAGAGCCTTGTGCAGCAGCTGCCTTTCTGAATCGTGCTTGCTAAGGGGTGTTCTGGCAGAGCTCCACATTTCCCCATGTGAGGTCTTTGAAGGTGATCAATGCATTCCAGGACTGCAGGCATTGTTTTAAGTATTTTGACTATTTTATCATTTTCAATTCCCACTGACAGCCCTGTGAAAGAGGTACTGTTATCTGTTTTACCTCCAAAGAAACAAGGGCCCAGAGATACATCTAGGAAGAATCAAAACCGCCTTGATAAGTTAATTTGTCTTGGATACCTGACCATATTTCCTCTATGCACACTTAAGTCGTTACACAATATGTTTTTGTATTGGAAGAATTTGGAGTTTTGAGAAGTTTGGGCTACTTTATCTTTTGAACAAGTGTCCTTAAGAGCTGTTGGAAGAATATTCTGAGACAAAGTGACCTCGTGGCATTTTTGTCTCTCACTGGTTCTCTGGGAATCCAGCAGACTCACCTGTATTTAACACTGAACTCAGATGTCTAAGGGTCCTACCTTCTAGAGGGCGGGGCTTCCCAGTGCTGACAGTGCAGAAGCAGAGGGCAGCGTTTGTCACTCATGAGGCCACTTGGCAGATTACAGTCACATGCCTGAACCTGGGCTCGCTTTCTTGGTTGCACTGTGTCCAAGTCCAAGTTTGCTTCTTCCTGACAGGAAGCAATTTTCCTCCTCCCTGCCAATCGCTGTACTATTAGCAACACCCTAATTACCCCTGCCTGTTCCCTGTCTCAGAGTACAAGCAGGTGCCAGCCAGACCAAGGAAGAATCTCAGTTATCAAAAGAAAAATGTTCTCCAAACAGTTCTAAAGGCCACCACTCGATTCCTGGCTTTGGAACTCACAACAGGAAACTACTAGAACAGGAAACTACTCACGTGCACAGGCACACAGTTTTATCCTAACAATCACTTTTATTCACCAAAGCATGCATTTTTTTAAAACTTATAATACAAAGTAATAGGCTCTTCACTCTGGCATTTTCATGTGTCATCTGGTCTTGTTGGTCCCCCTCTCCCACTCTCATCCCTCATCCCTGCTCTTGTACCTACCATCCACCTAAATATTTTCTGGAACCTTAAACCTTTATTAATTGTATTCTTTTTTACTTTCTGAAACAGGGTTTCCCTTGCCCCTCTGCCTGGCCTGGAACCCACTCTGTAACCCAGGCTGACCTCAATCTCCCAAAGGCTCGTCTGCTCCTGCCCCTGCCCCCGCCCTTCTGTCTCTCTGGTCCTCTGCCTCTCTGCCTCCAGAGTGCTGGGACTAAAGGCATGCACCAACGTGCCCAGGGCTTAATTGTATTCCTGATGGAATTACAATTACTTATTAGTAGCATAAAGTTATTTCTCTATTCTATATCCAAATACTTAAAATTCAATAATAAGTGTGAAAACTTGGAAAAAAACAGTTTTATGAATTAATAATGTACAAATTTGGCTAGAAACCTGTCTAAAATTGATATGGAACACATCTAGGCTGTCAAAAATAATAAAGGAATAAATAAATTATGAATTTTGTTAAATGTTAGATATAAACTTTAACATTTTATTGTCACTGAATCTCTTAATACAAAAGATATTTTCCTTTTAAAAGAATATAAAAATCCGTGGATGAATATTAATTTTTGTTAGAATGAGTAAAATACCAGCATTGATTCTACTACACTTTTAATTTTTAAAGCTGTAGATTCTAAGAAACCTTTCATATAAGTAATTAGTTATAAATGGAAGAAGTATTATTATAGAAATGTCCCTTGGTTCTTAGATGTCCCTGGGAGTTAGCTGCCTAAAGAATATCTGTGACCCATTAACAAACTGTGTGGTAGCTGTGATGGTTAAAATCGTCAGCTTGATGGGACCTAGAATCACCTACAAGAGAAGCCTCTGAGCATGTCTCCATGAGATTTCTGGACTGAGTTGATGGGGCTGGAGAAGCCACCCTACCTGTGGGTGGCATCACTCCTTGGGCTGAGGTCTTGGGCTGCATAAACAGGGGAACCAGGCTGAGCGCCAGCATTTGTTGTTTTCTGCTTCCTGACTGCAGACTGAACGTGACCAGCTGCCACACTTCCCGCCACTGTGCTGTCTCTAACGTAAGGTGCCTTGATTTCGTCTTTAATCTTTGTAAACAAAGCATCCAGAACCCATCAGACTGGCAATGGCCCTTGTCATGCACACAAGGGAGGCCTTCCCTTTGCTCCTCATCTATAAGGACAGTGGACAGTGTTTACTCCTGTGTCATTCCATAGGTATTTACAACCTAAAGAATTTTCCATAGCAATTGGGAATGAATGTGATGCTTACCTCTTTTGTTGGAAAACTAGAGAAAAGGCAATGGAAGGAGATTTTTTGACCAGAAGTGACTTCTTAGTATATTAACTTTAGGAAAGAATATAAATAGAAGTTAGATTTCCAGAAATCAATGGTTTAAAAATATTTAATTTATTATTATTATTATTAATTAGTAGTAGTATGGGTGGTATGTATGTGTGTGTATTATGTGTGAGTGTGTCTACCTGCTACATGCATGTGGAGGTCAGAGGACAACTCTGTGGAGTCAGTTCTCTCCTTCCACCTTTATATGGATTCTGGGACTTAAGCTCATATTGTCAGACTTGTGCAGCAAGCACTTTACCCATGGAGCCATTTGCTGGCCCTGGAAGTTGGCTCTTTGAAAGTTGTCCTTACTTAGTTTCTCCTTTTATTATTATTGTGCCCAGGAGTACATATACCCTCAAGATTGCTGCTACATGCAGTGGGGAATCACTGGCAGCCTTAGTAATGGTGGTAGTTCGTTCACATCTGAATTTCAGGAAAATATTTGGCTGAAGAGAACAGTCCCTAGGCAGGAAGTTAAGTGGAGGAACTGGCATTAGAGACTAAAGGAATTCAACAGAAGCAATTTAAACCACAGAAGGAAATGGGGATGGGGAAGAGCTTCTAAAATTCTGTTACAGTGGTTGGGAACTATAGACTACCACTGAGTATCCTCATCACCCAGATACTTGGCTCCTTATAACAAGAACAGTAAGGACTAATGGATGGAAGGTCTAGTCATGCACTGTCAATGCAAAGGAGATGCTTTCTGAGAAATGGGTCCTTAGGTGGCTTTGTCATAATATCAAAGAGTATACTTACTTAAACTAAGATGGCTACAATGTGGCTAGGTAATATGATCTCTTGGATCTGCTGGCATTGACCTAAGTGTCATTACTCAGGGTTGGACTGTATGTGTGAAATTATCTTGAGAGTTTTCAAAAAGTAATTTTTAGTAATTCAACTCAAAAGGAAAATACGAAGAAATGATGGATCATTTCCTAGATTTGAGTGTGTTTTGGAAACAAGTAAAATAAACCAACATCTACTCTTATAAACAAGCTATTTTGGTAAACTGGTCTGCGTAGCATGTTAAGAATGCACCTATGTAAACACTACGTCCTTTGAAAGCAGCATCTATCTGCTTTCTGGAACCTCAAATGAATTCAGCCTCCGGCAGTCTCCATTTTGCACTAACTTGTTTGCAGTTCATTTCTTCTGTTCTATATCTGGACATTTTTTTCAACTCCTCTTTGGGAATTGCAGTAAGTTGGTATTCATTATGGACATTTGGTACACAGCTTCGTCAATATCTATACTTGGTCCTTCCCATGAAATTTCAAGTTAGAGATTTTGAAAATAAAACCCAAGTCTAAGGTTCCCTTGATTCATTCTGGGTGTCAAGTGAAGGACCACGTAAAGCAGACTCAATCAACATTTGCCAGTGGATTCAGTTATACCTTTTTGTCCCTGTCTTTGATAATGTTCACCGAGAGAAACTGTCTTCCTTTTCCAAGATCTTTTGTAAACAGTAGCTTCTACAGTTCAGCAAACAAAATTATCCAGTAAACATGAGAATCAGGATGGCAGCAAAAGCCTCTCAGTCAGGGTAAGATTCTTTTCCTCAGTTGCATTGAAAATAGGGTTTTGGTATCACCCTAAACTTTACCAACTGGCTGTGAATTTAATCGGAGCCTAATGAGCCCAAAGCTTAAAAAGAGACAAGAAGAAATCACCTTTTTAACTGATACTCAGCAAAGGATAATTTCAGTAAATGGCTCATCATGGCAGACCAACAGTTGATTGTAAAGGTTGCAGTGACAAAACACAGGAGAACGAAGTCTCTGTATCTATCAATCCTGGATTGGTATTTTTCCTAATCCTCCGTAACATTAAGAACCCTGGTGTTTCCGGATAACCCAGGCCATGGAGATTTACCTAAGTAAGCTCTTGCTAGAGATGTGTTTGGGCACCATTAAAAACAGAGTAAAGAAAATGAACTACTTGCCTTTCTTCATGGATCCCTCAATAATTATGCAATTATTTTCAGCAATAGGAAGAAGAATATTTAATAAGAACAATAACTCCAAAAATCTCTGACTTAAGTCTTGGGTACAGCTAAGATATCTTTCTACAACAGTTCTGCCATCTCTGAGTCCAGGGAAAATATCTGCTTACAAAGTGCAGACTCCAACAACAACGTTCACTGAGAGTGTGGTCTTGTGCCTACGCGGAAGGTTACCCAAGGTGAAGGCAACTTGGCTTTGTTCTCAGTTTAGCACATACTTCCTGTGCATCAAATGCCGTGCTAGATCCTGGGTTTATGCTCGTCAGCATACATATTTCTCTGCCTCTTGAAGCTCTGGTCTGAATGTCGGCCTTGTTACTATTGATCTTTTGTATCAGATGATGTTTTGCAGTGGGAGGCTGACCCACACGCACACATGCTGTATCAACATCCCTGGCCTCCTTGTTTCAGGGACAGCTCTGCTCCCAGTCATGACAAACCCAAATGTTTCAGACTTCCACATCTCCCTTGGTATGGTGCTGATTATAACCCTACCTAGTTAGGAACCACTAGTCTAACGAGAAGGAAGAAGCCTGTGAGGAATAAAAAGCAGTTTTCTTTGTATTCTTACTGGATGCATGCTGAGAAACAGCTGCTGTTGGTAGCTGTCCTGTGACCAAATAGGAATCGCCTGGTACTATGAGTGACTGAATGGAAAGATGGAGTAATATGGTGCCTTGGTAGCACAGCAAATCCCCAGGCTCTGCCCTTCCTGCAGATCACTTTTATTGAGGTAATGTATTTCCATGTTGATTAAGCCAACGAGTTTCAGTTGCTTGTAGCTAAATTGATCCTAATGCTGTCTCCAATATTTTGTTCACTGAAGTCTTTGTTTTATAGTAAGGTCAATCAAGTAGCCAATACTGCTATCATGACTATCACTACAGTTCAAGACACACAACATTATTTTCAAATGCTTCTGCTTAATGTTTATCCTTAATATGTACTTTGAATACTTATTTTATTGAGTGGAATCTTTGGAGACTGTTTCTTCAAACAAACATTGACACTTGCCGGATATTTGTTAACTTAGAAATCATGTCTGTGTTTAAATGTGCAACATTCTTGATAACTGACTGCTCTCACCTACAGCTGTGTGGGTTCACTGGAGTGCAGATCTCTACTGCCATGAAAGAATGTATTGTGGCATTCTTCTCCTTATGATGTGAAGTCTTCCAAAGAGACACCATGAGCCGAAAACTGGATTCATAGCTGGGAAAAAACAGGGGCATTATAACCCTCCTGCGGGTGTGAGGTTAAAGTCCCAGGCGACCGCGTGAAGCAGCTGAGGGGGATTGTGGTGGAGATACCAGTGCTCACCACATCTGTCTTGCTTTTCCTTCCTGGGTGCATCCCAGGTCCTGATTGCAGGGAAGCCTCAGGGTGAGTTCTGGCCAGGGGCTTACCAGCAGAACACAGGGGATTTCTGCACTGCAGCATCTAGGGTGGGTGTGAGCTTTGATGGTCTTTCTTTGGAGTTTGAAAACCATCTGTTTGGAGCACAGACCTCAGGTGGAAGGAGCCTGGGTTCCTGCTTTGAGGTGTCTTAGTCCAGTAAGGCTGCTGTAGCAAATCAGAAAAGATCGAGTGGCTCATGACGAACAGGCATTACACAGTTCTGAAAATCCAAGCAAAGCAGCAGCATGGCGAAGGCCGTGAGTGGTGCAGGCTCTTGGCCTCTTCTATCTTCCTGTGGCAGAGAGCAGAGAATAGTTTCCTTTTTGTAGAAGAACTAATCTCATTCGTGAGAACCTTACTCTCGTCACCTAATTACCTCATGGTCCAGCTTCCTGATATCATCCTACTGGAGGTAGGATTTCAACGTAGGGCAAACATTCGGTCAATAGCACAAACAGGCAGCCTTGGACAACTGTTTCTAAAGGAAATAGTGCATGAGAAACTTTCATGTGTAAGACCGTTCATTTCTGGGGTTATTCATTACCCAAACGTACCGATCCTGTTCTAATATAGTGCTGTTATAGACACAAATAAATTGTTCACCTCATTTCACACGCAGCCTGTAGCTACATCCAGTTTCTTTACCTGGAATCACCTGGAAAGGAGGGGTTACATCCTAGCGAATTCTCCAAAGCCCCACTGTAACCAGGACTTTGAACAGTGCCACTGTGTCTGTCCCCCTTATATTCTGATGACACTCGGGAAGGCCTTATAATTGTTTTCCCTCGATTCTGGAAATGCACAATGTTGGAGTTACTTTTCATTGCAAACACAATCTCAATTTATCATATAGATTACCTGCTTAAGATTTTAACCAATAAGAGCACTGGCTGCTCTGCCAGAGGATCCAGGTTCAATTCCCAGCACCGACATGGGGGCTAAAATTGTGTATAATTCCAGTTCCAGGGAATTCAACACCGTCTTCTGACTTCCATAGGCATTGTACAACATGGGTACACAGCATACATTCAGGGAATACACGCACATACATAAAATAAAACTTTTTAAAAGATTTTAACACAAACTCCGAACTCCTATCTTGTTCCCACTAGAAGCTTCAGGTCAGAGGCAGTGGTGGGAGGAGGCATGGGTCCTGCTTCAATGACCAGTCTACGTAAGCTAACCCTGACAAGTGCAGGCATAAGATAAAGGGTATAACAGTGTTTACTTGGAGTGCTTTTGTGGGCTTTCTGAAGCTAGTGATCTACTCTTTTCCCTTTCTTTTTCACTTTGTGTAAGTACAACTTTCTTCAATGTGATAAGATCTGTGATTATATTTCAGCATCTAGCTATCTTTTGGTTCTTCTGGACAGTCCTTCTGTACGGCATCCCGGAAACTCCTCCTTGGTGCCCTCTACTGTGGCCCATAGGTGGCCTATGGGAAAGATCTTACGTCATTTATCTTGAAAAGAATAGAGGGTGACATCATTTCACAGGAAACTTTGGGGTCTTAGCCAAGCCCTTCCTGTCCCTGTACCAAAACCTCAGTCCCACTTCACTTTTGCTTTCTTAGATGCCAATCTGCTGTCCATCTCCCACCTGCAGAGCACATGAAGCCTTAGAGGCTCTGCTGAAGACAGCCTCGCTAGACTTGAGAGAAGATCGTGATTCCACTGTTGCTCCTCAGGCACATAGAGGGCTATTGGAGCAAGGCAGAGAAACCCTCAAAGATCTCTTATTTCATTTTTTATTAACTGCTTCTACTTTAGCCTTTTGTCTGATTGAAGGTTTAAAAACAAACAAAAAACCCAAAGTACATATTTCCAAAATACCATGATACAAAGTAAGCATTCTTATTTCAGAGAGGGCAAAGGAAGGAAATACTCTTGTCAGAATAATTTTATTTATAAACTGATGTGTGAGGTGGCCCTGGAGAAGGCACTCTCTGTTGTGGGCTTGGTTAACATGCTGATATCTCTCATCTTAAGTTAATCTCATAGCATGACATGGATTTTAAATGCCAACTCATTGCTCATGGATGCCTAAAGAGTCTTATTGTGCCTAACAGTTATGGAATGCCTTGAAAATTCATGCCTTTGGAGATAGCTGACTTGCTTGTTTGCATATCAAATGGCCTTAAATGATCATATTTCTTTTTTTATTGATTGGTTTCTTTTTATTTTAAAATACTTTATTAGCATTGATTTCTTTAAAAAATAGCATAATTACCTTTAAAAACTTTGAATAAGTTGGAGATTTTTAGGAAGGGAGTGAATGCCAAACTCTGCAGCAGCAGTGACAAATTTCGTATTATTGTTGAAGGTTAGTAGTACAGTTTTGTCAGCAAATACTCAAAAATCATAGTAGATATACAGGCCAAATGATGTTTCAATAATGTTGTTTTTCAATGTATATTTTTATTGAATTTTTGTGGATTTTTCCACAAATTTTCATCATATTTAGACCTTATCTGTACTGCCCACAGCCCACCCACAGGATTTCATGAATTATGTCTTGTATGTTAAAGGCTAGTCAAGTTTGTGTACCTAGCTGTCTCAGTGTGAGTTCATAAACTGGAACCTGTTGAGCCTATGTATCATCACTCCGTTAAAGAAGATCAGCTCTCCCTCACCCAGCAGTGAGCAGCTGCTAGTAGTTCCTTGACTAAGGTTGGGGTCTCCTGCCAATTTCTCCAGTTCTATGCTAGTTTTTGTCTGATTGAGTTTGCCTGGGTCTTGTGCATGCTTTCACCATGGCTGTAAGTTCATGTGAGCAAGTACCCAGGAGCCTGGAAGACTCTGTTTATTGTCATTCACCTCCTCCCTAGCTCTTATGGTCCTTCCACCTACTCTTCACAATGCTCTGTGAGCCCTGGGTGGGTAAGGTGTCCTACCCAGGGACAGGCGCTCTGCAGTCTGTTATTCCCTACACTTTGGCTAGTTGTTGTCTTCTCTATTCACGGCCCTCTGATGTATGAGGAAGCTTCGCTGATGAACACTGAGAAACACACTAGAATTCTCTCTGTCCCTTGTTGCACTGTGTCCTGTCAGCTTTAGGTGTAGAGATTCAATTGTTGATGTGTCACTTAGGGCTGGATTTCTCAGACACTTAATCTCTGTGTAAATGTCTGTAAACACAAGGGTCCACATTTAGGAAATCGTAAGAAATCATGCTTGTTTCGGGATGTGATACATGTAGCCCATCTCATGCCTCAAAATGCATTCATTCTAACTTCAAAAGTTCTCTTAGTCTTTGGAGGTTTCAGCACCTTCTCTGGCTGACAGTTCAGTCTGTTTCCGCTGTGACTGGGATGGAATGGTGCAGGAACAGGAAGTCAGCTGGTCACATTACAGTTGTAAATCGGGAGCCGAGAGTGAATAGGAAATGGGGGCAGGTTATACACCCTCAAGCCACTCCCAGTAATCCATGTCTCAAAACAGGCCTCTGCCTCCTAAGGGCTCTACAACCTTCCCAAAGAGTGTCCTGAGCTGGGACCAAATGGTCAGACCCCTGAGCCACTGGGAGCCATTTCATTTTCAAACTATAGCTAGATTGTTGCATGCATGGTTCTAGAAAGAGCACCTAGAAAGCATCTAGAAAGAGAAAGGGTTCCACTGGAAAGCACCACTAAGGAGTTCTTTTAATAATGATGTCTCAGGAACGATTAAGTATTTACACAAGGGCTAAGTTACACATTCTCTCAGTTCCCTCAACTCTTGAGGCTTTTCTTACTCACTCTCCAGTATTTTTAACTTGATACACTCAGATATTCACTCTACAGCTAAGAGTTTATTTTCTTTTTAATAATTTTTGCTGAATACTTGCAGTTTTCATACAATATAATTTCATACAATATAATTATGGTATTTAGATCCCCTTCCCTCTCTGCATCTACTGTCCCTGCCGAATTTAATATATATATTAGAGAGAAAGAGAGAGAGAGAAAGAGAGAGAGAGAGAGAGAGAGAGAGTCTGATTTGTGTTCCCAAATGTCCTTCAGTGTGAGTCCATCCATTCGAGCCTGGTTAACCTACCAAGAGTCGCATCCTTGTAAGAGACGGTCTCTTCTTCTCCTAGAAGCCAAGTCTCTTCCAATATGCTTTTTATAAAATGCTTTCAGTGCTTTAGAAAACTAAACTTGTTAGTTTCTATTCAAAATAACAATGAGTGTGGAAAATGATATGCATACCTTTCCAAGAGATTCTATTTTGCAATAGATTTAGGAGATTCTGTGCAATAGATTTATATGACCATGCATACAGAGAACAAAACCATGAAAATGAAATACACAAAATAGACACTGAAGGGTAATACTGTGCACCAGAATTACTGTTGATATTTACTTTTTTTCCTTTAATTTTTTCTGTATTCTGTTTACACAAAAAAGAAAATGAATCTTTAGTAATCTTTAGAAAACCATCAAATAACTATTCACTATTTTAAAAGTTAAAACTATATGCATTTTAAACTAAAATACATGGTGCTCATGTATGAAATAGGGACATAGGCATCCCAGTGTGGATTTTGCCACATCCATGACTTGCATTCCCGTGCTCTGTGGTGGACAATTCAGGTGACGTGCCATGGTCTCCAGTTAAGTCTTATTGCTTTGCTCTACTTATATGTCTATTGTATTTATATACATCACAATTCCCATTTCTCATTTCTCCATAAAATGCAAAATGAGGAAGCAGCTGTTTTCAGAGTAGATGCTGGAACCATTTGTCTCATTTTATGTCTCATTTCATTAACTGATTATTTACGTACCACCTCTTGTGACCTCACCTGAGTTTTTGATTAGAACAATTATTTATGATTGTAGACCTTAAATGAATGCTTTTGTAATTGAGAATTTGATGGGGTATTGATTTTATTCCCCACAGAATTAGAATTTGGTAACTCTTTTTATAGTTCTCCATTGTTTTATTATTCACTGGTTCCTGACTTGCCTCTTAATTAACATTGGGTTTATTTGTTTTTCCTTAAAATATACTGCTTCCATTTTATGTTGTTGTCAGAATAGCATGTTTTTTTTTTTTAATTTAATTTTCTGACCTCCTGGCTATGACTCCTGGGAGGAAAGCGAATTTTATAATATGATTAGATCACTGACAAGTCAGATCAGCAGGCCAGACAGGTAAGTGTTAGTATGCTCAATTTGAACATTCCAGCACAGTTACCAAGAGAGCTACCCTGGAACCTTGCCCGAACTGGACACTTAACCCCCTTTCCTTTAGTGAGGGGACACTGTCCCTCCCACATTTCATGAGAAGAATTTCATGGCATATTCAATGTTTCAGCAATGAAAAGATTTGAGCAGTTATGAGTATCCCAGACTAAGATTAAAAACATCTTAGAAATGGTGGACCTGCAGTTCCAGTAAGCCCATAAATGATTGACTGGGCTCCCAGGCTCATCAAATGGGGGACTTCTTGGATGATGTGAGCCTAGACAGAATTGCTGAATTATACCCACACTTAACAACAGCCTTTTCCACATCCCAAATCAGGAACAAGGTCTGACAGCCTATGCAGAGAAAGGTACTCCTGGCAAATGATGAAGTTTCTGAATTCTCTTTTTATAGCACAATGTAAATTGGAGGTAAGTAAGAAATCTTTTGCAGATAAGAGAACTAAAATACAAAAGAGTAAGTGATTTATACAATGTCAAAAATTCATTTCCACTTCTAATATTAAGCTTTAAATTGGAGAACATATTTGATATTGGAGTCATGAAGTGTATATATAATCATACTTACATAAATACTTCTGAATCCCACAATAACCTTGCTAGGCAGACATATTGTCTTTTGCACTAAAGGAACTGATGCTCAGTTTTAGTGATATAGCCATGTATCATATAGTGGTTTGGGGTGTGTGTGTGTGTGTGTGTGTGTGTGTGTATGTATGTGTGTGTGTGTTGTGATAGTTGAAAGGGGACTATGAGAAAAGAGAAAGAAACATTAAATGAGGGGGAAGGTTATCCAGAGAAGGTAATAAGATTCATGTGACGTGAAAACAAAATGGGAGGGAATGAGTTGGGGGGGATGCGGGAGGCACTGGGGGTGATGAATAGGGAACGTGGACACAAAGCCATAATGAAACCTGTCACTATGTTTGAATAAAATGTTAATTAAAATAAATAATTTTTAAAGAGGAAATTGAGGAGACTGATTCACCTAATTTTTACAATATCCTTTAGTACAAAAGGCACATCATTTTCTAATGTGATGGACTTATAACCTGAATCTAAGTCTGAACTGAAATGAAAAATCTAAAATGAACATGATGAAGTATTTTAAATTAATAACTGCCAGATTTATTTCATTGTAATTCATTTCTTTCCCCTGAAAGTGATGGACAAAAACTCATTCCTTTAGAACTCTGGTTCATGAGGCGGGGGAGGGGCATGTGTGTGCACATGATGTGTGTACAAGAAACAGACCTGATCTTCGGAATACATTGCATGGTATGTAATTGATTATATATTGTACAATGCTCTTAAATTCCACTGTTCAAATTTATAAAGTCTTTGCAGACTTCTTCTCTCTCAAAAACTGCTTGTCTTCTTATGCTTGTATTTGTTCAGATTAAGCTATATTTTATTTATTTCTCCATTTCCTATCATCTTTTCTTGCCTACATGATGCTTAAAATGTCACTTCACTATTCCTATATATTCATCTTTAACCACAGAGAAGATTCTGCCCCACCCTTATATCTAAATCCCAAAGAGAAGAAAACTGGGCAAATTTTCCTGTTATGTAGACTTGAAAACCTAATTTTCTCCTTTTAAATAATATCTTTGAACAACATTTGGGCTGGGAAGAAACAAAAAGAAGTGAAAAAGATGTCTGGCACCAGCCGCAGGAAGTTTGTGCCTGGCTGTAGAGCTAGTAGAACAGCCTGGGTCTTTAGACATAGACAACTGAGGTCTCCCAGAGTGCTGTCAAATTCTCACTAGCTGGGGGGTGGTTTGAAGGAGAGAGTTTTAAGCTCATGTAGCTGAACACTTGGTCTCCAGTTGGTGGCTGCGCTGTTTGGAGAGGTTACAGAACCTTGAGGAGGTGGAGCCTTGCTGGAGGAAGTATGTCACAGGGAGTGGGTGGGCTTTGGGAGTTTGTAGCCTTGCCTTACTTCCTGCTCTCTCTCTATTCCTGTATGGGGTGACCTGGGAGCAGCCAGTTCCCGCTCCTGCCCATTGTACTTTCTCTGACTACTGGTGTGGCTTCCCCGTCGCCATGGACTCTGTCCCTCTGGCACCGTAAGCTAAAATAAACTCTTCTTTAAATTGTTTTTGGTCATGGATTTTATCACAGCAACAGAGAAGTAACTAATACAGTAGAAAAGAGAGGGATGAGACAGGATAATAACTGGTGCAAATGACTAGATTTTATATATATATATATATATATATATATATATATATATATGAAACTGTCAAAAATAAAAGAACATGCAAAAATGCTACTAAAGAAGCCTTCAGAGTAGAGATAGCTTTCTGGTTTATTTGCAGGGAAGAAACTCATATTTGATGGGTCTTTTTGGTAGCAGTGTATATTACTGTTGCCAGATTCCATCAAGACAAATAAAACATGATTTAAGTAAGCAGTTATCAGACAAAGAGTAACAGGAAGTACGGCAGCTCCAGATTTTAAGGATTCTTGGCATCAGGATTTAAGTGTCCACAGAAGAACCAGCGAATGAGATTGACCAGTAATGAAAAACTGGTAGCTGCTTGAGTTACATAAATGGGATTGATGGCTAGTATTCTGTGCATTGCTTTCTGTCCTATGTGTAATTAGTTCCCTACCAACCCAGTCTTCCCTCAATATTGAATCAAACTTTTAAAAAACTTTGTAACTCAAGATTTTCCATGACATTTATAGAAAATGGTTTAAAATGGTTGCCTAGAAAGTTTTCCTGTATAAGTACCCATTTAAAAATAACAAACAGCTTAGTTCATGGTCATACGTACACATGTTGTGATAGGGGCATATAGTGAGACCAAAATGTTCTGGTGATTGTTTTGATTGTGTGAACAACATCAAATATGCTCACACAAACTTGGATTTTGTGGTTGTGTGAACATCACAGACTGCTCTCCCAGAAACAGAGATATAAGCCATCAATGATGAGGCGTGGCCCTGACACAATAAGGAGAGGAGAAAAACAGGAGATGTGAGAGGCTGCTGCCAGAGGAACAGGGCATTCTGTCTTCGTGGTAGGCATTATTCATAGTTGCTTGTTTTGGTTTTGGATGCAGACATTCCCAATTCCTACTAATAAAAATCACACTAAAATAAACTCTAACATAGCAGTAAAATTGTAGTATGATGAACACATAACACAGGAACACAGCAAGCTATTATCATTATCAAGTATGTGTATTCATGTGTGTGCTATGCTTTTATTTGACTGGCAGTGCAGTAGGTTTGTTTATAACAGCATCACCATAAAGTGCATGAGTAACGCCTTGTGTAATGATGTTGCCATAGCTACAGTGTCACTATGCAATATGTATTTTCCAGCTCCATTATAGTTTTGTGAGACCAGAAGCATATGCAGGCTTTTGTTGACCCAAAATGCCATTATGTGGTAAAGGATTCTGTGTGAGTCTGTATAGTCAGACATGAGTGTTGTTATGGAATATTATTGTAGATAGTTATAAATATTTTCTTAAAGGCAAATGCACCAAACTGAAATAATTGAGTTCACCATTTTTGAAATTTGGTATCGCTTGCCAAATTTTAAAAACTAAAGCTATAACACAGTTCTATTAGTTGATAGCACAATCTTCACTACTTTTACATAACTGTCAAAAATCTTGACGAACTGACATTCAGAGACAGGCATTTCCTTCTCTCTTTCTTTTCACTGCATTCATTATTAATGTTGAATTCTTTTTAATATTTTATTTATTATATTATTTATGTGTATGAGTGTATTCCCCGAATGTATGTAAGTATACCCATGGCCTTCAATACCCATGGAAGTCAGAAGAGGGTGTTGGATCCCTCGGAACTGGAGTTATGGACAGTTGTTAGCAGCTATGTGGGTGCTGGAAATTGAACCCAGGTCTTCTATAAGAGCAGTCAGTGCTCTTAAGTGCCGAGTCATTTCTCCAGCCCCTAATGTTGTATTCTTATGTCTACTGAATGAATAAATGTGCTTTTAGCTTCTTTTCCCTTTTACCATATTTTTCTTACTGGCTTGTATGACATTTTCTTATATTAAAAATATATTAATGTAACATTTATTAGATATTGTCTATATTTTTAAATTTTAAAAAATTTATTATATTTTTATTAAATTTACAGATAAAATACATTTAAATAGAATGTATTTAAAGGTAAATGTATTTAATTGATGTTCTATGGATATGTTTGGTTTTGATTTTGGATATAGATATTCCAAATTCCTACTGATAAAAATCACACTAAAATAAAAAAAAATACTGTTTTAAAGAAATGAGGTAATTATGGAATGATTGGCAATTATGAAAAAGAAAGACCTCTTATTCTTTTTCCAAACAGATTATGAGTTCTGTTTTTTATTTTATCATGCATTTTTATTTGTTATTCATTGAGAATTTCGCACATATATAACATATTTTTATCAAGTCTACCCTAGTCCCTTCCCACTTCCTCCCCTATATCGCTACCACTTTCCCTCCCAATTTCATGTGTTCTCTTCTTTTGTTTTTAAGCCCACAGAGTCCATTTAGTGATGCCAGTATGTGCACCACATCCCCCAAGAAAACTGGCCTCCTCCTCTCAGCAGCTGTCAGTTACCCATAGCACCTCTGCTAGGGGTGAGACTTCCTGGTGTTTTCTCCGTCCATGATGAGATTTTTGTATGTTTTGAGCTTGCATGGGACTTGTGCATGTTGTCACCATTGCTTCGAGTTCTTCTGAGTGACTGATCAGCTGTTTGGAAAACTCTGTTTCCTTGTGGTCATCCATCACCTCTGGCTCTTACAATCTTTCCACCCCCTCTTCTGCAATGATCCCTGAGCCTTGGGAGAGGTATGTATGTGTGATATAAATGTCTTGTTTAGGCCCAAGCATTCTATAATCTCTTATTTTCCACACATTGTGGGTCTCTATATTAATTACCATCCACAACAAGAAGAATCTTCTCTGATGAGGGATGAGAGATGCTCTTACCTATGGGTATGATGAGAAACTTTTACGAGTTGGTTTAATACTACATGTATTTAGCAGAATAGTAACAGTAGGTTTTTCCCTAGGGCCTGTGACCTACCTGGTCTTGGGTGCTTGGCCTTAAAGCCTATCAGAAAGTAGTTACTTACTCTCATCAATGCTATTACTGCACCCGTGGGCATATCTTGCCAGTCTTGTTATTATAGGTCCCAAGGTTCACATCTGGGTAAGACTGATGATTACTTTTCTCCACTGGAGTATTTATTCTCTTAAACTGAAGTATAGGACATTTTTAAAAAACAATTCTGCTTACTCAGTTTATCCAAAGTTTATTGTACTTCATGTTTTTAGTAGGAGAGAGAAATAATAGCTGAATGTAGTTTAAACAATAATGGATATATTATTGTTCTGGTTAGCCAGGAATGGTCCTAGCTTGCATCCTAGGTTGTTCCTGTGGCATCCTGTTCTACTAAAGGACTCAAGAGTCTTTGGTCTTTTTATTTCCTGCTTTAAAATGAAGCAGCATCACTATTTCACACAACCACACTGAGAAGCAAAAAAGAGCTACTCATCATCTAGTTTTTCTAACCAGAATGAGTATCCTTCCCCTCAAATCAGGAAATTAAGAAGCATGCCCCTCCCAGACTGGCCAGAGTTCCATAATGTCCCATGAATAAACCAATCATTGTTGAAAACACAGAATAATACTGATTATAGATAAACTGTACTAATTGCTATTTACCTCCTGGGAACTGGGACTGTAGTAGTTTTCTGTCATGATAAAATATAAATGAGATCATTAATTTGTGAATAAGAAGTTTGTTTTGGCTCACAGTTTGAGTTTCCAGTCCAAGACTGGGTGAACCCGTGGCTTTTAGGCAACTAGTGTGTGTGAGGGTGCCAGATAGCGCTGACGAGAAACCCCTGGCGGAGCAGTAGGTTCACCCCGTGGCCAGGAAGCACAAGGGATAGAAAGAAGTACTGGGTTTCATAATCACTTCCAACGCATGCTGCCAGTGACTTACGGACTTCCCATGAGCTAAAGTTTCCCCCACCTCCTAAAGGTTTCATCACCTTTCAAGATTCCCCACCTTCAGAAGGTCTCACAGTCTCCTGGTGGTGCAGTCTGGGGGCCAAGCAGAATGAGTGACATCGTACAGCAGCCGTGAAAACACTGACTCTAAAACTTCTCTCCTGAGACAGCCATCTTCTCTATGCAGTCAGCTAGGAAGATCTGAGTCATACAATCACTTAAAGTCTCCAGATAAAATCGAGTTGCAATTGGTAATTACATGAAAGGAGGGTTAATGTTTAACTGATAATTTAATTTTAAACACAGTGGTTGGTAGTGCCATCACCGTCTGCAGCCTACCTGATGCTGGGTGCTCACATATGCTCTGAGGAGGGGGCCTCTCTGCTGTAGTTTTGAGGCTACATCCCTTAAGGTCAATGGACTGGGCCCCAAAGTGAGACTATTTAAACTTAAGGGAGGAGAGACCCGAAAAATACATAAAAAATCAAATTAAAAATAAAATAGACAAATCAAACAAGTAAAACAAAGCCTTGTGGTTTTAAAGAGTGAATGCACGGGAAAGCTAAGCTGTGTTAGCTTGATTTGCTGTTGTGCCTGTTCCCAGACTCTTGAAAATCCTGAAGATTAAATAATGTTTGAACTACATTTCTAGTCTGTTTTTCTCCTCCTTTTCTCCCTTTGGTGTGATTGTTAATGGGAGTCTGGACGAACTGAAGGGAGAGGAAAAGAAGAGGACATGTGACAACTGTGCCTTAACCTTGGTGCTCTGAGTGTGGAAGACAGTCACATTGAGACCTCATGAGAATCTCATTGTCTCTAAAATGTTCTGCAGTGCCCAAGCTATTACTGAAATACTATGAGATAGGTTAGAAATACTCTGTGTGGCTTCTAAATTTGCTATAAATGCATCTCTATTTCCCTCAAAGACAAGTATTTTCTAAGTATTATCTTAATTATCCAACATAATCTTATTTATTTTAACTAGGAAAAAAACTCAAATACTGATAATTAAAAGTTTTCAAATTTGGATCCAATTGTCTAGGTTGTCAGATTTGGAGATATGGGTGGCCATATGCTTCTGTGGA
Source organism: Eospalax fontanierii (assembly GCA_035773235.1). NCBI lineage: Eukaryota > Metazoa > Chordata > Mammalia > Rodentia > Spalacidae > Eospalax > Eospalax fontanierii. The sequence goes on from CM069531.1 coordinate 6,806,530, forward strand.
GAACAGAGTTATTGGAACCAATGAGCACTGAGAGGTAGAAGTTAGAAAAGGAGAGGGAAGACCTTGTTGTTTCCACATAGAATCTTCCTTGGATTCCATGAACCAATCTACCAATAATGTATCTATTTTCAGTCCCATCACCTCTTTCTATGTTCTACAAAGTCCTTCTGCTAATTGGTTTCTTATTAATTTACAGTCCCTTGTTTGTGTTCTCAATACCTGACATAAACTTATAAAGAGGAAAAGATCATTTTAGGTCACAGTCTTGGAAATCCAAGTTCATAATCAACAGGCTTGGTGGTTTTTGACCTTTGTCAAGACAGAACATCAGGACCTACATGCTCTTTGCAGGGCCAGAAAGCAAAAAGAGTGAAGAGAACAGACTTCCGTAATCTCCTTCAAAAGCCTAAAGGCCTTTTTCTATTCCTCAACCCATAAAGATTTCAGTACCTCCTCACAGCACCACCCTGGTGACATAACACGTGGGCCTTGGGTAGTATTTAAAGCTCAAACTGGAGAAAGAGGCCTTGCCAGGAAGAGGGAACGGCAGGTCTGCCTTTCTCTCCTCTGACTGCTCTTGTCCGCGTTTTCACAGCCCTAGCAGTCGGAGTCTAGCCTCTAGCTCCTTAGCAGTGGATTAATTACAGGACACAGAGGAGTCAGCATCTGGTGTGGGCTGTGCCTGCCTCCAAAGTCTGGGCAACAAGTACAAAGAGCCCTGGTGCTGGCAGCCCGCCCTCTGTCTGTCCCCTCAGCCCAGGGGAGGGCTCTTCTCTTGAAACTTGTTTCTGTGTTAACTCAGTGGCACTTTTTGCCTTTTCAACCTTCTCATGTCTGTGAAACTGTTTCCTATAGATAATTCCTTTGGATAAGCGTAATTTCCATCTTTTCTGACTGACACATGATAGTACCTTTTGTCTAAGGTAGCTTAAAATTGCAAGCAGTTTGTTTCTTCCCGATCAGTACAAGCATTCTTTATGGTCTCTCAGCAGAATATCAGCTGCGGTCTATGAAATGCTTCCAGTGTCCAGCACACTCTGTACAGAACCAGCTGCTGGCACACTGTTCCCAGAGATGCTCAAATCCTTCCCTTTCTTCTCTAGTGGCCAGCTACATAGGCAGACTTTGAAACTGTCACCAAGGAACTAGTTTGTTCTTAATACCAAATAAAAGAGAGGCTCTATATGTCTTCCAGAATGAATTGATGATCTGGTTTGAGTAATAGGACAGAGATACAAGACCAGTAAAGTCAATATCTGCTAGTTAGTACTGATCTGGGACAAGAACATTGAGGTTCACATGGACTGAGGTCCTCGCTTTCCTGAAACATGTTTCAGTAACTAAGACTTACAATGGAAATTTTTGAGTGTCCAAGGCCAGGGTCAGAGGCCTTTACTTCATTTAATATGTTAAAGGCAAATTTTTTCCTCAGGGTGCCTTTTCTAGATACAGGAGGTAACCAGGGTCGGGGAATGACTGTAGCCCAGACGTAGTGTAGTCCACTGGGCCCAGAACCCTCGGCCCTGAATCCTGTCTCTCAGAGTATCCTCACTGTTCACACCAGACAAGAAAGAGGAAGGATTCGATTCACTGACGATGACCGAAGATCGCCAGCAGGGCGTCGCTGGCAAATTTCACTTTACATCTGAGAAAGCTGCAGAAAGCGGAACGGGATTGACTTATCTAAGATCACAGAGCACCGGGTGCTCCAGACCTCACGGTTTTCTCCCTTATGACTCACTGGCTGATCGCCTTCAGAGTGAGACCAGCACATGGCTTTTCATCCCTTTCCATCTGTCACACCGCTGTCCTCAGCTTGTAGGACAGTGCCTTGCTCTGAGGAATATTCAAAGAATGAACATCGAATAATTCGTTTTTTTAAGGCTCTTGGTTTTTTTGTGTGTGTGTATGAGTGTATCGCCTGCATGTATGTAAGTGCATTTGTGTGTCATGCAAAGCCTGTAGAGGCCAGAAGATGGGGTTGGATCCCCTGGTTTTGTGACCTGTGGTTAGTCACCATGTGGGTGCTGGGAATTGAACCTGGGTCCTCAGCAAGAGCAGCCAGTGCTCTTAAGCACCCGAATAATTCTTGTAAAAACTCAGTCTTAGTGAACTTAATCCTCCCATTTGTTCCAAAGGGACCTCATGCCAGGGACTTTCAAACGCCCACCGGCTTTCTGAGCAGTCAGAGCACCAAGTCTTCTCTACTGCCTTATCTAGTTCTTATCTTATTCTTTGTGTTTTATGAGACATAGCCGTTGTATACAAGATCATACAAGGAACAAACACTCATATTCACCTCTGCCTCACAAATTGCTCAGGCAACCTGAACTGCTTTCTCTCCTCTTCCTCTTCTTCCTCTTCCTTCTCCTCCTCTTTAACCCAGATCCATAAGAAGCAGGCATTTACGTCTTTGGTACCTAAAAATACTGAGCCACTAAATCCTTAGGATCAGGACACTAGTACAGAAATACTGATGGCAGTAGAAAGAAATGGAAGTTTGAGTGACAAAGGAGGCAAGGTTGATGTCAGAATAAGAGTAACCTTTTTCTTAAAAAATATATTTTTTTATGTGTATGAATGTATTTATTGCCTGCATATACGTAAGTGTACCCATGTTGTGCAATACACACAGAGGTCCAATCCCCTGGGACTGGAGTTACAGATGGCTGTTAGATTCCATGTGGGCGCTGGGATTTGAACTTGAGTCTTCTGCAAGAACAACCAGTTCTCTTAACCATGGAGACATCTCTCCTGTCCCTAGAGTAGCATTCTTGCTAACATGAGAAAAGGAGTCATTTCTAGCATTGGGCACAGGCCTGCATTTGCTCTTGGCACCCCAGATCCCTGGCCTTCTCTTAGTATGGACGTACCCACTGCAGCCTGATCCCCTGTACTCCAACTAGCTCGGGTTTTCAGTCTAGTTTGTTAGAGCCCCCACAGGCTGTCCCCACCTCCAACCTGCCTTTGTATTCTTAAGACCACCCTTCTACCCTGGCAGTCCCCACCTCCGACTTCTGTTGGATTCCTAAGACCAGCCTTCTTCCCTGGTAAGTCTGATCCTGCCCACTGCGTTTCCATTCCCCTACTGACACAGCAACTCTCATCTCCCCCACCCCACATTCTGTTCTCCTCTATCCTTGGGCACAGCCCATCTTTGCTCTTAGCCCCCCAGATCCCTGGACTACTCTGTTGGTGAACTGTGAGCTCTCCCAATCGCCTCCTGCCCACCGCCTACACTGGTACCGTCTGCAGCCCCTCCCACTGCTGCAGAACCCTTTAGTAGAGGCTCAGACCTTTGCAGACTGCCTGAGAAAGCCTAAATTCAACCTCTGCCTAGAAATTTTCCCAAGTCATCCTGTGCCTGCTGACTAGAGGGGCCCAGACCTTAAGAGAGAGCCCCAGAGCACCAGATCTCCCCTGACTTGTGCCTCTGGGGGAACACTTGAGCAGTTGGACTAGAGCCATCTGGTTCCTCCAATACAAAATCAAAAGAGAGACCCTAAAGCCCTGACCAACCAGCTTTTTATACCCAATAAGAAAGCAATCAAGTTACATCAAGTATACAACCAGAATCAAATGGTACTCAGAAACAAGCAGGAGTTGCCATGCTATGTGGGGTCTCATTAAATGCCTGGTAACAATAGACAGACAGCTGAGATGGTGCTTAGAGGAAGTGAAACCTGACCACCCTGGCCAGAGAGACAAACAAGCAGTTCCAAGAAATTGAGTGAGCCTTGGAGAAATCAAAACCTAACCCCCCAGGTATGATAATTGAGCTTATGCTTGCTATCTACTGATTGGACTATTGATGCCTTTTGTAACCACCCTTTGCAACCCCCTTGTGACTGTCCCTTATACTGGAAAAGCAAGGCTTGAAAATGTACAAATATGATAGGACAGTAAGAAATGGGAAAATATGCCTTGATTGGGGGAGGGGGGCATAAAAGAGCAGGCTTGAGCTTTGCAAAGCGGAACCTGCACCTGGGGAGAGCTGTATCATCTGTTAGAATTGTAACACAATAAAGAGTTAAGACTTCTGCTGAAGACTCTGGCTGTTGTCTCTCCCCAGCTAGACAGGGACCGCGGCTTCGCCTGAGGAGTGTCCTGGCCATCAGCCACACTCCAGGTCCATGTCACCTAGCAGGCGCGGGCTTTTCCGTGGCAGGTTGCACACCTGACTTCTCCAGGCTCAGCTCCTGCCGGTTGGCCACCAGCTGAGGAGCTGTAATCTTAAAGGAGAAAAAAGGCATGACCCCTGATTATCTGTGATGGCATCCTGTGGGAGCCATCAGCCCCCTAAGGGTACCCCCCACAATGCTAATATTGGACAAAATAGACTTCAAACTAAAACTAGTCAAAGAGATAAAGAGGGTCACTTCATTGTTAACAAAGGAACAATTAACCAAGAAGATACTGCAATCATGAACATATATGCACTAAACTCTGGTGTACCCAACTTCATAAGAAAAAAAAAACAAAAAAAACCAAAAAACAGTACCACAGGACTTTAAAGCACAGATTAATCCTAATTTACTAGCAGTAGGTGACTTCAATACCCCACTGTCTCCATTAGACAGATCAACTAGACAGAGAATAAACAGAGAGACATTTGAATTAAACAATACCATACATCAAATGGACCTAACACATCTACTGAATATTCCAACCAAACACCAAAAGATATACATTTTATTCAGAACTCCATGGAACTTTCTCCATAATCTACCACATACTGGGGTACAAAACAAACCTCAATAAGTACAAAAGATGAAATTCCATGCATTCTATCAGACCACAGTGCCATAAAGCTTAAAATCAACATTGGAAAAAACCCTAGTAACTCCACAAACTCAGGGAGACTAAACAACACACTCCTGAATGGTGAATGGGTCAAAGGAGAAATTAAGAAAGAAATAAAAATATTCCTGGAATTCAACGAAAAGGGCAATACAATACAACAAAATCTCTGGGATTCTTTAAAAGCAGTCCTATGAGAAAAGTTGATAGTTCTAAGTGCCTACATTAGAAAATCAGAAAGAGCACAAATGAAATAACTTAACAATGCAACTCAAGAATCTTCAAAGGCAACAATAAATGAAACCCAAACCCAGCAGACAAGAAGAAATAGCAAAAATCAGACCATAAATTAATGAAACAGAAACAAAAAAATACAAAGAATCGATGAGTTCAAGACCTGGTTCTTTGAAAAGATAAACAAGATAGACAACCCTTAGCCCAGTTAACCAAAAGAAAGAACAACTCCAAATCAACAAAATCAGAGATGAAAGGAGAAACATCACAACAGACAAAAGATCCATAACATAATAAGGGAATACTTCAAAAACCTATATGCAATTAAATTTGAAAACCTTAAAGAAATGGATGCATATATAAATCATGGGAATCACCAAAGCTAAACCAAGAAGAGAGCAACAGCTTAAACAGACCCAGAACATCTAAGGAAATTGAAACAGTAATACAAAACCTCCTGGGTAAAACAAAGCCCAGGCCCAGATGGATTCACAGCAGAATTCTACCAGACATTTGAAGAATATCTATATCCACTACTACTTAAATTATTCAAAAAGATAGAAACAGAGGGAGAAGTTCCAAATTCCTTCTAAGAAGCCAGCATCACTCTAATACCAACATCACGTAAAGACACAACCAAAAAAAAAATTTATAGACCCATATCCTTAATGAACATAAATGCAAGAATTCTCAACAAAAGTACTTTAAAACTGTATACAGACACACATTAAAAAGATCATCCATCATGATCAATTTGGCTTTATTCCAGAGACCCAGGAATGGTTCAATATATGTAAGTCAATAAATGTCACAAAGCAAAAAAATCACATGTTCATCTCAATAGATGCAAAAAAGGCCTTTGACAAAATTCAACATGCATTTATATTAAAAGTCCTAGAGGAAATTGGACTGGAGGGACTATACCTGTATACAACAAACCCATAGCCAACATCATTCTAAATGGAAAAAACCTGAAAACACTCCCATTAAAATTAGGAACCAGACAAGGCTGCACACTATTTCCACTCCATTTTAATATAGTGCTTGAAACTCTTGATAGAGCAGTAAGACAAGAGAAGGAAGTTAAAGGAGTGCTCATTGGCAAATAAGAGGGTCAATGATCCCTTTTTACAGATGATATGATAATATACCTAAGAGGTGCCAAAAATTCCACCAAAAGATCCTAGAAATGATTAACACTCTCAGTAAAGTGACAGGTTACAAAATTCATCTACAAAAATCAGTAGCCTTTCTATATATCAGTAACAAACAATTGGAGAAGGAGTTCAAGGAAACCCTCCCGTTCACAATAGCCTCAGAATATAATCTTGGAATAAACCTGACCAAAGACATTAAAGATCTCTGCAATGAAAAATTTAGAACTTTAAAGAAAGAGATTGATAAGGACACCAGAAGATGGAAGGACCTTTCATGCTCATGGATTGGAAGAATCAATAATGACCATCCTACCAAAAGCAATACATAGATTCAATGCAATTCCAACCAAAATCCCCATGATGGTCTTCACAGAATTAAAAAAAAATCCTAAAATTCATATGGAAGCACAAAAGACCCTGGATAGCCAAAGCAACCTGAGCACAAAGAACAATGCAAGGGGATATTCCCAAACCAAATTTAAAACTATATTATAAAGCTATAGTCATAAAAACCGAAGGGTACCGCACAAAAATATACCCATAGATCAATGGAATATAATTGAAGACTCAAACATGAGTCATGCAATTTCAGACTGGATATTGGAGTTCTACTCAGCAATAAAGAAAGATGAAATCATGACATTGGCACGTAAATGGATGGAACTAGAAGCTGACACAGAGAAACAAATGATGTATGTTCGCCACTGTCATTTGTGAATCCTAGCACCAAATCCTTATATGTGAGTATGTATCCTGATTTAATTGCAGGAACCAAGACAATGGGAAGGAACCTGGGAGGTAAAGGGAAAGAAGGAATCTGAGCGTGAAGAATAATGAGAGACAGGTGTTACTAAGAGACAAATAGATACAATGTGTGTATTAAATGAGCAGGGGAGGAGGGTTACACAGGAACTATGGGGATAAGGGGGAAGAAGGAGCTCAGAAATATGCGGCATAGGAGACTGGTGTTAAGGGAGGGATGAGGGAATGGGGAAGTCGCAGGAAGGTTAGACAGGGAGAGGAAGGGAGAGGAGAGATAAACAATGCCTAACTAGTGTGAGACGCCAAGGGGCATCGTATTAGTCCAACAACCTAATGACAGATTCCACATACTTTATCCCTACATGAACCCATGTGCATAGCTGAAGACCATATAACAAGAAACAGCTCCAGCCTGGAGAAGCCTTCCTTTGAGTTGTTGGCCAGGGTAGTCCAAGAGACTCCCCCAGTTACACATCTTATTGCCACAGCCCTTGATCACCCCCCACAACTTGAAGGTAAGACCCTACTGCTGAAGACAGGACATATTTTGGAGACCAGATTTGGAGCAATGGGGCTGGAACTGACCTGGAAGCCACATCCCTGAAGGCTAGCTCTCATCGCCCTGGAGACAACTATGCAAGCAGCCAAGGGAGAATATCAATCAACAGTCCAACTCCAGATTCATTACCAAGTAACCACATCAGTGACCCGCAGAGCATTCGACACTGGAGCAGTAGTGGCACTTTTATTTTGGGGGCAATAAACAGCTACCTAATTGATCTTAAAGCCCATTCAACTGGAGGAAACTCATGTGTGGGATTGTAATTGCAGCCAAATACACACGGCTGAAGAGGTCATAGATCTTAGAGAAATCCTTAAAGCTGTCACATCCCTAGGGTAATGTGACTCTGTACTAAGTCCAAAATATATATCCTTCTGTTTAGTCAAGTAGCCCCGTTACCACTCATCAATGAGACTACTTTTGCACCAAATGGAGACCTTGGTCACACATAGACATTGTCTGTGAATTTTCCATACCTAAGTGGCACAACTACAATTCAATCTCTACACCTAAGCCTCATGCAGCATTTCTCTGGAAGCCACATCCCTGAAGGCTATCTCTCATTGCCCTGGAGAGAACTATGCAACTATGCAAGCAAGGGGTAAAGAGGACACTAACAAATCTCTCAGCTCTCATAAATGAAGCTCCCTCATGCAACAGAGGGCCAGGAACACCACCATCACAAATGGCCAAAGCATGGAGACTAGGAGGCTGCAGACTGTGGGTCCCTGGACAAGACTCCTATATAAAGCTTCTGTCATTCAGGGGTCAGGGACCATTGGTGAACAGGGGTTGGAAAGAATGTACGAGCCAGGGGGGAGGTGAATTACCATATGGAAATAGAATCCTACAAGCTCCTGGGTCCTTGCTCAGATGAACCTACAGCAATGGTGTCGGCATGCTCAAGACCCATACAAACTAAGCAAATAAAAACCCAACGTGGAACTGGGGAAAATGGGCAACAAACCCCAATCTTTGCTGAAGAACTGGCAGCTGGTTAGTGTTGGATGAGGAAGAGCTAATCTTTTTAAAGTGAGGAACTCTGAATAGGCTGAATAGACCTCATTTCATGAACTTGCACTGAGGAACATTCGAGACACTAACTTGACACAATAGTCCTTAACATGGATAACAGAACGTATGAATTCCAGTTGGGGAGGCTATGGCGGGGAGTGTTAGTGGTGAAGGAGGTTTAAAGATGACTAAGATCGATTGAGGTTTTCTGTATCAAACACATAATGACTCAACGACAACAACAAGAATAACATGAGTCTTTTCAGCGATCCTCAAAAGGGCATTTTTGCCCAGGAGGAAGATGCTGTCCTTAGTGCCATATTCTTGGCAGAATCTGAAAGGCTTGAGTTCTGTGAGTCTCCGCCTCATTTCATCCTGGTCTCTTCTCCTCTGTTACCTGCCTAAGAGATTCCATGCTACCTGTAAGAGACGTGCTATCTGTAACAGCATCTCACACCTGTCTCTAGCCCCATCATGATTTTACTTACTCTTGATCCCATTTATCTCTATCTGAACTCTAATTTTGTTGTTTGCTGTTTGCTTCTCTGAGGTATAATGAAAGTGCTATGAAGGCAACTACTGTGTCTCTAGTACTTATTTCTGTTCTGTCTGTACTCTAGGCTCTTACTCGACTTTTGGTTGAATGAGTGGATAAATGATTTCTATACTTTAGACTCTTTTGGGGAAGATATATGCAAATTTGTACATTTACCAAGCCTTTGGTAAAGACTCTTGTTTTGTAGCGTTTTTGATTTTATGCTAAATTAAGCTAATACTGATATGATTTCTCCATGGGCAAGGTAACATCAAGATAGACATCCTTAGACACTGTGCAGTTAATGTTTACTTCTACTTGGAAGTTTCCTTTTCATTAAAAATATAGACACAATTTTTAGTAATCTGGTATACAAACATAATATATAGAATTGTCACTTCTTGTAAATTTCTTAAACTTTCTACTATTCGTAAGTATTGTAAAACTTCATCTAGCCAGCTCTCAGAATTTTATAATAGTGTGGCTAGAAAACTGGTCTGATGTGTATTTTCTTCATCATTTGAACTGGGGTTTTTCAGTACTGATTGATAATCTGAACAAAATTTTTGGGGAACTTCTCAGCTATTTAAGAAAATTAATTCTTATCTGAGTTGTTTCAGAAATAGGTCTGAGAGGTTAAGAGCACTGACTGCTTTTACAGAGGACCTGGGTTCTGCTCCCAGCACCCACACGGCAGCTAACAACCATGTGTAACTCGAGTACCAGGGAATCTGATACCCTCTTCTGACCAGTTCTGTCATTGCACAGCACAGGTACACTTTCATGTATGCAGGCAATACACTCATGCACGTAAAAATAAAAATAATAAATAAAATATTATAAAAGTAATTCTGAGAGAATCTTGTATTGAGATGCTCACTTTGGTGAGCTTTTGAATCTTAAAATATAAAGTTTTGTAGTGATTTGGGTATATGACTTCTGTACTTTATTTTTAAGAAATAATAAACATAAGGGTCCGTATTTAGTATACGGTAAGAAGTCTCATTTTTCTCGCGATGTGGCAGAGATAAGGGATCTCTGACATATCCAGTTGTGTGTATTCAGCTGCATTGACACCCATGGCTTCACTGCCATCGGGAGGGCTTTGATTAGCCCCCAGATACCAGCCCCACCACTGCACCAATAGAGGCAGTTTGCTGTGCCAGTCATTATGGTTATTAGGCTTTATGGCTGGGTTGGACTGTTGATTAATTTTCTCCCTTAGCAGCTAGCATAAGATCCTCTAGAACTATGATAGTCTTCAGGGAGGAGGCTTCCTGGTCAGTTCCTGCTCCATTGCTCCAGGTCCTGTGTTCTGAGTATGCCCTGTCTTCAGTAGCAGGGTCTTATCTTTGAGCTCTGACAATAACCTGTGTTATTTGGGGAGTTTCTTGGGCCACTCTGACCAGCCTCTTGAAGGACGGGCTCTCCTGTCTGGCACTGTGCTGTTTGCCACACGGCCCCCAGGTGTACTCACGCACTAACGCTCAGACACCGTATGTGCATTTCTTAGGAGTTCCCGAGCCAACGCATTTCCCTCTGGCTTCCTTACGCCCCAAGCTCCATCCGTCTCTCCTCTCTCTCCAAGCCCAGCCTCTCTCCACCCTCATTAGTTCAAGTGCCCCTCTTATGTCCTCTGATAACACTCTCTTGCCCCCTCCCCGCTCTCCCCTCCCAGACAAACACTCCCACTTTGCCCACCTCCCCGGGGTGACATCTCTTCCCCTCTGGCCCCTCTTTCTGGCTCTTTCTTTCCTTTCCCTCTGTGCTTCCTTTCCACTTTCCTGGCTCCGGGTGTTACAGCAGGACATATACTCACACATAAGGGGTAGGCGCTATGATCTGCAAATGCGGGAGAGCATAGGTCATTTGGTTTTCTGAGTCTGTGTTACTTCACTTAGTCTAACACTCTCTAGTTCCATCCATGTACCTGAAAAGTTCGTCTTTCCTCACTGCTGAGTAGAACTCCACTGTGTAAATGCACCACAGTTTCATTGTCCATCCGACAGATGAGGGACACTTAGGTTTTTCCATTTCTTAGCTATTGTGAAGAGAGCATCAGTAAACATGGATGTACAGGTGTCTCTACAGCAGGATGAGTCCTTTGGGTGTATGCCAACGAGGGGTGTAACTGAATCACGTGGTAGATTCATTTTCAGTTTTTTGAGAGTTCCCCTCACTGCGTTTCCTACTGGCTCCATGAGTTTATGTTCCCGCGGCAGTGAATGAGGCTCCTCTTGCTCCACATCCTCGACAGCATTTTCTGTGTTCTGCTCTTAGCCAGTCTGACTGGGGTAAGGTGCAATCTTAAAGTGGTTTTTATCTACATTTCTCTAATTACTAAGGATGTTGAGCACTTTTAAAAATGTTTCTTGGCCATTTTTATTTTCTTTGTTCGAGAACTCTCTATTCTGATCCATAGCCCACCTTTTTATTGGGTCATTTATTTTCTTGTTTCTTTGTTTTTTGAGTTTTTGAACATTCTGGATAATAAGCTTCTTTTTGTGACAAATGGAGGCCACTGCAGAGTTCCACAACTGTTCACACACAGAGAATAGACATCTGAGAGATGCCCAGTCCTAGCCGACACGTTTGCAGTGGAACCTCTACACCTAAGTCTCATGGAACAGGAGGCAGAGAGAGCACTAGTGCATCTCTCAACTCTCACCAGGGAAGTTTCTTTATATAACAGAGTGTGACGCACACAGAAGGCCACAACTAAGTTTTAGAGAATAAGAGACTGCAGAGTGTGTGTCCCTGGTTAGGAGTCTGATATTAAACCTCACCCACCCACTCAGGGACCATTGTGGAAGAGGGGGCAGAAAGACTGTAAAAGCCAGGGTTGATCCATGAACATAGAGAAACGTGCCAAGTCAATCAGACAAGGGCCCAGAGTGGACGGAAGGAAATGGGCGGTGGGCCAGCCCTAGTCTGGGAGCTGCTGGAGTCTGATTACTACTGGATGAGGGAGAGTAGACCTTACTTATGATTTCTAGATAGGCACCCTAGACTGCAGTGGGATGAATTTGCACCCAAGACATCTGGATACAAATGCTTGACTAGATAAAACAACATGTATGGAGAAATGCATGAGATCCGGTGGGGGGAGGGTGTGGGAGAACATGGACCGGGAGGGGGGAACGTGGAATGGGAGGGGTCTAACTTTGATTAAGAACTATTGTATGAAATGTACAAAAGCTCAATAGAAAATTCAAAACAGAAACAATAAACAAAAGTGATACGCTAAAGAGATCTCTCTCCCTCCCCCTCCGTCTCCCACCCCCGTATGTATGTGTGTGATATGCATATGTACATGTCATAGGGGACACGTGGAAGCCAGGAGTAAACTTTTGGGTGTCAGCTCTCTCTTTCAACCGCATGGCTTCTGGGGGTCAAATTCAGAGCTTCGGGCTTGCTCTGCAGGCGCCTTCACCCTCAGATGCGTCTTGCCAGCCCCTGAAGTAGAAACACTTCATGCCTTGACTCTCAGGTTGCTCCTGTAAGTTCCTCAGTTTCTTTGCACTGAGCTTACATAGCAACTATCAGGCAAACTCATCTAATTTCTAAGTCAGTCATAACTACTACCAGAGCATATTAGCAACTTTGATTTTACAAGTAGAAAATTTTAAATACCTGACCCATATATATGGAGCATTCTTTTAATAGTCTGTATTTTATTCTTGGGCTATAAAACTATTTTATGGGCATGGGTGTGTTGCTTGCATGTAGGTAGCTGAACCTGTGTAGCGCACTGCCCAAAGAAGAGGGCATCGGATCCCCTGGAACTGGAGTTTCAGACGGTTGTTAGCTGCTATGTGGAAGCTGGGAATTGAACCCAGGTCTTCTGCAAGAACAACCAGGGTTCTTAACTGCTGGGCCATCTCTCCAGCCCTTATTCTTATGCTTTCTAAAAGAAAAATCTTTTACTATAAATTCTATCTTTGTCTGGATTCTTGCTACATGCTATGCATTCAATTCTAAGCTAAAAGCTTTAAAAATTATTTAATTATTTATTTATTTTAGTCTTTTTGAAATAGGATCTCCCTGCAGCCCAGCTAGCCTGGAACTCACTATGTAGACCAGACTGGCCTTGAACTCACAGAGATTCACCTGCCTCTGCCTCCCAAGTGCTGGGATTAAAAGTGTGCATCACCACACCCAGCTTCATTGATTTATTGTCCATTTTGTGTGTATGAGTGTTATGCCTGCATGTATGTAAGTGCACCTGTGTAGTGCAGGGCCTGTGGAGGACAGAAGAGGTCTTCCGATCCGCTGGATAATGGAGTTACAGATGGTTGATAGCAGCCATGTGGGTGCTAGGATTCGAACCTCAGTCTTCTGCAGGGTCAGTCAGTATTCTTAATCCCTGAGTCATCTCCCCAACCCCATTAAAGTTTTTTTAAAGCTCTTGATATAGCCCATGAAGTAGATATTATATGCCATTTACAAATAGGGAAACTGAGGCTCAAAAGGATTAGCCAACTTAGCTCAAATCCCACATTTGGTAAGCAGCAAAGCCAACATTTAGAAACAGTGCTTTTAAAACCTCAACTTAAGAGCTGTTCCAGTCCATGAGACTGCAGTTTCTCTGTCTAACTCCCTGGTTATTTTCAGGATCAGTCTAGTGGGTAGGACCCAAATGCAGCTCAGATTGGCACCTTCTTCATTTTTGGCAGCTCCTGGGACCTGCTCCATCTACACTAGTCAATTGTCATGTTGGCCAGAATCCTATATGAATGTCTAACTGTCATTACTGTCATTCTTGCAGTTTGGTAGACAGCTTAATGTTCTGAAGTCCTGTTTGAATTTTCTGTGGGTGACCCTCTTTTACCAAGTTTCTATCATACCTTCTGCTCTAATATGCATGACAAATAATAACAGCTTTCTAGAGTTTATCCCAGAAACCTGTAGCAGAGATTTTCTGCTTGCTTCTTCATTTTATTTCTCTCTTCCTGTGTTTTGATGAGTTTGCTTCTTGCAATTGTTCACCTAAGAACCAAGCAGAGCAGCTGTTGCTGACTGTTGCACACCTGGAGATAACAGCGTTGTCAGATGGTGTGACCTCCAGTTCCGTGTGGGTCATCTAATAGAGGATGAACTGAGCCAGGGAAACACTCTGGGTGAACTAACTGCTGCTTTCCTTGTCTTTGCCTGCTCTGCTCATCCTATGTGCTGCTCCTGGGCAAATCTAATCAATATTTCCTGTGTGTCCTCATTTGGATCCTGCCTTGATGGTCTGTTCTAGTGGACAGAATAATTTAGTTTCTCTTTTTATCATGTGACCATCTTCTGAATGTCTAGTAATCCCCAAATACCACCTGACAAATGGAGAAAAGGAACAATTATCTTCTGACCTTATCTTTTTCCAAACAAGCAACTAACCTTTCTCCTTTTGGCTTATTGCCTTGCAAACACATTAATCAGTCAATAACAACAAAACTTCATTGTTTTTTAGATACTTCTCTAGTTACAAAAGAACCCTTGTATTTTAATAAAATACTACAAAATGCGTGAACTTAATTTATAATCTATCTTGAATCTCAGTGATTAAGGTCCATGGAAATCTGAAGAGTCAGTACTCAATGGTTAATATGTACTAGGGCAACCAAAACCGGACTGGATAGCAAAAGCCTTATGCTTCATTTATGTCGGTTATGATGCTGGAATTCTTTTCAGATTTTTGCATACTCCAAACAGGCATGACTCGGACCCCATTATGTCCTAGGGTATTCCGTGACTCTGTGCTCCCTCACCTTAATGTTTTGCTTAGAAATATATGTTAATTTATTTCAGCTTCTCTGACCTCGTTGAATCTACTAGTTTATTTCTGTATCTTCCAGAATTTTAAAAAGCAAATAAATAAACAAACAGCAACAAACCACTCTTTCAGCAAGACCACTGATATAGCTTCCTGATAATCTGTGTTCATTTCACATTTTTCATATCTGTGAACTGTAAAATTTCATTTGTGTGTGCTAGTTCTTGCCTCTTCTTGGATAGGAAAAATTGAGAGAGGCCTAATGATTAGGCTTGGAAAACAAAGGTAGGCAAGCTTGGGAATAATAGCACAGTACAGTGATGTCACAGATAATCAGTGGCATGTTCTGAAAGGAAAGGTAGATCAGGGACAGGAGTGGGTTGATGTCCCAAACCCTTACTCAGTTTTTCTGTCTCCAACTTAGAAGACTATGGGGTTTTTATTCACTAAGAAAAGAGACTCTGCACTTATGTAATTATGGACAACTTCTGACTTTATTAGTGCTGGCAGGATATCATTGAGAAGCATTTGATCTAGTTTTAAACCTGTTTATAATGTATCATTGACAAATAAAAGTTAGGAATATGGGTCATTAGGTAAAGTACTCACTGCGTGGGACCAGAGTTCGGCTCCCAACACCCGTGTAGAATGCCAGGTGCCTTCAATACTAGCACCGAGGATGAGGAACCAGGAAGAGCCCTGGGGCTTGCTGACCGTCGTGTCTTGCCCAATCACTGAGCACCATGTTCAATGAAAAGTCCTGTCTTAAAAGTAAGGATGCGGGTTAGGCACTGTGGCTAATGCCTTGAGTTCCAGCACTTGAGAGGCAGAGGCAGGCTGATTGCTGTGAGTTTGAGGCCATCCTGGTAAGGTCTCCAGGCCAGCTGGGCCTATATAATGAGACCCTGACTCAAAAACAAAAACCAAAAAATGAAAAGAAAGGAAGCAATAGAAAAAGACATCTGACGTCAATCTCTGGTCTCCCCATGCATGCACACACACATGCATGTACACACATAAACATGCACACATGTATATACCACACACAAATTTCTTTAAAAACACATATATTAAATGCATATTGTAAACCTACACATTGTGAAATGATCACAATAAAGTTAGTAAACATTACTTTTTATGTGCATATGTGAGAGAATGTATGATTTATTCTCAGAGAAGCTGATACACAGAATATGCTATAATGCACTCTAGTCATTATGTGTGATGGCTAATCCTGGGTGTCGGCTTGACTGGATCTAGGATTAACTGAAATAAGAGAGATCTCCTTGATTGGATCATTTGAAGTTGGAAGACCCACCCTAAATAGGGCGTCACCTTCTGCTGGCAGCCCATCTAAAGGCCACGGCAGAAGGGAGGCTTGGCTTCTTGCCTCTCGCCCTCTCTCACTGGTGAGTTCGTCTTGCTGCTATGACCACCTTCTTCGGATTACAACATAGATTGAAGACTAGTAGATCTTCTGGAATTCATCAGGGCTTCAGTGCCAGATTGGGACTGCTGAGACATACTGCCTCGTGGACTGAGCAACTACCAGATTTCAGCCTTTCCATCGTGGTGCAGTCATTGTTAGACTACTCATACTCTGTCCTGTGAGATAATCTAATAAAGCCATAAAGCCATATATATATATATATATATATATATATGTATATATATATATTCATTTTATCAGTTTTGTTTCTTTAGAGAACTCTGACCAATACACCGTGCTTTACACTTTACATTAGATGGTCAGAATTTACTCCTTTTTTGATCAGAATTTTGCATCCTCGACTACTGTCTCCCCTGGGTGAAAAAGGTCCTTGGTCACATCATTTCCCTGAAAAGAGTAAATAACTTTGTTATGATGGGAGAAGCTTAGTTCACCCAGTTCATCCAACTAAACATAGAACTGGGTAATGTGACTTTTATTAGGGCAACTGGGTGTGGGGACTGCTAATGGGAAAGAGCAAAAATCTAAAGACCATCTTATCAGTTAGTTTTAATTTGAAACCTATTTTGTCAGACAGTAGAATTGCAACCCCTGCTTGTTTCTTAGAATCATTCGCTTGTAATATTTTTTTCCATCCTGTCCTTGAAGGTGAGGTGGGTTTCTTTCAGACAGCAAAGGGGTGGATTTTGTTTCTTAGTCCATTCAATCCTGTGTCTTTTGACTGGGAAGTTGAGGCCATTGGCATTTAAAGTTATTATTGAAGGATGTGTATTGGTTTCCATCTTTTTAATTTCTGTTTGTGTTCTTGGTCTAATTTTGTATTTCTACCATTATACCTTCATTTAGTTTCTTTCTGTTGCCTCTTGGGTATAGTTGTTCCTTTCTTCAGTCCTTTGTATTGCTTCAAATATTCTCTGTAGAAGTGGTTTGGTGAGCATGAATTATTTCAGCCTATTCATGTCATGGAAGATTTTTCTTTCCCCTTCAACTATAATAGGCAACTTTGCTGGGTAAAGTATTCTAAACTGGCATCTATGATCACTTAGAAATTGGTATACTTGGTTTTCTTTTATATGTGACTTGTTGATTTTTCTCTTGCAGCTTTCAGTATTCTCTCTTTGTTCTGTACATTTAGTATTTTGACTATGATATTCCTTGGGGAGTTTCTTTTCTGATCCTGTCTATATTGTGTTCTATGTATTTGTATGGATATGTCTTTCCTTAATTTGGGGAATTTTCTTCTATAATCCTGTTGAAACTCTGCTCAATATCATTTACCTAAATTCTTCTCCTTTCTCTGTGTCTATGCTGCATAGCCTTGGCCTTTCATGCTGTCCCACAATTCCTGCATACACTATTCCCATGTGCTTTAAAATAGTCTTTGCTTGAGTGGTCCAGTTCTTCAGCTATGTTGTCCAATCTTGATGTTCTGTTTCCATTTCATTCATTCTATTGGGGAAGCTTTCTCCTGTCGTTTCAAATTGGCTTACTAGTTTTTCTCACTCTTCCTTCTTCATTTCAGCCTGGGTTTTCTTCAATATTTCAATTTCTTTTGTGAATTTACTCAGATGTATATCCCTATCATCTTTTAGTTCTTTGAGTTGTTTGTGTATTCTTTATATTTGTTGACATCTTCAATCATATGTATAATTGTTCTTTTAAGTTCTGTGTTCTGGGTTACCTTTAGGCTATTCTCATTGTAGAACTCTTCTATAAGACGTGGTGTTTGATGGGGATATATGATTTTGGTTTTCCATATTATTATTTTTTCATTGTGATTTTGGCATGTGGATTTCTTTTGTGGCTTGTGATTCTGATATGAAACTCAGGCCTTCCTTGGTTGAGTTGAAGTTTGACTCTCTTTGTATTATTCATGTAGCTTGGTTGCTTTATGATTGGATATGAAAAACTAGTTGATCTAGGCTTCAGATTCTCTCTTTTGGTTTTATATTGGAGGAAACAGATGGCTCCAGTCAGGATACCTAGGAGATCTCCAAGATGGTGAAATGGCCCTGGCTAGATAGGAGCACTTCAGTAGCCTCAGGTGGCTAGTGCCAAGGTCCAAGGAAACAGTCTGGAGAGGTGGTTCAGTGGTTAAAAGCCCTGGCAGCTCTTGCAGAGGAATGGGGTTTGGTTCCCAGCACTCACATAGTGGATAAAATTGTCCCTAATTCCAGTTCCAGGAGATCTGATGTGCTTTTCTGACCTTTCTGAGCATTGCATGACACAGGTGCACTTGCATACAGGCAATATATTCATACACATAAAATAAAAATAAGAAAATATTTCAAAAGAACTGTTCTTCAAAACTGTTTCTTCCAGCCTGAGATATTCCAGATGAATCTTGGGACCCCATTCCATGGTATATGGAGAAGAGAGACTGTGACTAGAGGAAGTCAACTTGATATAGGGACAAAGGGATAAGAAAACTACAGTTGAGCTTATACATCATCTCTATAAACTCCTAGCAGTAAATTTTAGATAGATATTTACTTTGTCTGAACCAAAGTCCTATCATTTTAAAAATAGAAGTAACATTTTCTTCAATGTGTACATTTTATAAGTAGATGAGACTGTCAGCAGGCTATTAAAATTCTTTATACATAGAAAGTACTCCCTTAGTGACTTAGAGGGGTCTCTGTTTTTGAGAATCTACATGAGTTCTAGGAATGGTGCAGAAGTTGTATGATCTTTCCTGCTGGGTATCTGCTCCATGCCAATTCTGTCTTTTTTATGCATATTATCTTCCTGCCATACAAGTCATTTATTGCCTTGGAGTCTTTGAGGATGCTCAAAGTTGTGACCATAGGCTCTGAAACTAATGTGAAGACCACTCAGTAATCTAATGTTTAGAATTTCTACCATGGATTTCTGAGTGAGCTCAGCTTCAGATGATACGTTTGCTTTATCTTCAGTATTGGAAAAAAACACTAACACTTTACCATCTATTGAAGTTTCAGGGTTTACGTTTTGACTTTGCTTTAAAGTAACCCTAGTAGTCAAACGTGGGCCTATGCAAGGTTCTGCACAAAAAGAGCCAACCACCTAAATGACTTCTTTCCTAACTCCCTTCCATAAACACATACTGCGAACCTAGATTAGGGCAGACTTTATGTTAGGTATGGCAGTCTACAAAGCTGGAGAAATTTGCTCACCTCCAAAGAGTTCAGATTTCTCATTATTGAAACAAGACTGTTAATGAGGTAACCCTTAGAAACTTTTATATCCATAAAACTTAAAAATTATGGACAACCACTTCCAATGCTTTCCTAGAACATAAAGAACAAACACTACCCTAAAGACTGTAATTCAGGAACTCAGCAGTTAAGAGCACTGGCTTCTCTTCCAGGGGATCCAAGTTCTATTCCAGCACCACATGGCAGCTAACAACTGTCCATACTTCAGTTCCCGGGGACTCGTGCCTTCTTCTGACCTCTGCAGACATTTCACAACACTGGTGCATGCAGTACATGCATGCAGGCAATACACCCATACACATAAAATAAATATAGCAATAATAAAAAATTTAAAGACTACAATTCAAATTCCAAAGAGCTTTTTTAATGCAAAAGAGTGCTGAGAAAGCAACGGTATCCACTGGAAATTAATACAGGAAAAGTAAATGTTATTAACTGAAGGTTAAAAAAAAAGAAGCCAGATTTGGATTGCATCAAAGACCTCGGCTGAACATGGGTCAGAAATTTAGAAAGGAATATTAAAAAGAGATAGATGCCCAAGGTGTCTTGAAAACTAAATCAAACATAGGACAGCTACGAAAGTCTTCGAGATTTTCTTGGAGGACAGAGCTTTTCCAGATAGACCAGAGGAGAAGGCATTTAGGGACCAGGCCTAGTGCATGTGTGTGTGTGTGTGTGTGTGTGTGTGTGTGTGTGTGTGTGTGTGCGCTCAGAAACTAGGGGCCAGCAAGTGTTCAGTGTGCTAAAGGAGCAGCAAACCTCCAGTGGGAGGAGAAGGAGGAGGGTCAGAGTTTGAAGTCGAGTGCGACTCTGAGGCCTGACGGAGTGACAGAACTGGGAGTCTAAGGAAACTGCCTTTATTCTCATTTTTCTAAAAATGAAACAGAACAAAACCATGTGGGGACTATGCAAAGTCCTACCCAAAAAACCTCGCCAATTAACTTACTTATTTTCGGACTGCATGTGTTCTGTGGACCTGCGCTAGGTGAACCTTGTGTTAGGTGCAGCACTCAGACCCTCTCTTGAAGCTGTAGGGACTCTCTCATTTGCACAACTCTAATTTGGGGAAGTCTGGACTCTGCTGACTATTGTCTTCTTCCCCCCAGAGGTACGCCATCCAGCTTGGGCTATCTGATAGGGCAGATGGCCCAGGTAAGGTCACATGCCCTTCTTAGTGTCATTCACAGGAATTCCAGCGGGCTCAGGACAGGCTGCCCCACTCTCTGTTTCTGAGAATGTCCGTTTTCTAGTTCTGTCTTCCTGCATCCAAGTTGGTAAAAGGGAAGCTTAGGGAGCCACCAGTCGGGCGAATTTCTTCTAGAGAATAAATCACGTCTTCCCCTGTTTCGGGCCCCTCAGTCTTCATGACTGAGTCTCCAAGGGCCCCCTTGCTTATTTGGAAAGGAAACAGTCAGCTCTCCACCACAGGTAATTGAGGAGAAGGATACCTGCCTTTCTTGCAGACCCTTCTCCAAAAGCTCATTGCCTCTGTTATACTGACTACAGATTAAACAATTAAGATAGCTCTTACTAAGCCTTCAGTGGGCATGTTCTTAAAATCCAGCATTCTCTAAAATGTCCTTTATCCTTTCATACTAAGCTTCATACCTTAACCATTCACTTAAGTCCCTAAACTGTTTTGAAAATTCATGCTTCCTAGAATTGTGCTGTGCCTTTGAGACAGAGACGGTGAGAATGCAGAAGACATTTTAGAGGCTGCGATTACTGATTTCCTTCACTGTTCAGTAGCATAGCAGAGATAGAAGACGCGAGGGTTGTCCACGATCAGATACTCGGTACTGGACACCAGAACTCTCTCAGTTAAGATCCTCTCAAGACAAAGGAAACCCTTCACCTTTATCAAACACGAATAGAACACATTATATCTCACAACAGGAAGTCCAGAGCTGGGGGTTGGGGATAACAAGACAGGCAAAACCAAGAGCTAGGATGCTGTTTGAGTCATTTGCTCTACTCTGCCACAAGGTGTCACTTTGGCCCCAGGTTTCACCATTTATGCCTTTGAATGCCTGACCAGTATAGCTGTGGCAACACAGTTTCATGGTACTGTCTATGGAAAGAGATGCTTTCCTTCATCTATGGAACAGAAGTTCCATATGATTGCCATATGATTGGTCCAATAGTTCATGTGCTCAATCTTGGATCAATGATATCACTAAGAAAATATACCTGTATGCTCGGCTAGTTTAAACCTGGATCCCTGACCAAATCACTGGGTAGGGGGCTACTCTGATTCTCTTAGGGTTCTTAGATCCATTTGCAGAATACAGAGGGGTTCAGGTACTCTGAATCACTAATATGAGTATTGGGGAATGGTGAGGAGTCACGACATAATTAGGGAAGAAGAAAAGGGAATGGGTATTATTTAAGCGACACAGGGCCGGGGCAGGAACCAGCATTTCAGTCCTGGATGACTGACAGCTACGAATGCAGAGAAATGTATTCTGGAACAATCTAATGGTTAAAAGGGTCCCACATTAAAAATAGATGTGATTATTTTCTTCAGTAAATACTGTTGCTGAGACAATGTAGACAAATTCAGAGAGAGCCATTGCGTGCTGCTGCCGAGGCAGTGCCATCTGCTGTGACATCCCGGGTGCGTACAGCATCACAGTCCTTCTTGTGAAGTTGCCAGAGGATCAAAGGGTGACCACAATAGTACGGTAAGGTGGCATCATAGAACTGACGTTTTCTCCACTGCGAAAAACAATCTGTACTGAAACAGAACTTGTTAGAGACTACTTTAGATTCCAGGAGGGAGAACAGCCAAGGTGAAATGCTGACAGATTAATGTTTTTTTTTTTTTTTAGTATTCCTAGGTGAGTTGAAATGATCAATAAATTCTTACATACTATATCCTTCTATGGAGGGTCTGAGATACTGATCTATATCCTTCTGTGTTTCTTATCAATAGTGTACAGCTATTCCTTGACTTTTTGCCCTCTATCAGATTCTGCCCATCTCTTGATAAGACTCATTCCAGTGCCTTTTTGTGAGTACTTTCCATGGCACCTGTCACAGAGCTGGACAAATGCAAATGGTCAGTGGTTTGACCACTGAACTTTCTTCATGCCTGCACTACTAATTTCTAGATGTAAATTTATTTGCTTCTTTTTGGTAGGGATATAACCAAAAGTAATAATGGAGAATGAAAATAGAGCCTACAAGACCACATTAATAATGTTTATAACGTGTAACATGTACTACCTGTCTAACAGATGAAATGTAAGTTGGTGAAACTATTCTACTTCAAGGACTAAACTCTGACTCATCTTTATGATTTCAAGTTCAACATGGTCTTGAGACTTTAATACAAAAAAATGCAGGCGATGTCTCATTCATCCATTTATTAATAAAGCAGATTGTTATGGCGTGACTGCCATGTGCTGGGTACTATTCTAGATGCAGGGATGAAAGCAGACTACTTGTAGATGGAAAGAGACATCGTGAGCTGCGTCCCTAGTGCTGGCGCTGTCCCTGTGTCTCGGTGGTGTCACGGCTCAGTGTCGTTCTGTCTGCCGTGACGGAACAGCTTTCCATGGCAGATTTGTCAACAGTGTGACATGAGTAATATATCCTGCAGTTCAGAGTTCACATTCACGTTGTCCTCTAAGTTTAGAGTTGAACCAGGAAAAATAAATCTTGAGGCAGTCATATTTCTGTGAATGACTTCCAACTAATTTCATGATTTTAAAAAAGAGCCTTTCTGGGAAACCTCCCTTTGAGTTGTTAGTCAGGATAGTCCAAGACACTCCCTAAATAATACAGGTTATTGCCACAGCCCTTGATTGCCTCCCAGAACTTGACGGTTAGACTATATTGCTGAAGACATGACATACTTGAGACACGGGATTTGGAGCAGTTGAGCTGGAACTGACCTGCAAGCTTTCTACCTGAAGACTAGTTCTCATAATATGAGAAGATACTATGCAAGCTGCCAAGGGAGAAAACCAATCCATGATCCTACCCGGCTGCAAAGTCTACGAACAAAAATAATGACCAACCTAGCCAATTGTCTCTAGTAGTGCAGCAGCACTTTTACCCTGGGGTAATCAGCAGCTGTCTAATTGGACTTAAGGCCTGCTCAACGGGAGGGAACTCATTTGTGGTATTGTACACATTTCCAAGTCCACATGGCTGGAAAGGTCATAGACCCCAGAGAAAAACCTACTTCAGGCACTTCCCTAGACCAGTGCAACTTCTTTACTATATCCTAAATACGTATCCTTATATTTACGGGCATGTGTATCTCTTACCACTTATCGAAGAATCTTCTTGTTGCAACAAATGGAGACTGTTACAGAGTTCCACAACTGGTTAAACACAGAGAATAAATGACTGTGAGGTATCCAGTCCTAAGTGATAAACCTGCAACCTCTATATTTAAGGTTCAGGGAACACTGCAGAAAAGGGTTTGGAAAGAATGTAAGAGCCAGAGGGACAAGACACCTGCTGCTACTTAAGGGGTTCTAGACACCACACGGAAGCCGCATCAGCTAAATGTCCACAGTGTGGCAGTCTAATGAGACCTGCATAATGACAGAACCAGCTGACATGACAAAGTAGATGAGGGCAATGTGACAGGGTCCCGCCTCAGGATGAAGAGCTACAGGCACTCAATGTATGCTGAAGGAGGGAAAGTCAGTTTTCTCTAGGGACTAACACCCTGAGAGGTTATAATGAACATCACTGCATTTTATATATATATATATATATATATATATATATATATATATATATATGTAAATGTAGACATTGGTATGAAATAATAATCAAGAAACTGAGAGGGAGTGGGGGGCATGGAAGAAGCTGGTGGGGGCTGGAATGGGTAGACAGAATGAAAGACAATATTCATCTATGAAATTCTCTTAAAAATTAAAAAAAGGAAAAGTGCCTTTCACTGTGTCCAGATTTTTATAATGATTGTGTATTAAAATTTTAAACCAAAAGAATAAAGAAAATAAAAACACCCCATTTTAAAGAAAATACATCTCCAGACATCTAGTTTCCACCTGGGATTCAGAAGACCAATACTGCTCTTATTTCACTCGTAATAGTTCATAAAATCCTTTTTTTCTTTTAAATCAACACAGGATTGTATATGTTTGTGGTCTGCAGTGTGACATCTCGAGGCATTCACACGATGAACAATAAGATCAGGGTAGTTACTGCCTTCATCTCAGCATGTCTTTAATACGCTCGTCTGTTCTTTAAATATGTAGCAGGTTATTGTGAAGTGTGGTCACACTGTGGGATAGGACACTGGTTCTCCTCTGCTTGTGGAGCTAGTTTTGGTACCTGTTACCCAACTTCCTTCTGTATCCCGCTCCATTATCCTTCTTACACTCCAGTAGTCATTAGTCTACTCTTATCTAATTTGAGTTCAACTTATTTAGCTTCCTCTGACTAGAGAGAACATCTTTATGCTTCTGTGTCTGGCTTATCTCACTTGAGTTTTATCCACTTTCCTGCAAATGACAGGATTTAATTCTTTTTTATGGCAGAAGACAATTCCATTGTATACAGATAACATACTTTCTGTTCCTGTTTTTCTTTGTGTTTTTTTTTGTTGTTTGTTTGTTTTGTTTTGTTTACTGTCCTGGATCTCTCTGTGCAGCCAGATTGTCCTTTAACTCACAGCAAGTCCTCTTATCTCATGCTCGTGAGCGCTGAGATCACAGGCATGAGCCATACTGGCCGTGTTTATCCATTCATCAGTTGATGGCTGCTGTAAATAGTGCTATAATAAACATATGGGGACACGCACCTTTTGTATGCTGATTTCATTTTTTAAAGCAAGATTCTAGCTGTTTTTATTGGTCTGAACAAGAAGCAAGGCCACTGCTATGGGAAAAACACAAACTCTTGCCTCATCCCAAGGAGCAAAACACTGATATGTTTGTCTACTTTTTTCGGAGAATAGGTGACAGTACATTAGAGTAATTAAATGATGACGCACTGAGGTGAAACAAAACTGAATCCCAGCCGACCCGCTGACCACACTAACTCAAACCTGGCATTAATGACTGGACAGGGAAGAAATGCTACTGTTTGTATAGATAAATAGTCTTCACCTTAATCTCTACTGTTCAATAACTGTATCCAACAATACCTGAAATAAAAAGATACCAACCATGATCAAGAGAGAAAACAATCAACAAAGTCAGACTCTGACATATTAGAAACTACCAAAGTTTTAAATTAAGTGTGATTATTATCTTACAAATACTCTGGAAGAAAATATGGACAGCATATATAAACAGATGGGAATGCCTGACTAGGCATTAATTACAAGCAAGAAGTAAGACAATTAGAAACACCGAATTAAAAATCACAGTGACAGAGATGAAAAAGGACTCCAGTGTGTTTACTGGGAGAGATAACACGACCCAGAAAACTCTAAGTGAATTGAAGTAAATACCCAAACTGAAACACAAAGAGAAAAAGAACAAAAAGTACTCCCAAACAACTTAGAAACCGTGGAATAGCGGCAAATGATGTAACATTCCTTAATTGAAACTCATCCAGAAAAAGAACAGATTCAGAAGATGGCAACCAATCATTTTCAAAGATTAACAAAATCTGTTAATCAAATATCTAGGAAGCTCAGAGAACCAAGCAGAAAATTAATAAGCACAAGAGGCACATATATACACACACATGTACAAAGTCAGCATGTTCAAACTTGTTGGGACCAAAAGATAAAGAAAACATTACAAAAGATGCACACTGAAAAACAAGGAAAAAGTGTTTCAGTGGACTTGCTGATCTAGCAGAAAATGTAGTACTGTCACTGATCCACAGCAAAACTGTAAGCCTAGAATTCTTTATCTAGAGATAAAGGCAAAGAAGAACTAGAGGGTACAGCAAAGAAAGGAAAAGAATTCAGTCTTAGCAGACCTACATTGCAGGATCTACCAAAGGCCGCTGTCTTCAGAAGAGAGTCGAGAGAGAGAGAGAGAGAGAGAGAAACAAAGAGAGAGAGAGAGAGAGAGAGAGAAAGAGAGAGAGAGAGAGAGAGAGAGAGAGAGAGAGAGAGAGAAGTATCAATCTACGCCAAGAAAAAAGATCCCTGAGAATGGTGAAAATAGAAATAAAAATCTTAAGACAAAATAAAAGTGGCATATTGAGGCAGATGTAAAACATATCACATGGCAACAACAGCACAACAATTTATTTGTAATTGATACACATAAACAGAAAATTGTGTGTACTAACGATGACCTTGTGATGTCTTGATACATATACACATCGTATAAGATTTAAATCAGGTTAAACATAGCCATCTTCTCAAACTGCTATCATTTTTATGGTGAAAACTTTGAAATATCAGACAAAGTATATTTTAGAACAAAAAATAAGACTTGCTATAATACTGATGAAGTGAGTCTTACATGTGTGTGAACCAAGAGATGGTGCTTTGAACACTGAAGCAAAGCTGCTAAGAATGAAACGTGAAAATGAGAAACTCAGCACTGCAATCGAGGTTTCCTCTCTCTCTGCAATGATAGGGCAAATAGGTTTTTAATATCAGGAAAAACAGAGACTATAGAAATGGGCTAGAGAGACGGCTCAGTGCTTGAGAGTGTTCGCTACTCTTGCAGAGAACTGCAGTTTGATTCCTAGAGGTTCACAGTCACCTGAAACTCCAACTCTAGGGGAATTTGTACCCTCTTCTGCTTTCCTCTGGCATCTTCATGCACAGGCATAAAACCCACTCACACACAGACACACAGATAAACAATAAAATAAATATTTATTTTAAATGTGAGAAGACACAAAGGATATGATCCACAAGACTGACATATCTGACTTCAACAGGACAAACACTCTCTCCGCACCCTCAGAATGTACATTGTTTTCAAATGTAGTTAGAGAAACAAGATGAAGCATTTGGAAGCCATAAAATAAGCATCAACAAATTTAAATGAACTGAAGTCTTAGAAAGTCCATTTTCTTACTACATTGAAATTGACCTAGAAATCAATGGAAAAATATCTAGAAAATCTGGAGAAAGAATCAGATCTTAACATCACAGTTTTAAGCAGACCATAAAACAATGAAAATGCAGAAAAAGAAACGAAAGCAAAGCCAACAGGTTCAGATTTGTGTAATTCAGCTAAAGCATTGTGGAAGGAAAGCTTATGGCATTAAATGTCTGCATTTGGCAGGACAAAATGTCTCCAATCAGTAATCTATGCTCCTATTTTCAGGCATTAGAAAGAGAAGAACATGGCAAGTCCAAAGCAAACAGATAGACATGGTACACATTGGGTCAAGAATAAGTGAACCATGGACATGTTAGTAGAGAAAACAGTAACACTGAAGACTGATTCGTAGAGATGACACCTCACTTAGGCATCAAGAAAATGATGACACATTCATAAATGCTGGAGACGATCAGCTGCATCGCTGTTCCTTCCTCACACACTGAAGGCCGATAAGGAGAGAACTGAGTCACTTCATGTCAGTGACGTTGCTAGCACAGCCCGTTTCAGGAAAATGTTTGGCTGAGTGATGGCAGTGTCTAAACAAAAGGGTTTCTGAGGGAGATGGAACTGTTCTAGGGCTTGACCATTACTATGTTGATAAAATCTACATCTTGATTTTTAATACTGCCACACCATTGTATGTGTTTCTTAGAAATCATAGAAATATGTATGACAAAGGTTGTTTTTATTTTGATATAGATCAGTTTCTGTAGTTACTATGATTATTTTTTTCCACCATCCTTGATACACACAATTGTATCTAAGCACTTAAAAATGTTTATTTTTATTTTATGAGTGTGAGTGTTTTGCCTGCATGTATGTATGTGTACATGTGCATGCAGTGCCTGGAGAGGACAGAGAGGACTTCAGGTCACCTGGAACTGAAGTTACAGACGATGCTTAGTCACCACGTGGGGGCTGGAAACTGAACCTGGATTCTTTGCCAGAGCTGCCAGTTCTCTTGCCTGCTGAGTTCTCTCTTCCGTCCTACCTTTGTACTTTTTGTAGCCTTGCATGTAATTTAGTGATTAAAATGCATTAGATATCAAAACAGTTTTAAAAATATTCTATTTCTCACTTTTATTTTATGTGTATGAGTATATTACTTGCATGTAAGTTCACTTGTACCGCACAATGCGTGCGGAGGTCAGAAGAGGGCATCAGATCCCCTGGAAGTAGAGTTACAGATGCTTGCTAGCTGTCATGGGTGCTTGGAATCAAATCCGGGTCCTCTGCAAGAACAACCAGTGCTCTTAATCACTGAGCCATCTCTCCAGCCCCCAAAACACTTACTAAATTTTCCTCTCATAGATTAGAAGAGTTTCTGGGGACATCTTTGTGCATATAGAAGCATAAACTTGCTCTTGGAGTAGATAAAGGACATTATGCTAAGTCTGTTGAAGGTCAGAATAAAGAAAAAGAGTCTGAAATATGTTACTTGTAATCTAAATATATCTTTTAAACTAATGAATGTAGGAAAGTCTAGTAAGCAGAAAAATCAAAACTAACCAAAAGTCACTCTTTTTGGGTGTGCTTCCTCTGGCCCATTTCTCAAGTTGGCTTTTTTATATTATTATTAATTTTTTTTAAGCAAAGACCACAGGACAAAGATATACTCATGAGGGTATGTCACTTGTCTCTTGAGGGTCTGATTCTGGGACATGTGACACTATTCATGAGGGGCAAGGCTCAGAATCCTGACAGGCAATGACAGAGAGAAGGCCAAGCCTCATCTCCACCGTGCCTTAGAAGTCTTGACGAGGCCTTGTGTGGGCTAACAGCAAATATCCAAAATGAAGAACTCCATTCATTGTAACACTCCACTTTTACACATGAAAATTCTTATTTTGAATGACCCACTGTCTTGTTGATATGACCCTCCCTTCCCTGGGCAGGTCTAGAGTTGCTCGGGAATTTCAGAGACTTAACTCCCACACTGTTTTTGCAATCTCCCTATTTTCTCCAGAGTGTAGCTCTCACCTTCTCCTTCACAGGCTGCATCTGTGCCTTTCCTTTTAGAATTTGTCTCACAGTACTTCCTCAGAATACTATATTTCAGTTATCTGGGCACCACTGGGTTCCCTCCGACTTCTACTGGAATTTCTGTGGAAGTTCACAGTTTTTAAGAGGAGGGAGTAAGCTTCTGGGGCAGTTCCTTGAACTTATGAACGCATGCACTTCAGAAGGAACTGGCCAGCAACCCCAAACCCCAGTGAACACACTTAACAAAGAAAAGACACATCTCCAAATTTAAAGACTACTCTGGAGTCCCACTGGCCTTCCGAGCAGGAGCATCACTAATAGGCTTCTGAGAACTCTTTGATCCATATTACTCTAACAAATTAACTACAGCCTCAGGGCAACTCTGCTAACTGAAGAAATTCCTTGCTCTTACTACACTTAAATCACAGTGCTCCCACCCATAATTCCTCCAAGTTAATATGTTTTTCCTTAGGATATATATGACAATATTTCCTCAAAAACTTTGTGTGTGTGGATTATATAAGACTTTTTCAAGCCACGTGGTTAGGTGTAAAGGAATATTACTTCCTCCTAGAATTAAATATGACTTTGTCCTTAGGCTTCTATTCCAGAAATAATGGGATCTTGTTTTGCCAGTTCAGTTCACTTTGTCATCGGAGGGTCTCCCGGCTGGTGTAGGGAAGGAAGCAACCCTGTCCACTGCCTCCCCTGATCTTTGCTTTCTCTGGTATAGCATCTAGGTTTCTGGACAGCTCTCAGAGCCTCATGACAATGGCATAATCATGGCCTTGTGGCAGTCCCCAGGCACTCCCAATTCCTCTGTCATCTAGGATCATCTTCATGATCCTCCTGGAGATACCAGAAACATGTTTATTAAAACCAACACTCCACCTAGTGGGTAAAGGAGCTTCATTCGCCTCTGGGCTGTCTCCTGGGCGTCTCCCCAGTGTCTCCTCTCTTCCCTTATATGCACAGTGGGATGCCGAGCTCTGTGGGTGGTTGCTGCTGCCCACTAGAGGCAAGAAGCCTAGAAGAGGCCACCAATATTCCCAAATCCCCAAGTTTTTCCAAGTGCATGATCACCCTCATCCACCACTTTGCAGTGAAACTAGGGAGCACAGAGCTTGTTCGGACTGAGGATTAAGACTGCTGTTTGTTCTTTGTGAACACTGAATAAAGTGCTTAGAGCAGACTTTTCACACATTTTTAGCTTGATATAAATGTAATATATTAATGCTATCACCCTTGCTTAGCTGCTCTGTACTTTTATGGGGTTTATGTTGAATTCAATAATTATGTTGGAATTCAAAATTCTTACAAATATTAAAGTGCAGTTGTTATTATTTATAAATATATGTATTATGTGACTACCTTGCCCTCAAACAACAAGAGTGTTCTACTTTATGTTTCTATATATCCTGGAAGAAGGCAGGGACTGATGATAGGGTCGAAAAATACACAGGTACAGACTCCAGTGAACTCACACATGGACAATTACTATAATTTGCTGTGATCATTCTGGTAATTGTTACACTTCCACAAAAAAAGAAGCCCGCTGAATCAGGCCATTCAAAATGCGTTCCCACCTGCTTTGTCTGAGTTTCAGTTTCATTGGTCCCCTGCATAAATCACTCTTTTTTCAACTGTTCATTTTGTCTAGTTGTGGCTGAGAATAAGGGAAGTGTCAAAATATGCCTCACACTCAACCAGTCTGGTCCCCGGTATAGATGCAGGACAGGGCTTTAGGAGACTGCGACTTGTTGACAGAGTGGAGTAGGGTATCTTCTTGTAGCAAATCAAACAAAAAACAAAAAGAAAGAAAGAAAAATGTTTCCTCATATTCATCTCTACTACTGGCCCTTAGAACCCTCCCCTCCCCTCCTCTTCTACAGTCATCCTCGAGGAGAGGGTGCAATGAAGCAATGAATTTGGGGGGTTGGTGGGAGGGTGACGGTAATGACCAGGTGGAGGGGGTCTTATATGATCAAAATACTTTATATGGAATTCTTAAATCAATAAAAACCTTTAAAAAAGGTATTTGATGGCCATCTTTCCAAAAACTAAACTTCTACGAAAGAAGGGTGTCAGTGCCCCCGCCACTGAAACCTGTTATTGTTTAGGCAGTCCTGTAGGTCCTGTTACCAGGTGCTGTCTCTGTGTTGGGAGTGGAGGTGGTGGATTGATGAAAGGCCATAGCTTCTATCACTAAACGTAAGTGTTATTTATTTAGTTAGTTATTTTGTAAACGAGATCATAGGGTGGATCTTGAAGCTCATAGGCTGGTAAGATGAAACCACAGGTCACAGGGTTGGAGGAATCAGTATTCTACTAGACTACAAAGCAGCTAAGACATATGTTTTGATCATAAACAAAGCTCATAATCTTGTTTGTAAGATTCTCTAAAGGTTAAAGTTTTATAGCTATTCAAGGAGTAAGATTAAATTTAAAGGTCATGTATGTTTAAGGCTTAACCATGGTTCATTACTGTTTTAACATTCTTATTAGAAATACCTCCACAAGAAAAGAATATGCCTTTAAGCAGGCAAGCTTCACAGCAATTATTCATTCTTAGCCAGAGAGAGGCCTCAGCCAGACTCGGGGCCCCCTTTCCCATCATCCCTTTAATCCCCCTTCTATTTTTCTCCTGCCCCAATTTCCCTGAAACTTTGATTCCTTAATCTTAAAGGTTAATGATGGCAGAAGATCTATTTTCTGAAACTTCTTCACAGCTCATCAGGGATATAGAGCCTGTCTATAAGTGGGAATCTACAGTTGTGACATGAGGGATCAAGTGAGGACATCAGAGAATCCCAGCTTGCAGACCAGAGGGTCTTCTTTCAATAGGAATCACTAGGGTGACTGGCATGATTCTTTTGCTCCTTCTTCTCTAAAGTGTTGTGGGCACCAGCTATTTAAGGATCTAGCTTTTTGTTGGTCTTGACCATGACATTCAATAGAAGTCCAAGACAAAAAAGCATCAGTCATCTAGCCCAGAAGACATGAAGTGCTGAGGAAGATTCCCCTTCAAGCCTCTACCGGCCACAGCTCCACTTTCATGATTCTGTTCCATGACACTGTTCCATTCTGGCTCTGTTTCCACGTGAATTTGTTTTGGAAAAATGATCAGGAGCATGGAATGAGTCAAAATACTAAAAATTCTACCCTCTGATGGGTTGAAGACTTACAGAAACTGTATCATGGAGTCTTTGTCAACTTATTTTTTGTTGTATTACTTTCTTTTATTTGACAGATTCAACTGGAAATGAATGAACAGGATCTTGGACATGAAAGGATTCCTTGAGTGGTTGTAGTCAACAGCTCCAGAGTAAACACATGAGATTCTGAAGAACAGACATAGATACATCATTATGTCTTTGGCTGAAAATCGTGAATGACTGAGCTGGACTGATCTTTTTTTAAAATCATCTATGGGTAAAACAACATTCTAGGGGTTTTATGCATAGCAACCAACTTAATTCTCAGCAGCCACACCCTAAGTCATACTGAATTTATGTTTCTTGCCCCAACTCACAAAGCTAAGAAATGAGAGGACTACATTGTGAGCACTAAATTGTGAGTTCTTGTGTGAGTTCCCATTCCCCTTATACATTCTGTAAATGTATGCGTGCGTAAATCCACATGGGCATTTCTACAGGAGCCCTTGGAATGTCATGCAAATATAAATAGCACAGTTATTGCCTCTGGGATGCTTTTTCTCAGGTGTCTCTCCAAAACTCTTAGCCTTTGCTTCTTTCTACAATAAAAGTCATTTCTCTGCAGTGAGCCAGGTTCTGTAATTGTCCTCAGCCTCTTTCCTTCTCCTCAGAAGGTCTTGCTCTTGCGTTTCTATATTCTATAAAATGTGAATGATTTCTGTGAAGGTTGACTTTAATCATCAGCTTAATTGGATTAAGAAACCCCATGATCATTATCACCCTTGTAGACAATAGTAGTGAGTACACCTTTGAATATGTCTACAAGGGCATTTCCAGAGAGGGACAATCCGCTCTGAATATGGCTGATACCAACCCAGGTGATGGGTTCCTTGACCCAGTAAAAATGGGAAAAGGAGAAAGACAACGGAGCACTGGCATTTTCTTGGTCCATCAAGATGTGAGCAAGCAGTCTCCTGCAGCAATGCCTTTCCTGACATGACGGTCTGTATCCCCTCAACTGTGAGCCAGAATAAGCCCTTAGTCACAAACATGAGAAATGCAGCAAATGATGCTTCTAGTCAGTTCACTGCAGCCTTTGTACATAACATCTCTAAATCCATGCCACCTGGCCTTAATGAAGGGGCGTTGAGTGAGTTTGACTTGGCAGCTGCTTTCTGCCAAGTAAATCCTGTAGCTCCTTTCTACTAATCAGAAAACTTGGGCTTATTTGGGATCAAGTTAAGATCATTTTTTAACTGGAAAGTCTGGCTTATACAATGCAGGGAAAGAAATGGAGAAAATGACAAGAGGTATTATTCCCCAATTAGATAGTCTTAATGTAATGCATGACTTCTGCGCCTCTAGTGTGAAACTAAAATAGATGTAAGTGCTATCACTTGCATCAGAAAGAAATAGGTAATTTCAAGTCAGTGTCCCTTAAGCTAAATTACCTGTTTTATTAGGTACTAAGTATAATGGGAGACAGAAAAGAATGGTTCTTTGCTCCCCAAAACATTTTTGCCTAAATGATTAAGTGATTAAGGGACTAAGTGATTATTTTTTCCTCCCTTTAAATTTGTTAAATATTAACTATTTTCTGGCAGAAAGAAAATAATTGCTGTCTTTTGCTGGGTATCTACTCCACACCAGGCACATGCTAAGCTCTTCTTAATTAATTTTTACAAAATGCTTGTAGGGTTAATATTCATACCCTTATTTATTGACAGAAAGGGGATGCTCAGGAATGGTCAATAGTTTGCTTAAGGTTACATAGCTAGTTGGTAGCCAGGCGGAGAACTGACCCAAACAAAGTCTGTACGCGTGGTTGGATGGTGTCCCTCAACATACACATACCTTCCAGAACCTCGGAGTGTGTTCTTATTTGGAAATAGGGCTTTTGCAAAAGTAATTAATTAAACTGAGGTTATAATGGAGTAGGGTAGGCAAATATGACTGTTGTCTGTCAAGAGAAGATGAGGCACTGAGATAAGCTCACAGGGAGAAGCCACATCATGACAGGGGCAGAGGTCAGAGTGATGGGGTCAACAGTAATCCAAGAACCAGGAAAAACACACAGAATGTAGTTTCTGGTTTAGCCTCCAGAGAGTATGGTTCAACTCATAACTTGGGCTTCTCACTTCTGATCCGAACATCTCAGCGTCCTATCATCTTGTCACCCAGCTTATGATGTTTTGTTACATTATCCTTAAGAAACTTGTTGGATAGGAGTCAGAGAGATGGCTTAGCGGTTAGGAACATTGACTGTTCTTACAGAAAACCTGGGTTTGAATCCAGGCACACACATGGCAGCTAACAGCCACCAGTAACTCCAGTTCCAATGGATCTGACACCCTCTTCTGTCCTGCATGGACATTGTATGACATAGGTATACTTACACACAAGCAAACATAACACTCATACACATAAAAATAAATAAATAAATAAATAAATAAATAAATAAATAAATATGGGCCAGGCTGGGTATGGTGACATACACCTTTGATCCCAGCACTTGGGAGGCAGAGGCAGGCAGAACTCTGTGAGATCCAGGCCAGCCTGATCTACATGAGTTCCAGGCCACCTGTGGTTACAGGGAGATCGAGAATGCATTGGAGCTCAGGATTCATCACTCCTAACAACTCCAGTTGGCATGATCACTGGCTGGTTATTTTAAGAAATTCGACACACAAGAATTGTAAAACAAATTCACATCTCCAAAGGAGATTTTTCACAGTACAAGTATCTATATGCTGTCTCATCTCACCCCTCCAAACATGCACAGCCTGACCCACTCCCTCCAGAGCTTGTCCTGCGGCTATTCATCTTGTCCTTCTTGCGTCTTGTGCTTATGTGGGACTCTCATGTGTATATAAACTCAGTTTTCTCTTTTCAATTTACCTTATGCTTACCTAGTTAATATCCTAGCTGAAGATCCTGGAAGGATCCAGGAAACATAGTACGCTCTATCACCCGTTTATGTACAGCTTTGGAAAACAAAGGAGAAAGGGTCTATATGAACTATGGACAGTGTATTTTTTAGGTTTCATTTGCTTCTTCCCAAAAACCATTCTACCTTTTAAATATATTAGCAGATCTGTTGTGTGTTTTGTTTTCTTCTGCTGCTTGATAAGCTCTACTCCTTGTGGGGTATGCTTTAAAAAGGGGCAGATCACCTTTAAAGCTCAGAGTTCCATGTTCACTGCCATTGTCAACATTGCGTCATTATTTCAGCTCAGTGCTGAGCAATCGCCTTCTTAATCTCTGTCACAAGGCTTCCTCCACCGTGCACCAGTTCCAACTTGTGTGACTAATGAGCTCTGTTAGAATTTGTTCTCACCACTGTGTCTCTTAATCATCTATTCGTCTACATGATTGCCAGGACCCTGTATGTGATGCTCCAAGGTGTGCGCTTTGGCATACTGAGTGCTTTGAATAAAGAATGACTAAGGTCTCTGTGACCATCTCTCATGCCTGGGAAAAGCCTGAATCTTCCCTAAAGATCTTCCCATAAGTAAGGGATGCATGATTGCAATAGAAGCCTCCCCAGAATCTCACCAACAATAAATTAACTCAGAAGACACTGAAGATCAATACTACCTTGTCACAGGCTGCTACGTGTTCTGAGGGCTTCTCCAAGGCAGATTTTGTTGCCCAAGAGACTTCTTATTTTTATAGCAAGACAACCTTTACTCACCGGGTCCTCTTATAACTGGTTGCTGCCTCTCCCCTAGGAGAGCCAAGTCCCTTTTCCTTTGCACTTCAGGTCATTATAAAAACATCAATTCCTTCTTTGAGTCTCATATGTCTCATATTTTGCATAACCTCATGCAAAGAGACCATGTAGACCAGGCTGGCCTAGATCTCACAGAGATCTGCCTGCCTTTGCCTCTGGATTGCTAGAATTAAAGGTGTGTACCACCATACACAGTTTGAAAAATCTGTTAAGTTTTATTTGTTTACTTTTTTGTTGTTGTTGTTTTGAGACAGTTTTTCTACAGCCCCAGCTGGCCTGGTACTCACTATGTAGACCAGGCTGGCCTGCAACTCACAATGTAGATGAGGCTGGCCTAGATCGCACAGAGGTCCTCCTGCCTTTGATGCTCAGGTACTGAGATTAAAGGGGAAGGCCCCCACACCAGGTTATTTTCCTCTTTTGGAAGGGTGCCTTGTCAGTTTTCTTGCTATTTTTATTTACTGTCTTTTAGCCTTTCTGTTTCACATTCTTTGTCAGATTGTTCTGGCACCTGAAGTTTTAAGAATGCCTACATTGTCATTTCTTTCTGTTCTCTCGCTTATTCTTTGCATTTTGTGCTTGTTTTTTTAGGTTGTGAGCTATATATGAAATGTACAATAATCTAAGAACCTAGCTGGGCTGCCAGGCATCGTGGCATCAGCACTTATTTCCAGGCAATGGAGCGCCCAGGCTCTCTGCTTGCTCCCTGCCTATGCTTTAGTTACTGTCACTTGTTAGTTCACAGACTTCATCAATTTTCTTCCACTCCTATAAGTGTAACAATTCATTAAAATAATGTTTATTATGCTCCTATAACTAATCACCTGGCTGTACCTTATCTGAGGAGTCCTATGGACTAACTAATATATTAGTATATAGATTTCAACTCCTTTGACAAGTTAAAGACTGAGAATTTGGGTATTCTAGAGCTCTAAGGAATTTTACACACATTTTCCAGAAGAGCATCTTGTGGTTATTTAGGTCTAATCTTTCCAAACTCTATTATTCCAGTGAGAAATGAAGGCTAAAGGGATGGTGTGACATTTCCATGTTATTTCAGCAATTGAAAAACAAAGATGTGATTAGAATTTATTCGTAGAAACCAATTCCTTAGTCTTATCTGGTCTTATTTGTGAATGAGCGTCAGGAAAAAATATCCAAAGACAATGGCAAAAGGAGACCTGTTTTTTATTAAAAATTGGCCAGAAGTAACAGGATTAAAAAGTCGTAATTTAAAAACTAAAAGAGGGCTGGAGATGCTTAGAGGAAAAGCCTGTGTGATACCCCGAGTTCAGTTTTCAGTACCACAGAACAAACAAACTAAAAGAGAACTGATACAGTAATATTAGTGAGGTAAATTTTAATATAAGGCAAAAACTTTAATAGAAAAAGATGCTACATAAAATGAAAGGGAACTAACTGCCAAGAAGTTGCTCTATTTAAATGTTACTTATTATGTTACAGTTACTATGAACTACAGGTGAGGAGACACAATGTCAGGCTGACTTCAAAGTCAGGATGGCTTCTCCGTGTTTTAGGGACAAACTATAACTCTAACTATCTTGAGTTTGGTCAGCACTTATACAACAGAATCATGGTAAACTGGAAGGAAAGGAAATTTGCTAATCGATCAGATGTCTTCTAGGTCTTGAACATGTTATGCTCTCCTCTGCAGACACCGTAGCGTGTCCTCTTCCTTTGTAGAACCTTTTCTTCAACAGAACATGGGAGATGGATGTAATTATGTATGTCTGTAACCCCAGCATTAGAAAGGCTGAGGCAGGAGGACAGCCAGTTTGAGGCCAGCCTTGATTATACAGTGAGTTCAGTGCCAGCTTGAGCTATGTAAAAGACCCCAACTCAAAAAACCAAATGCCAGAGACGCAGCTCAGTACGGGGTTTGCCAAGCATGCTCGAGGCCCTGGGGCCAACCCTACTACCAGGCAAAGGAGAAAGTAAAGAAAAGCGGGAGAAAGGCAAAGCAAAGTGAAGAGTGCTCAGGAACGACCCGGAACTAGATGGCCAACTCTCTGGCATTCAGGAACGTGCATTGGACTTTGATCAGCCAGCAGCTTATCATACAGGGGGATTTAGCAAAACCTTTCTTCTTCCACAGAAATACTCATATCAGGAGACTTAAGAATCTACACTTTCGAGGTCCTGGATGAGAAGGCTACTTTGGGTTGTAAATGAAGGAATGAGGTCTCTCCTAGAGGCTTGGCCTACCTTTACAACCTTGAAGACTGGTCCAAAGACACCCATAAGAACAGCGTAGAAGATTTTAGGGAAATCAGTACATAAGCTTTTGTAATTAATGTTTGCTATGATCTCTGTATTTTGAGTAAATCCAGAACTATCAAAGGCTTTTGAATAAATACACAGGAACTGAATTAAAAATAAAGATGGAATGTCAAAACCCATTTTCTAGTCTTAGGGACAGTATTGCATTTATGCCACCGGATGGTGCTGTGAAACCACTCAAGCACACAAAATAGGCTAGCTTGCCGCCTCTTCATTCTTTCAGGTCTTCAAACCACCTCAGTCTGGATGTCACAGATTCTTCTTTATGAGAAAAACTAGAAATGCATCTGAGTCATTCTTGAAAGTGATGATTGTTTCAGTAACACTTTGACTAAGACTGGGTAGACACCAGGAAGTTTTCTGCAGCTCTGACAGTCAGAAGCAGACCTATCTGTGGAGTATGCTTTCTTGCACTGTTTTGATCTGATTGGGGTGGTTTATAATTAATAAAAGCGAGGGACAGAAGCAGTTCTCAGATCTGGGTCCCTTC
The DNA here is from genome assembly GCA_035773235.1 of Eospalax fontanierii. Lineage (NCBI taxonomy): Eukaryota > Metazoa > Chordata > Mammalia > Rodentia > Spalacidae > Eospalax > Eospalax fontanierii. The sequence continues at coordinate 6,845,673 of CM069531.1, forward strand.
TTAATAAATGCACGTATCATTTCCTTAAAGAGAAAATATTCAACTTTACTATGGTTTCTTTTAAAAAGTATTTAAATTAATTCTTTGAAAATTTCATACAATATATTTTGATCATATTCACCCCCAGTTCCTCCCCACAACCCCTCCCAGATCTGTGTCCACCCCTGTCCCTTAGTTGTGTGCCCTTTAAAAAGATTAATAACCCATTGACTCAAATTTGTGGAGCCATAAACTCGTGGATATGGGGCCATCCCCTGGGGTGCGGTTGGCCTACCAGGAGCCACACCATTAAAGAAAACTGACCCTCCCTCCCCAGAAGCCATCGGCCATTTATCCCCTCAGTTCGGGCTGGGCCATGAACCCCTTCCCACTCCATGCTGGGAGTGTCGCTGGCTTCATCTGGTGCAGGTCTTGTGCAGGCTCCACTGCTGCTGTGCGTTCCTGAATGCAGCCGTCTGGTCACGTCCAGCGGACACTGCCTTGCTCTACCCTCTCTGACCTCCTGACAATGGTTTTCAAATTCTGCTTTTGTTCATCAGTGACACTGAATCTTTAGAGGCGATCCTAGCTGTCAAGAGGTGTGCCTGTGCACATGCATGTGTATGTTTGGAGTGTGTGGTATATGGTGTGGGATGTATGTTTCTGTGTGTGTATATGGTGTACTTGTATTTGTGTGTGTGGTATATATGACATATGTGGGGGGTCATGTCTGTGTGTGTGTGAGATGTGTAGTGGTGTGTATTCTGTTGTGTGTGTGTGTGATGTGGTGTATGTGATGTGTTGTGTGTGTGATGTGTAGCGGTGTGTATGTATTGTGTTGTGTGTGATATGTTGTGTGTGTGTGTGTGTTTTAGTGCCTGGAGGAGTTGGGAACGAGGAAAGAGAGGAGGACACCTCTCAGTTGTTTCAAGAGTACAGCTTCATCTTGGGATGGGATTTGTTTTGCTTTGTTTTTAGAAATATAACTTGTTAGAAGAAATCTTGCTACACAGCTCATTTGTCCTGCTGCCGTCTCTGCTCTATCATGTGTAGTCTAAGTTCCTCTACTTGTGTGGTTGAGCTTTTTACCCTAATCTGCTCATGTGTGCACCATGAGGTGTGGAGACCCTGCCCAGCCTGAAGGCGGCACCCTGTAGTCCCTGCTCACTCCTGTCTCTCTTCTTGGTGCTGCCCTCTTACTTTTGCTCTGAGCCCTGGCTTTCTGGCCCGAATAAGTCACCACATCAGACGAGCGCTTCTGGAGAAGGACTGGAGAGACACAGAGATAATGTGGAAGTATAGTTAATTGCAGGGGGAAAAAAAAGATGTCCACTTCTTACAATAAGCTGGAGGAAGTGCATAAGCAGAAACTGAATGTCAGGGCTGCCAAGAAAAAAAGCATCAACCTAGGGCAGGCTGTGCAGAGGCAGGAACAAAATGCACAGAGAAGAGAGCTGAAGAGGTGGGCGAACTAGAAGATGATGTGACACCATCGATTAAGTATGTTCCGAGTGTCTGTTCTGTGCTGTTCTGGGGACACAGAGATGACGATAAGGAGATCTCAAGAGACAGGAGGCGATGCATAATGGAGGGCTACCAGACCATATTCAAGTGTTTCAAGAGTGGAAGGGACAAGATGCTAGGACAATTCAGAGAAAGCCTAGTGTTGTTTGGTTTGAAAAGCTTCCTGGAGTAGCTAACGCCCCAAATGCTGTCAGCCCAGAGGCCATGGCTACAATCATTCTTAAGAGATGTTTGTCAGAATTCATTATCAAACTTCTATTCTTTGGTAGCTGGTTTCATACAAGTATGTAGACTTGACAGCTATTCTTGATTTAAAAAGTTGTAGCACTTTATATGCAATTTCAATTTTAATCTTCAAAAAATCCCATGAGCTTAATGAGGTATTAAGATCTTTATGTTGAAAATCTTTTTATGAAGAATTTTAAGCCCATATAAACCATTTTTTTATAAACCAAAACCAAACCAAAACATTTCCCTACTGTACCTGTCCTCTGGTTATGAGCCTGTTCCTGGTTCTGGTTCACTTATGACCCACACTCTTGGAGATAAGAGAAGGTAATGAAACAGGTGTCCAACATCAAATTACTTCATCTGTACAGAGATCAACCATCAATCTAAGAAATTAGGATACTTCAAAAAATGTTACCACAAATCTAACTCCAGCCAGAATGGAGTAGGAGCCTACTGGAAACACTGATGATGAAACAAGATATGTGAAACTGTTTCTCAAAGCTTGATACAAAGTTGTCTGAGAGATAAGAAAGAAATGAGCAACACCTACTGCTCAGCCAAAGGCCTCCAGAGCCTGTGTGTGACCAGGACAAGAACAACAGGGCTGGTAGAACTCCTGATCTGGATTTTGTGGGCATTGATAATTGAGTTCTGGTGCTCATATGGAAATGCTAATACTCCAAGCAGCTAAGACAACTTTGAAAAAGCAGTATGAAGTTAGAAAGTCATTATCATCTTATTTCAAGACTTTATAAAACCATAGTAGCCAAGACATGTCAGATTGGCAACAGAGTAGGCAAATAAATCAGTGGGTCCAAGTGACTGATCCAGAACAACCTACACCTATTCTACCTGACAACTGATTTTTAATGAAGATAGAAAGGAAAATTTGTGAAGAAGGAATGTGCCTAAAAAACTGAATGTCCACATACATCAAGTAAAAAAAGGAAGAAAAAAGGAAAGAAGGAAGGAAGGAGGAAGGAAGGAAAGAAGGAAGGGAGGAAGGAAGGGAGGAAGGGAACCTTGTTATATAATCTGGACAAGGTTCTGATGGCTCAGTGATTAAGAGCTCTGACTATTCTTGTAGAGGACCTGGGTTTGATTCTCCGCACCTATATGGTGGCCAGCAACCATCTGAAGCTCCAGTTCTAGGGGTCCTAATGCCCTCTTCTGACCTCTGCATGACATGGGTGCACTTACACACATGTAGGCAATACAATCATACACATAAAATAAAGTAGTTTTAAAAATGGATCAACAGGTGCTGAAAAGATGGCTCAGTGGTTAAAAGCATTGGCTGCTCTTGCAGAGGAGCTGGGTTTGGTTCCCAGCACCACACCTAGCGCCTGTTTCAGGGGATTTGATGCCCTCTTCTGACCTCCACAGGCATTGCACATCATGGGTGCGCTTAGATACATGAATACATTTATACACATAAGTATAAAATAATATACACAAATAAAATAAATAATATACACAAAATAATAAATAAAAATAATTCTTTGCGCAAGAATGAGTCCCTGAATTTAGATCTCCAGTACCAACATAAAAAGTCTAGTGTGATAATGCATGCCTGTAATCCCAGTGCTGGGAGCCAGAGACAGGAGGATCCCAGGAGTTTCCTGGCCAGCAATTCTAGCTCACAGATGAGCCTCGGGTTCAGGAAGAGATGCTGTCATAAATACATACATGCATACATACATGCATGCATAAATGGATACATACATACATACATACATACATACATACATACATAGTGGAGAGAGACCTAAATTTCAATGTTGACCTCTGGATTTCACAGGTACAGTCACGGGCACACACCCTCATATACATGTGTACGCACATGCACACACACACACACACACGCAAATACACATAGACTAAATAAAATAAATATGTTGTATTTTTGTAGTAATATTTTAAATAAATAAAATAGATCATAGACCTTAATCTAAAAGAATATCTAACCTCGAGAACATAAACTTTTGTGATTTCTGGGTCAGAGATATAACCAGAATCTATGACCTTATCTGTGAAGGACCACCCACTGACCGGACCAGCACCTGTGTGATTTACATCCCATGTTCTTTATTAAGATGATGCTGCACAGCACTCCTGAGTCAAGTGACTGCCATGCTCGTGATTTCAGCTGTGTCTGCTTACAGATGTTCATCACAGTTGGGTTTGCTAACGGTTGTATTCTTCCACTGAAGGAGGAGTAAGCTGGACCCCCCACCTGAGTATCCAGCCACTCTTCCCAGCCAGCTGTATGTAATTTTGCCCTAATCACAAATGGTCTCCTGCATTTGGGGAGGAAATTTGAGGAAGGCTAAAAGAAAGGACTTGATGCATGAGGTTATAGAAAAGTCAGCATCCATGCTAAAGACTTTACAGTGTATCCGCTCTCGGGTCACCTATATACCTGTCACTAATACCTCACCCATCTGTATGAGTAAAGTCATTCATTCCCCAAGGTGAACTTTAATATGATCAAACATTGGTTTGATACTAGAGTCTTAGAAAGGGAATAAACATTGCTTAATGTACCCAGGAAGAGAATTTTCTTAATGTTATTACGTCTCATGATCTTAAGAAAAAAAAATGAAAAGGTAAAAAAAAATATATATATATTATTAAAAGGGGGTTTTGTATAAGAAAATCTATACAAGTGATTAAAGATTTAAATTTATATGTTATAATATAGGAAGCATTAGATGAATAATGTATACATAGTCTTAAAGTTTCTAAAGTAATAGTTCAGTCAAATACTTTAAGGAACAAAATATACATCTAGTCAAGGTTTATTCAAGAATGTTTGGCTTTTGCCCAAGCTTTAGCTACATAGCATACAGTAATTAATAGTTCAGTATTGGTGGAACTAACCTTCTTGGGTGTCTAACCACCATATTAAAAGGCCTCTAATCTGGTCAGAGGGACTTAAAGGGACAATTTTTTGTCTCTTGACCTCCAAGGTCAACTAAGTTCCAGGGGACTATGGGGCATCTCTCGAAATGTCCTATAACTGTGATGTGTCACCTGTCTTCCTGTTCCTTCGTGGAGACCCCACTAGAAGGACCTGAACCAGTGTCCAGTCTGCAAAGAAGAGAGTCAGCACAGGAAAACGTTTCCTTGATTTGATTCCAAGTGAAGCTATGGTCTGGCAAGACCTTCTGACTTATCGTCACATAGATGGATCTGGTAAAACAAAGCCCTATGGAGCCAGGGGCTCCTCAAGCCCATGTCATCACCCTGAGGAACAGATACTCAACTGACCTTAAGAGTAAAATTAAGCTGATTTATTTGGGTCAGACTATATGATCTTAAACACCCAAAAGGAAAGTATAACCAAAAAATTAAAGTGATTAGTATGCTTCTTTAAGACTATAAGGAATTACACTTCCCAGACATTAGGTTTAAGTTTATATAAGATGTTATTTACACAATTTCTCACTAATGATTTTGTTCTTAATAAGAAAATGCCACTCAGATGTAAGACTTCAATTCTTGGCCTGCCTCAACACTGCAGTGCATACCTGTGTCCAAGAAAGGCAAGCCCAAATTAAATGATTTCTTTTCTCTCCCTGTCTAGAATCCATTTGGGAGGGAACTCACCCTGATTCTAGCCACTCCAGCTATCAAGGTACCTGAAAACAAATCCTGACTTCAAGACTCTCAAGTTCAACCTTGGCAGTCAAAAAGAAAAACAATGTCTAGCTCCATAGGATATGATGCACCAAATTGAAATGATTATTACGTGACATTGTTACATGAGCAGTACTGAATAGTAATCATTTTTTTTAAAAGAAATAAACTTGTTAAGGAGTACCAGCATATCTGGAGAGCTCTGTCATTGCTCTTCTATGTGCCCTAGACCTGACAGTGGGAGCTGCAGCTGGTCATTTGAATAACTTAAATACAATGGGTCTAATAGGAGCCTAGAGCAGCCAGGGCCATGGAGCAGCACTGAATTTCCAAAGGCAAGGTGAAGGTACTTACTGTAATGGACAACAAAGGCAAAGCAATGTTCATAATGGTCTGACCCGTGTACACCTTTGGCTCTGACTGATTAGTCATGGTGTTCCCAGAAATGAAATAGATGGGAAGCATATTAAGTTCTTGTTTAATCTGTATAAGTATAAAAATCCCAGAGGAGCTGAATGAGAAAGGCTACTTTGAATCATACCACAGAAACAAACGGGAAGCTGAGACTTCCTCATGGCCACTTTTGGCTCTTGATATCCTTGAGTCAACAGTCTAAGAGAGGAGTTTCCGTGTTAGTAGGGATGATTGATCCAGACTACCAGAGAGAAACTGGAGCGGTACTCCACAATGGAGTTAAGAAAGAGCGTGTCTCAGGTGCAGAAGGTCCTTTAGGGCATGTATTAGTGCTACTGTACCCCAACAATCCAATTCAAGAAGGGTGGTAAATGTCCCAGACCCTACTGGCATGAAAGTGTTGTCAACCCTTCCAGGCAAAGGACCAAGGTCTGCTGAGTTGTTTGCCAAGGGGAGCGGGAGTATGGAATGGGCAGAGAAAGAAGGTGGCTCTGAGTACCACTGAGGCCACGTGACCTGGTTCTGAGTATCACCAAGGCCACGTGACCTGGCTCTGAGTACCAGCCGAGGCCACATGACCAGCTACAGAAAGGAGGACTGTAAGTTGGAAGTGTTTCTTTTCTGTCCTGTTTTGTTAAGAATATGTTTGTTCATATATACACAGATATTAAGAAGATATTTGTATTTTCATTCCTCTCCTATTTTTCTTATGTAACATAAAATCAATACAGATTATAGATTATATATATACACACACACACATATATATGTAAATCCTATTGGTTCTGCTCCTCTAGAGAACACTGAATAATACAAGGCATACCCAGTTTCATAAAACAAATGCTTCTAACTATAAAGACACAGAACAGTGGGTGATTTTAATATTTCACACTCATCAGATACAGGTCATTATCTCTCTCTCTCTCTCTCTCTCTCTCACACACACACGCAAAGAGAAAGGCATCTGAGTTAAATGACATCATAGATCAAGTGTATTTAACAGATACTTACAGAACACTCCATTCAAATACTGCAGAACACACATTCTTCTCAGCAGCCTTGGAATTTTTCTCTGAAATAGATCACATGATAGGACATGAGTCAAGATTTAACAAATATAGGAAATTTCAAATAATATTTATAATTGTATCTGACCACAAAGGAATAAGCCTAGAAATTAACAACGCAAGAATCTACACACTATCTATACATTCATGGAGCTTGAACAGCACATTATTAAATGATTATATTTATCATTTCATTCTCACTGAAGAAATCATAAAGGAGAGCTAAGAGTGGTGGTGTGTGCGTTTACCTCCAGCACTCAGGAGGCAGAGGCAGGTGAGTATCTGTAAGAGCAAGGCCAGCCTGGTCTAATATATTGAGTTCCAGACCAGGTGTGGTTATAGGGAGTCCCTATTAAAAAAAAAAGACAAACAAACAAACAAACCAAAAACCCACAACCACAAGAAAAAAAACAAAATGTTTTTAGAATCATATCAAAATAAAAACACCATATATCCACATACATCTAAACCTATAGAATATAATGAAAGCCATCCTAAGAAGAAAGTTTTAACTAGAAATGCTTACATTAAAAATTAGAGAGATGTCAAATAAATAATATAGCAATTCACTTTAAGATTTTTGAAAAACAGTGAGTCAACTTCAACATCAGTAGATGAAAAGAAATAGTCTGGATTGGGGTAGAAATTAATGCAATGGAAGGAAACATAACTAAAGAAAGGATGAATGAAATGAGAAGTTCGTTCCTTGAAAGGATAAGCAAGACTAACGAACCCTCTAAAAACTAACCACAGGAAGGGAGGGAAGAGCTACACTAATAAAATTAAAGATGAAAATGGAAACAGCATAACAAATACCAGGGAAATTCAAAAAATCACCAGGGTGTACCTTGAAAATTTATATTCCACTGAACTGGAAAATCGAAGAGTTAGATGAATTTCTAGGTACATATCCCTTATGAAAAAAAATTATTTAGTTTTTTATATTTTAAATAATTTAAAGAGATCTATAATGGGCAATGAGATTAAAGCAGCATTAAATATTTCCCACATGAAAGAAATCCAAGACCAGATAGATTTAATGCTGAATTCTACTAGATTTGTAAATAACTAACACCAATGCTTCTTAGACTATTCTGCAGAAGAGAAACAGAAGGAATGCTAACAAAGATTTCTTATAAACCCGGTATTACCTCGATACCCAAACCAAGTAAAATTACAACAAAAAAGAAAATTATAAACCACTCCCTCTAATGAACGTGTATCTCAAAATTCTCAATAAAATGCTTATAGAGCTGGTTTACTGATAATAAATTCATTTAGGCTGCTTTTGTCATAGGAAGTTTATATTTCTTCTTCAATTTTAATAGTTTTGCTAGATATAGCGGTTGGAGTTGACTTTTGCAGTATTTCAGAACTTAGAATACATTTTACTAGGAAGTAAAAATTTCTAGTGACATCAATGTTATGGGAATAATGAACTAACTTCTGATTTGATTTAAGACCCACTTCACAAGATGGAGCCCATACTTTACATTGTTACAAGGCCAAGAACCTGTGACTAGACAGGTCACAGTCCATAGGTGAGAATCTACTATCATTCTGTTAAATAGGTATAATACAGATACTCCTAATGACTTACTGTTAAATATCTGTCAGTTAGTGCATCTTTCAACTTTCAACAGAGAAGCTTCTTCTTGCAACAGATGGTAATTACCACAGAGACACACAACTGATCAATATTCAGAAAATATGAGACTGTAGAGTGCTCAGTCCTAGATGGGACACCTATATCACACCCTCTCTTCCCAAGACTCAGGGATCACTGCAGAAGAGTGAGTGGAAAGACTGTAGGAGCCAGAGGTGGTGGGTGAATACAAGGAAATGGTGTTGTTTGGACACCACAGGCCAGTTGCACCTGTGAAGTCACAGCACTTGGGTCAGTATTCACAAGACCTGTGCAAATCCAAGCCAGACAAAAACCCAGCACAGATGGAAGGAGGTTGACAAGAAGTCCCAGCCCTAACTGAGGATCTACTGGCAGCTTATAGCTGCTGGTTTTCCTCACTGTTGTGTTGCCTAGAATTGGGTTGATCCAATTCCAAAGGATAGACCCACACTTAAGAGCATTTTGCACATATCAATTGGACTCCATGGTCCTTAAAAAAGACAGATAATACTAGAGGACATGAAGTCTGTTTGGTTCTCTAGTTCTCTTGTAAATGGATGGGCATCTCTTTTTCTAGGTTTGGAAACTTTTCTTCTATGATTTTATTGAAAATATTTCCTATGCCTTTGGAATGGTATTTTTCTTCTTCTATGTCCACAGTTGAAGGTTAGGTCTGTTCATCATGTCCCAAAGCTTGCCCATGTTCCCTTGGCATATTTAGAACGTATCATTAGCCTTGACTGAGTGATCTAATTCCTTCACCTTGTCCTCCAGGCTTGATACTCTGTTTTCCACATCAGTGTTCTGTTAGTGAGGTTTAAATTTGACTAGTGAGTTTATCATTTCGAGAATCATTTCAGTTCAGCCTTTTTTTCAACAATTCTATATCTTTATTGAATTTTATCTTCATATCTTATGCTGACTTCCTTATTTCATTAATGTCTTTGTTTTTGAACTGTTGAACTATATTTAAGTCTTCTTCTGTTGTTTGAACATAGTCATACTCATTCTTTTGAATTTTTTGTCTGTAAGTTCTTCCAGGTCATTCTCATTAGGGGACAATCCTGTGGGGTTAGGAATTTTTGGAGGAGACATGCTATCTTGTGTGTGTGTGTGTGTGTGTGTGTGTGTGTGTGTGTGTATGTGTTGATTTTGTTTCTGTACTGGGACTTGTACATCAGGAGTTGTTTGAGTATTTCTTTTATTCACTTATTTAATTATTGTGCTCAAGGCACTTTTCTTCTTTCAGTGGAAACACTTAGAATGTTCAAGTAAGGACTAAGTCAAATAAGACTGAGATGCTGTCCTCTCCTTTGGAAGCCAGGAAACTAGAAACAGACCATTGGAGGGCACAGGGTATATTTAGGGATATTTGATTCTTTATATAAGGAACCTTAAAGACTGCCAGAAAAATCTTAGCACTCATAAAAAACCCTTCAGACAGGTGGAAAAACACAAAACTAATACACAAAAACCAATAACCTTTCAATATAGCGATGACAACCAGACTGAGATGGAAGACGGAAACCATCCCGTTCACAGTCGCCTAAAAAGGACTTTAGAATAAACCCAAGAAAGTGAGTCCCTGCTACAATGAAAACTTTAAAACACAGAAGAAAGAAATTGAAGAAGGCCCCAGAAAATGGCAAGACATCCCATGCTCATGGATTGGAAAAATGAATATTGTGAAATGACTGTACTACCGAAAACAACCTGCAGATTTAATGTAACCCCAATCAAATCCCAATGTCATTCTCCGCAGAAACAGAAAAAATTCTTAAAATTCATATCAGAATAAAAACAACCACAGGTAACAGGAACAATCCATATTTTAAAAAAGTAATTTTAGAGATGTCACCAAATTTGACGTCTAGTTATATAACCCAACTTTAATAATGAAAACAGCATGGCAGTGACATGAAACATGCATGAAGATCAGTGGGACAGAACAGGACAACAGACATAAGCCCATGCCTGCAGCTGCCAAAAACACCCAGTGAAGAAAGGTCAGTCTCATCAATAAATGGTGCCTGGGAAACTGGGTGTCTATGTATAAGAAAATAAAATTAAATCACTACCTCTCTGTATAAAAATAAACTCCTGGGGCTAGAGAGATGGCACAGTGGTTAAGAGCATCTACTACTCTTGCAGAGGACTCAGTCTGATACCCAGTTCCCAGGCTGAGTAACTCATAACTGCATGAAACTCTAACTCCACGGAAATCCAACACCTCTGGCCCTGTGGCCCAAACTCCAAATGGATCAAAGACCTTAATGTAAGATCTGAAGAGATTAGAAGAAAAGGTAGAGAACATACTTCAAGATAGACACATACAAAAATCTAAAAAATCTCCGGGGACTCAAGAAATAAGACTCTGAATGAACAAATGGGAACTCATGAAATGAAATAAGAAGCTTTTGTATAGCAAATGAAACAGCTAACTGCATGAAGAGACAGCCAGCAGAATAAGAGAAAAATGTTTTCAAGCTATATACCTGATAAAAAATTACTATATGTACTATGCAGAGAACTCATAAACTATACAAGACATCAAGCAACTCAACCAATGGGTTCAGGAAATGAATAATTAATTCTTAAAAGATGATAAACACTTGGCTATAACACATGATAAAAATGTTCAGTCTTACTAGCTATCAGATAAAACTACACCGAGAGAAGGTGTGGATGGAAGGGAACACTTATACACTGCTGTTGGGAATGTAACCTAGTCCAGTCACTATAAAAATCAGAATGGAATCTCCTCAAAAATTAAAAATACATCTGCCATATGATGCAGCTCTAATACATGTGGGAATTGACTTATCCAAAGGACTCTAAACCAACAAACATATCACAGAGATAGTTACACAGTTAGTGCTTCTTGCAATACTGTTGAGGGTAACTAAGCTACTGAGCAACCTAGATGTCTAACTAAAGTAGAATGGATTTAAAAAACTTTTTGATTGATTTATTTTATGTACACGAATATATTGCCTGCTTGTATGTGAGTGCACCCATGTTGTGCAAGGTCCACAGAGGTCAGAAGAGAGAGTCAGATCCCCAGGAACTGAAGTTATAGTTGTTAGCTGCCATGTGGGTGCTGGGAACCCAACCCAGGTCCTTTGTGAGAACAATCAATGCTCTTAACTACTGTGCCATCTCTCCAGCCCCCAAGTAAAATGGATTTTTAAAAGTGGTGTTTACATACATGCAGTGGAATTATTTAACCATGGAAGATGAAGTTATTTTATTTGCAAGAAAATGGATGCTGGAGATAGTCATATCACGTAAATTAAGCCACTGTCAGAAAGACAATTATCATGTATTTTCTCTCATATCTGGTTTATACATATTATATAGCTACATAAAATCACAGATACATATGACACAAAAGTAGAAGTAAAACTCTTTAGAAGAACAAAAGGAACTAATGGGAGGGAAGAATGTAGGGAACTGGGGGAATATCTTAAGGTATTTTATACATATATGTAATAAAGATACACGTATGCAAATGTTATTATGTAACACACTATCATTTATAATGAATATATACAGTAAAGATTTGTAATATATAAACCAAAAGTTAGCTAAAATTATTATCCTAAAGGTCTTTTTAAATTTTATTTTAAAAAATATTTTATTTATTTATTTATTTATTTACATGTGTATGAGTGTATTGCCTGTACGTGTGTAAGTGCACCCATGTGCAATACCTGTGGAGGTCAGAAGTGGGTTAAATTCCCTGGAACAGGAGTTAACTCCGTGCGGGTGCTGGAAATTGAACCCAAGTGCTCTGAAAGAGGAACCAGAGCTCTTAAAGGCTGAGCCATCTCTCCAGGCCTTTATTTTATTTATTTATTCTTTAACAGTTTCGTATATGCAGATGCAGTGCGTTTCAGTTACTTCTACCCCATTATCCTCTCTTGTCCCCTCTCACTTCTCCTCTGAAACCCTTTTCTTCCCAAGAAGCATTCTTCTAGCTTCTGTGTGTGTGTGCGGGAGGTTGTGCCACTGAGTTAATTAGGGTTGCTTGCTTGCATGCCCATTGATGAGAGGTTATTTACTGGAGCATGGGCTGCTTTTCAGTGGCTTCACCACTGAAGAAAATGACTCCAGCGACCATTAACTTTCAGTAGTCCCTGGGTGCGGGGGGAGGGCGGGCGTGGAGCCTCATGTGCCCTTTCCTACCAGGATGAAATGTTTAATTTCTTTTGAATAATAACAACAGTACAATTTGTCAAAGCAATAAGTAATAAGGATTTTCCTGAGGCAATTACATTTTTAGCCACAGAAGCACACAGTCAGGATTCAAATCATAGAACTGAGAACTGGGAATGTTTCTTGTTCTGACATTCCTCCTCCAGTGTCCTTCTGCCCTTTACTTTCCCCCTTGGTCAAAATTACTGGATTGTCTTGGTAAGTTCACTGAATCATCCAGTGCCTCAGTTTTCTAATCCACAGAAGAGTGACAACTATTTTGTTCTAAAGAATATTATCCATTAAATACATAGGACTTGATTTCACACATACTAAAGTGTTATCAGTGTTCACATCAATGACCATAATCATCCAGGCGCTAAACACTACAAAGGATGTAAACTATTTCCTGGCTCCAACTGTAAAAACGAACTTCCTCATTTCAGTAGAAACGACACATTAACAATGAGTCAATGCCATAGAAGTGTGCATTTCCTAAAACTGTGTCTTTTCCAAAATATGTCAATGTCTTTTCTTCTTCTTGAAGCCGGAAGGAATTCCAGCAGTCTTTTAGATGTTTCTGTTATTTTAAATGTGAACAAAGTGAAGCCCCAGGTTGGAACTGCTTGCTTAAACTTAATACAACACAAACCTTGGCAATACTGATGTTTCTACTATCCAAGCGCTGGTACTAGTAGGCTCCACTATCCTCAGTCAAGTTCCAGAATAAATAAAAGACTCTAACATTCCTTTGAACACGCTGCTGGGATTAGTGACAGATGTGGATGTGCTGTAAAAATGGACTAGCAAGGCATCAGCACTCATTTATAATGATAAAGAAGCTGGGCGTGCGGGCTCATGTCTTTGCCCCATTCAGGGGCAGAGGCAGGCTGATCTCTGTGAGTTCAGCGCCACCCTGCTCTACATAGTGAGCTCTAGGCTGGGACTACAAGGAAACCTTGCCTCTAAAGATCAAAAGAGAACAAGAGAGAGAGAGAGAGAGAGAGAGAGAGAGAGAGAGAGAGAGAGAGAAAGGAGAATGGTTGCCTGGATGGATTGGTACCCAACTGCTTGAATCATCTTGAAGTGTAAACACATAATAAATAAATAAATAAATAAATAAATAAATAAATAAATAAATGTCAGCAAACTCAAGCAACAGGGAGATCAGTGATCAGTGAGGGAATTGGGAAGCTTTGTTTAATATTAATGCCAAAAGGCAGGATGGCTTTAATTTGCAAGGAAATTTTAGGCAGGAAGAAGGGAATGAGTTGATAAGATGTCCACTGACACATGAGAGACCCAGCTCAACCTAGCTAGTCACAACTCACAAAATCCAGGATTAGGGGAAGAAAGAGGGACGTGTCGAATATGGAATTTTCCATGTTTTTAAAGCAGAGTCTTTCTATGTAGTACTGGCTTGCCCGGTACATGTTATGTAGCCTAGCCTGGCCTTGAACTCATGACAATCTTCCTGCCTCAGCCTCCTGAGTGCTGGGATCACAGACATGTGCCGCCATGTCTAGTTTCAGAATATGGAACTTTAAGATAAGTGGCAGGAGAAGGGGAGTTCGTCATAGACGTACTGACGCTGAGGTTGTCAAAGCCATCGAGGGCTCTTTAAAGGCATGCCATCTCAAGAGAGATGTCTAGTGATCAGACGAAGTCTTGCTTATGTTGTACCTGCTTACCAAAAGGGCTAGCCATTCCTGGCAATGGTCGTGACTACCCAGCATCTCTTTCTCGAAGGTTCAGCATCAGAACATTAGAATGAGAAGAGACTTATACAAGGATTCCATCATTGGCATGCCTGGCATTTGGGAGTCAATAATTCCTTCTCCAAGGATTTTCCCCTGTGTGCTGTGGTATATTTAGCAGCATTTCTGACTTCCTTCCATTAGGTGTTAGTAAGTACTTCCCCTAAATTGACATGCAAATATATCTCCATACATTGGCAAAAAATCCCAGAGAGGGATTGCTCTAGAACATAACACCCAGACACTGCCACACCTTGCATCCACAGAAAATGAAAGTATTTGCATAGATCAAGGAGGAAATTGTAGAATCTGGAATAGCTAAATAAAACTCAGTGAAAAGATTCATTATACTTTATATTGATATACTTATTGGAAAAATTAAATTACAAAAGATTTAAGAAAATATTAAACATACTTATATAAAATTTCCAAATCAATCATTTCAAAATTTAAATGAGAATATGAAGTTACTTTCATTGACATACCTTTTTACCAACAGATAAAATGCTTTAAGTGGCTATACACAGTGCTGATCAAAAGTGTTGATGATGATCTGTACGAATTCCTAGTGGAACACATCAACTAGAACATTTACCTACACAAGCAGACAACTTAAAAAAATTAAGTCATTGTATAAGACCCTTGGAAGGTTTACAACATTTGAAAGGAAAGAACTCAATAGTGTAATCTTAGGACGGATCAAATGTCTGTCTGTTTGTTTTTGTTTAAGTGTGTGTACGTACGTGCCTATCTGTGTTTGTGTGTGTCTGTCTATGTGAGTGTATGTGGGTATCTACAGAGCTTGGTAAATATTGGATCCCCTAGAACTGGAGTTACAGATTGTTGCCAGCTGCTGGACGGCATAGGTGCTGGGAACTGGACGTGGTGCTGGGAACTGAACTGCTCTGGAGGAGCAACAAGTGTTCTTAAGTACTGGGTTATTTCTCAAGTTCTCAATATTTAATTCTTATGATAATGCAAAAGTTTTTCAGATACAAACTTCTGCATATCTTATGTCTTAGAATAGTAAAGAAACTCTAATTAGTGTGCTGCATGCATACAGATATACTTTGTACAAACAGCTGTCCTGTTGCTAGCGTGAAACTGATGGCATGCACTTCTTGCCTGTCACTACAGATGGACACATCGTCCAGTATATTTGGAAACAAATTCTGAGCCAATGCATATTGAAGACCTGCATCCCCCACTGTGTTTCTGCTCTTACTCATCCTGAACCGCCTGTGTCCTGAGCTGAGTTGGTGCCATTGGTCCTACTGGTGTTCAGACCTTTCCCAGGCTGCTCAGCAGGGCATACCTCAACTGATGAATAACATACATAAGGAGACTGCCTTCTTGACTGTACTCAGAACCTCATTCTGGAACAGTGTTGGTAAGTGTGATTCATTTGCTCACTGCCTTCTTCCAGGATTACAAGGGTTGTCCTTGGACTCCTACACTGTCCAGGATCTCTTCAAGAAATTGTGATTAGGATTCCCATAGGTAAATCCCACTCAAGTCCTGAAGGTCTTGGTAATTCAGAGCATACCTGCCATCTGTCCTAACACTCCAGTGGGATACTGCACATAGAATGTGAAGCTCTGCCGTTTAGGCATGGGCAATTCACAGACAATGTCAGTGTGTGACCAGTTGTGAAGCTCTGTAGTAGTCTGCATATGGTACAAAAGAAGCTTGTTTGATGAGTGGTAACTGAGATACTTGACTGTAAATATAAGGATACATAGTTTGCACTTAGTAAGATGTTTTATTAGTCTAGGGATGTGACAGCCTTAGGGATTTCTCTAAGAGCTATGACCTCTTTAGCCATGTGTATTTAGCTATGATTACGATACCATACATGAGTTTCCTTCTACTGAGTGGGCTTTAAGACCAACTAGGTAGCCATTGATTGCCCCAAAGATAAAATTGCCAGTACTGCACCAGTGTCGTGTGCTGTGCTGGTCATTCATGGGGTTATTTGGTCATGAAGCTGATGTTGGGCCGTGATTGATATTCTCCATTATCTGCTTGCACAGTGCTCTTCACAGTTATGAAAGCCAGCCTTCAGGGGAAGTGGGAAGTGGCTTCCAGCTCAGTTCTAGCTCCAATGCTCCAAATCCTGTATCTGAAATATGTCTTGTCTTCAGCAATAGGGTCTTACCTTCAAGTATGGGGATGCGGTCAAGGCACACTGGCACATCTACAATGTAACCTCTACACCTAAGCCTCATGCAGCATAGAACAAGGGTGAAGAGGACACTAATGGATTTCTCAACTCTCATTAATGAAGTTCCTTCATGAACAGAGGGCCAGGAACACAAAAGGTCACAAATGGCCAAAGCACAGAGATTAGGAGTCTTCAGAGTGTGGGTCCCTGGACAGGATGCCTATATTAAAGTTTCACTCATCCAGGGCTCAGGGACCACTGTGGAAGAGGGGGCAGAAAGATTGTAAGAACCAGTGAGGAGATGCATGACTGTATGGAAATAGAATCCTACAAGCTCCTGGGACCCTGTTCATATGAACCTACAGCAATGGTGTTGGCATGCTCAAGAGCCATGTAAACTCAAGCAGACAAAAACCCAGCACGGAGCTGGGGAAATGGGCAGCAGACCCCAGTCTTTGCTGAAAAAATATTGGCAACTGATTACTGTTGGGTGAGGATTAACTAATCTTCTTAAAACGAGGGACTCTGAATAGGCTGACTAGACTTTGGAACTTGTACTAAGGAACATTTGGAGACACTAACTTGATACAATAGACATTAAAACAGATGAAAGAATGTATGGATTCCAGTTGGAAGCTTGGGGGTGGGTGCCAATGGGGAAAGGATATAAAGATGATTAAGACTGAGATGTTCTGTATGAAATACACAATGATTCAATAAAAACAGAAAAGAATGGGAAGCTCTGCCTAAGAGCACTCTGCCTAGCTCCGGGTGAATTTCCTGTAGCCTAGAGAGAGGTGTGGCTTACCTCAGGTCATACACTAAATTAGGGACAGAGCCAGTGGAGGCAGGTACCTCTTGTGGCTCCTGGCACCACACCCCTATGGAGCCTTAATGTCTTGTCTTTATTTCCCTTCCCGTCTTCCTTCCTCCTGTTGACGCACTCAGCACAAATTCCTCATGTGCCTCGCCTGCTATTCAGGGACACTGGCTTGTAAGGCACCAGCTACAAGCAGGGTGATGCTTCTTAACTTTGGGTACATAAGAATGGGGCTGTAAAAACAGATGCATTTTACTGCTGTGTGTTTGTGGAGAGAGTGGGAGCAGGAAGAGAGGAGCAATGATTTATGAGAGGAGTGCCAGGCAGGATTTCCATTATATTCCATCTAATCTTTTGTCTGAGTTCTATGAGGAAAGCCAAATCTCACTGATCTTGAAGGAACTACAGTCATCCAGTGGTTGCCAATATATTAGAGTTTGAAATAACATATCATTTTGTCTATGACCTCATATCCTAAAAGGGCTATACAGTACTTTCCAACCTCTAGTGTGCATGGGAATCTCCCTGACTGCCTGTGGAACTTAGCTATGTAAAGAATTGTAAGTCAATGGGGATGAACTGACTCACGGGATCTGAGTTTAAGGAGAACCTGTGTTACCTGTTTGAGGGTTACTGAAGCAGGCATAAGGCTTTTTACTTTGGGATTTCAGACATGTGGACACTGCGAAAGGCTGAGAGAAAACTGAATTGTTTTACATTTAGTGTGTGTGCGTGTGTGTGTGTGCCATGTAGCACAGCATGTAGATGTCAGATCTCAGCTCATGTGGGTTTGTTCTCTACACCATGTCGGTACCGGGGATTGAATTCATTTCATGATGTTTGGTTGCAGGTGCCTTTATCGACTGACCTATCTCATTAGCTCTGATATTTTTACATTTTTAATGCCTCTAAGGCGACTTTTATGTATATAGTTTGTGCTATAAATTACAGCTCAAGGGTCTAGAGAGATGGCTCTGTGGTTAAGAGCACTGGCTGCTCTTCCGGAGGACCTGAGTTCAGTTCCAGCACTTACGTCAGACAGTTCACAGCTGTCTCTAACTCCAGTTCCAGGGAGTCTATACATATCACACACACATGCATGCACGCACACACACACGCGCGCAAGAGAAACAAACAAGTCAGGGAAACCCCGTCTCCTGTCCCTCTGCTTTTCCCTTCTACTCAATCTGCTCTTGAGTGAGGGGAAGTATTCAGTTTTGCCTATAAATGAATGAAGGACATTTATGTAAAAACCTTGTCATGAATGGACTAATCCGGTCACAGGCTTCCCTGTGTGTAGCAACCTGATTTGGAACACTTACTTGTGTAGATGCTATTCTCATTCTCTATTTCCCAAAAATGATGAGAGAAATAGTGGAAAGCCACTTCCTTTATGATGGCCTTTTTGACCCTCCCTTTTGCCTTTGAACAGGTCATTTGTTCCATTACATAGAGCCCAGCACCTCAAAGTGGCCGTTTCTCTTTTCTGACTTCCGAGTGTGCTAACCTGGGTGTCTTCACTCACCTCAGTGGGCACCTGGTGGTGACTCCTACGGCCATGCATGTTTGTGTCTGCTACAGGGCTCTACGGAGGAGGTGCTCAATGCCAATTTTCTGCATTCTTTTCTCAGGAAGGCCTCTATTGGGTAAACAACAAATCTAGTATGTACTCTGAGGAACTAATTAACTCCTGACATTCTTTCTGTTTGCAAAATGGGGGAATCAAAACAGGATATTCCTCATCCCAGGATGTTATAAGAAACAAGTTTTTAAATGAATAGTTGTTGACTAAGAAGCAAGATGCACAGGTGCACCTGACAATTTAGATTAAGAATGCTTCCTTTAAGTAATCCTGCAAGCCTTCTTCCTTCTGTGAAGGATTTCCTGACATCCTCAGAAAGATGTGTTGTTAATAATATTTAGTTAATGTTCCAAAGAAGCAAGCACTCTGTTAACTACTGCACGTATATTATTGTATCTAATTTTCGCAAATACCCTACATAGTAATCATTAATAATCTTGTTTTAGAGATGAAGAAATTGAGCTTAAAAGATTAAATACTTTTGCAAAAATTGCCAACTGGTATGAATCTAAAGCTTGTACATTATCATTCTGTTATCCTGCTTTGCTGTAGATCATCCAAAAAACCCCAGGGCCTTTCAGCTGTGGTTTGAGAGCCAGTAGTCTAAAGACATTAAATTTTTTGGAAGGACTGAAATGTCCTCTCATATCTGTGTCTTTGGTGTCTGATACATAGTAGGTGCGCACTGAAGTTGAATGAAGCAGAGTGGAGGGAAAGATAGGAATGAGACATCAATTGTGATGTGTCCCAGGTTCGGGGATGGTGACAAGTGACAAGGAGGAGCAGCCATGATGAAAGAGGCAGAGAATATTCAGCCACTATGAGAAAGGCTGAGTGGAAGCGGTTGCCAGTGAGGTAAGAATGATGCCTCTCCCCAGGGTCCCTCTGTAATACCCTTGACTTGTACAAGCATCTCATCAGAAGCCAACACAGTACACACAGCATAGGGTTAGAGCACTTACTGACCCCAGGGGTCTACAAGCCACCCTCAGGATTAGAGGTAAACACAGAACTTACTATAACTAGTTTAAGAAGAGAAGGGATTTACTGAGGATCTAAAGGAGCACTCAGCATTTCCACAGAACCAGACTGAGGGGCTCCTTTACCAGAAATCCCACAGTTCCTTGTGGATGAGGCAGCAGTGATACAGAATAAGAGAAGAGGAAAACAGAAGTCAACAGTTTCATGCAAGAGACTGGATGGGATGGACCACACCGGGAAGACTCCCAGAATAAGCAGATGACGATTTCAAGGTGGCTGGAAGTACTCAGTAACAGACAAGGGAAATGTCTGACTCTATTTTGTTATAGTTATTGATACCCACGACAGATGGGCCTGGAGAAACAACAGTTACATACATTTCAAAGAAACAGTTGAAGGATTGGAGAGATGGCTCAGCAGTTAAGAGCACTGACTGCTCTTACAGAGAAGCCAAGTTCAATTCCCAGCACCCACATTGTGATTAACAACCGTCCATAACTCCAGTTCCAGGGGATCTGATGCTCTCTGCTGACCTCGCATGACGTGGGTGTACATGCAGGCATAACACTCATACACATAAAATAAAAATAACAAATAAATGCTTAAAAAGAGAGAACTGAAGCATTAAATCCTATTTTAATCTGTTCCTGATAGCGCCCATTAACACCAGATTTTCCTTGGAAAGTGAAACAAGCCCTATGAACTCCATCACTACTGAGAATAAGTTCTTTTGTACTGGGGGAGAAGAGGAATTTCCGCTTCTTGATCAGTCATTTGTGGAGATTTATTAAGAACTGATGACAAATTTGCCTTGTGCTTGGGTCATATCTACTTTTAGAAAATAAAAGCCCTCTCACCAAATTATTGTCTCTCAGCCAAAACCCCCCAAGAGTTTCAAAACTGTCCTAAAACCGGGAACTAGTATGTGCCTTACGTCTTCAGGTGTGTACTGTCTCCCTGCAGTGTGCACATAAACCCAGCTTTATCAGAGCATTTCGCTCACTCAGCCTGGCTTTAGATGCCCTCTACAGAGAGAGGTGTGAAGGAAGAGGAGCTGACCCAGCAGAAGGACCAGTGTGATTCCTTCATGGACACTCTTCTCTGTTTGTTTCATACTAACGCTTGGGACAGGCACTAAATCCCAAGAACAAACAGCCCCAGCTGAAGACAGTGGGCACGAAGGGTTGGCCTCTTACACAGCTCTGCTGCTTAAGACTGTGGCATAAGCCAAATCCCTCAAGCCATAGGAGCCTCAATGCCTGTGTTAAATGAAGCTCTCAGTTACCATAGTATTGTGAGTTTCTGGAAGATCAAATGGGAAAATGTATGTGAAGAGATTTTCTTTTTCCAATAGGAACTGGTGGTGCTTTTATTTCATTTCATGGAGGAAGTTAGCATCCAGTTCAGGCTTTGTTTCATGATAGCTTTGTGTCCTCAGACTCTGGCCTAGTGCCTGGCTTACTAGAGTTTAGCAAATGTTTATTGATGGAGAAAGGATTGTAATCACTTTGCCTGGGATTTCTTTGATATTTGATTCCAAGAATTGGAAACCACATCTGAGATCATCTGTTCCATGCCTCTTTTTCTGGCCATCCAGGAAAAGTTATTTGGTGTGGAATGACTGCTGCTCCAATGACAAGTTCCAAGAACATATTGCTGATCAATAGGAGCTTTGTTTGGAAGCACCAGCGAGGGAGAAGGCAGAGCAAACCTGGCCAATCTGTAGCTAGGGTAAGTTGCTCTCTGTGCTGGTACTGTAACGTCTACTGCCCCTAAAATAATCTGATCATTTCTATCTTCCCATTGGTTTATGGAAAGCCTCTCTTTAAACAACACTGTCCTCCCCAGTAAATAAACTTCTGTAAAGCCAGTATGTTTCTAAACAGACTGTTTATATTTTTATAGAAATCTATAAAGTGACTGGCTTGGACATATTCCCAAAGGAATAGAGATATAAGGAGCAGATGAGGGAGTTCCCACAGGGGGGCGAAGCCCAGGAGGAGGTCATCAAGTCTAAGGCTAAGGTTTTCTTGATGGCAAGTCTAGTTAGATCCCAGTCTCCAGAGGCCTCAGGTACTGCTTGAAGTAGAAGCAGAAGACCTAGTCTTTCTGACTAGATTGGTTAAGTTCAGGAAGAGGAGAATGAACTCAGTAGTTTTGACACACAAATAAGCCATGTAAATGTTCTTAAGGTGCTGGAGAGATGGCTCAGTGGTTAGGAGCAGTGGCCATTCTTGCAGAGGACCCAGGTTCAGTTCCCAGCACCCATATATGGTAGCTAACTACTCTCTGCAATTCTAGTTCCAATGCCCTCTTCTGACCTTTGTGGGCATTGCATGGCATGGGTGCTCTTACACACGTGCAGGCAAACATTCTTACACATAGAACAAATTTTTCAAAAATATGTTCTCAAGTCTTCACCTTTGTGAATATCATCATAGTATGCCATCCAAAGCACTAATCTGTGAATGACTAAGCGGAACCTTGTCTCAAGTGGACACAAAGCTTCAGAGGGGCAGGTGTCAGACATCCAGTTAGGTTCACTTCTCTGCCACATGACTTGCTTCTTTATTGTGTGAACCAAACTTGTTCCTCAGCAACCTCTAAAATGAGGGCATACATAATGTTTGAAGGGTTTTTGAAAATAATTCAGGTATACAAGGTCAAGCTCCAGCTTCTGTCCATGTCAAGTAATGTACTCAGATATCCTCTGCATCTTCTAGGCCTCGAGGGGGACCTTTCACGATTTGAAACCACTGATTTAGGATGAGAATACCAGCTTTCCCTTCTAGCTCATAACAATCCCAACTCACCCACAGCGTTTTCTCCCGTACTAAGTAATACCCAGGAACAGCCAGTAACTATTACTAAGGTCCCCATCGCTTGTGTCTATGTCATTAGCAAAACTAGTGTCTCAGTGCTACTGGAATCATGCTGCTGGCCAAGGGAGGGGCTAGAAGAAGAGGTCAAATCTTGGTCTGATGGAGGTAATCTTGTTTTTGTTTCTCAGGAGATCTGAAAGAGGCAAGAATTCCATGTGTTTGATTAGAGAATATGATTTCAGCAGCAGAGAATGGGTGAGACTGGAAGGCATCATAAATCCTTTTGGGAGGGACAGAGTGGTCCCAAACATCCTGCAAGTATCCCCGGTGAGCCGGAACTCCGAATCTGCACACTGGTACTGCCTACGTGAGCCCCTGAACAGCCATAATGGTGCCTGATTGACAACTTGGAACATGACCAGATCGGGTCCTCTCTCTCATTCTCAAAAGATAAGACGGGAAGCAATGATGGCTGGCCGGTATGTGTTGAGATACGGCTTTCCCAGCGTGGTCAGAGGGGCTAGCAGAATGGTTAGAGATTGTTATTTTTTTGCAGGAAAGACGTGGCATTATCTCAGAACCATCTGGTGGCAGCAAGAATGAGAGGGGGAAGGAGGCTGTGAGCATTGGTCACGTAGCCTGGTCTTGCTGTTTGCAAACACCCACAATCAAGCTATTTCCTGCCAGAAGGTCAGGGAATCGCTTCATCTCAGGAAAGAATGGAACTTCAAGGAATAGGAGAAAGGACTGCAGAGGCTGGAGGCTCCTCTAGCAAGACAGCTTGGAGACACTAGTTCATGTGCAACTTCCTATAACGTGAGCGGAGTTTCTGGATATGCAGAGTCCAGGGTGCGCTTGGTCTTCCCATTTGGATCTTCCGGTGTGATACAGGTCTGGAATCCGGTGGGCTGATGCTAGGCATCTCAATGTCAGACGACATCGGTGCCTCCCCTTACCTCAGTCTGTTCCACATCTGCCCTTTTATAAGGCCACTGGACGATGGCTGAATGGTTGGATTATCCCTCAATTTAAAGGTACTGAAACATCTCCTGGAAAATACAGATTTGTGGCTACTCTTGAAGCAAGGAAAAGTGATCTGGGTCTAGTTCTCAGGGAGAAACATTTGGCTGGAGTGGAGGAGCTGCTGCCTCCAGAAGCAACCACATTCTACCACCGCACATTCCCTGCTGACCGCTTCACTCAAAGTTCCTGTCAGCCTGGTGTTTGCTCCAGCAACAGCAAAGAAGGCAGGATGGCACACACGTGTTCTAAAGGCAGCTTTATTCCAGCATATCCAAGGACAGGGCTGGCAGCACGTACCCATCTAGTACACATTTGTTTAATAACAAGGAGGGAAAGAACACAGCTTTGTCAAAGCAGAGCAGAGATCTGTGTTTAAATCCAGGCTGTTTGATCTTGGGGAACATGATTAAGTTGTTAAGCCTCTGTTTTCCTTGTCTATAGAGTTGGGATAAAAAATACTCACCTTCTAGGGCAGTCTAAGAGAATGTGTGCACAATGTTTAGCATACTAGGGGAACTTGGTGGACACCCATTGCATGTATGCTGAATGCCTGGAAGCTTGTTTATTGAAAGGATTGTAATTCATGGACCGCTGGTTGAAATAAGCTAGAGATTCACTTTATCAAGCAAACAGGAGAATGGTGTTGAGGCAGAAAGGGATTCCACACTGTGAAAGAAAAATTGGTTGCTTGTCGTGAAGGCTTGCTTCTTAGGGCAGCAGGGTGTGGAAGAGAAACTGTCGGGGCACTCTGGGTATGGAGCACAGGCTTTGGAGACAAGCCTGGACCACCTATTTTCTTTAGGATCCCAGTGCCGGGACAGTGAGTTTGCTGGCCTAGAAGGTGCTGGTGTGAGCTTACCCAGACTCCCTTTGATGCGCTATAGACTGGAAACATTAGTTGTAGATGTCCCATCATTGAATTCCTTTTTAGGAATTCCTTTCTATAATTAAAGGTAACTGCCTATCTAAGGTTAAACACAACCTCCCTGGAGGCAGGTGTGTATGATGTTCATTTGGGACAATAAAGGGCTCTCTTCACTACAGACATCTTTAGGATACAGCTGAAAGCTCTGTCTTACTCTAGTCTACTTCTTTCTCTGCCTATCCTTTTTCCCCCTCACTCCTTTGTGGATGTCCAAGACAGAGCTAGAAAGGAAACTTCTAGATGCAAGAACTCTGCATGTGCCTGTTTCCAAGACTCCTGACCAAAGTCCGTCAGATAATTTCAGTGTTAGTCTTTCTGAGCTCAAAATGAACTTGCTGCATTTAGTTGGATTAGAAGGAATTGGCCTGTGTAATAGAGAAAGGTCAAGTATATCTTCCTGTGACGTCCTTAATACACAACCTTGAGAACTCTCTAATGAGGACTTGGAAACATGGAGTTAAGGAAAATACTACCTAGAAGGATGCAAGGATGCAAAGATATGAGCAGGTGAGGAAAGACATTTGAACTTGAGACCTATGCACAGCTCTATCAGACATGCTTCTCAGGAGTTTTCAGAGGATTTTGGAAGGGAAATCCTGTCTCAAGCCTAGAAGTCAGATGTCCAAAGTTCTCTTTCCACAAAGCTTCATGCAGTTCTACTGAGAGTTTCCCTTCTGTCCGGCAAGAGGGATAGACTTGGGTGGATGCAGCTTCTGTTGCAGGAAGAGGAAACTGTGGAGATCATCTAGAACAGGGACAGCTAGTACCTTGTGTCAGTACCATCATTTGCTGGCTGTTTCCGTCCGGAAGTTGTGTGTCTTTATGCCAGGACTGCTAAGGGGAGCCCAGCTGTCCTGCAGAGGCACGGACATCTGAGCCAATGCAGGATGAACTCTCAGTGTCCTTTCAGAAACTGGAGGATTGTACTCAGCTCCTCCAAGTGTGGGTCAAAGCTCCTTCAAACACTGTCTGAGAGAGTAGAGATGGCTGCAGCTGGTACTTGCACATACTGTCCCTGAGAACCAGACCTCCAAAGTCATGTGAATCTTCAGTCTGATTCACAATTAAAAGTTTAGAGTCAGGAGGCTAAATTTGGTCTTTCACAAAAAAGCCCACGCGAGGGAAAGGAAAAGCAGCACCATCTGTTCTCAAAGGAGACCTGGATGTGGTCATCGTTCTGTGGTCTGAGGATGAGAGGGCAGGTGATCCTTCCTCTAGGTCTTGTTAGAGCATTCCCGGAGATTCCCAGGTATTCCAAGGAGTCAAGGAGGCAGTAACTGACTCTTCCTTAGAGCAGGTATTCCACTGTTCTGAGCTTTCATTCTCCCTTTTGACAAAGTACTGGCTTCCCAAGCCCTGTGAATGCTTGGTGAGATCACATACCAGGTGCTTCTGAAACAGGCTCTGCCCCTCAGGATGCTACACACTCTAGCAATTATATTCCTTATCCTCATTCTCCAAAGTGGGTGGAGTGAGGGAGAGAAAGAGGAGTCTAAGCCCAGCACAGATGTCTTCCCAGAGTTGGTTTCAGGGATCCTGCAACCCATAGTCACTCAAGTTTGGAGTTGTTACTATGTCCAGAATGCTTGACGATGCTGTAAGCCTGAATTACTATTACCAAGAGAAAAAGTGCTCTTTGCCTTTAAATCCTCCATATGAGCTTCTATTGATCTCCATGGGCATCTAAGTCCCAGAAGTAGAAGGAACTGGTGAGTTCTTTTTCACCTTTGTGAATATCATTGTTACAATAAACTATGGCTTACTAAGTGGGCACTATGTGCTATCTCAATTAATCTCCATGTTCAGTAGTGAGGCAGCCCCACCACATGGAATGGAAATTTCAAGGAATGGGAGTGATAATTCAGGAAGGCAAAGGCAGGAGGGGTCTGAGGCCTGCCCCGCCTTCATAAAGAATTCTGATCCAGGGACTGGAGAGATGGCTCAGTGGTTATGAGCACTGTGGGACCTGGGGTCAGTTCTAGCACCCACATGGCAGCTAACAACTGTCTTTAACTCCAGTTCTAGGGGATCTGGCACCCTCTTCTGACCTCCAAGGGCAATGAACAATGCGGGCACACTTATACACATGCAGGCAATACACTGCTAACACATAAAATAAGAGTTATCATCAAGAGAACGCCTATTCAAACAAATAAGTAGAACAAGATGGTAGCCCAAAAAGGTGACCAGAAGCCTCTTCATGAGCAAACAAAATCAAGAGCCAGCCACAGAACGCATTAGAGGGTCCTTCCAAATGTTAACAGGTCTGTGCTTCACTATAACGCATCTTCATTGTCCTCTGTATCTCTGAACCAGGGTTTCTCTGTATCAAGGAAAACAAACAGGGATTCTTAACCCTTAACACTGTCTGTCACATGAGTTATCACCTCCTGAATTAAACTTTTCAGTCCACATATACCAAAGGGTGATCTCATGAGTACTGAAAACTGCCTTGTGTTGTTTTTGAGCATCCAGAAGGATCTCTTCTTGAACATTTTCCAGAAGCCTCCTTGGGGATTTTCCTATTTCCAAATTCTGCCTCTGTGAAATGAGCCTAGCATGGCCAGGTTCCCTTGCTCGAGCAGAAATTCTCTCCCTTCTCTTTCTTCTCTCCTGTCTTCCTCTCTCCCCTCACATTTCCCTTTCCTTCCCCTTCTCTCTCTTCCTTTTCTTTTGCTTAAAAAAAAAAAAACTCACCAGTCAGAAGGCTGAAGCAGGAGGACTGTGAAGTCAAGGCTACCTGGACTACATAGCAAGATTCCAATTCCCCAAATTTCTCCAAGACTTGGGTTTGTCACTCCAATAACATCCAGTGATGTGTGTTTGGAAATCTCATTCAATATCTCTGAGCCTCAGATTTTATTTCTAAGAATGTCTGAAATGACATTCAGCATTCCTTTCAACATAAACTCAAAGTTGACACTAATACCCAGAACAGTAGATAAGCCCTTGTTAGCCACAACTGAGTGTGAAGTCCATGCATCATTTTGGCACCGTCTTAGGCCAGACTTCACCACTGTTTCTCTAACATGGTGAGGAGGATTTGATGCACTGAGCATACTTACTTGGGGGTGGCTTCAGCTTGAAGCTCTCTGCATAGGTTGACTCCATTGGCAATATAGCTCTGAAACAAGATTTTATTTGCCTTTGTTCACTTTTTTCTCTTAAAGGTTCTTCATTAAAAGAAGCTTATTTTAAACTTAATCCATCACTCCCAGTTTGAGTTCAATTACAAATATAACACAGGAGGCACCTCAGTCTTTATTCAATTTTTTCTTTAAAATTATCGTAAAGGCCATGTCTAAGAATACATCAGAAAGACAGTTACGTTAAACTGCTGTATGTTAGAACACTTAGAGAATTTTTGAAATATTCAAATGGCTGGTGCCTGTTCCAACTAAATGAACCTTGAATTGTGGAGGATAGGGCTATTTTAAAGCTCCCCCATGATTATTCAAACACCTATCCAGGACAGAGAATGATTATTCTACTTCATAGCGTTCATGATCCAGGCTTGGATAATGTCATAATGGACTCAGGTACGTGGTTAAGGACTATGACTCCCCTGTCTTATCATACACCTACACTTCCCCAAGCCACAGCTGACAAATCTGCCTCTAAATCAGAATATACTAATTTTATCCCATTCCCGATCAAAGTACTCTAGTGACACTAGCAGAAAAGAGACCCAGTAAATGACTGTTTTCATGACTAAATGCTGAGAAACACACTCCAGGGTTTGACCCAGGTTAATGAGAACTTTAGCATTTCAGAAACTCAGCTTTTTGGGAAAATGAGAACCTGTCTCTTTCCAGTCTTCTTAAATCTTATTCTATACTCTAAAAAGAATGTTTTATTGAAAAAGAGCCTTACATCTATAAGCTTTTTCTATGTTCGGAGTTGTATCTTGTATGTATTCAGAGGCTCACAGTGAACTGATCAATCCTAATGCTTTTCTCCTACACCTTAGCTATGCCAGGTTAGATTCATGGACTATTCACTCCATCATTCTTTTAATGAATAATGGTGACTATCAGCTCTGTGCCCAGCACTCTGCTAGAGAAATTATAACCTGTCATAAGCCCTGGGAGTCACTGGGCCCTGGGGCACATTCTTCACTTTCTCTGCATAAAACATTTCTCAATCCTCAGCACCCTAACCCCTCTCCTTCCACCTGTGTGAGCCACCCAGTCATCGCCTCTTTCCCTTTGCAGACTTCTCAAGTAGACAGCTTAAACTTTTCAGTGTCTGTATCTAACCTGTTTCCTGGTGCCATTCTCTTACGCAGTTAAAGTGACTGATAGACAGCTTACTTGTCAAGGCTAGTAAGTGAACCCAGAGCCTAAGCCTGCCCTCCTAGGTGCACCAGTAAAGGTCTGTTGTACAGCAGCATGGCTATAGCCAACTTGTGTTCTCCAAAACATCCCTCTGAGCTCTAGAAGCCTGATTCAACAGAGCCTACGTGCTGGCTGGCAGGTCCCTGTGCTAGGAGTTATTATAGTACACAGAAAACAAGTGTGAAATCTGTTGTGAAAAGGTGAAAGAATTGGCCTTTATAATTTTTCCTTCCTGTTCATTCCAAAATATTTCCAATTTTAAATATGTCATGATTGTGTGCCCACATTTCCTTTACATACTGAGGAAGTTCATTACTATAGAACCTATTATGTGACAGATTGTTAAACCTTTTACCTTTTATGATCTCTATGAAATGCTTTGGATTGGTGGAATTTCTAGATCTATTTTCCAGCTTGGGAAACTGGGATGCTGAATTATGAAGTAAAATACCCATGTTATCGCAGAGAGCAGGTGGCCCAGCTGTGATTCAAACTTGTCTGGCTGATGTCAGTGTGCTTCACACAAGTTGAGTCAGACAGCCTGATGCAACCCTCGCCCAGACCTGCCTCACTGAGAGAGATTCAGAGTGACCTACAGCATCCTCAGCATTCCCATAGCCACTAGTTATCAGAGTCAGCTCATAAATGGAAGACTGATTGCGCACCCCACAGTAGGATGGGTACAATTGCATTATCCATAACCTAAACAGATGCCTGCATTTGTATAGCTTGTATTAAAATTTTCATTATTTTTATCTAAATACTTCCACATTCTCTGAAAAGAAAGAGCAATTCTATTTGCACATGAATATTCTACCTCTCCTGTTTCTTTACGCATCTACCTGTAGTCCAGATCAAAGCTTTTGAGGAGCATACACCTGAATGTGAGGTTCATGGAAATGTCAGCAATAGTAAAAGGTTTCCAAATGTGCAATGCCCAAAAAGTAATTCAAAATCAAGCACATTGTGAACTTGCAGTTTCTGGCAACACCCGCTCATGTTATATCGTGTGACTTTGAAGGCTCCTGTGCACACATGCACACTTTGTGCATCTGTCCTTCAAATGCCTCACAAGATTGCTGAAGAGCTCTCTGTGAGATTATGAATCTAAAGTACCCATCTACCACAGAGTCTGACTTACTGTTTGAAATATCTCTTCCTTCCTGCAGGGCATGTATCTAGCATGACAACGGTCCATTTCTTGAATCAACCTTATAATCACAATAGCTGACCGTGTATTGGTGCATTGTGATAAGTATTTCCCTCAGAGCAACCCTGTTAACATGCACAGGAACCCATGATGCACACACTGAGATGATCAGGGCTGTTGTTTTGTTTCATGAAGAAACCGAGATTCAGGAACCTAGTCACAGTCACACAGCTCTGGTTTCAGAGTTTATGCTCTTCTCTACTACCCAACACTGTCTCTCAAGGAAGGAACTCCAGGCAATGAAAAGAGCCTTAGATTTGAAAGGAGAAAAAATGGTCAGTTCTACATTCACTGGGTGACATAGGCAACTTAGCTCTCCCTTCTCTACAATGGAGACAGTAAGTTCTATCAGAATGACAGTCAAGTGTGGGGACCAATGTGAAACCCCTGTCCACACTGGAGGGACAGGTCTTTCCCTCTCCTTTCATGCCAGTCTCTGTTCAACACAATTCAGCTCAGGCGATGCCTCTTCCTTTTATTAAAGTGATCTTTGAGCTTGCTAACCCACTACCTGGGTAGCGTAAAGAGAACATGGGCCAGGGGCCAGTTCTTCTCAAACAAAAATCATTGATATTGTGCCCGCACAAACCTGGAAACTCCCAGAGGGAAGGCTGCATGGGCTCTGACCCAGAAGAGATTTCCCCTGAATTCTACAGAATTTCGACACACCAGAGGCTCTTTGAAAGTGGGCTGGGGTTCTGGAAACAGAGTCCATTGTGGGGGAAGCAGCCTACACTCACTGGAAAGAGAGTCAGTGAGCTCAGACACTCCTGTGTCTGGGAGCTCCTTCCCCCCCCCCAGCACCATTCAGTGTGGTGGTTTTCAAAGAAAAACTCTGACATTGGTCTTTCAATCCCCAGAGTCTCGCTGCTCTGTAAAGGAGAAGCATTTGCCAAGTTGACCTCAGGACATTGGCTGAGCACTCCGGAGCCCCATCTACACTGTGCCTCAATGCTTATCCACAAGAGAAAAAAACAATGGCTTCTCTCTTCTGTGGTTATTGGGAAGATAGAGCATAATAACAAATGCAGAACACTTAGGGCAAGGCCCAGCCCCAGGGCATCCTCCATGCTAGTAGTCCAGGGACCAGGCCACTCGCCGGAGACCACACAGCAGCATAATGAACGAACCCAGAACTGGAACAAGCACTGGGGACCCCCAGGCACATCTCCAAGAGAAGAGGTCTCTCTGCTATGCTATGCATTTACCTCTGTTTCCGGGGGATATAGCTCAGTGACTGAGTGCCTGTCCAGCACGTAAGGCCCTACGTTCAAACCCCAGCACTGAAAAACGCTCCTTGACTTTCCACCTCACCAGATTCTCAGGAACACCAAAGATTTCATCGACACAGCCCTCAGAAATTCACTTAGTGATGGCACACGCAGATCTTTTCCTCAGTTTTTCAGTTCCACTCCATGTTTCCTAGGTAGTGACTCTGAGCGTGAGATATCACTGTCTGGTGCTGCCTGTGACCCGCAGCTGTCTGGAACCCAGGCATGG
Source organism: Eospalax fontanierii (assembly GCA_035773235.1). Lineage (NCBI taxonomy): Eukaryota > Metazoa > Chordata > Mammalia > Rodentia > Spalacidae > Eospalax > Eospalax fontanierii. Next base: position 6,877,475 of record CM069531.1, read on the forward strand.
CACATCTGGTTACGTCCTGGCCTGGGTCAGCTTGGCCAGTTGAAAGAGAACTGTGTTCCAGGACTGCGTGACTGAGGGGGCGGCAGCCCTGTTCCCATGGCAGCAGGTGCGCAGGGGCAGCGGCGAACAGCTTGAGGTTATTTGAGCAGGGCAGGGCAGTTGTAGCAGGGGAAGCCTGGTTCTTGGAAGAGGGGATGGTTAGAAGGGATTAGGGAGGGAAATAAGATTCTTTCTCGGCATCAAATTAGCTTGCGATCTTATCCAAGTGACTCAGCTTCTCTGCTTTAACTTCTCAGTAACCAGGAGATCTTAATGCCCCGCTCGTGGCGCTCTGGGCAAATTAAGAGGGTTACTCATGTAGAGACTCAGTAAGGGAGCGCTCAGCCCCTTCCTCGGTGCCTGAGAACAAAGAAGACAAACATGTTCTTACTTTCTCAAGAGCCCTGTGAGCTCAGGGTTATAAGTAGCCGCCTTGTACGCACAGGGAAACTGAGGCTTTGGGGCAAGGTGGTGAGTTGCCCGTCACCACGGAGGCTGTGGTGGTGTGAGGATGTGAACACAGGCGCTGTGTTCCAGACTCATCTACCACCCTCGCCTGTCCGTCATGTGTGTGACCTTAGTGGGCAGCTTTCAGCTGCATGGCTGTGGACCAGGCTTCCTTTCAGCATTTCTGGAGGGTTTTCCTCAGGGCTGAAAATGCTTCTGAGCAAGTTCTGTCACTTCCCCTCTTGGTTTCTCTCTTCTTCACTCTTTTGTTTTGCAAACACAGAGCTCAGGATGCCATCTTCGGGTCACAGGAGTAGCAAATGCGCAGCAGGGCAGGACGTGTGGACTAGCAGGCCAGACTCTCCTCCGGGGACTGCCTGTGCGCCCTGAGCCTAGCTGCCTGACCTGTGGCCCCTCGGGACCATGCTTTCACTTCTCTCTGGGACAGCTCGCACCCTCTTGGTGGTCACAGCATGTTTTCTGTTGGTGCTGCTGAGCCCACGTTCTGTGCCTCCCCACGGCCATTCCCTGCTCGACGCCCACAGTCCTCCTTTCTCACTGCCTTTACAGTTTAGGTCTGTCAGCCATCATCCCCTCTAACACCCTGGCCCTGTGGCACACTCAGAACTGTGGAAGCTATCCTCTTACCGTAGCCCCACGTGGACATTTATGCTCACTGTTCTCTGTGCTCCTCTCTTAAGAGACGGTGCCTTTCTGCCCTGCGAGACCAAGGTACCACACAGCATGCCTGCTGTTCACACCGTGTTTACCAAATGACCCCTAGCACCTACCACCAGGTACTTTAAGAAGAAAGAGACCTGAGGATGTACCCAATAACCCATATATGTGACGTGAGATGGGGGAAATTTGCCCATCACACCATTCCTGTACCTGTATACATAGAACCTCCTTGGTCCTGAACAAAAAACTCGGAATTTGCTCAAGGACCTAGGCAGGTGAGGGCTGGTCTCTTGGGCAGTAGAACAGAAGCCAGGTCCTATTCTCTGCTTTCTGTCTTGGGGTTTGCTTAGGATGGGTTGGAAAATTGCCATTGGCAGGCTATGCATTTTCCTCCCTGACCCCCGAGAAGCACTGGGTCTGATGGATTCCCCTTTGAGTGTATGCAAAAGGTTTATCTGAAGGATGGCTGGACTTTACATAACATTTAGCTTTTGACAGTCTTCTAGCTTTCTGGGACCAATTTATGTAAAATACGAGGAAGTTGGGTCAAGTTATTGCTGATGCTTTTCAGTGCTGATGTCTGTGAACAATGTTGAAGCCTTTTCGTTTTAGTTTGTTTTGTTCCCTTGAGATACTGGAAATCAAACACATGGCCTTGTGCATGCTAAGCTAGCGCTGCATCACGCAGCTACATTTTTGCAGTTAAGCCTTTAAAAATATTCTTTTATTTTTCTGATTATTAAATAATATGTCCTAGGGCTGGGCAGATGGCTCAGTGGTTAAAATACTTGCTATATAAATATGAAGGCTGGAGTTTGATTCCTAGCACCCACATAAATCCTAGGTGGGTGTGGAAGCCTGCTTGTAATTCCAGCATTCAGAAATTAGAGACAGGTGATCCCAGAGCTAGCTAGGCTCAACATACAGACCATGTCTCAATGAATAAGGTAAATAGAAATGGAAGAAGCCTTCCACACACATAAGCACACACACATGAACCCACATACATACAGGCAAGCACACTCACATGTACACACACCTTATACACATACACATGAGAATACACATGTATTCTATTTGTAAAAATTAAAAGTGAAAAACCCAACCCCAAACGCTTATACTTGAGAAAAAGTTAATATTAATAATGTTAATGATTATTTTCCTTATATATTGTTAATTATTTTAACTATAATGATAAAATATGCCATTAATTAATCAAAATATTTTAATGATATCATAGGTCTTCATCAAAATCGTTTCATGTTGGGATATATAATATTTGTCATTATAAGTAATGTTATAAGGAACATCTTACTTATAAACCTGTCAGAATGCTTACATCATTTCCTTAGTCAATTTCTGCTAAAACTGACTTACTGGCTAAAGACCTAGAACTTTTCAAGACCTTTGATCCACATTGTTCAGAACACTTCCAAAGAATACGCTGATGGGTACTGTGTCTCAGGGTCACTGGGATCTCATTGAGGGGTTTGTTATTTAAAATGTCTTGTCAGTTTGAGAAATGGAATTTTTACTTTGATTTGCTTTTATAAGGTTTGTATTTTCACACATACTTGGGCACTTAGACTTTTTACAAATGAACCATCTATTCATAAATTTGAGATGCTGGAAATCAAACACATGGCCTTGTGCATGCTAAGCTAGCACTGCACCATGCAGCTACATTCTTGCAGTTAAGCCTTTAAAAATATTCTTAGTATTCATAGTATCTTTTTCATATTGATTGATTTTGAGAACTAAAATCAACTCTTGTAGGTGCGTTGAGAAATCACCTATCCAGAACTGAAAAGGACTTCCCTCCTGTGCAAATAACCTGCATCTTCTACATTTACTGTGTTCTTTAATGGTGTTTTATGGTGAGATTTGACACAAAATTTTAGATTTTATGGGGGAAAATACTGATTAGTGTGCGTGGAGGTCAAAGGACAATTTAGGGGAGTTGGTTCTCTCCTTTCACCATGTGAGTCCCGGGAAGGGAACTCGGGTTGTCAAATTGGTGGCTGGCCCCTTTATGTGCTGAGCCATCTTGATGACTCTCTTTCCTTATATTTAAGCTTAGAAAAAATAATCTATCTTATGATTTATAATTCATTTCTATCTTTGATGTTTTAATCAAGTTAAGTATAAGTGATATATAGAATATGAAGGAGTTACCAACTTTATCTAATAGTTAAGTATCTCTAGGTTGATCAAATTCCTTAAGCCTTCCTTAGAAAAATGACAGGTTATAGACATTCACATATTAAGTCTTACATATTGAGGCCTCAGTTTATAAACTTTCAAGCTTGTTGCATTTTCTTAGCTCAAATTAACACGTCTTTTCTTAATTCTTATAGTATATAATCCTTATAATGACCTAGAAGTTCTTACGTATTTTTTCTTTAAGAAATAGTTACTCTGCAACTTTTCTTCTATGGATTCTACCTATTTTTTCTTAAATTTGTTCCTGGGTTCCTGGATGAACTATCATAAATGTGATCTTATCTTTTATTATTCCTTTTTCACGATGATTCCATCATGCCAGATTTGATATTTTCTTTTTACCACTGAAAATATCAGTGTCTTGTTTACTCAGTGTCACATGCTAGTGCACAAACCCTGTATACACATCTTGCATTTTGGTGGTCTTGGAATCAAGAAGCTCCCTCTACCTGCTGTTCCCACGCTGCCACCCCCAACACCTATCTTCAGATATTGCCTACACGTGTCTAGTGCTTTTCCTGTGTCTCGGGCTCTGTAGGTAGAGGGGCTCAGCAAATTCCACTTTTACCTTTCACGGTTAATTTGTCCTTTGCAGTGCTCTAGTCCTCTTCAGCCAGGGAGAAGCTGGATGTGCTGTGCTAATCACACTTTCTGGCAGTCTCTAACACTCTTTTGGAAGGCTTCTTGAATTTGGCAGCATGACTTCCATTTTAATTAGCTTCTCAGGAGGTGTTTGCACAATTGGTATGATATGTAAGCTGCCCTGGAAGGGAGAATCCCAGCTCATAGGAGCCTGAAAACCTGAGTTCAGCTCCCTGGAGCAGTGTTTCTAAGAAAGGTGCCTGCAGAGTGCTGGGAAAATGCAACTGAGCTGAGCTCATCCTGACTCTGGACTGGAAACTTGGGCTGTTGCTGGAATTCAGTGCAATATGGAGCCAGGAGGGAAAACAACTCACCAATACTGATTCTTTCTTTATTAAAACACTTTCTATTTTTTACCATTAAGTTTTTGCATATATTTTGAATTAAAATATTGTATTTATAAAAAACACATAAAAGTAGAAGAGCTCCTAGTTTGGGAGAAAAGTGGGACTAATTGGGGTGAGAGAAAGAAAATAGAAGTTAGCAGGGACGAGTGAGTGAATACATCCAAATACATTATTCACATGAAGGAAAATATGATACTGAAATCATTATTGTATATAATTAATGTTTGCCAATAAAAAATCAAGAGCAAAATTTAAAAAGTAAACCACAATTTATATGTAAAAAAATATTGTATTCAATTATTGTCTTGGGTCACAGGACATAGGGGAGAGCCTAACAGCAGTTTTCTACTAAATAGTTATCATATTAAACTGACTCATAATTACTTATTGTTATACCCATAGATTAATGCATCTCTTAGTTTTCACTTGAGAAATTTCCTTATGTAGCAGATGATGATTAACCCAGAAACCCACAACTGGCCAATGTGCAGAGAACAAGAGACTACAGACTGCTTACCCTTGAATAGGAAACCTGTGTCAAACCTCTGTCACCCAAGGCTCAGGGATCACTGCAAGAGAAGGAGTGGAAATACTTGAAGAGCTGGAGGATTGGATGACCACAAGGAAACAGTCTTCTAGACAGCTGGTCAGTTACTCATACGAACTCTCAAGAGTGGTGACAGCGTGCACAAGTCCTGTGCAAGCTCAGATTAGACTGAATTCCAGCCTAGACATGGGAGGTGGGTAAGAAACCCCAACCCAACGTATGGAACTTTTGGCAACTGATGGCTTCTAGGCAGGGAAGAGTTAGTCTCTTTCAAGAATGGGACTCTTAGTAGGTTAATCAGGCTCCAATGGATGGATCTTAAAGACATTTGGGGTCACAAATTAGACTCTATAGGCTTTATTTTATACATATATATATATATATATATATATAATAGAGTGCATTAAGTCGGACTGGGGGGCAATAAGGGGTGGTGCAGATGGGGATTTAATACTATCAAATTATATTGTATGGATATCGCAAAAATTCAATAAAAATTACTCAATTACTGACTACTGAATTTTGGGGTGTTCTCTAAATTTTTCATCTGACACAGAGCACTGTGTTATTCTCATTGTCCTCTCCACATTGTCGGAAATGCCCTTCTAGCGGGTTGAATTGTGCCCGCCCCCAGTATGCCCATGTCCTAGTCCTTAGAATCTGTGAATATGACTTGACTTTTTTTAAAAAAATGAAGTCTTTTCTGATATCGTTAAAGATATGGTTAAAGGGCTCAAGATTAGATCACTCTGAATAACTGAATACAATGGCAGGTATCCCCAGTGGAGACCCAAGAGGAAAAGTGGCAGACACAGAGGAGAAGAGGCCCCCACAGAGAAGAGAAGGCCACATGAACAGAGCAGAGGCTGAGTTAGAGGACCACAGACAAAGGAACAGGTCTGGGATCAGAGCTGGGAGAGGCAGGGAAGCATTTCCTTCCAGAGTTTGGTGGGGAGAACAGGACCTCGCCAACACCTTCCTTTGGCCTTCTGACTTCCAACACCTTGAGGAGGAATAAATTTCTGCTGCAAAGCACCACATTTATGGCCACTTGTTAGGAGAGCTCCATCCACTCAATATAGCCTCAGAGACAGCTGTGTTCCCGAGCAATTGGAAAACAAGCCTGAGGGGAAACTTCTACCCCAGATCTAAACCAGGATGGTGCTGGCCACCCAGACTGTGTTAAAAGAACAGTAAATAAATTTCTCATGTGTGTGTGTGTGTGTGTGTGTGTGTGTGTGTGTGTGTGTGCGTTTGCATGGGGTATTTGTTGTTGTTGATTTATCAGATATTTACGGAGTATTTTTAGTTGCTATCCCATGAGTCAGGCAGTGTGACACACAGAATGTTACCCATATCCCTTAGCTCCTGAAGGAGCCCTGGCAAAACCTCTCCTGTGATCATGATTTGAAATACCCTGCTTACTAATAGTTGGCTGTTTTCCCCACTGAATTCCAACACAAGCTTTGCCTACCTTCCCCTCTCAGGAAAGTATACTAATCAGAGCCCTTTGAAGTCAGAGTGCCTTTGAAAGTCTGTTTCTCCGGTACTAACTATACATGTGTTGAAAGAATAAATGAAGCTGTTTTTTATAACAGAACCCAAATGATATTTTGAAGTAAAAAATCAAAATTCCCAGGTTTTGATATGCTGAACAAAGCTATGATTATTTTAAACTAGAACAGAAATTCCCAGAAAAGCAAACCCAATCAAATAAAATGAATAAAACCAAACCCAATTAAACCACCACCAAGCAGGATATTGTGCCATAGTTAAGCATATAGACTCTGGGCCAGGACCTGTGGGTTTGTGCCCTGCTCATGTTAACTTGTACCAAAGTGCTCTAATTTATAAAAATCAGGCCCCCAAGCCACCAGCCTCGCAGCACGGAGGATATAGATGGGCTGTTATTCATAAAGCTACAATAAGTGTTACTATTATCATTATCCACTGAACCTATAACTTCAAATAACAGACTACCCTCACATCTTCTAAATACACTGGTAACAGAAAATGAAGTGAAGCAGAATCAGAACCTGTTTCACTTTAAGCTGAGTAGATGTTGAAAGTTTCCTGCCAGAAATGATGACAGTGGCCTTGCTCCAGCTGTTCTGAAAGCCTTGGTTCTTATTCGCTTGTCTATGGGAAAGCCTTAGGGCGTGTGTTTTCACTTCTGGACTCCTGTCATTTTACTTCTACATCGAATATTCATTCAGTCCATGCCATAGGGCTTTGATTCCTGTCTGAAGAGTTGATGACCATATTCACTGGTGTAGTTACTACTTCGGGTTCTCTTCAGTCCTTACTGGTTCATGTTTCCGTCTGGTGTCTTCCCGCATAGCTTCTTCGACATTCTTGTGGGGAGCGCCTCTCAGCAATGTGTTCTTCCAGTGTTCCTGTTTAAAGTCAGCTTTATTTCAGGTTCAGTTCCGAAAGGCATTTTCCTCACTGAGCAGCTCTTCATTGACGGTCTTGTTTCTTTCAGGACTTTAGAGACATTGCTCCATTGTCCTCCCACTTCCATTCATTATTTCTGACAAGAAATCTGTTCAGGTGTTTATCTTTGCTCCTCACTATAAACACCACACTTTCCTTCCTCTGGCTGTCTTCCCGCCTTTATCTCTAGTTTAAGCAACTTGACTAGGATACACTTTATGGATTTTCCTTTGAGCTTCTTGTGGCTGAGTTTCCCAGGACTTCTTCAATTTATAGGTTTATAATTTTCAGCAAGCTCAGAAAATTCTCAGTATTTATTTTTATAATATTCTAATCAGTGGTTATATCATATGAATACACTCAGTCTTTACAATCAGATTCCTTGGATTTTAGAAAGGTTTTGAGTCCTCTTCAGAGCCTCTAACTGACTGTACACTACGAGGCTTTGGAATACATTGATCACAATGGTGACTGATTCATTCTTTTTTGTTTATTTTAAATTCTCTTCTGTGTTTCATTTTGAGTTTTCTTTTTATTGTTGTGTCTATAGCAGTTGCTATTGATTGTCAGTCTTACAAGAGGTAAAGTCACCTGGAGAGCAAGCCTCTGGGCCTCCCTGTGAGGAACTACCTAGTTTAGCTTAGCTTTTGGGCATAGCTGTGAGGAAATTTCTAGATTAGATTCATTGAGGTGGCAAGATTCATTTAAATCACGAGTTGCCGGCAGGTTGGAGTCCTGGACTGAATAAAAAAGGAGATTGGGAACTGGCAGCAGATGCAATGTGGCTGCCCATCTCAGGCCACTACCGTCATGACTCTCTGTCCTGGGGGCTGTATCCTAGAAGTAGGAACCAAACAAGCCCTTCCATTTGTTGGAAATTTTGTTGCCACACTGCGACATATAACTAAAACACAGCATCTTCTAAGTCACTAATCTTCTTCTCTCCAGGGTCCTATCTATTCATCACTTTGGCTACATGCTTTCGATCATCCTCATTGTGAGCGTTCTGGAAATGAAAGGCACATTTGCTGTACACCTTGCAAACCTCCTCCTGACTGCAACATTTCTGGCAGTTCAGGGTCCATTTTGCTTCATTGACTTTCCTCTTTGGGAAGGTTGTGTTTTCTTCTCCCCAGTCTGATAACTTCTCCTTGAAGACATGTATTGTAAGCTTTGCTTTCTTTGCTGCTGGGTGCTTGGTGTCTCAACAAATCCTCCTGAGATTTACTCTGTGTTGCAGTTAAGTTATGGGGGAACAGTTTGATCCTTATTAGTCTTGTTTTAAGATTTTTTTTAGGTGATTTGTAGCATTGCACAGTCTAGCATTAACTACTCCTTATGTGAAGAAGTCTTTCCAGAGTTCTCTAACTTATGCTCCTGGAATCAAGACGTTTCCTAGACTGGCTGATACCAGTCCTGTGTGAAGACTGCACCCATTCTTTCCATTTGCATGATGATCCAACCTCTCTGTGTGCAGCGTGGTGATACCTCCAGCTATATGGTTCTCCCCTGACTCTCTCAGCCCTGTCTCTTTCTTTCAAATCAGTTGAGTTCTCCTTGGGTCACCATCCTTTGTGCCATGACTTGGAAACTCTCAAGACAGTAAGCTGAGAAAATCATGGAGCTTACCTCACTCACTGCCTATGCTTTGAGGATCACTCTTCTGTGATTTAGATCTAGTGTTGTATAAAGCATAGCTTTATTTGTTTCTTTTAAAAAAGACATTTTATTTATTATTTTCTGTGTATAAGTGCACCCGTGCCATGCAGTGCCCATAGAGATCAGACAGAAGACACTGGATTCCCTGGTACTGGAGTTACAGTCAGTTGTTCGCGGTCATATGCATCCTGGGAATCGAGCCCGGATGCCCTGCAAGAGTGGCCTGTGTTCTTAACCACTGAGCCATCTCTCCAGCCCCACTTTACTTGTTTCTTAGTGGAGAGAGAGATGAGACATCAAAGGTGTTACATTCCTCAAGGGAGCAGTTCATTAATACTAGCACCCGGCTTCATGAAACAGTTCAAAAGCAGACCCTAGGAAAAAAGAAAGACCCCACTTTTACAGCCATTGCAAGTTCCCCTTTACAATTTAGTTGCTTTGTCTCCCATATATGATAACACACATATCTTGACTAGGAGTCTGTACAACAAAGTCATGACAGGCAGAACCGGGGCACAGACCACTAGACCTTCCTGTTCCTTGTCCTGGGGATGTCCCTGCCACATCAGTGCTGTATTCTGGGGTGTCCCTGCCACATTAATGCTGCGTTTTGCCAGTTTTCATTCTTCTAGTAGTTTCAGGCAAAAGAGTAAGTATAGCCACACTGCTCCACACTGACTGGAAGTAGAAACCCGAGACTACTGTTCAGATTCCCTGTACCCTGCTAGAATGTGACTCTGTACTGTATTCCTAGTTATAAGCCAGGGGACTGGATTCTTGCTTTTCAAAGTTGGATTAGCTACTTCTTTCTTGCTGTGACCAAAATATATGACAGAGCAACTTGAGGAAAGATTTATTATGGCTCACTATTTCAGGGGGTTTCATCTATCATGGTAGAGAGGAAGTGATGAAACCAAGTAGCTCTCAGCATGGTGGGCCAGGAAACATAGGACTGTGCTTGCTTTTTCTTTTTCTTTTCATTCCACATGAACTGTAGCCTGTGCTACTAACATTCAGGGAGGATCTTTTCTCTCTCAGTTAATCTCTGAAAGGCCTTTACAGGCGCATCTGGTGCTGTACCTCCATCTCCTAGGCAATTCTAAATCTAGTCAAGTTGCTAACAAATATTAACCATTATAAAAGAATGCCATATGCTGGTGTATTACCAGACGTGCAGAATCTCAGACCTCTCCTCAGACTGGTTAATACTGAAACTTCATTTTCAAAAAAAGCCTCTGGAGGTTGGCTCAGTAGTCAAGAGCACTGGCTGCTCTTACAGAGGACCCAGGTTTGGTTCCCAGCACTCACATGACTAACAATGGTCTTTAACCCTAGTTCCAGGAATCCAATGCCCTCTTCTGACCTCCCCGGGCATTGTATGGCATGAGTGGGGTGTGCTTACATACATGCAGGTACACTCATATACATGAAATAAAAAATATTAAGTAAAATGAAAAAGAGTCTCTGCTGCCTTATATGCATGTTCAAGTCGAAGAGTCAACATGCCATGTTGATGTGCTTCGAAGTTCTCCTCCAATTCAAAAGTCTTAAGAACCTGTGAAATAGATAAGGTGCTTATTGCTTACAATAATATGTCTTTATCTTAATAAAGGTATATTTTAGAAAATTCATAGTGTATTCAACATAAGCTTCTGGAGAAGGTATCTATAATGGAACCCCATCCCTTCCAAAAGAAAAGAATAGCTAACAATTAGTACAAAAGACAACCAGTTAACTTCTGACACATTTTGTTAATTCTCTGTTCTCTCTCCCTCCCTCCCCTCTCCTTCTTCCTGCCCTCACTCTTAAAATTTAACCTTTGTATCCTGAGGGTCTAGACCATACTTGGCAAGTAGGTATAAGGTAGTTAGCAAACCATTTTGAATCGACTGAATGATCAATAATAAACAATCAATAGATGGTTATATGAACCACCAAGCCTGTAATTTGCAAGTCATTGAGAAGGATAATTTAGACACAAGGATTTTTAAAAAGGCAGAATAATTTGACTAAGAGGCAATGGATCAGACTATGTAAAAAAAGGTTTGTACTCAAGCAAATTTGGTAGAGGACAGTCTCAGAAAGTTTACTCAATATTCCAATGCGCAATTAAAAAAAAAAACCAATCAAGGAAGTAATCAAGGGAACTACAATCCCATGTAATTACAACTAAAAAGAAAGTTTGAGGAGCAAATAACAGGCAGCTTTGGAGAAAATGACTGTGCCAACTGGAAATTGGCAATAGCTGATTGCCCAAGGTAGGAACATTACAGACACAGAAGCTAGTCCACTGTTGCCTGTTGCAGCCTGGCTGATGAGACTGCGGGACACGAAGGCAGATGGGATTAGTCCAAAATGCTGTGGAGGCAAAAAACTGAGGAATATAACTACCTTTCCATCGTTAAGACAAAAGCTGCATAACCTGAAACAAAATGAGAGGATCAGTCCCTGATGCATTGGCTTTTATGAACATTAAGAACATTTGGTCATTGCCAGCTGAAGTCCCCATTGATATCAGGGACTGGAAGACAACAGAGGAAAAACAGGCATTTCTGAGGGAATGGAGACAGAAAGTAACACCATTTGAGACTTCGTTCCCTGAGCCAGACAGAACCATGTTCACAGGGGAGTTAAGAAAGAATTTGATTCAGCAGGGATTCCGAGGCTAGCGTGGGGCTTACTGCCTTTGCTGAGTCTTATGCTGGCACATTATCCTTATGAGGTGGGAGGCTTTGGCAGATCTGAATGATCTATATTGGATATAAATCAGCTCAGAAGGAAATGAGAGAGAAAGCATGTGATAGTACTGTCAGAGTTTGTTGAAAACAGATGTGGCAAGATTTGTGTCAAGCTTGTGTCAATGTTTCTAGGGAACGTTTTCGATAGAAAGCCAAACACTCACTTAGGAGTTGTTTTTGCAGAGTTTAAAGCCAGGCCAACAGTTCATCAGAGGATTAGAAGAAGGAGTGCAATTCAGGGATGTACAGGTGTTCTGTTCCGCATCGCCTGCTGTAGAAAGAAGGTATCCTGCAGTGGGAGCCACCCAAGCTTCTCTTCTGACTTGGTGGCTAAAGTTGTCTACAAATGTGGGCCATATTTGACAACCAGAGGCCTAATGTCAAATTACAGATTTTTTGGTTTGTTACTAATATGCAAAATATTTGGACTTTGCTGGATACTAAAATTGAGTATACCTTAATTCATGAGACTCTCTCATCCCCCCGCAAAGCATGAGCTGCAATGGACATTGGTAGGTGAATATGGGGTTAAACAGTACAGGTTAAAAGGACCAAGCTTGTCCTAGGTGTGGGCGATTATTCCCCAGAAAGAGGATGAGGTGTGCATTTCTCTACTGCCAAAGATCACTCTGGTGGTAGATGCGTTGCTGGGGCACTCTGCATAGACAGTGTCTGTAGGTGAGTTTTACCTGAGGGTGTGAACTACGAAGGCAGTCATACATGACTGGGTAAAATGAAGACTGCCAAGTTGCCTACTCCAAGTAGAGTGGTGAATATCAAATAGTATAGATTGGTAGAAGACTATGATGAAACGACACAAAACATGAAAGTGTTTAAAACGGCAGAGATTATTTATCCATCTCAAAGTCTATGACCCAGTGAGTGTGGTCTATGAGGGAGCCAGATGGTTCTTGGAGCATGACTTTGGATTATAGACTGTTAGATAAAGTAGTTCCACCTATCGATGCCACTATGTCCAAGCACATTTTGTGAACTCAGAGAAGGTGCCTTAACTGGTAGCTTTTCAGTTTCTCTCTCTTTAAAAGTAAGGGATGCAATCATATCAAAAGATTATGTAGAGAGACTGAGAGTTTGTCCAAAGACGCTGGCACATTCCCAGGATGGGGTAAGGGTGACTTACTAGTAATATTAATGCCCTGCTCTGATGGCTAAATAAGATAAAATATACAGGAAAGTATTGTATTATTGATTGCTATTATTTTTAGTCTAATATTATTTTGAATTGTGATTCTGATATTTTATTGACAATCTCCTCCTTGGCATCTGTGACCTTTATGTTTGATAACAATGTATTGAATATTTTAATTTATATTTGTATTTTAAATAAAAGTGATAACCAGGGCAGAGCAAGGAATAAAGATTTGTTATTACCTCTATCTTCCAGATCAGTATTGAGCTATTAATCAATGTTCCATAGCAAGAGAGTTGAACCAGCTAAAAGTTAACCCAGACACACCATTGTTTAGGCTGACTTCACCAAAAACATCAGGAAAAAAGAAGTTTAAGAATCTTTACTGAAATATAGTTATATTAAATATAAAGCATTTCACTCCTCTGTGCAATCTACTAACCCTGACTCAAGAAAGACACCCTGTCACATGCAGACTGTTAGCTATCAACTGTCAAATGTGCTTGGGCAATTTTCAGATGAAATGTATGAATGAAGTATAAATTTTGTACTGAGGTTCAGTAAAATAATGGAGAAGTTTCAGTGTAACAGTGGTTCATGGGGAAAGTGGGGAAGCTTTGTTTGCCTGTAAGCACCTTTTGAGTCATCCATATGAGTCATAGATCCCCAAATGAACACAATCTGAGTTGTGCAACAGTACCCAGAACAAGACCGGCAGAAGTCACACTGTGCCGTACCGTGAATGAGATGCATCCTTCTTCTGGATTACCAGTCCTAAGAAAGCATTGTCACTGTGCACAAGCCCAGGATGATTTGACCAGAATGGTCAATGCAAGTCATGAAGAATGGCTGCAGAAACTCCAACACAGAAAACATGCAACCTCGGTTATATGCAGTTAACATTTGTGAATGTGCACTTTGGACCAGACACTGTTCTATCATTTGATTCTTAAGATAATCAAATGACACAGTCACTATTATCATCATCTCTGTTTTAATGAAGAGGAAACTAAGGCACTGAGGATATGACATTTCCCAAAGTCTAAGGCAGACGTTGAAAGCTTAGCTCTTATTTTCAAGTTGAACAGAAAATTAGAACATGAATTACATGCTGTGATTGTTTTAATTGTCGAGTTGACACAATGTAGGTTCATCTGGGAAGAGTCTCAGTGAGGGATTGTGTAGATCAGGTTGGCCTGTAAGTATGTCTATGGTGGACTGTCTGGATTACATTGACAGATTGAGAAGACCCAACTAAAGTAAGTGACATCATTCCCTTGGCATGGGTCTGGACTGTTTAAGAGGGAGAAACTAAACAAAGGGCAACCATTTATGCACGCATTCTCCCTCTGCTTTGGGATATGGAAGTAACTAGTTGTTTCCAGTTCCTGCTACCCTTATCTCCCTACAGTGATGGATTGTAGCTTGGAATTGTGAGCCAAGTAAGCCCTTTCTCCTCAAATTGTTTTAGTCAGGGTATTTTATCAGAGCAACAGAAAAAGAACTAGGATGCATACATTATTAGGCTACAGTTGGAAAGAAACAAGCCAGAGAAGTGGCTGCAGGAATAAAACCTGATTCCACCTTAGAAATCTAACCATTTAAATTGTTGGAAAGGAATGATCCTAAGTTCTTTACCACTGGATGCTTTTAGCTGAGCATGCTTTTGGATTCTGTAGTATGGGATGAGGGTAGATAAGATAGCTTACATATATCCTCTCCACTCCATGAGCCTATCATTTCAGTGATAGCATCTTCTTCGAATCCAGAAATACATGTAGAAAAGTTTATAGTAACTGGAATCTGATTTCATGAGTCTGCCCAAGTTAATCAAAATGTTTTCCTAATTTATGCTTTTCAAAGTGAAAGGTGATTTTTGAAATGTATTTTAATAATATACCCAGAAACTAAGCTTTATTGAACCCCTACTGTATGTAATCTCTTATTTGATTCCACTTTGCTAGCTTCATTTAAATGATAAGGAAATTCAAGCTCAGAAACATAAGAGCTTTGCCCACATGCCCAATGGCTAGAGGTCCAAGGAAAAGGCCTGCGATATTGCTTTGCCCAAGCATGTTTTCTTCAGTGTTCTCTACCCTTTCCCCAAGAAATCCAAGGAGCTAAAGAGAGACTTTAGAAGTGGTTTTAATTAAAAGGGTCTCGGTTGTGTTTCCTGTTTGCCAAGCATTCCTTATCTTATCTTGGAGGGGTCAGTGTTGAGTGAAGAGATGGACCTGAAAGAAAGCAATTACAACCTAGAAGCTGCCTAGAAGGTACGTTCCTCACATCTTCCCGTTAACCAGCATCTTACAGTTATTGATTACTAAATTTGCTCAATAAATGTTTGAGCATTAACTCTGTACCAAGTATGATGCCAGGAGTGTGGGAACACAAGAGAAAACACCCACTGTATTTTTTTTCCCTCAGAGGTTACCGTTAGCTTGGACTCAAAGTGTTCCTGAACCATATTTGTACATAAGTATCATGTGGGGAAAATTTAAAGTCTAAGCCTCTACCCAAGGCTGCTTTATTGAGGATTCTGGATGTGAATAGGGCCCAAATAGCATATAAATAAAATATATATTTATTTCATGTTAAGGATCTTTCTCAGTAGAGAACAGAACTGAGAATATTGATAGTTGTAGTCTTGTTATATTTATCATGCAAGTTATTGTAACCAGTTCACTTTTTTCATCCATTTAGCTAGCAATATGCAATCAGAAATTGGGTGGTGAAAAGTCCTGGGGACACTGACTAGCACTAATTGTCAAACTCTTAGCTTTCTAAAGAAATCTAGTAATTTCATCTTACTGAGGGAATTCTAGATTCTTTACTGGTCCACAGACCACTTCTCTGCAGTTTAGTAAGAGCCACTCGCTGATTATTTGTAACTTCCACCACACACACACACACACACACATACACACACACGCATATGAACACACACATACACATGCACATATGTATACACATAAAACATATGTATAAACATACATACACATGCACACACATGTACAAACACATGTACACATAAACACATATGCTCATGAAAACACATACACATGTATATACACATACACATAAACACACATATACACTCATGCACATAAAACACATTTATACACATACACACACATACACATAAAATATATACATGCACACACATATATACACACATACACATAAAACATATACACACATACACATGCACACACATATATATACACACACATATACACACATATGCACACACACACATACAAACCCTCAGGATGACTTATTTTGAAATGATGACTTTAAGACTTCAACGTTTAAACAGTTTTTCCCAGAAGGAACAGACTCCCTGTCAGTAGACTCCATGGATCACTGAGGTGGCTGTGAGTGTCCACACGTACTCTGTGGATTGTGGTTTATGATAACTCTTTGGAGCTCAGATTTTATGTCACATGAATCAATGGCTCTATCTGCATTAAGCTTATGTAGTATGATTCTGAGACTCACTTTCCTTGCAGACCCAGCCAAGTTAAGAATGCTCTTTATTTACCTAACCGATTAAACTCTTCAGATCCTAGGGAGGTAGAAGGAAGTGGTTCAAGAAGAGCAAAGCGGTGGTTTGTTATCCTTCACCCCCCACTTCCTGTACCCACAAGCTGGTGAGCTGCTGCTGAGAAGAAAATGACACGTTCCTAGCCTCTGGACTTTTTGGAAACAGATTCTGAAACTTCAGTTGTGTTGTTGATGACCAGAGTGGCTGGCTTTTTTGTGGAGTATGGACAAGAGAAAATAATGTATCAGAACTAACCAGGAAATGAAGGGACTTATGCTCTAATCTGATCATGCTTTTGTTTATTCAGCTCATATAAAAGTCTCTTAAGAATGCATTTGAGCACAATATATAATAGTAATATTATAACATACATTGTGAGAAACTTTGAAAACAATATAATTTCCACCTGAAACAATGCAGTGTTTTATAGACATACAAACCCATTGGTCATGCACATTTGTGCCATTTTCTTGACTATTGAGTCACAATGCCGAACTGAAGAATGAAATATATTTTACAAACTGAAGACACCAGGAAGAGGCCTGACAGGTGTTATCAGAAGCTTCACATTTGTATAATTTACTACATCAGTTCACATTCTGTGATAAAAATTCACATTGTTTTACTGTTTCCTTTCATAATGAATTTGCACATGACTTTCCTGCTTACAAGCGGGCTGGAGTCAGTACTTTGGGAACACTCGATATCATCTGTGAGCAAATGTAGTGTTGTGTTTAGAATCAAAGCCACAATCAGAGCAGAACCCAGTTACAGCCCAACTTGTGCATACACAGACTTGGGCAGAACATGGGTTAAAAACTACATCCCAGTGTCCCTATCAAACTACACAAAATAAAAGCTCAGTATAAACCATTTAGTATCTAATGTGAGAATCCTGTTGTAAAACCGGCTCATTAAGGGAGTTGTACAGAACAAGTGACTCAGACAAGTAAAGGGCAGACCCTTGAAACAAGGCCCATTCCTGTGCTTACTGTTAATGGGGCTGCATGTCTTTCCTAAATGATGGTTGGGGAATGCACAATACAAAACATTACAAGAAAAGGTTGCAACTCTTAGGCAGAGTTTTCTACACAAATTTAACACCACCATTGGCAGGCAATGTTAGATATATAAATTAATAACTTACAAAACATTACAATATGTACATTAAGTAATAAATACATGGTTATAAACAGGAATAGAGGGAGGGGTTAGTGCAGAGAGGCAGGGTGAGACACAGACGGCAGCATTAAATCGAAGAGTGTAGCTGAGTGCTGGGAGGTGGGAGAGAAGGTGCAGCAGCAGGCTGTGCGACTCTCAGTGGCACAGGCTGGGAACACTGCCACCCCACGCCACAGAGCACTGCAGGCTGAGGGCGAAGGAACAACACAGTTTCCGTCCAGAGCTCCTGCTGGGTTCGGCTTTATTATGTTTAAAGCAAAGCAGAGAGTTCAGAGGGAGAAATAGTACTCAAAGCAGGCAAACACCTAGGTTGTGGGGCCCCTGTAGAGCATATTTGGGTGGGGGTGGGGGTGGGGGGACCCTGTAGAGCTGACTGGGTCGGGGGGTGGGGGAGCCCTGTAGAGTTTTACTGGGTGGGGAGGGGTGGGGGGCCCTGTAGAGCTGTCCTGGAAGAGGGGAAGGAAGCAGCATATGGTTAGAAGTGTGTCTGTCCTGTCTGTTTGCAAAAGTTAGCCAAAGTAAAGCTGAAGATATTGCCCAAGAAAGAAGGGAGACTGTTTTCTCCCCAGTCCCCCCCAGAAAGACTCAAAAAAAGTTTGTGTCAAATTTAAACACTTCTCTGTGTAGAAGTTGGTACTAAACTCTAGATATCCAACAGGCATTTTAAAGACATGAAAATGTTTTACAAAAAAGGCACACAGGTTGTCAGACAAAGGGACAGGTGAGCAGATCTGTAAATGAAGTTATCAGTGAGTTCAGTCACTCCTTGGGACAGTGTCCCGAAACTTAGTGCAGAGAAATCTCTCAGTTTTGTGTCTTCTGTTTTCAAGCCATTTAGTTGTGATGGGAACTGGCCCCTGCCACCACATAAAGCTTCAGTTCTCCGCCAAGCTTGTGGGCAAGGCGAGGCAAGTCAGCCACAGAACTTCCTGAACTGCTATTTGCTTCATGGCCTTGCATTCTGGCTCCAAACTCAAGTAACTGGAAAGGCCAGATGGCCTTTGTCCTGTGCAGGCCTTGGCCATGACAGGCAGGCCCTACCACTCAGCTGGCATGCTTGTCAAAGGTAGAATGTTCATCTCCGCACAGAGGGAGATTATGTGTCAATCGGGGACTTGTCTTCTGTGGCAATGTCTATGTCAGTGTCTCCCAGGAGATCCCTATTTTCAGGATCAATCACACAAAGTGTCTTTGTACTGCTGAAATAGCTGTGGCCCTCTCCCTCTTTGTCTGCTCCTTCAGAATCTTCCTCTTCAAGGGTCAGTTCAAACTGAAACTTCTCCATGAGACCCTGGCAGTCTCTGTTCCTCTCATCCAGTGGTGGGGAGGGACTCTGGGGTATCATGCTCTGATACCAGTTCCTGTTATCTTCTAATGTGTCCAGAATATCTTGAGCATCAGGCTGAACCAGGTCTGCCCAGGTCTCCCACAGTGGATGGACAATGTAGTCAATGAAACCAACCTGGAGGAAAATAAAACACACATCTGTTGCCACGTGGACCCTTGAAAGACAACCACACTGTCCTGGTTTCCATGCAAAGACAGAGACTAACTCAAGGAGATCAATAGTAATAGATTCTTTTGAATGCTTACTATATAGTAGTGCCTACACCATACACAAGCAAGAACTCTCTCAATCCTGCAAGCCTGCTGTTTACAAATGAGTA
This sequence comes from Eospalax fontanierii, assembly GCA_035773235.1. NCBI lineage: Eukaryota > Metazoa > Chordata > Mammalia > Rodentia > Spalacidae > Eospalax > Eospalax fontanierii. The sequence continues at coordinate 6,896,780 of CM069531.1, forward strand.
AACTAAGACTCACAGCGATTAAACCTGCTAGAGTCAGAGGTCACATGTAAGTAAGTGGCAGCGGTGATAGTTGATGCCTGCTTTGGTTACGAGCCTGTGCTCATCTCACAACACACTGCTTTTCCTTTCACTTGGGCCAGGTGAGTCTGGATAGGACTGGGAAGGACTTGGTCACCACTTAGATTCTGTGAGTCATTCTTTCAAGGAAGCTCCAGATCTAAAGTGTTCTGACTCAACATTCTTTCCCTGATCACATTAACATATGCTGCCATAACACACTGACAGGAGCCAGCCCTCCACTACTCTGGAGCCTCTCAAGTCTTTGGCTAGTAGAGGGGTTTGCTTTAAAAAAAAACAGCAACAATTGGGAATAATTTAAACACTAAACAAATAAATGTGGACACGACTGCTATTGTTTGGGACCCACAGTGCACACGGTCATTTCCATCAGAAGAAAGGAGGACAATAAAAACAATTAAGCAATTCCTTTTGCTGGTGCATCTGTGCACAGCTTTGTTATGGTTTACACGGGGGCTATGCATCCTGCAGGAGCGAGCTGCACAGCCTTAAGCTGACCTCCACATGGCAGACAAACAGGAAACGCTGGGGTGGAGGCAGGTAGAGAAAGAATAGGCAGCAAAGAATGAGGGAATGGAATTCCCCCGTTGTGGCCCGGGGAACTGAAGAGATGATGGATTGGGATCAAGGGGGAGACGAGGCTGGGCCTCTGTGGACATAACGTAGCCATCTTTCCACTCCACCGGAAACCTTCCTCTAACAACCTTCTGTTCTGTGGTCAGTCATTTAATATTTTCAAATTGCACATACAAGAACATTGGTCTCGTGTGAGTCTTCTGTGGGGGGCAGAGGGAGGTAGTACATCCTTTTGAATGGTTTGTCCCACTATACTAGACAAGACTTAGGGCATCTCTGATCTGCACTGGTTACAAGAATTTGACTGGAAAATTTGCTATTTCTTATTCCCACCCAGTCCTTGTCCTTCTTACTTCTTCAGGTACAGTTTAGTAGATTTTAGAGGCTATTTTCAGTCTTTTCCAGGGACTAGAAATAAGCAAGCTCATGGCAATGCACACACGAGAGCAAGGCGGACACGGCGCAGTCCTTCCTTTGCTCTCCTTTGCAAACCATTGAGAGAGGGAGTCACTAGCTGCTCGTTTCCTAGGTGATGGTATATGAGACCTCTCCAGACCTTAAGGACACCCAGTCAAAAGCTTTCTTTCCAGATCAAGCATATAATCTTCAACAGAGCCCTGGGGAAAACATTCGTGTTAATGATGACGTCATGGCAGCTGGGGAGACCTGTCCACGTGATGGAGAGGGCAGCTGGGTCACTAAGAAGTTGACAGCTTCTTTTCCTGATACTGGGGAAACACCTGCTGTGTCTACCTTGCAAAGCTAGTCAGGGCTTTTAATATATTAGGATAATATAAGGAAAGCCATATAAAATATGAAATAAAAACCACCACAATTAGAAGGTATATTCTTTGTGATAAAGACTTAAGATAGTCTGTGGTCCATTCTTAATAAAGAACCTGACTAAGCCATTGTCCTGAAAAAAAGGGGTGGGGGCGCATTTCCACAGCCTCTGGAGCCTTGGCAGAGTGCTGATTCTTTCTAGTGCTTCCACTTCACAGCTCTTCGTGTCTGGGGCATGTCTGCACTCACCACCACACCAGCATACTGTTTCCTAGTTTCCGAACATGAAGAATTTGTACACTTGGATACAAAGGCATGAAAATAATGCCGGGAGGGGCACATATGGGGCTTTTGGTCACTTCTGGTGATGCTGGCAATGTGTTTGACTAAGGAGAGAGGATGAGAGCAGAGTCCTGGAGCACAGATGGAGAGTGTAGGTCCTGGATGATGGTGAAGCTAGGAGAAATCTACACAGTAGGATGTGGGGACAGGGCACTCATGTGCCCAACTGACTCCGATAGGTAATGTCCTAGACAACTATCCAAATGATTTGGGGATACAAAGTCCAAAGTTTTCTTATGCCCTATCCTGTGAAACCACACACAAGGAAGAGAAATAAATCATGAAGAAAATGCTTCTTTATCATTTCATATATTGTATTCTCTGTCTCTCCCCTCTCCTCTCTGTCTCCCTCTCTCCATCTCCTGAGAAACAGGAATTAGATAGGAACTCTATAGTTCTACCATCAGTAGAGCTCAGAGAACCACTGAGAAATCTCCATTGTAGATACCTGGGATTTTTCCACAGAGGCGGTGTGTTTATCACACATCGGGCTAATCTCCATTCCCCTCTCTCGTTCTTTGTCTCCCTGTTGAAAGAATTCCTCCATGATGCGATCAGTCCATTGACGATACAGTTCCAAGGACTTAGTGGGGTTGCTCAGGTCTGCACAGTGTACCATGTTACGAAGGACCTGGAATGATCAAGTTTTGGAAATCCCATAAAATTAAGTATAAACACCATGAGAACATTTTATTCCTCTTATCCCAGTACACTTTGTATGAAACCCAAGAACACTTTAGATGAATATAATTATGATACACCCTCCAAGAAAGTGCATTTCAGCAGTGCTGGATACGGTAATAAATTACCACTATAGAGTGGAATATGTACAAAGGGAATATGTATTTTTTTTAAAGATTGACAGTCTTTGAGTTTAAAAACTGGAAGGGGCACAGGAGTCAAATGCTGCTGCCATTTCTTTCCTTGGAAAGAATGCAAAGGATTACTGAGAGTAGATGCCTCTAAATTGTCCATGTTTAGAAGGAGACCAGCTGATGGAAATTTGTTTAGCTAAAACAGACCTAACAAACTTCTAGTTAGTGGGATTTATACTCAAATATGAGCTTTGGGGACCAATCGTCACCTACATCCTGTTACAAATAGACATTGTAACTAATTTTTGGAACTAAGCAGTTGAATGAATACATTTATGTTTTCTTCATAAATGAGAAGATAAAATCTATGTTCTTAGTTTGGTTTGAAAATAAGCCTAGATCATGCAACTAACCAAATTTATATTTCCTTTTTCTAAACGCTTGTTTGGTGTGGCTTGTGTTAGACATAGATACCTGTATCCGATCCGTATAGTTGTCCAGGAGGAGAACACCTGAACTTGTCACCTTTTTGGTTTCTACCATCGTTTTCAGGTCTGCCAGCAGGCTCATGTGTTTGGACATATCAGTGGCTAACACCTTGGGTAAAAAGACAAATTGACACTGTTAGTTCAGTCTCTAAGAGAGAATGGCTAATGTAAGTGAGGAAGGCTGAGAGGTGGGGTCATACCATGTCAATCACCATTTTCCTGAGTGTCTGACGCTGCTTCTTAGTAAGATTCTGGAAGATGTCGCAGTGCTCCTCTTGTAGCAGTTTGAAACCCACAGCAAGGTGGTGGTTTTCCAAAACAGATTCATCATTATACATCAGAGCAAGTTCTGAATCTAATAAAGAAAAACGACAATAAACATTGTATAGAACAAACACTGGCATTATTTCAATGTGAAATCAGATCTCAATCTCGTTCTCTCTAAATTATTTCAAGAACAACCAGACATAGGTCATTTACCTACCAGAAGAGTATCTGTTTCTAAGCAAAAAATGAGTCTAGGAGATGTTGCTACATTAGCTCTTTTTTTTCCATTAAAATTCACTGTCTTAGAGTGCTTTTTCAGGCAAGATGAAGAACTTGACATTAGATAAACTGTGTTTTCATCTCAGCTTGCAATTTCCTTTATGTCTTCACACATTTTGTGTTTTGAAAAGAACAAGATGAAAATGCTACTAAACATTATTGAGAATATTAAGGTTTTTTTTCAAATCATAATCACTTTCATATTTGCTCCTCAACCTCTGACAATCACGATGTTGGGTTTTCAAAAAAGATAATGTGTTTGTAGAAAATCTTATTTTACCCAAATAATATAGCTTTTGGAGATGTCTATAAATATGACAACTAAGCATTAATTTTTTTAAAACAACCCTGATATTCTGGATTTCTGCACAAGAAACTTCAGTGTGTATGCGACAATCTGCTTTGTACATCTTTTGTTTGACAGAGCTTTGTACGTGAGAACATGGGCATCAAACTCATTAGATCACATCTTATCTTAACCAAGAATGACAGCCTAGTGATAGTAATGCATTACTGGTTCAGGCATTGCTGTGACAGTGTGCTCTGTGTGGTCAGGAAAGGTGGTGGGCTCTCTGAAGTCATTTAAGGCCTCTCGTTCTGCTAATCCCATGGTCAAGGGCAGAGATCTTCCAGTGTGCTTTGTAAGTCTTAGTGTTATTGGTGGTGATCTGTTTTGTGTGAAACTAACTAGCACTGTGCTTCATCAGCCTCTGCAATCTATGAAGAGAAGCGGGTACCCAAAGCCTACGCTTATTTCAGCAGACCAGTTCAAAGAAAGAAAGGAAGAAAGCCAGTCTGCTGCAAGCTCAGAGTACACAGATGCTCTGATGATAGAAGACTGGGAAAGACAACCAAAGGACTCTTCTGGCTCGTAACTGGACACCGTTTTTATAAAATTGTCAGGGTTCAATGTCAATCACCATCACAAGAGGATAGCCAGCATTAACAGAAGTGCTTCAGTTTTCAGCACATGCAGGTGGAACATTAACTGAGACAATGGAGGAATCTTCATTAGCATGGAAGCCGGGCATTTTGAGCCTGAAATCAGCTCTGAGCATGACTCAAGATCCTACAGTGAGACAAACCAAGGTCACAGCAGGAAGGGAATGTGTGGGACTGTTAATGACCCTCCTGACTAGGGAAACCCATTACAGCACTTCTTGGGGGATCTAATTTCTATATGAAGGCTGCCAGACTCAGATTCAACATCTTTGCCCCACCTCCAGGTATGCTGTGTGCGTGAGCTGAGTCACTAGCACACCCTAGCTTGCTTTGTCTGGCTGGACAATTCCGAATCCCTGGTTCTTTCTTTCCATATTGCATTTTCCAAACTTTTGAGCAGTGTTTATAGCTTCTCTCTGACCTTCTCTAAGTTCTCCACGCAGTTCAAACATTGTGTTGACAGACTAGACACAGAATCCAGGAAAGGCCTGAGCAATTTGTGTGGAATGGAGGGATTACCTCATTACTGCCCTTGTTATTACCCATAATGAAAACATTAGGAGGAAGAAACTGCAGTGAATCACACAATGATCTGTTCAGTGATGAACTCACTTGTGTTGATGAGAAACTGATTGGAGACTCCAGGATGATCCACGTCATGGATGGCAGCTGCAAAAATGGCAGCCAGGATCTCCAAGTCTGTGAAGACAGCCTGTGGGGTCAAACCCAGCACATTAACTCCACATACAACGTGCCTACTTTGCTCACTCGGTTTCATTTTGTTTCAAGTACTGAATTTCATTCTGGTTGGGAGGGGGTCTGTTGATTTATAGAATACTTTGGGATGTTGCCTTAATAAAACTTAGACTTTGTTTATGGGCATAAGGTCTTTGATGTAAGGGTGATGGTCAGAGCTCATCCTACACTGAGCCCGTAGGCTGAGGTTTGGAAAGTCATCAGCGTAATTCTCATGGTGTGTGTGAAAGTCTGATGTTGGTTTCTCCAATCTACGGATGTGGCAACATGTGCTTATGTAATATATCACGTGTCGGGCAAAGAAGCAAGTCACACTGGCTCTACCCGGATGGCCTTGCTATGCAGGCTAAATAACTTGGGGGGAAAGACTGAACTCCAGACTTATAAGACAAGTTATAAATTGTTTGCCAAAGCTAAATGTATAAAGTGCGATCATAAGCTGCCATATATTCAGTAATTCATTCATTCACTACACATCCACTAAATGTTACTACGGGCAGGATTTGAAAATATTATTAAGAAATGAAACCTAATGTATGCCTTAGCTCCTTCAGGCTATCAGGGAGGCCTCTCTGTCCTCCCCTCCCCATGCACAGTGAGTGGAACCTAGTCAAGTGATGCTATGATCTCTCAGGCTCTCTGAAGACTCAGATCAGTTTCCTTTCTACCTTTCTCCCAAAGACCAGTCCTTTTAAGTACATTCCATTCCTTTCTTTCCAAACATCTACAGCACTCACGGCCAACTTACAGACAAACACAATATTCTACAACACTATGTAAATACTGCGACCTCATTTCATGAGCATACAAACAATACTGCTTTTTCCTTCAGGGGAGAAAATCCTTAGCTCCATCTCACTTTAGCAAGTTGTCTTAGAGTTCTTTTCTTAGAACATACAGAAGCCAAGCAACAGAGTGTAGAGAGTTTAATCTTTCTTCACTTCCTAAACTGAGTCTGCAAGATGGCTGGATATGGCTTGATCAGCTCCTTCCTGCACCAAGCACACATTTTGAGAGACCCTGGTCACCAATGCCATTGGCCTAGAGGCAGTACAGCTGGGCACAGTACTGATTATACTGGCATATGTGAAAGCATTAATCTGTGAGGAAGAGTCATAGCTATCCCCGTAGAGGTTACAGGGATACTGTTTCTTCTTGTTTCTACATTGTTAATCCATCTCCTCTAGGTTCTCAGTTAATATTTCTCTAACTTAGAGAATTCATTTGCTGAATTCCAAGAAAAAAATGTCAGCTGTTTATTCCTAGCAAGGATTACACAAAGCATTATTATATTACATACATTATTATATGTGATATGCTCCACAGGACATAGGATGGTATTGGGCAATTCAGATTAGTACATGCAATGTACATGTATCGTATGACAGACACTAAAGAAGATGCTTTGAGATGCATAGTATCCTTTACTGGGAATATGATAAAGAATAAACCATGGGTCCTATTTACTGCCTAATGATTAAATGATGTTCAGTTGGAAAAGATGAAGACATCAAAGAAATGTAACTCTGATATTGGAAAACAAAGAAAGTGGAAATATTATCTGTATTTACAAATAATCCAGTTAGGAAGTGCTATAGCTAAGAAAGAACAAGTTCAAGTGCTTGTGGCCATTCCATTCCATTGTTTTTACACATGCTATTATGTGACAACTCACATCCAAGGCCGGCGTAGAAAGAAGCACATGGGTTGACTGGGCGACGTCGGCTGCGTGCAGGCTGTTATGATAGGCCACATCGGAGTGATAGTGGTCCTCCAGAGTCATCATGTAGGTTACAAAAGTGTCAGACGAGATCTTAAATGTCTTTAGAAGGTCTCTTTCCTATGTAGTAAAATGGATAAGAAAATGAATAAATGGACATCCAAAAATGGAGTGACAAAAATAACCAGAACTGGAAAATCTCACAAAGAGCCATGCCTCTGGCTGCTGGCGCCGGCCTCCCGCGCTCTCACCTGGAATATGGCGTACATGATGCACGTGAGGGGCCGATTGTGGGAGTACCCAGCCACGTTGAAAATGTTAAGGCCCCATTTGTTCAAATCTTCTAGCTCCTGCAATCAAAAGTAGAGGAATTCAAGAATAACAGTTTTAAAGTACTTTAAAATGCATTTTCAAGATTGGGGGTTGGGGTTCTGGAGTGGCTGTCCTAGTTGCTCACTATTTAGAGTGCTCTGGTTGCATAAGAATCTTGAGAACAGCAGGCTCGGGAGAGGCGGTATCGTTCTCACTATAAGGGTCTGCACACATTTCTTTTTAAGAAAACAGTCAAGTATTTGTTTATATTTACGTGTGTAAATTTAGTTACTGCCCCATATTAGCCAAATATCAGTCTTCAATTTGTGCTGCTCTCAAAGGAGCTTGACTGAGTAGAGAGCACGAGTCCTGTTCACGCCCTCTGTGTCTCCCCTTGCTCCACAACGGCGGATCAGTAACAGCTGCAAAACTGTGTCAGGAACTCCTCTGCCCTTTACTTATTATCCCCTGAGTCAGGTCAGGAAGACTCAGCTGCCAGAATGTGCAGAACTCTACCCTGATTTAACATAAAAAGCCATGCTGACTGCCTGGTGTTGGTCGCATCTTAGGGCTGATGGGCCACACAGACATGGAGGAAGCATCATTTTGGCCAACACTGCCAGATTATTCCAAAATTATCTTCTTGGAGGAGTAATTTATTTCCTCTTGAACAGCTGCCCAGAGGCCTGGCCTTTCTCTACTGACAGCTTTTAGAGGGCCTCTCAGAAGGTTTGTGCTCATAGGAGTTTCACTTGATCCTCTCACCAGGCTGCAAGGCCCTCAGCAGTCACTTTGCAGTCTCCTAGATGAACAATGAATTCTTTCTGTGCCTTCCTCCATTACTGGGATTTGAGCCTGGGACTCAGTGATGTCCCTAGCCCCGCCAATCAGTACAGACTTTTCCCCTGGCTGTTAGGGTACAGCTCTCCCACTGTTTCCTGGAATGATCCAGCCCAGCTTGCCAGATTTTCCTGGACCTTTCTGTGTCCCTTCAGCAGGATGTTCTATCCACAAGGAACTCTGCAATACTGAGCCTAAGCTCAGGAGAGAAGAAAAGTCTTCATGTGAAAGGACTTAGTCAGGTGCTCCAGCAATGGACAGAGGGGTCACTTGCTGGTCATAAAATTTAACAAGAAAGAATAAGTGGCCCCCCTCTTTTGTGTGCAGTAGATGGGCATGTCTATGCAATGGAAAGCTGTGTGCACACATGCTTAGCTCATACATACCTTGGCTAGGTGGTCCTCGTTTTCTGTGTTGACACCAAAGCGCGAGATGCTTGTATTGTTCAAGCTTGAGCTGTGCATCAGTTTCTTCACTCCACTTATCTGTGTCATGAGCTGCTGCTTCTTCTTCTTCTCCCTGTCCTTCTGGGTAGGAGATGGGATTTCCACATCGTTCTGCTTGTCTGAAACAAAATAAGAAGCAGGTTTTGAGCACCTGTGTGTCAAATTGCATACACAGTCATAGTCAAAACAACTTGGACCATGTGTAAAGGGGTTTGAATTTTGTGAAAAACTCTCATGGCATGACCTCACTGGATCTACAGGTAGTCCTATAAGGTAAGAGGGGAAAATATGATGTTACAGCCTAAGTAAACTAAGGCAGAGAGGAGTGTGTGTAACTTATCCAAGTAGCAGAGATAAACTTCTAGATAAATCTTCTGTTCTCAGGGTAACTTAGATCTATACTCAGATTTTCAAAGTAGAATGGCAATACTTTGAATTTTCATTAAAGTGAGTAACATACTTTTGTATAATAAAAAATGTTCACTAATTGGGCATAATGGCATGGGCCTATAATCCCAGCTCTTGTGAGGTAGAGGCAGGAGGATTAGGAGTTTCTGATCATCTGCAGCTACATAATGAATTTGAGGCTAGTCTGGGCTACATGAGACCTTATCTTTAAACAAATAAATAAACAAACACAAAAGGTTCATTAATAAAACACAGAACCAGTTTGGGGGCAGGAGAGATGGCTCAGTGGTTAAGAGCACTGGTTGCCCTTGCAGAGGACCCAGATTTGGTTATCAGAACCCACATGGCAGTTAACAACCATTCATCACACCAGTTCCAGAGGATCTAATGCCCTCTTTTGACCTCAGCAGGTATTTCACAACACGGGTGCACTTACATACATACAGGCAATACACTCATATACATAAAATAAAAATAAAACAAAAACCAAGATACACAGACCCAGTTTAACAAAACAAGCTATATTCTGCTTATTTTATTATATTTTCATTCTTTTTCTCAATTAAAAATTCATATGACTTTAGCTGGGTTCAGTTTAACAAGAATATATCTGTCAGAAGAATAGGTGGTTTAGTAACTTTCAAATAATTATTTTCAAGCATTGGTTTTTTACCATCTAAGGTTTAGAGAGAGACTATAATTTGTTTCTCTTCACGTTTTGGGTCTGTTAATTCTGCTAGTAAATAACAAGGCTTTTCATCTGTAATCTGTATTTCAGTTCCTAATACATTTATGCTTAATAACTATTTGTAATCTCATTAACATTTTAAAAAATTATAAGGTAACAGCAGAGTAAGCATTTGTGAAAAAATAGTGTTGACCTACTTCTAGAAATTTTTTCCAAATATACTGCTATTAGCAATTTAAACTATCAAGTACTGCCTTTCCCTTTGAAGGGAGGGGTATCCCGAGCACCTAGGAAGGTGCTTTAGCTCTGTTCGGCAGCAGGGATGCCTGGGGGCACACAGAGGTGACAGTTGATCTCACAGTTTATCCATCCTTTCTTGAACTAAGTGACACCTGCGGTTGACATAGTTAATGTAGCTAGCTCTCCACAGGCCCACATCTATCTCTGCTTGCGTCAGTGAAAATTAGCACAGAAACAACTTCTCTGTTTGAAAATGGCATGTTTCCAGACGGCACACCACACTGAGCTCTAGATTCTTTGCTTTTAGGCTCTTGCAGATGATGGCCCAGCCACATGTCCTCCCCCGAGAGACATCTGTCTGTTCAAGGATCCTGTGGCCAATCAGTCCATCACAATAAAGTGAGTACAACAAGGCAGGGCCCCCTTTGGGTTCATCTTGCCACATGGCTGCCTGGTATTCTCCATTCCCAACATCGCCAAATGGTCTCTAGGTGCCCACAAACTTCGAGCCTATGACTTTTTTCTAAGGGAAGGAACTTTAGTCATCTCAATTAGTTAGAGGTTTCCAAATTATCTATCATCAAGAAACACCCAGGAAATTTTTAAAACATACAAATTTCTGGACCTCACCTAGCCAGAAATATCTTAAAGAAGATTTGCCTGTCTTCTAGATGATTAGAGCCACATTCATTTTTCATATGAAGTCAGCAACTTGCCCAAGTTCAAAGGATAGTTTATTTAACAGACATTCATTCTGCAATTAGTTTGTTCCAGGCACAGTGATTTAATAGCACAGAGCCCAAGCCTTGAGGTTCCCGGTAAAAATCTCTTTCCTGCCACACAATCTCTGGCACAAAAACTGTGTTATATTATTTTTGAAATTCCCTTTATTTCTGTTGCTTCACTGCTAATAATCATGACTTTTTGCTAAAATGAAGCCCACAGCAGCCCTTGCTTTTGCCAACCACCATTCTTCACATCTGATTAAAGAGGCTGCTAGGTTCTCCTGTGCCCTGCAGATGGAATGGTCTGGGGGGGAGGGGGACAGCATTCCTGGCTTTGGTTAATTAAAGGTTCCCTGCAACAGTGAGTGATTGAGCAGAACCACTGCTGTGTCTGGAACACAGCAATAAAGAAGAGCATTATTCACAGGGGTGCCAGCAACATGCAAGGGTGTTCCCCTGCGCAAGCACTGGAACAAGTGACAGGCTTCCCGATTCTGAATTTCCTCTGTTGAAAGCTTAGCCAGCACAGTGTGGAAATAGCCTAAAAGACAGACTCAAAAATGGCCAGAAAACCTTAGTAGATTTACATTTGGAGTAGTCAGCCTACAGTGGGGACACGGGTTAGTCACTGTAAAGCAAGCAAACAAACAAAAACAGATAAAAACTGGTCTCATTCAAACATGTTAGTGGCACAATTTGAGGTGTATTGCCTGTTAGACCTCACATCTTGTAATCATGAAAGTTCCTAAATCCTCTTCCCCAAATCTTAAAAGTTCTAGCTTTTGAGATGTTAAGTACACTCAAAAAGATAATTTTCTTTAACTATAAAAACATTAACTAGTTTGAAATATAATATTTAAAAACCTTGTTTTATATACACTGTCTCCACTTACATTTCCTTTATCTCCCCTGAACTTAGGTCTTCCAAATTGCACTTGTTCTGGCAATGTGAAGCCCATTATCATATAATAATCCGTAAATGCTGGATCACTACCTGGCCTGCTCTTCTGCCTCCCACCTGGACAGTTTTTCAAATGGGAAAACACACATTTCCTGGACTGCTGGATTAAGGGATGCCCTTCCTTTCTGGATGACACGTTTTAGCCTTCACTGACTCTTACAGAGTTAGTGAAGCTTTTAAGTTCAGCTTCAGCTGTGATGATCTGTTCCTGTTGCTCTGCAGTGATTGCCACATTCAGAACAAAGCCTTTTATATGGCTAGAAACCATTAATACACGTTTGATTTTTATGTCCAATCATCCTGATTTCTATGGAAAAAAAGAGTTCCCTAAATAAAGTACAAGTTGTTTCAATGCCCTCTAATGGGATTTTATTCCTTCTGGTCTGAGTGTCTAATGGGAGTAATATGGTATTGACTTCTAGAAGCCAAGAGAATTAAGTCTTATTTGTGGCTTATAAAAATATTAGCCAAGACCATGGTTAGATTATTTCATTCTTCTCAATTTTAGTTTTATTTCCTGTAAAATGAAAAAAATTGTATCATAGGAACATTAGGGTCCTCCATGAATGCTGGGACAGTTTGTGAAGATGGCTTCATGGCCCTCAAGGAACACTCACTACCTTCCTGACATAGGTCCAGAGATCCCATGTCTTGCAGTTGCAGTTTGGAGGCAAGTTTTATGTGTTCAAATTGCAAGTCTTGGGCTTGTAGAGAGGACCCAGGTAGCCAAGTGTCCTAGTGAAACTGATGAACTAACTCCTCAGACCATGACAGAATAGCTGAGTGTGAGTTAGAAGAGGCACAGGATGTCACTTTTCCAGGTGCTCTCATCTTTGGGTAGAAACAACTGGTGCATCTTGTGTTTTCATACTTTTGGGTCTGGTTTTCTAAGAGCTTTCTCTGCCCCTCTGGCTTGTTGGTGTTTGTCAGGTACACTTTCAAAAGCAGATGCACACGTATACATACATTGCCTTTCAAATGCTTGGGAATAGGACTTGAATAACTTTTTTAAGAGAACTGCTCTTGATAATTTAATTTTCAGAAGAAGGAGAAGCTGTACCATTAGTTTTCCTTAAGAGGTATGCCTAGACACCAAATAGAATATTCAAGGAAGAAGAGATATCTGTTCTCAAGAGGGAAAGTACTGAGACATCAGCTTTCCTTCTTGACAGCAATTGCTGATTTAAAAAGAAGCTTAATTATAATAATAATATATTCTTTTCATCCCTGTTAAGTGGACATCAGAGAGACATGAGGAGGACCACTTCAGTCCCAGCCTAACTGATTAGGGGCTCAGGCACTCCACGGAGCTTTCTTTAATCCTAACAGTGAAAGTCCCTTCCACGCAGAGAAGCACTGGAATTTTAAAGTGCAATGTGTGTGGAAATGAAAATGGCTTCTTGCATTTCGTGGCTTTGCTCTTCATTTCTATTAACAGCACCTGTGAAGGGTCCCTACAACAGCCCCCAGATTATGAGAAAGAAATGATGGTTGCATAAACCGAGGTACATCTGAAACGGTGAGGGAAGATTGCTGTGTTCCAAGAGATGAAAGGGAGCAAAGAAAGAAAGGGGAGAGCGCTATCATCTTGTGCTCAGATTCCAGCCACCTCTTTGAGGCTGACTTGTGAAAATGTTCTCTTTTTCCCTCTGCCTAAAGTAGTTGCAGCTGCAGTTCCCAGCTGTACCAGGTGCTGGGGATACCCACACATGGGACAGTTAGGACGGCCCTTGCTAATTTGCAGCTTGCTGATGACCACGGGCTGCACAGCAATGCAGTGCCAAGCACTGCTGCTTAAAGCAAAATCTGATGTGCTGGTAGCAGGAACCATGGCGGTGTGCAAGAAATGGGACCGATTATTTAAAACAAAGCCACTGGCAGCATTTATTCTGTAAGGCACTAAGGCAAATGTTCATTTAATGATAAGGGGCTGTGCCAAAAAGGAAATGGTGATGTTCAGCTGCAAGAATGGGTCATTTCCCTGGAAAACGGAGCAGCATAAGAAAGGACAATTCAGAAGCAATTTACAGTAAACACAATTTACAAAACCCACAATCTACCCATGCATTTTGAGGCATACATGTACAGAGGGCAGGCCTCCTTAAATTAAAATAGATGAAATAGGATACAAGAGTTACCTTTAGGCCCCAAACCAGAAATTCCTAATAATCAAACAAGACACAGGGCAGGAATCGAGGATCTCTCTGGCAAGCCTATGTTCAGTGTCATGTGTTAAGCACCATCCATGCAGCATCAATAATAAGGGATCAGATGGAGTCAGGATGCTGACTGCAGCAGACCTTCTAGACATGAAAATCCTCCTCCCCCCAGGATTCCTGAAGAAATAACTTAGCAAAGCATCAGGACATTGTTTCCAGGGCATGCTCTTCTGGACTTGGTACAGTTGGCATATCCCTGACAAAACACCTTAGAGGAAAGCTTTTGTTCTCAAAGCCCAGCAACTGAAGAACGGAAAGAATTCCACTTCACAGGAGCTGAAGGAACTGTCCCTGAGGGTTGGATACTTTGGCCTCCAGAGGTGAGGAGGGATGTGGGCAGGTGGATAACAAGGGATTTGAAACCACGTAAATGTAGTTAACCCATAATAACCTGCCCTCTTTAATAGGCATTTTCATTAAAAAAAAAAAAAAACAACTCTTTCTGCTTATTTTTCCCTTTAAAGACGGGCTTTAGCTTTTATCCTGAATGGGCTTTCAGCGCATCACAAGGAATATCCTTAATAGGCTGCAGGAGTTCATCATGGAAAAGCTCAGCTATTGGCAGGTTTTTCCATTAATATCTTACCTAAGAAAGTGTTTGAAATGTATTCAGACACCTGGTTCCCTGATCGGCTCATCTCTGAGAGGTGTGTCAGTTCCCTGTTCAGCATTCTTTTGAACTGTTTATAAAAGAAAAGAAAATGCATTAACCACCTAGAAAAGATCAAATGATTATGTTAAGTATGTTCAACTTCACTTTCTAGGAACCGAGAGACTACATTAGTTGATATTACATTAGTGAAACCTAGTCAATGAAGCATAATGCCCCCTTAATTTGAAATTACTATAACATCACTGTAAGAAGAAAGATGTCCTTAAAATTTCTTAAAAAAAAAAATTAAGTGCTAATTCTAAGATATAAACACAGAAAGAGGAATTTTAATAAAGGCCAAAATAATTTCACTTGAGAATGTAGCTACTTTTTAAAATATGAGAACATTGAAAATGAATCAAAATAATGTAATTTGAGTTGATAACCTATTTAATGAGAACAGGTTAAGTGAAAAGTTTAAAGGAAAATGAAAGGGAAAAAAAGCTTCTTTAAAGACAGGGTGGAGAAAAATCAGGATTAAAACATATCATACTATAATTAAATACAATGCAATATAACATGCCCTGAAGTCATTATAAGAAGCTCCAGTGGATTAAACATATACTCAAATTAAATTATTACTGATGCCTTCTATTTCACAGAAAACAGATGGATGGGATGTTTCACAGCCTGTCAAAGACACATAATAAATTGAATTTTGACCCACCTTAATGTAACCCCAAGATACAGATAACAAATAGTTTGCCTCGGGCATTTTGGATGCTCTTCTTGCCACAATCCACAGACCCCTTTGAAAGAATTCAGTTCTGTGAGAGCAATTCCAAAGGATCAGAAAAGCCCTGCAGATCCAGTGGTAGAATAGTCAAAATTTAGAAGGGACAAAGCCTTCCAAACCAAGTGCATCTCCACACTGCATCCTTGCAGGAAGCCTGTGAGTTCCAGGCAGAAGAAAGCAAGGAAATCAGAATTGTAAGCGAAGGAGCAAGAGCCTGTCCAAACGCATTCAGCTGCCTGGCTAGAAGCTCTCCATCAGTTCAGAATAGTCCTGGCGCCCGGGGGGGTTTCCACCCTCATCGGCTGGATCCGCACTACTCAGCTGAACTCTGCAAGGAAGCAGAAATTCCCTTCTCCCGGGAGTGGTCTGACTGGGAAACAGCCATCTTTTAAAAAGGAGAAGATTAAAATGGAGGAAGCCCCATGAATATTTAAGTAAACCTGAAGTCCTACCCTCCCCGTTTCAGCTAGGTGTTCTTTAACCCTCTCTTGCTCTGCAGGCAGCCCTCTGCAGATGCAGCCTTCACAGCGCTCTCTGCTCAGCTACTCTAATTGCTTCCAAATGATGGTACATTTGGTTAATTTATTCTCCGAGCATTATTTTTCTTAAATTGATAAAGGTTCGAACTATAGCTGTTTTCTGACTAGCCTTCTAGTATACACAAATTTTTGGACTGGCTTCTGGGAGCATTGTTTGCCCACCGATCATGGGCATCCTCACTAATGCATCTAGCCAGTGCAGTGAATGGGGACGAAATTAATCAATTTCACTTGAAAAGTACTTCACATGCAATGTGCAATTTTCTGCCCTTGGCTTATAAATATGCATATGAGATCGTATTCAACAAATGAATTAAACTCATTTAACCTTTCCATCCAGGACCTAGACTGCATTAGGAAATATGAGACAGTATTTGCTGGATGAACTATGCTGAATTATTTGGGGTTATGAGTGACTATGCTTATTTGACATTTCAGTTTTACATCTTCTAATTCATGCTAGAAATTTTTAGGAGTTAAATTATTTTGGTTTCATTTTATCAACCTAAGACATGTTAAAAATTGTCATTCTTTTCCTTTAGGCTCTCCTGCCAGCCCCCTGTCCTTGTCAGCACTATAACACACACAAAGGGATATGGTGCCCTGCCAGGCTGGTCTCACTCCTCTCCCCCCTCCCCGACATCTCTGTCCCTAGCCTTCCAGAAGTGCATGTATAGCACACTGAAAGATCAGCAAAGCACCATGGCAACAGCCTGAACTTGTAATTGGCTCTCTTTCCTATGAGGCATTCCCCTTCTAAATGAGCATCCTGCATCTGACAATAGCTTCACCTCAGGCATCCAAGACTCTGGTCAGGCCACTGCTTGTGCCTCTGAGAGTGGCTTTTTGAGGTGAAGCCAGACAATATCCAAGACACTCACTGCCTGTTGACTTGGTGCACCACACAGTGTCCTCCAGGAGACAGAGCCAGTCTCTTTCTGGGTAACCCTGCTTGCGTATGCGTGTCTTTTCACACGTAACCAGGCATCTTTGAGTCAGTCATCTCTACTTGCAGACTTTACTTACTGAGCCTCTGTGCAATTTTGAACTCTAGGTAAACTGCATAAATTCCAAGTTACTTGTTTTTTTAGGCAATATATGCTCTGTCACAATGATCTCTTATCTTCAGCTACAAGACCAGCACTTATTGAAGAACAGGACACTAAGAAGAGTTTATATGTTCTGATCTGTCTGCTGAACTTTAGCAAAGAAGCAAACTCTACTTGGGCTGTATATAGCCTATATAAAAGTTTGAGACAGAAGTTTTTGTTTTGTAACTTTTTTTCCTCACGTCAGATTTGGGCAACTATAACAGTCCTATAATTATCCTCATTTTGGCACCTTTGTTATCTCTGAAATATTTGCAAATATTTTAGATCTCGCCAGTGTTTCACAAGTTCAATAAGGTCATGTAGTCAACAAACATGGACTGAATACTTAAATGACGAGGCAGAGCAGGGAAGGAAGACACAAGCAAATGAACCAACAAAAAACATTTTATGGTTTTAACCAGCTTTTATTCTAGTACAATATCTATTAGGACACATTGGTTAACCACTACAGCTAACAGACTGGAGGGGGTGAGAAGGGATCTTTACTAGTGATGCCAGCTGCTCTGCTCAGGAGACGAGAGCAGGTAGGAAATGAATCATACATGGCAAGACCTCTCTCCCCTCCCTTTAGCTTCCCTTTGCCACAGGACCCAATTGGAATCCATGACCCATCAGTCTCAATGTGGTAGAAGGTGGTGGCTCTCAGCCATGAGGCTGAATAAACCACACATAGCTGAGTCTTTACAGAAGGGGTCAGTGTACTCAGCAGAGGCGTATCACCTCCCTACTCCCGATGTAAGCTAATTCTCCAATGAGCCTTTTACAAAGGGCAGGGCAATGCCTACCCAAAACAAAGTCATCGTAAGGTAATCATAAAATACACAACACCACGACTTACACAAACGGAGGTCATCCAGGGTTAGAAACCGACCCAGTCCTTTAAATGTTGCTTAGCAACCGCCATTGGTTTTCCTGAGTAAGGGAGGGCCCTACCACACTGACTAAAGCAATCATTGCTCTCATCAAAAAACACTTATGAAGGGCCCACTTGTGTTGGCCTCTGAAAGGTTAAGGGAGGCAGACGTGACCTTCTCATATGGCCCTTGTGGCTGGACACACCAAGGACTGGGATTGATAGATGTTGAGGTAACAGCTGAGGAGCCAGTTGGTGGGTTTTCCTTGTCTGAGTCCCTGATGAAAGTTGCTTCTGGGGAGCTACCTGCAGCCGTGACACAGCAGGCAAGCTTCAGCTTTTATCCTTAGTTCTTTGTAGCTGCCTCATCTCTCTTTTGTGAAACAAGAATTTCACCCAAGTTTAGACTCTGACCCCACCTTTCAGCCCTAACCTGTCAAGATTATGTGATCAAGTCTGTTACTGCCTCCTACAGCTTGGACACAGTATTTACTGGCAACCAACATGTCCCAGAAAATAGAGCCTCACTAATGAATGAAACAGAAAAGGAAAAAAAAAAAAATGCTTCTATTCGTAACAATAAGTCACCATCTGAGAAGAGAATTTGTCATCTCAGAATTTCATAGACTGAGCCTCTTGGAACTTCCCTATCTACTTAGTGTTTTCAATATGAAGGTAAAATGGCCCCTGAGTGAAACTATGGGCCAAGGAGTTGCAGGACTGAAAGGGAAAGGATATCATTTACTTCATCCAATGCAGCAGAGAATCCACAATCGGACTCCACAGCAGATTATCCACAAAGATAAATGAGTCCCCATATATTTGGCACACAGTACACAGATTTTTTTTTTTTAATAATCTGCACTCACAAGAAAGCCCTGTTAGAGTCTACCTAGAAATAATGTCCCCAGAGGAAACAGCCAAAGCTCCTTTTCAACACAGACAAACAAAGTTTGTGAATGAAACCTTATAACACAAACTCTCCCGATACCTCTCCAAGCTGTGTCCAACACTAGATTTGCAAACACTGCTAAGAAATGGCAGTTATTTTTTTATAAAGAAAAGAAGTTACTATTTGTATAAATGATTTAATACCATTTTTTCTAGGGTGTCCTAGGATGTCATCTGTGATTTTTCTAATGGGGTTCTTTTATTTTATGTTCTCAGTACTATATACTGTGAGTCTATGTGCAGTGTTCTCTTCTCTGAACCCCAAATTCAGGACAGGTTTCCTTTAATAGTGAGAAACTACTTAAAAATATTTGAAATTAAATTTTGCTGGACAGCTGCCGCTTTTCTTTAGTCTCAATAATATAGTCAGAAATCAGTTTCCTGAGAGGGTTTCTTTGAGGTGATGGAACACTTCATCACTTTCTATTCCTCCTTAAAGGAGCAGCCTAAGGTTTGTTCGAAGATCAACAAGAACTCAACCATCTTGAGTTCTTAGAAGTGTCACACAGACAGGGTGGACCGGAAGGATCTCAGCATCTTCACAAATCTAAAATTTGGTGATTTTATATTTCTCAGGATAAAACAAGCCAGAAGAGAGATAACAGAAAGAGCTAATAATCAAGCACATGAAAAAGCTACTTTTAAGTCTAATCTGAATTTGCCAGGGGTGAATTATAAGTGATTAAAAATATATTTAAAGAATAGATTAGAAACATAGCCTATTAAAGACGAGGTGAAGTTGGCACTTTATTCTCAACGACGATCTCCTAATGAAGTCAGAGAAAATTGTAAGGACGGAAAAAAAAAAAAGGTGCCAAACAGAGGAAGACAGCCCCAGTCATTGCCCCTGTGGGTGGACATCTACGCATGAGCCCAGCTGGGAGACAGGCGCCTTATTGTGTGGGATCTTCCTGTTTTTGCAGTGTTAAACAACTGTCGAAGTCATTAAAGTCACAATGACTTTTTTAGGGACTGACTTTTGACTCATATTTTATACTTTGTTAGTCATAACTTTATAAGAATTCCAGGGCATTGGGAAAGTGAAGGGGCTGAAAATCCCTCCTGAAATCATAGAACACTAGCAGGGGCAGAGAGGTAGAGACTAGTGACACAGATTAGTGATGTGCCTGTGCCCAGTCTTAGGTCTGGAACTAACCAAGTATGCAGTCTTGAGCAAACTGAATTGGCTTTTGGGCCTCTGTTTCTTTAGTTGAGCAAAATGGCTAATTCTAAGTCCCTTTGATTTCTTTTGTAAGTCTGACTTTACAATAAAACAAAGACCAAAGCAAAAAACAGAACAGGGATATAATGCACTTCTTACAAAACCCTCTATGAGATTCACAGTTTCCGCTCTTCTTAATAACTTATGGTATCTAGTCCATAGGCCCCTTGTCTCTTGTCTTTCTGACATTCTTTGAAATTCCACGCCCTGTTTCTTTAAATGACACATTTGTCTTATTTAAAAGGCAAGTAAAATAGGCCTGAGTGACTTACAAACCGAATGAAAGAAGGAAGAGTAGCCATGGTGTGATTGGCTGGTGTGGTTGAGCTAGAGAGCACTTCAGGATGGGACACTCTAGTCAACAAGCTCGGCCGTGTGCAAACTCCAGAGCACACGGTTAGGTTTCGTCAAGCTCCCATTAGAGAGCAGACCATCTGTTGTGGGTTGCAAGAGGAATAACGTCTCTTGTTAGCTCCTCAGTGATACAGTGATGCACAGAGTTGGGAGTGGAGTAATGTCTCTTATTAACTCCTGAGTGATGCATGACACTTAAAAGTCTCCTGAAAACCAGTGAATATTGCCACCACAATTCTGCAACAAGATACGTGAATTTCTGATGAAGCAAAACCAGAACCAGATCCATTTACTAGGAGAGGACAAGTATTTTGTGGCTCTCAGAATCCTTAGGTATTTCTTACTACTTAACTATCCTCTTTGCTGCTGTCCATTTTTCTTACAATTTCTGAAATCTTTTCAAGAGAAAATATGACGCATATTATTAGAATGCTGAAAAATTACCCTTCCTAGACCCACAGGAATTCCCATAAGAATGTTTATAGAAATTTCTCATGACCCACATTCTCTCTAAAATTGCTGCAGTGACAGGATTAAAGAGACAAAAAATTTGCTGCAAGTATTTATGCCTAAAACTATTATAACTCCAGTATTTTGTACAATATTTTGTATAAAATGCATAATATTTAAGTGTATGTTTATATATGTATATATATAATATGTATATATATAATATGTAATGCATGTTATCATATATACATACATGTATATGATTATGTCTCTACAATTGTTAGATTTGGTGAATAAAAATTCAAAATATTCAACTGAATTTTAAATTGTGACAAAACTCTTTTGGGGGAATACATGTATTCCAGATATTACATATCCAAATATCTCATAAGAAGATTCGAAGCTGTGTACTCATCATAACATCAGATTGAGAGGGACTGCACAGTTAGATAATTAAAAATTTCCAATAGAGATTTTTCTATTTTTTGAAAAACAAAAAACAAGTAATTGTTCTTGAAACTTTACAATGTCCTTTTATGCAGTTATCTACTTCTTTTTAATCTGAAAAAGTAAAAAAAATTTGGCTGATATTGAGTGTTGATTTGAAAAATATAGCTGACACCTTAATGGGTGATCAAAATGACTGTAGCAACTGAGAAACTTTAAGGAGTCAAGGTTCACTGTTGAGTTACTCTTTTGTTTTTCTATATAAGTCTTCAACAACCACAAGTCTCAGAGTCAAGCCTAAGGCCATAGGGTCCTAAGGTGATTCTAAAGGAGGTTTGAAAGGTTTGAAACTTTTTATATTAAACACATAGAAGTCTTGCATCATATGCATGGACCATCATGCATGGAAACAAGACCTATGATTGAGAACCTTCAGCTCTGTCTGGACGCAGTTACACAGTACTGAGGGACCTGAAAGTTTTTGTTTTATTTTCTCAGTCAGTAAGAATAGATCACGGTAAGCATTCTACCACTGAGCAACATCCCCACTCTTGGGATTTTTTTTTTTTTTTTAGGAGTTTTGCAATGTAGCCCAGGAAGGCCTTGAACTCACAATTTTCCTGATTCGATCTCACAGCTTCTGAGAGTGTAGGTATGTGCTGCCATAGCCAGCAGTCATGATTCTTTTAAGAAATGACTTCCATATTCAGTTTCTAACATCTCTTGGATTATTGTAAATTCTACTTTCTTAAAATTTCTAATATTTCTGCAGCTATGAAAGATCTGCTGTAGCTTGTTTTTGAGATGACTATACTTTCTTAAGACACACAACAAACTATATGTGGTGCACATTGGCTATATTAGTTTCAGCCAGTGGCTTTTCCAATACTTGAGATAAAGGATGATGAGAGATTTAGAAGTTGCCTTAAGAATTACTCTTCTGGATTAACTTTTTTTTTAGGGAAAAAACGACAAGCCAATACTCTATAACTCTTTCTTTTCTTTTTTCTTTGGTAGGGGGCAGGGTCTCCCTAGGCCCAACCTGCCTAGAACTCTCTATGCAGATCAGGCTAGCCTAGCCTTTGCCTCCTGAATGGTGGCAGTTTATCATTTTCAAGGTCAACTGGAGCCCATCAAGTAAATGAAAACCCTGGGCTACATAGACACCTTTTTTTCTACTAAAAGCATGTATCTTATCTCTTTGGGTATCTTGGTACTCTCCGGGTAAGACCATACACATGCTCATTGAAAAACATTTGCACAGATTGAAGGTTTGAACATATTTTTAAACTACAGAGGATAAAAACAGATGTCTTAAATAATTGTTATTCTTTAAAGAAGATAGTTAAATTTGTTCTGAATTTTGTTTTTCTTATATAGTTGCCATACTTTAGACAAGATGGATGCATCCTTTGACCAAACTGTACTCTGAAAATGTATAGGTTTATTGGAATACAGGCCACTTCAGAGATGGACACCTAGCTCCTCCTGAAGAAGATGGGGTGATTGCTGTAGGTTTGCCCTTCTAGTAGGCTCTGAAGATATAAAACAAGTCCTCCCAGAAACCCCAGCGCCACAACCAAACGATATAAGAGAAGCTGAGTGTCCACTCAAGTCTGGAAATAAACTCCTGTACCGAAGCTTAGTCTGAGAAACCATGCAAGCCCTTGGGCCCCTTAGAGACTAAGAATTTTCATTTTTAAAATGAGACAACTAGAAACTACATATATTTGAGACTTAGTGGGAGTTCTTGAGATTCGTGCTTGAAGCTAAGTTTTATTTCTGAATTGTAAGTTTGAACTTAAGCCGGTTAACATTTTGGATTTACTACTGAGTGAAGGTTTCTGTTGGTTCTCTGTACCTAAACACTTTCTATTCTTGACAATAGCTTCTATAACGAACTGCAGAATTCCCAGAACATGATGCTGCATGTGTGATGAAGTGTCATGTCATACAGATTACATGACACATGAGTTACTCATAGAAATACAGATTTGCTGGTTGACATTTAGATTATTCACCAGTCTAAGGAGTGTAAACCAGAACTGTCAGAAAGAGAGATGAGGCACTTCTAATGAAAACTATGATGTGAAACAGCCTTATGTTGAAGCCATACATAAAAAGTCTGTCTGGAGAGGGCAAGATGCTGGTGCCTTTGTTCATCTATGCTTCTTTAGCTGGCTAGTGTCTTCTAAGTAGGAGACTTCAGAACTCTCCAGGTATTGACCAAAGCCACAAATAACCACAGATTACTTGTCATAAGGATAACTGGGCCATGTATGCTTTTCTTCGAATTTGCATAGTTGAAGTTAATTTGTTGACAGGTATGGATTAGTTGAATATGCTACTGGGCAAGAGGAGCATCAGCAATGTGCCAAAAAGAAGATCATGGCCCAACAGGAGCAAAGCAGTCAGACACAACAGAGAGTGACTGATTGACAGATACAATGCATATATGCTCCTAAGTGTCCCCGACCCCATCCAAGCAGTGTGCAACAGCTACCACTAAGTCTCTGCAGGGCTTAGAGTCATGCCCACCAGATGCAGACTTTATGAGAGAAAGATAAAGCAAATCATACCAAACTGAACAAACCATCCATCCAAATGACCGAAGGCACACTTCACATTTCTGCTCCCAAGAAAGGAACAGTTGTGTTATCTGACTCTGAATGTCCCAAGCTCAAGAACAAGCTTTCCCATGCCAGTGTCTTTCATAACCCATTACATTCTCTAATTCCTTTCTATTAGCCTTGGAGAGTTCTATGAAGAGTGAACCTGATGTGGATTTCTCATCTAATCTAAAAATTAGCAAAACTAGAATTAGACACAGCAGGCCTGTGCGCATAGCCTATTGCAGTATATATAGGCTTGCTAGATTCCAAGGGATTTTCTAGTAACCATGTATTTGGTTCTAGACAAATTAGCTTAAGTTTCCAAAATTCGTACCCCAAATATTTAATCAAATGCTTACAATGTACCTGTGAGCTTTCAAAGTTTTGAGGGAATAACAACAAGCAAGGTAGTCACAGCTTCACCTCAGAATTTACCATCCAGTGAAGGAGATGAGTAATCATAAGACTTTAAACCCAGAACAAAAGTTATAAGTTGTAATAGTAACAAGCTACCATCATTAGAAAATAATGAGAAAAGGTCTCTCTAGAGAGACTGTATCTTGAATGAGGTCTGAGAAATAAGAAAGAATACGGCTGGCCTCTCGCTTCAAAAATGTCTGATGATATATTCTTAACAAGTTATATAAGAGTATATATTAATTTTGGCATATTTCTCTTTAATTTCTATTTTTAAAACAAACTTTGGAGTAAAGTGAACACATAGTACACACATGTCCCCCTCTCCCCAAGCTTCTGTTGAAAAACAACAGATGGCCTTTTTCAGTTTCAAATCTTTACTATGTCAATCATATACCTTTAGATGATGATCTGATCTTAAGATTTCAACTACGTAAAAGAAGAATATGCACGCAAAAGTATCTTCAATTAATTCTAATAAAAATAAAATGTCCTCTAAAGTTAAATGACAGTGATTGTAAATCTTCTGAACATCATACTTATAAATCTTGATGAAATATTCTCACGGACACGCCCATGTAATGGTAAGTAAGATGCAAATAAGCTTTGTGCAACCAGACCCTGAGTGTTAAAACACGGCCGGGAAAATCAGTGGCTGCTCATCCAGTCAAGAACACAAATAATGTACTGGGCTGGCCAAGAAAAATAGACCTACTGCATCATTCAGCAAGCATATATCTCAATCGTCTGACTCAGTTATGGAATGAAGCCAGGAGCAGCTATCACGATGGGCAAGAGAAGAGCTCGGAGGCACGATACAGAGCCCTTTGGAGGCGTGTCCAGTCAGTTAAATAGCAGGTTATGCGCGGAATAATCAAAGTGGGAGCTGGAGTGCTCTTCACTAGTGATCCATCAGAAGGGTCCGGTGGGCATGCAAAAGTGTACTGGAAACAAATACAATCCCAAATAATAAAATGCTAGCGGTAATGTTAATTGACAAAACGGGTAAGAGAGTAGGATGAGGAAGACTATTTACACACCAGGATAGATTCCTAGCACAGGGGCGGCCTGTGCGCATGAACCAAAGCGGAGACCGAAGCTTTCTAGGTAATGAAATGACGAGAGACAGGAAGACCTGTGCGCTTTCATTCTCAAGTGATAATGAAACACTGATAGTTTTTTTTTTTAATGGGGGGTTACTTATTTTTATTGTGTGGATATGAGTGCTCTGCTTGCATGTGTGAAGGTGCACCCATGTCCGGCTGTGCTCTCACAGGGCAGACGAAGGCATCACATCCGCCGGAACTGGAGTTACAGACAGTTTTTAGCCACTGCATCAGCGCTGAGATTCGAACGCTGTTCTTCTACGAGAACAGCCAGTGCTTTTAACTGCTGAGCCATCTCTCTAGTCCTCAAAACACTGATATTCTTAAGCTATGCTTTTAAAGAAATTTTCTAGCACTTAAAGAGGATGTTAGAAATCCACCGTTTTGACCAATAAAAATTAGTAAAATTTTAGTCTATTCCTTATGTCTATCTATTTTTTCTCTCATACTAAAATGAATTTTCAGGTTTTTCAGTGGATTTTCTTCCAATGGAAACTCTGTTTGAATGCTTTAGCTTTTTAATTTATGTCTTCTATTTTTTATTCCAACAACCTAAATACCAGCTTCTCTGTCTGCTTACAGATTTGTCATTTCTTTCCTTGTTTCTTTCACATTATATGCTAAGAAGTTTTACCTTACTCAGTCCCAATTTATAACATAAATGATTATTATAAATGAGTTGACACCAAAAGAGCTGGTTAGAATGCCAAAGATCTCTTAGACATGAAATAATTTCCTTAATAAACATTATACAACACAATCAATTCTCCCTTAGTCATTTTATTTTCCACCAGCACCTCCTTAGTCAAAATAACTAGACTAATTTTAATACTTATTCATATTTCATGGTAAAATATTTATAGGATCTAATTTACTCAGAAGTCTAGATTGTAACAAATAATAAATCCATCTTGAGCTACAGTGGGCAACTTACATAAAAATATGTGCTTATATGCTGTGAGTGGGGTTTATCTGACTTAAAGTGCTCGCAAGCATTAATTACATTGACACTGTTTATCAGTGGGCAGCTGCCAACACCGCTGAGCTAACTCCCCTGGGATGCTGGTAACAGAACCCAAGAATCAGAAAATCGGTCAAGTTGTGAGAGCCTCACATTGAGCCATTGGAAAGAAACACTCCTGGCACTAGACAGAGGGTCAAACTGAGAAAATCATCTTGTTTTCAACCCATTGAGCTAGCTGCTCAGGGCCTGGTTACTTTTTCAACAGTTGGTCACATTCTCCAATGTACCATTTTCAGTTTCAACAGGAAGAAAGGAAGAAATAGAAGTTAAGTTAATAATATCCTCCACACAGGATATTGACTACTTAAATTCCAGCACTATGATTAGTAAGAAAGCAAACAAGGATTCAGAGCCTTAAAAGTATCTATGCCCTAGGGCTGGACAGATAACTTATGGGGTTTAGTGCTTGCTATGCAAGCATGAGGACCTGAGTTCAGGTCCACGGAACGCATGTAAAAGCTGGGTGCGGTTGCTTGTGCCTGTTACTACAGCCCTGGGAGATGGAGAGCAGTAGAGACAAGCAGATCCCCCCAGCTCACTAGCCAGTCAGTGTAGCCTAAAGGGTGAGCTCTAAGTCCACTGAGAGACTCTGTTTCATAAAATAAGGTGCAACGGTGATGGAGGAAAACACCTGGCACACCGACCTCTGGCTTCCATAGGAGCACACATTGATGAGGGAACTGCACACACACACGCGCGCGCCCACACACACACACACACACACATACACACAAAACATGTTCATGCCCTTTCCCTGCTTAGCAACCCTCTGTATGAACTACCCTAATGGAAGAAAATACCCAGAGGAACCCTGAAGAAGGGGAAACCGAGAATACTCCTTATTAGGTAAGTTATTAACAGAAACTTTTTTGAAACTGAATGTGATTGGAGACATTAAATATTCAGGAAATTAATTACCTGAAGGAACAGGATATTATATTGGTTTAAAAAGTGGAAAATAAGTGATCTACTGGGCATCATTTTAATCAAAGATGAAAATGTTAATTCTGGTTATCTTGATAAGACTTTTTAAAATGATGAGATACATATTTATTTTATTTAGTTTGAAATGAAAACAGTAAAAGGTGAAGATTAGCTAGGGCCAGGAGTACTTAAAGCGACTCATTTCAGCTGTTAACTATTATAACTCCATCAGTAAATTTTCAGTACACTAAAATGGTTCTCTTTATCTGAAATGCTTAAGACCCCGATCTATGGCTTTATTAAAGAAAGGTAAATGGGGAGTAAGAAGGTGAATATCATCACAGAGTGAGGAGAAGGTTGTGTCATGTCTTTCTTAATCTTAAAAACCCCCTGGCTGAAGATGAATTGGAAATTGGATTTGTAATCAGACCTCTATCTTAGTACAATAATCCCCCCATTATCCTCTGACAGTGGGGAAGTCATGCCATAATAAAATTACTTTTTAGAGATTATACTTCATATTTTCAGAATTTCTTAGAGCACATTAGGTATTTAATCTTCAGTTTTTATTAATGAAGAAAAAAGACATCATCTATAAAAGGTTTCCTCACCTATGAAATGACTTCAAATAAATAGTACTTTTAAGGTTCCAAATCTTCTGGGAAATATAGAGATGGATTCATGTTTAAGAACACTGGCTGCTTTTGCAGAGGACCTGGGTTTGGTTCCCAGTACCCCATGGCTGTAAACAATCCTTCATAATTTTAGTTCCAATAGATTAGACCCTCTCTTTTGGCATCTGTGGGTGTGTGGGTGTTGCACACAATTGGTGCACTTACATACCTACAGGCAAAACATTCATGCACAGAAAAAAATCAATAAATAAACAAATAAATAAAATTCTATGGTTCCCTTCAAGACTAAAAGTTGTAGGATTGTGTCTAGTAACTATGGGAAACTATAATAGGAAGTAAAATGGGTAGCATTGTTTTTTGGTTAGTTTGTCAAAATTTAACTATCTACAGTGACCAGACACTAGTTGTCAGGTCAACAGTTACTTGTTCTCTATGCTTCACAGCCAATCTGACTCAACTGAAAAGATGTTTATTTTCAATTTTTTATTTAGTGGCGATTTTTCTCCAATTTTCTTTTCAAAATTAATACTTAAAGTTTATCTTTACAGATATTAGGTGTCAATATTTCTTGGCCTAATTGTAAATTTTAAAAACTGGTTCTATCAAGTTTAGTTCCACACAGCTGCACTCTAACTTCGTCTTTGTAATTGTTTAAGGTTATAATATTATGCAGCATACTGTAAGTCAGAAAAGGGAGATGTGGTCAATTAAGGTTTTGAGTAATCAATTATAATTTTAACATATTTTAAATTAAAAAGTTAAAAGATTAAAATGACTCCACCCTGAAGATGCATTTTACTTCAGTAAGTTTGCTAAACTGTAGTCTGTGCAGGCGTGAGACTTCAAACACTTCAAAAAGGAGTGCATTTTAAAATTGCAATAATTATGGGAAGGGAAAATATAGCGACTAAGGATCAGAAAGGCATGCTTTATAGCTTTAAAATCTACTCCACAAAGAGGAGAAGATTACCAAGTGCTTTCCAAAGTAGACACAAAAGAACAGGAGTTTTTCTGTCTTCTTCGTTTCTAAATAACTTAACAGTCCTTTCTTTGTGGAAGCATTTGGCTACTTTAAAGTAAATCAAACAAAGGAAGTCACAGTAAAATCTCCTAGAGACTAAACAGTTTGGCACCAGTGGAGGGAAACATCACATGCTGGAGGGCAAGCCAGAAAGGCCCGCAGGTCGAGAAACAAGCTAATGCGAGGGTGTGCAAGAGAGGGCCAGTGATAGCTGGCCCCGTGCTGCCAGGACTTGGGACCCCGCAGCCCAGCACAGCTCTGTCTGGCTTCTTTGATTTTCACAAAGGTGAATGAGACTCACACATGCTGAACCCACTTTTACCTAGAAATAAAATATTTTGGAAGAATAGTGCAAGAGTAAGCTCCATCCTTGACTTTTTTTTTTTTTTTCCATAGAAAAAAGGCCCTGGTGGGGCTTCCAGACAGAACACAGTCTAAAAGCTCAAACACGTACAAAGACAAGGAAGTAAAGGAAACTGATTGCTTATTCCATTAATGTACTGCAATTACATTTTTCAAGACTGCTGCTTTGTTTCTACTTGGCTCCCCTTAAAATGAGCTATCCGCTAGATTCGGAGACTTCAGTGCTCTCATCATGGCCAGTCACCAGAGTCAGAGGTCACACTGGTTCACGTCATCCCTTTTGAGAAATTTTTCTTACAAAACTTCTAAGTGAATTCGCTGAAAGACTGGATTAGCTGGATCATAATCCAACTACATAACTGGCTCCTACACATACCAATGCAGAAATATTTAATTTAAACAAAATACACTATAAGTAAAAGTCACTACAAAACACTAGTTTCCGCACTCTAAGTTTTGATAAGACCAGAACTTGAAATGCTGAATTACACTCAATAATACAACTCTCTTCTGTCATAGAAAGTAACTGAAACAACAATAAACAAAGAAGAATAATCAGCTTTGTCTTCCTTTTCATCTCTGAAGACAAAGAAAGAGGCGGACAGCCGGAAAGCTGGAAGTTCTGAATGTTCTTCGACTGAACCAGGAATTCTGTTTTACAGTTGAGTGCACTGGGAAGGACTCCTTAGAAGAGAAAACTGGTTGTCATCATTTGAATGATACTAAATTGAAACAGTAGAATAGCTTCTCTTTCATTTCAGGAGATAGGATTGGGCAGGCAGAAAAAAAAAGGGGGATTGGCAGAAAAAAAAGGGATTGGAAGTGGACCACACCCTTCAAAGAAAACTTTACTATCTTATCTTAGGCCCAGTTGGAGAACTTCAGGAAACAAAGAGACCTGGAATTTAGCATACTAATCCACAAAAAGCAGTGGATGTGTTTAATGCTATTACTGACATTTCTGAGTGCTTAATAACCATTTTCTATACCCAGGACAATTCTTCCCCTTATCTAAGTGAGTAGGTACTGGTTTCCAGCCCAGCCTGAGTCTGAAGAGATTAATGTCTAGCAAGAGGCCGAGAACACAGTAACTGCAAATTAGAATTTTGAACCAGACCTAACCAATGAAAATCTGAGTTAGAAGAGTAAGATTTCCCACCAAACACTACAAAATTTTCAAGATCATTAAGAACATTCAGACTGTTCCTTATATTTGTCTCAAGATCATTGGTGGTGAGTAGCTGCCTCTAGGTTATCGCTACTAAATCTCACTTTATTCATCTGTAATTAGTGCCTATTTCAAAGAAAGGGCTGTGGTGATGACCTGTGGGTAAAGAACTCAGCAGAGCATCCGCAGCAGAATCTGCACGCACGTGAGCACTGCGACTGTCTACCATCGAATTTAAGACCTGAAATAGACTGTAATAATCTCAACTACTTTGTTTCACAATAAGAAAATGTAGATTTCAAACTGTTGAATTATTCTGGAAAATATACCTAATCAAGGCAGAGCTAGAACTCAAATCCATCAAATCCGTGGCTTGTACTCTGAATCTTTGACCGTACTTTGCTGCTTCCATATGTTATACAAACCTAAATGGTAAAGAGAGAGCTGAACCAGAAATGCTTGCCTATCCACTTGGTTCTCAGCACTGCTTTTCATTCTGTTCTGCCCTGTAAATCAAGATCACTGCTAGCTTTTGTAGGAGTACATATTACAAGCCTAAATGTATAAATATATCAATGAAGCTATCACCTAAACTCCTACCTTGACAGACAGTACATCACATCACAGTCTGGAAGGTCAGACTAAGCTCAAAAACCTTGAACTCCTTGGGTATGGCAGTAGAGAAGGGTCTAACCTTAGACCACGTCCTGCTCTCTTCTTTTTTAACACCAAGGACCTCATGAGCAGGCCTATGTGAGCCTCTGCCACAGCTTGCATGTCTAAGCTCTCGCACATACTCCCTCCAGTTCCTAAACTGGTGCCTGATGGCTGTCTCTGGGGCCTCGACATGTATACAGAAGAGGGTTCCCAGACATTTGGGTAGAGAATGTGGAGTCCAGCAGGGGCACAGTGCAGTCTAGAATGGGCACACACCTGCTCCTTTGGTCTGATTAAGTCTCTCCTGGGACCCAGGGCAGCTGGAGGAAGGACAGACGAAGACGCCCTTCAAAAACAGGACCCTCTTTGTTAAGGGCAACACTGTTCTAATCATTGTCATGGATTAATCAATTCTCAGCATCCTGCCTTCCATCAGCTGAGGGAGTTCTAAGATGAGTCTGTTAGCCAATAAGACTTGTTTCCTTTCAGTTCCATTGGAGCCAACATTTCTCATAGTTACTGTTTGTTCAGTGATACAGAAAGTGACTCACTCAGCATTAGAGCAACTGGCCTGCCTTGGTCATGATCACCTTCCAGTGTCATATATCCTGGGCTCCAGGCTGGTAGAATTGTGTGACTTTATTCCCTCCCACCCAAGACCACATGCACTTTTGACTGGGTGTTGAGTACGAGCTCCTCTAGATGTGGAGAAATAAGTCTGCGTAGCCAGGAGGCCCCACTTCTGCAGTGATGGTGTCTGCAGATGATTTTATGATCCCTCAAGGAAGTTCTATTTATTTCCCATTCACAGCTTGTGAGGTTCTTTAGCAAACATCCACTAAAGTAGTATATCCTGATGCTTCAGTCTAACAAGAAAACTGCTACCTACAGCTGTACTTCCCAATTACAGAACATTCATTTTCTTCATGTGGGTCCAAATCTATCCCTGGCAAAGCTAGGAGAGAAGGAAAAAAGTCTCAAGAGAGCATTTGAAGGGAAGTTGGGACTGTGACTGGTTATTTGAACATAGCTGCAGTTGAACACCATAGCACACCTGTCTTTTGAAAACAATCACCATATCCCGTACCAAGGACCCTTTTGATGTCTTTCACCTGAAAATTCTAGATGAGAGACTGTGCTTCTCAGTACAAGTGGGGGAGGATCCCCGCCCAGTTCCTCCTCAATCACAGCTCTGCCTCCTGGGATTGCTCTGGGCTGGTCCTTCCTTAGCCACTGTTGCTGCAACCCTGTACTTTTCTGACTGGAGACAGGAAATTCTAGTCACCCTCACAGCAGCTGCACCATTCCTCCTATCCTCCTCCAATGACGTGGTCAGCTTTGGTGACATGAGGTCAGGAACTGAGCCACAGTGAAGGTCAGAGAGACAGGTCACTGTTTATTCTGCTGTTGGGCCAGGGATCCTGCTGGGCAGTTTGCTTTCTTCCTTTCTACACTGTTTCTCTTTCCGTTCCTCTTTTTAAACGGCAGAGCCCAGGCATCCTGTTTTCAAAACATCAGACTGTTTTACCACAGATGAACCATGCGCTAACACATTTTACCCAAGTGTAAGACAATTCGAATTCAGTTGAAACAGCAAGTAACGAACAAATCCAAGAGGGCAATCTGTCATTAAGCAAAACAGCCCTGGCATGTCTAACCAAACTTAGGCTGCCTGTTGAAGGGTTCAGGCCTTCTTTCCATCGCAGACACCCTTGCCTTCTGAAGCTCTGCTTACCTGTTCCATTTTCTTGAATTTTTTTTTTTTTTTTTTTTTTTTGAGAAAATGATCTATAACACCAACTCATCATCTGGTTGCAGCTTTCTCTAAAATTTTGGAACTCCCATTTGGCCGGAGGCCCGCTAGCCTTAAGGGATCGAGAAAATTTGGGCAAAGGAAAAGACTGTCAGTTACAGTCACTATCTGCCAGAAATACCCTTAGGAAATTAGTCTTTGAATCACTCTTTTCCTTTAGGCTATAAAAGGGTTAAAGAAAGCCATCAAATGAACAACAAGACACCACCCTGCCCAGGTGAAAAAACTCTCCACCAGCCAGACAACTCTCCACCTGTTACACACAAACTCACACCTCAGTTACACGCCCGTCACAGGACAGTGACTCTACCTTTCCTCCTCTGAGGTGAGTTTAGACTGTGCAAACAAAACCCTGGCCACTTTGCTGACACGCAAGCAAGGACGAAGATTTGTTTTGCCACGATGTAGTAGATATTAGTAAGTGATGGCACACTGAAGTTTTATGTGTCAGGCACTTTACCAAATACTTTAGGGACCCTAAATCTGGTGAAGTCAGTTCTTTTATCCTGTTCAAGGAAGAAGAAACCTGAGTCTTTGAATGGTTAAGTTTTCCATATAAGGTAGCCAGTAAGTGGGACTGGCAGGGTCCGAACTGTGAATTTCCAGTTCCGAAGCCCTTCATGTTCTCTGGCTTATACTGGCACTTCTTTCAGCTTTGTAACTCAGTGTTGCTTGTGGCCCCTTGTTCAGTGAGCATACTCAATGTAGGATCACATTTGGCTACACAACAATGATATCCACAATGGCGGTATTTTCAAATCGCTACTTGATGGAACTCTCAGACAATTTCAACATTTAAATTTTAAATGTGGAATATTACTTTTATCATGCACAACTCAGCTCTCCCTCAAATAATATCTATCAGTTCTCTGGTGGTGACAAAAATATTCTCACTGTGCTATTATATATGTGGTGACTGACATTATGTTCAACTTTACCCAAGACATTGATCTGAATAATTATACTGAAAAAGAGAGCTAAATAGAAAATTTTTTTAAAAATTGCACTTATCTTAGTCACCGATTGGAAAACTGCTTTGCCCTATGACCTTTCCCTCAGAGCTCTTGAAAACAGGGGAGCCAGCACACCAGTGGGCTCAGTCCCTGCTTTAGTGGGCACTACTCACTTTCATTGCTTCCTGCACAGGAGGAAGCTTGAGGGACTGGGATTCTCAACAGGACCTATGCAATGCTGGGTCACAGAGATTTATTAGTGAACATGTGAAATATGAAATCATTTTGATAACTTTGCAAGATAGATAATGACCAGGGCCAGCACTCCACACAGACAGGTATAGTTAGAATGGTGCAATGCATCAAGCACTCAAAATGAAAAATAATGGCAATGTGTGGATTCTCCGAGAATATTCTTTTTCTCCTCTCAAGTGAGTTTCCTGCTTTATCTTGGTGATGCCAGAAATTCATGTCTTCTATGATGAAAAATACTGAAAAAAAATCACCCCCAAATTTTGGATCTGCAGCTTGCATAGATGTCAAATATCACAAAATACAGACGGTGGAATAAGCTGCCGTGCCATGAAGCAGACGAAGCGTGTGTGAAAGTCATTCTACGTGAATCCCAAAGTGATTTGCAGAAGTTACACAGTGAAGCCCCCTTAGGGGAAGCAGCTGGTTGGGTTTTACAACAGTCTGGAAAGTCCCTGCCTCATAGAGTGCTTCAGAGAAGCCAGAAAATACTAGTTAAAACCCAAATGTGTCCTTTTCTTTCTCCCCACCAACAAGACTAAACTTTTAGATAGGGGCTCATTTCTGCTCTGATATTATTGACAAAACAGCTTCAGAGTAAGAACACCCTCCCCTTCCTCCAGGGTCTCCTAAGGATGCTCTCCTTCCTTTGGTCAGATGTTTTGAACAGGAGCCAGTGTGCTTTGATCCAAAGTGATGCTTTTTACCCCAGGAAAGAGTCATGAGGGTGCACATCGAGGAATGCACTTAGGCTGGAAAGGGTAGGTACCGTGCCTACCTCAGAAAAGTAAGACATCACACCACCTCAGGCTAGAATGGTAGGAAGTACAGAAGGTGTGTTTTATGAGGGTGTAGTGTTAAGGCTTTTACCCATGTATGCATGTGTACACGCAAATAGGACCTCATAATTTCTACTGTACATATATACAAAGGAAAAATGCAAATGATCAGAAAATAACCAGCAACAAATCTCAATGTATAATGTCCATAAATTAGCACTCTATGTCCAGATGTTAATTAAACAAATGAGATAATGACAGATAATTAAAGCTCCTCCAACACTACATTCCCTCCCCAACACACACCCTGTGGAAATTGTAAATAAAACCATTTTTTTGCTGTATAGGTGAGACTTAATTTTACGTGATTTCACCTTGAAATACGTTTTTAAAAAACAACTTTTTGTCCTAGGAGGCAAAGTGCATTGTTTCTTTTTTATCTCAGACCATATCAGCGTCACAAAGGGAGCCTTTATAAATCCCCAAATGTCCTCAGCCAGAATTTGTCAAACTAGAAGGCAACCCACTTATCAAAGGCAAGGCAGTGGTTTACTTTTTGTTTAAACGTGGGCCTGTAGCACCTGATCACTGGGCAGCAGCTCCTACAAGAGGCCCTGTGGACTCAGATTTTAGTTTTCTAATAACTGTTAAAAGCTTTGTAGTTGCCTGTCGCTTGTATTCCATACTGCATCGGTTCAGAGATTTGTTACTGGGAATTAACACTTACTGAGGGCTTTCAGCCAACTGCGGCACCACCGGGTCAAGCAAAGTGTGGCACTTTCTGCGACGACAGATCAACAGAAAGACTGCAGACAGGGGACTGGGGCTGTGGGCCGGAGAGAAGTGTCCTTACCTTGTTGGAAGCCATCTCGCTGACAGAGCGGTAGGTCTGGATGGTCTCTAGCTGGTCTAGGCACCAGTCTAGTTCCTCCAGCGTTTCCATTGCTAATTTCTGATAAGATTCTTCTGCAAACAAACACACAGACAGGTAGTTAGGCTGCAGCGGCTGCAGGCTGGCCATCGCCCTGTCTCCTCCGCCTCGGCTGGTCCCGGCGCCACTGACGGTGCCCCCTTGCTCCTTCATTGTTTGCCGCTGCCGACTCCTTGCTTCCAGCTCTCCCAGCCCCAGAGCAAATCAGCGTGGTGCTCTGCCCGAGGTGGCTGGTGCCAAGTTTTCACCCCCTCGCCTGGATGAGGTGTCAGTGAGCTACCAAGAAACTTCCTCCGAGGAAGAAGGCGGGAACCAGCGCTCAGACGCTCATCTGCATAACTGTGCTCTAAAACTCGGGGCAGAGCTGGGCTTTCTTAGGCTCTCTCTGCCTTAGTCACCCCGGGACTCTGTAGGGTGTGTGATGTCATTTCTGAGTGTTTGCACTCTCGAGGAGAAAAGAGGAAGGCTTTTCCTCCCTTTGCTTTGCTTCTAAAGGAAACTCTCTCGCAACTTGGGGACCAGGGTTTCAGGGTGATGTTCCCAGGCCAGGCATTCATTCATTCTGGGGCTAACTGCTCCTGTCGGAGTAGCTTCGGACTTAGCCAACTCTGACCACACGTCCTCGCCCCATCTCTCCCTAAACTAGAGGTAAAATGAGGTCTCCCTGATAAGACTCCAGTATAGAGAAACTGTCTGGAGTTTTACGTGAACACGTTTATTGGCCTGGGAGTCTTGCGGCTCTAGCTATAATAAACAAAGCCAAGACTTCCCTTCTGAGAGTGCGAGGGTCACAGGGAAACTCCGAAGCGGACTTTCAGGTGGAGTCAGATGTGAGTGCTGGCTAGTTTCTTTGCATTGATGTTGGGGGTGCTGATCGGTTACTTTGGGAAGCTAGACTTTCTGGAAATTTTTCAAAGTGTTCCACACCAAAAACCATTCTCAACATCATCTATTTTACGGGTGTGATGGATGCTTTTTATTCGCTTAGTAACAACATGTCATTCCATGTCCAAAACTTTGTGGGTCTAAACAAATACTTCAGGCTATTGACTTAAGAAACCTATGTTAATAAACACTGAATTAATCTTATAATTCTAGATGAATTAATGAAGCTTCAGAATTAAAGAGCAGGTGATTCTCCACATACTTGACTGTGAGGAACAAAAGTTATTTACTTGAATCCCTAGACACAAGCACACAACACACACTGAAATATTTTATGTTCCCACCGTATTTAGAACATTCTATAAACACATCCATAAAAAAGTCCCCATGAGGCCACATAGCTTTTCATTATCCTGTGAGTTATTTTATTGTGTGTGGCATCAAGTCTCTGAAGCAGAAAGAGAAATAACTGGAGTGTGATTCCAGGAAAACAGGGTGGTGTGTCCGCAGACGCACATTTCACAGAAGCTCGGCTTCGTTTATCACCACGGTGTGCGCACACTTCAGGGTAAAGATGGGTTAAAACTTCAACATCCTGTATGTCATACTTGAAACCCACACCACCACCAGAGGTGACTTCCGCCATTTTTTCCTACACTCCTCAAAAATGTGCAGACTAGAATTTAGGTGTTTTCAATACAACTCATTTCAAGCCAGACTTGC
This sequence comes from Eospalax fontanierii, assembly GCA_035773235.1. Lineage (NCBI taxonomy): Eukaryota > Metazoa > Chordata > Mammalia > Rodentia > Spalacidae > Eospalax > Eospalax fontanierii. The sequence goes on from CM069531.1 coordinate 6,934,244, forward strand.
ACATACCTTCCCTCTCTTCTTCCTCTTCACTTTTGCATTGCTGCCCCAACAGGAAGGTTCTGCTCACTAGTGTGTCCGCAGCACCCCCTTGGCTCCCCCTCTTCCCGTCCAGTCCAGAAGAGCACTTCTTCCAGGAGACTTTGCTAGAAGGGACAAAGCCCTCCCACCCTCACTCCCTTCCCACTAGAGGAAAAGTCCAACCACTTTCCAGCTGCGCTGGCCTCCCTGGCTTGGTGTTTTCTACATCTCCACCTGCAACCTCTAACTGGGACCAGACACTCACCAGGGCAGCCAGGAGGGGAGGCGTTCACTCAGAGCTGTTTGAATCAGCAGCTATGCAAAAAGGACTGTAAGATGAGATAGCGCAAAGCACATTTCTCCCCAAAGAGGAAAACAGGGATTTGATTTCCACTCCAGCTTCTCACAGCAAATTCAGTGATTGTGCCAGGAGAGAGAGCAAATGAAGGCTGAAGACAGGAGACCTCCTCAGGGTGTAACACAATGCCATGGTGAGAGTCCCATGGATCAAAAGGTGGTGTGCCATGTTTCTACAGTCCCAGCCTGGAGGACAGACCCAACCGGATCTTGCTACCTCACCTTTTCTTCTTCAGGCCAACCACAATGTTTTTTTAAAGCAAAAGCCGTTACATTCTGAAGTTACGTGAGACTGGTCACTTCCTAAATTCTCAATCCACAGTCAAGACTTTATGTTTTAGGACTCACAGCAACTAAGGCAGACAGAGGTGTGGTGAGGTGGGCTCTAACACCCGCTACTCAAGGACGTGAGTAGCTCAGCACAGCACTGGCTTTGTAGCCCTGGAACCACTTCCAGGGTTTGGTGTTCAGCAGACCCACAGGTGGTACTTGTAGACAGGGAAAGGAAAGTGCCCGTCCAAGCTGCTGGCAGAGAGCCCAAGCTCCTGGATGCAGTACAGCACGTGTACAGCCTCCAGCTCTATAGCTGGAGCCGAGATGACTGATTGCCTCTTCTAGAGCTTACTGTGTGACTCTAGAGCCCCATCTCCTCCATCTGTAAAACATGGATATGAATATTCATCTCCTCAAGTTATAAAGGGATTAAGTGAGAAAGCACATATGGTGCTTAGTAAAAGCCAGAGTTTAGTAAGTGATCAATCAATAAGAGTAATTAGTAATGGCAATCAGAGAAGCCCAAAGGCTTGGCATAAGGGTGGACAAGACGGAAGAGGAATCAAAAGACAGATAGCAGAAGTGTGCATTCAACTAGACATTTTTCCTGTAACAATATTCAAAATGAAAGTACAAGGTCTTTCTGTCAAAAATCAGGAAAAAGAAGCAGTAGCTGCACTGGAGCAGGAAGCCTTTCTCTTTCTTTTGCATTCTCTTTCTGTCATGTTTGTAAAATGATTTGATTTATTTATTATTTTTATTTTATGTGTATGAGTATATCGCCTGCATGTGGGCAAGTGCACCCGTGTGGTACAATGCCCGCAGAGATCAGAGGACGGCATCGGATCCCCTGGAACTAGAGTTAGAGACAGTTGTCAGCTACCATGTCAACTGGGACTTGAACCCCAGTCCTCTGCAAGAGCAGCCAGTGCTTAACCTGCAGAACGCTCTCTCCAGTCCCTGTCATGTTTTTTTAAGTTCATATGTTAAAATGGCTTTGACAGAAAAGCTGCAGAGATGGTAGGGTCGCCACACTCTGCACTCTTCTTCTGCTGCTGACAGTTCACATCATAATGTGCTTTTGCCATGATTAGTGAGTGGCGTGGTGAGCGTTACTTAACATCATGTTCTTTCGGGCATAGGGAACAGGAAGGGAGGACAAACCCTCCAGGAGACGAGAGATACAGCTTATGGTTCACCTCTCCTGCAGCCGCCAGGGCTGTGTGCTGTGCTTGGCCTGGGGAAGTCAAGGCAGACATTTCTTCTTGCCACAACCTCAATGTCTTACCCCACAGACAGCTCTTTGGTATTTGGGTAGACTCTTTTTAAAAATATTTATTATTTTAATTTTAGGTGTATGAATGTATTGCTGCATGTCTGTAAGTGCACCAGTGTGCCATGCAAGGCCTGTAGAGGTTAGAAGAAGGTGTTGGATTCCCCTGGAACTGGAGTTATAGGCAGTTCTTAGCTGGGTGCTGGGAATTGAAACCAGGTCCTCTGTAAAAGCCACTTCTCCAGGCCCTCCCGGTAGAGTCTTAAGGGTACTGTGACCTCTTTGATGAGACTTGTTAGTTAACTGAGTCAGAAGAAAACAAGGCACTTGTCCCCACAGACATCTAACATCTTGTCATCTCAGAACAGGGACAGCTCTTACTGTGCCCAACCTTAACGTCACAAAACACTCAGCAGTTCAAACCTTTCTTGTGACTTACCCAGTCCCTACTGGGTATGGAATGAAACAGTGGGCACGAGTGAGGTTGAGAAGAAGGAGGCTGGATGATCTGGGGCACCCACCACGGATCTGAGAGGGAAAATGGTTAAGAATTTAGGCTAAAGATGTAACTCGGTGGTAGAGCAAGTTTGACCTCAGCACTACAAAGAACAAACAAAAACTCTAACCCACCAACAAAACTAACAGATTCTATGAGAATCAGTCAAGGGGAGACAGACAAGTAGTCAGCTTCACTTACAAAACACAAGTTCAAAAATAAACTAGGAAGTTCATGACAGCAATCAGGGCTCTATACAGGTCAAAAGTCTATGATGCCATCCCTGGTCCTGTCCTACATAAGACAGCACAGAGATGACAGTGCTTAACACCACAGAGGCAAGCTTCAAGGATCTAAGAGACCAGGACTAGGTCACCATGGATGCTTCCAGAGAGAAGGTGTAGGCAAAACCAACCATTTTTCCCTTTAATGCTCGAACTGTGGCAAAATTAGATTTTCTTTCTCCTACAGGAAAACAGATATTATGTTTGATGAATGGACAAATAATTATAATTAATATTAATATGGTAATAATAGATTGCATTCAAATAATTCTTTTCTCAAAACAGTTCCAAACATAGTATTCACTAACATCAAACATAGTATTCATTGCCTCTGTATGATAGACATGCAAGAGGTATGATTGATTTATCTTAAGGTCAAGTCAAGTAAGAAGTCAGAGATTATTAAATTATGAGAGCCTACAGTCTTCTCCAGATTCCTGAAGAACTGAAGTTTGGTCTATGAAAAGGGGGATCAGCTCAATGCCGAGAAGCACATGTATTCCTGAAAATGCTGCATTTAAAGTCATATCTTATGCTTAGGTCTTTTCTATTTAAAATTGCATAAATTGCTTTCCTAACTGTTGTCGGTTCCCAGTCTCCTCTTCCCCTTTTTGTTGCTCTGACATAGCCCTTAGCACAGGGAGGCTGTACAGTATTGCTTGGAAGGCCTGGTATAGTTCTCATATTCGCGGTTGATGCTTCAGTGAGTGACCTGAGTCCTGCTGCCTAGGTTCCCCGAGACTAAATGTTATGTATCTAGACAAGGGACCATCCTGCTTTTGCTGGAGTAGAACAGGAGAGTGCACACCAAGAGCCATGGAGTAACCCTTTAATTACCATGTACTTTTTGCAAATATCTCCTTTTTACTATAGGTGGGATAAAATACATCATAGAAAACTGGGAAATGACAAAGGATGAAACCTTGATGTGCTACAAGTCTCAAGAATAAACCTCATAGTTAACATCGTGCTGCAAACATTCTGTGATTTATATACAGATGTACATAAAAGAAATCGGATCACACTGTACAAACTGCTGAAAAGCATTTCTTTCTAGTCAATGGTCTTCCCTTGCTTCCTGTTTTAATAAATTTCAGTTCACCTTTTATACTGGATCATAGTCTGATTCCCCCAGCTTTTTCAGACTAACTTAGTAACAGCATATCGTGTGTGTATGTGTGTGTGTGTTGGGTGGTGTGTAGAAGGACAGACCCATGAAGGGTGACAGTAGGAAACGGTATTTAGAAACTTCTAGGTCACAATTGCTGCTAATGAAAACTCAGGTACAGATACGAACACGTATGAAATCAGCAACCTGGCTGCCAGCAGACCCTAGCCTCCCTAAACCTGCCTTGCAATGTGACCAGCTCAGAGTGATCTTATCACCCTCTCATCTCATGGAAGAATGGGGACAGAAATTCTCTTACATCCATGATATCATCTAACTTGAAACATATCAGTCAATATAAGTAAGCTGGAGTTCAGAGAGGTAAGTGCCCTGCCCCTCCCCCTGATAAGCATAATTAGCAAGGAAAAACATCACAAGATACTCAAAATATAAATTTCCTACAAATTACATCTAAATGCAACTTTAACATAGCCCTGTATGTATCAGAAATATCTCTCCCCCTCTGCTCTTGCAGAGGATCCAGGTTCAAATCCCAGCACCCATGAGATGGTGACAATCCGACTCCCACTTCTGTCTTCTGTTGGCTTTGCGTGACACAGACATACTTACATACATGTAGGCATAACATTTATATGCATAAAATAAAAATAAATTAATTAATTAAAATTAAAAAGAAATGTAAATAATTTTTCACTTATGAATGCCACATAATTGGACTTTCTTCTTATTAGAGCTGGCAGGAACTCTTTGCACAGTTATGATCTAAACCAATCAGAACAATTGACACATGCAACACAGAAGGTGACTTTTCTAAGTGCATAAGCAGAACAAAAGAAGCATATCCCCCTAAACAGATGAAAACCGTATGATTCAATTTATATCAAGTTCTAAAGAGGCAAAAATGAATCTATGATGCTAGAACTAAACAAGGGTTATCTTGTGCGTAGGCGGGGTGATAGGACACCAAGAGGGACCTGGTCCATGGAGCTGGCCAGATTCAGTTTGCTGGTCTGGATGTTCGCTACACGAGCCTGTTCACTTTATAACATTTCATGTCTTCTAATCTCACAGTTTGTCTTTTCAGTATTTCTGTGTAAATCTTCTACCAACAGAGTCCCATTTTGGAAAAACCTTATTTTTAAAAAAGACAAGAACAAGATTTCTTAAAACCTTAAAACATGTCTCCTTCTTTTTGCAGTTGTAGCAGTGAGTGTCTGCAGTGGAGTTCCAGCAAGCCTCGCACAGCGGATCAGTGACAATCAAGAAGTGAGCTGGGATGTGGAACAGACGGAGCCATTCCTTATAACTCAAAACTCAGAAGCATATGTTGGATTCGTACTGAACCGTGTAGGAGTCCTACCTGAGTCACTTGCAAGCAGTGTGTTCTGAGATAAGTAACTCACCTGCTGCACCCCTTTCTTGGCCTATGAAACAGGAGGCTGGCTTCCATTAGCCGTGAGACTAAAGAACAACTCCAGCTAAGCTTTTGATAAAAGGCATGACACTTTTAAGAACTTTCCCTTGTTCCTCACTCCCTCTTCCTGGGTCACTTTCCTGAAGTTAGGTGCCATATCTGCTCCCTTCCCTAAATTTCTGATCCATGAAAAGGAGATGAGTATACTTGTTGGAATCTTTACATTCACTCGATGATCCTAACTTTATGCTCAAGCTTCTAGCTCTGTAGATGTCCTTAGTGTGGGTTCCTTGAAAAACTCTGGGTATCTTGAAGTCAGCAAGAATGTTTCTTCTCCACAGTGAAGTATTTGTTAAAATGTAAAATAGCTTGATCTGTATAGAGATAAGGCTCTTGTTATTCAAAAGTGTTAGGTTGAGATCATTGGTCTTCATTATGATTTTGTCCCCTATTTAAAGTTTCTTTCTTTATGTGGAGTTATTGTGCTCAAAGGTACACATTTTATTTTGATGAACTGTTAGTGAAACACACTTGTGTTGTAGTTCAAGGTCTCAGGAAAGCATGTGCTTTTAACTTTAAGTAAAACATTCTTAGAACAAAGCATAGGAACTGAGGAATATTTAGACACTGCCATGAAACTCTTCCAAAATCAAAATTTGTAAGGCCTAGGTAGACTCTCTTCAGGCTGGACTTTGCTCATGTGTCTTTATAAAGATGAGATGTTGCAATTGCTTATGACAGGGACTTCACCCTGGGTGGATTCACTGGAGAGATTCACAGCCCTCCAGGGAAATAACAGTGGAAAGTAGGTCATTTTGATGCAGCTTTCTTAACAGCTCCTAAGACTACAAGTTAGACTCCAATCCCAACTAGTTCTTGTGTATGTAACTTGACAGTTCACCTCCCCATGCATATCTCATTTTTTCCTTGAAAAATAAACCCCATGAGATAGAAATTATTATGATGACATGTACTTTCCATTATGCATGGGAGAAAACTGAGGCTTCGGCCTGCCTCACAATTTGCTCCAAGCTAGGAGATAAGGGAGAAAGGGGTGGGGAGACGGAAGAGGAAGACAGACAACCCGAGATCTCTGACTCTAAAGTCTGTGATTTTTTTTTTTTTTTTAATAAACCACAGGGCCAACTAGAAAGAGGGTCACATGGAAGTTTTTCTTTGACCAGGGCACACAGATTAGGCACCGCCAGCCCACTGCTGTGCCCACTGGTAGGACTGTTCCTTTGTGCTTCTTTGTGCTCAGTCATTAACCTAACAGAAATCTGCTCTCAGAGTGACTCTGACTGGGGCATTTGAAAATCACTGCTCATCCAGTTAGAAAACGAGTACCTCCGGAGGTAAAGCCCACTCAGGGAACCGAATTGTCCTGTGCTTTATGAGAACCAATGGCACAAAAAAGGGATCAGATGGAAGCAATTTGCTAATTATCTTTCTAACAAATTAAGCATATACAAGAACAGTTTATGAAGATTAGAGAGCAGTGATCAAATTATTGGTCTTTGGACATTTACTGTTCTAGGGTTCTGTACAGACTCCTCACTGAGAGACATCTAACCTTAGAAAAGTTACTTGAGATCTCTGTCTGCTTTGGTTTCCTTCCCCCACGGTGAGAAGAACAGTATTTATTTTTGTTGAATCCTAACTGTATAAAGTCAAACTAAGAGTATAAAGTCAACTTTATACTAACTGTATAAAGTCAAGCTAACCCCTCATAATGGGGTTAGCAACCTTATCAGAAGATTGACAGGACCTAGGCCTTTTTGTCCTTCTGTCCCTGCCTTGGAAAGATAGACACTTTTGTTGTTCCCTGAAGTGGTTGTAACAACAAGATGCCATCTGAAAGTTCTCTCCAGTGAACTAACTAGGACTTTGATCTTACTGCGAGAAATAAATTTCTGTTCCTTATATTACCCAGGCTCAGAAACTGTTCTAGCCACAGGAACAAACTAAAACATTCTTACTTTTTCACTGCAGCCACTCTTGCAGGACACGATGGTGGTTAGACCAGTGGGACAGCAGTAGAGATGGGGATAAGGGTATCAGACATCTCTGTGAGGAAAGCACCTGGCCTCCAGGATACTGGTATTTGGTTTGTGTTCAAAATTTACAGTCCCTTCAGCTTTTCAGAAACATGACTTTCATCAGCGTGTTCTGAGTCCACTTGACTCAAACTAATCAGCTCCTAAAAATCTAATGACAAACCAGAGGCTAGTACATTAACAGAGAGAGAAAAATAATTTATGAAAAGCTGTCTATTTCTTCTGGTCCTCTGTCTCATCACCAGATTCTACTCATAACATTGCTTGGTAAGCATCAAATCTTGAACGAGCAGGAAGCTGGGTACTTCGTTTAGATGGCTCCTTCCTGCAGGCTCTGTGAACTCAGTCCCACTACTGAGACAGACTGAAGTTGCTTCTGCTGGAGCTTTTGCATCTGTGTGAAGTGACTTTTATAGCTCTGTACAGTCTCTACACCACTTTCTAAACATTCTAGGTTGAATCAACCTCCATTGCCCTAAGCATTCACATCATAGGTAGGCAGCTGGTCTCAATTGTCATATTTAATTGCAACTCCTTCCATTTATTTATTTGCATATATATTTTATTTATTTTAGGAAGACTCTTCTTTAACTCCAACCTGTCTGGAACTCAGTCTATTTTTATCATCTGTTAGATGCTAACCTTCATGAAAGTAGAGAATATTGATTAACTTATTGATTGATTTGACCAACATATCACAAGATTTGTATCCATTATTGACGAGAAAGAGGCCTTTACTTATGAATAGGACTGAAGACATGGCATCAATAATCCTTCTTCCTGGTTCTTTGTTTACTAGTCTCCAATAAAACCACATTATTTTTGATGATTTAGTTAATGATATAAAAATTAGTATTCCTTTTGCATTCTTGATTAGATTTCTAGGGTGTTTCATTTTAAAACGTGGGTCATTCTGCCTGTCAACAGGACTTCTGCACATTCACACAGCGACTTTTTAGCTCTCATGAGTAGACATGTTGAGCAAAGTTTCAGTAACATTCTTTGTACCAAATGTTTTTAGAATCCCAAGTGGCCTTTTCAGTTTTCATAGGAAACGCACAAGCAAAGTTCAGAGGCAGGAGAGACAGAGCTTTTAAGGACATCGGGAGAGGAAGGTCAGGAGAGACCTGGAGATCAGATGAAGAATAGGCAGGATTTTGAGAGGTAGAAAAATGAAGTAAGCAGTGGAATGCTTGAAGAAGGGCAGGGAGGCAGAACTACGGGACACTGTCTGTCCCGTATGCAGGGACAGGTATACCAGAGCCGTTCAGTTAGAAGATTTAGTTTGCGTAGAGTTGGATAAAGTAACGTAGTCACAGGGCAAGCTCACCCGGAACTTTTTATACTATAGCTAGGAATCTGGCTTTATTTGGCAGGCAATGTGGAGCCACTGAAAACTGTTCAGCAAGAGAATGGTATGTGCAAAGTGCTTTATAAATCTCTTAATCCACTGTATAATTGCCTAGTGATTTGCAGTCATGCATTATTTTCTTATGTGTCATATTTTTGAATCCTCATCATACCTTGTGAAAGGACTATTGCTGTTCCTATATCAAAGAGAGAGAATGAATGTCAGGGAGTTTCAGTGTCTCACCTTAAATCCCCAAACTAGTAAATATAGACCCCAGAAACTTGAATCTAGGCTTTCTGTCTCCAGCTCTAGTGGTTTGGCTACATGAAATGCAGCCTATAAGAAGATAAATTGTTGCCCTGATAGTAGTAAGCTGTAAGAGTCATACAGAATGGTGACAAACAGGCCTGTGGTAAATTCTTCTCAGAAATTACTACTTGAAGGGAAAGACTAATGATTAAGAAGTAATGTGGTATCAAAGCAAGGTTATATATATATATATATATCTTAATTTTAGCTTCATTTTTATTTACTTTTTTTCCTTTATTTTTTGAGGCAGGGTCTCCCTGTAGCTGGCCAGGCACTTACTGCTTACTGGATAGACAGGCTGGCCTCGATCTCACGGAGATCTGCTTACCTCTGTCTCCTGTGTGCTGGGGTCAAAGGCATGTGCCACCACTCCTGGCTTAGTTTTGCTCTTTAAAGATTTATTTTCTTCATTATGTGTGTATCTGTGTGTGGGTAGATGCATGTTTGAGTACAGGAGCCTGTCCAGTGCAAAAGGGGGTATCAGATCCCCTGAAACTGGAGTTACGTGGAATTGCAAACAGCTGGACTTGCGTGCTAGGAACTGAACTCTGTCTCTTGCAAGAGTAGTATGTGCTCTTAACTGCTGAACCATCTCTCCAGCCCCCAACCTTCATTGTTTAGAATGAAAGTTGGCAAAGGAATGTCAGGAGCCATTAGAGGGAAGAAACAATGTTTTTGCTGTTCAGCTCAAACATGGGGGAAAGAAGACCAGAAGTTTTCTAATCTTCAGATACATCATTGGCTAAAATCTCTTTTGTCTGCCTATAGAAAAGAATCTCTACTCAGAGCTATCTTGGGTGATGCCTCAGGTCTCACAGGACCTTGGACAGGTCACCTGAGAAGGGCTTTGCATTTGACAGCCCAAGTGCCATGAAGAGCAGAGGTCTGATGATTACCTCCTTTTCAGTTGCACAACACTTCCAAGTTTGCTCATTTTCTTCTGCAAAGTCATTAAAGTTATCACTATTTTTATAAATGATAGAACTGAGGCTCATAAAGATAAACAAACTTACTTTAGAATCTGGGATTCCTGCACTGTTCAATATGGGAGCTAATAGCCATGGGTAGCTATTGAACACCTAAAATGTGACTGATGTAAGATGTGTTGAACATACAGAGTTGCATTTTGTATGGAAAAATAATAAAAGTAGCTCAATAAATGTCTATATTTCACTATAAGTTGAAATGATAATATTTTAAATATAATGAATCAAGTCAAATGCTTTAAAGATAATTGTGCTTGGTTTTTTTTTTACATGTGTTTACTGGAAAATTAAAAATTGCCTATGGATCTTGTATTATATTTCTACTAGGTCCATACTGTTCCAGATCATAAGGCTGGAGATAGAACCAGGATACTCCAAGGCCTGCATTCATTCTACCATAAAGGTATGCTTTAAAAGAAGTACTACTGACAATGACTGTAGCTAATATTTAGAGTACCAGTCACTGTTTCCAAGTACTTTATATCCATTAGGTAATACAATCTTTATCATAATCTGATGAGCTGCTTATTACTATACACACACACACACACAAACACACACACATACACATACATGCGTGTGTGTGCATGCATGCCCACAATTTAATTTGATGGATGAGAAACAGAAATTTAGTAACATTCCCAGGTGCCAGGGTTCAGACTTACATAGTCTGTCCCTGGGCTATCACAAAGGCTTCTAGAGCTTCTCTGGGCAAGTCCTAAGGACACATTTGGATTGATGTAACTCTGTTTTTTACCTATTATAAGTCAAGCAATGTATGAGAAATTCTGTATACCATCTCATCTAATTTCTGCAACAATCCCACTAAGTAGTTATTATCCTTCTTTCATAGTGAGCAGTCTGAGGCTCAGAGAAGTTATACAGTCTACCCAAAGTCATACCAGTTAAGTACTGCTGAATCTAGCATGAATTCAAAACTGATACTTAGCATTGTGCCAGTTTATGAGTTATATGTGAACTCCTTGGGGGAATTCCTAGGCTATACTCCAGTCTCTATGGCTTACTACTGGAAACTTGTTTGTTCTTTGTTCTAGTTTGCCTTCAACTGCTGTGGCAATTTGCTTCAATATTCTGACCAATACCAACTTGGGGAAGAAAGGGTTTATTTGGCTTACATTTTCTGGGTCACAGTTCATCAGTTCAGGGAGCCCAAGGAAGAAACTCGGGGCAAGAACCTGGAGGCAGGAGCTGAAGCACAGGCCATGGAGGAACACTGTTTACTGGCTTGCTCCCTTGGTCCATGCTCAGCCTGCTTTCTTATACAATACAGAACAACCTGCCTAGGGGTGGTAGCACCTACAGTGGACTGGGCTCACTCACATCACTCAGCAATCAAGAAAATACTCCACAAACATGGCCACAGGCCAGACCAATAGAGGCAATCCCCCAGTTGAGGCTCCTTCTACTCAGGTATGTCAAACTGACAACTAAGCTTTCCAACACATAGTTCTTTTTAGAATGACTGCAAATGACTCTCATTGGCACCAAAGTTTGGTGATAAACATCCTATTTGAGACTACTATTTTCAACATCTTTCCCCCAGACATTCCACCTCTTTATCTTCTTCTGGGAGCTAGTGAAATTGTGTTTCATTTTTCAATAACTGGACAGAAACAAAAACATTATCTCAGGCAGCTTTCAGTAAGAGTTGGCCATTCATCACAAGGTCTCTGCCCTCAAATCCCATCATCTACCCTAACATGTGGTGTGCAATGGTTCCATTAAGCAGAGATAATCATAGATTTCAGAGATAAAACAGTCGGCCCTCTTGAAGACTTTCTTAACAAACATCTAAGCAGTTGGGATTTGTGTCTATGTGGGGGGTGGAGGTGGGGCACAGAGGTGGTGGATATGAGGAAGGAACACCCACAAGGAGAGGCAGACTCTCAAGGTGGTTAGGGGCTCTAGATGACTCAGTAAGATCCTCTGGATGTGAATGAAGACAGGGTGAGCCAAGCCGAGAGGCTCTAGAGATGGAAGTTTTGTGTGAGTGTGTTGGGAAAGCTTAACAGTGTGCTTTTACAGTCTCTGTGGATAGAAAAACAGTTGCTTTATGTGACAGATTCAGAACTTCCAACAAAATATAAAATTGGGTCCCAGGTTTCATGGCAACCCAGCCCGACACAGTAGCAAACAAGAATTATTTGAGAGTCAGAGGAAGGAGCCCGTGGGTATGTCCCAGCTAGCTGGGTCTCCTTCGGTCACTTTCTCCTTATTTAGCTGGACTTCCGATCCTGCCCTGACTTCCCCTCATTTGTAAACCACGTCACTTCACTGAACATAGCGCCAGACTTTAGAAAAACAAAATTTTGTATTTCAGCAGTGGTTTTCCTGGCTTTTCTCCCTCTGAAGAATTTTGCTTCATTCCGATGTTCCCCAGTTTCTCTCGGCATTCCCAGCTGTCAGCCGTGCTTGCTTTTCTCGATTTCTCCCCTTTCTAATGCAGTGTCTGCTGCAGAATAACACAGGGTCTGTTTAAATGTGATTAAAGATTTTAGTGTTTGGTTCAAACCAATATTTACCAGTAAAATCCTGCCAATGTAAACGTGCAGACTAGGTAAAAAATACTGGCTTAAATCAATCTCCCTTGCGCACACACAGGCAGACCAGGACTCAGTGGGGTTTGGGTTTTTCTGTTTGTTGTTACTTCTGGCCTCTTTTTTAGCCAACTTCACACATGTAGCAACTGAACTCTGATTCAGAACAACTTTCTGAGTGCATCTAAATGGGATACCCTACACCATTTTGAAGCTGTTTTTCTATTGGCTGAGGTCAGTTATTTTTTCCTGATGTTTCATCTGCATTTATCATGCACTGTCATGTTATCAAGTTTAAGGGGTTCCTTTGAATTAGGAAACACTGTGTTATTGGACATAGCAGTAAACACAAGGATACCAATCATTTAAAAAATAGATTATTCTATGATGTTATTGCAGAAACAGTAGATATTTTGAGGTTAAGTCAGTTTTGCTAAGTTTTGGCTTTAATTTAGCAAACTTTTACTCAATTCAGTTTATTCATTGATTGGATTTATTGAATGAATGAGTTCTAGCTACACTTGAATGAATTTCAAGTAGTTGTGGCATGGAAACTACTTAGCCTAGCCGGTTAGCAAATGGAAAGCCCCAGCCAGCCCCTGGTGGACTCAGCCTCAGGACAACAGCCGGAGGGATGGGCATAGGAACTTCAGGGTTCCCACACTTCCCCATGCAGGGACAGTGGGTCTGAGTGGAGGAAGAGTGAATGACTCAAGAACAAGAAAGACCGCCAAAATTGCTAGTTGTCCTTGAGGAGTGCCTGGTAAACAGCAAGCACTTAATAAATGTAAATGCTTTTCTTATATAAAAGTGAAAGAAGATTCATTAACTTAATGTAACTTGTAGGGTCAAGTATAGGGCAGGACAAATGTCTTTGTCTAATGGTAATCAAGCCTTTGTATTATTTTCTTTAATTTCAAATGCTGAGTGTTAGGATGCTAACAGATGATATTCATCATCAGAACCATTGCTGACCTTGAAGATAGGAAGTGGCCACGAGCTAGAGAATGTATGCATCCCCTAGAAGTTGAACATGAATGGGCTCGATGAGTCTCCAGGAAGGAACACAGCCTTGCTGAACCTTGATGAATGTTGTATTAAGCCACTCCTGTAAACTGTTCCTGCAATTACAGAATACAAATACAACACTATCTGGGCATTGTGGAGAGCCAGACCTCCAGGGTGAAGAGTACACCTCCAGGCTACCTCAGCCCTCTTTGAGGCACACTTGGATAAAGACTGGGGAGGTAGAGGCAGGAGAGCAGGCCTTGTGTCTGAGGTGTTCAGGATAAAGGCCACTTCAGTGATAAACTTCACAGGTCCTACAGTCTAAGGGGACTACAGTGAGCTGTCTTATGTTTGCCTGGTCTAGGGCTTCCTAGGCCTCAACCCAAGGATCTATACCTAAGACAGCAAGAGCTCTGGATGTGGAGGTGAGGAGGGAGTTCTCTGCACGTCTCTTCCCTGCACAAAGCCTGGAGTGGAGAGGCCGACTGCCAGCAACCAGCCCTGACTCTCTATTCCACTGGCACCAGGCATTTCTGGTACACACTCCCCTCCACCCCCCAGTGCCACAGGGCCATTTATATCACAGGCAATACAGTTTGTTGCTTTAGAGTGTATTTGGAGGGAACTAGAGAGTGATTCTGGCGACATTTGACATGGATGACAGCAGTTGAGTGTGAACAGGCTCAGCATACACATACCATTAAGTGTTATATCAGAAATCTCTGCTGCTGCTTCTCCTGTAGGCACTCACATGGAGGCCTCCGAGGTCAAAGGCCTTGCCCAGGACTTCTCTCAGGCTGCTTGTGATAGCTGCAGGCAAACATTGTGGATTACAATCCGCTAGCCCTAATGAAAACATTCTAAAATCAAAGACCTTCCCAATACCTAACACAGGACCTTCTCCAGGACGGTCGGCCAGCACAGCCACAAAGTAACTATGACATAATACAGAGGTGACAGGGAAGCCAGATCTCACGCAGTGAGAACTACACAAATATCAAGCATGCTTACATTATCTCAAATCATTTGTGTAACAGTGCTCTGAAAGGAGTCCTTGAAAGCACATTTTGATGATAAAGAGAACACATTCCACAGACTGAAGCAATGGCTAAATTGTCCAGCTGGTCACAGGGAAACTGGGGCTTGAACTCTGCTCTTCAGTTTCTCCGGATGGAACTCTGCCACATCCCACAGTCATGCTGCTCCTCTTTCTCCCTCTCTTCTGGAACCCTGAGTATCTTCTGCATATTAGATAACACCATCCATTGTTCTAGTGACTAAAAATGAGGTTCTAGACTGAAAGATAAAGAATCAGTAGAGGAGACAGACATGCCAATCTTTACTGGGACAAAATGTTAATATTTAGAGATTGGTTGAGTACCCAGGCTGACACGTCACGCGTTGTACTATGAGCATCACACCCTCCCAGCATTTAACAACATCTGCAGTAGGTGCTGTCTTCTCCAATTTTATAGCTAGGGGAACATTTAGATATTTCTTGGTCAGCCAGTGACCTCAGTTTCTCCTGGTCCCAGATCTCACACACTTAAGCCGTGGCACTCTGCTATGGAAGCTTAACAACACACACAGCTCTTCATCAGCACAAGGCGGGGAGCTAGAGAAAGATGACTGCCTTCCCTGGGCAACTACAGAGGTTTTTCCTTGCGGGCAGGACATTTGCAAATAATGCCGCACACAGAAATGTATGGCCATATAGAGGTGTTCTTTGAAGTTGGCCTTTGATCTAAAAATGGAATATGAAAAATCGGTGGTTTAGAAATTCCACTTAAAAATATTTTTCTTGAGTAAATTACATGCAAAGTGTTGGCCAGGGGACTCTATGAGGAAGGAGATTCAAGCCCAGCTCTTAAGGAAGTGATAATCCTGTATTTGCATTTAGAGGATGAAGTTGAAGTCTCCCTCCTAATGAATGAGCTCTGATCTGGGAGTTGGGACAGCAGGATCCCATTTCCAATTTTATCATCCTTTCACCTAGAGGAGTTCCTCAGCCCCTCTGCTTTTCAGCTGTGTACTATGGCTATTGAGCCAGGCAATGCACAGACGTCTTTAGCTCTGATGGTCCATTATTCTATCATTCATTGAAGAAGTGTACGAAGGAACAGGGCTCACCTTGGGAGCAGGTTGTAGAGAGGAGAGCAGTTTGGGGCTGGAGATGGCTCACCAGTTAATGCACTGGCTGCTTTTGCTGAGGACCCACATTTGGTTACCAGCAGCTAATAACCATGTCTAACTCCAGTTCTAGGGAATCCAAAGCCCATTTCTGACCTCCATAAGCATTGCATGCATATGGTACACTTACATACATGGAGGCAAAACATCCATACACATAAAATAAAAATAAATAAATGAATAAATAAGTACATAATAAATAAAAGAGAGAATTCATCTGATCAGACACTCTCCAGTCAGCAACTCTTTCAGCACCTGAACCCTATAAGTGCCTAGTTGTAGGCTGCCAGGTTTTAGGCCTACCTTCCATAAACAGTCTAGAAACTACCTCTGAATAATAAAATCACCCAGCCCCAGGAAAGCTTGGCAGGTTCTCCAGGATTTAATGTGTCAGATGCTTTGCACTAAGTGGCTGCTTGAAGCTGTGGTGCTGTTATTAACATTATAGAATTACAGGAGCCAACACTATTTATTAGGATAATTCTATGTAGGAGGTGCTGGGTCATGAGGGAGGCTTTTTTCACAATTACCTACTCCTCTTGGAAAATCTAAAGAGTGTTATTACCTCCATTCTCTAATGAACCTGTGGCTGCAAGAAGCTAAATCACTTGCCTGAAGTCACACAGCCACAGTGGCATGGAAGAGCCTGAATTCCTAACTGGGTCTATTGGACCCCAAGGGCACAGTGTTTCACTTGCTAAACCTGGCTGCTCTCTACCCAGCGTGTTTACACTGCACATAGACCTGGGCTGAGCAACTGACCAGGGTGCACAGCCAGGGGGAATCACACCTATCCTTACCTTACAATCGGCAAAGTGCTTGGTCACGTGTCACATCATCCGATTCTGCTACTAGCCTGGAGAGTGAGATGGAGTAGAACTCAATTTTATAGAAGAAATAGCATCAAAGGAGATTGAGTAACTTCAAAGTTTTGAAGCGCACTCACTACACTAATCACGTACTTGTCTAAATTTCCAACTACTCGAGGACGTCTTTTTTCAGAACATTATGTCTTGTGTCTCTAAGGATATCCAGTTATTTATATTTGTATTGCAAGATAGTTAACAGGAGGCCTTCTCAGACAGATGTTACTGAGCAGCAGCTGACATTTCCTTAAATTTTCTTCTGGGACTACATACACATCATTTCCAAAGAACTAAGAATACTTCGGTGAATCCTAAAGCCCTGAACCCTCACAATAATAATTTTCTTCCTTTAAAATGACAGCGTACACTGAACCCTTTCCTGAGTTAAAAGCAGAATATGTTATCACACTGAATTTTGTACCTTCTTTTCTGATTACAAGGCTATCGTATACACATAGTTTTAAGAGTAGAACATGTGGGATTTTCTTATGACAATTCTTTTTACAAGTTGCATGAAGTAAAAGTATTAAATCTTTTTAAAACTCCATTTTAACTGTCCATGATAGTGTGTGACATGAGGGCATTTTCATACAAGTATATACTGTACATTAAGCATATTCTGCTCCAAGCTCCCACCACTCGCCCTGTCTCCACCCTCACTCTCCTGGTAGACACCTTTGTTCCTAGATGGTTTGGCTTTATGTTTCTGTTGAAAAATACATATATGATCTTATATATAAATATGAAATCTAGGAACCACATATGAGAGAAATATACAATATTTGTCTTTCTGGATAGGCTTAGTTCACTAAATATTATCTTGCTGCATCTATTTTCTGGAAAACAACAGAACTTTCTTCATTAAAGTGGAAAAAAATTCCTTTGTATAGATGTACAAAATTGTCTTTATCTGTAGTTGAACACACAGGCTGTTTGATAACTTAGCTATTATGAATAGTGCTACAGTAAACACTGATGTGCAGGTGTCTCTGTGATGTGTTGACTTGGAGTTCTTCAGGTAAATAATCATAAGCGGCATAGCTCGGTCATAAGGTAGGCCTATTTTTCATTTTTTTGAGGACCCTTTGGATTGATTTCTATAGTGGATGGACTAGTTTACACTGCCACCAGCAGTCTATAAGGGTTCTCTTTGTGTCCTTGTTCGTATTCGTTGTTTTCTTGATTACTGACTCTCTGATTGGATCTCGGTGTTGTTTTAATTAGCATTTTTTTTGATGGCTAGTGAGTTCAAATATTTTTCTCATGCATTCATTGGCCATTTGTGCTCTGTCTTTTGAGAGCAACCTGTTCTTTTCATTACCTATTTGACTGTGGTGTTTGATGTCTTGTTTCATTTTTTTCTTTAGTTCTTTGTATGGTCTAGATATTAATCCTCTATAAATGTAGAGCTAATAAAGATTTTCTCCCATTCTATAGGCTCTTTTGACTTGAAGCCTTTAAATTTCACGAGATTCCATTCGTCAGTTGCTGAAATTACTTCCTGAGCGACTAAAGTTGTATTCAGAAAGTACTTGCATATATCCTGAAATGTTTTCCCTCTAGGAGTTTAAGTTTTAGGTCTTCTGTTCAGATTTTTTAACCATTTTGGTTGATGTTTTTTATTAGTAACACTTAGTAATTCTATTATTTTTATTTTATGTGTATGAGTGTATTGCCTGCAGATATGTAGGTACACTCATGTCATACAATGCCCACAGAGGTCACAAGAGGGGTTTGGATCCCCTGGAATTAAGTTACAGACAGTTGTTAGCTGCCATGTGGGTACTGGGAACCAAAACCAGGTCCTCTGCAAGAGTAGCCAGTGCTCGTAACCACTGAGCCATTTCTCTAGACCCTGGAGTTGATTTTTGTGCAAGTTCAGTGACAATGCTTCTTTTATTCTTCCTGTCTGTACCTTGCCTTTCCAGCACTGCTTGTTGAAGAGGCTTTTATCCAATGTGTATTTTTGAAAGAAAATCACATGGATATAGTTCCTTGGGAATGGCCCTCCATTCTATTCCAAGTATGTGCCTCTCATGCGCATGGATTGCTTTTGGTAGGGTAGCCATTTTCCCAACATTATTTCCTCCAGTCCACGAGCATGGGAGATCTTTACGTGATCTAGTGTGTTACTCAATTCTTTCTTCGGCATTCCAAAGTTTTTGTTGAGGAGGTCTTTCATTTCTTTGGTTAGGTTTATTTCAAGGCATCTTATTCATTTTGTTGTGAAGCAATTGTTACTAGAATTATTTCCCTGATTTCTCTCAGCATTTGTTATTGATATGTGGAAAGGCTACTAGTTTGCCTGTTAATTTTGTATCATGACAATTTTATTAAAAGTGCTTATCAGACCTAAGAGTTTTCTGGTGGAATTTTTAAGGTCTACTATGTACAAAATCATATCATGTGTAAATAAGGATAGTTTAAATTCTCCTTCCTATTTATATTCCTTTTATTTTCTTCTCCTCTTTTACAACTCTAGCTAAGACTTAAGCACCATACTGAGTAAGGGAGGAGAAAGTGGATGTCTTTATTCTTACTTTTACTGGAAATGCTTTAAATTTTCCCCCATCTCGTATGATGTTAGTTATAGGATCGTCATATCTTTCTTTCATTATGTTAAGTTATGTTTCCTCTTTTCTTAGTGTTCACAGAAGTTATATCATGGAGGGATATTGGGTTTGTCCAAAGACTTTTCTGCACTGATCGAGATGATGATTTAATTCCTGTCCTTGGGTCCACTTATGTGCTATATTATATTTGTTGATTTTTCTTATGTTGAACCATCACTGAATCTCTGGAACGAAGTTAATGTGATAATGGTAAATGTGCTCTTGAATTCAGTTTGCATGAATTTTATTGAGATTTTTTTATTTGTTCATTGGGGAGACCAGTCTATAATTTTTTGTCATTGCTTTTATACTTTTATCTGTCTTTGGTAACAAAGAAATACTGAGTTCTCAAAGAAGTGTTGGACATTGTTCCTTCCTTTTCTATTTTATGGAATAATGTGAGAAGTATTGGTGTTAGTCCTTCTTAAAATGTTGGGTAGAACTCAACAGTGAATCTGTCTGGGCTTGGCCTTTGAGTTGGGAAATTCTTTTGAGAAAAATTGTTTCAGTCTTTTTGCTTGCTATACAGCTGTTTGAATTATTTGTCTCACTTTGCTTTATGCAGGTCATATGCCTCCAGAACGTCATATATTATTTTTAGGTCCTTAGTGGAATATATTTTTTTAAGGTCTGTCCAATGATTGTTTGAATTTCATTGGTATCTTTTCTAAGGTCTCCTTTTTCATCTCTAATTTTATTAAGTTTGGACTTCTCTCCTCTCCTCTTGGTTATTTTAACTAAGTTTATTGATTTTGTTTATACTTTCAAAAAATTAACTATTTGTTTCATTGATTATATATGTTTTTTGATGCTTGCTTGTTACCTTGAATTTCATACATTTCTACTGTAATCTTTTTTTTAAATATAGTTAAGGCTTTATTGTTATAGCTAGAATTACAAGAAATGAAACAAGTATGCAAAACAGTTAACTACTTACTGTGTATTGAAAATAGTAAGCCATCCCTTGACACTGAGTAAATCAGTTCTGAGGACTCCCCAAGATACATTTAACAACTCCAACTTCTTCAGCGGTTATCAAAATACAAAAGAAAAAGTAGAAATTGTCTTTTGATGGCAAATCAGACCCTTGAGGGAAGAAGCTACTTCATACAAGGCGATGCAGGTGCTCTGGGATGTGGGTGTGGAGTGGACCGACCTTCCCAACTTACACACACTCCTGCTGGTGAGACCCAGGCCTCCTGCCAGCTGGTCCAAGTGGGCCCAGGCACAAGCTGGGAATTTGGGCTACCATACAGCTGAGCCACACACTAACCAAGGACAAGGCCAGGCCCTGTCCCCTCAGTGGTCTCCAGCCTGCCCCTAGGTGACCACGTGAACACAAGTACAAGTATACTACCATAGAATGCAGGTGACCCAAAGAATGATAAGTCACAGGGGCTCTCCTGGGACCACGCCATAGATGGTGGTTTGTTTACAGAGGAACAGCCAATCCAATGGGCTGTCATCATACAGGCCTTTTCTGCAAAAGTTATACTATGTATAGTCTCCCTTCTGTGTGTGCAAGTGTTCTTGTCCTGTATTTTTAACTATTTTAAAGAACGCACTGAGTTTGGGTTAAACATCAACCACTGCGTGGATCCTAACACCAGTCTACAGCCAAATGAGTCCTGGAAGCTAGGTACCCTGGCACCCAAATTCCTTCTCAGTACTAACAGTGAGTTGATTCCCTTTTTGTATTATAAAAGCTATGTAACATTGTATAGGAGTACCGGAAACTGCTTCTGGAAACAGAAACTATTCACATTAATTAAATAAAAACCTGGCTGCTGGCTGCGTGCATCTGTCATCTACAGCATGGTGCAGTGTGATGCACACTGTGACCAACACTTGGAGGCAGCTTCCTCGGGACCTCAGAGTCACACATTTGCCACATGAGAGGAATGTGGACGCAGAGAAGAGGAAGTAGGGGGAGGGCAGGGTCTGGCTCCGTCGGCTTCCGGAGCCGATTGGACAGCCAGTCTAGTTCTTCATAGAGCCGGTCCCGGCTGGTGGCACAGATGGCCCGAATGTACCAGTTCCCGTGGTGTAGAGAGTGCAGCCCCAGCTGGCCTGTGATTTCGGCGCATTCAGGCATTGGGGAAGCTCTGCTTGTTGGCATACTTCAAGAGAACAGCATCCCGGAGCTCATCCTCAGACAGCATTCTCATGAGCTCCTCACCGGCATCATTCACGTGCTCTCTGTCATTGCTGTCCACTACGAAGTTCAAGCCTTGAGTATTCTGGAAGTAATGGGGCCAGAGGGGCCAGATCTTGTCCTGGCCACACGTCTCACAAGGTGAAGCTGATGTTCTTGTACCAACCAACGGTGATTGCAATTTCACCCACCTTCAGTTTGTCTAGAATTCTTGTCTTCCTTGTGGCCCACTATGAGAAGAGCATTTTTCTTTCTTTTGTTCTTTCTTTTCTTGCCAAAAAAGTTTTGAAGAAGTTTGCAAAGATAGTCTCTGTGCTTATGTATAGGTGGAAGTGCTAAGGCCAGAGTCCTCAGCAGCAGCTGCTCCAACACAGGCACTGGTTTTCTCTACCATAATCTCGATTGTTTGTTTCCATCTACTGATTTTGGGTTTGAATTTTTCTTGTGTTTCAAAGATTCTCATAGGCATCATTATTTATTTGCAATGTCTCTGATGTTTTAAAAGGCTTGTTATATTATTTTAAATAATGTGTATGGTGTATGTGTGTTGTCTATGTGGGCCAGTGGCAGGGTAGGTACATGTGAGTGTAGTAGACAGAGATGGAGATATTGGGTCCCCTAGAGTTGGGAGTCATCCAATATGGATGCTGGGAACCAAAATTGGGTTTTCTGCAAGAGCAGTAAGTTCTCTTAACCGCTGAGCTGGTTACCTAGCCCCAAATCTGATTTTGAAATGTAGTACTACTTACAGTTCATATACTTCCTCCTCAGAACAGCCTTCATTGTAGCCAAAGGTTTTGGTATGTTGTGCTTTCATTCTAAGTCAATTCCAGGAATATTTTTCTTTCTTGATTTCTTTATCATTTGATAGTGGTTTGTTCAAAATCCATGAATTTGTGTAGGTTGTGTAGATTTGTTTTTAATTTCTAGCTTTATTCTATTGTGGTTAGATTGAATATTTGAAATTATTTTATTTTTCCTATATTTGTTAAGATTTGCTTTGTGGTCTATGAAGGATAAATGCCTGGACTTTAAAGGGCCCTGAGCTAACTTCCAAAGGAACCCATACTGAGTTGAGTAAACCTTAGGTAAATCTCACATCTGAGCTAATTTCCAACCCAGAACTGTGTAAAACTCCCAACCCAGAGACAGCGTTATCTGAGAAAAAAATTCAGCCCCCATTGTCTCAAAACCTCCAATCCATGTCAGGACAGTAGCCCTTGCTACCTCCCTAGCCCCCAGTTCTTCCAGCCCTGATAGGCAGCTCACCAACTGTGCCTGAGAGCGCAGTTTCAGATCTCACGAAGACACTATCACCATCTTCATTGTTCTCAATAAAGATCAATCTGCTCCTAAGATGGGTCTCTCATCTCTCATTTTCACATTGCCCTGGTCAATCTTGATCTAACATTTTCTGATATTTGGTGTTGAAACTTGGGAGAGGTTTCAGGGCCCCAAGCCACAGCCCTTCTTTCTGGGTGCCTTTCTCTCTCACCTTCTCCCTATCTCCTCCCCTCCCTTCCCCTCCCCTCCTCTCCCTTCCCCTCCCCTCCTCTCTTCTCTCTCTTCTGTCTCTCTCTCTGTCTCTCTCTCTTTCTCTCCCTCTCTCTCTCTTTCTCCTTCCCACTGGGTCCAGTCCAGACCTAAAGCACCCTCCAAGTTCACTTCTGGGCTAAACAACAGCCAGCCTGACCTGAAAACCTCGACCTCTGAGTTACAGTATTCTGCAGCCTCTACCTACATGAGCAGTGCAAATCCTGAGCTGGGATTTTATTGATGTCTTGGATAAACTCAGTTCTAGGTTTTTTCTTTTTTTTTACACTTTCTTTGATTCCCCTATTCCCTCTGACCTCCAGAGCAGAGGCCCTGCCGTTGACCCACAAGTTCATCCAACACTCATTCTTTAAGGAGACTCCTTCTGCTCTTGTCTTCTGCGCTGCTGGGGTTCTTTGACTTTTTGCCTTTGGCTCTACCATTTCGGCCTCAAATGTGGTTCAAAGTTTCTGTGCCTATAGACACGCCCCTGGGTTGTCTTAGGGACAGTTGACCCTGAGCCTGTCATTTTAACTCATTGATGAACTGGATCCAATATAAATTAGACGACAATTATGTTTGACCAGAAGTCACAGAAACTGACTTCCAAAGTCTCATCATATTTTGTCTCAAATTCAGAATGTGGACCTCATTGACTTAGACAACTCCATACAGCAACAACACCACCACCCAACAAACAAAAAACCAAAATGATAAATAGTCTGAAGCAACCCCGCCTTTTCTATCTCTGCGCCTGTCGTCGTCACGCCACCTTCCGGCTCCAGTTCCAGCCCCTTCTGTACAAATCCCCCAGCCAGCCACTTGGCTTTTCTCCACCCCACGCGGTTCCAGGGCTTTTCTCCACTCTCGGCAGCTGGGCACCCTGGCCCCTTCTCAAAAGCCTTCTGGCAGCTGCAGCACCCAGAAGCAAGGTTTTGGTTTGTTTGCTTTTTGGTCTTTTTGAGTCAGGGTCTCCTTGTAGCCCCAGCTGGCCGGCTGGCCTGGAACTCGCAGTGTAGACCAGGCTGGCTTTGAACTCACAGAGATCTGCCTGCCTCTGCCTCCAGGGCGGGGTGCTAGGATTAATGGCATGTGCCATCACGCCCAGCTGCAAGGGTTTGTTTGTTTGTTTGTCTGTTTTTCTCTGCTGTGGCTCCAAGTTTTTCTCGAAGGCTTTTGTCCGCCCTGTGTAGTCTGTAGTCCACAGCGCCCCACCTTGTCTCTGAGACTCTGCCCACAACCTCAACCTGCAGCCCTGGGACCAGTGCGGTCCCTTATGCCACGACAAATGTTAAAATGTAAAAACAATGCTATTTATCCCTGGACTAGAGGCACTTAATCATGTGTCTCAATCTTCTTGCTATTGTTCAGTTTTTACCTTAAAGTTATAAATCAGGACACGTTTTTACAGCCTGAGATGTTATCTGATTACACTCAGCTTTGGGGTTGCTGGAACATAATGGTTTGTTAATATAAGCCAAAATAAAACCAGTGCTATGTCCATTCCAAATGATTAATCAGCTGGTCATAAATCTGTTAGGTCAGATAGGTCCACTAAAAATTGCCCAAGATAATCTGACCCTGGACTTACAACATTCCAAACTCTCAAGCTCATAAAAGTTTTAGGGAATTATCAGATTTAATTTAAAGTTACAACTTCTTCCCTGGAACTTTGCTCACATCTCCTTACATTTTAGTTTTGCTATATCTTCTTCTTAATCCATTCTCTTGTTGTGGTTTCCCACAGAGCTTTTATGTGACTATGTTTCATTTTATACACTTCAGATTAGTTTTTCTTCAGTATTTCTCTTTATTTAATTCCTCTTTCATATCTTCATTTCATTCAGATTTTTGTTGGCTTTTAAAAGGAGCTGTTTTAGTTTTTACACTGTTTTAACCTGTTTCTAAAAACATTATTTTGGGTTTTGACTTTATGTGGCATGTTTACTGGCTTCTATAACTGACTATTGTATATAATTTTCACCCGTTTTTAAAGAGATCTTCTCTGTGGCAGCCTGCCGCCAAGCTCTGCCCTGAGTCCTATTCACCTCTTGTTATAGGTTTGTTTCCAGGTTTTCTGGTTTCTGAGGACTGTCCTTCCTGCACCCTGCTTTAGTTCCCACTGTCTATGGGGTCTCCACCCCACACCCACCCTTGCCTTCATGTTCACTCATATAAGATGCATTACAAATATCAAGCTGATGAAGTGTTTCTCTATGTCTACTGTCTACACTCATTCAAAACCTTAAACTCTATAAAACCAGAATTTCTATTAAGTTTACCTGGAAACCTACAAAACTCCAACGTATACACAGATAATTTATTACATTATCTTTTGCATATAATTTATACTCCATTTTCTTTTAGTAAAATGATGCTACATAGCACTGAGCCAAACAACTGCCTTTTTTGTGACTTCAGCTGTGCCTACTTGTAAAAGATCATCCTAGTCATACTTGTTGATTATCATGTTTTGGGGGTAGCCAGTTATTAGATAATTATGTCATATATATCTATGATTATCATTTTCATGTGTTATTTGAGATTTCATGTAATTGTGTCATATGTGTCTATCATAAGTATGATGTGTTGTTTGAGATCTCATGTTTGTTATGTGTGTCTGTGATGATTATCTTCATGTGTTGTTTCTTTCAAAACAATGTTTTAAAACAAACTGTGGCCACTTCAGTTTTTTTCTTTCTCATTCTTTTTATTGTGCTCAGGAATTATTGATTTTATTTTTGGTATGCCCAATTACAATGCACATGTGCAGATTTATAAATACAGGTATTTGGGGCTGGAGAGCTGGCTCAATGGTGAAGAGCACTGACTGGCCTTGCAGTGGACCTGGGTTTGGTTCCCAGCATCCTTATAGTAGTTAACAACCATCCATATCTCCAGTTCCAAGGGAATCCAACACCTTCTTTTGACCTCCATGGGAATTGCATGACATAGATTTACTTACCTACACTGAGGTCACACACTCATACACTAAAAATAAAGTATTAAAAATAAATGAATATTTTGATAATATATTCAAAGGCCTTATAAACTTGGGTACCTTGAACATTTAAAAAATTATTGCTATTTTTATTTTATGTAAACTACTGTATTGCAATTAGGAGTAATCACTTCTCAAAATTAACTTATATCCCCAAGTGACAGGAACCATGCTGTGATAACCAGCTTATTAACAATTTTTGTTTACAGGAGAACTTACTATAAGTCAATTTAATACCAAGTAAATTACTTTTAAGAAACATAAGTTTGTGTAGACAGTATAGAGATATACACTCATATAGAAGATGGATTTTGGCACCCAAGATTTTGTAATTATCATTTGTTGAGATTCTATTTCCTGTTATTCTCATTGTGAAAAGGAAACTTAACATAAAGATCTCCAGCAAACCTACATATTAAGAAAAACTTTACATTTAACAGTTTTATATTAAGAACACTTGAAAAATAAATGATTTAGGTATAATTTCTCCTATGGATAATTACTCTCTTGGGAAGCTAAACTCTTTATTCAAGGATTAATCTCTGTGCATATATATGTATATAATATACATTTTAGGGAGGAAAATATTAATTGCTTAGTAAATTTTTGCAACAAATGGTAAATTTGTTTGTAAATATTATATTTCATGCTATTAATAATGGGCATAAAAAGGTAAAAAACAATGGCTAAAGGATATAAAAATGAAGATATTTTAGTAAGGAAAAATTTGTATATGAAGATTAAGATGGTTGAATGTTTCTGGAATAGAAGGGATAATGAGAAAGTTTGAACAAGCTTATTGAAGGTCTGAGCTGGTCTATAGACATACGGAATTGTTATTATGTTAATTGTTCTTATAGCCAAAAGCTTTCAGTCTGTTCCTCTGGCTTGTACCATACACCAGTTACAGCCTCAGACTGAAGGGATGCAGACAGGTATTGGGGTTACCTTAGCTACTGGCCAATGCCCTTTGTGTTTCTCTGTATTATGCAAATGTTACTTATGGGATTTTTTTCAAACAATAAAAAGTACAAAACTTAGGAAATGTCCTTTAGGTTGCCATTAGGACATAGAGTGCTTCTTTTCTCCATAACAAGATAATTTGGCTCAAAAAGAGCTAGGTTTTGCTACCTGTACCAGATTGTACAGTCTAGAGAGGAAAAGAGGGGAACTGTTTTGGCGAACTTGGTCTGGATCCTGATCATCTTATTTCTTATTTATAGTATGTGATGTGATTTTCCCTCTTCCTTTTGAAAAACTATAAATCAGTATATGGGGGCCGAGAAAGAAAGGAGACAGTGTCTGTTTGTAGTAGAACAGCCTTCATTTGAGATCGATCCTAGTTGCCCTGTGATGTTAGATTTCTTATTTTTCTGAAAGTTCAATTCCTCATGAGAATCTCCTGTGTTAGAGATCCTACTCTACATATTATCTGAGCAGCCCTATGTAACTAAATCTTGTTAATACTTATGAAGACTGCTTAAAAAGCAAAATGCAGGACAAGTCAAGGTTTATTTAAAAATGTTTGGGTTTTTGTTCAACCTTTATCTACATGTTACACAAAATTTAAAAGTACTATACTGGTGTAACTAACTTGGATGTTTAATAACCATACTTGAATGCCTCTACTAATCTGATCAAAGGGGCTTAAAGGAACAATTTTTTGCTCCTTGCCCTCAAGGAGCAAAAAGCATCTCAAAATGTCCTGTAACTATAGTGAGACACCTGTCTTCTTGTTCAGGGAGGCCATGGAGACTCCACTAGATGGACTTTGTAAACTAGTGTCCAGTTTACAAAGGAGAAAGTCAACATACAGAATAAAATTTCTTCCTCTGACTTATGCTTACATAAATGGAACTGGTAAAAGGAAAGTCCAAGAATCTAGGAACTCCCCACAAAGATCAAGTGACCCCTGAGGACCAGATCCTCAACTGACTTTGATAGAAAAAATAAATAAATAAAATAAAACTAGTTAATTTGGGCCAAGTACATGGTTTTAAATACCCAACAGGAAAGTATAACCAAAGATTAAAGTAATTGGTATGTTTCCTTGAAAGTCCAAGGTATTATACTTCCCAGACATTAGTCTTAAGTTCATGTAAAGTATTATTTTACACAATAATGATTTTGTTGTTCATTAAAAATTGGCTACTTAAATATATGACTTCAATCAAGGCTAATTCAATACTGCAGGTCCTACCTGCAGCCAAGAGAAATAAAGCCACTATTGAGAAATAAGCCCACTATTGTTCTAAACCACTGAACTATGATTAATCAGATGTGTCCAAAGATTCTTACAGTCTCCTGACTGAGCATCACTTATGTCCAGGCTACCATTGGAGACCAAGTCAAGGCTATCCTCCTGCTCCGTGTCACCAGAGGACTCCTTCTTCCAATGGACCCCAAACTACCCCTTCCCTAGGACAATCTTCTCCCACATCTTGAAGCAGTTAAGAGAGAAATGATGTCCCTTTATTTGACCTTGGGGTCTAGAATGAAGGATAAATGTCTGAACTTAAAAGGGTCCTGAACTAATTTCCAAAGGATCCCATACTGGATTGAGTAGCCCTTAGGCAAACCTCAGATATGAGCTCATTTCCAACCCAGAACTGTAAAATCCCCAACCCGGAGACCATGGTATCTGGGCAAACAAATAATAGCCCCTATTGTCTCAAAACTCCAAACTGTGAAACTGGCACTAGCCTTGCACACCTCCTGGTTTCCCAATGCCCCAGCCTGTAAAAGGAGTCACCAGCTGTGCCTGAGAGTGCAGTTTCAGATCCCGGAGATTGCCACCTCCCTTCTTGTTTCAGTGAAGAACAATCTGCTCCTAAATTCAGTATTTCATTTTTCTTTTTCACATCAACCTGGTCAATCCCGGCCTAACATTTTCTAACAGTCTATTACATAGTCTATTTTAGGAAGAGTTCCATGGGCTACTGAGAAGAATGTGTATTCTTCAGTGCTTGGATAGAATGATCTGTAAATGTCTGTTGGGTTCATTTACTCTATGATGTAATTTCACTCAAATGTCTTTCTGTTCATTGGTTTTTGTCATGATAGCCTGTCTATGGGTGAGAATAGGTCAATGACGTCATTTACTATCACTGTTCTGAGTTTAATCTGTGTTTGTATGTCTAGCAGTATTTGTTTAATGAAACTGAGTATACTGTGTTCAGTGAGTATATGTTTGGCATTGTAATGTCCTCTTGATGGACTGTTCCTATAATTGTCATGAAGTGACTATCTGTGTCTCTTCTACTAACTTGATTTGAAGTCTAGTTTATCAAATATTAGAAAAGCAGCATCAACTGGTTTCCTAGTACAGTTTGCTTAGAATACCTTTTATATCCTTTCACCTAAGGTTGCCTTTGTCTTTGATGACAAGGTCTGTTTACTGAAGAAAACAAATGGATCCTGTTTTTAATTCTGTCTGCTAATCTACATCTTTTTACTAGGGAACTGAGACTATTAATATTCAGAGTTATTATTGAAAAGTGTGTGGCAATTCTTGACTTTAAAAAACAAAATTATACTGTTTGGTGTTTTCCTCATTTGCTTGACTACTGCTCTGCTGAGGTTTAGTCTTTCCTGAAGCTTCTTTGATCTGGAGGATTCCTTCATATACTTTCCGAAGGCTGGCATAGTGGTCATGGAAACCTTAAGCCTGTTTTTATCATGGAAAGTTTTTATTTCTCCTGCAATTATGACAAATACTTTTGCTGGGTATAGCAGTTTGGGTTGTGGCGGTTATTAGCTTTCAGAGCTTGAAATACATCACTCCTAGTCCTCCAGGATTTTAAACTTCCTTGTTGAGAAAGCTGCTTTTATTTTCATGGCCCTACCTTCACATATTACTTGGTATTTCTCTCTTGTAGTTTTAAAGATACTTGCTTTGTTATGCATTTTTAGTGTTTTGCTATAATATTATGCAGGGAATTTCCTCTCTCTCTCTCTCTCTCTCTCTCTCATTTCCTTCTATCTTTTTGGTGTCTAAATGGCTTTGTACTTGGATGGCATCTCTTTCCCTAGATTTGGGAAGTTTTTGTGCTATGGTTTTATTGGATATGTTTTTTATGCCTTTAACATGAAATTCCCCATCTGGCCCATGGTTAGTAGATTTGGTCTTTTCATAGTATCTCAGAGATGCTGAATGTCCTGTTTGTTCCTTCTTATCAATTCATCTTTTTCACTGACTTAATGCTCCAGTTCATCAACTCATCTACCTTGCCTTCAAGACTTGATATTCTATCCTTCACTTGATTCATCCTGTTTATGAGGCCTTTCATTAAACTTTTGACCTGCTGATTTTTCGTTTCTAGTGTTTCAGTTTTGTGTAAACGTGGGTGCACGTGCACCATGGTGTGCATGTGGAGGTTAGAGGACTACATTTGGAAGCCAGTTCTGGCCTCTGCCTTGCTGAGGTTTCTCTGGTCTCTCTGTGTTACTTCCAGCCAGCTGCCCTGAGCGTCTAGCGGACTCTCCTCTCTCTGACACGTCTCACCACAGACCCCTTTTCGTCCAGTATTAGTGTCTATTGAATTCCACTTTCATAACCCATATTGACTTTCTTATTTCTGTGTTCCCTTGGAATTCATTCAGGAGTTAAGTTGATTAGTTGAGTATACTCGTAATCATTCTTTTGAAGACTTTGTGTGGAATTTCACTTAATTCACTGTCATCATAGGACATTACTATGGGGTGAGCAACTGGGGCAGGTGTCATGTTATCTTGGTTTTTCCTGGTTTTGGGGTGTTTTTGGACTTCCAAAAGTAGTCCTCTGACCTCCATATGCACACCTTGGTGCACGTGTACCCCCATTTACACATAATAAATATATTCAAAAATAGTCAATAAAAAGGGTAGTCTCACTATGAACACACACTAATACTCAAATAACAAAGAGTTAACCCTTATACTCCCATGGGAAGTAAAGGATGACAGACAGCACAGGGAGCACTAAGGTATTAGCTACTGTGGCTGTAAGTGGCAAGGAATAAAGCAGAATGAGACTCCTGATTAGTACTGGATTGACAAAAAAAATGGAGGCGAGAAAGTAAACGGAAGTGGGAAACATAGGCACAAGGTGGGGGCGGGGAGCATATCAGGCAAAGGTAGATTGGCAGCAAAGGGCATATTGAGTAAAGGTAGACTGTGGAGAGAAAGGTAAAGAAATGAAATCAGATAGACTAAGAGCCTCAGGTCTCAGAAGGCTGAGCCACAGAGCCCACAAACCCACACTCGCCAGTGTTCTCTGGGAAAAGCTCATCAAAATGAAACTGAAAAGAATCATTTTCCCCAGGCAATGTTCTGTGAAAACCCTTACAGAATTCTTCTTGACAACCAAGGCCCAAGTTGTATGATGCTCACCCTACTGGAATGCTTCCTACATTTCTATGACTGGAAGCTGTCTCACCCTGCTTCAAAGCCCAGAGCACTCACAACTCTGCTATGGCCCTTCATCATGATCTAAACTGATTTAAAACAACTTCCAAAGGCTTCTTTTCCTGTTTTACTTAAAGGCAGGAGCTGTTCCATCTGTGTACCTAGAAAAGTGTCACTACTAGAGGACTGCAACAAGAAACGGGTAAAGGAGTGGATTAAGAAGGTAATATTGGGGCTGGAGAAATGGCTCCGTAGTTAAGATCACTTGTTCTTCCAGGGGACCCGAGTTCAGTTCCCAGCACCTACACCAAACTACTTCAAAGGTCCTATAACTCAGCTCCAGGGGATCTTATACCCTACTCTGGCCTCTGCAGGAGCCTACACTCACCTGCACATATCCACACACAGACACACAGGCACATACATAATTAAAAATAATAAAATTAGATCTTTTCAAAATCTTATCAAAACACAACATAATATCACAGTTGATGCAGGAGTTTTAAAAAATCCATAGGCAGGTCATTTGTTATGGTTCAGTCAGTAAAAATATCTGCCATGCAAGCATGGCCACCTGAATTTGATCTCTACAGTAAATAGAGAGAACTGACTCCAGAAAGTTGTCTTCTGACCTGCATATGAATGCCAAGGCACACCTGCCCCCACGCTCTCATATATATCATATATACTCACACACACACGCACACACACACACACACACACACTCACCAATAATAAATAAATAAAAGGAAAATGAAAACCCCACAAAAAACATGTCATTAAGGAATTGTCAGGTAGATGAGTCACCATCTAACTAGAACACTAGAAAACACCTCATACTGTTGGGGAGCACCATCCCTAGTCAACTGGCTTCTGCTTTTCATTTAGATTTTGTCCCAGAGTCTCATTCTGAGCCACTTTCTCCTAAAATGTAGAGTTGTCACTTTTAACCAAAACCAGGCAAATAAACAAATAAACAAAACAAGAATGCCTGATTGCATTTAAATATCAGGTAAACTAAGTGTTTTTCAGTCTTTACAGTATAATTAGTCTTTATACCAAAAACATTTTGTTCATCTGAAATTCACATTGAAGCAGTCTGTATTTTATTTGGCTGCTCTGAATGTGAGGACCGTTCGTACTTTTCTCTAGTCCTGTTCCTTCATTCTAGGCTCAGTAACACTTTCAGAGAAGGAAAGGATGGACCTGTGCCGCCTGTCTGCCTGTGGTTCTCTACGCTGGGTCTCTACGCTCTGACTGTAGTTCAGTGACAAGTTTCCCCAGTCTTTCCTGACCTACCCCTTACCTAAGGACCTTCTTTGCCCTCAGAAGCATCCTGTCCAGACAGCCTTTATCCCATCACCTTGATTTCTTTCCACCATCTGAAAATACCTTACACATTCTTTTGAATGCATATTATTGCCTCTCTTCCCATCAGCTGAGAGAAGGGCCTTTCTTATCAGGGGTGTAGCTGTATCCCTACAACCAGAACACTGTCTGGTCAACAAAAAACAGTCAAGCACGACAGTCAGTACTATAAAAGAACTTTGTGATTATTGAGGACTAAAGTCAACAGAAAGAAAACCTGAATGTGGGCTACTGTGGCCAAGGAAGCACTCGGGAAGAGATGGAACTGGGGTAATTCCACAAAAGAGTAGGTGCAGGGAGAGTGGGAGCTTCTGAACATGCTGAGAGGCCTTTACAAACAGTGTGTGACCCACTCCCGCGTCCTCACTGGGTCTTTCAGAAGTTAGTCGGGGAGGCAAATGCAGCTTAGTGTCAAAAGACTTCTTGGGTGACTCTGATAGGACATCAGTGTCCCCTGTGAAGGCATCTATCACAAAGGGCAGAAGGACAAGCGTTGCCTCTGCACAGTGGTGTGAGGGGAGTACAAACCCGAAAAAGGAATTCAGGGGTGGACACACTGCTCAGACCAGAGCAGAAGCAGGCGTTAGCGCCTGGAAAAAATGGAGCCTGTGGGAGGGTTTTCAGAAGGGAATTAAACAGTGAAAGGGACAATTAATAGCTATAACTTGTGTGGGGTTTTCAAACAATGCCTGCAGCGACCAGGTCTTGTCAAGCCACGTGTGGCTTTTAAGATTCTCCCATTACAGAGTGGCTTCACTGAGGCATTGGATTAATTCATTTCAAATGAACTGAGTTAGCTCACAACCTAGATGTGATATCTATTAATTACTAAATACTTGAAAGGACTTTTCATGTTTCAGTATGAGGTTATATCCTCAGTCCCATCTTTACATGATTTTTGAGTCCTAGCTTGTCAACTACCGTATTTTCAGTTGTTCCATTAATATGTTATTTAGATAACCTATGCTAGTGCTCAAGTAAGGCCTTAAAACTGGCCCCAAATAGGAAAATAAGTATAAATAACCACATTAGCAAGTTCAGATGTCTTCCTGAAAGTGATATCTGACAGAGAGAGTTTTGACGTGGTTTGTTTCCCAGCAATTGCACCAGACACATGAGGAGATCCAGAGTCACAGCTGAGTTCTTCAGTCACTCCCAAAATATCTTTCCTTGTGTTCCCTATTCACACAAATGCTAACCTCCATTCTTGCCACTCTAAAGCCTGCTTCTCGGAAAGGTCTCACATTTTAGGAAAATGGCTTGCATTTGGTTTTCAGCCAGCCCACCCTTGGGTATGGTAATGTTTTAGAAGTCCGGTCAAAGGATGTAACATGTCAGTTGGATACAAACAGTAAACTCTGAAGGTCTATTGTATAGAATTGTGGCTGTAGTTAATAATAGCGTGTTATAAACTTGAAAATTATTAAGAGGGTAGACCTTAAATGTTCTTACCACACAAAAACAGGTAAGTGTGTGAAACAGGAAGTGTTGAATATAATATAATAATTACCTTGGCTTAATTATTTCACAGAGTAAACATATAGCAAAACATCATGCTGTACATCAAAACATGCAGTGTTTCTTAATAAAGCTGGAAATAGGGTTGGGGACGTTTTCAGTACCCTTCTACCCTTGAGGGTGATGCGAAAGAAAAAGTCTCTTCTGGATACAGCTGATCATGAGCATTTACTTAAGCTATATTGATCTGGACCCCACTGTGCTTGGTGTTGGAGTTGTGTAGGTGGAAAGTAAGCACTTGAGAATGGCTAAGCTTACCAGGCTTAGCACTGTCATGGGGCTGTAGTCCAACACAGACAACTGTGTAACAACTGGTAATCTCAGGACGTCATCTCTCACAAAGCCCTGGGTCTTCTTGGAGGAGGTAACTTCCAAGTGAGAAACTGAAGGAGTTATACAGTTGAAATGGGGGGCATGGGAACCCCAAGAGGACCAGGTGCAAAGGCTCATAATAGCTGAGCCTCAGCGTCCCTGTTGATGCTAAATAGCTAAGTATTGCTAAAGAGATTTCTAGTAGATGCTAATCACCCTGTGCCGTGTTGCACAAGGAAGCAAGACCTTTGGCTTTTATTCGCTTTCTGCATTACCAAACCAGGGCTGGTCTCTTCACCTTTTGAAACATTACATTTCTGATTTGTCAAGCAGTGCTAAGAATACACTCTCAGGGCTTTGTAGGAGCTCAGTGAGACAGTGTGTGGGAAAGTGATTCGCGACCTCTAAACTGCCAGGGATTATTTTCTGATTCCAGCTACCACCCAGGGCACTCCCTGTTTCCATTCCCCATTGCCTGTTCAGATTTACTCAGCTAAGG
The DNA here is from genome assembly GCA_035773235.1 of Eospalax fontanierii. Taxonomy (NCBI): domain Eukaryota; kingdom Metazoa; phylum Chordata; class Mammalia; order Rodentia; family Spalacidae; genus Eospalax; species Eospalax fontanierii. The sequence continues at coordinate 6,969,196 of CM069531.1, forward strand.
CAAGCTAATTTTAATATCATCTGCTGACAGTAAATCAAAAGATGATCAAAAGCTGAAAGACTAGTTTTGAGATTCTCCCAGACCACAAAGCCCAGCCTATGTCCTGGTAACAGAGTGCAGCAAAGTGACCAGTACGGTTATGACTGGGAAATCACTCATTCTTTTTTGCCTTCTTTGTTTGGCAAGTGGGGAAAACAGGTAAGGGGAGAGTATTATGGATGTCACCCTACTAGGGAGTGGCCAAGCTGTGCATTTGCTGTGCATTTCCATCATCTCCCATCTCTAAATCGAGTGGTCGGTTCAACTTCAGTCTTTCTCACCAATATGTGCAGGGCATGGAAATTTAGAAGCTGTTTAGATTTGCTTGTTTTTATTCAGAGATGTTGTCCCCTAATCTCTCTCCTTCTACTATAATTGGACAGAGTGAACTGGTCCTGGTCTGACCAGAATCAATCAGTTGGCTGACCAGTAAGCTCCAAGCTCCTCCTGAAGTTCTCCTCACTGTAAAGGCCTACAGACCTTTGAAGATTATGATCATGACTCACCTGACAATCATCTTAACCTCCTTCAGGGCTGGATACATTGGTCTTTGGGGGAAGTGCTTACGGGTCAAGTGAGTAGGTCTGAGTGGAGTTCTTAAAATAGCGGGAAAAGAGTGTCCTTTATTACATTACCTATTGAAATAAACTAATCTGACTCTAGTATTTATTGGGAAGTATTCTGGGGAATTCGCAGCCAGTCTTAATATACTCGTAGCTTGTACTTGGTCCATTGATGTACAAATATGCCCTTTTCCCTGAGTATCTTAGACAGGCACACCCCATGTTCACATACATACAATGTATATCTGCACTCTCTCTCTCTTTTACTAGAGAGAAAATGAAGACTCTTTGTTGTACTAATAGCTTGTTTTTCACATTTTAAATGTTATTTGTTGGTAATACCATGTTTTAGCGAGTAGTTGCAAAAGCAGAGTTAGAAAGACCCAGAAGATAGGCCATCTGCGTACCATATGTTTGGCTACTGGAAATGGGATCTCCATGGCCAGTAGTGACTATCTAACCCAGCCAGGGTGGAGAGATTTTGCTGGCAGAGTCGTATCTCAGTGGAGCTCAGACCCTCTGGGAAATCCTAAACAGCACCAGGGCTATACACAGGCCTCAGTACACCTCATTCCTCTTGGAGGCTGCAGCTTCCCACATTGTTGGATCCAGTAATGTCAGATGAGTGTACAAATGAGTGACTGGGACTGGAAGTATTCAGAACCAGATGTTAGGAGATTCAGCCCATACTGTCTTCAGCTACATGAGCTCTGGGAAGCCATTCCAAATGACTCTCACTCACAGGTGAAGTCAAAAAGTGGAGAAATCAGAAGCCCACAGGCACTTTCGTATCTGGCACTGGCTGATATCTGAGCATAGAGATGGTGTCGTGGTCTCAGTTCCTCGGTGGGTAAGCAGAAAGGAGTCAGGAAGCACGGAATTCTAGTCTGTTCCCCAGAACATGCTCAGTATGCTAAGCAGAGTCTCAGAACTCAGTTGGCATTGCCCATTTTTGTGATCAGTATCTTTTTCAGGAAGACTGGGGATAAAGGGAACTGAAATCTACAGACCACGAATTTATTCAAGGAAGCTATCAGCTTCTGCTTCTGTTCTATTTGAAGGATTAGCTTGCCAGCCTTGAACATGAACTACAGCCCTTGAAAATCTCCCATGGCTAAAGAGAGCAAAGGAGCGAAAAGACTGGAGGGAAAGACATTCTCCTCCGCTGAGTTCGTGCCGTCTAGCAAAAGTTCTCGGCGTGGACTTGGTTGAGGTTTTTGCTGTAATATTTTTACTTGCTATCACATTTATTTATTGCTTTTCAAAGTTCTTCAGAAATGGCCATTAGAAACTCAAAGCTCTCTACTTCACTGGGATTGTGGAAGTTGTCATGATGCCCTTAGACAGTCCGTCCAGAGCAGATGCTAAGAATAGGTTCTCAAGTTCCATGGTGTGGAACGTCCCTCAGTATGCCAGGGAAGTTTAGGAAGTACAAATCTAGTAAAAAGAAGTGTTTAATTCTGATAGAAATAAATGTGATAGGTCAAGATGTCTATAACCTGATGAATTTGAAAAGGTTTAAGACAATATCTGTGCTACGGGACACAAGTTATTTGAAACAAAACAAGTACTGGAAATGTGAAAGGTCCCAGATGAAACCCTGAAATATAAACATCCAATTGTTATTATTGGAAAAAGAGTCAAGGACGCTGGGTAACAATCCATCCTTGTGGATCTTACACAAGCTCTAGGAACACCCTAAAACTCAGTAATTTTCTCCAAGATATTGAACCAGACTCTATGTCTTCTTCATGAATTACCTCTGTGGTAATTCAGCAACAGAGTACTAGAATCTCCACAGACTCCAACAGCCTTGAAATGACTGACTTTAATCCCAAAGCCAGACAGCCTGAAAAGCACTCTGAAGGAATGCAAAGGCTTTTTTCTCCCTGCATCTGAATGACAGCAGGTTGCGCTGAAGAAGCACTGCCTTGTGGCTGGGACCCTCAGCTGTATTCCTGATGAAAACCTGTGACTTTATACAGTAACTTGTCTAAGGTCACAGAGCTAGCAACTGGTAAAACTGAATTCAAATCCAATCCTGTATATCTCCAAAATCTGACTACTCAAATACTTGACTGCTGTAACTCCTGTTAGCAGCAGTGACTGCAGAAGGAGTCTAATGAGGGCCAGCATACCAACTGTGATGCAAATGAGGATTCTGCATCAAAGTGTGCTCTCTTATTTGTGCTAAACAGACTATAGTTTACCAAGAAGCCAGCCTACTGCAAGTGCCTACCAATTGAAGCGTCTCTCTACCCAGAGTTTGCTAGTCAGACATGTATAAGCATTAAACTCTTTCATATTAACGTAAAATAAGGTATGGTCTTGCCTTCAAGGAATCTAGTGGGAAAGAAAGACATACAAGTGGATTATCACAACATAGCATAATAAGGCTGATAGTGGTAAGCCGGAGATGCAGAAGAAAGTGCTGAAAGCATCCAAATGGCTTGAGAGGAAGGGAGGTTGACTCCTGAGTAGAATCTTAAGCAGCTGGAGTCAGACTGGTGAAGAAAGGGGCAAGTGGAGTGGGAAAGCAGGAAGAATGCAGGAAACTGAAAGTCCGGTGTTTGAGGAACTGTGTTTCAGCAGGAAGAAGAGAGGACAGGACAAATGCTTCTCCAAATTGGCAAATCTGTGTTTTATCAGCGTGTGTATTAAGGAGGGACTGCAGGTGCAGGCAGTAGAGAGATTGGGAGATGCACTGAGATCCAATAGTGAGTTGTCAAAGCATTTAATAGAGCTAACTTGTAACTACTTAGAATGACAAAAGAGCATAATGGAATATAACAGAATAGAAAATACCAGGCAGAACATGTACCAACGGTAACTACTATTTCATAAAACACACAGATATGCGGGGGACTAAGTGAGTTTTGGTGTAAAATATATTTCTTACTGTGAATTGTGAAAAAAAAAAGTCTGAAAACCACTGCTCTACTCAGCCCCCTTCATGTGCCTGGACAGGTTCTTTGGGGACCAACCATCTATCCGGACAGGGAGGCTGCCGGGGATTAGTCTGTTTTATTTTCTTAAACATTTCCATATTCTAAAACCTATGATCTAATTTTAACTTTCAAGTGGTCAGAGAGATAAACTTTAGGACCAGGGATATTTCTGATAAGGCACAAACATTTCCACTTTCAAGAAGTGAGAAGAAACTAGATACCCAGGATGCAGTTACAGATCATTCCCAGAAAGTTTAAAGTTTGAAGCCTAAAACAATCTCGGACACAGCGATGTTTTCCATCGAGTGAGTCACCCGGGAGCAGAGCCAAGGGCTGAGTCACAGAACGCCCCGCACACCTCTCTCCTCTGAGCTTTATGGGGGTTCCCCTAGAATCCTTTTGGGTTCACTGCTCCCTCTCCCTAATCCAGTCTCCTGTCAGGCTTTCTGCTCTTTGATATTCCCTTTACTGTATCTCATTTTGTTTTATTTGATTGTTCTGAATTCATAAAAATATAGTTAATATACAAGGAAAATATACATACAGATTACTTTGAAAAGAAAGAACTTAAGATTTATTTTTGTATATTTGCAGCTGACCCATTTTCAAAATACAAGAGTCAAAGAGAAAATTGGCAGATGTAATTTAATGAACATATCTTCACAAAATGACCTGGCTAATTGGGGCTAAAAAGATGAAAAAGACTGACAAAAACAAATCAAAAGTCCAATTTGGGCCTAAATAAATTTGATTTTGTGGCCAATGTCAAGAGAGTTAATCAGAAGGTTGTGACTAATGGGCCATCATACACAGTCATCTATGAATAAACATCAGAAGTTGACTCTAGAAATGTTTATCTCCCAAGTCCTGCTGATTTATCCTTTTTAAATAATCCATTTTCCTTCTCTAAAGTCTAAAATCATCAAGTCTGCAATCACAGAGCTGAAGACTTTTTAACTCGATAGAAAACTTGAGAGACTACATGGTTCAGAATTCTCCAGGTGTTGAATGAGGCACATGCCTGGACGTTCTGGGGAACCGGAAGGTGTCTTGGTGGTTGAGATTTTGTACTTAAGATTTTGCCAAATTTTTCTTTCTTTGATTTCTTCCATGCTTCAAACACACACACACACACACACAAACACACACATACACACACACCCCACATATGCATACACCACTGTCTTATTAAGTTGCTTATAGAACTTGGGAGTTAATGTAATCTAAATCCCCATTTTACCAGCCAGGAGAAACAACAGAGATGGTAACTGGTTTCAGTCCAGGCTCCGTCCTCCATCATGTACCTGATATAGTAGATGCAATGTACTTAACAGTGTTCAGAAAATATTCAGTTCAACCCCCTTTTAAATGGCCATGAAGGAAAAGTGTATGCAAGGCAGAGCATGAGAAGTACGATCCTCGTGAGCTGGCATTTGTGGAGAAGGGACTTCCAGGAGACTTCAGACTTTCCCTCCGATTCTGTTGGGTTAACCTCTCTGCCAAGAACTCCATGGCAGGTGGCTGCTGCACCAAGGGACTCATGTCGCTGTAGGCAGTGTGCAGACACAATGGTCTTGTTTAGAGACCTGGTGCTCTTCACTCTTTCCTCATCTGACCTCCAGGACCTCAGAGAGGTCATTTATTTGAAGCTATGCTGTTTACACGAGAGACCTGAATCATTGTATGTCAGAAGTGGAACCACTAATGCCACAGACCAGATGACCACATTAGCCTCAAATAGGTTAATATGGCAGGTGTGGGCAGCTGGGTCACCTGAACCCTCTGCCTGAGTTTGTTTTCAGCTCCACCCAAGGGAGTTCTGGATGCCTGCAAACATCAGTACCTAAAGCTATTGGGAACATTCTGACTTCATTCAAACCTACAAAGGGACAGAAAGACAACAGAAATTTTTGTGTGGCTTTTGCAGCAGTTATGGAGAACTGAGTGCTTTATATAGCTATGGCACCGATCATATCTATAAAACAGAGGGTGGGAAGAGGTGAGTTTGTTTTCTGAGCAACTGGGACCCTTGAAACTGAGAGAAGAATACATTTGACATACGTTTTAAAATTATGTATTTTTGTTGATCATTGATATAAAAGTTCATGAAACATTTTTTTAGTGTTTCAGTCACTCTGATTAGTAATTGGTAGTACTTGGGAGTACTTTGTACTAAGATTTTGCTAAATTTTACTTTCTTTGCTTTATTCCATGCTACACACACACACACACACACACACACACACACACACACTCACACACCACATATGTACATATCACTGACTTATTAAGTTGCTTATAGAACTTGGGAGTTATTGTAATTCAAATCCCCATTTTACAGGCCAGGAGAAACAATAGAGATGGTGACTGGTTTCAATGATCAGTGACTACAAGGCAGGCCTGTGCTCTTATTTTATGTGTATTATTCTGTGATATAATAATAACCAAACTTTCAAATGGCAAATAGTAGCGTTGTGATTCATAACTATGGACATCTGTCTCCAAATGATGGCTTGTCCCCAAAGACTATAGAATCATTCTAAACCTTATTTTGCCTCTTTATATGTGTATGTATGATCCCGGACTCAGTTACTTAAATGTCTTCTGTCACATTTATCTTCATAATGGAGTTAGTGGTAGTCTCGGCTCAAGGAATTTTTTGTACATGAACTAGGAGCATACAGCATTCATGGACATGGCCAACATTCAATCAGCGACTGACTTTCATTAGTGTTGCAGGAATAGCTGAGCCTGTTGGAAAATTTAATTATTCTCATCTCAGTATGAACAGGAGAGGGAAGGAATTCCATGATCCAAAAACATTTAGTTGGTGGTTCTTAAATGCTTATTTATGCAACAATCAAATAAAGCATGATTTTAACAAGCAGACTCCCCAGACCTAAGACAGAAACTCAAACTTCATGTTGAGTTCTAAGAAGTGTCATTTGGCTCTGATTATGTGTGGAAAAGAACATGTGTGGTTCGGATCACACAAATCCATACAAGCCTTCACTTACAGAAAACCCAGTTCACAGACCACAACCACCTAACTGTGGGTTGTCACCAATAGCTTATCATCAGTATAGCCACAGATAGACCTAGATGGATAAGATGCCTAGATAAGGAGACTAACATGTTCTGATTGTCCTCAATTATCAGGAATTTGCTGTAAAGGTCAAATCTCAATTTGAAATTACATGGTAGGAAACGATCAGGCCGTGGCTTGTCCCCAGAGCCCATGTTGCTCGGCGCTTGCTATGTCACATGTCAGCTCATTTGATTTGAGTGGAAGCTTTCCCAAAGCAGATCACCAGGCTTACCCAGAAACAACAAACCACAAACTTTTCACTTTAAGAGACTCTCTAAAGAAGGAAACATGAATAAGATCCGTTAATTCTCTAACACCCCCCATGAATCAGCCCCTCATTTTGAGAATACAGGCACGTATAACCTGGCTTTAATGGAGTTAGAAATACAAAGTATAGTTTTTCTAAATAAAGTTTATAGGATGGTGGCAAATGTGTGATCATGAACAAAAACGCACAACAGCTTGAGCTGGCAAGGATGCCCGGAACTGGAGGGTGGTGTGGCCGGAGGCCCCGTAGCCAAGTCTACAGAGCAGCTTCATGAACACACACTGAGGGCTGAGATGCTGGCTAGGGATGGCACTGTGCTCCATCACTGCTCCTGGCATTGGAACGATCCACGCCCCGTACAGTAACAGTTAAGCTAGCTCACGGAAGGTGGTTGCTGAATGCAGAGCAAACCACTTGCCTTTTGTGTTGGATTCGCCATATATTGCTGATCTCAGATGGACTCTCCACACTGTCGAAAAGAGGCACTGATTTAATGTTTCTCTACTTTCTAATTTTCCCCAAAGTAAGTTATACTCATAGAAGTCTGAGAGAAATGACAAAAATTTATAGCCCCTTTCTTCTCTGTCCCTCCTTCCCTTCCCTCTCTTCCTCCCCACTTCTTCCTTCCTTCCTTCCTTCCTTCCTTCCTTCCTTCCTTCCTTCCTTCCTTCCTTCCTTCCTTCCCTCCCTTCTCCCTCCCTTCTTCTCCTCTTTTCTTTTCTTCTTTCCTTCTTTCTTCCTTCCTTCCTTTCTGTGATGACTCCTGACAGTTTTTAAATACTTCAAACAGCTTCTATGCTTATGGCGTAGACGACACTGTGGGACACGTTTGTGACCACAGAGCTCCAGCTCCTCACTGCTGCTCACCACACTCCATGCAGACACATGGCCGTTCTCAGCTGTACCATCCTCAGAGACGCGGGCTTGGAGCTCCCCTTTTCCTTCATAGCCGTCTGACTTCTGTTAAAATCCATCTCCCTGGAAACTCTTCTCCATGTTCCCGTCTGAACTCTTCCAACTGTTGCTCTTTACAGCTTCACTCTCTAATGCTCTTCAAAGCATTCACCAAGGCTGTCTTCTTGTTTAGGGTCTGTTTTTCCCTTTTGGTTGAAGTAAGTCCCACTTTTTTCTAACTCCTCCTAACAAAATGCCTGGGATCTCTGTAAGTACCTTGTGAATAAGTGCGTGATGAAATCAGCAGCCATCAAAGTGTTCATCTCTCTAAGCCTTGACCAAACTCATTTCAAAAGTTGCACCATGGCAAATTGTTCTGCCAGAAACTATTTGTCCAGGTCCTGTGGATGGTGGGTGATGTTTCTGAAACTGACACCAGATCTTTATTTCCACCAGTTTTTATGGGTATCTCCCCGAGAAGCTCCTTCCCCTGTCATTTGATGCACAGCTCAGATGCAGTTTGCCCCCGACGAAGTCCTTTCTGCAGTTTTGACCACTTCTCAGAAAGCCCACAGCACCCAAGTCATAATTAAATCCACTTGTTTTATGCCTGGTTATGTTAGGCTTGTTCTAATATTAACATGCATTAATTGTTATGGCAAAGAGACTTTCTATTTTTATTTAGCAAATGTTTGTAGAACACACGACATATAAGTCTCAGAACTATGTAAATATTCATTAAATTTTCATAATAAACCTAAAAGTTAGGAAGTATTTTTTATCATTCTTTCATAGTTTGAGAAACTGAGGAAGAGACAAGGCCTTTGCTGAAAAAAAAAATCACAAAACTAACAAGTCATGGTCCAGAATTTGGTCTCAGACATAAAAGTCCCATAGTCTTCATCTTCAACACTGCTGGAGGCTGTCTTTAATAAACATTCATAAATATTTAGATCATGCTTATTAAACATTAGATAATGTTTCATGTCTAAGACACAGTGTTTAACTTGATATCATCCTTGGGGAATTTATGATCCTAATAATACACTGGTGACAGGTGACTTGGACATGAAAATTCATGGCCTCTGCCTTATTGCTTCTGAGAGTTCAACGGAACAGTGGAGTTACAGGTGTGGATTCAACCTGCCAAGGGATGGTGTAAGATAGCGCCGGGTCTCCAATGAGGAGAAAAGTTGTTCCCTACCATTTTCAATGCCATGTAAAGATAAATGCATCAATTTCAATGTCACTGGCACGAACTACAATCTCTTTGAAGACTGAGACTAATTTAGTGTTGTTCACGTGCTTAGAACCCGGTCAGAGTCTATGAAGGGTCCTTTGAATGACTCCTGACTGAGTTTTTACAGCAGCTAATAGAGCTGCCAGTATTAGTTTTGATACATTGAAGATTTCTCTGGGCTACTTCAAGCTTGAACACTTAGTTTCCATGGCAATCATAGCTTTTTCTAGCTCTTTGGGGACAGTGACTCAAAGACTAAATGTCATAAAAACCAGGGTATCTGGAAGTCACTTTACCACGTGGTCTATGTCCTATGCATTTCTAGATTCAATATTGTCCTTCCTAAGAACTCATGGGCCCATTTTGCTTGTTACGAGGTCCTCCAGAAAAAGGAGTCCTGACTGTGACCACAGATTGCCCCATGTTTATGCTGCTATAATGGGCAAATTGTGAATTCTCATATGTCTTTCACCAATGCGGTGGGAAGCACCAGTATCTTGGTACAAGGAAATGAGGAAAACCAATTCAGACGCAGACAGTGCTAACGGTGCTGCTTGCCAGGCCATCTTATTTGTTCTGGGAAATGTGGGTTTATTAATAATAAAGTTTCACAACATGATGGGCACATCTAGACCACAATGTATCGGTCATAGAAAATAATGCAGGAAAAACCCCATTAAGTCACCTGGGCCTGCATCTGCCAAGGCCGAAGGCTATGTTTCTACCTTCTGAGTTTGAACTGCATTTCATAATTTAGATGAAGTACTAAGTGTGCTCTCTCACCTGTGATTCATAGCTAACATTTATGATGGGCACCTTGATGGGAAAATATAAAATAATAAAACATACAGAAAGCTCTAATTTCTTGAAATTTCACCCTGTAACCCAGAGTAAGTCCTTCGCCCACATTTACACAGGAAGAAGCATGGACTAATAGGTTTCAGTCACCAGGAGCACATGGCATCTTCTGCAGGGACTCGTGGGTCAGAGGAAGAAAAACCACCCTTATTTATTTAACACTTATTTATTTAACCTTCTGGCAGGGCGAGTTTGTTGGATTTGGTTTTACATCCTGAGTTACAAAGTTTATGATGGGAAAGTGTGTCAGCTGTTTGCTGAAGGAAAAGAAGACCTCTGTTCTTTGTCTTCTCTGCTCACAGAATCAAGGCTTCATTAGAGAAGGGAAAGCATAGTAAGGGGAAGCAGGAGCCTTCCTCTTCTGCTCTCCCTCCTGCCCCGGAAGCCTCCTGGCATTTCCGGCCTGGCTCACTGCTTTCCTCCCTCACTTCTCTTGTCTCGCCACTCCGGCCAGCCAACTGCTACCCAACTTAAAATGGACTATGTTTTTGTGATAGCCAGCCACACACTTTCTCTGTATGTAGTGTGTTTAAATATGCATCTTCTGCTTAAATTAATTTTTGTAACCACAGTATAGTCGGCGGCCAAAGGCCTGGGCTCTGAACCAGGCAGAGAGAATTTGAGAGTCTGGCTCCATTACTTTTCAGTGAAAACTTTGTGAAGGTAAATGTCCTCATCTGTAAGTGGGAACGGGAGTGGTGTCTACTCCACTGAGCTGGTTTCTCTGTTTAGATGGCTATTTTGAGGCAAAATTGCATATTAATTGCTTAACCTTTTTGCATGTACACCAGTCTATGATTTTTTAAACTTTATTTATTTGTTTGTTTGTTTAGAGTCAGGGTCTCACTATGCAGCACTGAGTCCCTCTCAGCTGAAATGGATGCTAAGAGTCATGTTGTCTTTATTCAGGCATTGCTGTTATGTGGCATTGGTTATAAATGCTACACGGCACACATCTCTAGTTTATTTCTTATTATTGAAGACTATGTCATCATTTTGTTATGACATTTGTGTGCATATATACATATGTAAATAGAGCACATCAAATTGGGGGGAGCAGTAATGGAAGGTGTGGATGTGGGAGGGGAATATAAATACTAGCAAACCATATTATACAAAAACAGGTAAAATGAATAAAACAGGGGTGTTTAAATGGGAGGAGTACAGGGCACAGAGGTGAAGGGGAAGAGTGAACTCAAGAGAAGGGGGCCACAGGAGCCAGGCATTATCAAGGGAGAAATGGGGAAGGCAGGGTGATGTAGTCAGGGAGAGGGGAAAGAGGAATGGTTACAGGAGAGAGATTAGTCATTCTTAGTTGGTGTGAAAAAACAGACAGAGATATATTAGTTCAAAAGCCTTTTGAAAAGTTATATATGTGTGGGGCTAGAGAGATGGCTCAGTGGTTAAGAGCACTGGCTGCCCTTGTAGAGGACCTGGATTCAATTACCAGCACCTTCATGGAAATTAATACCCGTCTGTAAGTCCAGTTCTGAGTTACTCAACACCCTTTTCTGATTTCCATGGGCATTGGACAACATGGATGCACTTGTATACACGCGACCAATACACTCATACACATAAAATAAATAATAAATAAAAAATAAAATATATTTTAAAATTTCACATACAATATATCTGCATGTTTCCATGTGTATAGCTGAAGACTATATAATAAGAAACAGTTCCAGACAGGAGAATTCAAGTTGTTGACCAGATTAGAGATTCCCCAAATTAAACAGGTTATTGCCACAGCCTCACAGAATTTGAAGGTAAGATCCTATTGCTGAAGAGCGGACATAGTTTGGACATAGGACTTAGAACAGTGGAGCTCGAGCTGGCCTGGACAATACTTCTTTGAAGGCTAGCTCTCATAGTATTGGAGGACACTGGGCAGGCTACCAAGGGAGAGCTTCAACTGAAGGTCAACCCCATTCTAATAACCACAACAATGACTGGCACAGCAAGCTACATTGGGGCAATAATGGCATTTTTATCTAGGGAGTAATCAAGAGCTACCTAGTTGGACTGAGAGCCCACTCAGTGGGAGGGAACTCATGTGTGGTACTGTAACCATAGCCAAATACATGTGGTTGGAGGGTCATAGATCTTACGGGAAAGCTTAAGGCTGTCACATCCCTAGACAAATGTAATTTTATTAACTTTTTTAATAAATTAAAAAACGTTTTAATTTATTTATTTTTATTTTATGTGTATAAGTGTTATGCATGCATGTGTGTAAGTGCTCCTGTGTCATGCAGTGCCCACTGAGGACAGAAGAGGTCATTAGATCACTTGGAACTGGAGTTATGGATGGTTAACTGCCATATGGGTGCTGGAATTTGAACCCAGGTTTTCTGCAAGAACAGCCAGTGCTCTTAACTGCTGAGCCATCTCTCCAGTCTGACAAGCGTAATTTCTTACTGTATACTAAATATGGATCCTTATATTTACAGACAAGTATGCAACAACCACTCATCAAAGAAGCTTATTTTGTAACAGATGGAGACTATTACAGAGTTGCACAACTGGTCATACACAGAGAATGAGTGTCTGTTAAATGCCAAATGCTAAGTGACACATCTACAATGGACCTTCTCCATCTACGGTTCACAAAGCAAAGCTGCATCTCTCGACTCTCATCAACGAAGCTCCCTCACGTTACAGAGGGCAATGAATAAAAAAGATCACAAATGGCCGAAGTATAGAGAATAAGTCTGCAGAGTGTGGCTCCTTAGACAGAATTCCTATACTAAACTCCATCCGCTTGGGGCTCAGGGACCATGATGAAATAAAAAACAGAAAAATTGTAAGAGCCAGGAGAGGAGGTGCATGACCCTATGGAAACAGAGTCTTACAGGCTCCTGGGACCCTGCTCATATGAACCTACAGCAATAGCAGCAGCATGCACAAGACCCATGCAAAGTCAAGAGCCACAAATCCAGCACAGAACGGGAAAATGGGCAGCAGGCCCCACTCTTAGCTGAAGAACCATTGGCAGCTGATTATTGCTGAAAGAGAGTAGATCTGCTTAAAGAGAGAAACTCTAGATAGACTGACCAGACCTTAGTGGATAAGCTTGCCCTGAGGGATGTCTAGGGACACTAACGTGACTTGATAGATTTTAATATAAATGACAGAATGCGTGAACTCCAGTCTGGGGACTATGGGAAGGTGTGGACGGGGGAGGGAGCATAAAGGCGCTTTGCATGAAACACACAGAAATTCAATTAAATTTTTTAATTGCAAAAATTCAATAAAAAAGAATTACCTACATAAAACTGAAAAAAAAATTAGTGCTGCTGATTTTTTTGTTCAGACTTTGTGTAGACATACACCTTGAGATCTCAAGTAGATATTTAAGAGTAGAATTTTTGGGCCATATGGTCTCAAACTTGTTATGTGTCTAAGGATGACCTTAAACTTCTGATCTTCCTGACTCTAGCCTCAGTGTTGGGATTATGTACATGTGCCACCACATGGTGCTGGGGGTCAAGTTCAGGGTTTCATGTATGCTGGTCAAGCACTCTACCAACTGACTATCCCTCCAGCCCCAAATGTTTAACTTGAAGCATTCTTAGAGGATTTTTGTTGTTTTTCTTTAAGTTTCCAACATCACACAAAAATGGCTTCCCACAATACTACTCAAAGGGCAACAACCCATACAATTGTAGCTGTTCCTTTTAGGGCATTGCTCCTTGCTTGTGGTCTAGATGAGGAGGTTAAAGCATAGAACTGGTAACTAACTTGCTCAAGATCACAGTTAACTGATGAGTGAACTGGGATGCACGCCTATCTCCCACGTCTTCTGACTGCCTGTGGTATTCACCGTATCTAACGCTACCCCGAGAAGCACAGTTCTAACGATGTCATTCTCTTCTTGAGAAGATGTCAGTGGCTCCTCAGTACACATAAAGGAAAATGTCAGCATGGACACGAGGTGTATAAAACCTCCAGTATTTCCCCACCCATCTCCCCTGCCCCATCTCCCATAATGCTGATCCACCCTATCCCCTCCATCCTCCCTTACAGATGCCTCTGGAAGACTTCCCCTCCAGGAACAACCCACACTTTTCTGGTCCCTGTAGCTTGTTTCAATCTGATCTAGTTTTGTGAAGTCTTATCCATTCTTTAAGGCAGAGCTCAGAGTGTCTCCCACACATTCCTTGTCCAAGTGGTCCTAATGAAAAAAGAAATCTGCCTGTGTTCCCCTAATCCCATACTTATAATAGATGATCAATGGCTGTAATGGGTTGGGCTGAAATGACTGAAAATTCAGTTATGAAATGAATGGGCAAGCAGTGGAAATAGTAATTTTAAAAATTCAACGAATCCCTATTGACAAATTCCTTGGGTACAGTCTAGTACTTAGTATGTCCCATTTGCACCTAAACTGAGGTCTTGCTTCTAATCACCTCTGTGCTGCCACAGACCTTTACTCATGCTTGTGGTAAGTTCTTATCACGTTTTATTATTTATCAACTTACATTTGCTCCACAAGACTGCACTCCTCCAGGGAAGACATTCTGCCTCACTTATTATGTTGCCATTGCGGAACAAGGTGCTGGATTCAGGCTGGAGAGAGTGCTCACAAGGACTTTTGGAGTGAACAAAGTAGTGAACTAGAGGGTGAGTAAAAGAGGGAATGAAGCCCTTCCCCTGACACAGAAAACATCAAGATTAGGTCACACTCTCCTGTCTGAAAGAGGATTAAGAACCTGTAGGAAAGACTCTATTATTCTTACATAAAGGGGTGTAAATAGGAAATGAACCAGTCAAAATAAGTTTATTTGAAGATAATCTGATTCTATACAAAAAATTCTAAATACTCTCCCAGAAAACTCTTAGTTCTTATAAAAACTTTCTTTAAAAATAGTATGCAAACTTAAAACACAAAAATTAGTAACATTATTGTATATTAACGATAAGCACGATGAGAGAAAAAAACCAGGGAAACAGTCTAATTCACAATGGCCTCAAAAATGCATGGGAATAAACATAACCAACAAAGTTGCTCATCTTTATAATGAAAATTTTAAAAAACTGAAGAGAAAAATTGAAGACACTAGATGATGGAAAGATGCTCATTGATTGGAAGAATTAATATTGTGAAAATGACTATTTTACCAAAAGCGAAGTACAGGTTAAATTCAATGCCCATCAGAATCCCAACAGTATTCCTCATAGAAATAGAAACAATAGTCTTAAAATTCACATGGAATGGCAAGAGATCCAGAATAGTCAAAACAATCCTAAGCCCAAGAATAACACTGGATTCACTATCTCTGAATTCAAGTTATACTACAGAGCCATAGAAATTAAACCAGCCCAGTACTGACACAAAGGCAGACAGGTAGATCAATGGAGTTGAATAGAAGACCCAGATATAAACCCATCCAACTACATCCACATGCTTTTTGACAAAGAGGCCAAATATCGACTGGAGAAATAATAGTCTCTTTAACAAATAGTGTTGTTAAACTGGATATTCATGCATAGAAAAGTGAAATGAGAGCCTTATCTCTTTCCCTCTATAGAAGTCAAGTCTAAATGGATCAAAGACCTTAATGTGATACCTGAGATCCTGCAATTGTTAGGGGAAGAAGTAGAGAAAACATTTCATTATATAGGCATAGAAAAAAACTTTTAATAGAATTCCTGTCACTCCGGAAATGAAATTGGAAAGCTTCTATACAGCAAAAGAAAGAGTTAACTGGATGAACTGACAGAGTAAAGAGTGGGAGAGACTCTTTGCTAGCTGTACTTTGACAGATTACTGTCTAGCAAAGAAAAGGAATTAAAAAAAAACTAAACAAAAATCAAACAACCCAATCAATGAACAGCCTACTGAAATAGTTCTCAAAAAGTGAAACACAAGTGACCATTAAACACATGAAAAAAATTGAACCTCAGTAGGCGCAGAGAAATACAGATCACAACAACACTGAGACTCCGTCTTACTCTAGTCAGAACATAGTCTTTAAGAAAACAAATAAAACAAACACTGATGTGGTGGTGGATGGAAGGGAACTTTTATACACCGCTGGTCGGGGTATAAGCTAGCCCAGCCACCATGGAATTTGACATAGCTCTGTAAGTCGTGGGCATTTATCCAAAGATCACCAGTGACCATATCACAGAGCTACTTGCACATCAATGTTCATCACAGCACTATGTACAGTAACTAAGTTATGGATTAACCTAGGTGTCCAGTAAGTGGGATAAAAAAGACAGTATATATGTATATGCATATATTTACATAAATAATGACATTTCTTTCAACTGTAGAGAAACAATGAAGTTATGGCATTTTCAGTGAAATTGATATTAAGTGAATTAAATCAATCTCTCAAAGACAAATATTATGTTTTTTCTTCAATTGAGACTCCTAAGTTTTAAATAAATACGTAAAATTATGCATGTATATATGACACAAAAGTAGAATTAAACCTTTCTAGGGGGACAAAGGGAATGGGACGGGGGAAGGAAGAGAAGAGGGAGTAACATATACTGGCATGAAAATGTCCTTATTTGGGGGCTGGAGAGATGGCTCAGCAGTTAAGAGCACTGGCTGCTCATGCAGAGAACCTGGGTTCGATTCTCATACCCACAGGTTGGCTCACAACCATCCCTAACTCCAGTTTCAGGGGATCCAAGGCCCTCTTCTGACCTCTGTGGGTATTGCACCATGCAGGAGTCCTTACACACATGCAGGTAATACACTCATATACATAAAATAAAAAATAATAAATAAAAGAAAAAAGGAAATGCCCTTATTTAACACAATGCCATGTATAAGGTACATATGCAATGCAAATTAAAAACAATTTGTAAAAAGTAAGAAAAACTCTCCTCTTCATACTCATGTGCTGCTGATTCCAGTCATTCCAAGACAGCTCAACTGATCAGTAAGTATGCATGGGGACTTCATCCCTCCCCGTTCCTTAACCTTTCTTAAACAAGGGACATGAAGGTGAGAAGGAAAGAAAGAGAGAGGAGAAGAAGCAGGAGGAGGAGCACGAGGAGCAGGAGGAGGAGCAGGAGGAGGAGGAGGAAATATGTGTTAATTATACAACAATTACTTATTAAGTGTTAATGAACAAGACCCAGTTTCAACCTTCCAAGACTCAAGGCCGAAGGGATTTGATGAACATTCAGTCACAGCAATAACAATAATGATCTAACTGGTGTTACTATGACTGGTACTATTTTAACTGTACTCTGTGGTATCACTTATTTAGTTCAGAACTATAAGAGAAGCATTTATGGAAGTAACTTAAAATGAAGAGACCAAGGTTTACAGAAGGTGTAAAATAAGCAGAGCTGGGATCAAAGCTGAGGCAACCTGGTTCTGGAATCTCCGTAGAAACAAGCTTAGTGAAGTACCAGGGCCTTTCAGTTTTGTTTCTCTACCACACTTAAGCACACAGTACCTGTCTGCTACTTCATTGTGCTGCCTACCAAGCTAAGAGGTTTTGGGGAAATGATAAAGACCCAATGTGTGATGGAAACATAGTGTGACCTACTGTCGGGGTGAAAGGACGTGGAGGAGAACCACAGCTGGGGGCCGAAGCAATACTACTTGGGTATGAGCTCTGAAAACCCTGGTTACTCACTCATTCTTCTCTGACAAAGAATTGTCCATTCTGGCATTCACACACCAGTGTTTCTGGGTCAGGGGCCATTTTAGCAGTCTGAAGACTTTGTAAAATTGTATTCTAGGGTGAAAGATTTAAAACATCTCAAACCAGAGTTGAATGATTTACCTCAGGTCACACACCTGGCTGGTACAAGCCCCACAACGTCAGTTTCCTGAGTTCCAGCCCAGTGCTCTTTCATTTAAGTCACAGTTTCATGTGAAGTAAGGAAGTTGACAGAGAAAATTATTCAAAATGGGACTTTCCAGAGCCAGTCTAGAATTGGATGGTTGCCTCCTGTTCACTGAAGGCACGCCTTGGTTTCACTGCAGATTTGAAATCTCTCTGACATCACAGGTCAGGGTACCATGTAAGCACTGACTAGCTCTGCTGTGTCCTAAAACCTCTGTCCTGTCTTCCTGTCCTGCTAGGACAGCCTGCCCCAAATCCACAGCCTTCAGTGAAGAAGAGTCCCCACCGGAGGCGGAAACACATCAGCTTCCTAGGGGTTCTTCCCTTAGAGAAAGCTCTGAAGGAAGAGAACAACTCAAAAGGTATTTCTTCCTAAATTCTCTCTAACTCTAGAGTCTTAAACCAAACAAAACCAAATAAAATGGATTTAATGTAGCTCAAGAACTTGGCAGTGATGTTCAGAGAAAATTGCCATTGGACCAGCAAATGTAAACTCCATCACATGGGAGAATACACCTTAAGACAGATCCCTGTGGGCCCATCACCTGCAGCACTCTACCAGAAGAGGCTAGAGTCAAGTATGCAGAAGGAGTTAAAAATAAGCTCAGCTTCGAGTCTTAGCTATGTCACCCACTGGCTGAATGTCTTCTTACTGTTTATCTTTGTTGAGGCACAGTTCCATTGGTTAAAATTGTGATCATAATATTGACTTCTCAAGGGATTGTTGAGAGTGACAAAAGGTTTTCTTTATGGGATTTCTAATAGCTGTCTAGTACTTTTTAGTACGTGTGTGACACCACACTGACACATCTTCTCCCAGGCCTGTGTTTCAAGCCAAATGTTTATGGAGAGCTCTTTGGGAACAAACAAAACACTCTGAAGGCAGAACAGAATCTAAATGGATATATCAAACCAGAAGTCTGTCATACATAACCACAACATAGGAATAAGGTCAGAGCTGAGTCCTTCTTTGGGAAAGAATCCCTCACAGCAACCTGAAGGGCAAAGAATTAAGTCTAATCCACCAACATGTTTAGAAAGTGGACTAGAAGAAGCATACTCTGCTGCAGAGAAACAGGAGGTGGAGGCAAATGTTTTCATAACTGGAGCAAAACTAGTAACTCAAGACCTGAAGAAAAGGCAAAACCTAAGGGCAAAGAACATGATGAGCCGTTGATTCATGAAGCTTCAAAAAACTCCCACAGTAGGCTGAGTTGAGTAATTTGCTGAGAACAGCTCTTTGTCAAAAGATAAATGGGGCCTGGGCATGGGGCCCTAGGTCTGGGACCTCAGTATTGCGGAGTACTGCTAGTTCCAAACTAGCCTAGACTATGTAGCAAGACCCTCCTTTACAGAAAAAGGAATGGCATTGTCAGGTGTGGTGGCACACTCCCTTAAACCAGCACTCTGGAGGCAGAGGCAGGTGGATATCTGTGAGTTCAAGGCCAGCCTGGTCTACATAGCAAGTTCCAGGCCAGGTGGGGTTACAGGGAGAGACTGTATCAAAAAGACCAAAGGGGGGAAAAAAAAAAAAAAGAAAAAGAAAAAGAAATGGCCTTGAGAGATGGCTCAGCGGGTAAGAATACTTGCTGTTCTTCCAGAGGACTCAGGTTCGATTCCCAGCACTCACATGACGGTAACAACTGTCTAACTGTCTGTAACTCCAGCTCCACTCCAGGGGATTGATATTTTCTTCTGACCTCCATGAGCATTGCACCACATGAGTACACCTACCTGCATGCAAGCAATATACTCATACACATAAAATAAAAATAATAAATAAAATATTTTTAAAAATAAGAATGAGATGGAGAGGAAGGAGGAATCTATACTCAGAAGGAAAGTCATATCCAGGCCTGTAGATAGTCTGTGCTATCGGGGTGGTGCCAGGACTTGTCTGAAATGCGCATACCACCTTGTGATGAGGTCTGCACCTGTGATATCTCAAGTAGGGAACTCATGAACACAATCACAGGCTGAGCCAACTGACTGGTGCTGGCGTGCTCCACTTAGGGATGGAGGCTTTCTGAATGACAGGAACACAAATTCAGAGGCCAAATCATGACAAGGAAGTTCAGATTTGAGAGGAAAGAAATATCAAGATCATTTTGTAAGTCAGATTGGGATCCAAATTTCCTAATTTTGTGAGAGGTATGGCCCATTCAAACTTCTCCCTGCTGAAATCAGCAATGATTAGAAAGAGGTATATATAAATGGATATATAATGCATATATAAATGCATCCTCCCCTGAGACATTTCTGGTCCAAATTAACCTTTTGAAGATAATCAATGTCAACTGAAACTTCAATAGTTGCTTGTGGGGCCCGGGCAGGCTTCTGTAAAGCTGCAGCTTAGGAATTTCTTTTTCATGACTGGTCGCCCCATAGAGAGGAGGCTGAGCAGGGAAATGTCTCATGCTGCTACAGCTTACGCACCATTGGGATGTTCAAAGTATTGCATTTCTGGCTTTTCAGGCTCCAAAACTGTGCTGTTCTGTATGCTAAGATGACACAAAGGTTAGGCACACAGACCTGAGGATGTTCATTTTCCTAGACTTTAAAATATCTGTAGCACAGAATGACTCTCAAGGCAAGTTGTTTTCTTTGGGGTTTCCTTTGGTGTCTGTGATGACCAACTTGAGGTATCAACTTGGGCTGCATAATACCTATTACTTAACAAGCAGCTGGGTGTCGCTACACAGATGTTCTATACCTGTGGATGATATCTAAGTTGGGAAAACTAAATGAAAGAAGACCTTGTTCACGTGGGCCTTGTGTAAACTGAAGATCTGGGTCCGGGTTCTATTTACAAGAAGAGTGCCTCTTCCCTCCCGAGTTTCAGGCCATAATTAAATGATATCATTTTAAAGAAATATCTATCAACCTAAACAAACAGGCTACTGAAGGGAGGAAAAGAGGTCATGGGTAACTCAGTGCAACATGCATAAAGCAAGCGTGTCCCGACAGAAGACAAGGCTAGTGTGAGGCTATCCAGAGGAAGCACTTTAATTAATTCATTAATATTATTATTTTTATTATTTGAGACAGGGTCTCATTATAAAGCCCTGACTGGCCTGGAACTTGCTATGTAGACCAGGATGATCTCCAATTCACAGAGATCTGCCTCCCTCTGCCTTTCAAATGCTTGGATTTAAAGATGTGCACTACCATAACCAGAGGTGTAAGGAGAGCATGGCCTTGGGAGAAGACAGCTAAACTCAACAGAAGCCAGGGAAGGAAGACGGAAAAGCAGGTCTCTGAGAACAAGGACTGCAAGGCTGACAAAGGACGTGGGAAGAACCCTTATTTTCTCTTGGATCAAAACATCACTGAGGCATGCACATGTGCATGTACCCATCAGACAGACTGCAGCCAGCACACAGGGAGCTGGAGGATTCACTGTCAAGGCAAGAACCCGGTGTAACTGCGTACAGCAAAGGCATCAAAAAATTTCATTTATTATTTTTATTTGTGACTGTACTGCTCCATGTGTCACTGCACCCTGTTTTGCAATGCCTACGGAGCTCTGATTTCCTGGAACTGGGGTTTTGGATGGTTGTTAGCCGCCATGCAGGTGCTGGGAATCCAACCTGTGTCCTCTGCAAGAGCAGTCAGTGCTCTTAATTGCTGAGCCATCTCTCCGGCTCCCAGCAAAAGCATTTTATGACATGGAATCACCAATGTCTGAAAGACTTGGAACCTACAAATGCCTGAAAAGTCTCTTCTGGTGCATATGCCTCATGCTTCCGGTGTGTGCTTCCTTCCCCGTAGCTGAACCTTTGTTCATTTAAAGCCTTACCAATTGTGCGACTTGAGCTAGAGTCTCCGGCACATTCTAGTAGGACTCCAGTTTTTTCAGAGTACCTGTCCTTGCAAAGGCATCAAATGGAGAACTCTGAGGTTTAGGCTTGCCTTTGTCATCCAAAAAACAGTCACATCGCCAAACAGAATGAAAAGTCTCTTTCAGAAGGTCAATTTCTGGTTGTGCAGATGGTAGTCCACATTATCATTACAGGTTTTTGGAACAAATTTCCTTCTACAGACATACATTGTATCAAGTTCCCCAAAGCTGGATAGGTGCTAAATCCCTCAGGCTCACTGTTACCAGGAGCAAACTATTCTTTATCAGAATGTACTCCTGACTCAAGAAAGACCTCTTTGGGGCTGGCAAGATGGCTCAGCCGGTAAAGGTGGATGTTGCCAAGCCTGATGACCTGAGTTCAATCCTGGGGTCCCACATGGTGGAAGGAGAGAACTGTCTTCTGCCAGTTGCTTTCTGAGCACACAAATGCACCCCCTCAAAATAAACAGACAAATAAATAAATATAATAAAATAGAAAGAAATTAGCATTTATTTAGTGCCTTTGGTGTACCAGCCACTGCTCTATACTTAACATATACAAGTAGCTTCTTTGGTCTCATGATGATTCAATGCAGTAAGTTCTATTATCCTCCTTGCACATACAAGAAAATCTAGATGCAGAGATGTTGAATCATTCATCTATAATCATAGGAAAAGAAACGAATAGAATGGATTTAGACAAGGAAGTCTATGTTCTTCTTAATCCCAAGGTGAATGAGAGGGGCAGGAGCTGACTCCATGACAAAGCAAGTTCAGGTCCTGGGAGGCCAATATATGCATTCCCACTTTTGCATGTGAAAAAGTGAAGCAAAATCAGCAGCTCGTACCTACATTCACTTTGTTATGTGCTGTCATGCCTCAGTTCATGTAGCATCTGCAGGCTGTTCAACCGCGCATGGTCTATCATAGTGGCACCAGGTGGACAGTGTGGCGTAGATCATGGGCTTTAAAAAAAAAGATTCGGTGCGTGTGTGTGTGTGTGTGTGTGTGTGTATGTGTGTATGTATAGGTGAGTATAGTTGTTCACGGAGACCAGAAGAAGATATCAGATACTTTAGATCCCTTGGAGCTGGAGTTTCAGGCAGTTGAGAGCAGCCCAGCATGGTGCTGGGCGCTGAACTCAGGTCTTCTGTAAGAACACTGTGACTTTTTAACTACTGAGCCATCTCTTTAGCCCTCCCTCCTAAAAAGGTTTTATTTTTAATTATTTTTAAAATGTGTGTGTGTGTGTGTACGAGTGTGTGCACATGGTTGTGGGGATCATGGACTTTCAAGCAACAGAGATCTAGGTTTCAGTTCTGATTTCATCACTTGTTAATCTTCAGTCTTGAGTAAGCCCATATTCTCCCTGAGGCTCTCTTTTCAATTAGTGAAACAGGGATCTTAATACCTGCAAAAACAATACATAATAGACACAAAGGGTTCGACATGGGAAGTGAATCACTGCAAGCCGCTTTCCTCTCCTGCAGCTGGAGGCAGGCATGTGGGACTTTGCGAATTCCTAGGGTTAGCCAGACAAGAGGACAACTGCGGGTGCCCAGAAAGTTTACAGAATCTGCTGCAGCTGCCTCGACTGGCCAAATGATCTGGATGAGCGCATTGCCTCAGTTCACTTCATGGCCACAGTGAAGGAGGGGAAGGAGAACAGCACAGGTCACTCTCGTCCTTGTCAACAGCTCTGGCAGGGGGAAGTCAATACAACAAACTAAGATCCAGGGAGTTCTGTTGTCTGTTCTCTGTTTCGAGGGGACAGTCCCTGCTTTGTTTCTCTTCTCTCTGTTGAATGACTTCTCTGAAATGCTCCTAACTTCCGAGAACAGCTCGAGAGGAGATCTACAGTGATCAGCAGTGAAGAGAATCCGTCCTGTCCCCAGGATCATACTGGCTCTGGGATTTAGGGATAGAAAAGGGACTTAGGTGGCCTCCTTCCTTCCTCTGCTTTCTCCTAGCAATTTTCCAGTTTCACTCTTCTGCAGGCCAAGGTAGACCTCTCCCTGTGGAGAGGAGAAGCGGGTAAGGCATGCATGAGTGCTTTCTCCCTCATGGTAAGTGAAGGGGCTTGCTGTCTTCCCAGGAGTCAGAGCCTTCCTGCATACTGGGCTCTGCCAATAGGATTTTTCTTGTCTGTAAAGGGCAGCTCTGAGCCTGCTTTGGTTTCTACTCCTGCTGAGCTGCCTGGGCTGAAAAACCTGTGGCTGAACAGGTGTGTGTCAACCCTGCAGGCTAGATTTAAATGCAAGCACAGTGAGCTGTGGGGCTGTACTCAGGCCAGCTTACAGGCTTATGCAAGACAGAGCTTCAGTTAACTAAGATCTGATTTACCAGAATCCTAGACCGTTCGCCATTCTTCTTTATACTTTGTCCTTAAAGGTAACAGCCATAATTAGGGTCCTCACATGTTTGGTATCAGTTCATTCTCCCTCCTGCCCCTCCCCAATGTTCTAGAATATGCCTGAGAGACAGAATCCTGTCTTCAGTTCTTTTTAAAGAAATATTTTACCTATTATCTTTATTTTATGTGTATGAGTACATTGCCTGCATATATGTGGGTGCACCCTAGTCATGCAATGCCTGCACAGGTCAGAAGAGGGAGTCAGATCCCCTGAAGCTGAAGTTATGGATGGTTGTTAGCCACCATGTGGGGGCTGAAATTTGAACCTGGGTCCTCTGCAAGATCAGCCAGTATTCTTAACCACTGAGCAGGCCCTCCAGTCTCACCACCTTCAGCTCTAAATCGATTTCTGTACACCAGTTTCTTTATGGAGGAGGAAATCATTTAAAACCTTTAAGAAAGATTGCCTTTAGATTACGTAGCAGTCCCCATTACTTTTAGGAGATATAGTTCAAGACCCCAGTGATGTCAAACACTGCAGATAATGCTGAATGCACTCTGTATACGCTGTTTGTTCCTATGCATATGTACCCAGGGATGAAGTTTCATTTATATATTGGGCACAGTAAGAGATCAGCAGCAACAAACAATAAAATAGAAAGTTACTATATTAAGTCAGGTTACTTGAAGCACTCAATCCAGGTGACAACTGAGTAATTAACGGGCAGGTGTATTATACAGCATGGATCTTCGGAGTGAACTGGTGACTCAGCCTGGGCAGGATGGAGCAGGATTCAGCAAGGTTTCATCACACAGCTCAGAAGCACATTTGACTGAAAACTTAGGAATTTTTTCCTGGAATTTTCAGTTTATTACTTTTGGGCTGTGATTGATTAAGGATAACTGAATCTTCGAAAGCAAAAATGGAGGGTTTTCTGTTTAGAGTCTCTTTTGCTACCAGAAGACCTGAATCTTTAGCTCCCACAACCTGATCACTAGTAGGAGCTAGGCGCCATGTGAGGCCTGCTAGGTAAGGCCAGTCCTGATTCTGGCACTTTCTCAGTGCTTTGTCTATGTCAAGTTATTTAATCCTTACAACTATCTTATAAAACATGATGTGTACTTCCATCCTAATGGGAAGATAAGGCAACTGAGACACAGAGAGATTAAGGAATTTGTCTCAAGGGCACATGGGGGCAGAGCTGGAATTTGAAGCAGGTACTGGGCTTACTCAGAGCCATTCCACATAGCTTTTGTTATTTAATCTAGCAACACGCTTAGGAGACAGACTACTAAAGTGCTCATTTCCAGATTAAAAAAAATAAAGTCTTAGAGATGTAATTTGTCTGAGAAATTGATCTTGATTCCCAGCTCAATTCAACTCACTAAGCTTTTTAAGTACTTATTTTGTGCAAGGCACTGTGGTGGGCACTAAGAGAAAAGTACTGTTTAATATGATAAACTATATATGTTTAGTCCCTTGGCCTCCTTCTGTTTCTTTTAACCTTGCCTCTTCTTGCTGAAGTGATAGTGCAGAGTTCACGTCGAGTGCCTTGAAGTCACATGCAGTCAAGGTTAGTGGGGAACGTGGGCACCGTACACGTGCCCCAAGAGCCAGCAGAGATTTAGGAGAGCCCGAAGAAAGCCGAATAAAGCACCTCAGCTCCTCTCCAACAGCTCTGGGGTGACGAGGGCGCTCATTCATTCTGTTTGTTCGTTCCAGAAACATTCACTGGGCATCTGTTACATCTTACTGTCAGTTGGGGTGTAAAACAAGAGACTCATGAACTTAAGGAGAGAATCAGGTAATTACAATGCAACATTTCAAGTATAATTTTGAGATTATGAGATACCAATTATGAGTTTTTGAGATCATAACTGAGCAGGGCTTGAGGGGACGCATTCTGAAGACAGCAGCTAGGGCGTCTTGAGGGATGAAAATGTACTTTCCAGGGGGAGATGGATGAAGCATGCAGTGTTTTTGAAACATGGACTGTGTACTAGGTCTTAGATTGAAAGTACATGTTTATTTTAAGCCTTACTCCAGAATCCAAGGGTCTGAAAACCTGCAAAGTCAGTGTGAAAAGGAGGGAGGCAGGCAGCTGGCACCCTTAGCACACACAACTCTTAGCTACAGAAGGCAGGGGGGGGGCAGCCAGAGACTAGGACAGAGAAGGAGTTGAGAGCAAAGTTCTGAGGGCCTGTGTGCCTAGTACGAAAGCTGGATCTTAAAGATCAAGGAGAGGCAAATATGAAAATAACATAACTGCTACAAGGTTTAGAAGAAGCATTCTGGAACCAGAGAGGTGGCTGGGTTGAAGTGGGCAAAGATTGAGAACAAAAAACCATATTGCAAGTCTGCCATAATGGTTTAGGTCCAGGAGGGTAAAGTGCTGCACTGGGGGGAGATGAGAGACTGGAGAAAAGACTGAAGGAGGCAGCTGTGCTGGGCGACAAGAGAGATGAAAGGGTGAATGGTGACCATGTTCCTCCAAGCCAGGATTGGAGAAAAGGGGACCCAGGTAGAGGGGCGAAGAATCTGGGTCTCTTAAAGGCATCCTTGGTGATAAATAAGGGAAGGCAGAAGTCCACGGGGTGGACGCACAGGGGTTGAAGTGAGAAATGAGCTCTATAGACAACACAGTAAGCAGATTCTTACGCTTTATCTGAAGAGATGCTGAAGGTGGCTCCTTGGCTTTGAGCCTTGGAGGTGCAAGAGCCCAGGTATGGGGCAAATGGCAGCAGTTCCTGTGGCAGCCCAGGTAAACAGCGCTGCCAGGCGTACCCAGGAGGAGGTAGAGGCTGTGTCTTGGAGACTTTTCTCTGACACACCTGGGAGCTGCACGATCAGGCTTGAAGCAGGCAGCAGCTGGGGTTTGGGAGGACACAGGCACGTGGATGGCCTCCTGTGGGTGCAGTGCTGCGGTAGGGGCAGCCAGAAGAAACAGCCTATCTCCCCAGCCTCCTCTTCCACCCTTTGCAACATAGTCCTGGTGCTGCAGATGGTGCTGGCTGCGTTGGTTCACAGGCTCCAGCTTTGTGACAGAAAGGAAAAACTCTCTCTCTCTCTCTCTCTCTCTCTCTCTCTCTCTCTCTCTCTCTCTCTCTCTCTCTTTATCTCTATCTCTCTGTGTGTGTGTGTGTTTGAAGAAAACTATTTATTCAGGAACTGCACGTCGACAGTGATTTGCCCAGACAGTTTATGCCACTGAATTAACAGCAATTTCACAGCGATGGGGCTGAACAGAGCCAGAGGAAAGGCTCATCTTTCAAAGTAGAGTGCCTTCCTTTATGGTCTCGGTTACAGCAGTCACTTCTGTGCACAAAACATCTAGTTGACAATATCTAGGTATTTTCTGAGTCTACCCCAACCGATGAAGAAGAAAGGCTGGAACTAAAATGCAGAAAGAAACTCTTTGGAGACAGGTCTGTTACAGTATAAACTTCTCCTTTCCTCTCATAGCAAAACCTGATGGTTGTCTTTGTAAAAAAGGAAAAAAAAAAAAAGTCTGTATCTAGGTCCCTGGCAGTGATTTGCCTCTGGGAGGGCCAGCAATCTATTTAATGACTCCATTGACGTCAATAGCATAACTGAAATACTTACTAACATGCATGATTCCAGCTTTCAGAGGAGGAGGGTGGACGGTGTTTCTCGGCAGAAGGAAAACCCGACATGGAGTCGATGTGGAATGAACTCTGTTTTTTCACACAACTACGGGGACATTAGTTGCTGCTGGTCTCCTACTCTCCATTTAGTATGAAAAAGTTTTCTTGATAAATGTAGAAATTAATTCTGAACTAGTGAAAGTAACCACTAATGACATTATATTTGGCTACATTTGCTCAAAGGTAATAACATTTTAACCACACTCTGGCTGACTTATGAATGATTTTTACTTATTTTTTAGTCATAGATGGAAATAATTGAAAATCAATACAAACGGCGGAGTGGTGAGGCTGTAGAGTAAACTTTTACAGGACAACTATTTTAAAGATTTCATTTATTATTTTATAATTTCATTGTGTATGAGTGTATTGCCTGCATGCATGTTAGTGCACCGATGTCGTACACCATCTCTGGAGGTCAGAAGAGGTGCTGGATTCCCCTGGACCTGGAGTTTCAGATGGTTGTTAGCCACCATGTGGGTGCTGAAAATTGAACCTGGGTCCTCTACAAGAGCAGACAGTGCTCTTAACCACTGAGCCATCTCTCCTGCTCCAGGACAGCTATTTTCAGACAAAAGCAATTCTTACAAAACAGATGTGGAGGAGCTATTCTTAGAATTACCAGAGCTTTATTGGTATGTTTGTTCCATTAGTTTGTATATGGGCTATTTAAACACTCAAGGTGAGTAAATCAGCAGATTATACTAGTAATTCCATACATTATTCAGAGAACTGAAGAAAATGCCTGATATTTCTATTTTCCCTTTTCCTTTTGATAATTTTCTCTGGATCTCCTTCATGGTGAGTGGTCACAGTCCTTGGTAACAAGATTAATTTTATTCTTGCAGCCTGAGTGTTGCAATCTTGCCTGGCAGTTCTTGCTTCATGCAGAAACCAAGCAAAGGTTCTGCTGTGCTGGGCTTCCTTCTAATCATCTGACACAGATCAGCTTTCAGGCCGTCACTGTGGTCCTCGTGGGCCCTCTGCCCATGCACACGCTGTCCCTCTCCCATCTCAGACCCTGGGAGTTCTGGCAACAGTTTGATTTTCTGAGTTGCTCAGAGTCAAAGACAGTACACCAAGCCCCTTGTTCATTTCTCGAACACACCCTGCATCTGATGCATCCACCTGAAGCGAAAATCAAGTGAACGCACAGAAGGAGTCCATATTTAGAAATGGGCTTCCTAGCAAAAGGCCTCTTCTGTTTTATCAACTGGTAGTCTTATCTTCTTCCGGGGTGACTGAATGTGTATTAGAAGAAATGGATGCCCTGGAGTACTGGAAAAATCTTAATTAAAGCTGTGGCTCACATTGGTCAACACATTTCAGACTTTACCAATCACCACAGCCAATGTTGCACACACCTAGGCAGAGGTAGATGCTGTGCCTGTGGCAGGCTGGCCAGAGGTCATCATGGTAATTCTCTAATTATCTTGGTGACATGGCTGGCTGCCATTTCTGATGATCTGTCAACTTCTGGGTTATTCTAAGAACAGCAGACCTGTTATAGTGTGATGTCTGTGTTCTATTTGTTCATTAGTAAAGTTTAGAAGCAAAATATTATCAAGGAACATCCCACCCCATGCGTCAGTCTGACTGCTACAATATTATATATATACATATATATATATATATATATATATGATACATCTGTTATAAATCAAGTCACATTTATGTGACTCAGAAGTGGTACCTATTAAAAGCAATATTCCTTTAATCCTTTTGTATACTAAAAATCCTTTTGCAAAGCGATCACTTAATAATTTATCTTCTCAGTAAATTCTTCCTTTCATGACATAATCATAAACACTAGTGATTCGTAAGCATAAAGGACAGACGATTTGGAGAACATGGTACAGTTATCAGGTAACCATGTGGGCACACCCATAATGTACACTAACTTTTTTTCCCCAGCTATCTGATTTTTTTTTTCTTCTACCAGAAGTTCAGAATTTTCAGTCTTCTGTTTTAAATATGTACAGGTGAAAGGATTCAAGTTTGGAGTTTTCTTTCTTTTAGTCTTTTATTTCCCACTTCTGTTTTAATGCTTGAGTACTACACAGAAAAAGTCTAGAATTCATGCTTGCAAAAATGCAAACATATGATACAAATCATTAACCACAGCTTTAGAACCTTCGGCACACCCAGGAGGATTTGCTGCAGTCTCCTAAGTCCTGGCATGTAAGGCTTCCACTCTGCTCCTTCTGAGTTTAAAACCCTCCATGACTTAACTGTGGGTTTCTTACTCAGTGGCAAAATGTCAGCTTCTTGGACTTAACTCTTTTTATTCAAAACTTGTACAAATACATTGCCTGTTTATAAACATGTAGAGAACGTACCTCTAACATCCTCTAATCTCAGTGCAATAACTGATTTGGATTATGAAAGAGAAACGGTACTGAATACTGTTCCTAGGCACAGAGACACTGGCTCATTATTAAATTTTACCTTTGTGAACATTTTCCCTCAAATACAGTCCAAATTTTATGTAGTTTTCTTGGCCAATTTGACATTTACTTTGTTCCTACTGTGTGGAAATAATTCACCACATCACAATGACAGAGATGAGTAAGGGGCAGCCCTGCCTTTCAGAGAGTCAGTTCTGGGGAGGGAGAGCAGGCAGCCAGGGACCAGAACATCCTAGCTCTAAGTTGTTGCCATAGCATAAGAAAGGAACAATTATACGGAATAAAAAACAAGTTGTCTTTTCAAAAGAGAGGAATTTTCTGTTGACCATGAGAGCCGTGGATTGCTTTGGATCACAGTGAGAAAAGAGGTATTTCAGACCAAGAGATTTCCTCTTGAACGTTTCAGTTCATCATCAACTGTAAGAACGAACTGTAGGGATTTAACCTTGGGCTTCTCACCATTAACTTTCATAATGAGTTGAACTTCATGTGTATAGACAAAGAACGAGAGAAAAAGAGGAAAAGATGGAAGAGGAAGAGAAGAAAGAAGAAGGAGAGGCGTAGGGAGAGCAGGAAAGGAAGAGGACAGAGAAGAGGAGGAGGGCAAGAAGCAGAGGAGAATGGGGTTCAGAGCGGAAGGCGGGGGGAGAACAGAAGGAAGAGGAGGTGGAAAAGAAGAGGAAGAGGAAGAAGAGGACAAAGGAAGAAGAGGAGGCGGACCCCTCTTAAGACTGACTCGCATACTTGTATCTGTGTGATCAAAGTGTGTCAGACTTGACTAAAGAACTATCTTGGTGCTAAATATGTTTAAGTTATTATGGATATCTTGTGCTTTTTAAATCTTCCATTTCAATAAAACTATATGAGTTCAATCCCAGTGCTTCTAAATGAAAACCTGATTTTATTTTCATAAAAACTTTACATACTAAAGCAGCACTCCAGTTCACTCTGCTTGCTCGGGGCCATTTGTTTTTCCATTCCCTTTTAAAGCTTCTATTTAAACAAACCTCTTTGTCACATGCTGATAAATATTAAAATAACAGGAAAAATCTGCCCGACTTATTTAAGCTGATAGTGAGAACAGAACACGGGACGTGTGTCTTCTTCCTTTTCTGCTGGTGGTTAACCAGTAAGAAGATTTTGAAACTTGTAATTACGTAATAATTGGTACCACTACAGTCTCTTCCCAAAGCCAGGATTGTTGTAGTCTGCCGCACAGACAGACAAAAACAAATTGCCTAAGTGGGATTGCCATCTCTTTTCTTCCATCCATTGTTTTAAAAGTATTTAGCAAAAGAAAGGACTGGCGGCTAAGTTGTAGTCACTGTGCCAACGGTCACACAATTATCTTTCCAGCAGCATTTGGCTAATGAGTTAATTCACAGAAATGTTAAGGACCGCCTTTATTCCTGGTATTTGCCAGTATTTACCATAAGAAAAGGGAAACATGGTCTGAATATTCAAATTGGTATCAAAAACATCTTGGTAAAATTGGCAAACAGAAAGGCTAGCCAGGATTCCTCATGTACAGGTCACTAAGATGAAACAACGGAACTGTCAAAACAAGCTCCTTTGATCTTCTAGTACACAACACACATATACACTAAAACGTTAGTCTGTGTCTTTTTATAAAATTCCTAAAGGAAGTAGTGCTCCCAGCATGATGAGGTTTTGAAGTCTGTAGATAGAAGACTACTTCTTTCTATTTCATATCACAGGGCTTGGGAATAAGCCCACCTTTCTTAACATTTTTCTTTCACTTTTATTCTTGTTCTCAATCTTTTTCTTCTAAAAACATTTTCAGAAGCATATACCATAAGTGCTTCAGGAGCCAATGAGCAAATGGAATCCACTGCCTTTGTTCCCTTCTTTTAGAAGCTGGTCTTTTATAACACTGTTTTGAGATTCTTATAGTCATCACAGAAGCATAACCCAACATCCAAGGAGGATCCTGAGTATGAAGGAAGAAGGGGAGCCACACTGTGAGATGTCAGGCAGCCTCCATGTGAGCTCACCTCAGCGGTTCCTTCTGGTGGTCTGCTGAATACCCCCTCCCCAGCTAAAATACTGGAACAAGGTGCGGTGGTGTGTGTGTGTGTGTGTGTGTGTGTGTGTGTGTATGTGTAGAACTCCTGGTCTTGAAAAATGTCACCTGCCTGGCTGCATGTGATATGATGACTGTATGCTGAACACATCTCCACCCGATTCCTCCATGGCGGCCCTTCCTCCCAGCAGCTCTCAGAACTCTGGAAAAGCAGATGGACAGTACTAAAAGATGAAGGGTGGACATCTCTAAAACACACACTCTGGATGACTGCCAAGAGGAATGATTGCCATCTGGAAAGAACTTTTGGTTTCACACCTGGCAGGCAGATCAGGTAGATCTATAGCGGCTGCTAAGAGAAAACCATTCATGTGCCCTGGGGACCTTGGGCCAATGAGGGCACCCTGGGGAATCTTTGAGGTTAGCTCTCCTGGAGTTCACAGTGAGCTGAGGACAAGCTGCGTTCTTGACACAGGTCTGCCTTCCATTCCTCTTCTGAAAACAGCTGGATCACACGTTCCATTCTGAAGGCCCTATGCATACATTGGGCAAGCTGTGTAACATGGAGTGAAGTGAATACACCTTTGAAAAAAGCCACCAAGATGCATATTTCTGAGGGCCAGAGTATGGATACAAATGCTGTCATTCTAACAACAGTTTTGAAGAGGAAGCACATTTATTGTTTTGGAAGATGGAGCTGGATCTCCTGACATGGCCTACCTTGCAGGCTGACTCTGGAGACTGGAGCCTGACTAGCCGCTGGCGACCTCCTGTGGAGAAGCAGAAAACAAGGCCTAAGTATGCATTGAAAAGCCCCTCACCTTCTGATGATCCCTGTGGAGGTTTCCAGGCCATAATGAGCAAGTCAGTGACTTAACACTAGCTCCGGAAGGCAGGCTCCGGTAACGTGGGCAGATGACTGCAATTCTCTCACATCCAGATGGCCTGGAATTTCCCTCTGTGTAGCCTCAGGGTGCTACAGCTCACCAGGAAGGAAGTTGTTTACTTCAGGTCCCTAATCACTTCAGGTTCCTAATCAACATCTCTGTTTTAGGTTTGCTGTCCAAGGAGTCTGTCAGAAAAGGAGCCACTAGCTTAGGCTTTACTCTAAGTAAGTGTCAATGTAAATCTTAGTTCTTTGAGGGCACTGCTATAGAAAGTTATGGTCAGAGGAACCCTTAGATATTAATCAGTTTAGGACCTGCATTATCTGCACCCACCACGCAGCCACAAGCCCTAGAGATCCAGGTTGCTTAATCAGGGACACTGCTCTTCATGGACGAATAAGGCATCATTCTTCATCATATTCGGCCTGCTTTCATCAAAGGTCAAATGAAACAAGCAAACAAACCATGTTCCACTAATAGTGCAACTCCTCTTCTTTTTTTCCTTTGTTTTGTGTGGGATATATATACATACATATATATATATATGTATATGTACACACATGTGTGCACATATGTGGTGTACATAATGTGTGCATGTGCTTGTCCGTACGTGGAGCCCAGAGGTTGAGATTGAGATATCTTCTTTGATTGCTTCTCCACCTTACTTTTTGAGACAGGGTCTATCACTGGACCTGGAGCTTGTCTTTTTTGGCTAGGCTGACTGGCTAGTGAAGCCTTAGAATATGCCTGTCTCTGCTTTGCCTCCTAGCCTGTCTCACCATGCAGACTTTTCCTTTCCTCTTGGCCCTTCCTTCCTTCCTTCCTTCCTTCCTTCCTTCCTTCCTTCCTTCCTTCCTTCCTTCCTTCCTTTCCTTCTTTCTTCTTCTTTCTTTTCTTTTTTCCTTCTCTTTCTTTCTTTCTTTTCGCTCTTTGCTTGTCTCATCACCCTTTTGCTTTGCTGGATTCTCTGTCAGACTCCCCAAGATTCTCAGCGTGTTGCTGGGAGCCCTTTCAGCCTCTCAGTAATAGTATGGTGCAGTGGAGTCAGACTTCAAGGTGCCTCAGAGTAATCTGCAGGGTGTACTAGAATATTTTGCTCCACCTTGCCTCTGGTCTCTGATTCTATTAGTAGACCTGCTGTCAGCCCTGCCTTTGGGATTCTAATGCAGTGCCCTGTAGTCAGTCCTGCCTTTGGGGCTCCTGATGCAATGCAGTGCCTCACTGGGTCCTGTAGTGACCCTGTCTATAGGGTTTCTGATAGTGGTCTGCAGTAGACTGAGGAGTCTTCATTTCTCACAAACCACAAGATGTTGCTGATACTGCTGGTCTCAGAAGCATATTTTCAGAACTACTGGTACTAAGACTCTACTCCACTAAGGAGAAATGGGATCTTGTCAGTGATCAAGAAAGAGATCTAGACCAGGTGTTTTCAGACATGCGTGTAACTGTTCTAGCATTAGAAAAGATATTCTAAAGAGATCCACTTGTGCTGTCAGACTACTGAGATGAAGGACCCTAAGAAATTGGAATTTCTACAGGAGTCTCATGCTGGGAGAAGGAAATGGCTGAGGCCTTGGAGTCAACCAGAGGGTAAGCTTGTTTCTCTGAAGAGAAACAGTGCTGATAACTTGTCAGAACAACTTGCAGGACAGACGGAGACCTGCTGGGGCAGTGAAAGACAGACAGGACTGGGGACTGAGACGATGGACAGTAACATACCCTGACCAGGACAGTTTAGTTACAGATAGCTCTTGTCTTCTATTTAAACCTAACTTTCCTGTAAGGAGTGTGAGGACAGACTTGTGCTCGGGAGTGGGGGGAAGGGAATGGGGGAGTGGCTGTGGTGGTGTCACTCAACCTCTTCTCAGTGTGGCTGCATTGACTAAATCTCCTTGTTCTACTCTTTGTTACTTGTCTCTTTAACTGGTATATGGGTTGACGAGCTGCCAGGGACCAGATTTTGACTCTAAGAAGCTCTGGTCACATGAATGAACATTAGACCAATTTATAAGCCATTAAATAAATACCTTCCTCCATCCCTGAAGAGTTCCTTTTAGGATGTCTGGCATAGCGCCTAGGAACCTGCATTTTAAACTCTCATATACAAGCAAGTCTGAAGAAGAAACCAAGTTCTAAGTGATGGAGGCCTGCAAGGCTATTGTTGAAGAAGGTTCTGCCTGATGGTCTGCCACAATAGTGGTTTTCTTCTCAACCATTTCAAATCACCTTGGGGATAAGCAAGCTTTTATGTAGCTACACTTTATAGCTGCAAGTTTCGCGGGGGTTCACAGCCACTACTGACTCACTGAATTTCTTGTGGGTGACAGGGCAGGAAAACCCTAATCCCATGACTGGGGTTCTCTGCCCGGCACAGCGTTGGGTGCCTCTTAGCTTCCACTGGGAGTGCCAACATTTCATTTTAAGGGTTGGGAAACTGAAGAAACGTACTGTAGCGTATGCGGTTTCTAATTGGCAGGGCCGGATTCAAAGCCAAGTCTTTCTGAATTCAAAGTTCAAGCTCCTTTCACTAGGCCAGTTTTGGAAACTAGGGTTCTAATCCTGAGGGTTCAGCTTTGTATGTAAAGTCCTTTGCTTTTTGGCCTCAACATATTTTGCCAGCTCATCTGTAGAATTCCTCTCTGTCTGCCATTTCCTCTCAAACCACACACTGGCTGTGTGTTCTCTGTATCTCCTACTTCTCCCTTGAAGAATTCCAAAATTATAATTAAACTAGGCACTGTCTAATTAGTGTTTGATAACTCCTTAGATTAAAGATCAACTTATTTAGGCAAGGAAGGATTTTTCATTACTGGGCAATACAATGGTACCTAACATGGCCTTTATGCTACATGCTCAGCAACACTTAATTGAGTAGAAGAATGGATGGATGGAGGGATAGAGGGATGGATGGATTGGTGAGTGGAAGAACTGATGTATAATTTGCCCAGGCAAAAGTCAGCTATGTCCTTTGCATTGAACACATGCTGCCCCTTTTCTGCAGATGCTCAGGTCATTCTTCTCTCAGGGAAAGTTCTCCTCACACTCAGTATCACCCACCCTTCAAGATTACACATCTTCTCCAAAAGGACACTATGTTCGTAATTGAAAATGGGCCTTCTCTAGCTTTCGATACTGTAGGACCATTTCCTTTATGTGATGAGTCATCTGTGTACGTTTGATCTCCACTGCAGCTCTACGCCCCACTCATGGTAGGGTCCAGTCAGAGCTCTTTCCTCTCATGTTCTGAAGGACCCGCCCACTTCCTGACAAGGAGTAGGAATTCCACAAACATAGGTGGACTAGTGATTTAGTTGATGGGAGAGTGATTTGAAGGCGCAAATATACCCTGAACATTCCAGCTAGCATCTTTTCACATGCAGTCTCGGTTCGAAGCCTGTCCACTGTGCATGCTCTCCCACTGTTGTGTCTTTGTAGACATTTAGCTCCAGGATATTTCAGAGTAGCTTTGTCACATATCTTGCATCTGTACTCACCTGTGCTATGTAGTCAATTTCCTAAGCTTACTCTATTATTACAGTACGTACACTGCAATGCAAGTCACACCTTCCCAGCTGTCTCGCAACACACCTGTGAGGCAAACACTGCATTTCATATAGAAAGGTGCCTTCCTATAGTCTGTAATGGCATTTGGTATGTTGTGCTTGTAATGCATGTGCATTGGATTCACAGTACATTTAAATTTATTTTACATCTCTGCCTGAGTTTCCAAGAAGGCTTTTTTTGAAGGGAGACCATGATCAAGGACTTCTTAAATGTTGGAAATATCTACTTTTCTAATACCATGGCTGCTCATAGCTTCCATCCAGGGATTTCTTGGAAATTACATGTTACATAAATTCTTTTGTCTTGCAAGTTAGTCTTGAAAATGTGGCTTTTATTTACAGTTGTTAAGTCAGATAACCATCTCTGTGTGGGGGAAAGAGTGAGGGCCAAATTTATTTATTTGGTTTATTACTCTTCCTCATAAATGATCCAAAAAAGAGGTTCAATATACTTTACATGAATGGCTGCCTACTGGAAGCCAAGTTACGGCTTGTAAGACATGAAACAGCCAGTTGGAAAGTTGAGATGAGCAGGGAAGGAAACAATGTCCGCTGCCTGGTTTCCAGTGGTTTCTGACTTATCGAAGAATCATAGGGGTTCTGGATTTGGCTGCTGAGGGCAGTGATCAAGTAGGGATGGTAATAGGCTCACAGCAGGTGATGCTTCCTAGCTGGAACCACACAGTGGAGAAAGGACTGGCCTGTACTAGAAACCAGAAATCCTAATCTTAATCCTGGTTCTGGCACTATCCTAGTGTGTAGCTTTTGGCAGCTCTCTGAACCCCAGTTCTTCCTCACTTGAGGAGAGCAAGCAGCAACTAACACAACTGCTGATTTACAGTGTGTGAGGTCCTGTGTGAGGGGTTCCCGTATATTTCCTCACTTACTCTAAGGAAATTTGGCTAGGTTTTTTCCATCTCTGAGTGTTCAAGATTTTATGATTCTCAGCTAATTTAAATCCCATGCCAAAGTATATAAAGCTATGAAAGACATTTCAGATACACACTAAAGAAATTGCTTATTCATTTCCCAAAGATTACATACATTCTGATTAAATTATGCCTTGGAAGAATGCTAACAGAAAGACGTTGCGATGTGAGTGGCCGAGTTGAATGAGAAGGAAGACCCCGTGAGTCCCGCAGCATGAGCACTCTCACCCTCACTATCAGTCTTTTGGAAGCCAGCAAATGCT
The DNA here is from genome assembly GCA_035773235.1 of Eospalax fontanierii. Classification (NCBI taxonomy): domain Eukaryota; kingdom Metazoa; phylum Chordata; class Mammalia; order Rodentia; family Spalacidae; genus Eospalax; species Eospalax fontanierii. The sequence goes on from CM069531.1 coordinate 7,006,874, forward strand.
TCAGGGAAGCTTCTCTGAATTAACAGACCAAGATGAAAGCCACAGTTCTCAAAATTAACTCCTGTGACAAAGGAAATGTAGGTTTTAATGTGCAGCCAAGAAACACAGGCCCAATCCCTTGTTTCATGGAGGTGCAAGGAAATCATCTCAGCAGAAACATTAAGATTTTCACCCTTTGGGTGGCAAAGCTCAAGGAGACAATGGACTGCTTTTATACAGAGCAAAGAGCCAAGAGATAAAAGAAACCTTAACTTAGGAGAAGTGTAGTTCTATGTGGGAGTTCCTTTTCACATAATAAACCACACTAGCCAGATGTCTCATGAAAACCACTCCAAGGACATAATTACTGCTTAAATGCTACATTCAAGACAGGGAGTGGCACCCAGGAACCCATGTTAACTGTCCCAGAAAGCAGCTTCTAAATTCCATGGATCTTACAGCTTCAGTTGTTAATGTAAGCTGATGCATGTGGGTGGGGTGGGAGATGCTCTCAGTATGCTGTGTGTCCTTCTGGCAGATGACTTATCTGTCCTCACTGCTTTCTCCAGGATTTTCAGTATTTGTTGGAGAGCACTGCCTACCTAGCAATAGAGTGGAATGGCCCAAATCGATCCATCATTCTCCAAGTCGCCTCTTTAAACCTGTCTGTTTGTGGCTGAAACCCAGCACTCAGGTCTCAGTCCAAGCTACACAGAGACAAGCTCTGCTCCTCTTAGGGAAGCTGTAGTAAGGCCTTTCTTAAAGTTTTTGTTGTTTGATCTGATTATAAACAAATTTTGAAATCAAGTTGAGCATAGTAGCTCAACCTGTAATCCCAGTACTTGGGAGGCTGAGGTAGGAAGTTTGTCATGAGTTCAAAGCCAACCTGGACTATATAGAGAATTTGTGAGTTCCAGATTAGCCCGAGCTATAGAATGAGAGCTTATCTCCAAGAAAATACATGAAATAAATAGCAAGATTATTTCTTTAAGTATAGATATAGGGTTGCATGAGATCAGTAGATTGTGGATGGCTAATTGCTGGAGACTGATTTCCTCTTATAAATGTGGCCTTACCTAGGACAAATGTGACACAATTGGCCACAATTAGAGAGATGATCCTCAGCCAGAGAGTGGTCATGGGCTCCGGGTTCATGCTGTAACTGGTATGTAAGGTCCCTAGCATACTTGGTTCCTGAAGGCTTTTGTGACCCCAAACCCTCAAGGCTATCTGAAGACTGGATTCTTGAGAAATCAGCTTTAGTTGATAGAACGTATTAATCAGCATGACTAGGCTGAGTATTCTGATACTACCAGCAGAAGAGGAACACCCAAACCCATGCAAGAAACAGAGTTGAAAACACCATGCTGATCTCACTTTTCCTTTGAGCTGTGCAGTGTAGAGGTTTGGTTCTGGGTCCAGTTATGCTAAAGAAGCTTTTAACCTGTTTCCTTGCTAGCCCCTTCCTCCAGTCCCTATCTGTAATATTTTGGCCCAGGGCTTCACACTTATATGATAATTTCTAAAGAAACTGGTTTAGCTAATGTTTGCTCTTAACCTCTCCAATGTTCCTTTCTTTCTTAAGCTTCTTCTAAGAATCTGTCCAAACCCATCTAGGGTTTTCTTTCCATAACCCTGAGGACATAATAGGTATAGTGAACAAGAAGAGGATAGCACTGGGAGTCAGGGTGCCAAGTTCAAGTACCGCAGCTGCCCATTGGAAGACATATGGTGAGGTTCAAGTCATTTAATCTTACTGGCTTTGTTTTCTTATTTTTCCGTAGAGGAAGTAACACTATATGTCATATGAGTGTTCTAATAATCGTTACTAATAATGGATATTCAAACCCCAAAGTGTTACATTACTTGAAGCTTCATCAAGAGGAGTTATCAATTTACAATAGTTCACAGCTACTATGCTATATATGGCTGTATGTGCATTACACCTATTAAGTTATTTAATCCTCATAACAATCTCCTAGTTTAGGAAACTGAGTCATAGAGATAGTAATTAACTTTTCCAAGTTTATGATTTCCAGATGGGAGAACAGGGTCATGCAGCCAGTACATATTAGTCTCAGAGACTACATTCTGTCAAGAACAAAACCCAAGAGTAGGGAAAGAATCACTAATAAAAGATTTCTGAATAGTGATCTTTCTTTCAACAGTTCTTTGTTTAGAAATCCAAATAACGACGTGATGGATGTTTATGGAGCATAAACTATGTGCCAGACATTCTACTACAGTCTAGAGATGGGCAGAGATCCATAATAAGAATGCGGTTGGTCCTTAGAGCACCCTTGGGTCAAATTGGGGCCACTCAGGCAGCCTTGGCAGCATCAGAGACAGCATATTAAGGACAAAGATACTCAAGACAACAACCTCAATGCCATAAAAGAAAGTCAGGATATGGTGGAGCAGACACTTCAAGCAGAGTCTACAATCGGGATAGAGAGAACAGAAGACCACTGGACCACAGTTGCTGAATACAACCCCGTGTGGCTGGAGACCAGACTGTACCATTAAGCAGTTAATCCCCAGGCATTTCTGTTAGAATATTAGTCCAGGAAGAGTATAATCCTCTTCTGTTTGGACTACTATTGGATTGTCAGTGCTTGGTCCAAAGTGAATGCTCAGTAATTACTTGTTAAAGTATGTACATGAATGCGTGAGTATTATATCTAAGCAAGTTCTTGTTGGTTGGATTAATACATGAGTAAGCAGGAAACACACCTCTAAATCCAGCCTCTAGATTTCATTTATTGGCTGAGTGTCTCTGAGTATTAAGGGTTTCAGAGATTTTTCTAGACTTTGGCATAAGTACAGATACATAGTGATGTATCTTAGAAATGGGAATTAAGGCTGAAGAGAAAATTCATTTATGTTTTATATACATGCTCTACACAGAATCTGAAGACAATTTTATATAATATTTTAATGCATCTGTGTTTTGACTACAACTTGCCACATGAGGCCTAATGTGGGTGCTTACATTCTTGGCATATTACTAGAGTTCACAAAGTCTAAAGTTTGGATTTTCAGATTAGGAGTGTTCAAGACATTGTTTGAAATATACCTGAAGCAATTATTATCAAATTAACTTGATATGGGTTATTAGGTATTTGGGGTACCAAACATGAGCATCTAAACTTCATCTTAAAGAGTAGACCACTATAGTATCCCAGGCAGGAAACTGACATGATTACACAAACAACGTATGAGGAAAAGCACTCTACTCTGTCGGAGTCTGGGAGAATAGTTGGTGAGACACCACAGTGCGAGAGATTTCATTAGAGAAGGCAACATTCCCTTGTAAGGAGACTTCAAAATGAATCACAGGAGAGTGAAGGGAAAGTAATTGTTCAAATTAGGCCTTGCTCTCACTTTTCATAATCCACTCTGTCACAATCTGGATGAAACAAAGCAGATGATTGATGAATAACTTCACACAGACTGAGGATATAGATAGCCTGTGGTGAACACAGACTGAAAAACTAAGAGATCAAGCTTTGGACCCACTTGATAACTCACTGCACGCCCATAAAACTAGTTGCCGGGTTCCTGAGGGCTTAGCATTACCCATCTATGAAACAAAGAGGCTCACTGAATGATCTTGTGGCACTCATCTAAGCTTCATTTTCCAGTATTATAAATTCTATAACCCTCTGGGCCTGTAATAAACCCTAAAACACGCAGAAGTGAACTTCACAATATTTAGATTAGATTCATAGACTGAAATGATTTTGAGGGAGGAAGGTCCTGCAGGAACTAACAAGTTCAATCCCTTTATTTTACATAAAAGGAATCCAAGGATCAGTAATGTTAAGTGAAATGACCAAAATCATTAGTAATTTGGTGGCAAAGAAGATATAATTTCACTTCACTTATCAAACTGTCTGAACCTATGTATATCGTCTCACAAGGCAATTTAGCTGGGCCTGCTGGCACATGCCTTTAATCCCAGCACTCAAGAGGCAGAGACAGGCAGATCTCTGTGAGACTGAGGACAGTCTAGTCTACATAGCAAGGCCATCTGGGGCTACAAGGAGACTGTGTCTCAAAAAACCCAACCAACTGATCAAACAATCAACCAACAAACAAAAGAACAGGACAACTTCTAACAAGAATAAGGGCAATGAAATTCTAAATTCATTAATAGCATTTTCCAGAAGAATTTTAATAGAATTTATGGCCACTTGGGCCAAATTGGCAAATATAAAAGGCAACGAAATATCTTCATCTTACTTCCTGAACCCTATTATGTACTGTTTTAACGGTACAAAGTTAGCAAATCCAAGCCTAGATGGTTTCTCCAGTGTCTCTCCACTTCTAAAATACTATGTTGCTGCTCAGTGCTTTCAGATTTCATTGTCATCATGACCTAGCTTGAAATATTGATTTCTATGCAATAGTTCTTTTATTTATCATTATTAAAAAAAAGATTCAATTGTTTGTGTTTTTATGGGAAGGAACTGTGGTTCTGTAAAACACCAGGGCTTACTTGTTGGGTGCTCCATGAAGGTTTGTCAGCAGAGTGAAGTTGTTTCTTACACTTCGTAAACTGGCAAGAACCTGTAAGGGAAATGTTTCAGATTTGGTTAGGAACAAAGGACCACATGCAAACCACGCTAGTGACAAAGCCAGGGAGCAGCATGATACATACCTGGGCAAAAGGAGTAACAATCAAGTCATCGCCATGTCTGGTGGGAAGAGAGAAAAGAAACAGAGTCGTTGAATTTCAACTATGACGCATACGTCATATTAAACCTCATCAGTGTTGGCAACCTAACTGCTCTACCAATCCTTCTACCTAGAAAGAAGGCAGACAAAAATGTGGAGCCCAAGAACTTCAAAGAGAAAATATAGCAACAGTTTATGACTCCTAGGTTTACAGTGATTCTACCTAAAAGCTTTTGCAAGTAAGTATGTATCTTCAGGGTATAGTTCCATTAAACTGCAGACCCAGCGTACTGTAACTCAAAGCTACTCTGGATTTGAGTTGCCAGATCCAGGAAACTCAAAGGGAGTGTTGCTCATAGGCACACTCTGCCTTGGAAAAAACGGTACGATAGCCTGGTAAAGGTTAACTTGGGATTTCCTGGCTCTTGTTGCTTTGAACCACAGCTTTATTGCCATTTAAACATGGAGTTCTGTCTGGGAATCTCATTACTTTTTGTTTTTAACCCCCCCCCCCTTTTTTTTTCTTACAGTACCCTGGGAAAACGTCTTAATATGAGTTTGCAGACCAAGCCCACTAAAACCTTAACAGTGTCACTCATTTGGTCCCAAAGCCCTAATTATGTTCTGCTCTGTGCTTTGTCAGTCTGTGCTTGGGACCAGTCAAAAACGTGTTTTCATAAACGTGCTTTCTTTACTCTGGCACACGCTTTCATAATCCTCTTAAACCCGCCTTCAGCAAGTTCCCACCCGAAGGCTTGAGAAATCATGCTGGCCTAAGCCATAGTCACAAAATCAGGTTAATTTTGCTGGCACCATGTGAATCCACAGCACTGAAGCCTATGGGAGTGAGCTTCCCTTCCTGTGTGGCCTGCCTCTTCCATCTTCTATCATCATACCGACGAGGCACCTCATTCATTACTCTGGCGTGAGGGTATCCTGTAGCTATTCAGCACCTGCCCTGTACCAAGCACCGTGTGAAGCCAGGTTCTAGAGCTGTATAGCGCATGCATCCGTCTTCTCTTCTCTAGTGTGGACTTTAGGAGGGTGCCTCATTCACGTAACAGTGCCTACTTTTGTCTTTAGAACTTCTCTGAAATTTCTTCTAGGTCCAGTTTGTACCATGGAACAAAATCCCAATAAACGGTAAGTATTCTTTGTGGGATTACTGTATGTTAGGACTTTCATGTACATTCCCTCACTTAACACTGGCAACAAGGTTGTGAGAGAGGCAAGCACTCAAGATCCCCATATCACAGATGACATCAAGACAGTCGCTGCTACGGAGCACACAGCTGGTAAGCGGAAGAACTCTCCAAATCTGTGATTTAAATGCTATGCTTCTTATTTTATGATGATACCACACAGCTGACAAATCCAATTATACAGAATCCATAATCCTCCAAATCAAAACATAATACGGGAGACCAAAAATACTTTTAAAAGCTATAATATACATAAACACAGAATGAGAAACACAAATGACAGATACTTGATGGGGTTCAAAGGAGAGAGTGACTGCAGGCTAGGGAGCCAGGAAAGGCTTGCCTGTGTGAGTGGTGCTTGAGATTGACTTTTAGGGACAGACTGCAAAATGGGAAAATGGTGAATAAGCTCATTGGTGGCTGTTGCAGCACAGTCACTGTGGCCCGTGTGGAGGTAAGGCTGGAAGTCGCCCTGCACTTGAATTACAGCCAGGACAAAACTGGTGATGGACTCAGTGGGAAGCGGGGAGCCAGTGAGGATTTTCAGTGAGATGGGAATAAGATAGGCAAATGGGAAAAATTGATTAGGAAGTAAAATAGTATGATGTCGAGGCTGGCACTGGGGAGACCCAGAAGAAATGGACAGAGGATTCTGGCAACCAGAAGGCATGGATCCCTCCAAACAGGAACAGGAAATGGCACACTGAAGAGACGCCAGGGTGCTCACCAGGACTTGGCATTTACTTGCATAATATTATTTTCGTTAAAAAAAATGAATGTCTGAACAAGCAGTCATGAACAGAGGCAGGAAGTGAGGAGCTGGAAATTTTTAAGGCAATCATTGAGTTTTTAGGGTACACAGTGAATTTAAGGCACTCATGGACATCCAGGTGGTGGCATGGAGCAGGAAGGGCCTTAACAGGGGACTTAACGCGCGAGGCTTCACCACACAGCAGGAGCCGCTAGGGCGGGGTAGGGTGGTGGGGATGGCTTCTTTGCGTGGCAATACACGGGGCTAAGGAGCCCAAAGGAGAAGCTCTGGGGGTTCGGAAAGGGAGGCTAAGGAAAGAGAGGATAAAAAATGAGACCATAAATGGTTGTTAAGGGCAGTGTGCAGATTGCACCCCCACTTCCCTATATTTCCATGTGATGAAGGTTCAGGCGAAAGATCCTGATAGTTGTTCATTTTAACACTGTTCAGAATTTGTAAAGGTTTGAATACAAAGTAATGGATTTGGAGTCAAGCAGATCTTCTTTGGCTCTTGGATTTCTAGAATCTAAGTATTTGATGAATGTGAAATCATTTATGGGGATTTATATACATATCATATCGAGAGCAGAGGTGAGGGTAGCTAGCCCAAACAGGAACTAAAACTACACAAACTAACGATTAATGGAAGGCAGGCCAGCAACTCTATCATGGGAATTTTGAAGTTTTGAACAGCAGAATATTCAGAAACAGGGATTGGACTGTCTTTCTCAAATGGCTCCTTAAGACCATTTGAGTGGAAAATCTAATATTGTATATCAGGTAAATAGTTGCTGGGGAAATTATCGACCTATTAATATCAAGTATCAGAAAAGAAACCAGATAAAATGAATCAAAACCCTTCAACTTGCAGAAGTATCCTGAATCTTTGTAATATTTTACAAATCAGAAATAGACTGAAATGAAAAGAACAATATATTTCATTTCCTAATTTCCCAAGCCAATAAGAGGAGGCAGTTCCTCCAGGAGCAAGGCCAGACTTTCAGAACTGTTACACAAGCCCCCTCTAGTGACAGAAAGAGAACATTACAATTCCATAGACTAAGAATGAAATTCAGAGTTCATCAGTTCAGGATGGTTTCTTAGAACTGGGTCTTGGAATTGGGTGTAGGTCTGATCTTGAATTGCTTTTGAGAAAGAAAAAAAATGTGGTTCTCACTGTTAGAGTCTGAATTTTATGAGTTTAATCTCCCTTTCTCTGTTTCTTCATGATGCACAGTTCTGCCTTGTACTTGTCTTCTAACTGACTTCACTCTGTCTCTAGAGAGATCTGAATACAGTGGTGAAGAGAACAGATTGTGCCATTGAATAGCATTGACTTGCTTCTCAGATACCTTCGGGTCATCTGTGAAAGTAGGCTCGTTATGTCTCAACTTCTTCATCTGTAAAATGGGGCTCTTTGAAGAATGAGTTGTATTTCTTGTTACAATGGGCATTTATTTACTTAGTCATAGTTGTTACTAATAGGTGTCTTTATTGTGGTAATTAGACTGCTGTACATCTGTCTTCCAGCTGGCAAGATCCTCTTTAAGACTTGCCTGCCCCTCCTGCAGTCCAGAGAACTCATGTTCCTATTACATATTACAGTTTACCAAGTGCTTTCATGGCTACTACTCCACGGTACAGAAGAAGGCTGTCCTAATATCCGGGAATGATGCACTTATTTGTCATTTTGGCCAGACATAAAGCTTCCCTTTTTCTCATCCCATGATCAGCCACTTAATAAGCCCTCTTAATCCCAAATTGCAAATCTTTATCAGTTTCCCATGAAGCCTGTTCTGGAGTAAATCCCCAATCCTCGAGATGATCTATGGATAGCCAGCATTGTTCCCTGAAGGTTATTTAGCCACGTTCATTCTTCAGGTTATTCTTTCTCCTTCATCTGAGTTACTTTTCAAAACCAAACACCTAATGATGTTTCAAAACCAAAACCCTGAATGCCTTCAGTAGCTCCCCATCACCTTCATGCGGCACAAAGAACAACTCCTCAGGGTTTTGTTGCTTGATCAGCCTCAACTCCTTGCAGGGCTTCCTGTAGCTAGCCAGAGAGCTGGTCAGCCACTGACTTCTGTGCACACATCTCTAGCTGAGCTGCATGTCTTCAAAAGGGATCACTCGGTAAATGTTTCTACTGTTACTCAGCGGTATTCAAATCACCAACCGACTTATCGATCCTTTTGTACCTTTGATGGCAGACAACCTTTTTTGTTAGCAAAATGCTTACATAAATATTTATTGAAAGAATGAATATAATCCATATTAATAGCTGGAAAGGCAGGCAACATGGATATTACTACCAGTATGTTGATTTGGGGCTTCATGTAGTCTTTGTATTGGATATTTCCATAGCTTTGCCATCTGGATTCCTTGGCTTCAAGCATGGCATCTCATCCTTTACTCCATACCCTCATCTCTAAATGACAAAACTGTAGTCCCTACCACATTTGAGGATAGGGAGATTAAACGGATAGACATATGCATCTTACATTAGCACCCGAGGGAAATGTGTGCTTTTACTTACAGCTGGTTTAGTCAGTAAAAGAAATTTGGTATCTCAACAGCTGTGGTAAGCCAGTGAAATGGTTCTAAATCTAACTTGAGACATAGATACCACACTGTGCTTTTTGGTAGTTCAAATAAATAGGTCTTAAATTTAAGTGAGCTATTATTTGTGCTTTTCTTTCTGGTTTTAAGATCCCTTTTACCCTTGACAAACCCTCTCTAGAGACCACATGCTTCGTACATGGCAGCTTTAAAAAACTCCCTGTCTAGGGCTTTGTAGAGGGAATGACCAGATGAGGGCAATAAGGAACCTCTTCCTCTGTGGCTTTGCAGGGGGGATGTCAAAACTCCTTGTCAAGGGCAATTTCTGCCACAGTCCTCAGCAATAAAACTGCCCTTGCCAGTTTCCAGTACTTTAGGTTCCCATTGGGAAATCCGTACCTCAGTATGCGAAGGCATTACGTTAGAGATGACTGCAGCCCAGGAACTGAGCAGAAACCAACAGATTATTGGCACATCCAGAGCCGCAACTGACCCCGCCTTTGGGGACCCATATTCTTCTACTAGAAATCTTCTTTCGATGCCTCTTTTGTTGCTAAACTTAAAGCAATTTTTCATTTTCCATCCACATTTTTATTCAAGTCTTTCACTCACTGTCAGCATTCATAATTTTTTTTATTCTTCAGAGAGCATTCAGACACAAAACATTTCAAAGTCACAATTTTATGCAATAATAGAATTTAATGCACCAGAATGATGCAAAGTTGTGCACTTTTTGTATAGACTTAAATTCATGACTGCTCTGTGCTAGCTTGTGGGGCCTTTGAGAAGAGAGCACCCCTCAGCCCATCTAGTGGCTTTTGCAAAAAGACGTGGGTTATTTCTGACACCCTTCTTCCAGGAAGACTGGAGAAGTTGGAAGGCAAGGAGTTGCTGTTCTACACTGACTTTTGTTCATCCTGCACAGTGATAATCAGGATAAAGAGCCTCGAGAGCATCACTTCTGCTTACACGCAGACGCCTATGTGAAACTCAGTTTTCCAGCATGGTCCAGACCAAAAGAATCATTTCAAAAGAACCATTTGAAGAAATTTATTTGATTGTTTATTTATTTTTATTATATGTGTTTGAGTGTTCTCCCTGCCTGTATGTATATGCACCACATGCATGCAGTCCCATAGCATCCAGATGAGAGAGTTCAGATCCTCTTGAACTGGGAGTTCTGGAAGGCTGTTAGTCACCATGTGCGTGCTGGGATCTGAACCCAGGCCCTCTGCAAGAGGAGCCAGTGCTCTTAACCACTGAACCATCTCTCCAGCTCCGGAAACTGGATAGTATTTAAACTCTTCTGCATCTCATTTTGAGAAGTATAAGTTCCTTAACTGACAAACATGAAAGTTTTACAAGTACACTGAAATATTTTCAAAATAAAATCTTCTGCTATAGTTGTTCACAAAGATTTTAATATAGCCTGTTATCAGTACTTTGAATAAAGTGATGTTATATGATGTTATATGTGGGAAAGGCTTATCTTTATTATGAAAGCACATTCTTCCTACTTAAAAAAAAACATATTTAAAAAGAATGAGTAAGTGCTTGCTCTGAAAGCATGAGGACCTGGGTTCAAATCCCTTGCACCCACATGAAAAAAACTACTCATGGTTAAACATGTCTGTAACCCCAGCATTGGAAGGTGGAGGCAGGCAGATCCCTGAGGCTCACTGTCCGGACAGTATTGATAAAACTGTGAGCTTTCAATTTGGTGCGAGACATTGTCTCAAGACAATAAAGACAATAAGTGTCCTCTATAGGAAGACACTTGACATCCTGCATGGCTACCCACACACTCGTGTGCACAGGACACACACAGACATGCACATCAGAGCAATAAACGTTTACAAAGAGTGACACTAGATAATCTTTGTATATAATTCTTGCTTGTGTAAAGTTGAAGCTGACAACATTGTCTGCGTAGAGGCTAAACTTAATGGAATATTTTATAAGGAGGGAAAGCTAATGGCAAGGATTCTGGATGCAGAGACATTCTAAATGATGTCTCTGTTTCTTCAACTGTAACCTGAGCTTGCTTATGAGTTCTAAATTATCTTCAAGGGGCTGGAGGCATGACTCAGGCATGACTGCTCTTGCTGAAGACTTTGGTTCCCAACACCCACATGTCAGTTACCAACTAACCATCTATAATAGCAGTTCTAGGGAATCTGAGGTCCTCTTCTGGCCTTTCCAGGCATTGCACACATGGGTGCCCTCATATACAGGTAGACAAAATATTCACATGCAAAAATTAAAAAAAAAAAGTAGATTATCTTCAAGTTTAAAATTTCCATGTCTTGTCCTGGAGAGTGGGCAAGTGCCCTGGGGACTCAGTGGTTAAGAGCGTTTGCTGCTCTGGCAGAGGACCTAGATTTGGCTTGTAGTGCCTACATGGTGACTCAAAACCATCTGTAACTCCAGTTCCAGGGGATCTGACACCTTCTTCTGGCCCCCACAGGCACTATATACACACGTACACAGACACAGGCATGCAAACACCAATGCACATTAAAAAAAATTTAAACACCCTATCACGTCTTTTTTGTTCCAAACAAGGAAATACTAGGATTTAATGAAAGTCTTCTGGAAAGATTGAGTGCCCTGAACTAAGTGACTCTAGTGAGGTTCAGTATGAGTTTGGGAATTATTTGCTAGAATAAGATTGTTAATTGGGGGAAATGACTGTATTCCAATGACAGTTTTTTATCTGTAAAATACCCTGGGCACCAAGCTGTACTTTGACCTCACTGGATTTCCTTTGCTCTTCATGATGAAATCCAGATCATGTGGGGTTGGCAGTTTCTAAGGTTTGGATATTGGACTAACGGTGACTACATGTGTAATGGAACCTTGCCCAAGGCAGGTGCCCACACAATATGAGTTTCTTCATCTCTGTGGAGTATTGTGTGTGCACGTGTGTTCCTCTCAACATTGCTAAGTGGTGTAGTCTCCCTGAGAGCACACAGACTTTTGAGGAATGAGATCCGGTTTTAACTCATCTGTGATTTTTATAGTGTTTTCTCCCTCTTTTATCCTCATTGCATGGCACCTAGGAGAACTTCGGTAAATATTTTCCAAATGAGTAGAAAACATGAATTTTGGCTTATACAATGTCAGAAATATTTCAGAGCTAGAGTACAGCAATTTAAAGTTACTGGCAGGGATACCCTGCAGATTGTTTTCTCATGGCTAGCTTTAAAATTCTCCTTGCCCCCTTCACAAGGTGAATCTTTTTGGGTTCCTTAATAATAGAGAAGGGAATCCCAGTGGAATTTTCCAGGCAGGAGACTTTAGGGAGTTGCTGATATTTTCATAACATATAATATTTAAGAACCATTGTATGTGTGTCTAGAAAGCTTTAAAGGGATAGATTTCTTCATTCAGTTTTATATAGGTTCAGAAATTTAATAAGCAGGCAATATAAAACAGTTGTCATTCTTTAAATAAAAATCAGAAATCTGAAATTAATAATAGCAAACAAAAATATCAGCTCAGTTTTGGCTAGGAAGTAAGCACGATTCTGAAGTTCTACAGAATAGACACAGACATGAGGCCGGATGGCACCTTGCTTACATGTTGCCAAGCGAAGGCCAGTGAGAGAATGAAAGTAACCAACTAACCAATTAATCAACCATCCAACTACCTTTTCGTTTTCTGGCTGTGGCCTCATATACTCTGTATATTCACTTGAAAATTCAGTTCTGATTTGTAAAACATGCTAAGGTTTTCATCCCATAAATATTTCACCGGTTCAAGAAACAAGCCCAGTGAAAAATTTCAAAAACATGAATAACATATGAACTGAGCACTGTGAGCTGAGGGCTGCCTCAGTTTTTTTTTTTTCTTTTTATAGCACCCTGGAGACCCTAGACACCAAGCAACAAGTCTTTAAGATGATCTTTGTACCCTGTGTTTGTGATCATTTTCTCCCCTTCTCCCTTTGGGTTAAAGGGCAGCAGTGGCTGCTGCTGCAGCAGGAGTAAGCATGAAGCTGGACCCCAGCAAGGGCTCTACTTACTGCTCGCTTGGAAGCGATGAGTTTCTTGACATTGCTTTTGGTGACAAGTCATAGTCACTGTCGGATCTGTAGAGAAAGGACTCTCTGCGTTGGCTGTGCCCAGGAAAGGTGGCATGAAGCACCAGTCCAGAGGAAGAGCTGGCCTGGGGGTCCAGCGGGCTCCGACCTGGGGAAGGGCCATTTTCCACATCAAAGCTTGAAAAGAAAGCAAGGAAAGCCTGGTCACTTGAGAATTGCATGGGGACATTTTACATACACGGGGGAGGGGGGCGTAGGTACTGGATGCTGGGTACATTCCATAAAGCTTGATTCTTTGCAGAAAGTTTTAGCCTCCAAAACAGCTTTCTTTCATAGTCAGTCTTCTTGCTTAGCATATAGGAAACTGAGACCCCCCAAAGTTCAGTCATTACCCAAGTCTGTTGTTAATAAGTAGTGACCCAGATTTTGGACTCAGGGACAAAGCCCATGACCTCCCAACAGCATGAACAACAGTGCCAAATTCAGGATGGGAAGCAAGAGTAAGATAGATTGCTGATGATCAACTGCAGAGGGAACATCTCACACAGCTCTAGGTGTCAGACACAGATATCACAGGAATGAGTTTTCCGGGCTGGAAGAGTTCTTCCTGACATAAACAAGTATCAACCTCATTAAAGATACAATATGCATATTTCTGAATGTTTTGGGAACAAAATGTTATCCTGAAAACATTCACTGTGTGATTAGACAGAGGCCCAGACTAAGATTTAATATTCATATGCAAATTTAACCACAGAAATGACTTAATTAATCTGATAACAGCAAATTACTGTCCCAGGCTGCAGAGCAGGAGTCCCTAGAGAAGAATGACCTCCTTGGCTCCCAGAGTGGAAAGCCAGGGAGATTTCTGATTAGTGTTACAGGGAAGACTTATCTCAAGATAAAAAAATTAAAAACATAAAATAAAGGTGGAGATTTACTAAGGAAAGGAAGACACCCAGTGTCAGCCTCTGTCTACCACACACATAAGCACACACATGTTTGGACACATGTATACATATGTGCACCACACACAAAAGAAAAATTTAAATAAAAAATACTGTAATTAAAAACTAATTTTGACTATTATACATTATATATATATATATATATATTTTTTTTTTTTTTTTTTTTTTTTTTTTTTTTTGCAGAAGGCCTGGTTTGAATTCTACCACCCACATGACGGCTAACAACCATCCATAACTCAAGTTCCAGAGGATCTGCCACCCTCTTCTGGCCTCTGTGGGCATTTGAATGACACAGATACACTTACATACATGCAGGCATAACACTAATAATAATAATAATAATAATAATAATAGTATGCACTTACATACATGCAGGCGTAATACTTACACATGTAATAATAAAAAATAAGGAAATCATTCAAAACTTTTAATTTTTTCTAGAATTTTCCATTTTACATTTTTGAATCATGGTTGATGATAGGCAACTGAAACTACACAAAGTGAGACAACAAATGAAGAACTAAAACTGCCAGAGACACGGGAAGACCCAGGTTTTCCAACTCAGTTTCTTTACAGGTTTTTCTCATCCCAGAATTCCACGCAGCATGCTGGATAGAATACAATTTCTTTCCAGGCTCTACGTTCAAACTAGGTTCAAACAAATGGTATGTAAAGAGTCAGTCTATGAACACTCCTAAATGAACACAGGGGAGGCAGCAGATCACTCTGAAGCTCTAACTTTCCTTGAACAACGGATGTGGTGCTTCCCTGGACACCATTCTGAAAAGCTGCCTTTGGACTCCACTCAAATTCTGATGAGAAGCAGCACGTAAAACTCTCTGAGTGAAAGACCAAGGAGGAGCCACAGCAGCCTAATATGCTGTAGTGACTTCAAGACACATAGACAGACTTTCTTAGAGGCCCACAGGTCAGGGTGGGCACCTTTCCAGAGCTGCAGGCAGGTTGGCAATCCCCTGTTCCCGCTTTCTTGCCAGCCTCCCTAGCACATACATTGCGACAAGTGAAAAATATAATGACGCACATTGCAAGCTTCCCCCAGGGGAGAGCTCTCCTTGTTGAGGAACTAGAGTTACCTGTGGAGAATGGCTCTTCTGTGCCACCCAATTCCTATAAAGCCTGTAGGTCCTGGTGCTAGCTTGAACCCTTCTTAAGGACAAAAAGGGAAGGTTCCTACAAGGTGGAAGTGGGACCATTTAAAGCCTTTCAGCAAGGGGCTGAACTTTTAAATTCCATGCATAATCATGCTGCCGTTATTCAGCTATATCTGCGGAGCCTTTCAGATATTAAAACAACTGAATAATTTTTTTTGTGTGTTTTGAAACAGGGTCTCCCTGTAGCCCTCAGCTGCTCTGGAACTAGCTAAGTAGACCAGACTGGCCTTGAACTCATAGAGATTCGCCTGCCTCTGCCTCCCAAGTGCAGGAATGAAAGGCATGCACCACCTCACCATCAACAACGGAATATTTCTAACAGGGGGTGTCCGTCATTGCCCCAGGAACCCTAGGATGCGCCGGATTTCACAGCAATTAAGTAACCCCAGGGTTAGTGTTTGGGATACCAGGATGTCTCTAGTTCTAGCACTGTGGTCAGTGCTTATGCAGTACCAGTGACTGTTAGGACTGTCCCTGCCTCATGTATCTGCACCAGCATCTAGAAAAGGTGCCAAGCAGGTGTGCCCCCCAACTCTTAGAAAGTTTTCCATGAGGTTTCTACCAAGGCTTACTGTGTCCTTGTTTCCACCAGAGGCTACTAGGTGGAGGCCAAGTGCACAAAACACCAGTCTGAAAATGAGGGCCAAAGGGCCTCCAGTCCCACTTAGGATGCACTGTGCCACAAACCTCCATGTCTCTCCTCTCTGGTTTTGTTTTTTTCTGTCTAAACTCAAAAGAGGGCTTGCTAGAGTTCTTTGACACAAAGAAACAGTCTCAGTGAGATACAAATGGCCCTTCACATTTCCCAGGGCAAGATTTCAAAGCAACCAACATCTGTACAGCCCTGGAGCAAACAGGAATCACCAACCAGACACCAGCCCCAGCCCCAGCAAAATTAGTGGGCAGACCTCACAGTATGTCCCACAGGTCGAGGGAGTAAAGAAGGGTGTGCTGCAAGTGGGGGACCAAAGCCAGACTAACAAGTGAAGTGAGTTTACCACACAAACTGAAATACAGTCAGGCAGAAAGCAGAATCTGCAAGGCAGAAGCAACCTCACAAGTGGAGTCACTTGTTTAGGGCAGTTCTGCCTCTACTTCAACAGGGGGGCTCACTTCATCTTTAGGGTTCTTTATATCACAAAGTCATTATGTAAGTCATATCAGTGACTTACACAAAGCCTGGACAGAAGAAAAGGAAAGCATCCTTGCTGAGAGTTTGGTATCTTCCATCCAAATATCTGTACGTATATGATATGTATATCTGTGTGATGTATGTGTGAACAGTGTGTGTATACGGGTGTATAGAGTATATATGTGTGTATGTAGTATGTGCCGTGTGTAGTATGTGTGCGTTGTGTGCATATGTGTGTGGAGTACATGTGTATATATGTGTGCAGTGTTTGTATATATGTATGTATGGTGTGTGCATGTGTGTAGTGTATATGTGTGTAGTATGCAGTGTGCATATGTGTATGTAGTATATGAATATGTGTATAGTGTATATATATGTATAGTGTATATATGTGTATAGTGTGTATATGTTTGTGTGTGGAGTGCATATGTGTGTAGTGTATATGTATATGTAGTATGTGTAGCATGTATATATGTATACAGTATGCATTTGTACAGTGTGCATATATGTATGCAGTATGTGTGTATGTGTCTATAGTGTGTATATGTGTGTAATGTATATAGATGTATGAGTGGTATATATGGGTGTGTAGTGTATATATGTGTTATGTAGTATGCGTATGTGTGTAGTGTGTATTTGTGTGTGTAATGTGTGAGTAGTGTGTATATGTGGTTTTGGTGTATGTATCTATGTGTGGTGTGTATGTATGTAGTATGTGTCTCTATCTATATGCATGTGTGTACACATGCATGTGGAAACAGGGGGTTGATGATGGATGTCTTTCTCTACCTTATGTTTTCAGACAGGGTCTCTCACTCAATCTGGAACTCATCCATTGTGTTAGACTGGCTGGCAAGCCCTAAGGATCTGTCTGCCTCTGCTCTTCCTAGCCCCAGCACAGGGATTACATGTGCTCACTGCCACATGAAGTGTTTCACATGAGTGTGTGTGTGTGTGTGTATGTATGTCAAAATTTAGGTTCTTATCTTCGCATGACAAGCACTGTCTCAACTAAGCCATCTCCCAGCCTCCATCTGAATACATTTTCAGATTTCTGAATGCAGATTTGAATGCTGATTTCATAAATGGTTTTACCATTTAGGACAGTTTCTAGAATTACTACTTTCCATGTGCTATGCATTGCTCATGATTTTCAGTAAGATTTCCTTACTTTGGTCAGTGCATTCTTGATTCTAAACAGTATTGCAATTGGTGTCTTTGAGGTTAGAGCCATTTCTCCATCTATTATTGATGAGTTATGGAGAAGTTTTAGGTAGATTCAGAAACTATGCTGCTCATAAATTTCTTCCTATCTGACTAGGACATACTCCTGCCTGCAAGAGGTTGCCCATAATGGCCATGCAGACTGGAGCACCATAGAACACAGCCTTTCTTCCAGGATAAGAGATGCTCCTTGACAGTCTCACTTTCCCCTCCAGAGGAGGACGCTGAGGGCTCCCAACCTGAATGAGTCTGATTTTTCTGGCCTGGCTGGCCTCCCTTGTTTTAATCAGTTGCTTGTTTCCTAGATCCAATGCTTTAATCATGTCTGCTTTGTAATGGGGGAGTTCTTGGCTTCTTGGGGCAGCGGTGGTCAGTGAGACTGGGCATGCTGAGCGATGTCCCTGTGGCTGGGCTGTCTTTTCCCACTGCTGTCTCCAGTATGAAGCTATCTTCTAAAACCAGCTTGAATCCCCTTTTCCAGTACATTCTCTCTGACTCTGCAGCCCCAGATGGATTTAGAAGCAGGGTCCACCTGTGTACTTCCTCCCATTTCTTTCCTTGGAACAGTGGCCCTCAATATCTGCAAAAGATTAGTTCCAGGACACCCCTACTTACAGTACCAAAAGTCACATATACAAATGCTTGGATCCCTTACACAAAATGGCTTAGCACTGGCAAGTAATCTATACCTCCTTCTGTGTAATTTAAATAATTTTTGGATTACTTATAACATCAAATACCATACTACAATACAAATACCATACACATAGCTGATATACCATATTCTTTAAGATATAGTAAGAAGAAAATATCTATACATTGCTCGGTACAAAACAATGTTTTCCAAATATTTTCTAGCCATGCTTGATTGCAGTCTCAGAACCCATGAATACAGAGGGCTGGCTGCTTCCCCTCATCCACGTCTCTGTGTAATTCTCTATTTAATTAGCTGTTTTCCAATAGACTGTGGTATTCAAGAAAGAAATATTACTTGCTTTTATGCCCTAGACATCTGGGTCAAAGCCTTATAAACAACAGGTCCTCAGAAATGCTCACTGACTAATTAAAGAATACTGCAGAGTACTGTGACATCTTCCCTCCAGCCTCCTTCCCTTTCTGACTCTGTGCCCTCCCCTCAATCACCAGCAGCACAGACTTCTGTCGTTTCCTTCAAATGAGTCTGTAAAGATATGACTTTACTTGATCAGCCTTATGAGGTAATGATCTAAAAATAAAACTTTAAAGAAGCCCAGCCGTGTTCTCTCTGTAACAGACTTGCATTAACTTAAAGTCGGCAGTGGAGGCATCTCCACACAAATCCCAGGACAGGAGAGGCCTCTCCCACCAGCTCCAGTTTGCTTTCACCTCATCTCTTTGTTTTTCTATAAAAGCAGGAACACGCTCTGCCCCACACCTTCTCTGCTCACGTCTCCTTCCTTTCCTTGGAATCCTTGCAAAGCATGCTCTGGGCTAGTGACAGAGGGGAACCAGCAGATGGCAGACTACTGCCACTGCTTCTCCAGGCTTCCTGGCCTCTGGTTTGAGCAGGTGGGGCTGTGCACAGGCTTGAAAGGAGAATGTAAGTGAGCTCATCTACCTCTGGAGACTGGGAGGAAGTGAGGGATAAGCCGAGGACAAGACAAGGTGCACATGAAGCCTTTGATTGAGCTAGAAGCTCTGACTTCAGAAATTCAAGCTAAACAGGGAGGGTGCAGAATGGCCTTGCAATTGTCCTCAGGATGGCACTTTCCTGATCCCTAATTACCTGCACAAGCCCCAGTCTCTGTAACAAAGGCTCATGAAGAAACATTGTAGGGATAATTCATTTCTGAATTTCTGAACCAGTGGAGACTTTGTTTTCAACCCAGCCGTTCTCTAGCTGAGTTTCTTTGGTTGATTTTAACAAATATTCCCACTGAAAAGACAAACCATAGCTCTCCCTCATGCCCCACCCCTCAAAAAAAAGGTTTCTCAGTCCCAGGTCAGTGGAGCTGCTCGCTGCCTTGGGAAGGAGCGTAGCTGTGTCCTTCACTTTTCTTGTTTTAATGACTTGCCAAATATCTCTGGGCTCATTTAAATCTCACAACTATGCTAGACTAATTTTCTTTGCCCCCCTTTAAAGAGGATAAAAATGAAGCCTCTAAGACAGGAAAATTCATCTGAAGAATTTTGAAGTATGACCTCTTTTTGTTATACACTGTATGTAATCTGTGTTCAGGGTCTTTTCCTCCACAGTCCCATGATCCATCCTTGACTTCTGAATCTGTCATGTTTTACTGTCCTCTCGAAGTAACATCTAAGCCTTAATTCATCTCCATATTCCTCCAGCCTGGAGCTGAGTCTCGTACCAGAAAACATACACACACCCGTGGAATGAATGGAAGAATCTTACAGTTGGCATCTCTCATTTGAGAAAAGCCAGTTCCCTTAAGATTAAAATGCCTGGCAGAGGACGGTCACAGTGGAGTTCTTAAATGGAGCCACTCTAATCTTCTGATCTTTCACTTCCTTCCCCATTCTCCCTGCAATATCCTTAGGAACTCTATCCCGGGAGTCTGTGTTTCTACAGGAAATTTGCGTGTGTGTGTGTGTGTGTGTATGTTCATGAAAAATACTATTAGGAAAAAACCTCCTCATTTGTACTTAGACACTAACATCTTCAAACACTTATCAATTTGATTAGAATGAATAACCATTTACCTATTTACTCTGGGATTTACACTGGCCAGCACCTCAGTGTGCCATCTGGTCCTATGGAGGCAAAGCCGGGCACGTATGCATGCTTTTACTCATGGTGACAGCAACCCATCTTTACAGAACTAATGGCTGCTGTGCAGCCAGTCCTAAGTCCCAATGAAAGACCTAACCGTGTAAAATCAGAGCCAGTATAATGGTGAACCCATGGCCTAGACCAAGGCGGGCACGGATTCTGCGGGTCACTTTAACAGCAGAATCCTGCAATTCTGCCCTGAGAAGTCACTTCTAAACCCTGCTACTTTGGTTCCAGAGACGACGACGAGGAGAGCTCTGCTGCTCAGCTCATCTGCCTTCTAGAAACACTTTTCTCTCCTCCTCCTCCTCCTCCTCCTCCTCCTCCTCCTCCTCCTCCTCCTCCTCCTCCTCCTCCTCCTCCTCCTCCTCCTCCTCCTCCTCCTCCTCCTCCTCCTCTTCTTCTTCTTCTTCTTCTTCTTCTTCTTCTTCTTCTTCTTCTTCTTCTTCTTCTTCTTCTTCTTCTTCTTCTTCTGACATTCATGGTAATAATCCTAAACTGCTTTAGCCACAGAAAGGCTTTGCTAGAGTTGGAATGCTGAGGAGCTCTGACTTTGGGGATCTGGCTTCCAGTGCCTGTCCTGCAGGGAATAAACTGAAGCAGGAACTCCCTGTATCCCAGTCCTATGCTTCAATCTGGAACGAAGCTCTGGGGCAGGAGTTCTCTGAAGTTCCTCTAAGACTCGAAATTCCATGTATATTTTGAAGATGGAAAAAGATTGATTTTCAAGTGTGGATTTGTGCTAATGGTGATGATCATTCACCCACTCAACAAACATTTATTTAGCCCCTACTGTGAAACAAGGCAGGGTTCTTGGCCCAAGATCATAGCAATATGCAGAAAGGCTCCAGGGTAAGGATTGGCAATAGATAACATAATGAAATATGACATTTTAGATAATGATCAATGCTATGAATAAAATAAAACTCAGCAGTATGGTAGAGGCAGGAAGAATGTTTCTTTAATTGGGTGTCACCAGGTTCACTTTAAATAGTCAAGGGGGTGTCTATTGCCTATTAACAACAGGCACCATCCCCTTGTCTAGATGGTACCATTTGAGTTGAGGTCTGGAAGGGCTAGTGACAAAGTCTGCTTTTGGATTATGTCATCTCTGTATTTCTGCCCTCAGCTTAACCAAAGAGTTGAATCAGATGATGCTTGGGTGTGAATTGAATTGCAATGGCTGAGCCAGTGAGTTAGTTTCTCTAGTCCTCACCCCCTCTTTGAGCTGAGTTAGTTGCTCTACCACCGCATAGAGTTATCTCTGGTACTGCATATTCCAGGTACTGCGTTCATTGCTACCGTAGCCCTTGTCCAGCGTGATTGTCTTCTCATCTGTTCTCAAAGGATGGTGTTCCTTAAGAACACAGAACACCTTTTATGTACTTTTAAATTTTACCCCAGAGTTAATGAGCATCCTGTCAGAGTGTGGGTCCTTACTAAATGTCTGATGAACAAATGAGGGAATGAATGTTTTGGGACCCAGGATCTCTCACTAATTCCCTTTGATAACCATCTGATGTGGGGATGTTGAGTCACTTTTTGTTCTCTGCCCTAATCAATCCACAGCAGCTACCTCCATAAGGAACCAAGGATGGGAACAAACTTCAGCCCACAAGCAGGAGCTAGAATGCTTCTTAGAGTGCCAAGCCCAGAGGAGAAAGCAAGGAAGGCAAGGGCCACGCACAACAGCAGCCATTCCCATGTGTGGTGCTGGGGGTGTGACAGATGGAAGCATGATGGATACTGTATACATACATACATACATATATATATATATACACATATATACATATATATATATATATATGACTTTAGTCATTTTCATACAATATAATCTGAGAAAATTTGGATCCCTTCCCCTAACCACACCTCCTCTTATTGCCACCCCTAAATTAATGTTCTCTCTCTATCTTTAACTCTATCTATCTACCTATCTATCTATCTATCTACATGATAAGGCCTATAGAATGTAATTTGTGTCCCCAAATGTCCTTCAGTGTAGGTCCATTCAGTGGAGCCTGGTTAACCTACCAAGAATCCCATCCTTGAAAGAGACTGTCTCTCCCCATCTCAGCATCCATCAGTTGCCAAAAGTTCCTTAGGGTGGGTTGGGGTTTCTCGTCCACTTCCCCATGTCTATGCTTGTGTGGGACTTGTGCATACTGTCATCATTACTGTGACCTCATATGCATAACTGACCAGCTGTCTGGAAAACTCTCTTTCCTTGAAGTCATCTGCTACTTCTGTCTCTTATAATCTTTCCATCCTCTCTTCTACAATGACCCCTGAGCCTTGGGAGGCTCATGTTCGATATAAGTGTCCTGTTCAGAAATAATCACTCTGTAGCCTCTTGTTCTCTGCACACTGGCCAGTTGGGGGTTTCTGTGTTAATTAGTATCTGCTACCTAAGGAAACTTCTCTGGTGAGAGTTGAGAGACTCTTTAATGTATGGGTATAATAGTAAGTCATCATGAGTCAGTTTAATATAACTGCTTAGTAGAAAACTAGTATTAGGCTCTCCCTTTTGTCCTATGACCTATCATGCCTGAAGCCCTAAGAGTGCTAGGATGCCAGATATGGGCTCCGTCCTATGAAGTGGATTTTAAATCCAATTAGAAAGTGGTTGGTCCCTCACATAATATTCATGCTACTGTTGCATTGGTGGGCAAATCTTGGCAGGCCAGTTGTTGTTACAGATCACAGGATTCACAGATGGATAAGGCTGATGATTGTTTTTTATCCTTCTGGTAGCATGCACAGTACCTTCCAGCATTATGAATGCTAGCCAGTAGATACGAGACTCTGAAGTCAGCACCAGCTTGATTTCTCCTGACTCGTTCTGTAGCTCATATATGTAGCCTTCAGCAAAATTCTACCTTGAATTCAGTAGCCTTATTATACACTAACAATAAACATACAGAGAAATAAATCCAATAAATAATCCCATTCATGAGAGCTTCAAAATCACGATAGCCTAAAATATCTTGGAATACATCTAACAAAGGAAGTGAAGGACTCGTAAAATAAAAACTTTAAGACATGGAGAAAAAGAGTGGACTAAGACACCAGAAGATGGAAAGAGCTCCTATGCTCATGGATTACTAGCATTAATCATGTGAAA
This sequence comes from Eospalax fontanierii, assembly GCA_035773235.1. Taxonomy (NCBI): domain Eukaryota; kingdom Metazoa; phylum Chordata; class Mammalia; order Rodentia; family Spalacidae; genus Eospalax; species Eospalax fontanierii. The sequence continues at coordinate 7,030,483 of CM069531.1, forward strand.
ATGGCCGTTCTACCACAACAATCTACAAATTCAATGCAATACCCATTAAAATTCCAGCATAATTCTTCACAGAAATTGAAAAAATAATCTCAAAGTTCATACAGAAATGCAAAAACCTCAGGGTAGCTAAATTAATCCTGAAGAATGAAAGACCTAATAGAGGCGTTGCCATCCTTGATCTCAAATATACAGAGCTGCAAAATCAGTATGGAACAAGTTATGAAAACAGGTACATTGATCAGTGCCATACAATTACGGACCCAGATTTAAATCCGCACATACAGTCATCTAATTTTTGACAAAGGAGCCAAAATACACACTGGAGAAAAGACAGCATGTTTGTCAAACTGGACAAGAGCCTATAGAAGAAGGAACTAGATCCCTATCTTTCACCATGCTCAAAATTCAAGGCCAAATGTATCAAAGACCTCACTATAAGACCTAATGCCCTGAAGCAGATAGAGATGAAAGTAGAACTACACTGGAACTTATAGGCAAGGAGTTTTTGAGCAGGATTCTTACAGCATCCATTAAATCCAATAAGTTGATCCACATTAACCTAAAAGGTTGTATATCAAAGTCATCATCATTTGAGTGAAGAGGCAATCCACAGAAAGAGAAGAAAATATTTACCAGCTACATCTCTGACAGTAGGGTTACTTGCTATAATATACAAAGAACTCAAAAAACTAAACATGAGTTGGATGTGGTGACACATGCAATTAGTCCCAGCACTTGAGAGGCAGAGACAAGCAGATCTCTGCAAGATTGAGGGCAACCTGGTCTATATAGTGAGTTCCAGGCAGCCTGGGACTATGGAGACACTGTCAAAAGAAAAACAAAAATAAAAACAAAACAAAATCTAAATAGAAAAACACCCCAAGCAATCCAATTAAAAAGTGTGGCAAAGGGTTGAACAGGGAGCTCTCTAAAGATAAATGTAAATAGCGAAGAAATATTTTTAAAATATTCAACATCACTAGTCATCAGGGAACTGCAGGTTAAAGCTACTTTGAGATTTCGTCTTACCTAGTTCAGAACGGCTAAGATCCCTGAAACAAACTATAACAGATGCTGGCAATGATGTGAAGGAAAGAGACCTCTTATCTACTGTTGATGGTAGTGCAAACTGGTTCAGGTGCTATGGAAATCAGTGTGCAGATTCCTCAAATGGTTTGAATTTTATCTACCGTATGACCCAGCCATACCATTCTTGGGCATAGATCCAAAAGACTCTAGATGCCCTATTATAGAAATTATCAGTTTATCCACGTTCATTGTTTCCTTCTTCAGAACAGGCAGAAATTGGAAACATCCTAGATGTCTATCAACTGATGAATGGATAACGAAGATGTGGCACATATACACAATGGAATATGATTCATTTTACTTATTCATTTACTTATTCATTATTATATTAAAAATTATGACATTCACAGGTAAATGGATGGAGCTGGAAGCAATCATCCTAAGTGAAGTCACCCAGTCCCAGAAAGACAAACATCCCATGTTCTCTCTCATAGATGGATGCTAGCTTTGAAGTCTTAGATATGCTTGTTTTCATTTGAAAATCCAGAGAGGTCAAGATACTATTGAATGACCCTAGGTGGGTAGGGGGAGTCTTCCTTGGAAGGTGGTAGAATGCAGGGGTAGAAGGGGGGACAGAAGAACCCTGGTCTAGGAAGGATTTAATGGGATGGGGAACGGGAAGGCAGGGCAGAGGAGAGAGCGGGGAGGGACAAGTAACACAAGAGGGCTTTCGGCAAAACACGTGGAAACCTACCCTTATAGAACCTTCTTAAAGTACATACATGCACATAAAAAACTAATAGGCATTACCTTATAAAAGGGGGACGTTGCCGATTCTAGACGTTACAGGCCAACAACAACAACAACAAATCCCCTAATGCCAGGAATAGACGCTCTCTCTGGAGGCTATTGACCAGGGTTCCAATGGACCCACAAGAAATGTCAGCCACTGCCCCTGCTCATTGTTATCCTCCCGAACTTGATGGTAAGGCGCTATGGGAAGTTTGATGTGTCTTTGGTAGGAAGTTTTATTGGGCTGAAAATATCTTGCAAAATTTTTTATTTATTACTTGAGATCCTTTCTCAGATTATAAACAGTTGATCAAAGAAATCAGAGAACGGAAAAAGAAATACCAGCACCTAATTTTTCTAATGACATTGTATGATAAAAGCCTTTTATCAGAGTATTTCAAATATTTAAAAGCATATTTTGATGTGATCCTTAATAACTCAAGTTGTGCTTTTGACATAGTATATAATTTAATGCATAAGGAAAACAAGGCTTATTATTAAAGATCGCACCTCATAGTTATAGAAAGGATTTTGTCTAGTAAGTTTATGAAACCCTCTATTAGTTCCAGGTAAGAAATGTTTTCAGAAGTAAGAATTTAATAAAGTAAGTATGCTTTTATTCATATTTTCTGACTGTGGCTGAAATTTCATGGGCTCCTTTTCAAACTTTCATCCACTAAAATCCCTTAAGGGCTGTGACAATTCTTAACAGTGACAGTCCCTATCTATAGGGCGGTCGGTCTCAAAAAAGGCATGTGTGCTCTCAATAGCAATGACTTGTGTGGGGATTTCTTTTCTGGCAGATGTTATAAAGGGTAAGGGCAACGCTTCCCTGATATGCGCTTGGGGTATACAGAATATACTATTGGTTTATCATTTGTCAGAATGCATTTAACTGCTTTACAAAATGTCCTGGGACTAAGAGATGGCTTCACAGTACAAGCATTTAACTACTCTTGAAGAGTACCTGGGTTCAGATTCCAGCACCCAAATGGTGACTCACAACCACCTCTAGCTCCATTGATTTGAACTCTTTTCTGAGCCTCATGGGCACTGTACACAAATATGATACATATAAACACATGAGAGCACATGTACATAAAAATAAATAAACAACAAAATTTAAAGAGTTGTCATAAGAAATATACAAGCTCTCTGTTAAGCAACCTTGTCAACCAGAAAATCTATTAAGTAAATAAAATATAATTTTTACTGAATTCCTATTAAAAAATAGTACCAAGCTTCTGGTAGATCAGAAGTCATTAGTAAGACAAAAATATTGATCTAGGAAAAGTAATTTCTTCTCAATAAGAGAAGCATCAAGAAATTACTGCTTTCCTTTAGAAGTTTTCAGCTAACACGCAGGAATCATTTCTAGGAGTAAGCTTAAAAACTGTCTACAATATTGCAGAATGGTCAGTCATCCCCTCCCGTGGTAGGGGATGTTTTATTCCCATGAGATAGAAAAGTTTGTTTGGGGATTGATTTAATTCTGTAAGGCTAGGGTCAAGAATCTTAAATTACACACACACACACACACACACACACACACACACATTTTAAATTGTTTTGCTTTTTGAGAATTTCGTACATGAGTACATTGTATTTACATCATTCCCATCTTTTTTCTCCTATCACCAATTGCTCACATGACCCCCTTATTCTCTCTTGAATTCATAACTTCTTCCTCTATAATTATGACTATTGTAGTACATTTATCACTTACATATATGTCTCCATCTCTCCATCTCCATCTCCATCTCTATCTCCTGTTGAGTCCATTTAGCATTGCTTGTGTGTTCATGTGTTTAGGGCTGACCACTTGGGGTTGGATAACCTATCAAGGACTCATCCCTAGAGAAAACTGATTCCAACCCCCGCCCCCCCTGCAACAGCCATTGGCTGCCTGTAGCTCTCCATCTAGAGGTTAAGTTCCGCTATCAGTCTTGGCATGTCGACTCATATTATTTCATTCTGCAGGTCTTGTTTAGGCTACTATATTGTTGAGATTCTGTGGGTGCAGCATCCCTTCATATCTAGAAGGCACTCACTATCTCACAGCAGGTGTACTGGTTTTCCAGCTCTTACTATCTTTCCACTCCCTTTTCCACAATGTCCCCTGAGGCTTAGGTACAAGACTTGAGTCATAGATATGCCAATTGGGCACTCCAGTTGTGGGTCTCTATAGCAGCCTTCATCGGGTATGAAAACAGTCTTCTTGATGAGGCATGAGAGCTACAGTTAACTGTGGATACAGGATGAATATTTAGAATACAGTTAGAGGCTTTCTTGACTTAGGAAAATGATAGTAGTAGATTCTCCTTTAGGGCCTACAACTTCTCCAGCCATGGAGAGTTGGCTAGATTTATAGCACCAGGCATGAGTTCACTGCTATTGAATGGGACTTATATCCAATCAGACAGTTGTTGGTTACTTCCAAGATATAAGTGCACTACTGCATCCCTAGGATACCTTCCTTGGTTGGTCACTGCTATGGTTGCAGGCTCTATAAGTAGGTAGGACTGTTGACTGCTTTCCTCTCTTGGTAGCTTGCATAGCACCTTCCAATACTGTGAAAACTAGTCCTCAGGGAGGAGGCTTCCAGGTCAGTTCCAGCTTGATTCCTCTAAGTCCTCTATCTAAATGGTGTGGAGTCTTCGGCAATAGGATCTCTCCTTTAAATTCTAGGAGTTAACCAAGAGCCATTCAAAAAATCATATGTTGTGTGTGTTGGGGGGGGTGTGCGCATGAGACAAGTACCTGTGGAAGCTGGAACATGGCATAGAAGCCCCTGGAGCCAGAGTTGCAGGTAGTCTTGAGCCACTCAACATGGTGGCTGGGTCCTCTGTAAGAGAAGTACTCTTGACTGCTGAGCCATCTCTCTAGTCCCTTAAACTTACTTTAACTTCCCATCATCCCCGCCCAGTTCCCCTTCTCTGTCCTCTTCCACAGAGCCGGTTGCCCTCACTGAAGCCACGCCCATTCAGCCCACTCAGCTACTCCCAACTCTCCCTTCCTGTGACCCTGCTTCTGCCCTCACTCTGTCAGGTAACCGTGAACTCACCATGTATGGAAATCCTCCTCCTTCCCTTCCACTTCTCTCCATTGTTTGTGGACATCAAAATCTTCATCTGAGCTAGGCCAACCCCCTGCAGACTCTCTGTTGTCACTCCCCATGCCCCATCCTGCCCTCTGAGCCTTCTTCCACATAAGATCAAAATCAATATAACATGAAAGTGAAATCATGACGTTGTTCTTAGAATCAAATTCAAACTTCCCTCCCTGGACACTGATAGTCACACCATCTGATTGTGCAACCCAGCTCTGTCCTCTGTGTGACTCAGCCTCATCTCTTTTCAGAACCATACCAAGTGTTTGGTGATTTGTACGTGTGTGTGTATGTGTGTGTGTGTGTGTGTTCACTGGTATGCATTCTTTGCTTTGCTTCTAACAGGTCCTAGCACAGGTATGGAATAACGATTTGCTGAATGAGTGAATAAATACTGATCTTTTGCCCCTCCCCACTCTTTGTAGGACCACCTTCTTATTCTTTAAACCTTGTTCTAAGTCACTCACTAGAAAGTTTCCCTTCCAAACTACTATTTAACTATGCCTCCTGCCTCCATTTTCACAGCAGCTATTAAAGATTTATGCTATATCTATTTGTCTTTTTTCAAAATTATGTTCCTTTGTTACCAACACTAAGCCCCATGAGGGACATCTGCTGTACTTACCAATAGGTTAACCAGCGCTTGGCACTTGCTGGGACATACTGCTAATTCTGAACAACTGCTTGTTCAGTGGATTAATGAATAGTTAATTGAATGCCAGCGATGACCTCAGTGATTCATGACATACCAAGTTTATCTTATTTTTCATACTATCTTATTAAAAAATTTCATTTGGAGAGGGACTGATTTACCTATTTCCTAACTAGGCTAGCTCCCACACAAATACTAAAACAACTGAAATTTAAGATGCCAATTGATGTAAAAAATTGTCCTAGGTTTGAAAGATTTTTGTCATTATTATTCTGGGCTGATGTTGGAAAATGAGGTTGGTTTTCAGATCAAGGTTTCTAAGTCATTGGCCTTTCAGAGACAGTCTGGAGGAAAAGATGAGGTCTGTATCAAGAATGCATTCCCAATTTGGGTTGTAAAATACCATCAAAACATTTAAGGAATTTTATATTTAAAATAATTTATAATCTTTTGAGGATAAACAAGCCATATATCTCCATTTTGGTTGGGTTAGAAGGACTGGAAGGTGTGGCAGTAACTCAAATAACAATCATAAAATTGGAAATCAATGCCTCAGCCTCCGGTCTGCACAGCACTTAACAGTGCTTACGTCAGTCAACATCTGGCCCCCAAATGTCTTGAGCTCTGCACCTGCAGACAGCCTGGCATTTTGGATTTTAAATATGAGCTCTGGGAGGAAGAAGCAGAGAAGGGGAGAAGAGAAATTAGGCAAAATGGAAAAGTGGAATCCCAGAATTGTTTCTTCTTTTGTAGGCAGCAAGCATACAAAATCGCACTTCTTCCCAAAGACACCGACGCACACAGAGCGGGCCTGACTAAGAGAGCTGAGCATTCGGAATATATTACCTCATGTCACTGCCCTGATCACTCTGTGAAAAAGGAAGGAATTTGTTTTTAGGGATTTGTTTATATATGACTTGCTTACAACCATTCAGCTATATAATGGTCGGTCCTAGATTTAAACCCGTGCTGACTGGACACATTAACAAAATGATGATATTTAAACATCTATTCTGTCTTCTTGCTCTTACGCATGAATTTCTATGTCTCTTCTGTTCTGAACTCTGCCCTCTTGACTGCAAGATGCTTGCTACCTCCTGAATCATTTTCCATTTGATGCACCAACAAACAATTGAATTATAAGATTGTTATTGAACACAAACCTGCTACTAAATAAAAAATCACAATAATCACTTTTATTGAGCATGTGAGAGCTGAGAGACTTAGTCACCTGCAAACCTCTGGTGAAAAAAGTGCTAATGGGGACCCTCTGGCTGAAAGTGACACCGGATGAAAGTCTGGTTTTACTCCAGAGAATTAAGGTATTCATTATCAGAATCTCTTTAAAAAGAATGACGTGAAAAATAAAACTATTAAAATGTGATATGGGGCTCATACGAATCTAGGAACAAACTGTATGACAAGAGCCTAAAGTCAAAGCAGCAAAGGAAGCACATTATGCAAGACCCATATGCTGTCCACGAAACGGCATGCCATTGTTTGAAGGTAAAGAGTTTACTATAAAATTTACATTCACCATTAATTTGTTATTGTTGTTGTTATTTATTTTATTTTATTTTTTTGAGACAGGATCTCCCTACAGGGAGCCCCAGCTGAGTTGGAGCTCACTATGTAGACCAGGCTGGCCTCGATCTCACAAAAATCCGCCTGCCTCTGCCTCTGTAGTGCAGGGATTAAAGGCAAGTGCTACTACACTGCTCACCATTAATTCTTCCAATTGGAAGTCACAGCTAAGCATCTCACAAAGGAGAGCCAATGGCATAAAATATTCAAATTTTCTAAACAGAATAGAGAATGGGGAAAGGAATATAATCAGCTGTTAAACTAAATTTGGCCCTGATGTGCCTTCATCCTTTGACTCCTTATGTAACCACATGTCAACTAATTAAGTAGTAAATGAGCTGAAAGCCTCACTTGGGTGTATATAAGGATAACTGAGTCTTACCAATTACCGCAGCCAAGTCTCAGCCAATCACAGCTGCCACCAAGGATCAGACCACATTCACAGAAGCAAATGCCGGGCTGTGACCAGTGGGGCCACTCGAGTCTCATTTCCATTCTTTGACCACAGAGGCTGCCTGCCTACACCGTGGAGTGCAGTATGCAAATTGTGTTTGAATAATTAAATTACGCTAATTTGTTAACATTTCTTATTTAAATAGATCAGCTAAAATGAATAGAAAACAAAGAATAGCTTGGTAGATTAAAACTTGACCATGTCAATAATCTCTTCACGTGAGTACAATTTTAGCTCTACAATGTAAAGATAGGCATTTTCAAGATGGATAAAAAACATGTCTCAACTACAATGCAGCTTCACATAGGCCACTCTAGATACGAAGACACAGAGAGGTTGAGTGGAAAAGAATGGGAAGTGATATACCAGGTGAAGATAATAAAAAGAAACAGAACTGCCTTCTTCACCCAAGCAACAGATTTCAGAGGCAAAAATGTTATCAGGAGTGAAGAGAAGCTCATCGTAAAGATAAAGAAATAAATTTGTGTGGCCATATAACAATCCTAAACGTAACAGCTTCAAAACACGTGAACAAGATGTTTAAAACCCAGAGGAGTGGAGCTGGAGAGAGGGCTCAGTAGTTAAGAGCTACAACTGTCTGTAACTCCAGTTCCAGGGGCTCTCTTTTGACCTCCACAGGCACTGTATGGCATGAGTGTACTTACATACATGCACGCAATACATTCATAAACATAAAATAAAAATAACGAATAAAATATTAAAAAATAAAAAACTGAGAGGAGAAAAAGAAAAATCCTCAGTTATAGCCTCAGTGATTGATAGGACACAGAGATAGCCCAGTCCAGACACAGAGAACCTCAAACAACACTCTTAGTCTGGCCTGACTACTACTGCTAAGCACTGCAGCGAGGATTGGTGGAGTACACAATCTTTGCAAGTTGCATGAACATTAACCAAGACAGATGAGACCTTAGGCAATAAAACAAGTTTGGGTAACATTTAAAAAATCTAAGCCATACGATTTTTTTTCTCTGCTCAGAATGAAATTAAATGAGAAATCAACATTAAGCCTAAACATTCAGAAATTAAACATAGTGTAAATAACTTGTGTTTTGAACTGAAAAGAAATAAAAACTGCATATTAAATTTTATGAGATAGAGGTTAAGTAGTAATTCACTACTTTCAGGATTTTCATTAAAAAGTAAGAATGTAAATGACTTCAATATCTAGCTTAAGAAATCAAAGAAATTAGAATTAGAGAAATGGCTCAGCAGTTAAGAGCACTGGCTGCTCTTACAGAGGACCCAGGTTTGATTCCCGGCACCCACATGGTGGCTAACGACACTCTGTAACTACAGTGCTAGGGAATCGGAAGCCCTTTTCTGACCTCTGCAGGTATTGCATGACACAGGTATAGTACATGTAAGCATAATACTCATACACTTAAAATAAAAATAACAAATAAAATACATAAAAATGAAATTGAGAAAATGAGATCAAAGCAAGAGAGACAGAAGCATCACAGAATGAGATCAAAGTGGGTTCCTTGATGTTAAATTTGATGTTAAAATTCATAGACATGGAGAGAGAGAGAGAAAGAGAGAGAGAGAGAGAGAGAAAGAGAGAGAGAGAGAGAGAGAGAGAGAAGTCAAATTCTGAGGGGGACGACAGCACATTAGACTCTAAAGTCAGAAGAATAGAATGGAACACTGTGAACAATTCACTTAATACCAATAAGTTTGGTAGTGTCTATGATGTGTGGGTAGTGTCCTCGAAAATACAAAGCTATCAATATTCACACATGAAGGAAGAGATAACAGGTAGAGGCCTTTATATATTACAGAAATTGAATTTTAGAGTTTAGAACATTCTCACAAAGAAACATTGCATGCAAAATTTTAAAGAAATTGTACCAATTCTACATGTATTGAAGATAACAGAATGCTTTACAACTCATTGTACAAGGTCAAGGATTTTCTAATATGAAAGTCAGACAAAGACAACCTTGACAAAGCAAACCACAGATGGTGTCCCTATAAAACAGGCAGAGAAATTCTTAACAGAATGATAGCAAGTCCAATTCAATAATATATGAAGATTACTCATGCAGACAAATAAATTTTACCTAAGAGACACAAACTTGTTATAATACTCAAAATCAACACAGTTTGCCGTTTTAAGTCTGGAAAACAATGAATAAACAGTCATTTCAGTAGATACAGAAAAAGTCCAACATCCCTTCCATATTAAAAACCAAACCAAAACAAAACTTCCAAAAAATTAATAGGAAGCTAATTCTTCAATCAAGTAAATGGCATCTATGAGAGACCTCTAACTTTTCCTTAAAATTAGGCAAAAAGAAAGAATTCTTATTCTTATGCTCTCTATACAACGTTTCACTGAAAGACAAAGATGTAAAGACAATTACACAGGGAAGTAAGAAGTAAGATCAGCTATTCATGGATCTGAGATATGGAATATTTACTACAGCTTTGCTATAGTAAAACACTGGAAATAAAACAAATGAGACAAATGAACGAGTAGAGGAATGGTGACACACGCATCTGATGAATTACCCATACCAGTAAGAAGGAATGGACTACTGACATTTTCATCAACACTGCTGAATATTAAATTGTAGGACCTCACTAAATGCCTGGTGCTGGTAAATGGACAGCCAAGATGGCGCTTAGAGGAAGTGAAACCTAACCGCCTGGCGCCGGAGAGACAAACAACCATTTCTGGGAACTGAGTAGCCTAGGAGAAAAGGAAACTTATCCCCTGGGTATGATAATAAAGTATTATGTGCGCTGCTTGCTGATTGGAGAATAAATTGTAGATGCCCCTACCCCATGTATCCGCCCATGTAACCGCCCCTTATGCTAATAGCAAGGCTTGAAAATAGATCAATATGATAGGTTGTTAAAGAAATGAGGAAGCATATCTGGTTGGAGGAAAACTGTATAAAAGAGCATGCTTGAGCATTATAAAATGATTTCCCTGCTGCGCTGAAGAAGAGCTTTAACACCAATGAAAGAGCTGTAACACCAAAAGACTCTGGCTGTGAACTCTTCTTGGCCTGATGGTCCTGGCCTCGCCTGAGGGGTTCTCCCTGCACCCCGGATTCACGCTGCATCCCAGCGTGGGTCTTTTTAGGGGCAGACCATGCTCCTGATATCTCCCCGGCTCTCCCCCTTGCTTGCCCGGGTGGGAGTAATCCCAGGAGGAAGAGATGCATCACGGCACGTTCCTCTGCTGCACCCTTCAGAAAAGGGGGACAACATTAAATTAATTGTGTCATTGGAAGAAAGACAGATGAAAGTGTACCTCACCAATGATTCATTTTCATAAAACTCTGAAAAATAAAACTCATAAAGAGCCCAACTTCTTAAATCAATATGGGGTCACATGCTAAATGTGGGGTTGAGAAAAATTTGATGGCAGTAAAGGATTTCTGAAGCTACAGTGTTCCTAAATAAATTCAAAATCAAATATATCTGAATCCAGCTGTTCCTGACAATGAGCACCTGTATTGCACTGGGAGACTCCACTGCAGCCTTGGGTGTGAACATACACTTTGCCTGCCACATGGCATCATATCATGAAATGCCAGTGAGGACTGGCTGAAACACCTTGGCTCAGATTCTAGGGCATGGGATGGTACGGATGGATGGCAGTGTTTTTATCGAGCATGCAGTTTCTTGCTCTTATAGAAACAATGGTTTCATTATGGGAGACAAAGACAAAATTTTGCTACTGTCATCTTCAGCATACACCAAAGTAGTATGTCTTCAGATTGCATTGTGTCAGAATGTTTGACTTTAAAAATTACTGTTTAAGTTGCTGACTTGAGTTTCATAAAAAAAAAAAAAAATCATTCAGTAGATTTTGACTTTGGATTAGGACAGAATTTCCAAGAGTTTCTAAAATGGCCCCAATACATTTATGCCATCTCATACGGTATATTTATGTAAACTAGTGGTCTCAGCATTAACAATTTAAAATGAAAATATAGATCAATTATGAAAAACATTGAAGTTGCTTTATCCTGCAGGATCAGCCAACATTTACTTCTTTATGTCAATAAATACACACATCCATCTTGTTAGCATCCAGATTTTCTTTCATCCTCAATAATTGTAAAATTATCTGTCTACTAAAGAACTGTTTGAAATTAATTTCTTTATGATTTAATTTCAATATTTGTATACCTACAGTATATAGATATAGATCCAGGATCATATAAAAATTTCTCATGTGGAAAACCAAGAAGAATTTCTGCTCTGTAGTGACATAGACACATCAGTAGTTTCCTGTGTAGCAGAAGAATCATGGGGAGAAGTGGAGGATGTCATTAACAGCAATAAAATGTAATGACAATTCAACAAGGGTGTGTGTGTGTGTGTGTGTGTGTGTGTGTGTGTGTGTGTGATGGAGACACAGAGAGACAGAGATCTCAAGTAAAAAGGGGAGGATGCCGAGGAGGAGAGAAGAAACGGGAAGATTTAGGGCAAAGCATATAAATATGTAGGATGAACAAGTCAAGTGCTGAAACAGGAGGATTAAAGTTAATGAAATCTTCCTGTAGTAGAGATTTTTGTTCAGTGAACAGATTTTAGCTTCTTCAACCAAAAAAATGCAACCACAGATGTTACTTGACTGTAGTAACTGTTTTACTATTATATGGATCTCATAACATCACATGTAAATCCTGAACATATGCTGTAAGTTTCACTGAAACATGAAGCAGCCATTTGAAGCCTGAAAAGCAGCAGTAAAGACAAATCCAGTGGCTCAGGGTCACAGTGGGCCGCTCTTTGAAAGCTGCTTTATTTGCTACCTTCTTTGGTTGCTGCCTCAATACTCGTCTTCACCTCAACACTCCACAGTCATGGTTTCTTTCACAACACTTCACAGGGACTCCCTAGGATGGACAGGACACAGGTCCTCCCAGCCCAGGCAATGGCCAGTTCTCAGTCATCGCCCTTCTCCAGTGCCAGGGAGATTTGATGTACCCTTGTCTTTATTTAGCTTTCAAGGAGCCATCTCTGAGTTTTTACCATGTTTCCTTGGGTGTTCCTTTCATCTTTCCCCAATTCTGCAAGTTAGGGAGTCCATGAGCTTAGCTCGTAGCTCCGCTTTCTCGTCTACACCAGTGTCTCTGTTCACCAGTGTCTCTCTGATGGGGTTACAACGATGAGAACTACAGGAAGAACAGGACTACTGGCCAGTCCAGCTGGAGAACAGCAAAGTCAGTGTAAGGACAAAGACTGGAGAGGGCTCTATCAGAGGCTCCTGGCCTTGCTCCCTAAGAATAACAGACTCTGCCTCCATCTGCTTTATGCACCACTGGCCTCAGTTCAGGTGAAACCATTACGAAAAGGCATGTAATTTCCATAAAACTATTAGCATTGATTTTGCATTTGAAGAGTTTCAGAAACGTCATCATTCTAAACGTAAATGATACTGTGATTGCATTAGCCTTGAGCAAACTCCCCAGGCATTGCCACACTGGCACCATTGTCCTCAGTTTTAGAAATTAAATCTTCCTCTAATTTAGACCCAAAGCCAATCACAGCTGGCCCTTCTCCAGCTGAGCAATCCCTAGGGAGCTTAATTCCCTAGTGTTATGGTGAGGAGGAGCCAGTTTGAGGACAGTTTTGCTGCTTAAGCATCCTTTGGGAACTGTGGTGATCCTTGTATTTAACCCTCCCCTGGAACACAAAAATCCTAAATCACCACGACAGGCTTTAGTTTTTCTTTAGAGAGTAAACCTTTCAAAAGAGAGACACAGGAGCAGTGTTTGGAAGTTGACACAGGAGTTCTTACTTTTTAACTGATTCAAATTCATTTTCCTCTTTAGCTATCAGTTTTTATTGAGATTCCTATCTAAAAAGAGTTTTTACTGTTAAAAGTCATCTTTTCAATACCTTCAAGTCTAAGTCTGCAAGGAAGCATATTTGCAAAGCACCATTTTCAAATGCTTCACCAACGGGTCTGTGGTTTGACTCACACACAGTTAAACAGTGTTTTGAAGGGCTGATTTGTTTGATAGACTCATGCACAAATACTTCTTAGTTTTGTCAATAATTCCATTTTCTTGTTATATCTTTCACAAGCAATTCTCTCAACATGAATTTTCTCTTTAATACTCAATTATCTTAACTGACTGGTAAATTACCCAATGCAACCAAAACACCACTTTCAGTAATCAAAAGGACAGAGGGCTCTTCACACAACATTTCTGACACACATATTACTGACTCATAGGTGATGTACCGTTTTCTCTGCCACCTCAAAGATGTGGCATTACTTGGGCAAATAAGAACCCCTAAGCAGTCCAGCTGTGTTCATCACTTGCTGCTTCCCACTTTTGTAAGCGAGTCGTTTGATGTCCTCACTATTCTTTTGTATTTTTTAAACTTCTATTCTGAATCATGTCTATTCTGCACCAAATAAGAAAGCCATAGTCCTCATTCCATTTTCTATGCTGGTTTTACAGCTTTATTCTCTTTTTGACATAGAACTGAAAGAAGCTCAAGGTCATCTTACCATTTATTTATTCGGAGGGATCTTTTGAGACAGGGTCTCCCTGCAGTTACAGCTGGTCTGGAACTTACTATGTGGACCAGGCTGACCTCAATCTCACAGATATCCTCTGGCTCCCAAGTGCTGGGATTATGGGTGTGTACCACTGTGCCTGGCTGGTCATTTCTTATTAAACATAAGTAGCAACAACTTTTATTCCCAGGAAGGAGATTGAGTTTGGAGTAAGTTGGTCTTTTATTTTGTCTGTATAATGACTAACAGGGCTGATGATGTACAAATTGCAAATCTCATTGCCATTGTGGAATAATAATGCTTTAGCAGAAAAGGTTACAAAACTTTCAAATAACCCTTAGTAATCCCTGTAGGAGGATTGTCATGTTTGCTTGATACTCAAGGGAATTTTCAAAAACTTGGAGATACAGAACAAAACCAAGTGACATTTAACTCTCCTCATCCAAACTTTTGGTTCACAGTCAGGTCCTAACAACATAATCTGAACTTGACCAAAGCTTGGATGCCACCATGATTGGTCTATACGTTAACTGAGTCAAGTCACACACTCTCCTAGCACTAGGCTTACTCACTTTTGCTTATGCGAGTTCCACTCTTAGTCTGTCTTCATCTACAGCCTCTTTCCTGAGATTTCCATGAATCCTATTGCAAGTGTGAGCAGGGTTCCTGATGACAGATGGAAAGCCCACTTCAGCAACTCTGAATAGTAGCAACTGGTTAGAAACTTCCAAGCTTTCCTCTGTATCAAGATCATCAAGTACTATTCAGAGGGACTCAAGGAATCCAATCAATAATGGTAAATGATTGCTCTGGATCAGGTAGAAGATTTGCATTGAGAAAAACCTGGGCCTGAATAGAAGCCCTATAACTTGTGCTAAAGGATCTTGGATCAAAGTTCTCCGAGGCACATGGTATAAAACAATGACAGAGAAGAAAGCTCAAAGGCTGTGGTGAGGACTATGAAACAACCTGTGTAAAGATGTAGACGCTCACTCTAAAGTTTTCTAGCCCAGGACAGGATCTGCATGGAAGAACATGGATGGCATATGGCTTTTTAGAGAGGGGAGTTGATATATTGACATTACTGTCCCACTTCCAGGTATATAATTCTCCAAGATACTTCAATTCAGATATGTAGAGGATACCCAGACGTTCTCATGCAGACAGGAAAACTGCTAGGTTGTGAGACATAAATTTAACAAAGCTAGTTGAAGGAGCGGTAGGCTCCCGGTAACAAAACTCCAGAGAAGATGGCTCAAAGCCAGGAGATTAAAAAAGATTTTGGAAGATGGTAAATCTTCTGAGCAGCCAAATTGTGGATGGCAGGCATTGAACTGACTGCCCAAAAGGTCATAGAGTCTTTGTCATATACTCAGCCCGGAAGCTAGACATGTCCTAAGAGATACAGTTATGGCCAATGAGATGTACACAGAAGTGTTTGGTGAAGGTGCTTCTTTCAAATGTCAGATCCTATTGAAACTGCCATGGGTTATGGGTTAAAGCACAGTTAAAACTCAGCTATTGCAGATGGTTCGTCCTATAGAAAACAAATCTTAATATCTAGAATTCCTTCTCTTCATTTTTACCCTTTCTTCTCCGTTCTGACTGGGGCTGATGGACAGCAGTAGCAACACTACAGCTTTGAGGCAAGTACCAGAAGGGCAGAGAGAAATAAGAAGATTTAAAAATCTTCAGGGACCCCACAAAGTGATACCGCCATAGACCATCTATCCCTGAAATTCCCGTTGCACAAGACAAATACAGCTCTAATTGTTTAGCCATCATAGCAGAGTAGTGTATGTCGCAGTTAGAAAGAATCCTAGTAGAGTCAATGTGCTGACAGTACAGAGAGATGACCAGTGGAGTTTGCTGGACAAAAGAGCTGACTCCAGAGAAACTGGCTTCAGTGACTGCCATACTTAGCATTCAAATAGAAAAAACTAATTCTGCCTCTCCAAGGACGGTGGCATGGTCAAAGGAAAGGGAGAGGGAGCAAAGGAAAGCATCGTCAGGTGCATGGTGATCGGGCTAGCAAAGCAGGCATCTTGGAGAATATCTGGATATTTGAGTGTTAGGTTAAGGAAGCAAGGGCAAGAGCCAGGGCATGTCTGGTGTATCAGAGCAGCAGCACGTGGGCTACTGTGACTGCACTAAAGTCAATGAGGAGACCCACAAGAGGTAATGGCAGGAGTTAGCAGGAAGCCGTTTCATAGGAAGCCTTCATGAAACATAAGTAAGAAAGACAGGACTAAAGATGACTACAAGGTGTTACACCCAAGCAACAAGAAGCTCCAACATGTCATCAAATGACACAAAGATGACGGCAGAAGAATAAGGTTTGGGTTTGAGGGATAAAACCAAATCTTGTTCAGTCTGAAATGACATATGTCAAAGTAAGGATGTCAAGTACACAGCTGGGTAGAATAATCTGCATTTCAGGGGAGATACACATATTTTAGTTTCATTGCAAAGCCTACCACATGGACAAGTTAAGAGTAGTCTCCGCAGGTTTGCACAGTGAAAAGTGAACTTATGTTTTTACTAATGCATTTCAGTTTCCTATAGACCAAGTGTGTTAGCTCGTAATGTTGATGTGAATATTTTGGGAAGTTTGGTCAAATAACACAAAAAGCATATTTCAGACTGTGTGTTCAATAAATGATGCCTAATACATATTATGTACTTATAATTTCCCAGATACTCTGTTAAGCAACTTGCATGACTTAACTTATTTAATTTTCATGATCAATTCATGAGGGATAGATTTACATGACTATATACATATATATGTATATACATATTGAGGTAGGGTCCCTCTATGTAGTTCAGGCTGTTCTGGAACTCGCTATATAGCCCAGCCTGGTCTTGAACTTGCCCCAGAGTATAAGAGGTGTGCAGGCACCACCATATGTAGCTGAGATACTCGTTATACTTATTCTGAAGCCTAGGCAGCCTAAGAATCTTTCCCAAGGTCACAGAGCTCTTAAACAGCAGAACCTGGGCCTTTTTGCCTTTGAATTAATATTCTCAACCAACCTACAATGCCAGACCTAGCAACTCCAAAGACCTTAATAGTAATGTGAACATGTGCTGTGACTCCCATGCCCAATGCCAACTCAACATGTAGGCATGGATCTCTTATAGGCATCTCTGACCACAAATGGCCAAGCAGAAAGAAACTTCCATTTTCCAAACTGAATCTATTCCTTGAGTCCTTCCCATCTTAGTAGATGGTACCATCATCTGACCAGTTCTTCAAGTCAAACATTATCTTTGAAGCCTACCTTTCTCTTTCCTGATGCATCCAATTCATCAACCAGGCCCAATAGCTCTGTGTCTAATATCTCTCCACAGAGTACATTCTGGATGGAAACCTCAAAATTTGCTGTTGTTGGAATGGATAGATGGTTCATCGGTTAAGTGCACTGACTGCTCTTTGCAGAGGACCTGGGTTTGATTCCCAGCACCCACATGGTGGCTGACAACTGTTCATAACTCCAGATCCAGGGTAATTTTATGCCCTCTTCTGACCTCTCAGGTATTGCATGGCATTGGTGCACTTAAGCACATGCAGATAATACATTCATACACAAAAAACTAAAATAAGAAAATATTTTAAAGGAAATTGCTATTGTTTATTATCTGGATTTTTTTTCATAGTCACTAATCTTTTTGTGTTCATTCTTAGATCCTATGAACTATTTCACCACATCCCTGAAATAAAGTTTTAAAAATAGAGACTTCTGGGCAGGTGTAGTGATACACGCCCTTAATCCCAACACAGGAGATAGAGGCAGCTGGATCTCTGTGAGACTGAGGCCAGTCTGGTACACATAGCAAATTCCAGCCCAGTTGGGGTTGCAGGGAGATGCTGTCTCAAAAAGAACACAAAAAACCAAAACAAACAACAACAAGAAGAACAACAAAACCCCATAGTGGTCATACTTAAAATGTCTGCTGCTGACCACATTTAGAATAAAATCCAGCACCCTTGCTACAGCGTTCTGAGTCCCCATGCTCTGATCTCTGCTAACTTTCTGGTCTCATTTTATACTACCTTCTGTCCTGTACATGTTTGCACTTCCAAATCAAACTGTTCCTGCACAGGCCCTTGGCTCCTGCTGTTGGTTCTATTTGAAATCTTTCCACAGTCCTTCCCTTAATTGTTTGTTTAAACTGTAGTGTCTCAGGATAAACCTCAACTCCCCAGGAAAGCCCTTCTGGTCTTCCCAGCCAATACCATCACTGCTTTGAGAACACATCACACGCTATCATCTTATTGATGCTGTAGAACTGGCCATTATTTGTAATTTTTTTCTTTATCTTGAGTATACTCATTTGTAGATATGTGCATTGGACAGTAGGCTCACTAGGTTAAGAACATTGCTTTGCCTCATTACTCACTATAGCTTCACAGAGATACACAACTTTTTATAGAATTTGGTTGTGAAAGCTAGACTAGACATGGAATTAGGTGGGACTGTGAAGTTCATTTAAGGTTGTTTAATGTTACATTCATGTGCTTGAGAGGGAGATACTGAGGATCAAAATGAGAGAAGGGAGAGAGAGGGATAGGCACAGGCAGTGTCTCTGGGAGGCAGGACAAGCTGGGGTTCTGGGGTCCTATGTACAGTGGAGATGCTGGCAGATTTTGTGACATGCAAATCATGTCTCTTATGTTTTCTTCTAGTCTTTCGGTAAGTGCTTGGCAAATGAACATATTTGAGGAGACTTAAAGAGATAAGGGATGCTATAGGAAAGCTGTTTGGGAGATGAGAGATTGACACGATATGCAGAATAACTGTGGAGAGAAGCTGGAAGCTCATCTAAGGCGTTATGTATACAGAAGGGGACAAGCAGTGTGGTCATTGGTTTTCTCAAGTCATCTTTCATTGTGGTTGTACTGATTCTGAGAAGGGTTAGACGAGAGTGAAGATGGGAGAGGCTGGGTGGGCCAGACAGAGGAGAGGAGATTCAGGAAGAGACAGGGATCTCTGTCTGACTATTAAAGCACACAGAATAGAACAGATCAATTGTCTGCAATATTATTTTCATTTAATTGTTACATAATTTGGGAGAATTGTCTAATACACTGAATTCTAAATTATCTATAAAATAGTTATAATATTGTCTGCATATGCCAGAATGTTAGAAAACATAGTCCACATTTTAATGGAAAATAAAGCACACTGGATTCATTTTTCTGGTTGCAAAGCATTCATTTTCCACTTTTAATGATATATGAAGTGTCCCTTAAGCAATTCTGCTTTCCCTGTTCAAGTGAGCTGACATAATGGATAACCAGAGGTCCTGTGTGACCGGAGGAGTCTGCATTATTTCATGTAGGCCGAATGAGATACATGGACAGTCCTTGGAGTTTAAAACCCTGCTAGAAGAAGGAAGAGGCTGCAGAGAACTAGAGCTCCTCTCATTTTAGTGAGGCCCTCACTGTCCTGATGGCTCTGACTAGAGACTGTCCCTGATTTGTCTCCAGGCCTGTCTTGGTTGCTGCCTATTTTAGGGCTGGCTTTCCAGGCTTCCAATGATTTTAGGAGTGCTCAGTGGCATTTCAACAAATCCTTCTTTTGTGAAATCTAGTCAAAGTCATTATCTTCTGTGGGAAATCAAACAATTGCAATGAATATATTAATAAATATTATATAAATATCCTTATAGCTATTATTAGTATCAGTAAAATGACAGGACTGCTTACCACTTTTGGCAGAATAACCAAGGTCTAATTGGAAACATAAATGAAGATATCAACTTTGTGACATTCCCTAGTGTCCCAGCAACATTTTCTATTTATTTTCCTTCAAGAGACTATTAATTCCAATCAATGCTATTACCCAGCTCCAGAAAGCTCTTGGCCACCATTTTAAGACACTCTCTAAAGCTCTAAATTTTCCATATCAGCCACAGTAAATCCAAGTCCATGCCATTAAGAAAGAACAGCAGAAAAAAAACAGTATGAAAATGTGAGGGGAAGGATAAATCACTGACGAAAAGATAAATTAGCAGCCTGGAAGAGCATGCAACCTAATTCATAATGAAGAAGACTCCACAGCCACCATCCATCTTAACATACAGGCAGCATACAAGGCTACTTTGCAATCTCACTAATCAGTTTTGATAACCAACATCGACATTGAAAGCCCCTCGTCTTCATACTGCATTAGGGAGATGCTAATGCACCAGGCTCCCGAATGTCATTCACATCATCCCTTAGAACTTAAGAAGATACAATCTGGAAAGTATAAAATGTTTATTCTAATAGAAGGGAGGTGAAGCCCAAATCGAAGGATCTGGATAGAGAAGTAGTGACTATTAATCTAGAGCCATGATGCTTTGAACTAAAATAGGATCAAAGAACATTCCTGTAATCAGTTACTTCACTCTTCCCTCTACCAGTGGCTGCCAATTGCCTCCAAGCCCTGGGTGTTCCCTTCCTTCCTTCCTCCCTCCCTCCCTCCCTCCCTCCCTCCCTCTCTCCTTCCCTCCCTCTCTCCCTCCCCTTTTCTCTCCATCCTTTCCTTTTTTCTCCCTTCACTTCCTTTATCCTGTCATTCAGCTGCTTTTTCACATCTCTTGGGAATTTTCCCAAAGCTTCCAGTCCCCTATTGTCTTGAAAGGTAAGCAGGTGGCCCCTCTAGTTTTATCAACTGCCATGCTAATCACTATAGGACAACTGTAAAGAGATAGTAATCAAAATAAACCAGAAAAGAGGCAAGGCTTCCCAAAGTGACAAAGCACATGCCCTGGTCTTTCATGCCCACTCTTTACAGCCTGGACGACAGAAAGACTTTTTAGCTTTTGAACTTTGATTTTATTATTTAAACATTTAAAGTTATTTATTATTTTTATTTTATGCATGTCAGTGTTTTACTTGCTTGCATGTAAGTGCACTGCATTCATGTAATGCCTACAGAGGCCAGAAGAGGGAGTCAGATGCCTTGGAACTGCAGTTACAGATGATTGTTACGCATCATGTTGGTGTAGGGAACTGAACCTTAGTCCTCTGGAAGAGCAGCCAGTGCTTTTAACTGCTGAGGCATCTCTCCAGCCCTCTCCGCTTTTACCATTAAGGGTGCTCTTTCTACACTGTCTGATCCTGTATCTCTGAATGATCACCTAGAATTCTTCTGTAATAGTCTTCCTGCTGGTGTTGGACCAGAAGATAACAAACAACTAGTTTCATTCAGACAATTTTATCTACATGCTGACAAGTTGAGGAAAGACCTCTTCAAGAATCATTAACTGACCAAACTGCCATTAAAACAACGTTCATCATGCATTAGTAGCCTAAACCAGGGCCAACCTGAGGGCAGAATAAGCAATAAGCAGGGTTATTAGGCTTTCTCCATGACATGATCTCCAACACACTGGACAGAACAGAGACAGTGTACCATGTGACCACAACTGAAATCACAATATAGAAAAATAATATTAGGTATGCAATGACTTGGACCAACTATAAAATTCTCTATGAGGATTTATTAAACTGATTGCCTAACCTTGGTGATACTTCTATGACTCCAGGCAAAAGCAATGGATTCCAAGTAGCCTTCAACAGAGACAGATAAGAAATCTGTCCCCTTGATATCATCATCTATGATGTGTCTACTATAACTTGTCTCAGTCTCCACTGCCATTCTGCTTCTGTTCATCTCCAGAGAAAGTCACGCGAGAAGGACTTTCCAGTGATTCACCTTTGAGAGGTCATACAGGGCTAAGTGCACTGTCTTGGAATTGTGTGAGAATGAATTTTCTGCATATTTACAGGCCCTGAGAAGTCATTTAACTTTGATCATGAGGAATGTTTATGGGACAAATCTTATGCAGGTCTTTTGTAGGTAGTCACAGCTTCTATGAGTCCATGATTGAAATAGCCAATGAATGCCCAGAGGAAAAATTTCCAGTGCTTCTCCTTATTTTCTAGCTCTTACATTTGTTCTAACCCTCATCCAAAATGTTCCCTGGGCCCCTTTAAGGACGAGCACTCAGTGGTCACTTGTTCTCAGCGTTGTGACCAGTTATGTGTTTCTGCGTTAACTGCCAGCCACTGCAAAGGAAGTTTCTCTGACCAAGGCTGAGAGCTGCAGGAATCTATGGGTGCACACAAACGTTTAGGAGAGTGTTGCTCGACACGGGCACTTAGCAGCACAGCAGCAGCATTGCCAGGCGCTAGCACTCTCTGCCTCTGGGACCGTCTTCTTGGGAGAGCTACTCTGCTTTTAGCACATACGTCTTAGAGCTTTTAACGTGAGCTTTTAGAGCAATACTGAGCTGCATGTCTTTTAAATGTTGCAATTTCATCAGTCCATTCCAAACACTCTAAAGCAGAATGAAAGAGCCTTCAGCCTCCTCTAGTCCTGCAAAATGTACCAGTTCACTAACAATAAATGCTTTGGGTTCAAAAAGAAAAATATAATTGAGACCCACCCATAATTAAAACTTGATACATAAACTTTTTCTTGGAATTTTTGTGACTTTTATAGACTATAGTCTGATGGTATTTAGGTCCCTTCCCCTATCTCTCACTGCCCTTTGCCCAATTTAATGTACTCATATACAATGTATGTAAAACACTATCGAGGCTGTGAGAGTCTGATTTGTGTCTCCAAACGTCCTTCCATGCGGGTTCATGCACTGGACTCAACAAGAGTCCCATCTCTGTAAGACACTGTCTCCCCCGCTCCCAGCAGCCATCAATTACCAAAAGTTCCTTAGGCTGGGTTGGAATTTCTTATCCACTTCCCCATGTTTATGCTGGGATTTTGACTGGTTTGAGTTTGCATAGGAAGGACTTGTTCATGCTGTCACCACTGTGAGCTCACACGCATAACTGAGCAGCTGTCTGGAAGACCTGTTTCCTTGTAGTCAGCTACCCCCTCTGGCTCTTGCAATCATTGGGCCTTCTCTTCTGTAATGATTCCTGCGCCTTGGGAGGCAGGGGTTTGAAATAACTGTCCTATTTAGGGATAAGCACTTTGTGGCTTCTTGTTCTTGTACATTGGCCAATTGTGGATTTGTGTTAATCACCATCTGCTGGATAAGGAAACTTCTCTGATGAGTGTAGAGAGATGCATTCAACCCACATGTACAGGTTACAGTATAGATGTGTCACTTGGAATTAAGCACCTCACAGACACTTATTCTCTGTGTTTGACCACTTCTGGAACTCTATAATAGTCTCTATCTGTTGCAAGAAGAAACTTCTTTGATGAGGGGTCAAAGATACACTTGTCTGTATATATGAACAAAATATGTTCATATGTATATACGATATGAAAATAAGATATATACTGATGTAACCCCAGGAGTCAGGAAAATAGAAAGGAATCATGGGGATAAAGAGGAAGAAGGAGCTCAAGAAGGGGGTAGGCATCAGGAGACAGGTCCTTTAAAAAGGGAAGTGGGGAAAGGCAGTGCTTTAACCGGGAGGGGGCAGTGTGTTATAGAGGGGAATGAAAAGAGAGAAAAATGAGAGTGCTATACAGGAGGAGGGCAAGGAGAGATAAGTATGAACAGACAGAGAGAAATATGTTAATTCAATGTCCTACTGAAAAATACACACACAATAAATATATGAGTGCATGTGTATAGCTGGACTCTAAAAACACAGTGCTAGGCAGGAGAAACCTCCCTTTGATCTGTTGGTCAAGGTAATCCAAGAGACTCCAAAAATAAGAAGGGCTATTGCCATAGTTCTTGATTGCCTCCCAGTACTTGAAGATAAGATCCTATTACTGAAGACAGGCCACACTTCGGACACAGGACTTGGAGCAATGGAGTTGAAAGTGACCTGGAAGTTTCGTCCCTGAAGACTAGCTCTCATGGTATCAGAGGATACTATACAGGCTGCAAAGGGTGAGAACCAATCAATGGTCCCACCCAGCTATGAAGCCTCATAAACAACGACTGGTCCAGAAAACTACCACAATTGGTGGAGTAGGAGCACTCATAACCGGGTGGTAATCAACTACTGTCTAATTGAGATTAAGGCCCGCTCAGTGAGAGGGAACTCGTGTGTGGTATGGTAAACATAGCCAAATATACATGCCTGGAGAGGTCATAGATCTTAGAGAAAACCTACTTTTGTCACATCCTAAACAAAGTTAAAAAAATAGATGATTACTCTTACTCTTGCAGCTGTGCGGCTATTTAATGAGGAATTGTTTTGTTATATCACAGGCTAGCCCTAGGCAACATGTTAAGGTGCTAAGACAGATAAATATTATCTATGTTCTTGGGAGCATTACAGGCTAAGCACAAAACGCACACAACAGATTTCTTTGAAGATCACAGAATTTCTGAAGTTAAGGAAGAAGTCCTAGAAGGGTAATGGGAAAACTAAAATTTGGTGGACTAGGAAGTGTTGGTAGACGTCAATATGGGAAACAATTGGTCGTTGAGGAAGAGATTATCTTTTTGGCAAACAGATAATCATTAAAGAGAAGAAATAGCAGAAATCACTAAGCCCCAAGTCACCACGTTTCTCCTTTTTATGAGAGAGAGAGAGAGAGAGAGAGAGAGAGAGAGAGAGAGAGAGAGAGAAATATGATTTGTTGTTTGTGAGTAGCCAGGTTCTCCTGGTCTTCAGTCTGGTAATTTGGAGCTGCTGGTTTGGATGGGTGCTGCCTCCTCCAGCCCTGGATAGCAAGCACTGGATAGCAAACCTCCATATGTACTCATTGGACTGATAGCGACTTGATCACCATTTGAATAATGCCATTTTCCCCAGTGTTCTCCTTGGTTTTGTTTTCTTCTCTCTGTCCATCTGTACTATATTGTCTGTTTCATTTTCCATAACAAGTTCCTAAATAAGCCAATACCTTCATCAACATTGTTCAGTGTCTTCCTATCACCCATCAAAATCCTCATCATCAGTGAAAATTCTCCATGAGTTGGCCTCAAATTATTTTTGGACATGTCTTTCCTTCTTAAAAGTTAACCAAAAATTAAACACACTTTCTCTAGTGCCCCGTGTATAATTCAGTTTTCAGCCTCTGAATTTTTCCCTTCAGTCTATGTGTTTAGAGCAGTCTTTTATCCCACCCTTCAAATCAGCCATCTCCCACAGCTCTTTTCAAATGCTGCCTTCAGAAAACTTGTGAGTTGTATATACAATATTGAATTAATTCAAAAGACATTCAGTAAATGATTACAGGTGCACAGTAGTATTTGTGATACTTAGGTCTTAAACAGTTAGTGTTAACACAGTCTGGGTGTGATGTAAATACTTAACAACATACATTTATTCAGGAAACATAATTTCTGTAGTTATTAGATGACAGACACACAATAAGTTGAGATGTAATTCTTTCCTTAGTTTTTCTTATCTGAAGCATGGCAGAAGGAGTAGAATGCATTGCTTAGGTCACACTTTGATTTTATAGCCACATTTTTGGAAAGAAATGCATTGCCACAGTTTGAGGGTGGGGATAAAATTTGGAAGCAGGGGATTAAGAGAATAGACTCATGGAGGGCAGTAGTACATAAATTGTTTTTACAAATCCACCAAATCCCACTAACTTAAGAAGTTTCAAGCCTCATATTTTTCCTGGTCTTCTGGAAATTATAGACAGAATGTTGACATTAATTCTGCTGAAAACGCAGCCAGAACACCACGTCCCATTCTTACATCCATATCATGCAGGGAGAGCAGCCGCAGGCCACACACTTTTAGAGAGTTGGGTTAGATCTCAGAACTCAGGCATGACCACGGGGTTGGCATCTACACTCTACACAGACCCTTGAAGGTAAACCGGGGCAGGGTCAGGATCCAGGAAAGCAGAAAAGAGAACGTGATCATGAGCCTGGAATGAAACATATGACCAGGACATTATTTTTTAAGGCATTGTTAGGCTTAGACTAATGGATCTTGTTCAAGTTCAAAGTTTGATCTGTTGGTCAAGATAATCCAAGAGACTCCAAAAATAAGTTCACACAAAGGATATGACTGAGAAATACTCAGTAACTCAATGCTCAGTCCCTTGTTGCATAGTACTTTTGAAAGGTTTTAGAGAAAGGATGGATGGATGGATGGGTGGGTGGATGGGTGGGGAATGTATACATATTGTAAATCAAAGGCCTCCAGTCCAGCGCATACATGCTGAAGTGCATCTATAATGCATTAAAACACAAATGGACCAAGCATATTCACTAGTCAGTACCTGAGAAAGGCTAACCTCTTTCAGCTTCAGCTCTTCCTCCCTTCCTTTGCAAAACAGAGTTGATATATTCACATCACCACAGTAGTGAAGAAGTGATATGTTTCTTGGAAGATCCCAAATATACTTTCAGGATCGATAACATTAATTGATTAAAAAGAAAAGTAATTGTAGACCAAAACTTAGGCTTCCATAGAGAAACAAATATTTTGATTGAATAATATTTCAGTGATAACTGTGAAACTGATAAAAGTAATCAACTAAGCAACTGAAACACTAAAATCCCGTCCTGGCTATGCTCGCTTTACCTCTCTGTAGTCCCATCCTTCAATACATCACTCATTCTTCTTTGTGATCTTGGGACCAACCACGCTGTCCCGCGCTTGCCGGCTTTTGACTGAGTTTAGCCCCTGTGAAACAGCGATCTGAGAAGGGAAATGTCAGCACGGTTCCCTGCGCCTTGCTGCTGCGTGGCACTGGAGTTCTGGCGGCTGCTGTGATCTACCCCGTGCTAACCCCACTTCCACCTCCTGACCCTCAGGCTTAGCAACAGTAATGACTTCCCACTAAGTCTTGGGGTATCTCAACATCCCTCGTCTATTCCCATAACTTTGAAGGTTTGTTCTGTGAATAAGTATATATTAAAATGCTATTCACCATCGCAGATGCATGTCCTTTATTCTCCCGGCCTAGCCAATGACTGCGATGATTTTGGAGAAAATAGGTACAGTAGCCTCTTGTAACCTTCAAAAATGGCACAATGACCCACTCAAGCAGAGACTAGGGGACGGAACGCTGAGAACCACATCAATTCCTGCATCCCTCTCTTATGTTTAATTGTCAGCTGTGGTTTTTCCCATTGGGAGAATAAACCTGGAGCAAATGAAACAGGTAGGATTGCATAATAAGCACACTTTAAGGCCAATGTTTTATTCATTGCAAAAGAAAAGTTACAGCTGGGATTGGCATCTAAGGACATGACCTGTCTTCAACTCGTTTTGCTATTCAGGGAAGTGAGTAAGGCTGAAGCAGAGGACATGCTATTCAGAGAACCACAGTCAAATCCAGAAAGAACCCAGCAAACCGATGACTTCGTTATTACCAACACTGCCTTTTTCCCCAGATAGGCTTATGTTTCCTGTTGTCAGAACACGAGACTAATTCCAAATGTATACGCAACTTTGATGCTAGGAGATACTTCAGGGAATTTATTAAAAAAGGAATCCTGTTTAGCTACCATTGTCTTATTCCCAAGATCTTGAAAAACTTTTCTGTATTATCTCTAAAAAATTTTTATGTGTATGAATGTATCACTTGTATGTAAGTGCAGCCGTGTCATGCAATGACTGGGGAGGTCAGAAGAGGGCGTTCGATTCCCCTGGAACTGAAGTTACAGATGGTTGTTAGTCACCATGTGGGTGCTGGGAATCGAACCAGGGTCCTCTGCAAGAGCAGCCAGTGCTCTCAACCGCGGAGCATCTCTCCAGCCCCTTCCTAGTGTCCTAACAAGTCTCTCCCGACAGGTATGTTTTGGATGACATTTCAATTTTTTGACAGAAATATTATTTTTATGCAGCAAAATGTAGCACCTACATGGCTAGTAGAAAGACAAGCCAGCAGTAAATTATGGAGAATATTTTGGTCATGCTAAGTACTTAAAACTTTTCTCCTTAGAGTGCAGGGAAATTACAGGAAGATGTTGTTAAGAATGAGGCAATCAGGGTCTGGAGAGATGGTTCATCAGTTAAGAATGTTTACTGCTTTTTGAGAGGATCTGTGTTCAGTTCCCAGCACACACTTTGGGAGGCTCACCAGAGCCTGAAACTCCGGTTCCAGAGAGGATCCATCATTCTCTTCTGGCCTCCACTGGCCAGAACACACATGGCATACACTCACAGGGACACACAGGTACACATAAATACAAAATTTAAAAAGTCTTTAAAGAAGAGAAGAAGACAATCAGGTAATCCTACTTGCATTTCAAAATATCCTTCAGGGGTTATGCAAGGAAGAGATGAGTGAAGAAAAGGAGGTGTTCCAAGTCTACAGCACCTACATCTGAGACAGAAGTCACAGGTCCAAACTGAAACGGCACAGGGAAGTCCAGCCCTATCTGTGGCCTCCATCAAGCAGAGAAGGATTACTTTAATATAGATACCGCTGGTGACTGCTTACATAGTCACATTTCAGAGAGGAGAAGCTAAGAAGAAAAATGTACAAATTACATTAAGTCAGTTCAAAAAGACTCTGTGCAGCCCATGGTCTTGCAGTAACAATGATTATGATACTTAGTTCAAAGTTTCTATAAAAACAGAAATATCATGAGGCTAGAGAGATAGCTCAATGATTCATGTGCTTGCTGAGTTGAGATCCCTAGAACCATGTAAAAAGTCAGGCATGGTGATGAGGTGCTTGTAATTCCAGCACTTAGCAGGCAGAAACAGAGTGATTCTGGAGGCTTGATGGCCAGTTTAGGCAATCAGTAAGTTCTAGGTCAACCAATGAGAGATCCTGTTTCAAAAATGAAGATGGAGAGTGATCAAGAAAAGCCCTGGCACTGACCTCTGGCCTCCACACGTGAATGAACAGGTGCATTCACCCATACCCACATCTGTACCTATATTGACACATCACCCTCCTGCCTAAAACACACACACTGGAAATAGCACAGGTATGTAGCAAAGATAACACAATGACCAAATGGGTACCAGGTCTGCCACCAAAAATCCTATGTGAAGACTTACAAGGCACTGGAGAACACATGCTTGAAGGAATTGGGGGAGTAACTCTACCTTAATGTCTGCAAGAAAATATCTGAAAAATTCTCTGTAAGGGCAGCAAACTCACTCAGAAAAGAAATTCCAGGTACCATGGTCCTTACTGATGTCAATAATTTATTTTGTGCTATCGAAAGACCTTCAGGTTGGTCTCAAGGAGCTTTCTATTACCTCCTCAGAAAGGGATTTGTTGATACACAGTGAAAGAATGTCTACAGAAATGTAGGGTAGCCACCCAGGGCTCCAGTAGATGGGCAGACTCTGACGGAGGGGCAGAAAAGAAAAGAAAAACAAAAGGAAATCCAGGCCCAGAAAGTACAACTTGGTTGAGCCCTTACCAAGAAAGAGGGTCGGAGCTGGTGGACTTCCCCAGACTCGGAGGCCATCCACGACCCTGTTGTGTGCTGTCTAGCCTCCCCATTATATATCTTGCGTTATTATACCTCATTGTTATTTTGGCTTCAGTGAAAGGAGTTACTCCACTTTGTCCCTAGTTTTTGACTTATTTAATGATGCTCTAAGTGTTGGCACAGACTAAGTTACTATGTGGAATCTATACCAGGTCTCAGAAGATGAAGGGTTCCAGATTTGTTGTCAATTTGACAATTACTTTTTATGACTTTTTGAGACAGGCCTTCCTATATCCCCAGCTGGCCTGGAATGCATTATGTGGACCAAGCTGGCCTAGATCTTACAGATTTGTCTGCCTCTACCTCCCAAGTGCTGGGTTTAAAGGCTTACAATACAATGTCTGGCTTAATTTGACAACTATTTAATGAGAGTCTAAAATGGGCCAAGATTATTTAAGGAGCTCCATGATATGTCAGTGAACACAAAAGAATGGCCTCAGGGAGTTTATATGCTAATAGTAGGAGAAGAAAATGAAAAGGAAAACAGCAGGTAAGCTGTACAGTGTACTAGAAGGTGATACGTACTATAGAAAAAACAATACTAGAGCACGATCAAGATTTGTAGTGAAACAGGAGAAGGCTAGGCTTCCTTGAGAATGGGCCATTCAAACCCCGGCTTGAGACAAGTCAGGGAATTTATCAATTGGATATGAAGATTGGGGAGTGGATATTCAGGGTGTATTTGCAGAACCATATAGAATTTTATGCAGTCAAAGAGAGAAAGGTAAGAAGGGAATTAGAAACAGGGAATTTATGTCCATCAAAGCCAGCAGAGTCTTACTTTGGTTATGGCAAAAGGAGGATTCAAAGGTTTGCTCCCAGTGTAGACAGATCCTGCGTTCTGAAATAAGAAAAGTAACCTGGAGGTAACTACAAAGAAATTTAAGATTTTCAGCACCTGAAGCTTGTGAGACATGTTTTACTATCCTTTCTGAGAAGGGGAGACCAGTTGTGAGGAGTTGTTACCACCACACAAAGAGCGCAGGGGAAATGCTGGGGGAGATTTTCTCCTACGGTACTTGTGGTCACTCTGTGGTCAGTAGCAGATGGGAAGACAGCGGAAAGGAGTGTGACATCGCTATGCATTCAGAACCTCAGGGATGAAGGTTTGGGTGTCCTACTATGTAACAATGTCCACCAGCTAGGACGGGCTGATGGAACCACTGCACTGTATTTTGCTACACACAAAGAACACCGCAAAGTGAGAATAAAATTAGACGTTACTCACCCTGGTCCACCTGTATAGTCCCACTCATTCTTGTGGAATGTTGGACAATTTGCTTAGCTCCCCTAAGTTACTTTATGTTTAAACTTCAGAGCAAATTGAAGTAGGTATGTGAAAGGGTCAAATGAGATTCTACATACATAGAACTCAGGACAGTGCTGTTTTATTTATAACCAACATCATTTACTGTACTGAATAGCATTGTTACACTGTTCCTCTGTAGGCAAAACTAGAGTATTTGAGGCAGATGTTCAGAACTAACAATCTATGGAAGTTCTCTTCCCGTTTATTCAGTGAATTAAGAAGAAGAGGGTGGGGACTTGAAGGAATGCACTGAGGGTTTAAAAAGTACTGAATTTTTAGAGAAAATATGCAGTTTGATGGTCTGCAGTAACCAAGTCTTTTGCACAATTGAGAACTTGAATATGACCACTGTCTTAGTCCTAGAAGATCACATGATACTATGTTCATACTACCTGTGATTCAGGTGGCCTATGGCCAGGTTGTACAACACGTGTGCCAGCCTTAAAGTCATCCATACACTGTCTCAGGGTGCTGTCATCACGACACCTCAAGCAAGTCTTGACACCACAATTACAAGACAAAGGCTTTGGGCCCACACTTCCTGTGTGCCTTCTGTTGGTACAACACTCCTGCCTAACCCAGATCAGTGTCCTCACTAGAGTTTCATTGAACTTGGGCACAGTCATCTGAAGGCAAAGAGGAAATCGAACAGGTGCTGGAAAGTAAGTCGTGCATAACTAATTAGTCTTATCGCCAAGAGCCGGAAGAGAGTCATGCTGGCAGCTGCGACAGCAGTGTCAGCAGCAGACTGTGAGTGTGACAGGACCTTGGCTGTAGTCCTGGCAGATGCCTGGCTTTTCTTACCCTTTCTTGTTTGCTAAAACTCCATCTGTAAGACTATAACATATAAACTACATAAACTATACTAATCATATCCATCAACTACCATTTTTCAAAGATATTCAGGATTGGTTTCTGGTGCTTGGAATTAAATCAGTCATGACTATTACTCACACGGGAGGGGAAAAGATCATTGACACTAAAAGCATAGGAAGCCACTGGCAGTACATACTGCAGTGCAGATGGCAGTTACTGTACATGTATAGCCAAATCCATGAGAGAAAAATGCCCACAAATAACATGAGTTTCAGACATGAGCTGCAGTCCATGTTCTGTTACATGAGATAGGGTGGTAGCCTTGGGAAAATCAGGGCAAATCATTCATTTTACTATGAGTTTAAAGGAGATAAGCTTCCTTTTATTGGAAAAGCAGGTATTAGCAATTCCTTATACACAGGTTGCTGTGCAAGAAGAAATCATTAGCTTGAAAGGCTACTATACATAAAACATGCACGAAAAAGATATGGGTGAATCTTATGAGGTAGTCTGGCATGAGACTAATGATTCATATCCGAACATACATTATTGAACATCACCAAGTGCTGACGAGGGATCCTAAGACTCCGAAGAATTAGAGCATGCTCTCTGGAGTCACATCAGTCCTTGTCTGGCACTTAGTAGTTGAAAAATTGGGACATGCAAGTCCCTTCCCTAAATTTCCATTTTTCATCTGAAAGTGGGAGTATACGTGTCTCAAAAAGTTGCTATGAAAATTAAGCTAGATGACCTAAACAAAACAGGCTTATTTTATAGTTAATAACTTAATATCTTTCTTCATTTATTTTACTGAACCACTCATTGAGGTATACTAATACAAATATAGAATAAATCCCATTTTGTAATACTTAAGTATATTTAAAGGAATAAAAAGCATGTTGCAGGAAATTAATAGGTTTATTGCATGGCTAATTATCACAATGCTAAAATAAGAGCTTAGGATTTCATACTGATAGCTACAAAGAAAAAGCCTTCTGGGAAGGAGTGGGTATTGTGACTTCTTTTGGCAATTATATCTGTAACTATCCTAGGGGAATCTTCAACTGCTTAAGCACATATTAGTATCCTGTGTGGGCACCTGTACCCTCTGGAACAGCTATCTAGAAGTAGGTGATATTTCTAGCCAGCAGATCATGAAATCTTTGAGGAGTCCCTTATCTAGCTCTGCTTTCTGACACAAGGTCCACTCAACCGCGTTGTTAGTTGGGGCGTTGGTGGGAAGGGAGAGTGAAAGCAACCAGTATCCACGATAGCTTATAAGGGAGCTAGTTCTAGTTACTTTCTGTTGCTGTGCTGAAAACATTGACCAAAACCAATTTGGGGAAGAAAGGGTTACAGCTTACAGACTGCCATCAAGGGAATCCAAAGCATGAGCTTAGGGCAGGAACAGAAGCACAGATCATGGAGGGAAGCTGCTCACTGGCTTGCTCCTCGGGCCTAGGTGCAACCTGCTTTCTTTCTTTTTAAAAAAAAAAAAATTTTATTATTTTCATTTTATGTGTATGAGTGTATTTCGTGCATGTGTGCTGGCAGAGGTCAGAAGAAGGTGTCAGATACCCCAGAACTGGAGTTACCAACACCATTTGGGAACTGGGAATCAAACTTGGGTCCTCTGCAAGAGCAGTCAGTGCTCTTAACTGCTGAGCCAGCTCTCTAGCACATCAGCTTCCTTTCTTATGTAACATAGACCACCTGCCCAGGGGTGGCATCACCCACAGTGGGCTGGGCCCTCCCACATCACTCAATAACCAAGAAGATACCTCACAGAGACATGGCTACAGGCCAGTCCAATGGAGGAAATTCCTCAACTCCCTGTACCCAGGTGTGTCACGTGGCCAACTGAAGCTATCTAGCACAGTCCTCAAGCTTCCTATGAGATAAAATTAATGTATTACTGTTTATGAGCAATGGCCCAAATGGCAAGAACTATTCAAGAGAGTATACATAGAACACATGGAGCATTAGCAGGAGAGCTGTTTAGCTCACACAGGAAGTTGTTACAGGTAATAGAAAATATACCATGTCATCGTACAAATAAGAGCTTTTCCTCGGGATTTATTTAAACTTTGTCTAAGCAATAGAGTCATAAAAAGACAGAAAGGCCAAGGTTGGAAGCTACACTATTAATTGGTAAAATCTAATAGAAGAGGATACATATTCTGAGATCAAAACTTGCAATTCTTTATGCAGTTCCAAAGACTTGATTTCAGAATATGAAAATACTCAAACCATATTTTGTTATTACAAGTCAATGAGAAGATCCATCCGGGAGCAATAATTATATAATTTGTGCATGGCTTCATGTGCAAAGCTTAGAGTGGCATTAAACAGATTCCTCTGTCATTAGGACCACTGCTGGCAGTGACTCACTATTACAACTGGGACTGCATCCTAAAATAGTGGATTTTTTTTTGTTTTTGTTTCCCTTTTGTATATCATAAGAGAAATTAAGCAGATTTTATTTCCTAGTAACTTTAAGACATTTTAGAAAATACCCAAAACTTGATTCCACTTCTGAGATTTTTGCCAATAACAAGATAGAGTAAAGTGATGATTAAAAGAACCAGGAATTTCTGTTTTGAAAATGCTTTTCATTTGCCTGAAAGTGCTTGTCTTGTTTGATGCAAAATTAATTTATATTTTCAGTGACCTGTGGTCCGTGAATACTTACAACAGCAAAACGCCGTCTGTGTAAATAATAGGTAAACAGCTCTTAAATTCAAGAGAATATAACTTTAAATCACATTAAGACATTTAATTTGCATGTGTTTCAATCAACAGATATTACAGCAATGCATCATGAATCTATATGATAGAAGCAGGAACTGGAGGCAAGAAAAGTCTGAAAATGTGACCTTAGATGACAGGCAGGCAGGACGGCAGCACAGGAGTGCCTAAAACAAAACAAGCCCTGTTTAAACTGTTTAGTTCACAAGAACTCATAAATTCTTATTTTGTGCTTAATCACTGACATGACTATTTTCAACAAAGCTGATGACTAGAGAAAAAATAATTAGAGCATTCCTTTTATTGCAAGCCTTGATAATATTTTATCACAAAGTACACTCAGCCTTGGTTTTTTTTTCTACAAAGACTTATAAGGACCAAAGGGCAGAAGGGTGGTCAGCTCATTGTCAGCCAGGCTGTAATATAGAATATTCTTAGGTGGACCTTAAAACCTACCTTCAGTTTCTGGAGATTCAAAGACAAATGAAGGGAGTTCTTGAGCTGTGGAGTCGTGGTCTCTGAAATTCCACACAGGTAAGCTAAGTTCTGTACTCTGCCTATAGCAGTTTGCTCTCCTGAGGATGCCACCTGATCTAGCTTTCTAGATCTGCTGCTCACTAGTGCCTTTACCTATGACTCATAAAGCATATTTCTGAGACAGGCCAGCTGCCTGTAAGAGAAATAAAGGTCACTGAAACAGGTGATCTACATTTCACAATATGGCTTATCATTATCCCATCCAAAGGGTGTTTTCTAAGGCTGGGAGAAGATTACAGAGGATTTGGCACACACCTGACATGACCTTCTTCCTACTTCCTCTCCCCGCCCCCCCCGCCCCCTGAATCAGGGCCACCAGTGTCCCTCCATTCTTTGGTTGTTGGGCTCAACAGTGCTGAACAGCTTGTTGCTGATTTTCAGGGTCATGGAGAAAGAAACCCCCTGGTTGTTCAGCTGAACCTCCCTCGTTATTATGCATCATTCCTGTTGGGAATTTTCTGAGTCTCTCTGCAGGAAACTGGATTGGAGGGAGAAGCA
Organism: Eospalax fontanierii; assembly: GCA_035773235.1. NCBI lineage: Eukaryota > Metazoa > Chordata > Mammalia > Rodentia > Spalacidae > Eospalax > Eospalax fontanierii. Next base: position 7,065,894 of record CM069531.1, read on the forward strand.
GAAAGGAATTTCTTGAGAGAAGGATGTGCTAGCGTGGGGAGGGTAGATTTATCGAAGCCTCTCTTCTAATTCCTTAGTCTTCCTGGGTACAATGAGGCAACTATGTTCTTTCATCATAAGCTCTTACCCCTGCCTGGGCTATACACATGAAAGGAGGCCTATCTGGTTTATCATGAGTCCATGCAGCTCTTCCTAAAGAATCTAAATATAGAAAAAGAGGGGCTACGACAAGAACGCTTTTTACACAGCTGGGCACAACTTCCAATGCTTTTTGACCACATTTTCTGTCACATAGGCTAAAAATCCTCGACTATGAAGATTGGAAACACTGCAAAAATACAGAGAAGGGCAGAAAGAGCCGCTAGCGAGTTATAGTGGCTCCCACGACTTTGAAACACTTGCATTCCTTGAGGAGATTCTCGCAGATCCCTCATCACACCTACAGTGATACCATGTTTTGTTTTCATTTGATTGTTTTTTTAAATCTGTTCTAAATATAAGGATTTTTTATTTATATTTTTGTTACTTTTAATAATCTTTTCATGGTGCACATGTACTTCTTCTATAGACAGAAAAAATATTCCAAAAATTATCATGCAGATTGGAAATGAGAAGTAAGATGTAGACCTTTAGCACTAGCTATCTTTCTTCCCATCACTCAGACACTCAAGATGGTATGTTTTCTTTTTTTTAAATAGGTTTGAGAAAACACCTCTAGAGACTGCAGAGATGGTTCAGAGATCAAGAGAACTTGTCGATTTACAGAAGACTGGGGATTACTTCCCAGCTCACACATTGGGTGGCTTGCAAACCTGCAACTCCAGTTTCAGGGGACCTAACATTCTCTTCTGTTCTGGGGCTTTGGACACACATGGTGCACATACAGATAAACAGGCACATACACATAAAAACAAACAAAACACCTCTACATTCAGGAATCCCTAGCAATGGAAACAGGTACATTGTGAAATATTAGTCACTTGGTTTGTTCTTAAATCTCTAAATTCCAGTTGACAGTAGTAATATTAGTAGTACATTAACTCAAAGCCACAGTCTACTTGACTTCTATTCACATTCTTCTTGTGTAGTCATGGGCTTGGTATAAAAACAACAAATCTGAGAAGTCAAGCTGGTGCGGACTTCAGAGCCTCATTCTACTGTCTAGTTCATAGTATTAGAAGGGGCCATGCAAGCACATGAATCTGAGCCAGCTGTGAATCCTGTGAACTACAATGACAACGGGCCTGGAAAAACACGCACACCAGTGCAATAGTGGCACAAATACTATAGGAGTAACCAACTACTGTCTGATTGGATTTAGGATCCACTTCATAGGATGGAGCCCATGCTGGACACTGATATCAGGTCTAGGAACCCGAGGCTAGACAGCCTACAGGCCATGAGAGAAAGCTTAACACAACTGTTCTGCTAAATAGATATAATATTAACTGATTACTAATGACATTGTTACACACATAGATTAATGTGTCTCTCAACTCTCAGTAGAGAAGTATCATTATAAAACAGATGGTGTTTACCACAGAGAACAACAACTGGCCAATGTACAGAGAATAAGAGGCTGTAAACTGCTTATCCCTGAATAGGACACCTTTCTCAAATTTTTCCTCCAAAGGCTCAGGAATCATTGTGGAAGAGGGGACAGAAAGATTGTAGGGGCCAGAGGAGGCAGATGACCAAGAAGAAATAGAGCTTTCCAGACAGCTGATCAGTTACTCATACGAGTTCATGGCAATGCCAACAACGTGGACATGTCCCACGTAAACCCAAGCCAGACAAAATCCCAACATAGACTTAGGAAAGTGGGTAAGAAACTTCAATTTTTATCTGAGAAACTACTAGAAACCAATGACTGCAGTTAAAGGGAGATTCAATCTCATTTAAAGGTGAGACTCTCAGTAAATTGACCAAGTTTCAGTAAATGACCCAATCCTAAAGGGTATTTGGGAACAAAAATCTGACTTCACAGGGTCTAATTTATATATATATATACATACATATATATGTATGTATATATATATAGTGCATTTATTCAAAATTTTGGTGGATTAGTAAGAGGGGGTGCAGATACTAGAGGGGATTTAAATATGATCAAAATATGTGAAATTTTCAAAAATTCAATAAAAAAGAATGTAAAAACAAATAATCAAAACCTCCCTCAAAACCAACTTTTGCAAAGAAAGCTATGAAAATCATCAATTTTCTTGACTTGCTTTTTTCATTTCATTCAAGCACAATAATTTTCTAGCTCAACAGAAACCTGTTCCTTCCTATTTCAGTGAAACAGCAAAACTATACAGTAACAGAGTCTTCCCTTCTTTTCAAATTAAATGCTAGTAGATTTTAACTTTCAGGATAAATCCCAGGTTGTTAGGGATTCTGTTTTGCTTATATATTTCTTGTCTGCTTTCCTTTTAGTCCTGAGTTTATTTCTTTTACTGTGGTCTTTTTAGAGACAAAGTGAACATACAGATACTGGAGAAACCAAAATCTAGGAGCAGACTTTGAGATTCATATGTTTCCCTCAGCCACAGGAGAGAGAGAACTGTAGCTCTTCCTTATACTTTAAGGCTTATCTGTAGAATTTCAGCTTAACTTTAATTGTGAGAAGCACCATGCCCAAATGTTGTTTTAAACTGGCACAAATACACTGTGTGACTCTAGCTGATATTTTTATTCCCTCTAACAATAGGAAAATTGCTGCTAGCAATGACAGAGTTAACATCTATAGGTTATTTTGCTTTGGTTGAGAGAATTAAGCTGATTTATCATCTGCTATGGCCAAGAATATGTCTCTAGGCTGAGTGTATAATTAGACACAGTCCTTTTTCAAGTGCAGAAACCTGGAGGAAAAAAAAAACCCACAAGCTTTTCAAATACATTTTTTATTCTAAATAAAGAGATCTAATTTAGCTCTTAAGTGGGAGATTCACAAATATCTATACCTCCCAGCTCCAACAAAATTAACTTACCAAGAGTGATATTTCTATTTGGCAAATTCAAGAAGGACTGCAACAACCCAAGATGGTCCAGACTTCAGTCTTTGAGATTTGATTTAGCAAAGTTAATTACCAGCCTGATAGCAAAATTATTATGGCTTGTATTTCTTTTATTTTTTCAAATATTCTTAACCCTCGCTTCTTAACTTTGGTCTTTTTGCCTTCTCTCTGAGCATTCTTGCTCATTTTACTTTCTATTTAGTGAAAAAATTTTTTGCCAAACAAGTTTATCAAGATCTTCACCTAAAATGGAAATGTGAAAGGAAAAGTGTGTTTGCAATTGCTTTTATTGACATGGGGACAGCTGGTCTTTTCTCTGGGGAGGTTCTGTGGCCTAAGAGCCATATAGAGTTCTCTAAGTCTGCAGTTTGCCAGGATCATGGGCCAGTGCTGAAAGCTTCCATGCACCATCTATGGTTTTCTCTTCCTCACACAGAAATGTACACGGGTCTTGGTGGCCCCAGAAAGTAAGGGTGCTTGATACCAGAACTGCAGAATGCTGAAGCAGGGAGAAGCTCAGTTCATCGTTACTGAATAGGAGAGCTCAGATAACTATAATCAAGGATAGGAAAGCAATGTGTGTAAGGTTTTCTAGTACGTGGAAGGCTCCCGATTTGCTGCCAGAATTATTTCTTATCTTGTTTGGCCTTTGCAGGCTATAATCAATTTTTCACTTTTAAGCTATATTATTCTTTTTTAAAAATTTAATTCCTTAAAAAGCAACACATTCTCAGAAGTTTATAGCTTTGTGTCACTATCAAGCAATCAATATCACTCTTGGAAAGAAATTCAATAAAATGTTCTGCCAAAGGATCTCAGTTGCTTCTTGCTGCGGGCTCTCAAGTTCATCCGACATGCTAGGTTTGCAATTTAGCAAACCAGCAAACTCTGATCAACAAATAGGCAAAGGAGAACATTCCTACTGACCCAACAGTGCTAGGGATCCAGCATATTTCCCATTTTACAGACGAGAAAACTGCGGTGAGAGACACCAAGTAATTTTACTTGTATGGCAGAATTGATGTCTCAAATTGAAAGACTTTGACTCCAAAGCTCCTTTCCTAGAAACAAATGTTTATGAACCAACTGAAAAGACAAGGAAGGGGCTCTTTAGAAAGATCTAAAATATTATTTACAAACTCTGTCTTTTAAGGTCCTGACATAAAAATGTCCTGTATTTTCTGTGGTCCTTTGACCATGTTCTTTACGGAGGAAGAGTCAAGTGCTGAAAAGACTCCTTTAGTCATTGGATTAATAAATAAAGCCATGTTATTTAAACCTTTGGGCACTTCTGTCTGTCAAAAACATCAGTGATTTTCTCTCCCTCACAGGGAAATGTACACAGGTCATGGACACCCTGGAAAAATATGAATTTTCAGCTCTCTTTTCTTGGTGCCAGGGTGACATTTGATTGGCTTCTAGGGGTCACCTTCATCACAACTGAGTTCATTTGTCTTTCTCTGATTGCTCATCAGATGAGGCCATGCACTGTCCTGCAAGCAGAAAGCTATGCACCATCTACTATTATTTATTTTGAGAAGCTCACTTTTAGACCAAATTTTCTAAAATACATAACAAGTAAATAACAGAAATACTCCTGGAAAGACAAGGTCAAATCAAACTGCTTTAAAAATGTTTTAAATTCAAAACCAATACTGAATACATTAAAAATTATTATGAGTAATAACTCAAGTTACATAAAGTTCAACAGTTGATGAAATTTTTTTCACATAATGAATGAATGAATAAATTTATTCATATAATCTCATTGAATTCCATAAAATCCTCTAGAGTAAAATTCAAACATTAAGTAAATGTTTTATTATTGATTTCTTTTTGAGACAACATATCTTACTATGTATGAATCCCAGGCTGGTCTGGAATTTGCTTTGTAGACCGGACTGCTCTTGAACTCATGGATAGCTCACTGTCTCAGCCTCCCAAGCTCTAGGGGTAAAGGCATATACCACCAAGCTTGGCCAAGTGAACATTAATCTATGTTTTTAGTTGGATTCTGTCTGAAAAAATAAATAAATTTCCTCAGGAACTTTATTATTTATTTTTTTTTCTGTAGTATATAAGATAAGAAAGACTCAGAAATTAGAGTATCCTTGCTCATAGAGTCCACTTACATCTGGGGCTGAAACTAGAGACTTTTATATCAAAAGCTCCTCTTTGTCTCTCTGTAGCAGAACATAAGTGGTAGAAATTTAAAGGAGATTATCAGGAAAATAAATATTTAGAGGAAAGTAGTTATAGACATATTTTATTAAGTTATTCCTATTACTTTATTAGCTTTCAGTTCAGGATATTAATTTTGGAATGTTTAAGGAACTGTGTACACTTGCCATTCTCTTGCTGTCAACACAATGCTTTGCATTTCTATTGAAAATAAAAGGTTATTATCACATTGGCTTAAATAGACATAGGATCTGAGCCATCATGGTCATCTCTGCAATTCATATGCTGCAGTAGCTGAGACGCCTCTGCACGGTCTTCTGGGCCTCACAGCTGAGAAGAGGAAGACTTGGGAGAGGCAAAGATACAAAAGGCAAGTCATTAAATGTTTAGAATACAAAGGAATTATAAAGGCTCATGATGTGGTTTCAGGATGAAAACTGAAGAACATCTTCATAAGGGGTTTTACGTCCATCAGGAGCTGTTACATCAGCTACTTTTCACCTCCAATGGAAGAAAATGAGCTCCAATGCAGCCTTAGGGGCTTAGGTTATCTATGCAAAGTGATTTGCTGACAGGTGAGACTATCAGTTACTGGAACCAAATGCCAAAGGAAGCTGTGGAATCCCTCTTTTAAAAAAAAGGGAGGCAATTTCTTTTCATGTTTAAATATTACATGGCCCTAGGCAGGCAGGTGGACTAAATGGCTGCCCAAATTTCCTTCAAACTCCATGACTCTACAAGTAGGATGGGCTCACCTGTTAAAAGCATTTTTAGGTGTACCTTAAATCTTCCTTTCACTTTTATAATAGTTCCATATATAATCATTCTATAGAGACAATGACTTCAGTCTTTTTCCCACCAAATTAAGTGGATATAGGTCCTCAAATTTTCTCAGCAGCAAAAGAATCACAACAGAGAAGAGGGCAGGATATGATGCAGTGAACTAAAGATGTCTTTCCATGTTGGTCACTGTGTTGACAACCAAGAAATAGGCTCCAGAACAGTAAAGAATTAGGCACAGCTTTGTAACTATGAAGTTGAGGTTGAATTCATGTCTGATTCTCTATACTGTGACTATTTCATAAAATGTATTTTTCATTTTGAAAGGCCCAAATCAGACATTTAAAAAGGCATGTTTCAAAATATATCTACTTGTTTCAAAGATGAGCAAACCCACATGAAATGCCTTGTAGAAAGCTCTGACTCTCTCCACACTCTGATAATAAAATCAGGCATCTCCCTGCACTGACAGATGTGTATAATACTCATTCCATTATTATGAAACTGTTACACTGTAGTTCTTTGTCCAAATAAAATCCACACCTTGCCTTGTGCATTTGTTATGTGTCCATTAGCAATTTTCCATAAATGTTAAGACAGAAACTACTGGATTAACCTTGACTGTCTCAGTTTTAATAATCTGAGACACTTTGGACAAATAATCATTTGCTTCTTCATCTGCAAAATGATGATTAAAACAGTGAACTAAAATTGAATGAGGTATAACATTGAGCGACATATCACCATCACCACATTGTGTAGACACCAGCTTGGCACATATTAAGCTCTCAATAAACTTTATCAGCTGCTGCTATTATTACCATTGCCATCTGCCTCAGCACTCGGTAGTTACACAAAGACATAAAAGAGGTGCAGCCTTTACATTAGATATGAAGAGCCTCTTATTTGAGACTGTGAAACTTTTTCTTGGTGCTCTGACAGCCATATCTCCATTGCCAAAGAAATGCCCAGTTGAACTGCCATTTCTTGCATGTCTCAAGGACTTAACATGTAACAGAAACTCTACTAGGTGAAGTGGGTACTACTACAAAGGAAAGTCATGCTCTGAAAGGACTTGCAGCCAGAGGGAACAGGATCACATAAATACTTAAACAGAACATGAAATGGAAAAGCATGTTGGGGAGGGGAATGGGAGATCTGGGAAGGTGGTGAGCAGTTCTCCTGAATCTGCATTCTAAACCAAAAGGAAACACAGAGGACCGTGATGAGTAAGCAGCTGTTTTTAACTGAAACATGGACAGAAAGAGCTCACGGATGTGTTAGTGATCTACTTGCCTTACCTTCCTTCATTCCACTGTGTAAAAAGAATCACAGAAGTCTTAGGGGTCAGTGATTTGGGGCACTAAGCCCTGTGCACACACACATACACAGTAAGCACTTGCTGATGAAACCTTTCTTGGAAGTTTAAAACTTATGGCGGGGTAATAGGTAGGTATGTCCTTCGGTTAGGCTTTGCTTCCCTTTGTCTCCTTGAATATGTGATGGCTCAGTCTTCTGCTTCGGTCCACTTTCTTCAGTCATACCTACTCTAATCACCTTCTTCAGTCATAGGAACTCTAATCACTCTGGAATCATAAGCCAAATAGACTCTTCCTTTTATAAGTTGTCATGATCATAGTGTCTTATCACAGCCACAGAAAAGTAATACAGGAGTTGGTACTGAGAGCGGGATGTTGCTGTGGAGAGCCATTGGAGAATTCTAATAGGAACCAGGAAGAAAGTAGTGCTGAGAGCAAAGTCATTCCAGAGGGAAATAAAGACCGAAGCAGCAACTGGAATGTTTTGGCAAAGCACACAGCTTAAGAGCTTGCCTGAGGCTAAGGTGAAAAGTAGCAGACTAATTTCTTTGTTAGAGGAAATTTCAAGACAGTCTAATGTTTGAATCAGTAGCATGGCTATTAATGGTGAATATTATGCAGATCCACAGTGAAAAACAGCAAGCAAGTGGGGCAGAAAGAAATGCAGAATGTAGAGTCTGAATTGAAAAAGAGCACTAGGAAGAGTAATGTTGGAGCCAGGGCCTAAACTGAAGGAGAAACTCTCTTTTTGATAAGGAGATTGTAGTCATTAAAGAGAGGCCTATAGATTTGCATTTAAGCAATGTAAAGAGTACCCTCAGGGCAAGATCCCACCCAACTAAGCTTCCTGGTGAAAGGAAAAAGCCCAGGGAGTTTCCCTTTCCCAGAAAACTGCTTATGTGGATGAAGAAGGCTAGGGTCTATCCCAGGATGGCCCTGAACTCAGCAGTGTCATTCATTCAGGAGGCGTTGGCTTTAGAGGCATAAAAGATGCAAGAGTGCAAGGGCCACTGGTTCTTCTTACATACTTTCAGAGAGACATCAAAACCAGGCAGTGTGCAATGGGGTGTTCGTGCATAAAGAAGACCCCGACAGGTCAAGAGGCCCTGACAGGCCAGTGCCTGAAGCTGTGAAAAAGAATCCTGGTTGGCAGTGGAGACCCAAAGATGCTCAAAGTTCTAGAGCCCTGACACATTTGACAAGGACAACTGTATACAGGGAATAGGACAAGAGAGAGATGTATGCTGCATTCAACAAAGCTAGAGGGTATGAACATCCAAGCCCTTTGGAAGTAAAGTCCCAGAAGTTGGATGTGGAGCTACTGGATTTGGTGTTTGCCCTTGTGAACAAAAGTTCCCAGAAAATGAGCATCTTGAAACTGAACATTCCACAAAGGCCGATCAACTGATTGTTCTTCAGTGATTGTGGAGAGTTTGCAGGTCCACAGCCTAAATACCATTTGTCTTGGGCTATCTTTAGCCCCCTCAATAGCCATTCCTTACCCACCTCTGTTTCTGACTTAACATCCCTTGGCTAACAGACAAAAATCTTTTGGCATGTACTCACTTAGCAGACCACCAACTTCCACCAACCAAAAGACTGAGAGTCGTCGGACAGCATCTGAGGCCTGGAGCTGAGATTTCTTTCTTGCTGTATCCGTCTACTTAATGTTTCCACCAATGTATTTGAAAAGTATCTTGATTTATGACTTTTCTTTGTCATGAAACTGTTACCACATTGGAACATGGAATTTGGGGTAATCTGGATTGGTGTTCTCTGGCCATGATCACTCATATTTGGCTTCAGAATAAACTATGACTTATCTCCTTTGAGGTGAGTTATCCTTTTGTGTCAACACCCTCCTAGGTTTCGGTCTTGTTTTAGTTTAGTATTTCCTCACTATACCCCATTCCTCCCTTTTGGGATGAAAATATATATTGGAAGTATGTAATTTATCTTTTGAATTTACAGGAGCTTAAAATTAAGAGGCTGCCTTGAGTCTCAGAAGAGACTTTGAATTCTGGAAGTTTGAATAGTATTGAGACTGGTAAAGATTATGGGGAATTTTGTAGGTGAACTAGATGTATGTTGAGTGGTTATGAGCCTACGGAGGTCAGGGAGTAGAATGATGTGGGAGCCTGAATGAGTGTCCCCCATCAGCTCCAAGTTTTTCAGCATTTTGTTGCCAGTTGGTAGGCCATTTTGGGAGGTTTTAGGAGGTGCTGCCTGGCTGGAGGAAACACATCATTGGGCGTGGACTTTGCTTCCCTGTGCCTGCTTGAAGACGTGATGGCTCGGCCTTCTGCTCTGGTTCATCTTCTTATGGCATGTCTTCATTGTATTTATGGGCTCTAATCCCTCTGGAATAGTAAGTCAAACAAACTTCTTCCTCTATAAGTTTCCGTAGTCATAATTCCTTATCACAGCAACAGAAAAGTAACTAATACCCCCCTTTCAGTTACTAAAACCCAAAAAAGAGGGTTAGATATTTTAAGGAGTAAGTGATTATGAAGCCAGAGCTCATGGTGGGTTTATCATAAGGTATATTCTTTGAGGAATGCAACTCCCTCTCCGTTGTACATTGTGACTCTAGATACAAGTGTTAGGAACTCCTTATATAATATGTGAAGTCATTTTTCACAATGTATTAGGACATATAAGCAGAAATCACACAGCAACAAGATAAAATATTGTACTGCAATATATGTACATATGTAACAATAATAAGGAGAGATCAGGATGTTGAAAATGAGTGGGAGGACTATGGAAGGAGTTGTAGGGGAAATGATGTGACCATAGTACATGTGTATGGAATTCCCAGAAACTTACACAGACATGATAAGGAAGCTCTATCAGTGAAATCTCCAGTTTGGTAGTCTACCAAGATCAGCATAATGATGAACAGTTGGCATGCCAAGATGGATGGGGGAAGTTTCACAGGTCTCACCTCTAGATGAAGAGAGGTGCAGGTAATCAATGGGTGCTGAGGGACAAGAATCACTTCTCTCCAGGAACTAGCTTTGTAAGTGATTATCTAATTCCAAATAGGCAGCCCTAAACACAGGTACATATGAGCACTGCTAAATGAACTCAATGACATATATATATATATCAATAGTTGAAGAAGAGGACAAGAAACTGAGAGGGGCTGGTGAGGGCTGTGGAGAAGCTGGCAGGAGACTAAATGGGATGGAAATAATGCAGGTACGATCCTCATGTGTTTCAGGGGAGACTCTAGGTAGGCTGACTAGACCACAGTGGATCAACTTGCGCTGAGGGACATCTGGGAACACTAACTTGACTCAATAGGCCTTTACATGTACGACAGAATGCATGAAGTCTTGTGAGGGCAGACATAGGGATGTGTGGATGGGGAGGGGTATAAAGATGATTTAGATGTTTTGTACAAAATGGACAAAAGTCTGATAAAAATATACATTGAAAAATAAATTAAAAATTTTTTAAATGTAAAAAAAAGAAAAGACCACTAACGGCCCTCGCCTACCTTTTATCAGATCCTAGCTTTTAGATTCAAAATAAAATCTTCCGTGTCTGTGTGCTTCCTGTTGTCACTGGGATCAGTGTACACTACTTGACCTTCAAGTCCCCCCCCTCCCCCCACTTTACCAAAGCAGTCTCTTGAGTTTTAAATGGTTCTCTAAAATGCTCTTTTAGCCAAAATCGACCTTGGATGCTACAGAGTGTGTACCTGATTCTGCTGTGTAATTTTAAAGATACGATGATCCATGTCTTTGCCCCAGGTCCGTAAACTTTCAAAGATGAACAGTTATGTCTACCGTCTATTTCCCCAATGTATCTAACACATGTCACTAAGTGCGTCACAACTACCAAAGGGAGGTCATAGGCTTGGATAAAATGGTAATTTAATTACCTACTATTGCTGTGCCAATACAACTGGACTGAGAAAATGAAAGCCATAATGCTTTGTGAACGTTTAAGGGCTATAAGGATTTCGTTTTGTTTGAACTATGTGCCCTGAAGCTTGTTGTCTGCATGCGGGATGAAAGCTACTCGGTTACTGTGAGTCCTGCCCTGCTGCTTCTGGTGGAGAATGAGGAGAGGAGGAAGGACAGCATCCCCCTTTTCCAGCAACTGAACTGCCCAGGAGATGAAAAAATTAGCGTTTGAGCATATTTTAACAATAATGCTCAGTCAAGTCACAAAAATGCTATGCTACAGGATTTAGAAAAGATTCTGTGTGGTAAGATGTGGTAAGGTTTAGAGTTTATCATGCGTTTAATGGATTAAGCTGATCAAGAAGCTTTAAAAAAATCTCCTAACAAAATCTCCTTCCTAGAAAATACTGTAACTCTACTCTGCAGTCCTGCCTTTGTCAAGGGGGCCCTGCATTCAGAATTCTTGACAAAAGTCTGCACCTGAAGAGGGAGAAGGGAACAGGGCTCGAGATTAGCCAGGCTGCTTGAAATAGCCCTGTCTCCAGGCAAGCTGTTTCCCAGGCCCCTTTCTGCTCCATGTCCTCTGATTCAGAGACAAGTTGGATGCAGGTTATGATATGTGAGAACCCTGGACAAATGGGGCTCATGGCGATATCATCTGATTTCGGAAGGGCTTATGCAATTCACATTCCTTGCTGAGGCTTTCCCACATTTCTGTATAGCGGATGAATATTTCTTCTTTACTTTTCTTTCCCTTTTTTTTAATGCAGGGAAGGTGAAAACATCTGCTCATTATCTGACAGAACGGGGCAGCCACCTCTTTGGAGTGAGGGCTCAGTTATGAATCAGTGTTTTTCTGTTTCTTCCTTTTATTTACCTGCTGGTGTACTAGACACCCTGGGCTGCTTTGAAACCTCCCAATGACGTCAATGAGACAGAGAAATTGGAGCAGCGGAGACAGCTGCAATGCACCAAGTCTACTGAGGTTTTATTCTTTTCTCCCAGGGTGACATCCGAGACAGATATTATCAATCAAACCCTCCTGGCTCAGCACCAATCAAAGGCACTTTATCACGCAAAGCAGTAAAAGCTGCAATTAGAGCATTGGTTCAGCTTTCTCCCTAGGAATATTTTGTTCATGACAATTAATAATGCAATTAAAACTGAATTAAACAGGAGAATGCCTACTAAAATATTTAATTAAAATGTGGGATCAATTTTACTTAATATTTCATTTAGCACATTATTAAAGACCACTGTATATATTTTGTATAAAAATGAAAACATCCAGAATACTGCCTTTCTCAGAAACACAAATAAAAGCCAATGTCCAAGAAACATCCAAATGGTGGGAAACCAAAACATAGTTACATATATGTACAGTACGACTATCATTTAAGAAATGAACAACAGTAAAAGCCTTGTGACAACTGACTGGAAGGAAAGTGGCATTCTGTGAATTAGCATTTCTTTTAAAAGCATTCAACATAAAACAAAAAGAAAGAAAGAGGAGTTGCTGCTGCTTCTTCCTGTTAAATACACATATTATTACTGGCTTTTGAAGGTCTCCTCTTAGAATAGTCTAGCGTTTATGAGCATGTAATAACATGCTGAAAAGTATAGTCCTTAATTTAATGATGTAGTTTTAAGGAAGAGGTCTCCTGTCTGTCAGATCTGTCTGATTTCTTTTCTTTCTTTCTTTCTTTCTTTCTTTCTTTCTTTCTTTCTTTCTTTCTTTCTCTCTTTCTTTCTATAGAAGATAACTTAAAAATCCTAAAGATACCAAAGGCAAATCATGGTAAATGTAACTAATAAAAACTCTCAAGGTCGTTTTTCTGTTTGGTTTCATTTTTTTTTTCTAGGGTAGCTGGACACAGGGCATTCTCACCAGAGAGAAGAGGACAGAGCCCACTGCAATCCTGCCTGTCCTCCCACCTGGAGAGCTTGTTGGCAAATGTTGGAGATACTGTGAGCACAGAGTAGAATGGATAGAAGACTGCAGAGAAAACAGGGGAAGACATCCCTGTTAGTTTCAGGGTCATGCGGTCAGGTAGAATAGATTTGAAGTCCATAATGTCACACTGGCCAAGGCCAGCAGAAAAGACACTCCTCAGCAGCCACCTATGCCCATGAAGCATTGCCACCAGCTCCTGTGTTATTCTAGCAGCTAATATTGCATATGACATAAAGACAGATTTAAGAGCAGACCCAAACCTATGGAAGGCCATTGTGCAAAAAGTGAGCTTTTGATGAGGAACCGAGAAGAGAGCATGTGCTTAATGTCAGCACTGAGAGTTCAAGTTGCGCAGAATAAGAGACTTCTTGCCGGTTGGGTCACATTTACCCCTGGCAGGAACCTAACATCCTCTTTGGTATTTGAATTTAGACAGGGAGTCCCTTTTTTCACACTTACCCAAGAATTTAGCTTGAAACAGACAATATATAGAGCTGAGCTTCCTAACTGATCCAACCCTAGATTCTTCATTTTGTTTTTAGCATAATAGTATTGAAACAGGTATAGAGAATAATAGAGGTGTTTGCATACCAGCTCCGTCTCTTATGAGATATGTATCCTTGAGTGACTGCATATGCACAGTGACTTGAAATGATACATGAGAAAGCACCTCAAGGGAATGCTAAAGTCATCAGTACAGCTCTCAGATGTATGCCAAGTACTGTGCTAGGTAGTGGGAAAACACACACATGCAACATACACATATACTCATATATACATACATACCTACACACAAAAACATATACACAAATGCACATACACACATACACACATGCACATGCAACATACACGTATACTCACATATATATGCATACATGACACACAGTGTACACATACATCCATACATACCTACACACAAATATACACACATGCAGACATACAGACATGCAAATACACATAGCATACACATATAGTCACACATACATACATATATTCAAAAAATATACACACATACAAGGAGACACACGCATATGTACATAACATACACATACTCATACATACACACATAAAACAAACTTACATACAATGACAAATATACACAAATATACACACACATAACAAACATACATACATGTATATGCATATACATATGCATACATCCACATATATCCACACACCTAGACACACATACAAGTGCACACACATTCACATAGAAACCCAGCGAATAACATGAGAATTATTCTTGCTTCTTGTAGCTAATCACTACCACAGTAGCAAGGACAGCAAATTAGGCCCCTCCCACAGCCATGGGAAAACAACTTACAGCCGGCTGCCTGCCAAAGCCTCTAGTTTCCCAAACACGTCTAGTGCCTGGGCCGCCCAGCCCTCAGGAGTCCTCCTGTCTGACTTTCCCCTTTCGGCTGTAGGCACGCTGGTTTATGTAACCACCATGCACTGTGGCTGCAGCTCCATTAACAGTTCTGCCTTCGCCTCTATCTTCTTGATATCATCCTTTAAAATGATAAATCTGGCCAGGCTGTTTCCTACTTAAGACCTCCATGACTTCTCAAAACTTTATGGAAGAAATCTGTGTCCTAGGATGTCCCAACAGACCTTACATGTTATGGAGCCTGATTAATTTTCTGACTTTCCCTTCCTGATGTGACTCATCATTTGTCATGAAATCATCTTTCAGGTCTTTCAACCTACTGCACTATTTCATGGTTCCATGTATTTTCTGTCCTTTCTCTTCATCTTGACCTGCTGATTCCTCCTAATAAAAATTTCTGTGATGACAGATACTGACCAGACTGCAGACTGTGTATTTGTTCACATCTGCTTCCCTACCTGACTGACTTCTGAAGGGGAGCAATTACAGGTTTTGCATTTCTTTCTCCTAACTGGACACACAATAGCCTGCTGCTCTTGAAACATGTTAACTGAAACCATGAACATTACCACTTCTGATTTCAGTTGCTTTACCTTATTAAAAAATGTTAGCAGCCTTTGGTGTAACGGGGTAGATCTTTACGGAGTTCACTGGTTGTAGGGCCTGTGTTCTAAATATTATTTCCATTGTGGAAATAGGTATCGGTTGGATTCTGGAGCCATGAGAAAGGAAACTAGACATTCTAGAATCAAGTTCAGAGAAAAAGATTTCAAGTCCACATGATTTTCATAGTGAATTATTTCATGGTGAGGTTCAGAGATGGGGAAGGATTGAAGAAACACCAGGGAGGACGGTATGATCCGACTCAGCCGGACGGCATTCGCCCAGCTTTGGGGTGATTGGAACTGAAAGCAGAATCCATACGTTCTAAGGGTTCCTTGTGCTTGCAAGACTAAGTTACTGTGTACCCTGTCAAACCAGAAATGCGTCAGAGGTAAGAGTCTACAGCAAGCTGCACAGCAAGCCAATTAGTCATTTGTTGACAGCTAGCCTAGTCCAAATGACCTGGATGTCCTGTATCATTTACTCAGTCATTCATTTAGCAAATATTGATTGACAACTGCACCATGCTAGATGTTGTAGATTCAACGTTGAACAAATATACTAGCTTATAGTCATTAATTATTTTAATATACTTTTCTTCCCTTCCAATAGACTTTTGATGTGTAAGCAGACCACGGAGAGCACGTCTTCCATCAAGAGGCAGACTTCCCTGTCCATGCAGTACTACTGGGTCCTCCATATGTAAATTATGCTTCTTATCTGCCCTCTGCTGCATCGCTAACCGTCTCCTGCAGTCCCCACTGTCCACTGACAAATAAAGGGAAAAGATTACCTCTGTATTAGTGTGCATGACAGGTCTGTAGTCTGGAGCTGCCCATTTTCCATTTGAGATTATAAAGACTAGATGCTTGAGTCTCCATGGTAAGACTGACAAACACTAATGAATCAATGACTTTAAACAAAATTAACAATGAAAAGTGAAGGTGGATCCTTTCCAATGGATGATTGACATGCATAAATTATGCACTGAACACATGTGATTCATTATCTAAAATTAAATGGAGGAGCTTTGAGTGCTTATCACTTACAACAGTTTCAGTACACAGTGTATCTAAGTAATATAATTCCTCCTTTCCCATAGTATAAATACCATGTGAATTTGGTGACTGCTATTTTGGTAGGCAATCAAAATATTTTTAGATAAGAGCATTTGTTATCAGCCAACTAGGAAATAAATATTTTCTATTCATAAAGGTCACAAAAGAATGTAAGTATACTCATTAACTAAAAATCCAAATATTTGTATGCATTATAAATGATAACTTTAAAGCTGAAACCATAACCAAGAAATCAGTAATTATGTAAATTGTACTTCACACATGCTGAAAAAGCAAGCATTTTAGAGTCATGCAAAACTCAGTTTTCATTCAGATTTTGCTCAGTATGTGTTCCACGAAAACAGGAAAAGTAACGTCATCAAAGCCTCAGCTGTAATATGGAGATAAAAGTATCTATCAAGCAGTTTCTCATGAAGAACAGATCAGTGTACATGTGGCACTCTAAACTAGAGCGCATGTTATGTTTCTAAACAACAACATAGATTTTCATTTTTTTTTTTAGTTTGTTGGGAAGAGAAAGGGAAAATCATTAAATTGTGATTTTATAGTAGATTGCCTATCCTGGGCCTTCTCAAGCACTATAATACATATGTATGACATACTCCTTTTAATGTCTTTTAAAAATATTTTATTGATTCTTGAAGCATTTCATGCAAAGTACTTTGGTCACAGTCAGACCCTGCCCTGCCCCCACCTCTCAGGACCCTCACCTTCCTGACTTCGTGTCCTCTACTATTATTTTCCTTGTTTAAAGGTCTGTCAAGTCTAATTTGTGTCCCCTAAATGCTCTTGTGTGTGGGTCCATCCCTTGGAGTCTGGTCAACCTACCAGTTCTCAAACCAGTAAAGAAAACTGGCTTTCTCTCCCTAGTTGTAGTCAGTTGCCAATAGATGTTCAGTAGGGCTGGGGTTTCTTTCCAACCACCCCAATCCATGCTGGCCTTTTGTCTGGTCTTGGTTAGCACCGGTCTTGTGAATGTTGTCATAACTTCTCTGAGTTCATATGTGCAATTGCCCTGTTGTATCCAGACAATGCAGTTATTTTTTCATTCATCTACCACCTCTGGCTTTTACACTCTTTATCCCTCCTCTTCTACAGTTATTTTTGGAGAAATAGTTGCCATTGTGATGAAACTTTATGGTATTTTAAAATGTGAATTATAATTCCAAATCTAAGACTGCGTCCTTTTTATCTTAGAAGTAATATTTGATTACTGACTGAAATTTCACTGGGTTTTCACTGAAAAATTCTTCCTACCAAAGCCTATGTTGACTCCTGTGAAGTTCTGTCTAGCTCCTGAACCATCACAACACCTGACCTCTTAAAGGTTACAGAGCCTACAGAACCTTTGATTGATTACTTGGAAATCAATAAAACACCAAGGGCTTTGGGCTGAGCTTCCTAAAATGTCACAGAGCCTGAATATTTATTATGTGTGTTACAGACACAGCTCTGAGTTGACATGTTCTGGCCTGCAGCTTATGAAAGTGCTCAGCACCAGCCAGATCTTTCGGTTCTTTGAAACTCTGGTGATGTCACAGAGTACAGCATGATCTTAGTTTTCCAAATAAGCCATCTTTCAGGGCAAACATTGCAGGGGTAAGAAGGCCAAAGACCAAGACTTGTCATATGTCATTTGTGCAAAGTCACTGTAATTCCTAGATATGAGTAAATCTCAAGTCATGTAATTGCTACACATACACACACACACACACACACGCATTCACACAAAGGCACAAGCACACATTCATGCACAAACAAATACACACGTATCTTTATGTCTGTCTGTACCATCTATATCTATCTATCTATCTATCTATCTATCTATCTATCTATCTATCTATCTATCTATAACCATAGATATGTCTGTATGTCAGTGATCAAGACCAGCCCTGATGGAGTTCACATTCCATTTCACTGTAGCGAGGGATATGGAAGGAGTGGGGATAGAAATAAATAAAACACCTGAGCCATTCTGTAGGCTTTGTCCTGCTTTGGGTCAGTCATGCTTTATTCTCTCTGGGTCCATCTGGAGTGCCTTTCTCATCTCCCCGTTAAAGTGGAGAATAAGTGCCACTTCCTCCGTGAAGTCTGAGCTTGCCCTCTGCTTGGTCCTGTGAAGCTC
This sequence comes from Eospalax fontanierii, assembly GCA_035773235.1. Classification (NCBI taxonomy): domain Eukaryota; kingdom Metazoa; phylum Chordata; class Mammalia; order Rodentia; family Spalacidae; genus Eospalax; species Eospalax fontanierii. The sequence continues at coordinate 7,084,259 of CM069531.1, forward strand.
TTTCAAGGTATTTCTCAGCTTGTCTTATTGATAAGTGTCTCTCACCCGCTAGAGGACAAGTTCCTTGTGGACAAGAACTTGGCAAGGGCTGATTCTTACTGTTGCTTCTCTGGGGCCACTGACCACAAGCTCAACAGAATAACATTTTCATTGTTGCCAGTTAGGGAACGAATGCAGTTTTATTCTAGTCTAAAGAAAAGAAAGATTAATTGTGAGGTTATCTGTGATTAGGATGCTTCTTTGCGTACCACCTACACTGCATAATTCATGAATGTAAGAAATATTTTGTCTGAAATAGAGCTTCGTTGTGTGACATACTTTCTCATTGCTTTACTCAAGGCTGATTTGGCAGGCAAGATAATCTAAAAACTAACTTTTAATTCTTGACACAAATAGCCTGGATCAATTAACTTGATGGTTTGAATGTCTTTTAAAATATTGCATTTCATATGTGACATAATTTGAATTAGTAGAGGAGTAGAGTTAAGATGTGTACTTTCTTACACCTTCAAAACATCATGAGAAAATTAAACTCCTGTTATTCTAAGAGGGAGGTCTTAGCCCTCAACTGACTGACTGACTGACTGACTGACAGATCAATTGACTGAACTAACTGGCTCAACAGGGCTTACACTGAGGACCTGCAGTTCAAGTCAGGAATGGTCAAGGAGCAGGCAGACCTTCAGCATTAGCCAATGCAGAGAGCTACGCCTGTTAGGCCTATGGTTGCAGGCAGAACTCTCTCAAAGCACTCAAATTTGCTCCTGCTTTGTCAGTTGACCTCCAATCTTGGGACCTCTGTCACAGTCAGTTTGGGGAACTTTAACCTTGTTAATTCAGTTATGCAAAGAAAAGGAAGCTGTATCTCTCTGACAGGGAGGAAGGTCTTAGGAGCAAGTTAATATCCCTTCCTGCCATCAACTCTCAGGATGATTTTAGCTCTTCAAGTGAACTGATAGCTTCAGTCATCTGCTTTAACCAGCTTATAAGTACTAAGCACCTTTTAGACAGAATAAGAAAATGTTCCTTCTTGCTCTTTTGTTTGCTGATAAAAAGTCAACTGCTTGATTGTTCAAGGAATAACCTCATGAGGTTTGTTTTCTAGCCACACTTCGCCTCTACCCCACAACATCCGGCCCCAGGAAGAGCACAGGGTGTGTGTGAAGAATAACAGATAACCGGCAAAAGTGGGCATTCTGCTTGGGCAGGCTGAAGGAAAGTCCATTAAGCAGCAAAGGAAACATAAACGCACGTTTCAAATGTTAGGTACATTTTCCCCATTGCAGCAGGATTGCAGACATTTCTTCCTGCTTGTTTGGCTTATGACTGGTCTCAAGAGGGGGATGATATTTACAGCGGCTCCTTCCCCCCAAATTCCACATTTAAAAACTCTTGGCTGTCTATAAATAAACTAGTTGTTGATTGAAATGAATTTTTTTTCCTGCTGTCTGTGCCTATCAATGGTTATCAGTAAAAGATAATACATTCAGATTGTATGAATATTCAAAATGCACTGGCTTTTATCCTCATCACCGGGTCCTAGTCTCAGGCATATTTTTTTTCTTTTACTGGATTAGATAGTTAAAGCAAAGTGTCATTGTTGAACTATAAAAAAGCCTATGCTTCACAATAGAACCACACCCAGAATTGTACCCTAGTGGTTGCAGAATTGGCTCTTGTACAGTTTAACCATTAGCTTCTGCTCAGAGCTGAGCAGTGACAAATACATTCTGCCAGGCTCTGTAGATTTTTGTTAGTTCAAAGAATAAATATTTATTCATTTCTGGTTATGGTAACAAATTCATAACTTAGTTCTTAATGCGATGGCCATGGTAGCTAGTGAATCCTGTAATCTGACCTAGTAGATAAAGTATAGGTATAACCCACTTTAGGGACTAGCACAGTGCTAAACAGATAAATATGATACACATAACGGGGGTTCACTTTATTATAGAAATAACTTCCATTGCTAGAGAATTTCATCAGAGGTTCCTTTAAAGTTTAGCTCCTGTAGTGTACTTGAGTGATTATTTACATATAATTAATTGATGTGGGTGTAACTGGAGATGGAGAGTACAGTTTTATTTGTTAACTGAATTTACTGTTAGCTGTAGTTCAATAGAGAAAAATTCAGGCAAACTTTAAGAGCCATGGAAGTCAAATGCATTCAACTGGAATAAAGATAAGTTTATTCTTAACTCTTAAGAAGTTAGATAAAAGAGAGAGAGAGAGAGAGAGAAAGAGAGGGAGAGAGAGAGATCATTCACTATCGTGTAGAAGGTTTATAAAAATTCTTAGGCAGATTTCCAAACCTTCAGCTGTCAAAACTTGAAAACATTTTACCAGTTATAATTTAGCAGCATAACTATGATTCCATTTCCAAGTGGCCATTGATGCACCTCAAAGATTACAGATAGAGACAGACAGTCTTGGTTTAGCAGCACTTGCCTGAATTTTACTTCCCTAAAATAGAACACAACTCTTCTTCTTCGGAAGAACCCTTGCTCCCATAGAAACCACCCTCAGCAGCCTCCGCCTCTGCTGCTGTCTCACTGGGCTGCACCCTTTCCTGCTTGAATACACTTGTGGGTCCCTCATGGTTTTCAGGATAACTCTGAGGCCATTCTGAGGCTCACCCAGCCCTGTCTCCTTTTCAGTGTTGCTTTAAGTCATCATTCTCTTCTTGTAATCTGGAGCAGTAGGATTCCTACCACGACACCTCCCTGAGTGAATCAAACTCTGCTGGAGCACAACTGGAAGGTCTTTGTTCTGACTTTCTGCTTACCTCTGGTCTACTTATCCATCAGTAAATGGGTCACTTCCTTTTTTTACTCTATCTGACAGAAGCATATTCCTGTTCCTAGAACAAATTATCCACATAGGTATTTGTGCTATAACACCCTAATTTATATTTGTTCATCTATCTGGTAGTTATACAATTTTAAGTTCCAGTGCAGTAGCTGGTATATACTAAGTACTCAACAGATGTATACTGGAAAGACGAATCAACCATTTCAATGGACAATTGGAATTTTTAAAAAAGTTGATTTGTATAGCACATTATGACTAAAAAGATTTGAATTTTCAATAGTGTTGAAAATTAACCAACTTACAGACAATGTCAAGGAGATGAAAGCGAGGTCGCTAGTATTTGCTGAATTGATACTTTAGAAGAGGTATTGTGCTAAGTATTTTTATATCTAATTTAATCACCACACTGAGTCACATTTTATGCATGTTATTTTTCATATGTTTCTCATACGAGTTTGGGTTCTGGGTGATTTGCTTGTGCCAGTATCTAGAATGGTGCTTCTCATCAGGTCACAGTCTTTACATCACTTTAACACAAACACTGGAAGCTCATTTACAATCAAGAAAAATCAGAGTCCAGACCTACATCAACAAACAATGAAGCTAAACTTTCCAACTCTATTGACCAAGTTCACTTGGCAGACTCAACTCACTAAAATAATATCACACCCTCCAAACTGCAGTCCAGCTGACCACTGAGAGCTCCTTAGACATTTCACCTCTGAAGAGATATTTGTGATCACATAAGCTTAACACACCTTTCTTGTCTTAAAATATGTCCAGTTTTTAGAAATTCACAATTACAGCGCTTGCATAGCGTGGGTCTGAAAACTGAGAACCCTCTGGGCCGTCTAAACAAGTTCTACATTCCTTTGCAGATCATTAATGCCCCACTCAGTGGCTGCCTTCAACTGATTAAAATGCAATGAAAAGGGTTCAGGAACCACAGACACAATTAATCAGAATTTTTCTTTGAATTCCACATTTTGTGGGAATAATTAAAGTTCTAAGCTCCTCTTACTTACATGACTCTTACATTTCCAACTCATTCTAGGAAAAAAAAAATATATGATTGGGAAAAACTGTGATTTGATATGTGAGAATTAATTATTTTCAAAACTGAGACAAAGAGTGCTCTTGATTTCCTGATTTGCTCAACACTGCTAAACGTGCTTGTTGAATAACTGAGCTAAGTACTGTTATGAAGAACAGAAAATTATGCCAATCATCACCGCTGTCCTGTAGAACTACTGTAAGTAATGCCCAGCTTGAAAATATGTGCGCATATGCCTCTGTAATAAATAAATCTGAACTAGACGACACAAATCAATCAATGTCAGTTAAATAAATCAACATGCCTCTACTTGGTTCTGGTCTGTGACAGTCTTTGTCCTCTATCCACCCATAATTCCATGTTTCTTAAAGCTCTTAACCTTCATAGTGCAGGTGAAGTTCAGAGGCAACAGATATTACTTAACAATACAAATTAATGTAAGTCTATTCTTATAGTTCAAAAGTTCAAGACTAGAGCCGGACTGTAGCTCAGTGGTAGATCGACTGGCCTAGCATGTGTAAGACCCTAGGTTTAATCCACAGGACTGCCAAAATAAACCAATGAAAAGTACAAGATTAAAATCAGAACTCATTAGCCACTTAAAATGTGTATGTAGGTGTGGTTTTTAAATCTTCACAGTTTGGAGTGTCTGCTCATTCATTACCTTCTAATTCTTTTGGTAAAAGTTTAACAGAAAAAAAGCTTTTCAATTCATCGTACTTTAAACTTCATGTCAAGAAAAATGAATATTCATACATTTTATCCTGGCATGCATAAATAGATAACCTATAGAAAACTCCACTCAATTTATTCTGTGTTCCAAAATATAAAAAAAAATCACAAAGTAAAGAACTTTTCCTGTGTCACTGTATCTAAGTACTTTTCCTCAAGAAACTGGATGTTTTTACAAAGCATAACATTTCCCCTAAGCATTTGTTTGTTTTAAATTTCTCATTCCTCCGTGTTTGAACATGAAGCCATGTCCCGGCTCTGCTCATGAACTGTCAGATCAAGTTTGCTGCTGCGGCATTAGCAGCACCTACCATATCCACGAGTGTCGCCGGGGAGGAGGCGAATCGCTCACGTGCAGCATCCTGAAGCTGAAGCGTCCACACACCGTCAACCCACCACTCGGCAGCCTAGCTCCTCTCTATGAATTGCCCGTGTTCCGCAGTCACATAGTTGCTACTGGCCTCTTCGTCCTTTCATTTTTCTTTCTTGATGGCATGTCACTTTCCTTTGCAGAGTAGAGGTGGTTTCCAATGAAGAGTAGGAATGACTTAGCAATCAGCACACAGGTTGGAGAGGACCACCATTGGTAGCTTCCTTTAGAAATCAGATGAGAAAATCGAGTTGCAGCCGACTCGGCATGATAGCTTCCCGTGGGGTGTGTGGCATTTCATCCAGTTTACCTCAGACAAGGAAAGAATTTGAGTATCCAAAACTGCAGAAAAAAAATCTCCCTTTAAATAGTATTCATTCTGTTCCTCGCTCTGCATTTTCTCCTCCATGCCTGGTGATATGTCAGCATGTTTATGGTTTTTTTTCAGCCGAAGTTCACAGTGATCACATTAATCAAACGAACTTCTCTCTCCTTCCACCCTTTGCATTGCATTTCGAGCTATTGAATCTCCTGTCTGACTCGTTCTGCATTGTTTAGCCCATTCAGTGCCAGATGAGAGAACACCTAACACACAAGGTCAGATTTCCTGAATGACATATGTTAGACCACAGCCACGGAGAAAACCCCGGAGAGATTCTAAGTCCTTTTCATTGCAGAGGATTACAGAGCAAAGAAAATGTCTGTGTTACACAAAGAAAAAACAGTGAGACTAGAATAATGAATTCAACTTTCTGGCTTCGGACTAGCTCTCCTGGCTGCTCTCAGCATGCTGGTGCGCATTTAAACTTCCACCTCTGGCCCAGGCAGCTGGGTCTCTAAGAAGACGCAATATCTCTTCAAGGCACTGGATCACCGTTAACTCAACACAGCAGTTACAGGTTCAAAGACTTTGAGATCCTCAGGGAACCAAAGTGATAAAATAGATCCCAGAGACCTTCAACAGGGGGGCAGGGGTGACAGCATTCTGGATCTCTGGGTAGAGTATGATCATTATTCACCATGACAAAGGCAGTGGACAGAAAATGGGAATGTTTGCCTGCCTTTGCCTGTGTCTCTTGTGTTAGGCTTTCTTCTTAGTTCTAAAGTTTTTACATGCGAATAGACTGTTTTAATTGGAACCCAGTTCCTGGAAGAGTTGCCTGGTTTATTTCAGATTTGTGTTCGCATCTCAGCTTCCCATCTCTCACTGTGTCTCAGAGAAGCTGAGGAAAAGGGCTCATTTTCCGCAGTGGCAACAGCAGAGCAAACATGATCGACTCACAGAAGATCAGCGATTACATATGAAAGCCAGTTTTATAACTGGACTTGCACTTGTGCCCTTGCCTCTCTACAGTTTTCTTTCAAAATAGCATCCAGGAAGTTTCTTTAAAACCTGCATCATAGATCATTAGGCAAAACTTTTCAGTTGTTCTTCGCGTATTCAGAGTGAGAAGCAGGGGCGGCTTTGGCTGTCTCTATACCATGCCAAGAATGCCCACATCTCAGGAATTTTTCAGTGGCTAATCTCTTGACTTCAAAAACATATTTTCAGGGCTAGAAAGATGGCTCAATAGGTAAGAGCAGTGACTGCTCTTGCAGAGGACCCAGGTTCAATTCCCAGCACCCATACGGTGGCTAACAACCATCTGTGACTCCAGTTCCAAGGGGTCCGACACCCTCTTCTGACCTCCACGGGCATTGTACGACACAGGTGCATTTACACACATGCACGCAGTACACTCATACACAAAAAGTAAAAAAATAAGTAAAATAAAATTTCAAAATGCTCTTCTTTGCTGGGGATGGTGGCGTACACTTGCAATCCCAGTGTTGTGGTGGCTGAAGCAGGAGAATTGCTGTGAGTTCCAGCCCAGCCTGGGCTTCAAGAATGAGATATGGGATCAACAACAACAGCCAAAACAAACCAAAGCAAACCAGATAAATGCTCTTCCATTTGCTCACTCTCACGTCTGCTGGCTATTGCTCTAAGCTCATGTTTGCTGTGGCCCGGCCTCACATCCCACTCCTGCGTTTTGTACTTCGCCATATTCCTTCTCACAGTGTGTATCATCGACTAGCATATCATTATAATTTATTATGCATCTCACTTGTATTATTGTACAAGAATACTCAATGAGAACAAGTTTCCATTTTTCACGGCTTTATTGTCAGTGTCTACTTTAGTGCCTAACATAAAGTAGCTGCTCAATAAATACAGGAACATCAATTAATTCATAAATAAAGATGAGCACCAACCCACAAGTTTATAGCTAATAAAACAGAATAGAATTGAATTGGCTGAAGTTGTAGTTAAATATATAATTTTCATAAAAGCAATAATTTAGGTCAAGGTAACTTCTTGTGTGTGTGCACATGTGGGTGTGTGCAGGTGCATGTGGAGGCCAGAGGTCAGTGTCAGGTGTCTTCCTTCTTAGTTCTTCACATTATTTTTTTTGAGACAAGGTCTCCTACTAAATTTGGAAATCATCAATTCTGTTTGAGAGTTCCAGGATTCAACTGTTTCTGTCCCCCGAGTGCTGGGGTTACAAGCTTATGCCATTGCACCCAGATTTTACATGGGTGCTGGAGATCTAAACTCAGGCCCTCATGCCTGTGCAGCAGGCACTTTACTGATTAATCTCTCTCCAGCCTCAGGATAACTCTTGTAGGAAAGGCTTTATTTTCTCCAGTGGTCAGGAAGTCACTATAGTGATTAAGCAACACTCAATAGAGAAGAAAGAGGCACTAGGCCTGGGTAACTAAGAATCAGGCTGCTTGGAAATCTTTGTAAAAGGTTTCTAAAGAGGAGATGTGGCAAGTTTAACAGAACATTCACACTAATTCATCCCTACAATCATAATGACGGACTATGATTTTACTCTTGAAAGGGGAGTGAAAAAGAAAGAAGAGTTCACCTTATTTTCTTTTGCAATTTGATGGGCTCAGCAAAAACCTAACATTCCTTATTTTAAGTAAGTGAAGATAAGGGTCACACAGTGTAAAATTCATCTTTATAATATGTCCAGTTAATTTTCAGTGTATTCACAGTAGTGCACTGATAACCGCTATCATAGTTCATAGCATTCTCATCATCCCTAAAGAAATCCTGTCTCTGGAGATCTATCATCACTTTCAGCCCCTAGCAAGCTCTTACCCATTCTGAATACATCACCATAACTGAATCATGCAGTGGGCATGTAAACCATAGCTCATACTTACATATGTCACATACATTGTTTATGTACAGCAATGAGGAGATGGCCAGTTTTACTGGCCAACTTGACACTCCTAGAAATACCTGAGAAGAGAATCTCAGTGAGGGATTATCCACTCGGGTTGGCTCGTGGGCCTGTCTGCCTTCATTAGTTATCTGATGTGGGAAGACCCAGTCCACAGTGGGAAACAGTTCTCTAGGTGAGGGGTCCTGAACTGTATGGGTGAAGAAATTCACCTTAGAGAAAGCAAGCAGGCAAGCAAGCGGCATGCATGTTTGTTTCTCTCTGCTCCTATCTGTGGATGTGTACTTCCTGCTTTGGCTTCCCTGCAAAGACGGACCCTAACCCGGGACTGTAAGCTGAAATAAACCTTCTTCCTCCCCTAAATTTCTTTTTGTCAGGATATTTTATCACAGCAACAGACTGAAACTAGGACAATTGTCCATGTGCAGCATGTGGTTTCATTCATTCAACAGAAAATTTTCAAGATTCGCTCATAGTACAGCACGTATGAATACTTCATTGCCTCTCATTATCAAAAAGCATTTGGTCTGCACGTATCTTATATTGCTTGTTTGACTACCATTGAAGTTGTTTCTACTTTTCTAGTTATTAGTAATGAATAATGTTCCTATAATGTGAACACTTATGCACAAGTCTCTATTTGGGTGTATGTTTTCATTTTTGATGCACAGAATCTCAGAGAGAAATCACTAGGTCATATTGAAGCACTATGTCTAACAGTGTGAAGAACTGCTAATTTTCCAACATGGCTGTACCATTCAGGACTCCAACAACAATGTGTGAGCCTTCCGGCTTCCATGGATCTTCTCTGGCAGTTGTTACTGTCTGTCTTTTCAGCTCTTGGAGGTAAAGCGGGATTTGTCACTGTGCTTTGGATCTGCCCTCCCCTGATGGTTAGTGGTAAGCAGTATATTTTTATGCGACTATTGGCCACTTATATCTCTTACTTGGAGAAATGAAGATTCAAAGTCTCTGCCTAAACCTTGGAGTGTAGCTTAATGATAGTCCTGCCTAGCATGATTCTCAATACATTATGATGAAGAAAGAAAAACTGAAAAGAAATGTTTATTTGTTTCTTCTGTTTTGTTTTGTTGTTGAGTTGCAATAGTTCCTAATACACTCTGAGAGCAAGTCATGTCTCAGGTACTTGATTTACAAATATTTTCTCATAGTCTGTAGATTGTCTTTTCACTTTTTAAATGCTGTCTTTTACTACATAGAAATTTCATAATCTTTAATGTTAAGTCTATGTAATCTTTTATTGTTGTTGTTACTTGTGCATTAGGTGTAATATCCGAGGAAACATGGGTTAGTCCAAGGTCATCCAAGGAATGAAGATTTTGTTTGTTAGTTTGTTTTTATTTATTCATTTATTTTATTTATTACTTTATATATGGTCCTAATATAGCCCAGGCTGGTTTAGTACTCACTTTCTAGCCCAGGCTAGTTTCAAAGATGTGGCAGTCCCCTGCCTTTAGTCTCTGGGATTATAGGTGTGTGTTATCTTGTCCAGCTATAAATATTTATTCAGGTTTATGTTTTCTTATGCAATATGTACAGTTTTAACTATAAAACTTTTAAGTCTCTGTTTCATTTTCAGTTAATTTTTGTTTATAATATGAGTTAGGACTCTAGTAAATTTGAAAATCTAAATGAAATAGATGGGTTTCTAACTTCATGGAAGCCACCAAAACTAACACAAGAAATCAGCAAATCCCATGACAAATAAGGAAATTTAGACAATAATACAAAACTTACCACCAACAACAAAAACATCACAGGATCAGATGGATTCACAGCAGAATTCTACCAGACATTCAAGGAAGATCTAGAACCAATACTTCTTAAATAATCCAAAAAATAGAAACAAAGGTAGAGCTCCCAAACTCATACATGTATGATCCCAGTCCTTGGGAGACAGAGGCAGGCGAATTTCTTTGAGATTGAGACCAGCCTGGTCCACATAGTGACATAGGAGGTCCGCTGGGACTTAGGAGACTCTGTCAAAATAAAATAAATAAATAAATAAATAAATAAATAAATAGACAAAAAAATAAAACTACAGGTCCATATCCTCAATGAACATAGGTGCAAAAATTCTCAGCAAAATACTCACAAACCGCATACAGACACACATCAAAAAGATCAACCATTATGATCAAGTTGGCTTTATTCCAGAGATACAGGGATAGTTCAATATACATAAGCTAATAAATGTCATAAATCATATAAATGGACCTAAAGACAAAAATCACATGCTCATTTCAATAGATATAGAAAAGGCCTTTGATAACATCCAACATGCACTTATGTTAAAAGTCCTAAAGAGAAGTAGACTGGGGGAACATACCTCACCAATAGTTAAATCTATACACAACAAACCGATGGCCAACATTCTAAATGCAGAAACCCTGGAAGCACCTTAAAATCAGAACTCAGACTGGGCTGTGCATGAACTCCACTTCTTTTCAAGATAGTGCTTGAAACACTCACTAGAGCAATAAGCCAAGAGAAGGAAATTAAAGAAGTACTAGTTGGAAAAGAAGAGGTCAAATTGTCCCTATTTGCAGATGATATGATATTATATGTAAGAGATGGCACAAATTCCACCAGAAAATGATTTAATACTTTCAGCAAGGTGGCAAGCTACAAAATCAGTTCATAAAAATCAGTAGCCTTTCTCTATACCAACAACAAGCAATCTGAGAAAGCACACATGGAGACCTTCCCATTCAAAATAGCCTCAAAAAATGCACCATTCTTTACACATGTATAAATCTAGCTGTCTTGGCATGATTTGGGGGAAAATGAAAAACTGGCTTTCTCCCACTGAGTTGTTTTGACATGATGGTATAAAGATTGTTTGATCATACATGTATAGCTTTGTTTATGGTCTTTGGAGTTATTCCATTGATCTCTATATCTATCTTACAATAGTAAAATACTATTTTGTTTTGTTTATTTCTATCTTTTTGACAGGGTCTCCTAAGTCCCAGTGGACCTCCTCAGTCGTTATGTGGACCAGGCTGGTCTCAGTCTCACAGAATATCACCTGCCTCTGTCTGCCAAGGACTGGGGTCAAAAGTGTGCATCACCATACCTGGTGTAAAATATTGTTTTTAAGTAAATTAAAAAATATATTTTATTTATTATTTTTATTTTACATGTATGATTGTATTGCCTACATGTGTGTAAGTGCACCCATGTCATGAGGTGCTTGTGGAAGTCAGAAGAGGATCCCCTAGAACTAGAGCTACTGATGATTGTTGGCCTCTATGTGGATACTGGGAATTTAACCTGGATCCCCTGCAAGAGTAGCCAGTGTCCTCATCTGCTGAGTCATCTCTCCAGCCCCTTTACTGGAAAACTCAAACCCTACCACACTGTTCTTCTTTTTCAACTTTATTTTGGCTCTTCCAGGTCCCCTGAATTTCTATATTAATTTTGGGTCATCTTGTCGATTTTTAATTTAAAAAGTTAGATGTTGATAAGGTCTGTAAAAATCAGCTTGGGGATCAGAGACATCTAAAATATGACTTCAATCCATGAATATGGGATGCTTTTCCAGTTACTTGGACATTTTAGTTTCTTTTAACAATGGTTGATTTTTCAGTGTAGAAGCTTATACTTCCCTAGAGAATGTGTTTCTATGTATTTTATTCTTCTTGATGCTACTATGTAGATAATTACTTTCATAGTTTAATTTTCATGGTTTGCTCACGGCTAGGGTTAAAATTGATTTTATGAGTTGATTCTCTTGCAACCTCAGCTCATTCACTTTTATTTATTCTCTGGGGTGTGTGGGAGATTTGTGAGTGTATTTCTTGGGATTGCTTCTGTAGATCCTTTGACAAGAAAACTTACTTAGCTTAGTTACTGCAGTTGAGAAAGGGGAAAAAAAAACTCTTCTTTGAGTTTCTTGGGAGAAATCCACTGACCATCCAATGAACTGTGATTTGTAACTAAATTGTTACAGTTTTAATGATAACAATTATAGTAACAGTAAAAGCTATTACCAATGGATGGACTATACTTTTCAAATTTTATCACAATCTTTCAAACAATCCTCTGAAGTAAGAACAATTTTTATTCTCATTTTAAAGCAGGAAATGAACCAAGAAGTGTTTCATGACTTTCTACAGACACTGTTATCAGCTCAGGGATTCAAATGTGAGCTAAAGAAACCACATCTGAGAGACAGATTTATAAAGAGATCTTAGCATTAGCTGTTGCATGTCGGTGCTATTAGTTCATATGCAGTATGCCTGAGTGCCTGTTACAGAGAACCTCGATCTTTTCTTAGGAGCAGTAGCAGAAAATCCTCAAGCTGGGGAAAAAGATTACACATATGAAATGCATCATTTTAGGATTCCATCTGCAAATGGCTGTCTCCTGCTTCCTAGTGGAGCCTTGCTGGTGGAAACGATGGGTTTTGGCTTCTAGCTGAGAAGGCTGGAAATAAATGGAATGGGAACGATGGCAGAGACTTGCATACTCATAGACAAACACAGCATAAGATTTGAGCTAAAAGTGTGCCAGGAGGAAAAGCATCAGGAATCACTGCTATTTGAGAGCACAAAGGCAGGGGGAGCCCCTCAGGAGCGAGCAACTGCGCCTGAGCAGGCAGCTCCACTAAGTGATAATCACCGCAGCACCAGTGGGGCCCTCGCAGTCTGCCTCGAGGCACGTGATGTTCAAGGGGCAGCTAGCCCCATGGCAAGTGCTCAACCAGGGCAGGGCTTGCTGTGTGACACAAATCTTTAACCATACTAGTTTTGAATGAAGAATTTTACACTTTAAAACACGAGTTAGTTGGTTGAAGTATATTATAATAAATGTTGTGTTTACTCGGAACAAAATCCTATGATTTGAAACTATGTTTCTAAGCAATCTCCTTTAGTGAGCATTTCTTTGATGTGAAAAACCAGAATCTATGCCATTTTATTTATAAATAATAAGTAATGATCAATGTGATAATTATATAATCTTACTGAAATCATAAGATTAATAATAGTCATTAAATGTTATTTAGAGTTTTCAAAGAACTTTCTCATTTATCACTGCATTTAATTACCACCAGAATCTTGTGATAATGTATCCTTATTTCCATTTCACAAGAAGGTAAATTGACATTCAGATTCAATCTTAACAAATATCAATGTATCAGACCAGGTATTGCAGATCCCTGTGATCTTATCTGTCAGTAAATCCAATCTGCTATCTGAAATGCCTTTTGAGACAGCTGCTGCTGCAGTCATTCTGCAGACGACTCTTAGGGAGGATTAAAAGTTGTTCAATGCTATATAGAAAGTAGGAGGCAGGAAATGATTTGAATTCAGTCTTTGGAATCTAACTAAGGTATGTGTTCTTCCAACATGGCACACAATGACAGCCCCATGAGGGGAATAACGTTATTCTCTTCATTTAAGAGCTGATCAAGGACCTGTCCATGGTGATAGTGAGAACAAGTGGTTTCAAATCACGATGGATTTGGAGCTTCTTCTCTTTCTTACACATGAAAATACAATAGAGAGCACATTGAGTCTTAACAATTCATAACCCTTAACTCCTTCCACAGTTTATTTAGCGCCTTATCACCTCACTGACATACTATGACCAGAAGACTGCCGTACTGGTAGACCAAAAGTGAGAAATTGGTTGGCTTACTCAAAATCTGATGCATGCTCTAGCAGAGTTTATGGCTCAGTTAGATAATAGTTCCATCCACATTATAGAACTAAGTTAGCATCTCCTAACTCCCTCCCCAGGATGCTATACATTGTTAGATTCTCTTTCTCTTTCTCTCTCTCTCTCTCTGTTATGAGAAAGGGATTAAAGGTCACTAGATGGTGAAAATCAAAGCAGGCAAGTTCACCATCTAACAGCCTGTGAAATTGCAGGCTTATCTCTGTGCATCAGTTTCCCAATAGGGATGAAATGTGGAGGCAGAAAATCTTCAAAGAATCCCAGAAATGCACTTTATTCTCAAGGCTTTCACTGGATATTTGGCATGTTCATAGACCTTCATATGTCAACTCTAACCAGGGCACATATCCACGAGTGCTGGCAGGACACTGGTAAGTACCAAGTGTTTTATACAGATGCTCATTTACTGCAACAAGTTTTCAATTCTGTTACCATCCATACCATTTCAAAGATAATGGAATCAAGGATCTAAGAGATTAAGTCAAGAGTTTGAGTGGAGGAGCAATAGATGAGGTGACTGATGTTGAGCACCAGGCTGTGACCCAGGAGCTGCATGTCCAGGATTATTCCGCTGCGCCTAGGTGTCTTCATCCATACTGTGTAAATAATAATAATAAGCGGTGAGAAGATGAAAGCAAATCAGTGAAATTTATATAATCACTACAACACTAATCTTGCAGGTCTCCTTGGAAATTAGGCAATTTACACCACAACACCTGGTAATAATGAAAGACCATCTAAACAGGAACTTAAAATAATTAGAACTTCCATGAAAGGAGATTCTAAAAGGATGCACTGATTTTGTATTCAAAGAATCGAGTGTTAAACCCTACACCCGTGAAGAGTAAGAGTGTCTTGACATTTTAGACTCAGGTCGGTAACCAAAAGCTCCCACAGGGGACAATTCCCTGCATCCCAGTCTAAGAACATATTCCAAAGAAAAGAACAGAGCCATTCTGCGTATCTGTCTGTACACGTGTGTGTGCACGTGTTTGTGCCTCTTTTAATTTGTGTGCTCATGCTGATTAGTATGCACTGGTTCTGAGTTCTAACCTGTGTCAATATAGCCCCTGATATGTTACAAAAATTGTTCTGTACCCAACTAAATACAAAGGTAAGGTGTTTATAATAATCATTTGAAAGTAAATAGTTTCTAAGGCATAGAAGAGTATACTATAACTTCAAAAGAGAAAGAACTGTCTTTTCATTTTCCAAAAGGATGGTTGTGAATATTTTTTAATTCCTGCCTGGCAATGCACACATCCTTTAGGATGAGACTGTCATCTGGAAATAATAACATCTCGATGTTCTGAGAGCACTGTTCTCTTTACTGCTGGAGGGCCAGAAGCCAACTTGGCTCATCACAAAGTCTGACATAGGCACCTCCTCCTGATGCTCTTTGTTTTCATATTTAAATAAATCCTAGAGGAACAGTCAGTATAATTAGATCTTCAGAGGCAAGAAGAATCAATTTACATTAGAAAACTTTCCATGAAAAGAAAAAAAGAAATCTCAGAGGCTGTTGAGTCCAACCTTGTCATTTTACAAATAAAGAAACATATAGAGACTTGTGTGAAGGTGCTTGGACAGCTGGAACCTTTTTTCTAACTTTTTGTAACTATGTTAGAGGATCATCCCCCACTGAAAACAGCACTAAGAAGCTTGTGCCACTTGTTTAACTCTGCTTACAGAGTGCTAAAGAAAGAAATGGCACGGTGGACAGACAATGGAGTGGCTGGAGTCACAGAGATCTGAATTCAAATTTCGTTTAGCTTCTTAATAGATAACAAGTAATTTAATGTTCTGTGCTTTGAGATTTATAATTGTAAAGTGAAGATATTATACTGTCCTATTTATTTAAGGATCTTGTAATTGTGAGTGCCAAGCAACTAATTAAAATGGGCACCAACAAAACAGAGGAGCTATTTGGGGCCTTATAATGAAGCCATTGTAATAAATGAAAGGGTAGAGGCAGTGCCAACCTCAAGAAAGACTGAATAGAAAGACTCAGCACCTCTGGTGTCTGTCTCTGGTCTGTCAAGTAAAATTCATCCGTTATGAACTATCCTTTAGCCTCATAGTGAGAGAGAAGAACACATTCCTTCTTTGGTGTTTATTGTAAACATCTCATGTGTGGGCTTTCATTGCTCATTTTTGGCCATATGACAACTCCTCTAACCAGCAGGTGGCAACTTCAAACTATTAAAGGATGCAGTGTGTAGATGAGGAAGACAGGCATCCGAGAAGAGGGAGGAGTTATTCATGACTATAGAGGTCCACTGTACATACCCAACTCAGGGACATCATGATCAAATAAGATCATAGACCTAAACTGTCACGCACACAGTAGGAACACAACAGATGGAAGTTGCTTTATTTGCTTGCAAATTTCCTGAAGTAATTTTAGATGTGTGTGTCTGGCAAGATGTGGGGAAGGGCTTAAAGTAATTTGTACAGGGTGGAAATTACACTTTAGGCTGACAGGGTTTAGGACACCAGGCAGGGCTTTCACAATTACTTGGGACTATGTCCAAGATTCTGTTATCCATGGAATTTTTACAAGAAGATTGTTTGAAATAGCTTAAAAGTTTATGCTTCCTCTTCCTCTTCTGCTATTTTTAATCTCACTAGACCAAAATGTAAAACCTCAAGAATTCCTAGGTTCTTGAAAAAAATAATACCAGGATCGCATCAGAATGTGAAGGGAGGCCCACTGGGTAGCTTTCTGTTTAAATGATCCCTTTGGTTGCACTGTGGAGAAATGGCAGCAGAAACAGGAACTGAGATAGGGAGCTCAGTCATAAGCTATTCCAGAAGACAAGGCTGGTCTTAAGGGGGCTTTGTCTTGGTCAGTACTGGTAGAAGTGGAAATCACAAGCCAGCTTCCATGTGGAAGGCAAAGCTGGCAGGATTATTGACTGATAAAATACACTGAGCTTGAGGAAAAAACAGCATAAAGGGTAACACAAACGAGCCCAGCACCACCTTATGAGAAAGGAAATCTTACATTACAGCAGGGTCTTCCCACTTTAGGGATGGAAGCCTGAGATCAAAAGAGACGAGAGAGACACTGCTGGGTGTAGAAGCTTGGAGCTGAGGAGAGAATGGGATGAAGATGTAAGTGTGGCTATCATTAGCTGGCAGACAAGGCTGAAATCTAGAGTTCAGGTGAGATCACCTTCGATGTGACGGAAGAGAGAGAGAAAAACTCAGTTTTGGGATCCTTATGAGGAGGAATTGGTGGTGGGAAAACAGTGGAATGGAATGTCTGAGGCTAACGGGGGGAAAAGCGTTCTCAAGAGGAGGAAGTAAATAGATAAGATGAAGGGTCCTAATGATGATCTGATAAAAGCAACCTCAACCGAGTGGCACACATGAAAACTGAAGTTTGACAAGAGAAAAGAATGTCGGGTGGAAAAGTGAAGACAGCAGGGCTGGAGAGTTGGCTCAGTGGTTAAGAGCACTGGCTGTTTTTGCAGAAGACCAGGGTTTGATTCCCAGCACCCACCTGTCGGTAGCAACCATCCATAACTCCAGTAACAGGGGAATCGTATGCCCTCTTCTGACCTCCACAGGCACTGCATGACACAAGTGCACCTACCTACATGCAGACAATATATCATACGAATGAAAATTAAAATTAATGAAAAAGTGGAGACAGTAAATACAGGAAGCTATTGGCCTTGGAGGTAAATGAGGGAGGAGCCACAGAGCTTATTTCTGGTGAGAAATGTGGGATCCAGAGAGAATATTATGAACAGAAATGTAAACAAAATATGTATACAGAAAATAGAGATCCAGTGGAACCTTACAAATCAAAGTTTAAACAATATACTAAATGTGTGTTTATTAATTATAAAAGCTATATAAGACTCAGGTATTTCATACTTTGATCTAAGTGGACACTTGCAGCCTAATTTTTCTTAAATTGCATCTCACAAAAACCATGTATCATGTTCCTATCATAAATATTTATGGTGACATCATCTATGCTTTCCTGATGACTTCGGATTTGTATTCAGCTTATAATAGTTGCATTGTTATCCACAATAATAGCTACTGACTTTGAAAAACGAAGAAATTGTTCATGTTCCAAAGAACTTAGCCATTTAGATTTCTTTCACTCACTCATTCCTGCTGAATCTGAATCCAGATGAAAACACAAATGCCACTTGTGAATTCCACTGAGGGAGAACATACAAAGCACCCACAATGAGGAAGGCAGTGGCCCATTCTGTGAGGCTAGCGAGGCATCATCATTAGACGCTGAATTCTACCATCCAGTCTCTTAACTTCATCTCCCCTTCATTCCGTGTTTTCTGTTTCTCCTGATTTTTCCATATGGAAAGCCGAGGGCATGTAATAACATAAATTCATAAATAATACTGGTTTACAGAAGCAAAAATTACACAGAATTGGGGAGAGGTAGGAACTCAAGCCTCAGAAGCAGACAACAAATTACACTAATTTAGATGATAAATAGTAGTAATAATATTAAGAAAGAAATATCATAGATTGATTTGTGTTTTCAAAAGATTGCTCTTGTGAAGACAGACTAAATAATGGGTAAGTGTGGAGGACGGTACCAGCTCTTGTTACTTTAAGGGCCGAATTAAGTTTTTTCATGGTAATATTTTTTATATGAGATTAATATGTTTTCCGTCTGTAAAACTCATTATGAAATTTAGGTGAGACCAAGTGTAATCTTTAGTAGGAATTAGGATTTTATCCTCATGATTGGGTGGATCCTTTCATCATGTAACTATTGAATTAACAAGTTATCTTGAGCATGGGTCTATCATAAAAGCCACTTGGACACTCCATCTGTCATCATAAGATTCTCTGTCCTACCTCAGGACCTTGTCATCAAGAAGCAAGCTTTGACCCAGAAACTTGGGATGAGAACCTTCAATCAAAATAAATTCTTTTTCTTTTAGCTTAACAAAAGCTATAGTATTGCTTTATTAGCAGCCCCAAATGGAATAAGACACCCAGAATGACCTGCAATTCCTGCCTTTTTGCAGGCTTTACATACACACACACATACATACATACATAGATACACACACACAAGTAAACTTACACCACACACACATAAAAATACACATGCAAAACACATACAAATACACTCATATAGATGTTCAGATACACAAAAACATACATACACAACACACATACAAATACACTTATAAGTAACTCACTGGAAACAAATTGACTGTGCTATGTAATCAGCTCTTGGGTTGTGTTAAGGCCAGTTAATAAATCTGTTTCTCAGTCCTGTTGGAAATTAGTTTTAAAGACACATTTGCAGAAATATTAAATTCAGTTGGTTAGAGATTATGTATGCAAAAGCCAATATGTTTTACTTTGAAAGGGCCCGAAGTGGTGGGAATTGGTGGTGACTATGGTAGGTCTTGTGAAATGAGGAGTAGGCAGAAATAGCAAGCAGACTGAAGAAAGAGAAGGGACATGGAGGGTAGGCAGAGCAAGAGGAAAACAAAACAACTCATCGAGAGAAACGGCATCCCAGGGGGCGGGGCTCTTTCAGCCAGGGAGAGCAAATAGGTGATAGCTGTCTTGATTTTAGCCTCCATCTAGAAGTATCTTACTAAGTCCAGCCCTGTAACTGGGCAAAACTTGGGTAGGTCTGCGTTTCTTTGCAACTAGATGGGACTCGGCGGGAAAATACTTCTTGGTTGTCTTTATTAACTTCTTAGACGCAAAGTGGAGGGCGCAGTGGACGGGAAGGAGTCTATGCTCTAATCGGGCATTCGAAGCATATTTGCCTTTAGAAATGAAGCTTGTGGGGCAGCCTGTAGACTTGGCAGACTCCTAACAGTTGCTGCGTGCTTCAGATTGCATACTGTAGACAAAACAAATAACAGAGCATGTTTAATTCATGCAAAGAGAACTCTGCAGGGAACAAGATCAAGGACGGCCCCAGGAGCAGCAGTGGTTTCAGTGAGGTCACCTTTCTTGCACCCTTCCTCTATCTACTTTTCAGTTGGCTTTTGTCAAGGCTGCCCCTTACATATGTACAGGGCTCGTTCTATGAGAGTGGAAAGGCAACTGACAGATGCCACGTGGCATTCCACAAACCCCCAAAGAGCATCTCAGCATGTGCTTAGCCCTGTGGTAGATGCTGAGGACATGAAAATGAAAATGCAGTTAGTGTTTAGTCTAGTGGGATGAAAAAAAAATTAATGAGATGACAGGCACAGGGTGCTCTTGGAACCAGAGGAGAAGCGTTTATCTCCTTTTATTGTGGGAATCTTTTAGGAAGTCAGTTTACTGAAATTCTAAGAAGCATGGAAAGACGCAGAGGTAAAGAAAGAAGAGAAAGGAGTTTGAAAGAGACATCAGCAGAAGTGTTCAATGATTCCTTCCAGATGCTTTTGGTAATAGGTATTTCCAAACCCAAATAAATGAATTACCAGCATAACATGCATCGGGCACCTTAGCAACTGAGCTATTTTTGGATCTTTTGTCCTCCTTGACGTTCCTCACTTCACAAGTCCTATAAGGACAGAGCTCTTGACTCCCTGAAAGCCATTGTCTGGCTAATGCTGTCTGTCAGCAAGAGAGCTAAGGTGAGGGGAAGTGACTATACTTCTCTCTCAGGAATTAATTCAGTCTATAAATACTGATGGACACCTACAGTTTGCTGATTTGCCTTCCCCTACAAGGCTGTGCAGTCTCAGAACGAGAAGCTTGTCTAATTGATCTTTGTATCCGGGTAGGCAGGCACAGCATCTGGCAGACTGAGGACAAAGACTAGTCCATGAATTAGAGTGTTAGCCCCTGTGGGGAGCAAAGAAATTAAACACAAACGAAACAAAACCACAAGCATCTTGACTCTTTCAGGCCACGAGTGATGGGGACAATTGCAATGAATATATTTAAGAGTAATGTGAAGCAGGGCAAGGTGACCTCACTGCCAGGAACTGCACTGGGGTTAAAGAGATGATATCTGAACAGGAAAGTGGACCAGGTTTGAGAAGCAAGAGACACTTGCACACAGTGTAAGGAAAAGTAGTAGAAACAGGACAGCTGAGTACAGGGGAAGAGAGAATTCAGAGTGGAGATGCAGGATCCTGCGCAGCCATCAAAAGACGGAGACAGGCAGGGTGTGGCCATAAAGGCCCGGAACACGTGGGACCCTCCCAGATCGCTGGAATGGCTTCCTAGCCAGACTAGCTAAACATCCTCGTGTAAACTTCTAAGTCCCTCCTCAGGCGGTTCCCACCTCCATATTCCTGGGCTTCTGATCACTCGGACACAGGATCTGGTAAATCAGATCCTGTCCACCACCTATAGAGAGTCAAGAAGCACAAAGAACACCAATTAGACATGACCAGAACAGAAACTCCCCATGGCATATCATAGTAAAAACATTAAATATACAGAACAAAAAGAGCTTACTGAAAGCTGCTAGAGAAAAACAAGTTACATATAAAGGAAAACCCATGAGAATTACAGTTTTTCAGTGAAAGCTATGAAACCCAGGAGAGCTTGGGCAAAAGTATTCCAAGTTCTAAATGTTCATGGATGTCAACCCTGAATAAATTAAACTATGTGTCATTGGTCGAATGGGAAAGGAAAAATTTTCATGACACAAATAAGCTGAAAGAATTCGTGTCCACCAAACCAGCCCTACAGAGAATACTCAAAGCAATATAAAAGACTGAAGAAATGAATGAATATACCCAAGAGGCTATAGAAAGAAAACAAAGAAAGGTATAATAACAGAAACACAAAAGAGGGCCACAAACACAAAGAAATTAAAGTGAAAGTATCCAATACATATCTTTCGATAATAATACTAAATATCAATGGCCTCAACTTCCCTGCCAAAAGACACAGACTAGCTGAATGGATCAAGAAAGAAAACCCATCTTTCTGCTGTCTTCAAGACATTCATCTCACCTTTAAGGACAGAGACTACCTTAGGGTGATGGAAAAAAATATTTCAAGAAAATGACTCTAAGAAGCAAGCAGGAATTGCAATTCTAATATCTGGCAAAGTAGATTTCAAACTAAAACTAATCAGAAGAGATAAATAGGGTCACTTCATTCTAATCAAAGGGGCAATTGATCAAGAAGATGTTACAGTCATGGACATATATGCATCAATCTCTGGAGCACCCAATTTCACAAAAGCAATCCTCCAGGACTACAAAACACAGATTAACCCAACTCAGTAATACTAGGGGACCTCAATTCCTCACTGTCTTCAGTAGACAGATCAACAGGACAAAATATAAACAGAGAGACATCTGAATTAAATGACATCTTACATGAAATGAACCTAACAGACATCCAAGGAATATTCTACTCAAGCACCAAAGAATACACTGTCTGCTCAGCAGCCCATGCAAGGTTTTCTAAAACTGATCACATTCTGGAACATAAAACAAATTTCAACAAGTACAAAAAAAATTGAAATAGTTCCATGCATTCTATCAGGCCACAGTACAATAAAGCTTATAATCAACTGCAAATAAAGCTCTATTAATTACATGAACTCATGGAGATTAAGAAACACACTACTGAATGATGAATGGGTCAAAGAAGAAATTAAGAAAGAAATAAAAGTATTCCTGGAACTAAATGTAAATCAGACTACAACACAACAAAACCTCTGGCACACCTGAAAAGCAATCTTAGGAGGGGAGTTTATAACTCTTAACGCCTACATTAAAAGGAAATCAGAAAAAGAACATGTAAATGACTCAATAGTAAAACTCAACACTCTGGAAAGACAAGAACAAACCATCCCTAAACCTAGTAGATGAGAAAAAAACAACAAAAATCAGAGCAGAAATTTGTGTAATACAAACAAAGAAAACAATACAAAAAAATCAATCAATCTAAGAGCTAGTACTTTGGTTAAACAAGATAGACAGATTCCTAGCCCAGTTGACCAAAAGAAGGAAAGAACAAATCCAAATCAAGAAAATCTAAGGGAATAAAAAAGGAAACATTACAACAGACACCAAAAATTCAGCATATTGTAAGGGAATCCTTTAAAATTCTATACTCCATTAAATTCAAAAATCTAAAAGAAATGGATGAATTTCTAAAATCATGGACATCACCAAAATTAAATCAAGAAGAAATCAACAGCTTATACAGACCCATAACAAGGAAATTGAAACAGAAATACAAAATCTCCCAACTTAAAAAAAAAAAATCCAGGTCCAGATGGATTCACAGCAGAATTCTACCAGACATCTACAACCAATACTGCTTAAATTCAAAAAGATAAAAACAGAAGAACTTCCAAATACCGTCTATGAAAACCAGTATCACTCTTATCTAATACCCAAACCTGGTAAAGATACAGAAAAAAAGAAAAAAAAGAAAAAAACTGTACGCCCATGTCTCTAGTGAACATAGATGCGAAGATATTCAACAAAATATTTGGAAACCTCAAACAGACACACATCAAAAAGATCATCCACCACAATCAAGTTGACTTTATTCTAGAGATGCAGCGATAGTTCAATATACATAAGCCAATAAAT
This sequence comes from Eospalax fontanierii, assembly GCA_035773235.1. Taxonomy (NCBI): domain Eukaryota; kingdom Metazoa; phylum Chordata; class Mammalia; order Rodentia; family Spalacidae; genus Eospalax; species Eospalax fontanierii. The sequence continues at coordinate 7,107,698 of CM069531.1, forward strand.
GCAGTAAAACATATAAATGGACTTAAATACAAAAACCACATGGTCAACTCAACAGATGCAGAAAAGGCCTTCAACATGCATCCATGTTAAAAGTTCTAGAAGGAATTGTTCTGGAGGGAACCTACCTCACCATAATTAAAATTATATATAACAAATCCATAGCCAATGTCATTCTAAATGGAGAAAACTTGGAAGTATTCCCATTAAAATCAGGAACCAGACAGAGCTATCCTCTATCTCCACTCCTTTTCACCACAGTACTTGAAACTCTTGCAAAAGCAATAATACAGGAGAAGGAAATTAAAGGAGAGCTAATTGGAAAAGAAGATATCAGGTTATCTCTATTTGCAGATGACATGATGTTATGCATAAGAGATTCCAAAAATTCCACCCCAGAACTATTAGAAATGGTTAACTCTTTCAGTAGCCTATCTACCAAAAACAAACAATCAGAAAAAACATTCAATGAAACCCTCTCATTCACAATAACCTCAAAAAAATATTTAGAAATAAACCTAACTAAAGACATTAAAGACCTCTCCAATGAAAATTTCAAATCTTTAAAGAAAGAGATAGAGGAAGACACACCCATGCTTATGGATCAGTAGAATCAATATTGTTCAAAATGGCCAAAATGACCATCTTACCAAAAATAATTTGCAGATTCAATACAATGCCAGTAAAAAAACCACGACATTCTTCACAGAGCTAGAAAAAACATCTTAAAATTCATATGGAACCACAAAAGACCCAGATACCCAAAGCAATCTTGGGCGAAAAGAACAATGTTAGAAAGATCACCATACCAGATCTTAGATTATATTACAGAGCTACAGTCATATAAAACAACATGATACTGACACAAGAGCAAATATGTAGATCAATGGAACATAGTAGAAGACCTAAACATGATTATATGCAACCTTATATTTGATAAAGGTTCCAAGAACCTACAATGGACAAAGAGGAATGACATCTTCAACATATGGAATTGGATCTCCACCTTCAGAGGAGTGAAATTGGACCCTTACCTTTCACCCTGCACAAAAGTCAACTCTGAATGGATCGAAGACCTTAATATAAACCTCCAAAGTATGAATCAGCTGAAAGAAAACAGACAGGATCCTCCAAGACATAGGTTTAGGAAAGCATTTTTTAGATTGGACATTAGCTGCTTAAGCATTAAGGTCAGAAATCAATAAGTGAGGCCTTATTGAATGACCAAGATTCTGTACAGGAAAAGAAACAACCAGGAAGGGAAGAGGAAACTCACTGAGTGGGAGAAAATCTTTACCAGCTACACATCTGATAGAGGATTAATATCCAGAATATACAAAGAACTAAAGAAACAAGAAAATAAACAACTCAATAAAAAGATGGGCTATAGACCTGAACAGAGAGTTTTCAAATGAAAAAATAAAAACGGCTAAGAAGCACCTAAAAAAGTGCTCAACATCCTTAGCAATTAGAGAAATTCAGATTAAACAAATCAGGTAAGATTTCATCTTACCCCTGTCAGACTAAGATGAAGAGAACGAAAGACACCAAATTCAGGAGAGGATGTGGAGAAAGAGGGTGCTTTTTCACTGCTAGTGGGAGTGTAAAGTCATGCAACCACTGTGGAAAACAGTGTGGAGAACTCTCAAAAAACTTAAAATGAATCTACAACATGATTCAGTTATACCGCTCCTTGGCATATACCCAAAGGACTCATCCTACTGTAGAGACACCTGTACATCCGTGTTTGTTGCTGCTCTCTTCACAATAGTTAAGAAATGGAAACAACCCAAATGTCCCTCAACTGACGAATGGATAATGAAAATGTGGTGCATTTATGCAGTGGAGTAAGAAAAGATGAAATTTTCAGGGAAATGGATGGATCTAGAGAGCGATATACTAAGGTGAAGTAACACACATGCAGAAGAGCAGAGCGACATAGGCTCTCCCTCATTTGTGGACCATAGCACCATCCCCTATATATGAGTGTACGTCCTGATGTAACACCTGGAGCCAGAAAAAGGGAAAGGATATACAGAGGGAACGGAGAAAGAACCTGTAAAGGGGACTCGTAGGGAGAAGATGTTACCGGGGGAGAGGTAGGGAGAGTGGGAGTGTTCATCAGGAGGAGAGGAGGGACAGACATCCAAGGGGTCACACTGTCGGGGAGGGAGGGGAAAGAGAGGGAGGTAGGTGTTGTGGGGGAAGGTGGGGATAATGTGGGTGCTGGGCCTGGGAAGGAGGAAGGGGTCGGATGGGAGGAAGAAGAGCAGAGCTGAATGAATCTCGGACGGTTAGGGAAGCCAGTATGTGAACATTGGTGCACATGTGTGCCTGGGGCTGCTTGACAAGGAACACTGTGCCAGACAGAAGAGACCTCTCTTTGGATTGATGGTGAGAATGGTCCAAGAGACTCCCAGAATAACACAGGCTCTTGGTTATCTCCTAGAACTAGAAGATAATACCTACTGCTGCAGACAGGACAGATTGTGGATACAGGACTTGGAGCAAAGGAGCAGGAACTGACCTGGAAGCCTTCTACCTGAAGTTTAGCTCCCACAATGCAAGATGATAGCATGCAAACTGCTAAAGGGGGAAAATCAATCAATGGGCCAACCCAGTCATGAATTCTGATAACTGTAACAACCAGCACAGCACCTACCTCTCTACTGGTGCAGTAATCAACAGCTGTCCAATTGGACTTAAAGCCCTTTCAATGGGAATGAATTCATGGATGGTACTGTAAACTCAGTCATATACACATGGTTGGAGGGGACACAGGCCCAGAGAAAAGCCCTATCTCTGTCATATCTCTAGAGAAATGAAATTTCTTACTCCTTATATTTACAGAGAAGCGTACAGTACAACACTCATCAAAGAAGCTTCTTTTTGCAACAGAGATCACAGCAGAATTCCACCACTGGTCAGACACAGAGAATACACATCTGAGAGGCCCTAGGTGACACATCTACAGTTGAACTTCTACACTTAGGGATCATAGAACACAGCAGAATGAGGGGTAGAGAGAAAATTAATGCATCTCTCAACTCTCACCAGTTCAACTTCCTTAAACAACATAGTGCTATGCACACAAAAGGCCACAACTGGCCAAGTTTTATAGAATAAGAGACTGCAGAGTATATATCCGTGGATAGGACTCCTATATTGAACCTCACCCATCCATGGCTCAGGGATCCTTGTAGAAGAGGGGGCAGAGAGATTAGAAGAACCAAGGCTGGTTCTGAACTTAGGGGAGCAGAGGCTCTCACATGTGAACTTATAGAAATGGTGGCATCGAGCACAGGCCCCACACCAACTCAAATTAGACAAGCGCCCAGAGTGGAGCTACAGAAATTGGTGGTGAGCCCGTCCTCCTCTGGGAACTATTGGAGACTGGTTACCACTGGAAGAGAGAGAGTATGCATGCCTTACTTACGACCTCTAGTTAGCCTGACCAGACGCCAGTGGATTAATTTTCACTAACGAACATCTGGGTACAAATGCTTGACTAGATAGGACTTAACATGCATGGTAGAATACATGAGACTCAGTGGAGGGTTGGGGGAATGAATGGAGGACAGGGAGTGTAAATTTTATTAAGAACTGATGTGTGAAATGTATAAAACTCAATAAAAATTTTAAAAAAGAGTCATGTGTTAGATGTTAAAGAAGCAGGTAGTAATTGGTTTTATGCATCAACTTGTCTGGACTGTTACTCATCTGTGTGGCTGTGAAGATGCTCCCCAGATGTGGCTAGCAGGCTCCATCCACTGAATTTAAGTAAAGAACACTACCCTGAATAAGAATAATCAAGGCATCTGAAGCTCTGAAGAGCAAAGACAGGCTTCCCCCAAAGATATTCTGCCTCTAGACAGCAGCAGCAATACCTACCGACGTTCCAGCTTCATGGTCTTACCTACAAACTTCAGACTCAGTTCCAGTCTGAGTTTCTAGTCTGCCTGCATGCCATACCCAGCACTGTGTAAGACAGTTTCTTAAAATGGTAAGTTATGGGACTGAGAGATGGCTCAGTAGTTAAGAACACTGACTGCTTTAGCAGAGGACCAGGGTTTGATTCCTAGCACCTACATGGTGATTAACAACTGTCTGTAACTCCAGTTCCAGGGAATCTGAAGCCTTCTTCTGACCTCCGTGGGCATTGCATGACACGGGTGCACTTACATGCATGCAAGCAGTACACTCATCCACATAAAATAAATAAAAATAATGAATAAAATATTTTAAAATTTTATTTATGTATACATGTCTAGAAGATAGATGTTGGATATATAGATGATGATGATAGATAGATAGATATTAATCAATTAATACTGCTTCTCTGGGAAACCCTGGGTGATATAGGCCTCAATGTCATGTTAAAAGGAAACCCTAGTGGCATTAGTGTGTTACTGAGCCAGTCAGTGCTGTCACTCTGTTTGTTCATCTTTGTCATGTGACAAGGGGGGAATAAGAAGTGGCAGATCTGTCATTGGGAGCCTCCCACAGTGCTCTTGAGTTTCCCAAATTCTGAGGCATTTCAAGTAAATATCATTGGGAATTGCTTCCACACATTAAAAACAAAGCTTGTCACTGAAAATCTTGAAAACTGGATTTTCTCTTCCCTAGCATCAAACAGCTCTGCTATGAATCAACAGAATCCCAGAACACAGTTCTGGTAACACTAGAAATCTTCAAGTATAATTACGTATCAAAACACAACAGAATTGGTTTTGTATTTTTAAAAAGAGATGTCATCCAAACAGATTTTTATCATTTCATTTTTATAGGTACTTTGAGGCATTTTACTGGAGTTCAAAATGTGTTTCTAAAATTATAATATTAATTTGTCACTCAGTAGTATTATCTTCAATGAGCATTTATCAGTGTTGTACCACGTGTTAGGAGAAATATAGGGGAGAATGATAGCATCCAGGTATTCAAAACGAAGGGGAAACCTCATTCTGAATAGCTGAGTCTACCCATTATCTTACCAAATACTTACTGCATATCTACTCTGTGCCCTTACTCTGGTAGACTGGGGACAAAAAGATGAAACAAGCATGGTTTCTGCCATGGAAGGATTTATGACAGGAAAGAAACAGAAAGATAAACAAACTGGCATAGACTCTGCTGATAGTTTAGTGGCATGAAAGAAGTCTTTACTGTGAAGGAAAATGACACTGCATGTGAGCATTTATCAACCACACACAGAAGCAGCAGGGATCATGGAGTAAGAGTCTTATGAGCCAACATATGAGATGAGAGGCGAGCCTTGATACAGCGCCTGGAAAGAGTGGCTGTTGTGATGGTGCCTGGATGGTGCCCATACTTTGAAGGAAATGCTGAAATAGGAAGTGAATGAGTCAGAGAGATTAAGTTAACCTGTGTATGGGGAAAGCCCTGAATCTGACAAAGGAGGTTAAACTGAGAGGTGGAAGCAGGAAACCACTTCAGCTCCAGATGCTCCAGCCGGCTAAACTGACTCTTAAAAAACAACATGGTCATATTCCATTAAATCGCACTGTTCTTTCTTGTTAGTTCTCTGATCCACAAAGCACCCAACAAAGAAAGTCCTAGAACTGGTGGCTTCATCAGTGAATTTTAGCAACCACTTAAAGAAGACCTAATATATATCCTAAAGAAGACCTAATATATATATCCTATCAAACCCTTCTAAGAATTAAACAAAACAAGAAAAATTTTACAACTTATTTAGCAAAGCCACAACTAATCTGATTCTAAATCCAGATAAAAACAACACTGAAGCATACAGACCAATATCTATTATGAATATAAATGTAATATTCCTCAACAAAATACTAGGATATTGAATCCAACAATATATAAAAACATTATACGCTATGATTAAGTGGAATTTAACCCAAGAATGCAAGGTTGGTTTGACATTTTAAAATCAATTCAAGTAATATGACATACTAAAAGAATAAAGATTTTAAAACACAGTTCGGTAGACAGAGAAAAGGCACATGTCAAATTCTACTTCCTTTCATGATAAATCACCCAAATTACTTAGAATATAATAGAAACATTCATGAAAATCTAGAGGATAGAGTTATAGCTCAGTGCTAAGACATTTGTCTAGCTGGTGTGAAACCCGAAGAAAGAAAGGAAGGAAGGAGGAAGGGAGGGAGGGAGGAAACAAAGGAAGGAAGGAAGAAGGGAGGGAGGGAAAAGAATCATTTCAAAACAACTTGTATTGAAGACAATCAAATATTGGCATGTTATAGACATATAGATCCATGACAGAATTGAAAGTTCAGAAATAAACTCATGCTTCCATGATCAACTGATCTTCTACAAGAATGCACCTACAATCCAGCGGGCAAAGAATAACCTTTCAATAAATGGTACTGAGACTATTGGATATGCATGCAGAGAAGAATGCATGTAGACTCCTACCTCACAGCATATTAAAACTTCTCTAAAGGTATGTCAAATATCAGAATTTAAGAAACCAAACATCAAATTTTTAGAAGAAAACATACATCTTCAAAACACTGTGTTAAGCAATGGTTTCTTACATATAACACCAAAAGCATACGTGGAAAAATATCAAAATAATGTGCCACAAAGGACACCATACAAAAAGATAAAAGATAATTTAGAGAATGGGAGAAAAATACTTGTGAATTATGTATCTAGAAATCGGATATAATTGTGTCCCAGCTACCCCCAAAACTTGATAATTTAAAAATAAATAATGCAATTTAAAAGTAATGATTTAAATAGATATTTCCTCCAAAAGTGTATAGAAATGGCTATTAAATGCATGAAAATATGCTGACATTATTCAAGAGATTTGTGCATCAAACCACAATGATACATCATGTATACCCCATCAAGAAGGCAAATATTAGTGAAATAATAAAACAGTCAATAATATTTGTGGTGAGGATGTGGAAATGTTAGGATGCTTATTTATTTCTGATAAGATGATTAACTGGTCACTTTGGGAGTTTGTCAATTCCTCAATAACCTAAACACAAAGCTACTGTATAGATCTATACATGATAACCAGAATGTGAAAATGTTCAGTTGTCTACCAACTAATGAAAGGATGGACCAAATACATTACACCCATGGATGGGATATTATCTAACATTAAAATCAATAAGCCTGGAAATACAGTGAGAGAGGCTAATCACAAAAGACCAACATATTCAGACATCATTTGAATGGAAGAAGCATCCAGAATAGGCAAATTTATACAGACAAGAAGATTAGTGGTGCCCAGGACTGTGGCATGAGTACGGATGCAGAGTGCATGCTAAAACCTTCTTTCTTTGGGGATTATAGAAATATTCTAAATTTAGAATAGCCCTAAGCAAAGCCCCAGGGCTTCAGAATGGCCATTCTAAGTGTGTAGATGTTCACAAAGATAAAGTTTAAGACTGGGCAGGTGTTGTTTGTTTGAGTGGTTACCTTAATCTACCTGTGTGATATACTTATTTGTGAGTTCATTACAGTGAAGTAATATAAAAAATTTAGATTTTGATATTGCCTGTGCAATTCTGTAAATAAACTAAGAGTAACTGAACTGGACACTTTATAAGGGTGCATTTTAGAGTATGTAAATTATAACTGAATAGATTCAAAACACACCTTTGCTGAGCTACAGAAAATGAGATACAGACGTTACTGTGGGAAACAGGAAATATCAAAAAAGGGACTTGCAGAAGAAATCTGTGATCTTTTCCTGAAGAACAGACAGGATTCGGATAACAAAGGACCATTTCACAGAAAGTCCCAGAGGAAGTCAGTAAATTATCACATTAATGATGCAGATAAGATGTAATCCCCAAAGAAGAGAACATGAAAGCATGTTCACTCTTATTTCTATTGTCTTGTGTAAGACTTGGTAGGATTTAGTTTGGCATAGTACAAATAATTGGAGCCTTGACTGATAATATCATATCATTAAAGACACCTGTCGGGACACGGTTCCCATTACAAGGCTGGCTTTTTCATTCTAGTTTCTCTTCCTGGTTGATTTAGATGATTTACAAGTAGAACTCTAAGAAGCAAAATAACTTATTGCTGCCGTACTGAATCCAAGCTGACAAGAAGATTTACTGGATTTAGAAAATAGCTTTTATCATCACCAGGCATTTGAACCAGAAAAGGCAGTGTGATCTATGTGGACAAATTTCCTTCTTCTCTGAAACTGTGTGGTAATTGAGCGGAAGCTGGGAATGTGGGCATGTGGAAGGTGTCTGATAGCATGCACCAATGGACAGAGCTCCAGGTCCCTCTCCCAATTCTGCCATAAACTGACATTGCTATACTGAGCAAATCAATGCTGAATCTCAGTTCTATTCTCTGCAAAAAGGCAGTATTTCTTAACATATGAGTGCTTCTGGGTGAGCCAAATATGATATAATCTAATTGCTTTAGTGAACATTTATTAGACACATTTTAATCTGTGGAAGAGGGAATATAAATAATTTAAAAATAGTCTTTGGATAAGCTCATAGTCAATGTGGAAGTACTTTCTGAAATACACTGTACTAGTCAGTTCCAAAATGTGCTTTGGTTTTCCCTCCATGTGACTTGTTCCACATCACACTCGTGGGCTTGCTTGAGCATCATAAGCTACTGACCTATTTCAAAGCGTTTGGATGGTTCATCAGTGTCATCATAGATTAGCCCTTGAAAGTATGGACTCACAAATCAAAATGGGCTGAATTTTCAGTCTCTAGAATTACACAGCTCCTCACCAGAGAAGCTTTTCTTTGGGTTTACACATTATTTTGGTGTACAGTAAGTATTTCAAACGTCGTTAGTTTTCCTGGAACATCAGCTTTCCTCTATGTTAAGCAGCTTAAAATACAATTTGAATCTTAAGGAGATTTATTTTAGGATACAAGCAAAATTTACACGTATGGCCTTGAGTTTTCAGGTTAGCAAGCAGCTCCCAAAGTGTGTGAGGCTTAGCTAGGCTTATTTCACACATTTTAGCTCAGAGCTGTGAAGGTTGCCTGTGGATGTTTATTGCACAGCTTCAGAGCTACCATTCACATAGGCTCTGGTGTAAGCAGTGCTCCTGGGAGTTCTGCTGCAGTGGTAATTCTTATCAATTTACTCATGCAGACAAAGGTGTGGATCAACTAAGTCCATTAAAACCATGTTGCCCAAGCATAGCCCATCTTCTATGCCATGTTCAACATGATGCTTTTGATAGGTTTCTAGGATGCTATGACAGAAAAATATGGGTAACAATGACTAACAGAAGGTCTCAGAAGTCTCTTCCAGGGAGCTAAGTGTGGTGACACACACCTGCAACTCCAGCAATCAGAAGGCAGGAGGATCAGGAGTTCATTGCCAGTCTGGAATAAACAGTGGGTTTAAGACCAGCTGAGCTGAACAGACACAAACTGTGTAGGAGGAGATGGAGGAGAGAAGGAGGAGGAGGAGGAGGAGGAGGAGGAGGAGAAAGAGGAGGAAGAGTACTTGATCTGTCAAATACTTTTCTGTCCTTACTGACTTTTGTAAAACAAGGCAAGTGTTGCTATCATATAGTAGCCACATAATTTTTAAAGAATACATGAAAATTCTTTGTTTGTGGGATAATGATGGTATATATATATATATATATATATATGTGTGTGTGTGTGTGTGTGTGTGTGTGTGTGTGTGTGTGATGACGCATGCTCGTGAGTTTGCAAGTGTACACAACTATGCATGTACATGCAGAGGCCAGAGAAAGACCCTGGGTATCTTCTTCCATCATTCGCTTCCTGTCTTATTGTCTTGAGACAGAGTCTCTCACTGAACTGGAAACATACTACTTTGAGTAGGCTTGCTGGCCAGGGAGCTCTTAGAATCTGCTTGACTCTGTCCCCTGATGCCAGAGTTACAGGCATGTGTAGCTATGCTCAGATTTTTATGTGAGTACTAGGGATTTGAAACCATGTCTTCATACCTGTAAAGTATGTGCTCTTACACACTGAACCATCTCCCTTGCCTCCAAAAATTCTTAGTAGCAGCAGAGATTGTTGCTCATTACCAGTGAGCTGATGCTGTTGCACCTAGGAGATAATTAGGAGGAATATAATATTCAGTATCCAAAACAGCTCAACAATTCACTGTGGAAGCAGAGCAGCAGAGAACCAGGCAGAATGGAGCCTTTGTTTTATCTCATTCCCATTTAATAATATTTTATTTATTATTTTATTGTATGTGTATTTGTTGCATGCACTCATGCCATACAGTGCCCATGGAGGGGAGAAGAGGGCATTGGATCCCCTGAAACTGGAGTTATGGGTGACTGTCAACCACCATGTGGGTCCTGGGAATCGGACCTAGGTCCTCTGCAAGAGCAGCTAGTGCTCTTAACTGCTGAGTCATCTCTTCAGCCCCATCATTCCCAGTTTTTAAAGGGTAGCTTTTTAAGGCATTAAAGTTTTTGTGGAAATCGCATATCAATACATGAAACCCATGGGACTAGCAATATGCTAGTGATATGTGCTATGTGATATGCTTGGAAATGGCTTCCAAAGTCCTTGAGATTGAAGAACTGAGGACATACTGCATGTATCATACAAAGATAGATGGTGGATGTCCTTATCCTCACAAAAAATTATGCTTTGACTTTTATGATGCTTAAGAGCTCACGGTATGTTGGGGTATAGTTATATACCTGGGAGATCCAATCCACTTAATGTGTAGCAAGGTTCACATATCAAGACAGAGAACTAGTCCCCTAGCCCATCACCACAGCATGCCTTCTAGCGCTGCTTGAGTAATACCATAGACAAGCTTCTCTTGAAGTCTGATCCCCTTGAACCAGCTTGGTTTCCTATGCATTAACCATTCAAACACTTTCTGTAGCTTTCCGATGTACCTGCTGTAGGACTGCTATTTACCTTTCCTTTTACATGCACAGGTCCTTAGCAGCTTGAGGGGAAATGCCTTGCCACTCTGTTTTGCTGTCTCGACACCTGTCATGAAGTCTGGTGTGCAGCAGGTAATCAAAGGTGTTTGAAAAACTTCTGGAAGGACATAAATTAATGCTCACATTAAACATTCAGGTGAAGGCAGTAGATTGCTACTGTGGCAAGTCAAACATAATTAGGTGATGCTCCAGACTTCGATCCACTCTGCACCCCAAAGAAGTTAATATTTGATGGGGTACAGTGGTTTGAAAAGCGAAGGTACAAGATTCTAGAAGCCTATCAAAACAGAGTAGACTTCCATAACTATCCATTTGTGATACTGATATCCCTCGACTTGATAAATTTTCAACTATTTAGTTAGCGTGTGTGTGTGTGTGTGTGTGTGTGTGTGTGTATGTGTGTGTGTTTCCTTATCTCAAGGTCCCTGGCATAAAGTACCATGGCCCAAATTTCTGTAGAACTAATGTTTCAACAGCCAACTTACACTCCAAATTTTGGAGGCAACTGAAATAGAATATTTTTTTTCCTCTATTAGAATTCTAAAACTAGACTTTTTGTGATTCACTTAAAGTTTTATTTGTGTGTATACGTGTGCATGACATGTATGTGTGTGGTGTGTGTGTGTGTGTGTGCATGCTATGGCATGTGTACAGAGTCGAGGACAGCTCTGGGGAGTCAGTGGTCTCCTTCCACCTTTACACAAATCTCAGGGATGGAACTCAGGTCGTCAGGCTTGACCCCACTCAGCCATCTATGCCTCCCTCGTGATTCACTTTGACATGCTTGCTTCCATCAGAGCATGCACGTACTTCTTCTGGGAGCCATATCATATATTACTGTATCTTTGACACCCAGCACAGTCTTGAGCATAGAAAAGACACAAGACATTCACTGGATAGATTGGTGGATGGGTGACAACCTCTTCAGAGGTTAAGAAACAAAACACATAAAACACAAACCATAGAACCCTTTGCAAAGTGGGAAGATTTGGAAAGTTTCATTTTTCACCTCTTGGTTGGTAGGACTTAGAGCTCTGAAACAGAGCTTTACTCTTCAGATGGCTTCTTTTCTCAGTGAGCCACCTGTGTTAATCAGGACTGAATGAACTGGTGGAGACCTGGGCACAGTGGTTTAAACAAATTACAAGTTTGTTTTTCTCTCATAGCAAAGTCTGAGGTAGGCATTCCAGAGCCTTTCAGGGGTCTGGCCAGGCTCTTCCTGTTTTTCTTCTCTATGATCTTTAGCACATGCCTTCTGCCTTTCTAGCTGAGAGACAGCTGTCTATCTCTACAAACTGACCAAAACAGAAGAATAAAGAACAATATGAAATAGGAGGTGACAGCTATGTCTTTTATTAAAGAAACTTCCAGAACACCTGCTAAGCCTCTTGCTTATAGAGCAATTGCCCAAATTAATTTCCATAGCCATCTAGGGATGCAAGAGTGTTCTGAGAAGGTAAGGATTTTCTATGGATGTGTTGCTTCTCGGGTCAGAATTACTGCCCTGTCATGAAGACACACACGCAGCACTGTCTGCTACATCCCGTCTGCTCACTCACACTAGAATCCCAGAGGTGGGCCTTGCTGTCCCTGTGCTCAGGAGTCCCATTGGCCTCGTTCTCCCGCCTTTCTTGATCCTTTATCATGTTCACATATTGCCCTCGGTGCTCTGTCTGGTATGTGGTCTTGGACCAGTTCTCATTTTCATTTTTCCTGCTTGCTGATGTTGTTAAAGCTCTGCTCAATTCTATCCGTCCTCTGAAATCTCTGCCTTCTCTTGACTCCTTTGCTCTACAGAGTTCATGATGTAGTTAGCTGCTCATGAATTTTTTTTTCCCATTAGAAGGCAAATCTTACAAAACAAGGGCAGGCTATGTTTTGCCCTTTATTGTAGCTAAGCTAGATGTCTCATGAAAGGGCAATCTTCAGTAAGAACTTTTATATTAATGTACGAAATGTGATAGTCTCACGATTCTTCTGGCATTTTCCAGGCTCCTCCCGGCCCTTGGGTGAAGTTCTTCACACGGCCCCCACTGCCTTTTACAAATACTGTTTCTTTTTGCTCAAGATTATTTTTCATTTCCCCCAATCATTCCTTGATTTGGAAGAAGAATTTCGTTTAGAGATCTTTGCTGGTGGCTGATGTGAAGGTTGAAGGCAATGCTCAAATGCTTTTCCTTCTAGCTCTTTTCTGAACAGAAGACAATAAACACAAAAAACATTGCTAAATCTGACATGTCAACCAAACAGCAACCCATACGACTAAATTAAAACATGACTCTGTACTTCAAAAGATATATGATTTTGTCCACAATGTCAAAGCTGTTTAACTAATAGTCATGTTTCTATTGCTCATGTTTTTTCATAGGTTTCTGTAATACACACACACACACACACACACACACACACACACACACAAAACCCCTGAGTTATTTTCTCCTGAAAGTAGGACTATTTTTTAAAGTTTAAAAAAAAATATTTAAAAAAATTTTTAATTTCTTTTATTTTTATTTTATGTGTATGAATGTTATGTCTGCAAATGTGTTAGTGCACCCATGTTGTGCAGTGTCTGCAGAGGACAGAAGAGGTCATCAGATCCCTGGAACTGAACTTATAGATGGTTGTTAGCTAGAATGTAGAGCTGGAATTCAAACACGGTCTTCTGAAAGAACAACAAATGTTCTTAACCTCTGAGTCATCTCTTCAGCCACATTATTTGTTATTTTGTATTTTATGTGTATGAGTGTATTGTCTGTATGGATGTGAGTGCAATGCCCAGGGAAGTCAGAAGAGGGTGTTGAAGCCTCAGGGATTGGAATTACAGACAGTTGTTATCCGCCATGTGGATGCTGGGAATCGAACTTGGGTCCTCTGCAAGAGTAGCCAGTGCTTTTAACAGCTGAGTCATCTCTCCATCCAAGGAGGGTTGTTTATAAAGCAGGTGTTCTTATAAATGAACTCCATTGTACTTATTTTCTAATCTTACACTCTGTCAACAAAAAGTGTTTGTCATTATGTTGGAATACTGCAACAAAAAATTCAAATATTTCCTATGGCTTTCTTTATTAGGAAATACTTATATACTGAATTCTTGGGAAAGGATTGTAGTTTTCTAATTTTGGAGTGCTTTGAGCAAGCAATGCAAGTGTGAATAAGCTGAAGGGATGTTGAATGTTTCCTCGCTACCTTTATCAGCTTTTGTAAAGGTTACATCAAACGATTTCTTCTCATGGTGTACTGTATTGCTCTATTAGTTTGAATACTAACTAATGTAGAAGAGAAGCCCATGTTGTTACATGGAGCACTATACACGATTACCCAGAAAAAGGTTATTGTAAAGACAGCTGCTCTAAGGTGTTCTTCAAGTCTTCTCACAGGCCCAGAAAGGATTGTTTACTCTGCTGTGATATTTCTCAAAGTGGAGAGATGGACCCTACTCCCAGCTCCTAAGAAGTTGAGGTTTATGACTCAACAGCCGTGGGCAATTGTGGAGGTCTTCTGAGGGGACTGATTATTCTCTCTCCATTTTACCTTGGTCTCCTTTGCGTCACATTCCATCTTCTACTAAACTGGGGAATTAAGCTGAGACTACACTAAAAACAGATTTCCAAATAGACAAAGTACTTCTAAAGCTTATTCTCTAAAATAAATTCATTTCCAGGAATCCTTATTCAATTCTTTCTGCCTCAGTTAAAGTTCCACTTTTATGAATGCCGAAATCCCTTATGTGCACTTTTATCTGCTATTGCAGTATTAACCGCAACATACAACTTTAATTTCTCCTACAACCAGTATTCTGAGAGTTCTGTGGACCCAGGGACCTGCATTTTAAGAATTTTTAGTATTCTCTGTGCTCAGGTCATTTCAGGGAGCAAAGAAGGAGCTCAATAAATGCCTCATAAACGAACAAAGAATAATTTTTTATAACACACACATATAAATGCACATGTATATTTTTGTGTGTGTTTAGCTTTGCTTTATTGATATCTTTGACAATCAAAATCTAGTAAAATTCTGCATCTGCCAAAGAACAGCATATGTAAAACTACTGTATCCAGACAGAGACCCAAAATGTTAATTTGATGTCTCTAAATATATCCCACAAGCTTCAAAACAGAGATCTAAAATGCAAGTGGGTGGCAGAGGTGTGAAAGCCGATTGCCACAGAGCTAATTTTCAAGAGGGCAAAAATATATGTGAAATCCTATTCCAAGTAGTGGCGCAATCTGTGCC
Source organism: Eospalax fontanierii (assembly GCA_035773235.1). Taxonomy (NCBI): domain Eukaryota; kingdom Metazoa; phylum Chordata; class Mammalia; order Rodentia; family Spalacidae; genus Eospalax; species Eospalax fontanierii. The sequence continues at coordinate 7,122,843 of CM069531.1, forward strand.
ATGCCCTTCCGCCCACGGAAAATACATCCTCCGTACGCGAGACTGGACTGCAGCTTTAACAGGCACACAGACCACATCTACGGACCATTCTAGGTTAACCATCTTCAACTTGAGTATAACACAGTCTCTGAAAGCCACAGGAATTTACAAAACTTAAAGCCGGATAAACTAAACATAAGGATGACTTTTAACAGTAGGGAAATATGACCGACTCATGACCAAACACTACGATGTTACTTTTCACTCTTTCATATAGTACAAATTAAGACATTTAGCATATTTTGAAAGTTTTTCTTACACGATTAAAGAATCTTCAGTTCTTTTGACATTTAAATTATGCTTTATGGTGCTTATATAATGATTTGTCATTCTTTGCATTTAATTTGTGGTTGTAAAACTTGCACGGCGTCCTTTGTTTTCTGGCTCTCTATTTTTAACTCTGGGAGGTTTCGCTGACCTTTCCCAGTCCCTGGCCCTCTCTGAGGCAGTCTCTTTAAGTGGTTGGCCTGGCTAGATATGGAAGACTGGCATTATACCAAGGGCAAGTGACAGGTGTAGTAAACTTCATGGTAACAAACAGAGCCCCACACTTTGCCTCATTTTTATCTGCTAAGAACGGACTAAAATGAGCATCAGGAACAGCTATCCAGAGGAAAAGGAAGTAAGTACTTCCTTTCAGAGGATTTACTGTATTTCTGTAAACCTGTTGTGGTGCTTTGAATGAGAAATGTTCTCCATAGGCTCATGCATTTGAACACTTGATCTCCAGTTGCTGGCCTTGTTTGGGAAGGATATGGAACCGTTATAGGAGGTGGAGCCTTGTGGGAGGAAGTATGTCACTGAGGGTGGGCTTTGAAGTTTTATAGCCTAGCCCTACATTCTGTTTTTTCTCTCTCTGTTTCCTGTATGTAGATAAAATATGACCTTCCTGTTTCCTGACAGCCAGGCAGGTCCACCCCTCCTGCTCTCTGGTGGACTGTGTTCCCTCTGGAACTGTCAGCTAGGATAAGCCCTTTTCTCTTCTAAGTTGAATTGATCAGGATATTCTATCAGGGAAACAAAAAAAGTAACCTATACTCCTGTCACGCATTTCATTTGTATACTTGTCATTTTCATGAGACAGAGGCTATATTTGATTGGCTTTGGATTTTCTTCGATAATTCTCATACTGTCCTGTGTCACATCTAACAGGCTCGCCATTATTATCACCATCACAGCCATTACCTTGTATCAAATGCCTCGAGTAGGTTAAGATTGATCCAGCGCACATATGCATACAGTGGGGAGCATGGGGAAATTCTTTTCTTTCGGTCACATCCACCGCTTCTGGTACTAGAACTGAGACAGAAGACATCAGCCCTGGAGCAGATGTGTGTTCTTTCAGGAATAACGACCTCAGTTGTTCTGAGTAAAGCCCCCTCTTCCCTGAAGGGAAGCTGTAATCCTACAGAAGGATTTCAAAAAATGTCTTTTACCCTGCTGAAGGGAGTTAGATTAGATAGGTTGAACAGGCTCCAGATGATGAATTCACACTGAGGGACATCTGGGTATGCAAACGTGACTAGAAAGGCCTTAATATATATGAAAGAATGCATGACATCCAGTGGGCGGGTCATGGGGAGGAGATGCACATAGGGGAGGGGTCTAAATATCATTAAACATATTGTATGAAATGCACAAAAATTCAATAAAAATACACATTAAGAAATGTCTTTTCCCTAAACCCTCCAAATTTGTAAATATATCATTAAATACCAAAAGGACTTTGTAATTATTAAAGTTGAATATCTTTTTAAAAAATTATTTTTGAGTGTATTTTGCCAGCATGTTTGTGAGTGCACCGTATGTGTGCAGTGCCCTCAGAGGACAGAAGAGGGTGTTGGATCCCCTGCAACTGGAGTTATAGACAGTTGTTAGCTATCATGTGGGTGCTGGGAATAGAACCTGTGTCCTCTGGAAAAACAAGTGTTCTTAACTGCTGAGCCATCTCCAGGCCCAAGACTTCATATCTTAAGACAGGTATTTTGTTTTTTCGATCTTAGGCCCAATCCAATTCCAAGTGCTGTTACAATTGAGACAACTCTACCTAAGCAAAAGAGACACATTGCAGAAGGGGAACACGGGGGATATTCAAGGCCTGAGAAGGGTGTTGTTCTTTGTCGGTTTGAAGATGGAGGCGGCAACATGACAAGGAGTGGCCAGTGTGAAGGAGCTGAGTAACCCTCCTGACTCACTTTGGTGAGAAAAAAAAAGAGACTTCAGCCATAAGGAATTAAACTCAAAAAAAGTTTTATTCTCAAGTCCATAGAAAGAAAGGTTCACAAACTGATCTTAGCTTAGGAAAGTGCAAGCTGTGGACCCAGAAGACCCATGATTTGCTTGGACTTCTGACCTATAGAATCATGAAGCTGTCCTAAGTCATGTGTTACAGCAATAGAAGCTAACACAGATGCTGCAACTAGGTGCTTTGGGTCTCAATACTCCTTTCTACACTATATCTTTGACGTGTTCTTTTTTGAAAAAATAATCTTATTTATTTATTTTTGTTTGATGTGGATGAATGCTATGCCTGCATGTGTGTAAGTGCACCCATCTCACTCAGTTCCCATGAAGGACAGAAGAGGGCTTCTGATCTCCTGGAACTGGAATTACAGATGGTTATTAGTTAAATTGTGGATGCTGGAATTCAAACCCAGGTCTTCTGCAAGAACAGATAGTGCTCTTAGCTGCGGACTCATCTCTCCAGTCCCACATGTGTTCTTAAATGAAAAAGACAGTAACTTTTTACCAGAGTCAAAAGTCTCCCTAACAATGGAAGGATAAAGGTCCTTGAACATTTGTTGTTTGTTTGTTTATGAGTTCAGTGTTCCTGGGCCTACCTCATGCAATGGATGTTCTAATCTATGTTTACTGGAAACAAAAATCCTACAGCGGTACCTAGACTATTTTAGTTTGATCAATTAAATTAAATAAACATTTTTCTAGCCTTGAATATTAATGAAATGTGTGCTGGTGAGGAACAGAGATAAGGAAGATGAGACCTCCAACTCAAGAATCTTGACAGTTCCAATACAGCACACAGCAGGGAGTCAAGATCAAATGACCCTCTGCTGGACAGATGTATGCATGAGGAGTTACATAACTTTTCAATTTTGCCTGCAACCTAGCATTTCTCTCTCTCTCTCTCTCTCGCTCTCGCTCTCGCTCTCACTCTCTCTCTGAAAATGAAGAATAGGTGTAATTTTGATGAACTCTAACACAATTTCTGCCTGTTTCAAGCTCCATAGATCTTCATCACTCTCAAATTAGGGAGAGTCAAACCTTTTGAGTCATACCTACTTGGTCGTATTAATCCATAGTGAGCTATACTTCTTATCCTTCAAATTTGGGGGACTTGGCCATTTGAATTCCTCTTACCCAGTACTATAACTCATTCTGAACTTCAGCAGCATTTACATTGATTGTTTCATTTGTGGAAACCAACCCTGTTTTCCTCAAAGAAAATACATTCTTAAGAACAGAAACTGCATCACAGTTGACAAAACTATAAATACTGAGTAAGCCTGGCTCATCACTTAATACCTGTGTTGAGTCAGTTAGCCTCACTGGACGGTGGCCACCTTCCTTTAGCATGGAGATAATGGAGTTTGCCACCCCTCGGTGGGTTGTTCTGAGGATTATATTCATCTATATATATGTGCAAACACTTAGAGTAGTTTTTGGTACAGGGTCAGTACTCACTAAATATTAGTTACATATTTGGCATTCCAGTGGAGTTCCTCTGACAGTGACTAGATGGTATTACATTTCAATGACTATTTGCTAAAGTCTGGTCATTACATAGAGAGGGGAAAGATTACAAAGTGCACACACTTTGAAGTATCTTTCTTATTTTCTATTTTTACCTCCTCCCCTTTTTGATGGGTTGGTGGAGGTGATACATAAAAATCTCTTAAGACTCCTAAGTGCCCATTTTCTCTAGGTCTGGAGACTCTTGATGCAGTCCAGACTGACATTAGCCACCTGGGTGACCTCAAGCAAGTCACTTGACAGTTCTGAATCATTACTTCTGCATCTCTGGGTAGGGCATGATAATACCACACTACTCAGCTCAGCCTTTCCAGTTTCTAAATGAGTGGATTAGAATAAGTGACTCAGCCCCTGACTCATCACTGTCAGAAGCTTCATTCCCTACTTCAGTGAGGAAGTTGAAGTTGATGTTAACTCTTCCAGCTTGGCCACCTTCAACTTCTGCCCCGTGAATAAAAGCATGAAAATGCATGCGTCTGTACACCTCCTTTTTCGGAGCATGAGACAGGCTTACTTCTAATCAGTCTGTACCACATTGCTCTGCTCTTGATCCTTCTCCTTCCCACACTCTGTGAGGCCATGGAAGCATCAGAAGGACGAACGCTGAGCTTTCACCATCCACCATCAGTCATCCACTCATTTTTCTGACTCTGGATCAGCTCCTGTTAGTGTCTGTTCTCCCTCCCTTGACTGTGCATATTGCTTGAGATTCTCGTACTCTGAGATCTCCACTTTGAGCTCACATCTCCCTGATCTAACATCTCGCATCTGTCCCCGTCATCACTACTTCTCTAAACTCCTCAACATTTCCCTATCTTTAAACAGATTTGCTTGCCAAGAATGTCCTAGTTAAATACAATGCTTTTTCCTAGATCCTAGTCCTTATCTACTTGTATCTCTTCCTAGAATTTTACCTGATGATTATGTTGTCCTTATAACTTTCTACTTGCTAATTCTGTGACTCCTTATCATTATGGTTCTTATAATGCTGCGACCATTACTTCTCTGCCTTTGCTCACCTTCCAAGTGACAGGTTCCTCCAGTAACCTATCTCGGTTCTACTTATCATCCAGATAAGCATTCTTACTGGTAGAAAGGAACATGGGAAAAAACCACTTCAATCATCAACTCTAATAAAATGATTCGCATATCCTTAATATAGGACATAGAAACGGGATCATTTTTCTTGGTTATAGATGTCAGCTAGTAGCATACTCCAGAGTAAAGTGTTAGCCCTGAGCAGAGCTTGAAGCAGAAAGAACAGCATAGAGTAGAGCTGTGAAAATGTGCCATCACCAAGTGGAATGGCAGGAGCGAGGCTGGGAAGAAGTTAGCAAGAACCTGTGGAAGGAGACTTGCTGCCGACGTGGAGGGAGCTGAGGTCAGTTTGCCTCACAGACACATCTCCAATGAACCCATAAAACTGTTCACCAGAGGAAGAGTCACTCTGAAACACCTGGAACAGTCAATGTAGTCCAACATCAGATTCCACAGATACCAAACAAGAGACCTGCCCTGCCCTCTTTAACGTTCCTCCCTCAGCTCCATCTTTTGCAAACACAGAGTGCAGGAGAGAAGAAGCTTTGATTTATAACGTCTATTTGAAATGTAAGGTACCGTTTAAGATCATCTATTTAAATTACTTAAGTGAGGCAATCAAGGGAACTGAAAGTGACTCGAAGAGAAGCATTTTATCACTGTTTTGCAAGTTGCATCTGGTAAGTGCATGGAGATCTCTATATCTCTGGTCCTTCTCCTTCTCTGCATTTGAAGCTCAGAGTCCAGACATTTGTCCATGCATCTGCACATGGGTGTTTCACATACCCCTCAAATTACGCATGTTCTGTATGTTTTCCTCAGTCATTGCTGTCGACCATCCTTAATCTTTGTCAGTATTCCTAAGAGCCAAATTAATCATTGCACATTGCTCTATTCTTTATAGTCTATGTTTACGGTCACTGTGCTGGTTCCAGTCCTCGTCACTTCTCTGGGAGACTAGATTAACTTGTGTCTGCCTTCACTGGTTCTAAATCTCAAATCTATTGACACAGGGCATACTTTCATTGAGCATGCCAATTTTAAAGAGAAGCCTGATATCATTAAATGCCTTTTTCATTATCATAAAATCACACCTGAGCTCCTTATAATCTTTTTGTTCCTGCCTATTTTGATCTCTTGGTATTTGTGACTTCAAATTCCATGGTCCAGCGTATTCATGCCTAATAGACACCCATTTCTACACACACCAGCACTGGGAGGTTTGCTAATTCTCTGCTTTCTCCCCTGCCAGCACTGCACCAGCAAACTCTTCTTACAGAACTCAGCTCAGGAACCCAGGCAGCTGACAGCCAGCTCTGGTTCTGTTTTTCATACTGACATCGTAGTCACCTCTCTCATGTAGGATAGGATGCTGCTCTGTCTTCTCTGTTCATAGGGCGTCACACTGCACCTTCCTCTTTCAGTTTTTCACTGGATGATAATGATAATGGAGCAATTGTGCTTTATTCATCAATGTAGTTTCAAGGTCCAGACTAAAATAAAGCATTTGGCATATGACAGACATGTAATAAGCATTTTTAGAAAGAAGAAAAGAAGGAAAGAATTATAGAGAACTTTACAACTATACAAACCAACTTTCATCATATTATTTCATTTGATCCTAACAACAAAATTATTGAGTATTTTCTATTTGTATTTTACAAATATGAAAAAAAAATGTATATAGCATAAACAACTCACTAAAGATCGCCAGATAACTTAAGTGGACAAAGAATGTGTGCTTTGTATTCCTGGACCTGAATTCATAGCTAGCCCATCAAACCATCCTGGCATTCTGTAGATGCTGAATCTAAATGTGTATGTGGAATAAAGATGCAGTGTCTGGTGGTATCAACAGGGGCTTCCTAAACTCTGAACTATGAAAAGGGGAAGAATTAACTTCCGTCAAGAGAAGAGGGAGGGGCCATGGGACTTTTGGGAGCTCAGATACGTCAAGTGCCATGTCTATTTTAGTCTGTTCTGTTATGAAGCAGACAGGTCGATAAGCCACCCCGTAACTGCACTAGCTTACCCAAAGCAACTCGGCAATGCCAGCACACCCTTGTTCCTTACGCTGAATCCGTTTGTTTTCCCTCCGAAACCAGCATGGTTCTGGCAGGACAAGCAAACCTCACATGTTCATTTGTATCTCTATCTCATCCTAGAAAGAGTTCCACCTGTGTACATGGAAACCTCAAAAGTCTAGTTTTATCTGATGCTACTTGAAAAAGCAAGTTTTCTCTCCCTGCCATCTCTCTGTTCTTTTCTCTCCCACTGAAGTAAGAGGCGGACTTTGAGCCTATTGTCCAGGGAGAAAGCGGAGAGATACGAAATATTTTAGGGCTGGGACAAAGGAGACACAGAGAGAGTGGGAAGTAAACCCCAGCTGTCACCTTCTTCCTGCCCCCTAGATTAGGGTCCTGAGAATGGAAAGGTTCTCGTGTTGCAGGTCCAGGAGGGAGACGGATTCATGGGCTTCTAAATGGCCAAGATCAAAGGAAAAGTGCTTAAGATACCTGAGTCAAGTCACAGCAAGAATTCAGCAACATGCTTCCGGAGCAGACCTAAAGAGGCAGGGGATCGGAACTGGAGGTTTCTTCTCATGGTTAGGTGATCCTCACTAGCCAAGCACATGGTGATAGTAATGTTTATTGTAGTAAAAGCAATGATGACAATAACATAACTGGGATGTCATCAGCTACCCTAGCATACGACTGGTTGTGAGTTTCACCTGACATGACAACTCTGTGGGCATTCTAGTGTAAGGGAAATGTGTATAGTGCTGAACACCGACAGGCAGAGTCAGCCTGCCCACTTCTGTATCTGCATCTTCTACCTGCAGGTGCCTGCCCTCGTTCCTCACCTGAAACAGAATGCAGTCTACGGGGAGATTGCCAGCTCTCTCTTGCCGCATGCCCTCTAAGCAAGTGGGCCTGCTTCTGTCACCTCAGAAGGATTGCCCTTCCACAGTATGCTGCTCTCTTTGAAATTCCTTGTCCTAAAAAAGCCTGTTCGACAAGTTGGATGCTGCTGCTCTTCTCCATGCCTCGCTGTTGAATCATCACTGCACTGTACGGATGTACGCTAGTCATCTCGAGCTGCTTACCCGAGACCATTCAACCCGGTGTGTGCTGCAGACAACAGAAAACATGCCGGATGTCTCAAGATATACAATTTCAAGTCAGCGAGAACAAAAGAGAAGAAAGAATGAAACAGTTCAGTCTCAACATCAGCAATCTTTTACTTCAAACTCTGTTGGAAGCTAAAGGTCAATAAAACATTCCTCTCTGTCTTAAGAAGAGTTTATTATTAAGCCTCTCTAAGACCACCAACAAAAAAGATGAAAGACGGGCAGCACAATGATATCACAATTCCTTATTCCACACCTGCCTATCATGGTATAGAACAACAGCTTTATCATGTAGATGGAAACATGCATCCTGTAATCATAAAGCCGCCCTGTAATCTAAATTTTGTTATTCTGTATATGAATAAGGAAACTGGGATTGAGAAGATAATTTCTAGTTAGAAAGAACTGGGTTTTGAACTCAGATCTGTCAGACTGCAAAACTCATTTCCTACCCACTGTCTTAGACCTGCAGTCTTCTCTTCAGCACAGGACAGTCACTAAAGTTTTACGGTCCACTGAACATCCTCATGACTTCCAGGGTCCCTCGAAATCACCGGCCTTATAAAAACAGATGAGATCAAATTGCTCTGTGGTTCAAGACAAGCTTTTCGTTTCAGACCAAATAGAATTCTCATCACATACAGAACAAAATACAAATTCTGCTTGAAAGTCCTCAAGTCACCAGCTCACCTAACCCTGAGGCTCCTCTGTCACCCCACTGAGCCTCCCTTCCTTCTCATTTCCAAAGCTCACCTCATTCCCCCCTGGGCTCTACACTGCTCTTCTTCTCACTTCACTGCTCAACGGACACAGTCCACGCCGCTGACTGCTCTGATGTGCTCAGTATAATGTAAGGACCAGGGAAGCAGGAATTGTGGCTGTCATTCACGGTCCCATCTCCACTGCTTAGAGCGATGCCTAGTAGAGAGCTGGCCCTCAGAGGGCCAGTTATTACACACTGTGATGAAAATATGAAATCCAAGAAGCTCTTGAATCCAAACTTCTGTTTTGAGACAGTTTCCCTGTAGTATCTGCTGACCTGAAACACATTATGTAGATCAGGCTGGCCTCAGTCTCACAGAGATCCACCTGCCTCTGCCTCCCGAGTACTGGGATTAAAGGCATGTGCCATCACACCTAAACAAAATCCAAAACTTTTTAAGAGATACCTTGTTGTCACAATTGGAAAATTTCACCACAAATTTTTTTCACACGCAAAATTATTTAGAATGTTGTATAAAGTTGCATACAATATATAAATAAAAATCAACCAATCAATAAATAAATGCATTTTGTGTTTACATTTGGAATCCAATCACAAAATATCACACAATGTATATTTAAGTAAAACTCCAGAATCCATGATACTTCTCCCAAGTATTTTAGATAAATATTATAAAGTTTGTACTAGAAAAAAATCAAAACATCTACTCGATCCCTTCACTAGTTACTAATATATTTAGTATCTACAAATCATTGACAGTTAATATTGACACTGTCTGAGTTTCACAGTTTCTTTGGTTAACATGTTTTTGCCACAAATGAAATCTTTGGCTAATGCACAAAGGTATTATTTTTTAGTGTGTGGTGGGGGGGGGTATGTGTGGGTGTGGTATATATGCACATATCTGGATGAGTGCATATTCTTGTGTGTTTATGGAAGCCAGAGGGGAACTTCAGGTGAGCTCCACATTATGCCCTTGAAACCAGGCCCCTCACTGAACCTGAGGCTCACCATTTCAACCTGGCTTGCGGGCCAGTCAACCCCAGAAATCCTCTTATCTCCACCCCCACAGCTTTGAGTTAGTCACAGGCTGGTGTGCAGCTGCTCCTGGTTTTAGGTAGATACTGGGAATTGAACTCAGACCCACATGTTTGTACAAGTACTCTTACCCCCAACCCCACCCCAACACTGAGTTATCTCTGAAGCCCTGCAAGCTATTCTTAATTCCAGATCTGTATTGAAAATGTCATTGGATTTTGGAAATTAAAAAAAAAAAAAAAAAAAAACTGTGGGTTTTATAATGCTTCATTTTAATCACCCACAATTTTTGTCACATATTAAGAATAATAAGGTTAAATAAGTATCTACTTTGTGGAAGGGACTTATTAACAAGGTCTCTTTAAGACAAATGGAGTGAATATCTATTTCTAGCTGGAAAATGTGTCCATTCTCATCACATCACTATCTCTTCTCCTCCTCTGTTAATGGTAGCAATTAGGATAGCTTCAGATTTAGTCACCCTACCTTTATATTTAGTTCTAATAGCCCTTCTGACACATTTTGAGAGCTTTGGGTTGCCAGTCTGGGACTGGCTTGTTAGAGTGACCTGACAGGAGCCACTGCCAAGCTCATCCCACATTTTACGTCCCTGAGCTATTACAAGGCACATGACCTTCGAAGGCATTGTCCCATCGCCACCACAAATTGCCCGTGTTGGAGACGGATAAAATATAACTCCTTTAGCTTCAGATTTCCCATTAATAAAACGGATTTTCAGGGCCTGGAGAGATATTCAATCTGTAATACAAGAATCTAAGTTCACGCATCAGAACATATGTAAAAACAAATTTGGTGTGGTGGCATGTACTTGTATCTTAGCACTGGGAGATGGAGATAGCACTTTAGGGCTTACTTACCAGCTAGCCTAGCCTAGTTAGTGAGTGCCAAGCTGCTGCAAGACTGTTTCAAAAAAAAAGATAGACAGTAATGCTTGAGTAACAACACCTAAGGTTGGTCCTCTGACTTCCAAGCTCACACTCACACATGTGTACATTCACATACATGCACACAGAGAGACACACACAAAATACAAGCCAAATCAAATCAAATCATTTCCAGGAGACCAAATCTTTAAAATTTGTTAAAAAAAAAAAAAAGAGTTTTCTTGTCCAATGTTTCAGGAAAATACTGAGAGAGCAATGGGAACAGAACCAGAGAGTGAAATAAACAGTGATTCTGTGGCAAGAGGCTCAGCTGAATCTACCAGGACTCCAGAGACAGGGTGGACCTTTGGTGACGCCTTACATGGAGACTGGACACAGTCCACATTGACCAGTGGGGGGGATGCAGGCTACTCCAGGAGGGATCATGATCTGAAACAAGGTATTCTCTTCCTTGGTGGAGAGAACATGTCTACACAGGGCCCTGCTAGCTTGGTCAGTGCAGCATGAGACTCTTAGGTAGGGTCTCTGGCAAAAACATTCATTTGTCACCATTAAAGAGCACCTAGAAGAATAGCTCAAGTCGACCTTCAAGGGGTCTGAGGGGCACCCTCAGCACCGAGCAAACGGGAGAAATCATACACTTTGCACAATTTTCAAATGAGATCATGGATATGGCATTTGACATTCAATGTGTAATTGTCATATAAATGAATGAATAACTATGTGAATGTTTTTCTGATACCATGTCTTTCTCACAGGCGTTTCTATTTCCTATGTGCTAGTGTCTCTCATGTGTCTTTCTTTTCTTTTTAAAGAGGATATTCTGCATCTTGAAGAAGGAGCTGCTTCAGGTTCACAAATCAATCCATGTTCTCACTTCTTTTGACACTTAGGCTATACTTCTTAGACATGTAAAATCTGGGCTGAGAGGGTTGAGCTAGGGAACACTTGACTTCGGAAGACAATAGTTGGAAGACTTTTAGGAGTGGGGTTAGGTCAAGAAAAGTATCTTTTACAGAACTTATGAAAGGAGTTCACTTTAGGTCTTCAGGTAATAAGCCTAATCTAGAAAGATATTATTTTAAAATTATTTCATGTTACCTGGACGTGTATATGAACTCTGCAGTGAAAAACAAAGAAAATGTAATAGATTTCATGAATTAGGAGGAAGTCAAGTTTCATTGTTACTGCTTTTACAGAGTAGGAAGTAATACTTCTCTTTGGGAAATAGTTTTTATATTCTAAAGTAATTACTACAGGGCTAGCTGTGGACAACCCATTCCTATAATACCTGCAGCTAGAAGGCTGAGGAAGGAAGATTCCCTGGAGTCTGAGATCAGCCTGGCCCATAATGAGTTCAAGGCTACATACTGGGCTACATAGTGAGACTGTATCAATAGAAAATCTTCCAATATGCATATAATTTTCTACGTTTATTTTTTTTTTTGTGTGTGTGTGTGTGTGTTTGTGTACTCTTACATGTATGCCATGGCATGTGTGTTAAGGTTTGAAAACAATTTATGGGAGTTGGTTTTCTCCTTCCACCTTGTGGGTCCTGGGAATTGAACCCAGATCATCAGGCTTGGAGGAACCTTTATGCACTGAGCCATCTTGCTAACCCCCAATAAGTATACTTTTACAACACACAGCATTCATTGATGGCTTCACGAGGGAGACACTGTTCATTTTATAATGCTGTTTTAGTGTTATGCTATCACAGTTAGTAAGGAATAAAGTTAGGACTTTTCATTTTGATGTCAGTCCTGTTCCTCTGTACTTCCAAACTCACTTTGTTTTCTACTTTGAAAATGTGTCTTCTCAATACACAATTACTTAACTCTTTCATCATACAGTCAAACATTCGCATGCTACCTATAATCTAAGTAAAGACTGCAATACTAATAACACGGTGTCTCAGAATTCAAGCATCCTCATGAGCAAGTTCAAGAATATAACGAGACAAATCAGAACAAAGGCTCAGATTTTTGTGACCAGAATGTATTTCACCCAATTTCCATTCTTTTAATTTAGCCACAAGAGTATGCAAATCCAGGCTATTTAAGTGACTTTACAATTTTCTTCTTAACAAGGAGCAATCACCTCCAACCTGAAATAAATACTGAAAGGTGAAGTTCCTTTTCCACTTTCAGGGTAACAAATATCATCCTTAGAACAGGCTGTTTTCTTTAAAATGAACATCCTGAATGAATGCTACTGAAACTCCAATACAACCCAAAGGTCAGTCAAAACCCAAATTTTCTCAGAGTTGTATATCTATGTCACTGGTTCTGTTGTTAGTTTTTTAAAATTCATAGCCACAATTGCTATACAAATACAGGATGAGTTTGGCAAAACAAAAATAAAATAAAGCACCCCTGAAAAAGAAATCTCCAGTGAGAGCTATCTTGTAGCATAGTATCTCCCTGGAGACTGCTATGGAATTTTCTTGCAGAAAACATTTTATGTGATAAAAATCACGTGCATTTGTTTCCTTGGAAACAAACCTTTTCACCTTGATTGCACAGAATTTCAAGCACAGGAAATTTAGTAATTAGTCTCACAATCTACTTATTTTTAAACTACTAAAAATTTCAAACTCATGATATTATTAGAAACAGTTTGCAATAAAGCCCACTTAGATCAGCTAAGGCCAAACAAATAAACTATTGCATGACTTAAAAGTAGCTGTCTGACTAGAATGTCAGAGCAGGAACATAGAATTATCCAAGAAACTCTTACACTTGAATAGCCTAGAAAATCCCTAAATTAAAATCAGTCGTTGATACAATAATCTTCCGTCATAAAGGAAAAGCCAAGAAAGCTAGTAAGCAATGGAAATATTGGTTACTTGAAAGTTTTAGAGTGAGAATTCCAGTTCTGCGCTGTCAGTAACCCCAAGCCAGTTACATCCCCGAGGAATGAGCCCTCTGCTCTTTGTGCTAGGGAGGGGCTTTACAGCCACAACCTTTCTCCCTTTAACACTCCAGAACCAACTCCCTGAACATATTAGAGAAGTTACATGCTCTTCTTTTGTATTATATTTTACTTTTAGGTTAAATATCTAAATGCAAGTGGGGCATTAGACCTTTTAAAACATTAATTCTGAAGTTAGTTAAAACCAATCTTGGCCTCAAAATGACGAAGTTGATAAAATAAATAATACACATAAGTTCCATTCTTTATTTAATGTCTATGCCTAGTTGAATGTCTAGAATAAAGACACCACAGAAATGTATCTATTTTCCCCTTTATTCAACATTTTCTTTAGTGCAATGATCTAGATTAGTTTAAAACCTAAAACTTTGTCTTCGAACTTCAAATCACTGAGAAAGGTCCTTAATGTGCAAACTCAATTAATTTTCCTAAAGTAATACAATTTCAAATAATTTCAAACTTACAGAAAATCTGCAGAATAGTACATATTTATCACGTACTCTTCTCCTTCCATTTGGTCCCTCTTTTGTTTATATATGTGTACAGCCATAGTACAATAATCAGAACTGACAATCTAATGGTAAATATGACAAACTGAACTACTGTTTGCAAGTCACTTTCTCCATTCATCTCTGTATTTGTTACTTTTCTGTTGCCATGATAGAAACACTGAGCAAGGGAACTTATAAAAGGAAGACATGACAGCAAATCTAGTAAAATATTATAGTAGAAGATTGTGAAACTGAAAAAGTTTATATTCACATGAATATTACTAGAAAACTATCAAATCTTGCTGATATTTCTAGGTGATGAACTGATCTTTTTCACATTTCAACTTTTTTTTTTCTCAAAATCCTTCTGTAACTTTACTCTGCAGAACTGTTCACACTTTTACTATATCTTTGTGGATGCTCCTGATACTTGCTATATTTGTAACATTATATTTTAATTGCTGATACAATAAGTTCCTTGACATTCATCACCTTATTTCAGTTTTCCTTGTACCTCTATTGCTTGTCAACACAGTGTAATGCTTCTGGATTGACTGTATTCTCAATGGTTCAAGTGTTGTTGAAATTTAGGAGGCAATTAGGATTATACAAGGCTGTGATTGTGAGCCCCTATGAGGTTATTAGTGGACTTATTTATTTATTTATTTTTATTTATTTTGAGGAAGAGTTCCACTCAGCAGCTCAAGCTGGCCTGGACCTCGCTATGCAGCCCAGGCTAACCTCAAACTCAAGGTAATTCTCCTGCTTCAGCCCCCTTAGTACCAAGATTACAAACATAAGCCACCATGTCTAGCTCCTGTCAGTTGCTTTACAAGAAGACAAAGCGAGACAAAAGTTAACCTCTTGCTCTCTCTTGTTATGTGATGCACTCCATCACACTATGGTGTAACAAGAAGGCTGCCCCCTGGGCCAAGCAGAAGCTGGCACCATGTGCTGGAATTCTCAACTTCCTGAATAGTGATTCAAATAAACTTCTATTCTTTATCAGTTACCTAATTTCAGATATTTTCTTATAGCAACATAAAGTAGACTACCAAAACTAGCACATGAGGTTCTAAATTAATATTTACTAAGCTCTGAATGGATAGACTGATGTATACATAAGTGAGTAAAACTATTTACTCTAAAGAGGTCACACTAGTGAGAACTCAAACTATTAAGGGAAAAATGTGGGGAGAATATATAAAAAGAATCTAGCTCTGGCTAGAGAAGGTCACCTGGTCATACTAAATCATTTAGCCTTTCTAAATTTCAGGGTCTCCATCAAATTGATTGATTATATGATCCATAAAGTCTCTTCCAACGATACACTGCATCATTCTAATATCTAGTTGGATATTGGAGAAAGATGAGGGTTGTACAATTTTCTTAAGGTGTCCAAATAAATGGATTCATAAGCAAGCACACATGTTCTTTCTAGCACTAGAACATTTATATTTTATTTGACTTGCATCAGGGTAAAATTAGATCCTGTTTCATATTACTGTCAATCTGTTAGCTCTTCAGAACCTAGAGCAATGATTATTTTCCATTTCAAGTTATGACTGAAGTGAGAACATTTTTTGGTGCCTTCAAACACCCCTAAAATTACATTTTTGCATTATACTGGTCCTGCTTCATGCAAGCTAAGGTTGGTAAGTATATCACGTACCATGAGACAAATCTATAATTTGAGGAATAAAATTAGAAACTTAAAATTTTTTTTTTATTTTATGTGCATAAATATATTACTTGCATGTATGTATGTGTACCTGTGTTGGGCAAGTCCTGCAGAGATCAGAAGAGGGTGTTGGATGGATCCCCTTGGAACTAGAGTTATGGTTGTTAGCTGCCATGTGGGTGCTGAGCCATGTCTCCAGCCCCAAATTAAAATCTTACTGGTATCACAAGGTTTCCTTCAGTGCAGAAAAATTTTCTTTAAATTTGCTACTGAAAATAATTTCTTGCATTTGCTTTGTATCGTACATTTTCAAAGAGCTTTCGCAATCATGGACCATATATCTAGGACTATCTGATGCTGAACAAAAGGTTTGTGTTGGCATTATTATTATTGTGATACAATAGCCTACAGAAGGACTCAGGGAGAGCTATAGTTTTATCCTACTCTATGAGTCAACCAGCAGTGTCACAGGAGTCTTGGGGATTTCTCACAACACTTGGACTCTAAGTTCATTCTTCTAGATATCCTGAAGGGTATTGTGTTCTTGACTCAGAGACATTCGGAATGTAATAGATGACACACAAACACAACTACTTCACTATCTGATAGATGAATTTGTCAATGAGAAGGGAATGTGTCTGTTGAGTAATTAGTGTTAGTATTGATTAGTTTAGCAGAAGTAGAATTGTATTAAAGTATTTTAAAGGTATCTCCTTTAAAAGCATCTTAAAAAGTAAAGAATAAGAGAAAGGAAAAAAAGAAAGGAGGAAGCGTGAAGGTACAGGGAGGGAAAGGGTCATTTCACTTATGACCCCTCACCCCCCTTGACAATCAAATGAAAAGCTGTAATGTGAATACCTAAAAGTGCGGATGGAAATATGTTTTAGGAAGAAAACTGCACAGATGGACAAAGGTGCTGTGCAGGGGGGCCCTTCAGAATGGTGTCAGGAATGTGACATTTATACACCTTCTTTCCAAACCTCTGAAGATTTCAGTTGTCAAACCTGTTGACTCACCAGTTATTAGAGCAGGCCTAACTTGTACTGTTTTTCTCTTGTTAAGCTCACTGCCCTCATAAAAAGAAATTACTGATTTCAAGTAAAGTATGCTTACTAGTGTTTGGAGAAATACTGACCTTTGCAAATGTCACAGTATGATAGTCTGGATATTCCCAATAAAGGAAAAGAATAGAGAAGCAGATGAATGGGCCAAACACAAGGCTCTTAAAATGTTCCAAAGGAGCCTAAGAATTTCTGACCCCATACGTATAAAATATTTTATTGTATCCAAGTTCTTCCAGCTCAGTTAACAAAGAGAAGGCCTCTGAAGAATGACATGTATTTCTAAAGGTGATTGATCTTTCTTACTGTAAAATTAACCCAACTGTCCACATCCAACATTATATTATATTAGTTATATCTGTCTAGGTTGTAGATTGGATATGCTATTCTGCAGCAACAAAAATAGAATACTGAAATGTATCTTTTATATCTAAACTTCATTCCTTAGACCCTTCATTAAAAGTTAAAAAGATACTAGAGTTGGGAATAGAGTGACTTGCCCTTTGCATTAAATAATGACCTAGAACAACATAACCTCCTGCCTTGGAAGAAGACCCTGCCCGGGCATCTGAAGCATCTGAGGACATAGCACCTCACTGGACTACAGGAATAGGAAGTTTACGTCTTACTCTTGGTCATGAGAACTTTGATACATGGCTCTGTAGAGAGGCCTGGGGGCTTGAATACCCTCTGTGAAACTGAACTTATCTTACCGGAAATCAAATGCAAATTCCTGAATAATTCATTAAAATTTACTGATACTGCCAAAAAGCCAACAACAACAAAAACAAACAAAAAAAGAAGCTATAATTTCCTACACCCCGTATTTTTTTAAAGAATCCATGTTCCGTGAGGTTGAATATAAGATGGGAAAACAGCAGCAACGACAACAGAAGCAAGACATGCAGGGACTATACCATACCAAGCCCTGCTCTAAGAGCTTTTCATGTATTAACACATGAATATTCTTATTACCTATGAGATGGGTATTATTATCATTTACCTTACTTTGAAGATTTAAAAAAAAAAACCTGAAGCTAATAGCTCCTGAGGTTCTTCAGCTGCTGGAGGCACTAGAGTTATGAACCAGGCTGCGGGTCTCCACAGGCATCACTGCTGACTGTCAGATTGCCTTTAGGTGGAGGAAGGGAGCAGGGAAGGAGAAGGGATAATAGAAAGGGGAAGGGAGAAAGGAAGGAGGAAAGAAAAGAGTGACAGGGAGGGAGCAGCAGTCAAGGGAGAGAAGTGAAAAGGAAATGGACGGGGTGAAGGGAGGCAGGAAAATCTGAGAGGTGATGATTCTTCAAGCACTGAAACAACAAACCAGTTCTCTCAATAAGCAGTCAGAATACTCAATTAATAGTTCCCAAGGCATTTTAAGGACATAAACATGTTAGAAAGTCGGGGCAGGGGAAGTTGCAGCAGAAGAAAGAATGCTCTGTGTTCAAGTCAGACCTGCCTTCCAAGAGCTGGGTTAGAACAATTTCTTCCCAAACTGCTACTGATAGAAGAATGACAGGAATCAAAGAGGGGGTTGGAGAGGAGGCTCAGTGGTTAGGAGCACTGGCTGTTCTTATAGAGTCCTTGGGTTTGGTTCCCAGCACCCACATGGCAGCTAGCAACCATAGTTACTCCAGCTCCAGGACACCCAGCGCCCTCCTCTGGCCTTCACAGGCATTGTATGGCATAGTTGAATTTACATGCATACAGGCAAAACACTCATACACATAAAATAAAAATAAATAAATTTAAATATTAAAAAGAGAGATTTTCTATCTTGATATTCTTAAATTAGATGCAAATAGGAAGAGCAATGTTTTAAAGCAACAGAGGCTAAGCACAGCTTCCTTGTCTAATTCTTAACCATGTATAAAGAATAAGAGTAGCTCTTTTAAGAGACCCATAACTCCATGCTTTCCAGAAGCCTCAGGCCTGACCTTTTTCCAAACCATTATCTCCAGCTCATTCCCATACCTGCTCACAGCCCAGCTAAATAGACCTATTGGTTCTTTCTCGAAGTTACCCCATCCTTGCCCATCAAGTGCTTATTTATTTTATTCACGTTTGAGCAAATCCTATCCTATTACTTTTACAAGTCTGAGCTAGAACACCCCCCATTGCTCCTACAAACCCTTCCAATTGACCAAGGCAGAACTCTCCTTCCTCTGAATTAATGTCTTTATTTGCCAATATTTGTCTTCACACCATCTACTTGAGTCTTGAACCTACCACTTGCATGACTCAATATCTCTCTTTTCTTTAGGTTGAGTATGAGGTAGAGCCACCCTTTCGTCTGTCTTTATAGACCTCACAGTCTATAAAGCAAGGCTAGTTTTCAGGAGACGGAAATTCATGATTATTTGTATGACCCTGTGAGTCTCTCCTCTAATATTTTTGGCCACTGTGACTGTCGTGGGGGCAAAAGAAGCTTACTTAACTTTCCTGGGATGCTAGAGAAAGATAACTGACCCTGAGCCATGCCTCATTCAAACCACGGGTCCAAGAAGAAGCAGAAAGGAAAATGTGACAGCCTGTGCTCAGTCTATGAGGAAACAGACTCAGGGAGTTCAGAGCTGGAGAGCCTGGGTCCTAGAAGCAGAAACAGAGGGACGAAAGCTCACTGGTGACTGGGTGAGTTTCTTAACACTGTTGTAACAAAGAAACACAAACTGAATCTGCCAGTCTGAGACTAGAAGCCCGAAATCAAGGACCAGCAGGGTTCCTCCTGTCTGAAGGCCATGAGGGAGAATTGCAGCCACACAGCTTTATCCCGGGCTTCTGGTAACCTCAGAGGCTCACAGACTTGTAGATCCTCACTCTGTCTTCATATTATCTTTCCTCAGTGCGTTCTATGGTTTGTATACAGTTAAATTATGTCCTCCCAAAAGATTATCTATTGAGGGCTTGGTCCTCAGGAGGTGTTTTTGAGAGATGATGGGGCCTTTAAAAGTTGGAGGCTGGTATAGACGTGCTCTCGAAACCTGAGTTCCCAAGAGCCAGGTGTTCTGAAAGAAGGAAGCCTAGCCTTCACTGTTCCTTCTTTGTCTCACTTACAATCATGGATATCATCACCTACTGGCTTCCACAACACTGCTGCCATTGCCGTCTATATCCTGAGGAGATGCTCTCAGGACAGCCCTCACCTCAGAGTTTGCACTGCGCCATTTGGGCTATAAACTGGAAACTAAATGAGTCATTTCCTTTCATTAGTATTCTGTAGCAGATACTTCATTCAGTTGCTCAACTTTGTTACTGTGACAAAGTATCTGGTAGTATAAACGTGTGTATATATATATTTATATATGTGTATATTTATATCTATATCTATCTATCTATATATATATACACACACACATAATGTGTGTATCTGTGTCAAGAACTTTAATTCATAAAATCTCAGTTTACATTGAATTTAAATCTGCCCTGATAATGACATATTAAAATAATCATATTTAAAGATTCCAACTTCACAGGTACTTAGAGCTAGGACTTTATCTTTTGGAGAAGGATAATCCAGTTCATAATAGAGAAAATGTCACAATCTAGTGCTTTTGCAGAACTCTCTTCTACTTGGAAATCCACAAAGAATTTTGTGCCAAGAAAAAGAGACCTGGGAATTGTAGCAGTAACATCAGTTACAAGGCAGAGTCTGGGGACACAAGATTGTTTTTCTAATTTGGTTTATGAAGAATTCTAGACACATTATTACTTCTTCCTAGAAACAAGCAATGTGTTTTTCTTCCTTGTTGTCTGAGGACACACCTGGGCACGCTGCTAGTTGAACAAACAACCGTGCTATTTGTCGTTCAACTGCAAGGTCATGTGCTTAAAGGGTCAAGTCCATCTGATTCAATAGGCCTGAATGTACCCAAAACTGGCCCAAATCACAGTGGAAAACAGTGCTTTTGCAAATTTACAAATTACATAGTAAAGATCTTCTAACAGTGTTTTCTATAATGGACTCTTGGCCTTTCTACTCTTCTATTCACTCTTCAAACATCTTTACCAAAGCAGAGATGGTTCAGAACTATGCTGGGCCAGCAGCCACATACAGGAGTTTCACAGGTCCTCATTCAGAGTTCTTTTTATCTCTGAGGCTCTTTTGAGGTTTAACCTTGAAAATGTCACTTCATCTCTCTAGACAGGTTTTGCTGAGGAAGGTTATATATAAATATAAGGAAGGTAACACACTAGAAGAGAGAGCATTTGTTATTCTTGCACGAGTCTGGGAAGGATTTGGTGAAGAAGTAATATTTAAAGTGGATTTGGAACAGCTGGTTAAGAATTCATGAAGAAACAAAGAAGGAACAAACATGCCAGACAAAGGCAAAAGCACTGTACATAAGAGAGGAAAAAAAACAAAACAACAACAACACTGCACGTAAAGAACAAGAAAATATTATGTTTACTTATTGTTTAAACACTACCAACTCCTGTATTAACAGGAGCAGTTGTGGGATTTTTTTCTCCTTGAGAAAGAAGTACTAACACCTTCTTTGTGGATATTGACTTTCATATATCTCTTTTTCAACAATGACTACATATAAAAATAGATCATGATCAAAGGAGAATTATATGCCCTGATAGTCCTTTCAGCTATAATACTTTACCAATTGGTGAGTTGCCAGAGTCCTAGAAACTAGCTCAGTTTATCCCTGGAAAATTGAGTACTCACTATGGTGAATGCTTCTGACTCGGCATATGAAAGGGATATAAAATTAGTTTATAAGTTATTTGTAGCCTTCGAGACTCAAAAACATCTGGGAAATTCTGGATATGTCTTCCCTGCTATTCTTTGAAGCTGAATATCCCCCAAAGGTCTATGTGTTAAATGATTGGTCTTAAATTTGATGCTTTCGAGGGTTGCTCAGACTGTAAGAAGTGGAAAACCTTAGGGTTGCTGGAGGAGTGTGCTCTCCAAGAAGACTGGGAAAGCTTGGCTCATTCCTGGCCATGAGATAAAAGATGACACACACTTCTGCTATGATATAGAGTTCAGCAAAGGCAATGGAAGTGACTGCATAGAAACCTCTAAAACTGTGAGCCAAGAGAGAGCATTCCTTTTTAAAGAAGGGATTATCTCAGGTATTTTGTTATAGTAACAGAAAGCGGACTAACCTACTCTGTCTGTTCCAAGTTATATACATAATCTGCTAGTTATATTCAAGTACAATCTTATATCTACCAAATTTAATTTAACTTTTCCATATAACTTCTATTGTTATGGCTTATGAAGATTTCTTGGACTCTTCAGTTTTCTAATGAAAGAACTGTAAATTAATATTACAATAAAATGGTTATTCATAAATAGTCCTGAAAAAAGTTGGAAGTAATTTCTTATAAATACCAGAGTACTTGAATCTATGAATTTGATTAAGAAAAGCTCTGTATGTCATCTTGGTTTTTGTTCATTTTTTTTGAATTAGTAAGAACTTTCTTGAGAAGACAGATGCTGACTTCGGCTGTCGAATCAGAACTTTGCCATACATGCACCTGTCCATCTGTGCTGCAGTCCACCTTCAATCTCTTTTCTGAATGTCTGTTTTCCATCATCTACTGGGATTTGTTTACTTTTCTTTCTTAAATATTTAAAATTTTAGAAGAGCAATTTTCAAAAAAGTGATAAATAATAATGAAGAGAAAGACAGAGTGTGGTCATTGACTTTAAAGGCCAAAGTTGGACTGAAGAGTGGGGAATGGCGAGGCAGGGCAGACAGCCCAGCGATGCCAGAGGGAGCGCGGAGCTGAAAGACTGAAAGCAATGGAAAGTCCTTATACAACTCTTCACTTTGTTATATTCCCACTCCAGTCCAGAGGCAAAGCAAACAAAAGAGTTATTCTAAAGGATATTAAACACTGAATAAAGTTAATTTTATAAAAAAAATAACTAAATTATATGGTAAAGCCTGAGCACTGTTGTCTTCCTGGATATTGGAGGTGATGCTGGTGCTGTGTGGGTGACAGAGCTCAGGATAAAGTAGAAGCTGAAAGCTTATCTATTCTTTTCACCCTCAAGCTAGACCTACCCTTCAACAGAAAACTCCCACCTAGCATTTCAGTGGGGACTCATTCCTACGTATAAATGGACAACCAAGAATCATTAAGCACTGAAGGAAAGTCTAAAATATGACAGAAAAATGGTTATAATTTGACAAAGCTTCTGAAATCAAGATATATTCATGCAGCTGAATTTCACCCTGAAATGAAAGAATCTCCAAGGAGCAGTGAGTCAGGAATCAGCTGCTCTTCTCATGCTTTCTCCATCCGTCCAAGTTTCTGTTCATAGGATGAGGATTCTATAGGTTGTTCTGCAGAAGCCTAAGAACTCTTGATTAACATAAAATAGGAAACAGAAATGCTTCCAGCACTGAAGGATGAAAGCAGTTATGTATAAAATCACAGAAAAATAAGGGTCAAGTAGATTTGGCATTCAAGTAGATTTGAATCCACAGGGCAGTAAAATTTGTACAGGTGCATATTATGATCAGTCTCTGAGCAAGCCCTTTTACCAGGGTTAGGAGACATCCCCAGGGGCAAGAGAGATGACTAGGTGGTTAAGAACACTGGCCGTTTTTGCAGAAGAGCCAGGTTTGAATCCCAGAACCCACATGGAGGCAAATAACCATCTGTTAACTCCAGTTCCAGGGGATCGGATGCCCTCTTCTGACAGGGGATCGGATGCCCTCTTCTGACCTCTGCGGGCACTGCACCACACAGGTGCACTCACACACATGCAGACGTAGCATGTGACACACAAAGTAAAAAAAAAAACCCAAAAGAAAAATGTCCCAATATTGCTTACTCTTTCTGCCAAGATTCCAAAAACATTTGTCTGTTTTGTTAGTCAACAAGCAGAAGGGGATTTCAGATAGTGACCATGTCCAGTGGAAAGTCCCCATGGGCTGGGCATTCCAATGTATCTGATCATAGTCTTGATCATCAGCTTGGTTACCCTATATGCCAGGTTGAAAGAAGATCTTAGACCCCAGTATTTAAGAAATTCACAAAAATAATGCCCTGTGTATCACCCCAGCTCTGTATCGAGGTAGCTCCTTGCATTGCCTAACTCTCTCCTTATATTGTCTGCTTGTTTGCATTACTGGGAAAGTACTGAACTTTCTTATATTTAGACTAACAGATTTTCCGATCATTTGGACCTGTGGTAGAATCTGAGCAGCGGTATGTTTTACTCACTTTCTAACTGATCCAAAACTAAGTGACACTAGAGAACAATGCTCTATCTTTGTAGGTCGAGGGTTTAAATTAATATTCAGCTGCTGAAAGCTTGGTGTGGATCGCATCATCTATGTTGGCGCATTGCTATTATGTTATTAATACTTACTATAATCATTCTCCATGATCGGGCAAACTGAATAGAAATTACAGAAAAAAGGTTGTTACATAACAGATTAAATAATTTCTTGATACCTGAAACTTCTCAACACTAAATTGGACAGTAAATGCCTAACTTTGGAAGACACTGAGGCTGGATAAAATTCAATGTAGTGCTATCCGTGGGGTGCTTTGTACAAGAAAATCCAAAAATGGCTAGGACATAATCTTTGTTTTCAATCTAAGATTTCTTTTCATTCTAGGCTTATATAATTTACACATCAATTACTTTATTTTTATCAGACTAATAATAAAATTTAGAAAGAGGTATCAGTACTTTTTTACTTTCTTTGGATTTCACTTTTATCTGAAAACCTACTCTATCAGTTGATGCTTTATCTTCCTCTTACAGGCTGCAGAACCTTGAGTAACTTAGTCATCTAACCTTGCTTCATCTTTGAGAAATAGTCCATAGCTTAGTCTGTCTGGGCAGCTATGACAAAATGCCATAAGCTGAGTAGTTGGTAAAAAGCAGGAAAACATTTCTCACCATCTCAGAGGTTTGGAAGGCCAAGATCAAAGTGCTAGCAGAAGTCTTGTCTGCCGAGGACCTGTTTTCTAACCCAAATGATTCCCTTTTACTGTGTCACGAACGTAAGAAAGGACGGGCAAGTCTCTGGCAGTCTCTTTGTATAAGGATCCCTACCAAATTCATGGGGCCTGCCCTCCCGATTAAATTACCTCCTACAGGCTCCACTTTCTAACACTATGTCTCTGATGCTTAGGTTTTTAATATTGTTGAACACTGGACAGACACAAACATTCAGACCACAGCAATTTATAATAATGGAAATGTTTATTTTAACGATTCTTGTAAATATTAGATGAATTTATGTATAAACAGCCTTAGCACAGAGTCTAGTGTAAACCAAGCACTTAATAAATGTAGTAAGATATTCAGGCACAATTTTGATCTATTTTTCTTGTTCTTGTTATGTTTTATGGCAACTAAGATCTTTCTAAGATCCGCTGGAACTCATGGACAGAAACATTGATAGTGTATGAAATTTCTGTGTGTCTTAGAGGAGAAATGAAAAATAAGAAATAACTTATGGAATCAGGCTTGCTGTTAATCCAGTCCCAAGTGCCACTAACACACAACCAATGCATATCATATAATCAGCTAGCTCGTCTCTAAATTCGTGTTTGTGCTCTTCATTCTCTCTGAGCAGCTGGATAATTTGATGATTAGAATTAACGTATTATAGACTAACACGGTGCATATAAAATGCATGTGTGAAGATGACAGGATCTTGGATTAGGAAATGATTACAGCCTGGACAAAGACAGCAATTCTGTATTCACTTGTCCTGATGAAACCCAATTTTGTTTTATAAATCATTAGATATTTTCCAACTCTGCAGGGTAATATCAATTGATGTTTTCCTTCACAAAGCTCTAGTTAAAGTAAAATCTTGATGGCAATTATAATTGTAAATTGATCACCAGCTTTGAAATACCAAATGCAAATAAAGCATCTCAGAGCATAGGCCATCTGGAGCAGGCTAGCAAACTAGGCCACTCCTAGTTTGTTCTACAGTGCAGACTGTTCTGGTTGGGTAAACAGATTAACCTTTTTGGATGCTCTTCACTCATTGGATTCAAACCCGTGGGGAAATGCACCTTTCAGAGCTGGAAAATTCTAAATGTAAATCCCAACTGTGTCTCAAAAACTCAGCACCAAGTGATAAGAGGAGAGCAAAGAACCTGGCTGTTTCTAAAGAGACACAAGCTCTACAGAGAAACAGCAGTCCCACTGGATCTGGAAGTGGTGAAGACATTGATTCTGCCACAGATCTGTTATGGGCATTGTTCCTTAAGAACACGAATCCCAGTGTAACCCCCAAACACCCCAAAATGATGAAATGGGATAAGGTTCTAAAAGTGGCATCAGTTCTAAAAGAGCAGGATGGAAACAGGAGAAGAAGCAGCACAAAGGCTCTACGTTGGCACCTGGCATCCCTGGCTGTGGGTCCTCCAGGCCTCGACATGGTTTCACTGTCTTGTCTGTGGATGTCATCTCAACTATGCAAACCCAATGAGAACCTATGTCAAATATCAGTAGACACATGGCATATTTTTACATTGTGTTATGTGGGTGGTTATTTCATTAATTCGGTAGACATTTTCCAATGTTCCTTATCCTACTGGTGAAAAGAAAAAAAAAAAAAAAAGGCCCACTCTGTCGTCATTGTAGCCCAAGGAAAGCAGGCATTCGATGAACAATTTCTCCAAATATATCATTGCAAATTTTAGTAAATACTTGAAATGCAAATAAAATGAAGGCAGGCAAGAACATGCAACTGGGCAGAGGTGCGGACAATGTCTACCATATCACAACCTTCTTCATGTCTGTCTCCGTTTTCACAGATGAAAGTTAGCCCACGAGTACAACTTATTAACTACATATTTCTGTAATTTTCCCAACATCTCCCTTGATATTTTGCCTACTGTAATTCTGTGCATGTATGTTGATCAACTTGCATGCACTGTTCATTTGATCTGCTTTGTCTTGAATTCATTCGTGGGTAATACTCAGTGGTTTTAAAACGGCAGAAGGCTAAATTCCCTTTGACACAAATTGTGGTTTTCCAATATAAAAGACTTAGTCTTAGGCCAGGTATGGCAGTAAAGCCTTTTAATCCACAGAGGACAGCCTGGCCTCCATAGTGAGCTTCAAGCCAACTGTGGCTACAGGGAGACCCTGTCTCAAAAAAAAAAACAACAATTACAAAAAAAAATTAGACTTACTCTTGCCAAAGATACTGTGAAAGGTGATTGTGGCAAACTCTGGCAACGTTCTCTTTTGCTAAGAAGCAATGACCAATGTAAAAATACCTGACTGGAAAAAGTGTGAGTCTTTCTAATTCCCTATAAATCAGGGCATATATGATGGATCTTACTGATTCAGAGCCAGAGGAAGCAAGGCCTTTCCTCTCAAAGTCTTCCTCTTCATGGAACCACACCTGCAAACATTTCTGTGACATAAACAAGGCCCAGACTATAATGAGCATGACTAATGAACATTTGTTAGACATCAACAGTCAAACTCACTTAGGGCTAAAAAGGCAAAAGATATGATTTGAGATCATATTCTGAGATATCCTGGTAGCAAGAAAGTTTGACTATGTTATTAAAAAAATAATAAACTATTAAGAAAGACCCAGAAGCTGGAGAATCTATTTGTTACCCCAGTAACCTCACTTGGCTCCTTTGCCTCAACTTCAGTCCACAGGGTGGAGGAGCAGAACAGAGAACCATTTACCTTCTTGGCCTCCTTCCCAAGGGTTCACGTGGACAAATGGAAAGGTCAGTCTTGCTAGGTTTTGCTTGGGGCATTTCCCCCCTCCCTTATCCTGATACTCCTTGGTAATAGTAATGATCCCATCAGTTGCAACCTGGGCAACAGAATGTCTTCCTTTATACATTTTTTGTAAGTAAGTCTCATTGTGAATCTCCTCAAATGTTTTTCATGGTCATCACTGGGATCCTTATCATATATACATATATATGCATAGAATGTTTACATTAGACACATATACAAGTGTACCCACTTCAGTTTGTGGATGAAATGCGAAAGGTGCTTACTCAAAGTGACAAAGCCAGTGAAAAATAAAAATATGGTCCTAGGGGTTGTTTTTATTAACAAGATAATGCTCTAAAACAGTGGTTCTCAAAGTAAGATCCCAGGACCAACAGAAACAGGAAATGTAAATCAATAGAAATGCAAGGTCTCAGAACTATCTGAAAATTATTACATAAGAAACTCTGGAGTAGGACCTAGAAATCTGTCTAATAGGCATTCTAGAGAGATGTGCTGCATGCTTAAGCCTGATGACTACTGTTTCAAGGTAGCATGCTAACCTCTAGTAAGATGTGAGAAAAGCTCAATGTGGGGCTGGAGAGATGACTCAATAGTTAAGAGCACTGACTGTTCTTGCAGAGGACCTGGATTTGGTTCCCAGCACCCCCATGGCAGCTAATAACCATCTGTAACTCAAGTTCTGGGCTATCTGATGCCCTCTTCTGGCTTTTACAGGCACTGCAAGCATGTGACACATACATGCAAGCAAAACACCATAAACATAAAATAAAAAATAAATTATTTAAATTTAAAGAAGAAAAGCTCAATGCTATGATTTGGATGTCACCCTGAAAGAGCTCCATATTAAAGGCTTGGTCTCTTGTCTAAGACAGTATTGGGAAGTGGCAGAAACTTTAGGAGATAGAACCTAGTAGAAGAAAGTGGGCCCATTGGAAGTGTGTCCTTTTTTATTATTTTTTTGTGGGTGTGTTTGTGTGTGTGACAGCGCATTATTTGGGGGTATGGAGTGAACACACCTGTGCCCACATGCAGAGAGCAGACAATAGTGTTAAGTGTCCTCCTCCATCACTCTCTATCTATACTCTTGAGGCAGGGTCGCTCTGAACTCGGGTTTGTGTATTCTTGACTGGAAGCCATCAAGTCCCAGGAATCCTCCTAACTTTGCCTCCCTTGGAGCTGGGATTACAGGTATGTGTAGGATGTCTGCCTTGTCACATAGATGCTGAGACCCAAACTCCATTCTCCATGAATGTACAGGAGGCACATTAACCTCGGAGCCTTCTTTCTAGCCCCAGGGAGTATGTCTTTGAAAAGGTTTTGGGACCCTGTGTGTCCTTCTCTTTTGACTTCCTGGCTGTCATGAACTGAGCGCTTTGCCTGCCCCACATCCTCGCCATGGTGCTTGGCATCACGACAAGCCCCAGAGCAAAGGAAACTGACTATGGGCCGGAACCCTCAGAAATCTGGGCCAGACTTTTTGTCTTTTTAAGTTATTTCAGGTGTTTAAGTACTATGGAATAAAACTGAATAACTCACACACTAACTGGAACTATTTGGGGGAAAATTTTATTGTAACAGAAAGTTTGAATTAAGTAATAGTCTCTAACTACAGGTGCATCGTGTTTGTGGAAGCATTATTTGCAAAAGCTAAAAGGTGAAGCAGTCCAGTCTCTATCAGTATATGAATGGGTAAGCAAAATGTGATAATACACACACACACACACACACACACACACACACACACATGAGTATTAAAAGGGAATAGCATTGTAATACATGCTACAACATAGCAGAATCTTGAAAATGTAGTATTAAGTAAAATCAACCAGTAAAATGATACTAATGAAAAATACTGACTTGGTTGTTCTTGCTTGAAGTGCCTAGAGGAGTCAGATGCATAGAACTGGAAGCCTGGTGGTTGCCAGGCATCTGGAGTAGGTGAAGGAATGCATGGAGAAGCATAGAGTTGTGGTCAGGATGAGAAAGTAGATGGACAGTAATGACAAATACACTGCAATGTCACTGTACTTTGGTCACTGAACTATGTACTTAAAAATGTCTAAAATGGTAAATTTGATGTCATATTTACATATTTTACCATAATAAAAGAGCAACAGATACCAATTCTTTTAAAATATACAGGACAATTCTTAGAAAACTATTTCAAAGCTTATATCACATAAAGGTTTTATTTTAAAATTACATTTATTAATTTGTGTGTGTGCATGTGTGCACAGATGACAAACAGCATGTGTACTGCTCAGAGGACAACTTGTGGGAACCGGTTCTCTCTTTCTGCCATGTGGGTCCTGGGGATCAAACTTGGGTCATCAGGCATATTTGCCTGATGAGCCATCTCGCTAACCTCATATAAAGGTTTTTGTTTGTTTTAATTAACCTTAGGGATCATGTCTTTTCATGTTAATCAGAATTTTGTCTGCCTTAAATCTGTGATTAAAATAGCTTCATTTCATTATTCATAATTGGATAAAGATACTTTGTTTTATTCGATAATTTAGTCTTCTTGATGACCTGCTCTTTGATTAGCTTCAAATTAACCTTCAGTCCTGTTCAAATCCGTCATATTAGCGTACTTGGTGACTTATCCAATAGCATTTATCCGGAGCCTCAAAATGTCTGAGCAGACCAGGGTCATGCTCCTCCTTCTAGTTGCAGTTTAGTAGAAATAGGTTATAATTAAACTGAGTGCATAATACATACTAAATGCTGTTTCGTTTGTGTATGTTTCATTCATTTGTTTTCCTGACAACCATATGAAGTAAATACTATTATTATCTGCAAGCCTCAGAAATGTAAAATAGCATTCCTGAGCTTATCCAGAAGTATTGTGTAAGCAAAATGAAACTACAGATGGTTTGATTTCAGAGTTTACACTTTAGAAACCAAGCGTTCTCACACACTTTACTACATGCTAGGAACCATGCCTTGTGTGTTTTGGACATTGTCACGTGCAATAACATTGATGATATTTTGTAGTAGTCACATTTGTAGAGTCTGTTCATCCTTTGCCCTCTTCCACTTTCTAAGAAGGGTGGACATCTATAGTCTGACATATGGCTGAAACTCTCCCAATCTAGTTAGATCTGCCTAAGTTAGAGGCAGTGAGGCAGGATGGATCTTCCAGCTCCTGTAGATTCCTCATTTCTATTCTTCCATAAGTGGAAGAATAAATAAGAACAAAATGTATTCCTTCAGGCTCTCATCAATTAGTGCTCTTTATGAAAACCACGGTTTAAGTAATGACTTAAAAGTCAGGATCAGGGATTGGAAAGATGGCTTAGAGGTTAAGAGCATTGACTGTTTTTGCAGAAAACCTGAATTCAAATCCCAGCACTCACATGGTGGCTAACAACCATCTGTAACTCCGGTTCCAGGGCGTCAATGCTCTCTTCTGTCCTCCACGGGCATTGCACAACACAGGTGCACTTAAACACATGCAGGCATAACATTCATACACATTAAAAAAAATAAAGTTCAGGATCTATGACCAGAGAGATGGTTCAGCCATTAAGAACACTGGCTTTTCTTTCAGAGAACCTGGGTTGGGTCTGATGCCCTCTTCTGGCCTCGGTGGGCATTGCATGACACTGGTACGCTTACATATATGCATGCACATAAAATGAAAATAATAAATAAAATAAAATATTTTATAAAAGGTCAAAATCTTCTTTTCCAATATTGCTCTGCTTTTCAGGAAGGTTTACAATGTTTTTCCTAGAACAATCAGATTTTGTGAGTCCAGGCCTGCTGTAATGATGGAACTTTACATTAAGCTTAAACTCCATTTGAAAAATATTGGTAGACTATTACTTGGTCTTTTTCTAACCAGAAAAACTAAAAATATCTAATTTAGGAGTATTATACAGAAATATGCTTAGCCAGCTATGTGTTAAATTAAGAATAACCCCATATGCCCAACCTTAACAAAAATTTTAATAAAAAAACTTCTCACAATATTAATATATCCTTAACTTTATCTACAGTACTTTTGTTAAGTTCATGAAAAGCAGTATCTCATTATCACCAAGAGCATTTTATATCTTTGTGTACATTTAAAAAATAAAATGATGTCTAAACAGCCCCAGGGACATTCATGATCTACTTTAGACATATTTCCATCAGGACAGTCTAAGACAATGTATTAGACATTAAGTTCCGATTGCAATGCAGTTAGTTACCATGCCTCTTAATGATGGAGGACAATGATTAGCATGGAATACTGGAATACCTTATCCATTTCAGGTAATTCAAATTTACCTTGCCATCTACCATCAACACTGTGATGAAGACACTGGGTAGAAAATGGTTGACAGACGAGAATATAAGAAAGATGTTGCTAGTAGAAGACGGGGGAGTTTGTACTTGACCAATGGTTCAACTTAAATTAAGGCAAAAGTAGGAGTTTGGCTCGGTAACTGTAATTGGAAAAATGATTTTAGACAACACAGTTGATTTTATGAGTGAATTGACTCAAAATATATCAAAATATCTCTTTAAGTGGAAACTGAGTAATGTGGATCTTAGACAGTAACTTCTAACAAGTATTGCCAGTTGTGGTGGAGTATGCCTATAATCCCAGAATCTAGGGGTCTGAGGCAGGTGGATTTTCATGAGTTTAAGGGCCAGCCTGAATAACCTAGCAAGAGCCTGTCTCAAAACAACAGAACAAACAGGTGCTAACAAATACATACTGCCATCAGATACCACAATGTCATCAGTAAGAGACGACGGCCACATGAACATGACTGATGAAGCTGGGCAATTCCTTACACCTCTTCTCTTCTCAGAAATATCTTCATTCTTTTACCATCCAGAAATCAGATTGTTTTACTATGGAATAGTGGGAGTTGCTTAAGTATTTTATGTATTTACTTCTTTTCAGATATACAGTTCACAAATTTTCTGCCATTTTGAAACTGCTCTTTAATTCTATTAACTATTTCCTCTGCAGACTTTTAATTTTATTTGATCCCATTATTTTAGTGCTGGAGATTTACCTCCATGCCTTATGAAAATTAGGACAAACTTCTATTGCTGAGCTATATCTTCAGTACCTTTTATTTTTAAGAGAAAAGCAATTTTTAATTGGTATTACAGCAAAGGTTACATATGACATATGATACCTCAAAGATACAGGGAAGCAAAATTCACCCATAGATACAAATATTCATGTTTCAAGGACTCGGATACAATTTCCCAGAAGGTTGTCAAAGAAAAATCCCCTAACTTTGAAAAGGCAAAAATGATTAGAAACAAAAGCCCATGAAGCAAAAGTAGACAGTTACCGAGAATGAGAGCTGTAGTGTATGACCCTAAAATATCCGCCCTGGCACACCCTCGGCGTTTGTCTCTCAGATGTCAGCCAGGGTCCCACATCTCTGGCTGCTGAGCTGGCCCTGCTGCTCTTTTCTGTTCACAAGTTCTCTTTGGGTTTGATAATTCCAGAACCTTCTATTCCGTGCAGATCCATGAGGCTTGATAGGAGACTCTTGGGAAGCTCCTGCTTTATCAGCTATACTGCTCCAATATGTCCTTCTGTGATCCTTGTCTAGCTTTGCTTTTTGGCCCAAACTTTTGCTCCAAAATTAAGATGTCTTTACTCAGATCACTTCCATTATGTCTCTTTTAGAAGTTTCATATCTTCTGCTGAAGCCTTTTATCTATTCCGCTTGCATGAACTTGGAGGACATTTTGTACCGTGCAATAAGCCAGGGACAGAAAGGCAAATACTGCATGATCTCTTTGTATGTGAAATCTGAAAAAGTTACACCTCATAAAAACAAAAGATACCTCAGATTAATGGTTCTTCAGGAAGGGAGATGCCACCAGGGGAGGGCTAGAGAGGCATTGTACAAAACCTAAATTAGAAAGAATGAGTCAGGAGAGCTACTATACAACATAGCTACTAGAGTCAGGAACAATCTATTATGCACTTTAAATTTCCTAGGAAAATAGATTTTAAATGCTCTTTCCATTAAAAGCTATGTGAGAAAATGGAACGTGTATGAAAGCATAACACATGTATATGACATAGATATCAGAAATACATGCAATTTTATCAATTAAAACCAAGGGTATCCTTTTGAAAATGGAAATGAAATTCCAGTTTCACCAAGCTGTGCAGAGATTTGCACTGTGGTGATTTCATGCTGACATTTATGTGACAGCAGTAAGAGCAATAAGTAGCTTTTCTTGTCTTGGGGTAGATGTGCCCACAGCTGAGACCAATCATGTTCACCTGGTAGCTTAGAATAACTTCCTATTCTACAGGAGCCAATTTGTCTTTTGAAAGTTTTGCTTCATGGAGCTCATAAAAGGTTTAGAATCATGAGGGCTCCTACAGGGAAACACTAGGAAATAACTTGGTGTTCTGCCTGGAAATGAATACATCTCCATGACAATGTGTCATTGCCTGCACCTGAGGAGCTGAGGGATGGAAGGTCTTTGTCACCTTGCTGGACTTAGGAAAAGTTTCTCAGGAAGGTCTTTTTGGGTTTTGGTTTTCATTTTTTTTGTTTTTCTATTTCCTAAATTATACAGACACTTACCTTTTTTGGTCAAATGCAAAACTCAAAACAGTTTCTAAGCTCATCACATACCCTAGTTTCTGATTGAGAAAGGGAAGTGATTTAACAAAGGACAAAAACCACGCACGTGTATTAACGAGCTTCGCCCTCTTCAGATACACCTGGAAGACAATGGACGAGAACTCTTAATCTTCGAGTTTTATGGAGTTGGTTTTGGTTTTGGAGTTTCTTTACTTTTGAGGATTTCATAGATGTATGCAATGCAATATAATCATTTCCCCACTGCAGTTCCTCTGTATCCCCCAACAATCCCCTCTCCCCCCCAGCTTCAAGGGGTTTTTGTTTTGCTTTGTTTGTTTGTTTGGGTTTTGTCTTTTTGACACAGGGTCTGCCAGTAGCCTATCTTCCCTGGAATCCAGGAGCCCGAGCTAGCCTCCCAGTCTCACCTCATCCTCCTGAGGGCTGGAATTAGAGGCAGGAGCCACTACACCCAGGGCATGGTGTTTTGTTTGTTTGTTTGTTGTTTTGTTTTTTTCAGCCCACTGTGAGTTTTGTTTTGTTTTGTTTTTTGAGACCAGGTCTTTCTGTAGACCCAGATGGCTTGAAATTTGCCTTATAGACCTTGAACCCACTGAGATCAGCCTACCTCTGCCTCTGGAGTGCAAGGATTAAAGCTGTGAAGCACTAGCACACCCAGCACTTACTTAGCCTCTTAAAGCATTTAAGGGCAGAACCTGAGAGAAACATATCTTTGTTTGGTGCTCTGTGAAAATCATAAACTTATCTTTAAGGAAAAAAATCCACTGAAGAAAAGATGAGGACTACTTCCACAGCTCTCTCTTCCCCTCCCTCCCTTCCTTCTGTCCGCTTCTGAATGCTGGGACTAAAGCCATGCAGCCCATGCCTGGCTCCCCACTATATTTTGCTTTTCCTACATATATTTTTATTGAGTTTTTGTGTATTTCACCATATATATGTGTGCATATCAATATCTATAGTAGATCTTAATCATATTAGACCCCCTCCCCATCCACACTCCTCATGGGCCCCGTCCCCATACTAATTTCATGCTTTTCTGTTATATATGTTAAGACCTGTCCTGTCAAGCATTCGTACCCAGATGTCTCACTATGTTTTTAATGTACTCACAGTGAGCTATCACTCCCCACTTCATAGAAAGTAACAGAGCTTCTGTGGAAACAGACTTTGTAAATGAAAACTGACTTTTACTCAAAAGCAATATGGAAGCCCAGAATGTTCTGACAGATTACATGGACAGTAGAGCAAATCCACAGTTAACTCCCCCCCCCCATATATATGTATATATAAAATGGTTAATGGCGCTCATACCAACTCAGTATCATGGAACTGTATTTTGTAAAATTATATATACTTATTTGTTTATTTTCCTGTGGGTCACGTACTCTACTAAAAGGTAGATGTAAAACCAAAAGATTGTCATGATTTCCAATCGAAGGCCAGTGTTTGTCTACATGGTATCAGGGTAAGTCAACTGTATAGCACCCCAGAGAAGTGCTCAAGTTCACCCCAAGGTGGCGCTGCTTGTCTGTTTGTTGCGCTTCCCCGGGCTAGGGTTTTCTAGATAGCATGGGCTGACCTTGAACTCTCTCTGTTTCTGCTCGTCTTCCCAGGGTTGGGCATACAGGCGTGGGCCTCTATGGCTGGCTAAGTCCATTTTTCAGTGGCAGGCATAGTGGTCTCACGTCACAAATTAAAACAGAAGACAGGAAGCAGGGTGAAAAAGGGAATTCTCAGGGAAGAAAGGGAACGATGCTTGACAATTCCAACCCTTTGGAGATACCCGTTTCATAGCCCTGTTCTAGGCCCTTGAGCTTTAAAAGGTAGATTGACTAAGATGAAGCTATGTGAAACTTCTACAAGCTTCTTGTGCATTTCTTATGCTCAACAACATCAACAATATTAATCTTCAGACGAGGTGCCCTGGTAACTCTTTCATAGAAGATGACAGCTTTTAACAGGCTCAAGTTTACAAACATGTCTACTCTTCAGTCCCACAGCTAGCCAAATATTCCATGGAAGGAAAAGAGGTTAAACTCTATTATTAATAATAAGCCTTAACTTGGTTGAAGACTGTATTGTTTTCATAAAGAACCACAGGATATTTCCTTTTATATAATTAGTTTTCCTGAAAAGTAAACTTTGTTGTATTCTTTGGCGCATGTACCTCTAAGAGGTAACTTTTACTACTGAAATAATATTTAAGGCATGATATCCAATAAATTGGACAGAGGGCTCCTGATGTCTACAGTAATTAATTTAATGTTTTTTAAGAACTCTTACCTTCTGTGAATTGAAGAAGTAACTCAGAATGATCCTATATCAGTTTTATTCTAATAACAAAAGACATGTTTTGTTTTTTAAAATAAATATAGAACTCAATTAAAATGATAAGAGACACACTTTGAGGCCATTTTATCAGAAGTCAATGATTAGGGTCTTAGAATAATTCCAGAATTTTCTTTATATGTCCAAAACCTGTGATAAAAAGACCTTAATGACAACTTCTCAAAATACAAGGATACTCAAGACAACACCACAGCTCACATGCACAGCTAGCTTTTTTGCAAGTTAATCTCATTGTTTCCTTTGTGCTGTATGAAAAATAATTTCTTATTTATCTACTCTATTTGGGATTAGATATGTTTTCATAACACTTAAAAATGAATACTTCTCGAAAATTATTATAATGAAATCCTACATTAAAATCAGAGTAATAATTCAATGCAGACATCTTTCTCTTAAAAATAAACCCTAAATTATAAGAGATGGGAGGTTATCTGAGTGAGGTATGTTGTGGGTAGAGACCATCCAAGTAGAGACAGTCATGTGTTTCAATAAAGAATAGAATCATGGCTTTAATCTACTTCTTGCTCACTTAAGTATTCAAGAAAAAGAAATACAATCAGTAGTGAACTCATAATTTATCAGTTTATGTAATACCAACTTTGTATCCAACTGTGTCAAAATAGAAAATCAAATGTCCATTTGTTATTAAAATTGTGTGAAAACGCATTGCTACAGTGCCATTGAGACTGCACCCTTCGCTCTACATTTCCCCGTTCTTCATTCTGCCCCTCCACCTCCCTGCGGCCTCTGGCAGCTGCCCTAGAAACCTCTATTCTCATGAGACCGACTTTTCAAAACCAGGGCAGTATAAAGAGATATTGCAGCAACAAAATTGAAATTCAAACTACTAAAACTGTGTTGAATGGCACATTGCTTCTTATTTTTCAGACTTTCACCAAGCCAGGATCTGAGAAAAGATCAGAGCTATAGATAGATTTCATTTTGGAACTTGGAGTAGGTGAATGACATGATCCAGAGCTCCTAGTGTCCAAGCTTTTGTGTTGCATACGTGTGTGTGTGTGTGTGCCTGTGTGTGTTAGTCAACAAAAGTTATGATATGTTTATATATGACTAATGAAAAGTAAAGGTGTACTGTGGAAAAAGAGCTGAGTGATGAGAGTTGAAAGAAAGTACTTCAATTAAAATGATTTTAATGTTGTATTCCAAATACGAGTGAACCTTAAATGACTATTTAGGAATGAGTATGCTCATTAGAGGGTAGAGGGTCCTTTCTTGAGTGTTAAAATCAATATTCTTAACTAACCTTTTCCTTGGATCTTGAGAGCCAAGTCTAGGAACCAACGCCTTGAGGACTGCTAGAAGTGCTGGTATTTTGAACTGCTGGTGAAAGGGAAGGCAGGTCGCCCGCAGGACATGTGCGGGCTTTAGAGACAATTATTTTCAAAGTGAATGCTTCCAGCCATGAAGGAAAAATGAACTAGATGAGCCCTCCCACCTTGAATAATAGAAAACTGGACAATGAAACAATTGTCTGCTCCCTTAGAGCAGTTAAAGACACAGAAAGTTCAGTAAATATGTAGGGTACTGCCTGAAGGCAGTTCTCAGAGGATGACCCATATCAGGTCTAACATTTCACTGAGCGAGG
Organism: Eospalax fontanierii; assembly: GCA_035773235.1. Lineage (NCBI taxonomy): Eukaryota > Metazoa > Chordata > Mammalia > Rodentia > Spalacidae > Eospalax > Eospalax fontanierii. The sequence continues at coordinate 7,160,914 of CM069531.1, forward strand.
AAAAAGGTTAAAGTTTAAGGAGGGCCACGGAACTAGAGAGCTTCAGAACCAATACCAATGAGGAGGGGGTGCTCAGCCCAGGGACTTTAGAAGGGGTCCCCTTGAATCTGGCTGAATATTGGCATTCAATAATGTGAGAGGAAACTATCCATGGCTGCGTAACTCTGAGAGCTCATGTGGAGCTAATCAGAAGTTATATTTCCACCAGTTGGTGTGATTATGGGGAACATCATTAAGAATCATTTACGGGGTTATCACAATAATAGTAAAGGTTAATTAGCACTAGACTAATGACTATTCCTGACCTGCTCTAATATCTAAAATCAAACTTCAGAAGAATCAAATGAATTTCAAATAGCCCAGCTGTGCTGGGACAAAGTCTAACACTTTTGAAGAAGTACAAATGATACAGTAGCAATGAACATGAAATAGGAAATGTCCATCAGTTAATACAAATATAGGGAGCTACAGCCAAGGAGCAAGAACAGATAGAATAGAACTTGCAGCTATGGAGCCTTTAGAAGAAGCTACTATAAACACGCTCTATTTGCTTATCAAGGTAGAGAAACAAAAAAGGAACAGGGAAAGAAAAAGATAAGAAGCAGAACGAAGAGATAACTGACCATGTATAACGAAAAAAAAATCAACAGTTTTTATTGCTAGCAGACAAAACGCTGCAGAAGAAGATATGGTGGTCATGACATAAAATCCACTGTCCATCGTGGATATAGAGGGCTCTGCTCTCAATTCGGTGGACGAACAAAATGAAAAAGGAAATGGGTCAACCACTGCAACGACATTTGACCAAAGAGGAATTTGAATGGCAAATAAACACACGAGAAGGTTCTCAATGCCATTAATCATAAGGAAAGCACACGCCCAAACTCCACAATGAAATACAATAGATCATCAGGTGATGTAAATGTGAAGCATCTGAAATTCTTGTTCACTGTGCATGGAGAGATGAAGTGCTTCAAGCACTCTGGAAAAAGTCTGGCAGTTTTTTCTAAAGTTGAACACGCATTGACTATACTACCCAATAATCCCATTCTCTTGTGTTTAGTCAATAGAAATGGACACCTGTTCTAACATGTTCATACGAGCCTGGTAGGTTAAGAATATTCAAAATCTAGAAACAAACCAAATGTCCACCAACTGGGAAGCAAAGTGTAGAATGTTTATGAATGTTTATCCCTGGGAATCACACAACAAAGGAAAAAATACTGACTCGTCAAACATGAATGAGGTCTAGTGAGAGAGCTCAGCAGGTTAAGGTGCTTGCTGCCAAGCCTGACAACTGGAGTTCGATCCCTGGAACCCTGCCTCAAGAAAGTCTTAAAAAAGAAATGTTCACCATTATCACTAAGCTCAAAATCACTTCAGAGATGTCATCAAACCCTAACATTCAATGGTATTAACGTTTATGAGATTTTGTGCAAGCAACACCCCACCCCCACCACCCCCACCCCCCCACCCCCCACACCCCCCCACCCCCCACCACTACCAACAACAACAACAAATCTTTACTTGGAAATTGAGCTGGGCTGGATCTCTACCTTAAATAACTCTAAAATAATCTTCAAAGTTTAAAAATCAAGAGAGTGGTTCTATAAGACTAAGTGCTGATGCTGAAAAGAATTTACTTTCCAGCCAGTTGTCCAACTAAACAAGGCCAGATTTGGACTTCTATGGCTATAGCTTCAGCGACTTGTTAGGTAAATGACAGATCTTTGAACATCTCTTAACAAAAACAGGAAACACAGTGTATTCACTTGAAAAATCATTAATCAGTAAGTCTTATTAACCCTTGGGTGTCATAATTCTTTGCGCCTACCATACCTGTTATGAGCATCAGAGTCTTTGTATCTTTTCTTCCCTCTGTCTTGAGGTGTCTTTCCTACACAAACACACCTTAGCTCCCCTGGGTCTCTGGTCTGATGTCACTTCCTCAGAAAGCCCTTATAATCTCATCCTTAAACTTCTCTTTCTTAACTTCATATCTCTCACTCTCTGGGTGTGGGAGTATTATCGTTCATTATAGGATGTGTTTTGTCCATTTCACATCATGTCAAGGGCTTTGTTCAATGGAATCTCAGTACTACTTAGAATTGCACCTAGCATATAGGAAAAGTTAATTAAAAACTGTGTGAATGAACCTCACAGGCTTAAATGATTTCTGAGATCATTTTGATTTTCAACATTTAACAACACCCTATGAAACTTCCTTATCTTGATGCAGAAATAAATGTTAAAATTCAAGTCCATTAATTTCATCCAAAGGATTACTATGCATGCAGTTTCAAGGACAAATCAATAGTTACTTGAAGAAATAAATACCTAAAAAGGTGGTTTTATTACAAATGGTGAAAGAAAATATTTACTTCAGCTAAAGTAAGTTTACTGTTACCCATTCCCTGGAAACCTAAGGACAGCAGATTTGTTTGAATCTCTGCCTTCCTGGGGCAGCTGCTAAATAAACATCAAGACCTGAACCCCAGCTGCGACACAGAAGAGTAAAACTGATGTGCCAAACTGAAGGAGAAAACAAAACAAACGAACGAACAAAACCCAGCACAGTTCAAAGCTCAAGAAGTTCTAGAGCCTAATTCCAGCTTCACGGTAAAATGTCATCCAGAGTGTTTTATTTACAGTATCTAAAAATATATAGTATCTTTTTCTCAGTCACTCAGTGTTATAAAAAGAGAAGAGATAATACCTACCTTACTGTGAGATGTGCTGTCTATAAAGTGTCTCTGTAAAATCACTTTCAATGAATATTTTCTCCTCCTTTCTCTTTTATGAATCTTTTTGCCCAGCTCTAGTTCCTCTATCGGGATTACTGATTTGGGCACCTGACCTTCAATATTCCCTGTATTGGACCCTAGTCCACTAACACAGCCTATCCAAATATCCCATTAATACTGTCCATTTATCTTACAGGTATCCCTTATTTCAGTCATTGCAAAATTGCCACCTCAGAACAATATTTGAGATGATGTTTAAGCATATTTAATACAAACTGAGCATACTTCAATAGAAAGTCAGAAATCTGAAAGGCTCCAACAACTAAAGCATTTTTGCAGACAAGACACAGGTGCATTAAAAGTAGTGTATCAAGTTTCCCTCAGGGTATGAGCACAAACTATATATGAACCATGAATGGATCAAGACATAAGTCTTTTCCCGATGGTGCCTAATCATGTATATGCAAATATTCCCCAAATCCTAAATAATCTCAGTTCCAAAAGACTTCTGGTCCTCAGCATTTCAGATAAGTAATGCTCAGCCTGCAGTATATAAGTTAAACTGTAGTTGTGTTGATGCTTCTGAACATTTTTCTCTGTTTAGTCTGGCTGCTGAGATCCTGAAAGTCTTTTCAACCATCTGACACCTGCCCTTCTTCACGCTCATTTCCGCTTTCTACACTCTAGCTCTGTAGCTTTCAGCGCACAGGTATTTCACCTCTTAGACAAAATTTATTCCCAATTATATTTGTAGCTATTTTAAATAGTCATCAATTATTTAATGGACTCAACCAGCAGCCCACAGAACTGCCATCCACATCTGTAAAATAGTCTTTATGAATAAAAAAAAATCATCACATTATTGACGCCTTTTCTTGGCCAGCCACACCTCTTATGTCTTCATAAGTCATCATCCTGTAATTTTTTTCAGCATTTATGTTTCATATGCTGGGTATTATTAAAGATAGTTAATTAGAAAATAAAGGGAAGAGACTCATTTCAAGAAAAAAAAAATCAGGTGTATGACAAAGGCCTGAAAAATGTATACATTCTAACCTATTATTTTACTTTAAAATCTCCATATGATCATTTATGAGTGTTACTAATGTCCATGGGGAAAATTTCATCATTTACAGACACTCAGCAAGCAGCAACCTGAAATTTTTGGAATCTCACTCTTCAGGGGAGCTTTCTTCTGTGCCTTTGAAGTTGCCCACAAGAGTTATGTCATTGCTTATAACCAAGGAAACCACAGGAAACTTGGTTGCTAGGAAACAGCTGAATTGTCTCCATGAAGATCACCACAGTAGGCTTGGCTTGAATAGAACAGATGTTAGGAAAATAAAATTATGAAGTTACAGTTACTTTCAAAAAAAAAAAAAAAACCTAGGATGCCTCTTTAATTGCCAGTTAAGTCTTCCCACCTAAGAGCTGCAGTTTTTCATTTTTGAAAGGCCATCGCACACGTATAGGGGGCACAACAGGGTGCTACCAGGGGCTGGCAGGCAGGGACTCCATTGCCGTGTGTGCACCTCTGCTCTAGTCCGCACATTCTTTCTTTTCCCAATTAACCTGGCTACCTAGGGAAAAGGATGCGGGGACAGCTACTGTCACTGCAACTGAGGGCCAGACGTTAAAGAAAACACTTTGTTAAACCATCGCTCTTCTCTGTTCACTCGTGCCTCTCATGCAAAGAAGTCTCAAAATTCTGTTGATCTAGTGTTTCATAATGCTGACACTCATATATGCGTAAATATACACCTAAATGATTTTGTTGCCTGTGACTGGGGCAAACTTGGAACTCTGTTCCTCCAAGTAACTGGACTATGAGAACACAGAGAACAAACAAATGGCTAAACTTAACTGGGTCCCAAGTCTGTTGATTTAAGTCCCCCTCAAACATCATATTAATGTTCCATTCGGCCTTCCTGCTCTCTTTGGTACATTAATGCTTTGTTTGCAAATCTCTAAACTTGTTCAGAATTTAAATATGTTTCCTGCCTGTACCATATTGGGAAAAATAGACTTCAAAGCCAGAGCAGACTATCACATGAAATGAACATCCTTTTTTGCTGTATTAACTCTGTAGGCAATCCTTTGTTTTCTAGATGTATATTTGCCTTATAAATAACATTATTTTTCTGTAATCCTCTCTCTCCTATCTATATGTACATATGAATGTGTGTGTATGTGTGTATTTGTAGGCTTTATATATTTGAGACAGAATCTTACTGTGTAGTCCTGACTACACTGTAACTCACTACGTAGACCAGGTTGATCTCAGATTTCCAGCAATTCTCCTACGTCTGCCTCCCAAGTCCTGGGATTAGAGCAGTGTACCACCGTACCTAGTCTAGTTTTCATTTATATTCACCAGTCATACCATCCTTATGTTTTCATCTCTTTCATAGTATTTATAAGTTTTATTTCTTAAAATAAACTCATTATACCCAACTCCAACCATCTCTTCTATTTTCTAAAAGTTGTGTTTTTCATCTGTATCTGTCAAGGGTTTACTAGAGGTTTTTCCTTATGTACATTCAGAGCTCCAGGTTATCTTAGAATGGATGTAGTTCTTCATATACTTTAGCCCATGGGCAATGGTCATATGGAATCAATGAAGAATTTTAAGTGAGGTGATTTAAGTAGACAATCAGAAAATGAGAGGGAAAAACGTCACAGCAATGGCACAGTGATAGATGCTATGGCACAGGGTTACACTGAAAGCTAAGAGAATGGCTAAAAAATCATCTGTGCTTCAGAATATATCCTGACAGAAATAACCTTGACAGAAAGGAAAGCCAACATCACTAATCAAATAGCTTACAAATGTTCAGGAAAACTGGGTGATTATCTCAAATACAGTCTTAGCAAGGTGACAAGGTAATCTTTTTATGTGCAACTCATACAAAAGTTTTATATTGTCAGGGCTAAGAGAAGCATTCAGGCTTATTACAAGGTACTGTTTGTGCAACTGCCTAACAATGGCCCAGTAACAACTGGAGTATTGGTGAGGTCTATATTGTCAGGGTCGCCCAGTTCTGTCCTCAGTACTTTCTTGTTTCTTTTAACAGCTGATCAGATAAATACTTAGATAGCATGTCCAAGAGACATAAGAACAATACAAAGAGGAATCACAGCCATAGGTATTACAAAATCAATACATTGAAAACGAGCAACTGGCTGGAATGATCGCTGTAGGCTGTGGTGCAGTGGACAGCTGCTATTTATAAAGTACTTTGGATGCTTTGTCTCTAAGTCTTCAAAGTTCTGATAAATTCAGTATCATTATTTCCATCCTCAAAAGGAAGAAACAGGTCTCAAAGAAGTTGTGTGATTTGCTTATGGCTTGCTAATTAGTGATGGAGAGGATGGTGACCCATGTATGGTTAGCCCTTTACCCACTAGATTGACTGGTTTATGCTTCCAAGAAGAGAGATGACAACCGCCCCTTGGTTTGGTGGCACATGCCTTTGAGCCCAGCACCTGAGCAGCAGAGGCAGGTGGATCTCTGTGAGTTCAAGGCCAGTCTAGCTTACATAGTATGAGTTCCAGGCCAACTAGGGCTACATAGTGAGACTCTGACGGAAAACAAAATAAAACAAATTCAAAATAACAGCTTCCATGGCTCAATGAAGCAAATTTCATTTCTCCCTCACTCTAGGTCTAATATGGTCACAGTACATTACTCAGGAAATCTGGCCGATGGGGCCTGATATTGCCAAGGCTTCCAAGACAGGAAAAGAGGGTGTAACTTTAAAACTTGCCTCAAAAATGATAGGATCTCTCTCTCTCTCTCTCTCTCTCTCTCTCTCTCTCTCTCTCTCTCTTTCCCTACCTACCTGAAAAGAACGAAAAGCTAGTCCTACAGCTAAATCTAACTGTCAAGGAAGCCAGGGTACAATTATATTGTTCCAGACGGAAGAGAAGAAAGCCCAGACGAGTAGCAAGGTGCGATCATTTACCTTGTTGAATGATATTGAATAAAGATCATTCAGCAGACTTCTACTTCATTTAAACTGAAAAAGTGCAGCAACACAAATATAGTACAGAGGAGATTTGTCACACCCGCAGCAGATATAAAAATACCTAAAAATTATTAGATTACAGTCTCTAAATGAGCCAGCTCTGGAATGAGGTGGCCAACATAGAGCATATTAATGGAATTCTATGTCACGATTCAGACTGGCCAATTAATATGTTCCCATATTTGCAAATCTCTGTCTCCTGTCCAAACTTTCCTCCTAAGCTAGAAGTCTTTACTAAATAAAAAATGTCTAATGGGATGTACATGTGGGCATCCAGGGGTATGTACTATTCTAAAGCTTATTGCTGTTTCTTAAAAAATAAATAACCATCTCCTACATATGGCTGGCGCGTACCAGCTCTCCACCTCCTTGTTAGAAAACTCAGATTCACTGCAGTCTTTCCTGCTCCCCTGCCTCAAATAGGTGATCACCATGGCAAAGTCTGTCCAATCCTAAGGCCTCAGATCAAATTCCTCCAGGCAACCTTGGGATTATTGTCATAAACCCTTATTTGATCTCCTGGCTACAAGTGGGGCCAAATCACATTGAGTAATCTTTCCAAGATGCCTTGCTCCTTGTCAACATCTCTCTGGTAAGATCCAAGCTCAACTGTGTAAAACATATGGCCCTTCACAACAGGGGTCCTACATTTCTGACTATATCTTTTTTCCTTTAAGCCCCTACTTTACAGACACAGAACCTCCAACCAGTCTCCACAAATTTGTCCAAGCTCTACTCATCCAAAACCCCATACCCTAGTATAGATCTCTTTCTCTTTCCCTCCAAGTCTGGTGAGTTTCTGCTCAGATCTCAAACATCCAAATCAAATCTAACTGTTCTCAACGACACATCTTTTAAAACACCTCTCATTAGGCTTGTCACACGGTATCAGCATTATTCTTTACGAGTCTATTGCCTCCACTAGACATGCTGGGCTATAATTAACTGTCCTAAAACTTAACATAAGCCTTAAAGTTTTAGAAGAATTAGGATGAAGATCAGCTGGAGAATGAATTGCTAATGGGATGGAACCAATGTTCCATCCAGTTTGCAAAGGAAAAGAATAAAAACAAACAAAACAAAATCAAACAGTGCTGGTTAGGGTTCTCAGAGATTAGAGGTAAAATATGAAAAGGCCACTGGCAAATAGTTAATTTATGCAAAGTAAAAGACTATTAATGCTCTGGAGAGATGGCTCATGGTTAAGAGCATTGACTGCTCTTGCAGAGGACACGGGTTCAAATCCCAGCACCCATGTGGTAGCTAACAACCATCTGAAACTCCAATTCCAAGGAATCTGACACCTTCTTCTGACCTCCGAGGACACTGCATGACATGGGTGCACTTAAACACATGCAGGCATAAAATATTTTTTAAAAAGCAAAACACTATTATTTACAGGAAAAAAGCCATTGGCCTGTTCACAGCAGACACACTAATTAGAGTTCTCTACTACTTAATGGCATAATAAAATAGTGAAATTATAAAACCTCAGGAAGGTAAAGAATGGATTTGAATCAGAAATCAGGACTAGAGAAGAACTAAACTTGCAGTCTTGGACAGGCAGCTCCAAACCCAGCCCATCCTTTACTCTCCTGCACCTCCCAGTGCCTTTTTGAAAAGCTCAGGTACAAAGATATAAATATTAACATCACACCTGACTGCATGCTATTTGAGGAATTTTAAATTAGCACCAAAAGAAAATGTTCCCCTTGAGAGCTATTCTGGCATTTTATATTCACATATCACAACTGGTGTATGAGACCAAAGCAACATGCTTTTAATAAAACACCCCACAAAACATGGAAGGGGTGTTTTTCATTACCTTGGTGATAATTCTGCCTTTTACCCTCCAGAGTAGACAGACATTAAACCCCACTGAGCTGATGAAATGGGCTAGATGAATCCCTCTAGCGAGAACAGCATTAGCAGCGCGACTGCATAGATTTCCTAACGCAAAAGCCTGGGTAGAATTTCATTATTGAAGTTGCCTGATTGCTTTGGTTCAAAGTTTATCCCTGATTCTTTTCTCCCTCTATTTAAAACCACGGTAATAAACAAATGAAGCAATCACACAACAAGTAGCAGCGTGGGTTGAGCTCCGCATCACTGAGGAAGTCGCACAAATTTGCAGTCAAAACACCTATTTTTCTGTCTAACCAAACAAAACCTGCTGGGATGCCATATAACCCATCAAGACCAAGGGAAATGTGCACCACAGTCTGATGCTACTAAGATATATTCAGACCCAGTAGAACATTCTAGATTCCTGAATATCCAGCCACTCTGCTTATTACAACAACTTACCCATCTGAGTTCCTCCCCTGCCACGGTGTTATTTCCCTAGCCACACGGAATGATACTTTAGATTTCCCTTCACCTAAAATAAAACTTCCCTGATGCTCTTCATGGGGAGGTAAAAGGCAGGATGTGCCGGTGGCTCATTAAAACTCTCCCCTTCATTACATTTGTACCTCTCCCATTACTAAGAGGACTTCTACATTTCCCTGTCTGCAGTTCTCTCATAAAAATCTGTTTGTTTGTTTTTTTTTAATGCAGTGGCTTGCTCCAAGCCACTTCATCATTCCATCATAAAAAATTTAATGGTGTCTAGTCCTCTAAGACTCACTAAAGTTGTTCTGTGTGTAATGTCAGCTCCAAGTCAGCCTAAGAACAGATACTTCAATCTGAAACTTGACTTGGGCTCCATTTAGCCCATAATTCAGTAGTTCACAAAGTTTAGTCTACAGATGAATTATCTGTGGAATTATTAAACATGCACCTGCCCAGGACCCTTGGAGCAGGTATGCACTTGGTAGGTTCTGGGTGGGTTGGGGCTGGACATGCTGAGGCGCAGCCTGGTGATTTTGTTCCATGTACAGAGGACTCCTGCTAAGCCACAGAGAAAAAAGACCAGTGCAGGCATAGTCCTGCCCCATCCTCGCTAACGCTGACGTGAGGTAAGGTATATCCCAGCACGCCTCCAGCTCCATCCTGCTGAGTCCACCCTTGACCTTATGCAAATGGTTCCCTCATCATTTTGATTTCATGACTAGTCCTTCTGTTCCCACCCAAAACAAGAACAGCACATAGAATCCACCCCAATTTGCCAGAATCTTGTCTAGTTCCCACAGGAAGAATCCTTGTCATTCTAGCCTAGTGACAGCACAAACTTCTAAATCCAAGAAAGACTATTAAATAGAATTAGACCACTTCATATCTGAAAAAGACTACTAAACAGCCAAGACCTCCCACACCTGCCCCCTGGATTCATGTTATCTCCGTATCTCAGCGTCTTGGCCTCCACACAGACCCCTGGAACAGTGATCTGGAGCAGAAACTTCTTTGAGAGTCGGTCTCTCAGCCCTTGAAATTTCTTAGGGTCTAAATCACAGTATTTTCCCTAATGGAGAATTGTTCTACTGAATTTCACTTTGTTGCAATGATATCACTGGCTGTACTGCACATCATTCTAAGCAGGACTCCTCTGAAACTCTTTATGGTAGCCGCTGTAATGACATTACCAAGGATATTGTTCGCCACTTTACTCAATTTCCTCTTAATGAGAATCCATGGGGAGAAGTTTCTGTCTGGACTTGGCACCCAAAATAAATTTACTGCTCATGAGCAATTGATTGTTTTTTATCTCATAGACACTAACTGCATTTTATGACAGAAGGCTTTCTATTTTTACCATTGACTACCAAGTCTACTTCTAGCATTATGCTGTGGGTTTCAGATATCATTTCAACATTCATTTTTCTGTTTTCTTTTATCTGAATATACATTATCTTGTTATATCTCTTGTCTCTCTTGTAAACAATGCCAGTTTTTAATTGAATTAAGGTTTCTTGATTCATTTCTGTATTTCCTATTTGGATCCAAGAAAATAAGATAGCTCAAAGGTTAAGGATGCTCAATAATCCTATCAATAAGCATCTACTACATAATCATCTGATGCTCAGTAACATTGCAGTTCATCTGAGCGATTATGACGTCTTGCTGATCCCTATGAAATAACTCTGAAAAGAAGTAGGTAATGCAAGGGAAGGGTGGCTTGACGATTAACATCTCAGCTCAAAGCTAAAGGACGTCAGGGAAGATAAGACTTATTTCCAGGAGACAGGGCTTGAACTAGCATTTGAATCCTGGGGAACATCAAAGTACGTGGCTTGGTAGGAGGAGAAAGATTGTAGTCACGTGAGCAGCACAGAGTAGAGGCCCAGCAAAAGGAGAATGATGGGGAGCAGACAGATCTGGATGCATGACTCCGTCTCTTACAATCTTTTCTCATTTGTAACTCAGTCTATTGGCTAAAAGAGCCTCGATTTTGTCAAAGTTAAAGATAAGCTGTTTTTATTCTTTGTTAGACTATTTTTAAACAGTCTAATGCCCGGCACATCTACACAAGTCACGGCAGCCATTTCTATGAAAACACAAATAAAAAACATGAACTTTACCCGTATAGCAGCAGCTGCTGAGCTTCCATGGGTGGAAATCGTGAGTACTTAGTCTGGGGACAAATAGTGGGCAGTCTTGTAAGTTAGCAGATTACTTTGGACTTGATGGAGGAGGAATGAGTGAGCTATTTAGAGGTACTGAACAGGGCAGTGACGAGGTGAAAGCAGTGTTTAGAGGAGATTAGTGAGGCTGTACAGGAAGAGCGTGAAGGGGAAAACGCTACAGACAGACCCTAACTAGAAGGCTGTTGTGGTTTATGGGCACAGATTGACTAAGTACCGGATGAGAGAGGGGGCAGGAGACTGCGAAAGAGACACTGAAATACTTCTTTTTTTTGGGGAGGACTCTGTGACTGCCACACACGGGCATCAAGTGAGTCAAAGGTCTATCTTAATCACAGTAATTCACCAGTAATTGCCTGCTCTTTCTCAGGTTCTGGGCTACATGAAGAAAAACACCATTTCTATCATGCTCACCAGCATAGTATTTCAAGCGAAGGAAACAGTCATAATATTTTCAACAAATTTCATTAATGGATAGTAAAAGAAAGGAATGTGTTCTTAGAGAACACCCTGAATGGACAGATACTATTGACTGGCAGAAGTCACAGTCCAATTTATTCAGCAATCTTTTGAGCACTTTGTGAGCATTTTTAGAGCACTTTCATGAATTATCTTATTTGAATCCTAACAAAATTTCTGTGTGCTAGATTGTCTATTTAAAGCCAGTAAAATGGGGAGAGAAAGTTTAAGCAATTCACTCAACGTCACTTAACTAGAAAATAACAAAGGCAGAATTCAGACCTAAGCTTCTGATGGGAAAAAAGTGGAGAGTCCTGCACACCCCTGCCCCTGCATAAGTAATGGAAACCACTACGTTTCCATGCAACTTGCACTTCATAAACAATAAATCTTCACGTGAGTACAATAGGCAGATACCGACTTACTCGAATCTTTAACTCTCTTACTATATATAAATAAAGGAGGCTCCTTGTTGTCAGGCTTATGACAGTTGAGTAGAGGAGATGATATGTGAGAAAAGTAAATGAGCACAACAATGGAAGCGCAGGGCAGTGCTTGGCCTGGTGTGCGGTGAGGACGCGAGGGTGATGAGCGCCAGGGTCTGGGGTGGGGCTGACCACTCTCGTATTTCTTCTAATGCTCTCCTAATTTTATTTTCTTACTTGTTTCTTCATTTACACTTTCAGTTAAATTTCGTTGTTAAACGGTTTCATAAAACATTGGCCCATATTAAGAGCATTTTAGAAAAATCTTCTTTGTGAAGAATTAAGTGGGCGTAGCTTTGTTAGCTTCTCTATTCTATTCTATTGGTCTGTCTGTTTTCATGGCGGGAGCAGGCTGTCTTTATCACTGTAGCTCTGAAGTGCCCGTATTGTGATGCCTCCAGCTGTGTTCTTACTCTGGAGGATTGCTTTGGCTATTCATGATTTCATATGAATTCTTGGTCTTTCTAGATTTGTGAATATGATATTGGAATTGGAAAGGTATTGCATTAAATCTGTAGATTCATTTTGGTAGGATAGTCATTTTTAGAACATGGATTCCTCCAGTCCAGAAGCATGTAAGGCCTCTCCATGATTTAGGGTCTTCTTTGGTTTCCTCCTTCAGTGTCTTGGAGTTATTATTGTAGAGGTTTTTGCAAATGCTAATGAATTTTGTTAAAAGGGGAAAAGAAAAAGCTCCCTTCCTAGGCACTAGGTGACACTTTGAATGACCTGTGAAATAAGCTCATGTCATTTTAACAAGCAAAGTAATGTTTTCTGAAGATACAGAGTATTTGTAGCTACACACACACACACACACAGACACACACACACACACACACAGACACACACACACACACACAGAGTTTTCATTCCCAAGTGGAATGTAACTACTATGAAGAATGGGCTTTCATTTTATCTTTATTGGAATTGGATTTTTAGGCAGCCTGGCAATGGTTCATTATGGTATTTTCACACATATGTGTCACTGCACTCTGCTCATATTTACCCCCTCCCCAACTCCCCTTTCTTCCTCCCTGACTCTCGACTGTGGCCTTTCACCTGTCACACAGCACAGATTTGTACAGAACCAATTGATCAGAGGCAAAACATCCAATTTCCATGTCTTGTGCTCCCATGTCTGTGTTCACTCTGATTTTTCATCCTTGCCGAGGAACGTCTGAACAGCTACAGGAATAAACGTGCGCCAGATTCCACAAGCTGGGCTCCGAATAGTGCCAGAGGCTATTTCTTGCACATTTGCTTCAAGTCAAGTATGGGCTCTTCATAGTGTTATATTATTTGAGGTTCAGAGAAACCCCAGAAATAAATGTTTTGTTCAAGGTCAAGTTATAAATAGCAAATCCATGCAAGATATTTCAAACCAAGGGGACTTTATTTACAAATAATTTGTTACACAGATTAAGTTCTTAGAGAAAAAATCAACAGTAAAGTAATTCAGTATTGGGAATGAAATAAATAGCCAACAGTCCCTGAACCAGAGGAAGAAAGAAAGAAGTCATAGGGTTCCTAAACCAGAAGAGAACATCCCCAAAGCTGGTGCTCAGAAACCACAAGGGCTATGCCTGGCTACAGGAGTCTGAAAGAAAAGGGAGGCTTGCCAACCTTCTGTCACTGGAGAGGTGTGGATAGGAACTGAAACCAGGAAAGTGGTCCTTTTCTCACCTCCCATCTTTCAGTTTCCCACTGGTGCCTCTCATAGTCAAACCCTGACTGAGAGCCCACTAACAAGGGAATGAGAGAAACATCATCCCCAGAACTCCATCTCAAACATTACTGAAGAATCTCGAAGGGAAGGACTTGAAAGTGAGAAGTAGCAGGTGAGTGAGTAACTCTGGCAAGTATATCTTCCCTTGTTCTTAAAGGGATAGGAATAAAAAGTAACTTTCCTATGGCTACACAGTTGACAGGGAGAAAAAGCAAAATTCAGATGAAATCTGACCAATCTTGCATTCTATGTAGTGCAGCCTTGATTTACAAGCCTTAATAAGATAATCACATTCCTCAATGATGGTTAAGATACTTTGAGAATTCTCTGACTCTCCATATGGATTAGTTTAATTCTCTCATAAGATGGGTACTGTGTTTTTAACTTTGGAAACTGTACAATGCAATGACCAGTGTCACAGACCCCAGCTCTAGACTCCCAAGAAGTTGAATTCAAACCCTCCCATTGTCATTTGTTACAGTCCTCTCTAGGGTAGTTCATTTTCTTCTCTAGGCTTTAGTTTCATCTGAAAATGGACTTCCTTTACACTGAACACAGGAGGATTGAAGAAACTACTTCTATTAAATTCCTGGAATTCCAAGGAATGATTCTTCTAGCTACAATTCTTCTGCAATTGACAATAATGGAACTTCTCAGGTTAAACTGATATAGAGATAACCAGTGACAGGTGATGGAACAAACTGAGTAGGCAAACTCTAGACTCCAGCTCCTGGAAGTTTTCTAAAGAAAACTTAGGACTGGAGCAATGACTCAGATGTTAAGAGCACTGGCTGCTCTTGCAGAGGACCCAGGTTCAGTTCCTAGCACCCACATGGCTGCTAACAACAATCCTTAGCTCCAGTTCCAGGGGATCCAACGCCTACTCTGGCCTTCCCAGGCATTGTACAACACTGGTTAACTTACTATACATGCAGGTAAAATACCCATACATTAAAAAAAAAAAAAATCCCTCCCAAATTTTAAAAGTCAGGCATGGTGACACATTTGTTAGGAGGCAGAAAAACAAAACAGATAGGTGCCATGGAAAACACAAACATTAAAAGATATTCCTTTTTGCTTTCTTTTTTCTTTCTTTTTGAGAGACGGTCTCCCTGGCTGGCCTGGAACTCACTATGTAGACCAGGCTGGCCTCAATCTCCCAGAGAGCTGTCTGCCTCTGTCTCCTAAATGCTGGGATTAAAGGCATTCACCTCCATACCCAGCTCTTAGTTATTTTAAAATAAGTTATTAATTCAGTGTTGCTAGATCTTGCTGTAGTTTACATTTTATATTCCTAAAGATGTAAAAACATTTTTTTCAGACCACAGTAAGTAGCATTCATAGAAGTTAGGGAATATTTTTTACTTTTCCTTCTATAAAGATATAATTTTATAATTATAATCTCTACTTAAAATAGGATACAGATATGAAAACATCATGAAGTCATTATTTTGTACAATTAATATGCTGTTTCTTCCAAAGGGAAGCTGGGAGACAGGAATCCAAAGCCCATCACTTACAATAATTTTCTGAGCTTTTGGACTGCTCTGATTGGAGAAGAACCCAGCACCTGCTTTTGGAACAGGCACTGTCACTAGAGGCCCACAGGGTCACAGCTTAGTTTTTGAAGCCTTAGAAGTTCTGTGTAAAGGCCAAAACTGTACACACAACTCCAAGAGGAAGGATACAAGGAGCCTTGGTGAGAAATTTTAGAGACCAGGGGTCAGGCAAGTTGTCTTTGGACAGGAAGGGCCCTTGTAAAATCAAGCCTTGGGGAACTGTATGGACAGAGGCTGTGGGAGCCAGGCATAGACCTGGAGCTCTCCAACCTGGGTCAGAGGTAACCCAGGCAACTCCAGAACTGCCAGGCCCTGCCGGGGTGAATCAGTCTTGGAGTTGAGGGAAGGTGGACATGGAAAATGGACACTCTGGGCTGGGCCTGGAAGCACACATCTGCAACACCAGCTCTCCACCATGTGAGAGGCAGGAGGATCACTGCCCTGGGACGGCAGTTTGATCAACACTACCATACAATGTCTCAAAACCTTAACAAAAACGCCAGACAGTGTTGCCTGGTGGCAGACTCGGCGCTGGAAAACCTAAGAACTGAGACTGGCTTGAATCCAGTTGTTGAGACCATTCTGGTAGATACCAGGTCAAAAACAAAACAAACAAATACAAAGTGCCAGTCACAACCACACTTGACTGCAATCCCAGGTTGAGCAGGAGGACTAGGACGTTGACACTTCCCTGGCCTACAAAGAGGCTGTGAGTCACCAAACCAATCAGCCAACACATACAAAATTCCAGTACTACTGCTAAAGTGACTTGATTGAAATCGCAGTATTTAGACTAAAAGTAATTTTGATTAAATTTACATATGAACAAACAAAACCCCCCAGGCACAGTGATATGTGGCTGTAAGGCTAGGTGGAGGCAGGCAAAACTGAGACATTGACTCTTATTTGGCCTGCACAGAGACCCTGATTCAAAACTAAATCAGTCAACACATAAAAAAGCCTCAAATCTGGGGCTGGCAGTGCTGGCACACGCCTTTAATCACTCAACCGTGAGGCAAAGAGAAGCGAACCTCCAAGCAATGGAGACCTAGTGGTCGACTAGCAAGTTGCAGGCCAACTGGAGCTGCAGGGAGACCCTGTATAAAATAACATAAAATGACAACAAAACCTTGAAAGCTACACACAAACTCTCCTTTTTATTTCTAACGTGATTTATTTGAGTTCTCAGCATTTTAGACTGAAAGAAATTCTGATTAAATTACAACTTTCAAAGAGCTGAAATATGCGCAGTCCAGCTGCCGATTACTTCTAGAAACCAAGGTCATGAGTGGTTACCTAAGAACTCACCTCAAAATCAAAAATGACCACACTAAAAGCTACCATCGCGACCGAGGTGGATGAAGGAGGCCAAAGTGCAGTTTCTCTGCACAGTGGGATTTCGGGAAATGACCTCCAAGACGTCCAGGTGCCTGTCCTAGGTGAGTAAATCATGCCCTGCACCCCCAGGGCCCGAGAGACTCCTCCCCAAAAGGGCGTGGCCATCCAGAGGCGCGAATCCTGACACCCTGCCCACTTCCGGCCAGGGGCTTTAAAAGCACACTGCAGCGCCCTGGAGTTCAGTGGGATTCTCCCAGTCGCTGGATCTCAGCCTCTGCAGCTGCCCAGATGCTGCAAGCACACAGCTCCAGGGCCCACGTTCCACATTCTGGGTCTCCTGCCAGCAACTACCCTTCTGTCCAGCTCCGGCCATCTGACGACTCTTCAGGACCCGAGACTCTCACAACTGAAATCTACTTCCGCGAGAAGATGGAATCCTTCCCCCAAACCGTTGAGGAACTTGAGGAGTTTCTGCGAGTCTTCTCTGAGCCTGGTAACAACCAGCTGAAAACCCCAGCTGAGCCAGAGCCACAGCCTTGCACACCTCTGACTGCCCCTGTGGAGGAGAGGCTGTGTGGGGCAGCCCAGGGGCAAGTGAGGACTTCGGAATGCTGTAGCATTCCTGGGACAGCAGGAACTCCTCCTGGTGAAGCCATGGGTTTGCCCCTTGGAGCACCAAGGGAGTCTGTTGCTGGGAGCCTGCCAGTTGTGTCTCCTGATCAGGTGAACCCCTCAGCAGGCTCTCAGATAGCAGGTGTCATTGAAACCATGAAGAAACTACTCCACGACTGCCTGACTGAAAGCAAGGTGACCGTCTCCAATCAAGGCAGCCTGATGAAGACCCCAACTCCTGTCCCTGAAGAACAGCAGACAAGTCTGAAAGGAGGCCATGCAGGGACCCTCAGTGGTCACCCAAGCCCAACTGAAGGCCATCCAGTTACTTCCATGGGTGACCCAGCTATCTGTGGGGGTCAGAAGATGACACTCGGTGGTGACCAGACCTCCTACTGGAATCAGTTGACAACTTCCAATGGCCAGAATATTCACAGAAGTCATGTGACAACCTTCCTTGGAGACCAGACAAACTATGGGGGTCAGATGGCAGCCTCCAGTGGACACTCGACTCTCTATGAGCATCAGATGACTACCTCCAGTGGTGACCAGATCCTCTATGGGGGTCAGATGACAACCTCCAGTCAGAACCAGACCCTCTATGGGGGTCAGATGACATCTCTCAGTGGTGACCAGAGCCTGTATGGGGGTCAGATGACAAACTCCAGTGGTGACCAGATCCTCTATGGGGGTCAGATGACAACCTCCAGTCAGAATCAGACCCTCTATGGGGGTCAGATGACATCTCTCAGTGGTGACCAGAGCCTGTATGGGGGTCAGATGACAAACTCCAGTGGTGACCAGATCTTCTATGGGGGTCAGATGACAACCTCCAGTCAGAACCAGACCCTCTATGGGGGTCAGATGGCATCCCCCAGTGGTGACCAGACTCTGTATGGGGGTCAGATGGCATCCCCCAGTGGTGACCAGTCCCTCTATGGGGGTCAGATGACATCTCTCAGTGGTGACCAGACCCTGTATGGGGGGCATATACCAACACCCAGTGGTGTCCAGACCCTGTATGGTGGTCAGATGACAACCTCCAATCAGGACCAGTCCCTGTATGGGGGTCAGATGAGAAGCTCTAGTGGTGACCAGATCTTCTATGGGGGTCAGATGACAACCTGCAGTCAGGATCAGACCCTGTATGGGGGGCATTTGCCAACTCCCAGTGGTGACCAGACCCTGTATGGGGGTCAGATGGCATCCCCCAGTGGTGACCAGATCCTATATGGGGGTCAGATGACAAACTCCGGTGGTGACCAGACCTTCTATGGGGGTCAGATGACAACCTCCAGTCAGGATCAGATCCTTTTTGGGGGGCATTTGCCAACTCCCAGTGGTGACCAGACCCTGTATGGGGGTCAGATGGCATCCTCCAGTGGTGACCAGACCCTGTATGGGGGTCAGATGACAACCTCCAGTCAGGATCAGACCTTCTATGGGGGTGAGATGACAGCCCCCAGTCAGGACGAGAATCTTACTTCCCAGATGATGTCCAGTGCTACTAATGTGACCTCCCATGGGGGTGAATTCCTACACCCCTCAAGTTCATCTTCGGCCCAAGGACAACATCCGGAATGCATTTCCACCTCGGGTTTGGGCCAAGGACGACTCCCAGGAAAGAACTCACACCTGAAGACCCAGAGGCAGTGGTGCCCTAAGAAGCCTTCCGTTCTGAAGCCCTACGTCTGCCCTTATGAGGACTGTGACAAGTCTTACACAAAGTCTTTCCACCTCAAAGTTCACCTGAGGAGACACACTGGGGAGAAGCCCTATGCTTGCAACCACCCTGGATGCCCGTGGAAATTTTTCCGCCTGGATGAGCTCAAACGGCACAAGGTAAAGCACAGTGGCAAGCGGCCCTACATGTGCATGAAGTGCGACAAAAGCTTTTCAAGATTGGCTTACCTGAAGCAGCATGAGAGAGTGCACAATGCATCTCCACCCAGCAGTGACACTTGAAGGTCCAGGAGGATATATATTCCCTACTAAACTTTTATCTTCTTCCTATCCTGAACTTTGTCAACACATAGTATATGCTTAATGTAATTTGTAAATGTTGAGAATAGAAATAATAAAACATGATATATTTACCATATAAGATAAGGAAGGATTATTTTTCAAATGTGGATTATTTTAACTTGACACACCTGGAGGGGACCGCAGTTGAAGAATTGCTTCCACTGGATCGGCCATGGCCATTTCTGTGAGGCATATATTTTCTTGACTACTGAGTGATGTGAAGGACCCAGCCCACTGTGGGTGATGCCAACACTGAACAGGTAGTCCTGGTTTGTATAAGAAAGTAGGCTGAGCACAGTGACCGGCCTGTAAGCAGCTGTCCTTCCTGGTCCCCGCCTTAAGTCTGTCCCTACCTTCAGGAATGTTGCATTGTAACCCGGGAGTTGTAAGGCGAAATGGAACCCTTTTCTCGCCCCAAGTGTTTGGTCAGTATTTTGTCAGAACAGAAAGCTAACTATAAATTTTTGGTATTGATTTGCACTGAATGGCAACAAAATCAAAAATATTAAGACACCCCTGAAATTATTATAATACAATAAGTTTCATTTTTTTCTACACACACATTTTTCTGCCATGAATTTTGTTAGCCTTTATAGACTCATAATTTTATTCCAGTTATTTTGGCAGTCTAGGTACTATAAAAACATGAACAAATTCTATTAACTGAAATGTCTGTTGTATTTGGTTTTAAAGTTCCCTTT
Organism: Eospalax fontanierii; assembly: GCA_035773235.1. Classification (NCBI taxonomy): domain Eukaryota; kingdom Metazoa; phylum Chordata; class Mammalia; order Rodentia; family Spalacidae; genus Eospalax; species Eospalax fontanierii. Next base: position 7,181,114 of record CM069531.1, read on the forward strand.
GCAGGATATAATAGAGCTTATATCTTGAAGTTATCCCTTATTTCCAAGACTTATTCAGTATGGGAAAACTGGGTTATGCCATACATTATTCTAAATAAACTCTGTTAGTTGCTCATTGTTATTAATCTCAGTTTATAGGTCAAGGTATTGAGATTCTACATAACCTACTGGAGGGTTAATAGACAGTAAGGAATGAGGCCAGGATTATAGAAAGGTTTTTTACTCTACTAAAAGATTATTTCAGATTTCATTATCTCACCCTTAAACTAGTGTTTTAGCAAGATGACAGACGTTCAGCAAGTGGCCAACTAAAATTATGTAGCTGAGGAAAGTGGCCACAAAGTTGCTACCAATTTCTCTGAAAAAAAAGGGGGGGCTTTCCTTAGAATAATGAATACTACATATTCAAACTGAAAATTCTATGAATGAAGTTTCTTTATTCTTTAATTATGTATTCTATACCCTTTCCTTTCCCCCAGGAGTCAGTATACACAGATTAGACCATGACTTTAAAAACGTTTTCATTGTTAGATGATTTTTCTTCAGAGTTTATGAGGAAAGTGCACAACAAGACTGTCTTCTAGGCTATATGCTCAGACATAGGTTGGTGGGACTTAATATTCAAGTGAATGGGGTCAGAAATGAAGGCTTTAAAGTTATTATTAATATTATTTGGGGCTGGTGAGATGACTCTGTGGATAAAGATACTTTCCCCAAAACCTGACAACATGAGTCCAACATGTTAGAAGGAGACAACTGACTGTCCCTGCTTACCTACAAATGGATGCTAGGACACAGGTGCACCTGCACACACTTAAAATAGTTTTGACTGAGTACAATGTGATGACTTCGTGCATGAATCCAGTGATAAGCTATGTGTTCATCATCTCACTTTCTTATCTTTTATATGGTGCAATATTTGAGATTTATTCTTTTATTTATGTTGGAAAAAAAACATTAAGTTATCATTGACTATACTCACCAGATCACAAAGCCTGTTTCTCTTGCCTCTGAAAATTTGTACCCTATCATCAAAAATTCTTCATTGCTCTCTCCCTTAACCTATCATCGTCTCTACTTCTGAGTCCAAATTCGAAATATTTCATATGTGAGTGAGCCATGCAGTACTGTCTTTTTTTACTCCAAACTTTTTTTTCGATTAGCACAATAGACTCCAGATTCGTCCACTGTGTTACAAAGGACAAGATCCACCCTCTTTTAGCTGGCCCAATAGTTACCTATTACCCATTAACATATATGGGTTCTTTACCCATTCATACATTAACAGACATAGATTGTTTCACAGCTTGATGAAAACCGGCTAGTGTGAATAATACCGCATCAAATATGTGAATACAGAAGCCCTTTGACATACCAGTTTCAGATCCTTTAGCTATACACCCAGGACTAGAATTTCTGGATCTTATAAGTGCTATTCTTAGCTTTTTTGAGGGACCTCCATACTGATTTCCATAATGGCTTTTCTATTTACATTCTCATCAACACTGCACTCTGTTGATTGTTTATGATGAAGAGATTCTGTGTTTTGGTGCTATCCCATTTCTCTCTCTCTCTCTCTTTCCTCTCTCCAGGTTCTTTCTATGTAGCTCTGGCTGGGACTTCCAGAACTTTGTTAAAATGGAAGGACATGTTGTTATCTTTTTCTTCTTTTATAAAATTTATTTAGGGGCTGGAGAGATGGCTTGGCAGGTAAGAGCACTGTCTTCTCTTGCAGAGAACCAGGGTTTACTTCCCAACACCCATATGTCCTGTCCAAGGCACTGGACACTTCTGGCCTCCATAGGGCACTGCACACAAAGGTGCACTTAATACATGCAGACAGAAACATTCATACACATGAAATAAGAATAAATAAAAATTTGTAAAAAATATTTAATGTTCACATGTGCGTATAATTTAGTTGAGTCAAACACACCCTCCACGCCGTCCTCCCAGTTGCTCCCCTCCTCCCCATGTTTTCTCCTTCTTTTAAAAAAAAGACCCACTGACTCCAAGGAGTGCTGCTTGTATGTGTGTGGGTGAAGACCATCTATTGGAGCGTGGACAGCCTCTCAGTATCCATCAACTGACAACAGCCCCTCAGATATGAGGGGGTCTTCACCAGCCCTTCTCCCAGTGCTGAGATTTTGATTGGCTTGATCTTGTCCAGTCTTGTGCCATGGACTCCTACTCACTGAGTTCATATGTGAACCTGTGGTTATGTCTGGAAAACATTGCCTTACTGCAGAGATATACTTTCTTTGTCTTTTACTGTCTTTCCATCCCCTCTTTGGAGATGCTCCCTGAGCCTTGAGGGGAGTAAGCATGACAGAGATATCTCAAGAGCACTTCACAGACTCTTATTCTTGGCAGATTGATGGGTTGTGGGTGTCTGTATTAATTACAGTTACTTCAAAAAGCAGCTTCTCTGAAGAGGGTTGAGAAATGCTTTTAGCTCTGAGAATAAGGATGAGCATTTAGGGGGCAGTTTATTAATATGTCCATTTAGCAAATAATGGTAGTAGGTTTTCCTCTAGAACCTATGACATTTCTGGTCTTGGATTAAGGTTTCACAGTGTGCCACTGAGAATGAGGTGAGCTAAGGGGTTTCCAGGTATGGTCTTCACTGTGTGGAAGTAAGTTCCTGCTACAGCTAATCTCTTGAGGGGTTTATCTTGAAATGGTGTTGAATTCTGTCTGTTTTCCACCCCCTGCATCCACTGAGAGAGTAATATGAATTTATCTTTTGTTTTATGTGTAACATTTATTGATTTGCATGTGTTGAACCATCCTCAGATTCTTGAATACATCATTTGATCATGAGGAATGAGTCTTTAACTTTTTTGTGAATTTAGTTTGCAAATATTGTGTGGATTTTAGAATCTATATTCTTCAAAAAGTTTATTGTTCCTTTATACTATTTTTGTCTGGCTTTAGCATCAGAGTAATACTAAATTAGTAATCCTAAAATTAGTTTAGACACTAGGCATGGTGGCACATGCCTTAATCCCAGCACTGGGGAGGCAGAGGAACGCAAATCTCTGTAAGATGGAGGCCAGCCTGGTCTACCTAGTGAGTTCCAGGCCATCTGGGGACATGGGAGAACCCGTCCAGAAAGAAATAAATATAAATAAATAGATAAGTAAATAAATAAATAGTAAGTTAGTTTAGAAACTTCCATTTCAATTGTTTCAGAAGAGTTTGAGAAGTCCTATTAGCTTTTCCTTTCATGTTTGACAGAACTCAGCAGTGAAGCCAACCAGTTCTGGGCTTTTTTGACAGAAGAATGAATTTTTATTACTGATTCAGTCTCTTAATTGGTCACTCTTTTTTTTTTGGAGACAAGTTCTCCCTATAGTGCCAAACCTGAAACTTATATAGATCAGGCTGGCCTCAATCTAACAGAAATCTGAATTCCTCCTCCTCCGAAGTGCTGGGATTAAAGGCCTGCACCACCATGCCTGGCAGACTTCCTGTTTCTTTGCAATTCAGTCTTGGTAAATTGTATGTGTTGAAGAATTTTCCGATTTGCCAGGTTGCTCACAGCAGTTAGTTTCTTAGGAGCCTTTGCATTTCAGTGATCTCAGCTGCAATGTGTTCTCTTTCATTTCTGGCCTTGTTTCTTTGCGTAGTGTCCCTTTCCTAGTTCATCAAGTTTACCTTTTATTTTAAAAAGATCAGTATTTGCTGGGTGTGATAGTGCACACATAACATTAAATTTAAAATTAATTGATTAAAAAATAAAGAGAATAAAGCAAACTTCCCTCCTAGAACTGACTCCATCGTGTGTTACAGTTCTCTTCATTTATCTCAAGATATTGGTTAATTTTTTGTTTTTGTGTTTTGAGACTGTGTCCCCCAGTTGACCCAGATGAGTTTGGCTTAGAAAAGGACAAGTTTGTATCCAGAAAAATGTCTCGTCTTCTCTCAGCACTCTCAATTTCACTCAGAAATTTCATCACTGAAGGAAAAAGCAGATAGCCACATAAAACAGGGTGGCTAAGCATAAGAAACCCACCACAAAGGAAGACAGCGAGAGAAGGCAGGAACAACTGCAGGTATCAATCCATATATTCACGTGATCCTGCAAATTTTAATTAGGAGAAATAAGCATATAATAGTAAAGCATGAAATAGACGAAAATTTAAATCATATAAAAATATGTGTAAACAAAATGATATTCAACAATGTCTCAAAAAGAAATTGAAGCCGGTTTGGTGGAACCACCTTTAATCCTAGCCCTCTGGAGGCAGAGGCGGGAGCAGCTCTCTGTGAGATCAAAGCCAAACTCATCTGGGTCCAGAAAAAGGAATGAAGAAATAACAGGTGCCTAGAAATATCACAGGGTAGTCAAAAAACTCAGATTGTTCCCAGTGAAACAGAATCTTAAAGCATAATTCCGCAGGCCTGACTGACACAGTGATACACAGGATTTCTCAGGACGCATATTGCAGAAACACTTGGGAACAGACTGGGCTGTTGTTAGAATTGAAGGTTGTTCAAATTGGAAGTTAATAAATGCTAAAGAAATATACCACTAAAACTGTGTAACAAGTATTATAACTAAAAACTTGTTGGTACGTTTTTCCATGCTGTTTAAATTTGTGAAGAAGGGTTCATTTTATATTTGGAACGACTCCTTCATAATCTCATAAGTTTTGTTTCAATTTGTTAAATACTTCATTTAAATATCCCCATTCTCAATTTTGCCTCATTGCTCTAATAGCTTCATTGTATCATACAAAACATTTCTTCTCCTTGACATTTAGTGTCTTCAAATAATATCCAACAGCCCATTAACTCTCTTTTTAGCTTCTGCTCAGTCAAGCTGTGCATAATTAACTCCTTTAATCTTTTCTTTGAATTACTCTTTCTATTTTCTTAATCAGTTTGTGGCACATTTTCTGAAGCTTCTTTCTTTTACTGGCATTTGTTAAGCTGTGTTACATGTGGCATTATAGGTATATTACAAAAGCATGCACAATACATTTGATTAAGTACTCTACAGAGTATCCATGGAGCCATTTAGAACAGCAGCAGGCAAAGTGACACTTCCCACATAACCTCTGCAGGCAACCAAAGAGAAAGAGATGAAGAGTCCATGGGTTCCCTCAAGTCACTGGGAAGGCCAACCATGCAGCCATGACTCAGATATAACAAGGGTTTTAATTAGAAACAGTTACACTTTTGTCAGAAATGCCTGTCTATACTCCACAGTCCAGAAGAAAACTTTAATAGCTTTAGAAAGACAGTAGCAAAGACACAGAGGCAGGGATAAAAATCCCAGACCCTGAGAGAGGATGTCAGGATACACATTTTCATCTTGATTTGCTTAAGGAGAAGAGGCAGGCTGGAGAGCTGACTAAGGGCATTTGCTGCTCTTGCAGAGACCTGGGTTCAGTTCTCAGCACCCCTAACTTCTGGCCACCACGGGCATTGTATGCACACGGTGCTGTGACATTCATGCAGGCAAAACACGCATACACACAAATTTGAAATAAGGTTTTTCTTAAAACGAGAATTAATATACACTACATGAGAATGATGTGCAGGTTTTCCACTTGCAAACTTCATCACACTTTTTGATGTTATTGTTGAGCCTTCTGATCTGTATACCAGTGAGATTAAGCTCCCCAAAGGAAGAAACAAGTCTAGCTGAGTTCCTAAGACAGACACGCAAATTAAGAGCATTTCTTGAACGAGTGAGTGACATGAGAGGGAGTTCGGTCCAGTCATTTCCCTCCCTTTGCCGCTCAACCCGTCAAAGGTGTAAGTGACCTCCATTTCAGGAGAACCGGTGTATCCTTTAACCAAATTTATAATGCTCTTCCACGAACTTGCTAGAATTCTTATGTGTCCTGTGCTGTGGAAATGGAAAACATGACATCTAAAACCTAGGACGAAGGTTGAAGTACAAAATGAATTGCACAGTAAACGTCGGGACAGGTCAAGGAAGGGAGAGACAGATTTTGAATTGCAGCACTAGGAATATAATCTGCCTTAAAGACTTTTATTTAACCTTACAACCAAAAGAGAAATCAGAGAAATGCATTTGGGGAAAAGTGGGTCTTATTTATAGTATAATAATACTTTCAACAATGTGTACTTTTACTTTTGCTGCTATTCAATACAAATTAATATCAATAAAAAATCAAATAACAAGGGGCTAGAGGGATGGCTCAGCAGTTAAGTGCACTGGTTGTTGTGCTAGAAGACCTGGGTTCTAATGCCAGAATACACATGACAGCTAACAACCACACATAAGTCAAGTTCCAGTAACACTACACCCTCTTCTGATCTCAAAGAGCATGCATGACACTTACACACATGAGGGCAATACACTCAGAAACATAAAAATAAGAAATTCATTATTTATAATTTTTATAAATAATATAGAACATCTACTACATGTTGACAAACTCAGGATACAAAGACTATAAATCATTAGCAGGCAATAAAAAATATACAGTGAAAAAATGGGAATATATTTCCCAATATATTTCCTCCTGGACCTTCAAGTGTCACTGCTGGGTGGAGATGCATTGTGCACTCTCTCATGCTGCTTCAGGTAAGCCAATCTTGAAAAGCTTTTGTCGCACTTCATGCACATGTAGGGCCGCTTGCCACTGTGCTTTACCTTGTGCCGTTTGAGCTCATCCAGGCGGAAAAATTTCCACGGGCATCCAGGGTGGTTGCAAGCATAGGGCTTCTCCCCAGTGTGTCTCCTCAGGTGAACTTTGAGGTGGAAAGACTTTGTGTAAGACTTGTCACAGTCCTCATAAGGGCAGACGTAGGGCTTCAGAACGGAAGGCTTCTTAGGGCACCACTGCCTCTGGGTCTTCAGGTGTGAGTTCTTTCCTGGGAGTCGTCCTTGGCCCAAACCCGAGGTGGAAATGCATTCCGGATGTTGTCCTTGGGCCGAAGATGAACTTGAGGGGTGTAGGAATTCACCCCCATGGGAGGTCACATTAGTAGCACTGGACATCATCTGGGAAGTAAGATTCTCGTCCTGACTGGGGGCTGTCATCTCACCCCCATAGAAGGTCTGATCCTGACTGGAGGTTGTCATCTGACCCCCATACAGGGTCTGGTCACCACTGGAGGATGCCATCTGACCCCCATACAGGGTCTGGTCACCACTGGGAGTTGGCAAATGCCCCCCAAAAAGGATCTGATCCTGACTGGAGGTTGTCATCTGACCCCCATAGAAGGTCTGGTCACCACCGGAGTTTGTCATCTGACCCCCATATAGGATCTGGTCACCACTGGGGGATGCCATCTGACCCCCATACAGGGTCTGGTCACCACTGGGAGTTGGCAAATGCCCCCCATACAGGGTCTGATCCTGACTGCAGGTTGTCATCTGACCCCCATAGAAGATCTGGTCACCACTAGAGCTTCTCATCTGACCCCCATACAGGGACTGGTCCTGATTGGAGGTTGTCATCTGACCACCATACAGGGTCTGGACACCACTGGGTGTTGGTATATGCCCCCCATACAGGGTCTGGTCACCACTGAGAGATGTCATCTGACCCCCATAGAGGGACTGGTCACCACTGGGGGATGCCATCTGACCCCCATACAGAGTCTGGTCACCACTGGGGGATGCCATCTGACCCCCATAGAGGGTCTGGTTCTGACTGGAGGTTGTCATCTGACCCCCATAGAAGATCTGGTCACCACTGGAGTTTGTCATCTGACCCCCATACAGGCTCTGGTCACCACTGAGAGATGTCATCTGACCCCCATAGAGGGTCTGGTTCTGACTGGAGGTTGTCATCTGACCCCCATAGAGGATCTGGTCACCACTGGAGGTAGTCATCTGATGCTCATAGAGAGTCGAGTGTCCACTGGAGGCTGCCATCTGACCCCCATAGTTTGTCTGGTCTCCAAGGAAGGTTGTCACATGACTTCTGTGAATATTCTGGCCATTGGAAGTTGTCAACTGATTCCAGTAGGAGGTCTGGTCACCACCGAGTGTCATCTTCTGACCCCCACAGATAGCTGGGTCACCCATGGAAGTAACTGGATGGCCTTCAGTTGGGCTTGGGTGACCACTGAGGGTCCCTGCATGGCCTCCTTTCAGACTTGTCTGCTGTTCTTCAGGGACAGGAGTTGGGGTCTTCATCAGGCTGCCTTGATTGGAGACGGTCACCTTGCTTTCAGTCAGGCAGTCGTGGAGTAGTTTCTTCATGGTTTCAATGACACCTGCTATCTGAGAGCCTGCTGAGGGGTTCACCTGATCAGGAGACACAACTGGCAGGCTCCCAGCAACAGACTCCCTTGGTGCTCCAAGGGGCAAACCCATGGCTTCACCAGGAGGAGTTCCTGCTGTCCCAGGAATGCTACAGCATTCCGAAGTCCTCACTTGCCCCTGGGCTGCCCCACACAGCCTCTCCTCCACAGGGGCAGTCAGAGGTGTGCAAGGCTGTGGCTCTGGCTCAGCTGGGGTTTTCAGCTGGTTGTTACCAGGCTCAGAGAAGACTCGCAGAAACTCCTCAAGTTCCTCAACGGTTTGGGGGAAGGATTCCATCTTCTCGCGGAAGTAGATTTCAGTTGTGAGAGTCTCGGGTCCTGAAGAGTCGTCAGATGGCCGGAGCTGGACAGAAGGGTAGTTGCTGGCAGGAGACCCAGAATGTGGAACGTGGGCCCTGGAGCTGTGTGCTTGCAGCATCTGGGCAGCTGCAGAGGCTGAGATCCAGCGACTGGGAGAATCCCACTGAACTCCAGGGCGCTGCAGTGTGCTTTTAAAGCCCCTGGCCGGAAGTGGGCAGGGTGTCAGGATTCGCGCCTCTGGATGGCCACGCCCTTTTGGGGAGGAGTCTCTCGGGCCCTGGGGGTGCAGGGCGTGATTTACTCACCTAGGACAGGCACCTGGACGTCTTGGAGGTCATTTCCCGAAATCCCACTGTGCAGAGAAACTGCACTTTGGCCTCCTTCATCCACCTCGGTCGCGATGGTAGCTTTTAGTGTGGTCATTTTTGATTTTGAGGTGAGTTCTTAGGTAACCACTCATGACCTTGGTTTCTAGAAGTAATCGGCAGCTGGACTGCGCATATTTCAGCTCTTTGAAAGTTGTAATTTAATCAGAATTTCTTTCAGTCTAAAATGCTGAGAACTCAAATAAATCACGTTAGAAATAAAAAGGAGAGTTTGTGTGTAGCTTTCAAGGTTTTGTTGTCATTTTATGTTATTTTATACAGGGTCTCCCTGCAGCTCCAGTTGGCCTGCAACTTGCTAGTCGACCACTAGGTCTCCATTGCTTGGAGGTTCGCTTCTCTTTGCCTCACGGTTGAGTGATTAAAGGCGTGTGCCAGCACTGCCAGCCCCAGATTTGAGGCTTTTTTATGTGTTGACTGATTTAGTTTTGAATCAGGGTCTCTGTGCAGGCCAGATAAGAGTCAATGTCTCAGTTTTGCCTGCCTCCACCTAGCCTTACAGTCAGGTGCCACTGTGCCTGAAGGTCTTGTTTGTTTATTTGTTTCTTTGTTTTGTTTTCCAGCATGTAATAGTGTGCTGGCTGGGCTGGCCTCAGCCGCAGGGTCATGCAGTGCTTCCTGCTCAACCTCCTGTCGAGGCCCCGTTTACTCCAGGTGACATTAGCTGGTATTTCTTGTGGTTTGAGACAGGGTCTAACCTCATACACCAAATTGGCCTCCAGTTTGGCACTCATCCTTCTGCCTGTGTTTCCAGTGGGCTGGTATTGGAGGCGTGTGTCACCAGGCCCAGTCCATGTTGGCAGTTTTTGATCTTCATCTTTTCCCAGTTCCAAGACTATTTCACCCCAGCAGGGACTGGCCCTCCTGGAGTCACATGTGTGATCTCTGACCCCTGTCATATTGCTCCAAGCCTATGCTTGGCTCCCCGGACCTCTACCTAGCCGTCCCCATAACCTCTGCTTTTGCAAGGACCAGTGCTGTCCAAGGACACTCGCCTGACCTCTGGTCTCTACAGTTCTTCACCAAGGCCAATTCTGCACTCTTCCTTGAGTTGTGTGGGCCTTTAACTCTTCCCATAGAAGTTCTAGGCTTCTAAGAACCAAGCTGTGATGCTCACCAGACTGAGTGCGGGCATGGCAGGGGCTGTCAGGGCCCAGCCAGGATTCCTTTCCAAAGCAGTGTGGCAGCTCAGAAAGTGACTTATGAAAATGAATGCTTTGGATTTCTGTCTTCCAACTTCCCCTTTGAAGAAACAGCCCATTAATTGTACAAAATAATGACTCCATGTTCACACCTGTATCATATTTTAAAATAGGTATTGCAATGATAAAATGATGTATCCATAGAATAAAAGAAAAGAATATTCCCAAGCTTCCTATGTATATTACTTACCCTGGTCTGAAAATAACAGTTTAAACACTTTTTTGAATATTAAGAAGTAAACTACAGGAAGGTGTAACAACTTTCAATTAATCACCTGTTTAATTAAAAATAAGTAAGAAGGCATCTCTTCAAATGAATGTCTCTAAATGTCTGTGTTTCCATGGTAACTCTCTTTTTCTCCCAGTCTCCTAACAAATTTGATGATCAATATTTTATGAAAATTGTTTTTATGGAAATTTGAATTTATTCACCCTTTTCCAGCTCTCAATGTCCACCTTTCTGACAGGTAAGCCAAACATTTAGACTTTCTTGGCCAAGACGAACCTCGAATAGGCAGCACTCGGGGCTGTTTGCACATGCTTCGTTATCCGCGTCTCCTTTTACCAGCTCACAACCCCCCCAGCTTCCCGCCTTGGGCACCTCTCCCTGAGCCATTCTCCTGAGCACTGACAGCCCCCTCCCCAGGCTTGCAACATCTGTCTCCTCCACCCTCAGATTCTTTCCTTTGTGTAGTTAAGGACTATATATAGTAACAGGAACACCATGAACACACACCAACTAAAAATCCCAACAGACCTTTACTTCTGTTGAAAAAAAAAGATGCCTGTAGAGACAGTAACCGCTCTGGTTCCCGTCACGGTGACTGCATGCCTCCTGGTAGATTTCCTGCACTGAAGTGAATGCCTGTGGCAGGATTGGGAGTAGGAGGAGGCACTTGCCCCCCAAAGAATTATTTCTTCACACACACACACACACACACACACACACACACACACACGAAAGCATTCAAATATATAAATGTGATATAAGAAGACATGCAGTATATATCATGGCAGAAATTTGCAAGAACAAGAAAGTATATCCAATTTTTTTAAACAAAGATTTTTTTATTTTAGTTTTAGTTTTATGTATGTGTGTGTGTGGAGGTATGTGTACGTGAGTGCAGGTGCTGGAGAACGCCAGAAGAGGGTGTCTCCTGGAGGTACTAGATGATTCAGTTGTAAACTGACTATGAAATTTAAACATTATGTTTAATTTTCTCCTAGAAGATTTTTTTTCTAATCCAGATTTTCAGTTACCCCAAACCAAAGTTACCTTGATATACATTGTGTAACCCTGGCACTCATCTTATTTCAGTATATACACACATAACCAGAGCCCCCAGCCATAAAGGCATAGCTTGGTCCAGTTGCTCACCCACATTGTAAGAAAAATGACATAAATATATAAAATAGAGAAAATGAATTATTTGCAGCTTTAGCCTAAACCAGGGAGAGAGCTCTTCTTCATTTGCATCTCTGGTGTTCCTATAAAACAGTTCTTCATTTTATAGAAATCACAAAACAAAACCCAGGAAACAGGCATATGTAGATTTAGCTCTGTGCCCAGCCTGGCTCTGCTCCCAGCATAACGTCATCATCAGGGACTGGAGCTGAAAATTATAATACTCTCTATAAAAAAACCCTTATTTTGAGGGAGTGCCACTGCACTCCCTTTCAGAGATGTGTGTGTGTGTGTGTGTGTGTGTGTGTGTGTGTGTTCGTCCTCACTAGACTTGAATTGTTTTCCTTTTATGTTTTTGTTTATGTGTTTTTGAGTCCTGCTATTTAGCTCAGGTTTCCCTGGAATTCTAGAACTCCCGTGTAGCACAGGTTGGCCTTTATCTCACAACAGTCTTCTTATCTCAGCCTCAAATGCTGGGATTACAGACAAACCCCCAGACCCAGTTTAGACTTGAGTTCTCAGAGAACAGGGAATGTAAGCCATTTATCTCCACACTGCTGGTGTCCAAATATAATGTGCACTCAATGAATGTATGAATTTTACCAGGAAAGTCAGAATTCTAACTCATAAGAGCCATCCATAAATTAGTATAACACAAAAATAATTGTAGCAAACGCCAAACACAAATGGAAAAAAAAATACAGAATGAAAGAATGATCACTAGGAATTAACACTGCAATGATTAAGAAAGTTGCTGTATAAGATGGTGACAGCTTGGGTTGTGCTTTGAAGATTGCTAGGCTTTCATCACATAGAAATAGGGCACACAACACTTTCAGAATAGGGGAAACATGGTGAGTGGCATTATTTGAACAAGAGGAAATAGAAGATGACACCCCCCCACACACAAGATATGGCTCAATTGGACAGTGAAGACGCAGAGTGGGACTAGTGCTGTAATGCTGGCTAGAGCTATGGGTCAGAGCTTGACTACAGTGAACTTTATGACCGAGCTGAAACCACGTAAGAACAGAGCACAGAGTAGCCCTATCTGGAGAGTGTGCTTAGAGCACAGCTGATTCCACCTGCTCACTGCCAAACCATCCTCACTGTGTTTATCTGTAAGGTGCCAATTCTCCTGGCAGCTGTTTATAGAATTCAAATTTTTATGCAATATGACTATCTTAGAATTAATGGAATTCTTATTTTGGATTTTATGGAAGCTATATCATTTCTATTGAATTTTGTGCATTTCATACAATATATCTTAATAATATTTAGACCCTGCCCCCCGCTCCCATCCACACTCTCTATATCCACCCATGGAATTTCATGCCTTCTGTCATAAATGTTAAGGCCTATGGAGTCAAGTTTCTGTACCCAGATAGATGTCCCTCCGTGTGCCTTCATCCACTAGTCTTGTCAGCCTATATAGTGTCACTCCCTTAAAGAGGATCAACTCTCATTATGAGAATTGAAAGACTCATTAGTGTCTTCTTTACCCCTTGTTTGATATTTTGTGAGCCTTGGGTGTAAAGGCTGCATTGTAGATGTGCCACTTAGGCATGGACAATTCACAGACAATATCTGTGTGTAACCAGCTGCAGTGCTCTGTAGTAGTCTCCATCTGGTGTAAAAGAAACTTCTTTGATGAGTGGTGACTGGGATACTTGACTGTAATTATTTTGCTTTTAGTAAGAAGTTACATTACCCTAGGAATGTGACAACCCTGGGGATGTCTCTAAGATCTATGACCTCTACATCCATGTGTGTTTGGCTATGATTATAGTACCACACATGAGTTTCCTCCCACTGAGTGGACTCTAAGACCAAGGTAGCCATTAATTGGCCCCAAGATAAAAATATCACTACTGCACCAGTGTTGAATGCTGTGTCAGTCACTGATGTGGTTATTTGGTCATGAAGCTGGTGTTGGACCATCAATTGATGCTCTCCCTTGGCTGCATGTATAGTGCTCTGCAGAGCTAAGAGAGCTAGCCTTCAGGGGAAGGTGAAGTAGCTTTTGGGTCAGTTCCAGCTCCATTGCTCCAAATTGATGTCTGAGGTACGTCCTGTCTTAAGCAGTAGGGTCTTACTTCAAGTTCTGGGAGACAGTCAAGGGCTGTGGCAATAGCCTGTGTAATTTTGGACCACCCTGGACAACAACTCAAAGGAAGGTTTCTCTCATCTGGTACTGTTTCTTGTAGTGCAGCCTTCAGCTATGCACATGGACTCGCATATCTCTCAACTCTCATTAATGAAGCTCCCACATGCAACAAAGGGCCAGTAACACAAAAGGTCACAAATGGCAAAATCACAGAGATTAGGTAGAGATTAGATGAAGAATGTGGGTCCCTGGACAGGACTCACTCCTTTATTACTCACTCAGGGCACAGGGACCATTGAAGAAGAGGGGGTGGAAAGATTGTAGAGCCAGTAAGGAGGACTGTGACCATATGGAAATAGAATCCTACAAGCTCCTGAGACCCTTCTCATAGGAACCTACAACAATCGTCTCAGCATGCTCCGAGACCCAGATAGACTCAAGCAGACAAAAACCCACCATGGCACTGGGGAAATGGGGAACAGACCCCCACCTTTGCTTAAGAAATATTGGCAAGTGATTACTGTTGGGTGAGGATGAACTAGTCTTCCTGAAGTGAGGGACTCTGGGTAGGCTGACTAGACTTCAGTGGATGATCCTGCACTGAGGTCACTTGGCACTAACTTGCCACAATAGACCTTAACACAGAAGAAAGAATGTATGGATTCCAGTTAGGGCTATGGGGAGGCTGTCAGTGGGGAAAGGGTATAAAGATGATTAGGGTTGATTGAGATGTTCTGTATGAAACACACAATGATTCACTTAAAAAAATTTTAAAAGAGGATCAACTCTCTTCCACCCAGCAGTAATCACCAAGTAATGCATTTTTGTAATAAATATTTTTATTACTTTTTGAGAACTTCATACAATGTCCTTGATCACATTTCTTCCTACTCAAGTCCCTCTTATATTCACCTCTACCTACGTACCCACCCAGCTTTGTATTCTGCTCCTTCTCCTCCTCCTCCTCTCCCTCCTCTTCCTCTCCCCTCTCCCTCCTCCTCCTCCTCCTCGCCCCTCTCCCTCCTCCTCTTCCTCCTCCTCCTTCTTTCCCTACTGAGTCCAGAATGCTCTTGGGTATGGAACCTGCCTTGGAATATTGTCCAAGGGTCATACCCTTAAAGAAATTGGATGCTTTCTGACCTAGAAGCTACTACATACCGACAGCCCCTCAGCTCAAAGTGGGGTCTCCTGCCACCTTCTCCCAGTCTATACTGAGACTTTGCCTCTTTTGAGTTTGCAGAGATCTTGGCATGCTGGGGCAAATGCTGTTGAGTTCATATGTGCAATGACCTGCTGTCTTGAAAACAATTTCCTTGTGGGCCTCCACCACCTCTGACTCCTACAGTTTTTCTACTTTCTCTTCCACAATGATCCCTGAACCCTGGGATCAAGGATGTGATATCAATGTCCCTTTAAGGCTGAGCTCCTTGTGGTCTCTTATTCTCTATGTAGTGATCAGTTATGAGTTTCTGAGATAATCACCTCAGACAAAGCTTCTTTGATGAAGGCTGAGAGATGCGCTACTCTATGGGCATAGCAATGAGTCATAAAACCTGGATATATCAAACAGAGAAGTCAAGAGAAATTCCTACTATTGTGTCTTTGGTATCCAATATAGTCGTATCTTTTCATTTACACTTTTGGGTGCTGACCTGGAACCTTCTTCCCTGCGGGCTAGCTTTCATAGTGCTGGAAGGTGCTGTGCATGCTTCTGGGGAAACAGTCTTCATCAGTCTTATCCAGTTGTGAACCCTGAGAACTGCAGCAATGACTGGTTTGGAAAACTATGTTCATTATTTCAATAGTGGCATGAATGTTATGGGAATAACATTTACTCTCTGCTTGGGTTTAAGGCCTGCACCTGTATCACAGTCAATAACCTGTGGCTAGATGGGTGACAGGCAAATAGAAAGGATCTATTTCTAATATTCTACTGAATGAACATAGTTTTAAAATTACTCCTAATGATTTATTAAAGCATAACTTTTATTTCAAGATATATAGCCAGTCTTTCAAGTGACGTCTATCTATAGTTAATAAGTGACCTACTTATTGTGTGATAGCGGAGAATGAAATGGAAAATGCCTGTGTTCTGATCTCATCTGAATATTCCATGCCCATTCTCATAGATCAGTCTTCAGAGTCTGTTATATTCAACCCCTCATTTTAGTTTATGTTAAAATGGTTTTATATATGCTTTATATTACAGAATATATTTAGGTAAATTTTTTTCTATATTTTCTTCTGCCATTGTTCAAAGTACATTAGTTAATATAAGAAAGCACACACTAGCTTATTCTGGAGGTGTAAGTTGATTATAAAACATGAAATTAACTTAATAAAAGAAAAATGGATCTTTAATGCATTTTTAATATCAGTTTCAAATTCAGAACTATGAAAGAATAAACTTTCAGGGGAAGAGTTGAGTGTCATTTGGTTTTCAAAATATGAAGTCACTACTTTCAAAACCTCATCAAGCCTTCATCACTATTTCAATAGTTGTAGCTACTGTTTCATTTCAACAATCATCACATGGCTCTCTCTGAGGAGGTTTTCCCTTTTAGATGCAGCCTCTCACAGGCTCACCAGCCCTGTTATAGCTAATTCCCAAGGCACTGACTTTCCATCTACGCCTGATATATGCCCTCATGTTGTGTAAGTTTAAAAATAAGAATGGCAGCTAAATTGTGTCTCTCATTGTACACTCAATCAAAAAAGTATTAAGTAAATAAATAAATAATAAGTAAAAATTCCTGTTAAATAACGAGAATAACCTTGTGAAGTTTCTATTAGTGAAGCGTCTGGGCTAAGACTCATAATTAAGCCTTTGGAACTGAGACCTGCACATTCCTACACACTGTGCTTCATGTGTTACCCCTCTAGAAGAAGAGATGGGAAGGGCGATTAGGAGCTAAAAGACAAAAGTCATTGGAAATCAGAAATTGGCATGAAACTGTTAATGTTTTAGCCATAATGAAGAAAATCAAATTGTGCTTCCAAGGCATATAGAAATCCAGCTGGGACTCTACATTTTCATTTACTAGTTTCTGAATGTTGACGTATCACATCTCCATTATCATTTCAACAAAGCTAGTGTCAAAGTGCATAGTTAAATTCAAAGGCAAAATCAGCAACGTTTGTACAATAGAAAGACTTCCAATCATTTCTTTCTTATGTTGAAAGATATTTTTAATCTTTGTATAATAAATTTGTATAATAATACTGCTAAACAAATTTATAACACTCCAGGCAAGCTTTCTCTTTTCATATAACCAATGACACGAGTCAATTATATAGTAGAAAATGAGATTAAAAGCCCATTAAACAGACAAGTAATTTGATAAAAGGAAAGATACCTCAGAGTATTCAATACATAGCCCTTTCTGAACACACACTGTCTCCATGACCTTAATGTACTTGGTTAATGTATAGTTAGGAAAGGTATAGTTAGGTAATGGAGAGTTGGAAAAGGCGTGGGATTTATCTCCTTACCCTAAAAAACAAGGAATCTGAGAACATTCATCACAGAAACAGAAAATGACATACTTAGTAAGAACTGGATGAGGTAATAAGCAAATCACTTACACATATTCCATGTTTGGGCATACAACTACATGTGAATTACTTCTACTTTTTGCTACTAATTTTTGTTGCTAGAAGAAGACAGCTAAAGAACATGGGATGAGCCACTTAACACAGCTGAAGATGGATAGGGTATTCCTAACATAAAGGCCATCATTAATGCACACAGGTTACTACAGGCTTCTCTTCAGGACCACAGTGCATTTTGCTATTTGTAGATAAGAGTTGGGACTCACTAAAGCATATGGTTCTGTTGTAACATTCTAATAACAATAGGTGAGCAAAGGCCAAAAAATCAATAACGTACCGTAACTTATCATTCCATGTATGTATGAGAAAAAAAGATTTCAGGGCTGGAGAGATGACTCAGCGGTTAAAGAGCACCAGCAGTCCTTTCAGAGGACCTGGGTTCGCTTCCCAGCACCTCCATGGAAACTAACAACCATGTTTAACTCCAGTTCCAGAGGATCCAAAGCCCTCTTCTGACTTCCATAGGCATTGTGTGACACAGGTGCACTTACATACATGCAGGCAATACATTCATACACATAGAATAAAAATAATAAATAAAATACTTTTTAAAAAGAAAAAAAAATAGATTTCAAAGTCCAAGGAAACAAAAACTCAAGAGGAAATGAATCAAGGAGACTCAGCCACTAGGTGGTCTATGAGGGAATGTGCTCGGCTACCACGTTTCCCTAACATTAACCCCCAGCAGGAAACTGAAGGGCAAGAGCAGCAGACCTGGGCGTTCTATCCTGGGCTCTGGGCTTGCCTTCATTTCCTCCTTTTCCTCTGTTCACTTTGTGAGCAGCCACGACCTTCCATCTTCACAGCTCTGCGGGGTGGCCTTCTCCTCAGCTTCGGCTCATTCGCAGTAATCATGTTTTACATCGCCTCCCTTCAGAGCTAGGACTCCCACTCTCACTGATTTCTTGGTGTCTCATCCACCATCAGTGCCTGATTTGTCCCGTCACACCAACCATGCTTCTGTAAGTGGTTTCCTCAGCAGCACCTCCTCATGTGCACCCTGTGGGGTGAGTTCTGACTTTGCTGCGTGTCTCACTGACAAAAAGTGGGGGATCTTTAAGTGAAACCCAAATGTGAACAAGTATGTCTAAGAAAACCAAATTCTGCTCAGTCGGACCTCACTTTTTGTTCACAGGTTATTCGTTACTCCCAGGAGTAAAGCACTGACTGAACTTTGAGTAACTCAACAGCCCATTGTTAATTCTGATTTTTTTTCGGTGCCATTATTATGTTCATTCAGTTTGGGGAGCTTGTCAAAGTTAGTCAGATGCCAACTTGACACAAACCTCGAGTCACTGGGTAGAGGAAATCTCAAGTGAAGAGTTTCCTTGATCAGATTGGCCTGTGGCCATGTCTGTCAAGCAGTATCTTAAATGCTAATGGATATAGCAGGGTCCAGCCTACTGTGAGCAAGTCCATTTCTGGGCAGGTGGGTCAGGGCTGTGTGTGAAAGGGAGCTGAACAAGCCAGAGGGAGCAAGCCAGTCAGCCACTTTCTTCCTTGGTCTCTCCTTTGTTCTTTCCTCCAGGTTCCTACCTTGAGTTTCTGCTTTGGCTTGCCTTGATGATGGACTGTAAGCTGTAACCTGAAATAAACCCTCTCCTTCTCCAGGTGCTTTTGGTCATGGTGTTTATCACAGCAACAGGAAGCTAACAAGAACCCCATTCTAGCTAACTAGTAAAGGACCTCCTTATTTCAGAAGATGCACAGAAAACATAGATGTTCTTAGGGGTCCCTTTAGGAAAGAGCATCTCCTATAAGTTTCTGATTTGGGCCTCTAGAGTTCATTTATTTTAATGCCTTTGGAAGTTTCCTATTTTAGAATTTAAGAAATGAACGATTCAAAAGAAAGGAAAAGGAAAAGCTCCCCCTTTACTCAATGCTGTTTGTTTTGCAGGGAACTGTTCTAGTTTGGGTATAAGCTAAGTTTTTGTAAGATTTGAAAAGATAAAAAAAATGATTTATCATAATAGTATTTTTGATTCATTACAGGTATAGCTGGAAGGCTCCCGGGACCTCCGGGGCAGAATCCCCAGATAATATGATGGGACCCAAAAAGAACTCTGAGAAAGGAAACGATGGATGCCCCAAGAGATACCAGAGAGGTGACCAGACTTGTCCAGCACCTGGAAGGCAACCCCTTATTTTCCTTAAAATTGAGTGTTGCCTGTTGGCCACAAACTCAGTTGTTCTCAGGACACAACATTTTTTGAGCCAGGGAAGCAACCAGGATCCTAGGTAGTATAGAAAGAGTGTTTCCTCAGCAAGTGCGAGGTGACAGCCATTGTCCAGGAAACAGGCTCCAGGTGCTCCTGAGCGCTCTCTCTCTCTCTCTCTCTCTCTCTCTCTCTCTCTCTCTCCCTCTCTCTCTCTCTCACACACACACACACACACACAAAACCGCTTGAAACCAGGTGCACATGCCTGTAACTCCAGCATGTGGGGAGAACCAGACGGGAGGAATGGCAGTTTGAGGACTGACGACTTTCATAGCAAGGTGGCCTCTGCTTCCTGAATGTTGGGGTTAAAGGTACGGGCCACCATAACTGGCCATGTTTTAATAACCATTTCTTGAGAACCTAATACATATAACATATACCAAAACACACACTGTACCCTTCCTTCAGGTATGGGCAGCATTGCAATGTTGTCTAAGGTCCTGAACTGGCCTAAAGTCTCATAAATAATTCTAACTTCACCAAGAGAAAAATAATTTCTTTTGTTGAAGAAATCACAAAGCAATAATAGAATATGAAAGAGATTTGATCTGACTTAAACTCAACATATTATTTAAATCACCTTAAACATTGTATTTAAAATATTTTAAAGCTTATTTTTATTCTAAGTGTATGAAATGTATTGCCTGCATATATGTAAGTGCACCTATATTGTGCAATGCCCGTGGAGGTCAGAAGAGGGTGTTGGACCTCTTGGAACTGTAGTTACAGATAGTTGTTAGTTGCCATGTGGGTGCTGGGAACTGAACCCGGGTAACTCTGCAAGAGCAGCCAATGAGCTGAGCCATCTCTCTAAACCCTAAACATTGCATTTTATAATCCAGTATCAATTCAAGATGACTTGAAAATTGTCCCTAGCAGAAACACTGGAAAAATTTATATAAGTGTAGCTACTCATGAAAGTGTTTATAGCATTCTGATTCCAAGATCGTTTATAAAAGTACTATCCTTTACCAATCCATGGTTCAACAAAATCAAGAATTAATTTTCACTGAATGGTGCAATAATTGCAAAGGTTTGCAAGGGATCACTTTTGCTCATTATATTTCCTAGACTCTAAATTTCGTTCCTTTGACACACCTGCTAATCTTTTATACACAACTAAATTTTGACCAGTTGTATAATTATATTTTGTCAACTGAGTGGTGCATTACTGTAAAGAAATCTTCACTATCTTATGGAAGGATTGATATTTCACTCTTGGCCTTGGTAAGTGTTTCTCATCCTTCTCTGTAAGGGAACGCTTTCCCAGAAGTACAGTGGACTTATTTTCTCTGGGTATGGCATAACCGTATATCCCCATGAAACAAAGTTGCTATGAGACTGCAAATGAAAGTTCCCAGAAGAAACTTGCATCTTCAAATTGAACCTTATGCAAGGCTGATCAACTGGTTGGAGCTTCCATGATCATGGATAGTTTGGAATGCTGCAAGTCAGAGCCTAATTACAATTTATATTGGGCCATCTTTAGCCCTAAATAGGCATTCACTGATCATCTTTGTGTCTGATCTAACATCTGGTGACTAACAGATTAAAAGCCATTGGAATGTTTTAACTTAATCAAATTCTTGCTTCCACCAACCCAAGGCCTAAGGACTCTGTCAGCATCTCAAGCAAATATCAGAATTCTCCTCTCTTTGCTATAAGCTGACTCTCTGGTGTCTGCACCAGTGTGTTTGAAAAGTGCCTTGATTTATGGATTTCTTTGTTCTCTTACTATAAAAACTTCATGAAACTGTTACCACATTGGATCATGGAATTTGGGGTAGCCGAAATCCATGTTCCCAGGTTGTGGTCACTCATATTTGGCTTCCGAGTAAACTATTTCTTAGCCCCTTCAAGATCATCTTTTGTGTCAAGATGACCTACACCATACCTTGGCCTGCAATTAAAGTAAAAAAATAAGTAGACACTAACAGTAAAAAATAGGTCTAAAGTAATAGTAATACGGTTCTTAACAGTTCTCACAGGAGGGGATCACCAATCCCTTAGCTTAGATACCACTCACTCTTGCCCCACGTGCATGTGTGTGTGGGGTAGAGAATATGGGAAGAATATAGGAATATATAATTTGAATATAGGTGACTTAAGTTTGGGACTCTTCAATGGTGCTTCCTTCATGAGTCATCCCCCATGCTCGCGATGGGATTCTTTCAGTGATGTACCTGTTCTTGAGTCACGCATGATCCTATAAGTAAGCCCTCATCTATGCTTCTTTGATTAACTCCAGCACATTGGTTCACTAAGCTGGACCTGGATTAAAGTCTTTCTTCATTCTCTTAGCCCTATCTATAGTCAACACACATTATTTTATCTCCCTGGGAAGAGTAATCCAAACCCTGACTTCTCTGTTTTGGTCCAAACCCCATTTTTATATTTTCTCTTTGATATACTCCTTTGCATTTGTTACAGTCTTAATTTTACAATTTTCAAATGATTATTTAACCAGTCACATGGAAGACAACAACTGTGTTGCCTACTGTATCCAGTAATAAATGAATGAGTAAAATGTCAGTTCAGTTGAATGCTGAGAGAGGCAGGTCATGGAATTAAGTGTATAAAAACTTGTTGCAATATTAGAAACAGCACAGATTTGGAAACTCTGCCAGCATTACAATAATGGGCTTGTAGGAAAGCATGGCCTGCAGGTTCACAATGCTGACTTGGTCCTCAGTGCAGCATTTGGGAATATTTTGTAGGCACTGTACCCATCCTCATGTTGACCCAGTGAGTGAACTGTGCTCATGCTGTTTCTTAGTGTGTGGGGAGCACAGAGGTTAATTAACCATTGACCATATAGAATCTTAATGGGAAAGGTTTGTTGTCTAATGCCCTACCTGTTTTCAATCTTCTTGTCCTCTCAAGTGTGTTGCCTAAACTAAGAGATTTTGAGAATATGCTACAAACTTTACAAATATGTTAGAGAAAACTTGCATTTCCCAACTTTAGCTTCCTGTTCAGACTGCCTGAGGAACTATTGAAATAATATCAAAGTTCAACATCCGCTTCGGGCCAGCTGCATCAGAATCCCTGAGTATGGGGTTTGGAAGTCAATAGTTCTCTAACCTTCAGGCAATGCCAAAGGCTTCTCAGAGTTTAGAATCACCTAAAGAAATATTGTCCACCTTCTCTTCTTGAACTAATATTTTGTCATTCCTACTAAGAAAATAGACACTTTTTTTTCATCATTTGGGGAAGGTTTTTAATTTGCTATCTTTTGAACACCTTTTGCACAAAACCACTAGGATACAAAATGAATGAAATCTACTTGAAGCACTTGCACACAAATAAATGTTATGAGGTGATATCTGGTCAATGTGTTAATAAGGTCAAATAGAGACAAGTTACATCAACAGAGCTAGCAGCTTCTGGGTGCAGAGCAGCCTTTTCTCTTCATTTCTGAGCAAAGGACTCCTCTGGAATACAAGGATCCCTGCTCATGAACATGTTCTTCACTGCACCGAGGAAAGGATTTGAAAGAGAACACAATGAATCGTAGCATACATTTACAAATAATAGTACAGAATCATATCACAAGCAGCTTTAAATAAATGCCTAAATATATGTCATTTAGGTTTGTGACAGATAATTGAATAGATACTGAAATGTGCTGTTTAAAAAATGGGTGAGGTTAATCAACCATTGTTGATATAGAATCTTTTTTATTATTTTTATGTCTGTGAGTGTATTGCCTGCATGTGTACAAGTGCACCCACGTCATGCAATGCCCAGGGAG
Source organism: Eospalax fontanierii (assembly GCA_035773235.1). Taxonomy (NCBI): domain Eukaryota; kingdom Metazoa; phylum Chordata; class Mammalia; order Rodentia; family Spalacidae; genus Eospalax; species Eospalax fontanierii. Next base: position 7,204,355 of record CM069531.1, read on the forward strand.
GTCAGAAGCTGGTATTAGATTCCCCTGGAACTGGAGTTATAGACAGTTGTTAGCTACCATGTGGGTGCTGGTAATTGCAAAGGCCCATTTGGGGAAATAAGCATGATCACTTTTAAATTGCTTCCATGTGAACCTCACAATTATGTCCCTCTCAAGCTAGAGCTAATTAGGAACTATAACAGATGCTCATGAGCAGGAAAAGGACATTGAAAAGCTCTTCCTTTTTTGCAAACACCCAGTTCATTGTTTCCTTCTGTGTCTTGGCATACATGAAATAGGAAAATACAGAAAATCCGGTGGTAATAGTAAGTTTCACCAGTTCCCCACAAGAGCTCATCCACAGCACAAGAGTCAGAACACTGTGACTCCACTCCTGCCCCCCACCCCCATTTCTCATACAGCCTTTCTGTCTGTCCACAGCATGTTCTTTATGAAACAAGGAGACCTTAATGCATTCTTAAGGATTTATTTTATTTTTATTTATGTGTGTGTAAATGTATGCCAAGTATGTGCGGGTCCACGGAGGCAAGAAGAAGGCAGTGGATTCCCTACAACTGGAGTTACAGGTGGTCGTGAACCACGCACCATAGGAGCTAGGAATGGAGGCTGCCAGTTCTCTAAACCTCTTAGCCATCTCTCCACCCCTGAAACTTGAAAGTCAGTAAGAGTAGAGTCTGAACTACATCCAGAAGACATAGCAGGGGTACAAGCACTTACCCATGCTTCAAGAACAGCACTGCAGTAAAATGACCAGTTCTGTGATTCCAATTGATACTAGGCATTGAATAACACAAAGACAGTATAAAGTAACTCATCAACGCTATCCAGTTTTCCTTCTTCACTTAGATAAGGTTATTGCTATTCTCATATTCTTGAAGATTCATGTTACTTGTAAGAGACCACATGTCATCTTTACCTGGAAGTAAATAGGCTGTGTTTCATTTTCAAGAGACAGGTTCTAGATATTTCCTGAAAGAAGGACAAAGAACCTAGCTATGGCAGACATACTCTATGGCCCACTCCTTGGTATTGATTTTGTTTACTTCTGTTGATGACATTCAGTAAGGTTCTCATCTTTCTCTGCACATAATATTCTCTGTTTAAAAGAAAGATGATGCCTCTGCAGCCCCACTCAGAAAGAAAAGGACCAAGAAGGCATGGCTTACCAACAAAATGTGAACTTCCACTAAGCATCCCAGCATAGTTTTCTGCATTCTTCTACAAATGCATGACTGGTTCGATCATCTAAGAAGCAGTGCAGCCCAGCAGAAGTAAAAGCAAGTATGTAACTGTAAATTTTCTCAAGTGGTCATATTAAAAAATAAAAAGAAGTGACGAAAATTATTTTAATAATACATTTTTCTGTAGCCAAATATATTCAAAACATTCCCATCTCAACATCTATTCAATCTGAAAGAGATAGTTTCAGATCTTTGTTCTTTTGTGATAAATTCTCTAAATCTAGTGTGTTCCTTACGTCTGTATTACATCAACTTTGAACTAGCCATATTCTGAGAACTCAGTGGTTACTTACTGGAAGAAACATTGCCAATGACATATCTTTTAAATTTTCTTTAAAAAGTCTAGATATCATATATCTGAAATACAGGGATACTCTCTATAGAAAGGGAAAGCTTCTGAGTTTGAGGTCCTGTGTACTCTTTATGCCTTTTGCATAATGTATAAAGAGTCAGTAGTGAAAAACATCGGGCAAAGAATATGCCCATTAGTGGAACAATATTTAATCCTGAAGCTTCCAAGCCCATTGACAAATGAAGCCAGACTGAAAACCGCAGTTCTAATTTGCTGGCTGTGGTCCCTTCCACATCAAACACGGACTGTTGACATTTATGAAGCATGCTGCAGTAGTGAAAGAATCAGTCTTGGCAGATCTGTCATTTATGATTTGATTTTCACAGAACAACTTACTTAGAACTGTTTCTGAAGTCAGGATTGGATTCCAGACATATGTCTGGACTTGGAATTCTATTTGGGTTTATTCCTTGCTCCCTGGAATTTTGGTCAGAAATTGTTTTAAATTCTCCAGGGTTCTATTGTGAGATGTGTTCTGAAAACAATGCAAGAAGTCCAAAGAAAAAGAGCTTTCTCCCAGTTCTATATTATTTCTAGAAATGTTAAAACATTAGTATTATGTATGTATTAGCATCAGAAAAGCTTCCATTCCTGAAAATTTATGTCACAGAGATGCCGGAGTGGAAACAAAGGAAGAAAGAGTCCTTGTCCTTACCAAATATGCAGTCTACGAGGGGGAAATCTGGCAGAGTGAGTCACGACTAACCCTGTGACAATGCAGTAAGAGTTGGAAATGTGTCTACTATTCTTCACAGCACCTTCAGCATTTGGCAAATACTAAACACACCATAGTCGAGGTAAGGGAAAGAGTTCCAAGTAAGCTCATGCCACAGTAAAATGAGGGCTCCGGGCAAGGACATGACTTGGATAGGAGAGGTAGTTTAACTACGCATTACTATAGATTACTCAAGAGATGAACACACATCAATTCAGAACAACAAAATGTATTTCTTTTCCTTGATGCCTCATGAAATGTGTACATGGTTCCATTACAATTTGATTGATACTATAACAAATTAACTCAGATCTGGAGATCAAAAATCTGATACAGGTTTCACTTGACAAAAAAACACAGCTGCTTTTCTTGGAGTCTATGGGCAAAGTTGTTTCTGTTCTTTCCAGTTTTATCTGTTTATCAGTTGCTACCTATTTATCTGCTGTCTAGCTTTTTCTTCTTACTATCAATTTTAAGATGTATTTTTAATTTTTGTATGCATGTATGTCTGCTGGGGGGACAGTCCACGTGCGTATTGGTGCCTGTGGGCGTCAAAGGCATCAGATTCTCCTGCAGTCTGAGTTACAGGCTGTTTGTGAACCATTGGCGTGGGTGCTAGGAACTGAACTCAGGTCCTCCAAAGAGTAGTAGGAGGTCTTAACCAAGGAGGCATCTCTGCAGCTCCTTCTACCACCTTTTAAAAAAAGCAACAGGCTTCATTCTGGCATTTTCACATACGTGTGTCATTATACTTTGTTCTCGTTTCGCGCCTCCCTCACTGCCCTCCGCCATGTGCCCTGTCTGCCTCTTGCTAGATTCCTTTCTTTAGCAACAAAGTCCTCACTTCATGTCCATTCCATAACTTCTATCACCCTTCCCTTAAGACCTTTTTCTTTTTCTTTCCATTATCCCAATACTAGTTCCATGAACTATATACATACACATTTCATTATGATCTAGGTTCTACATATAGGAGCAAAGATACTTGTCCTTCTGATTTCAGCTTATTACCTAACTTAATGATTTTCAGTCCAGCCATTTTCCTGAAAAATGTTATGATTTTATGATATTTTTCTTTATGATTGAATAAAATTCCATTTATATATATGTATAAACATGTTTTTAAGCCATTAGTCTGTTGATAGACACGTGGAAATTCCATTGTGTATAAAGGTATATATCGTATTTTCTTCATCCATTAATCTGGTGATAAACACATAGACTCCTTCCATTGCCTTCCTCCTGTGAAGAATGAAGCAATAAACATAGATGTCAAGTATCTCTGTGATATATGAACTCAGGATCCTTTGGGTATATTTGGGTGATATGATAGATCTAATTTTAGATTTCTGAGAAAACTCCACGTTGATTTTCATAGCAGTTTACATGTCCACTAGTAATGATAAAAGCTCCTCTTTCCCCACATTCTTACAAGCATTTACTGTCATTTGTTTTCTTGATGATAGCCATTCTGACTAGAATGAGATAGAATCTTGAAACAATTTTAACCATTTTTCCAATGGCGAAGGCTATAAAGGTGTCGAACAATTTTCTTAGTATTAATTAACCACTTGATTTCTTCTTTGGAGAACTGTCCGTTCAGCTCACTAGTCCATTAACTGACTGGATGCTGCAGGTGCTTTTTCATTGTTCTTTATATATTTTAGTTATTAATCCTGTCTGATATACACTTGGCAAAGATGTTTTCCAGTTCTGTGTAGATGCTGGTTAGGTATTTTATTTCTCTAAATTAAACATTCTGAGAGGTACACATTGCATGTTAAGCACATCCCTTTATCCCTCCCCTTCCTTGCTCTTCCTATTACCATTAGCTCCTCTGATTCACCTAGATAATTTCACCTTTTGTTTTTATTTTATGTATCATATGTGATTTCATGTGACTGTATAAAATCTAGAACCACGAATGAGAGAAAATGTGATACACGTCATTCTGAGTCTGGCTTAATTCCCTTAACATGGTTATTTCCAGGGATTCCATTTTCTCACAAATGGCATAACTTCCTTCTTTAAGCTTGAAAATCCTCCAATATAGTTTCATAATTCATGCCTACTTTCTCCCATCTTAAAGCCAACAATACTGTATTTATTCTATAGTGAAACCACTCTCTGATCACATCCAGGCAAGGTTCTCCTTTTTAAATACTCCTGCGATTAGATTGGGCATACTAGGATGATCCAGAATGAACGACCCATCTCAAGGTCCATATCCTAGATCCTGCCTGTGAGTAAAGTGCCCTACTCCTAGGCTTTAAGGCTTAAGCTGTGTTAGTAATTATTTATCATCTACCACAATAATAAAGATGGAATTTAAAGCTATATCTCTTTATCTATGTTACATAAGTGTACACATATATTTATATATAGAGAGAGAATTTTCTTGCTTTTCATATGCCTAGGTGACAAATATATTCATTGATTATTAGACACCATCCTCCATCTTCTAATCAACCGACAGTCCAAAATTCTATTGTTTCAAAGACTTATTTCTCTCTCTCTCTTTCTTTTCCTCTCTCTCTCTCTCTCTTTCTCCCTCATAACACCAGCCCCCATAACTGATCACATTTCTAAAAGAAACACATTTCATTAAAAAATTACAATTAAAAATGCTGCCTATTTTTCTTGGCTATATAATTTAAAAAATATTTTATTTATTATTTTTATTTTATGTGTATGAGTATATTGCCTGCATGTACGCAAGTGCACCCGAGTCATGCTGTGCCTGAGGAAGTCAGAAGAGGGCTTCGGATCCCTTAGAAATGAAGTGAAGGATACTTGTTAGCCCCAATGTGGGTGCTGGAATTGAACCCGGGTCCTCTGCAAGAGCAGCCAGTGCTCTTAACTGCTGAGCCATCTCTCCAGTCCACCTTTGTTGGGCACAATGCAGGGTGGGCCTAGCTAGGCCACCTGCCAGGAGGAATGGAAGAATGGCTCTCGTGGGTGTGGTGCTCCACACCAGTTGGTTGTAAAGCCAGTTTCTGCCCAGCACCTGGAGGGAACCTGATCCACCTGGGAACAAACTGCAATTGGCTGTAGTCAGGACCCCACCCCATAAGGCTATTGGCTAACAAGACCTATATGACTCTCTGCTCTTTCTTGAATAAATGAGTTTGCAGCAGACCACCACTGCTGGCTTTCCATTCAACTCCCGGAGTTGGTGTTTTGATTCCTGGCCTACTTAGCCCATCACCCTACGGCGGAGATCCTTTGGTCCCCCTCGGACTGGCCCTGAATGGTGGGACCCCCCAACATACCTTGTCTGTTTCTTATTGTTTCAGAGGCTTGAAAATCACTGTCTGCTAGAATAATAATTTAACCACTAAGGTTAATAAACACTGCCTACAATGCCAACTACAAACTATAATATATTCAAATAATAAAACTGGATGAATTGTAGGTGAAAGATAAAATAAAGCCACTTTTGTCCCTATTGTGATGTCCTGGAGGCACTACAGCCAGAAGTTACACACATCAGTGTTTACAAAACACAGTGTTTCTGTTGGAATACAAATGCCAAGTGTGTTGAGCAACGAAACATTTCTGTTACCTTCAAGTGGACCAAATATTCAGCCACAAGCTCCTTGCCCAACTCAGCCTAACATCTAATGTGTCAATATATTTCACAGGAACTTTTACCAGGGTTATTGACTTATTTTATATCGCAAAACTTAATCTAGTGTCAATATTCGAATTTTTAATATATCACTTCAAAAGAAAAGATACCCTTTAAAAAGTTAGAATATCTTTTTGCCTACACTTTTAGTACTAAGGCACAGAGGAGAACATCTACATAAATCCCAAAGAAGGTGTGGCCATACTGGGCAACACTGAGCCTAGTTTGAAGATAATTTCTCCCTCCTGACCTCAAGCATCAGCAGCATCCTTCCATTGCATGTACTCTTATTTCAGCAGAATGTGAGAAGAAGCAGGGCATCCTCAGCCTCTCAAGCTGTTTCCATTCATGAACAGAACAGCACTGCTTTAGGGAAGAACAATACCAGCTTTCAGGCACCAGGCTAACTGCTTTATTAATCTTTAATCCGTTATCCTACAAGTGTTAGCTATTTCTAGCTAAAGATAGCCTATGCTCAAAGAAATTGAGCACGTGCTAGCCAAAAGTATTTACCTGATAAATATTATATAAATATGCTCTTTACAATGTAAAACCAACCTACTGCAGTCAATCCCTATGAATCTCCCTGTGTCTATGAAACATGACCTTCAAATGCAGAGCCCTTAAAAAAATTGGTAAAGTTGGTCAGTGGCTAAGCTACTTGTGGTTAAGGTCATTCAATTAAATAAATCAATTAAATTAAAATTAATTTACCACGTCTTACTTCCTGGATTATAATCTCCTTACAAAATCTAAATGAGTGAAATCAAACCTTTGATATCACCATCTAAACCATTCACACTCTTCAAAACTCAGCTCAATTAATACCATCGCTATAAAAGTAGCCATGACAGCAACCAGTCTAAATCAATTTCTATTGTCTCAAATCCCAAGGCAGTTTTACTGGCACTGTACTATGGAGAGAGGAAAAAGGCTAAGGAGCTTTTGAGGGATGGGATGAAGAAAACAACACAGAGTGAAGGAGCCTGTGGGAACTGGCAGAAGGAGGCAGCCCAGAGACACCTGTGGATACTGAACATTTACAATCCATGTTCTATGTGGGGAGGTCTGACGGTGCACGTGAGAGAGACCTCATGCAGGAGTGGCCCACAGGAGAAGGGAGAATAATGCATCAGTCTTTACAAGTCTACAGTGACTTACAGAGATAAACCAAATATATATTATAACCAAAATATAAAGGAAAATGAGCAGCTTATTGACAAACTAGATGAAACCAATCAAGAATCACAACATGACATATACACTCCCAACAAGTTTAAAAAAATTTACAGTGTGGTGTTATGAATAATAGGAAGATGTTAGACAGCAGACCACGAGAATTAATGTGGCAAGGTGCCAGAAAACTTCAGCGTGATAGACACACTTGCCATCTTGGTAACGGCAGGGGGTCATGCACTGCTCTAAACACTGTCACCACACTAGATACACAAAATGCCTGCTTTGAGTGGATATTCCAATTATAACTCAGTAAATCTGATTTTAAAAGAATCATAATAAACATACTAATGTAAATTTCTTTTGAAATGAGTTTATTGGGTCTTCTTAGCCTATAAGCACCAATCTAAACATATTACAAACTAATAAACCATGGCCATGTTTGTACATTTGAAAAAATGAAAATACAAACAGGATGATGCTTAAAGAGTTCAGGCTTCAGAGTCCCCTCAGGAAGATCACACTTCAGGCCAACACAACCTTTAGGCAGAAGACCGAGGTGCCCTTGAATAAACAAAATGGATCTAGGATGGCCAACTCTTCTGACTGCTCGAGCTCTGAACTCCCCATGTCCCTGGGAGCTCTTGAGTCTTGGTAAATTCAGATGGTTAAGCACTCCACCTGTGCTGAATCCTGGTTTATTTTTTATTGCATTTGTTTATTTATTTCTTGGGGGGTTGCAGGTGTGCCTTGATGTGCACGAAGAGGTCAGACAACTTGCAGTCAGTTCTTTCTTTTCACTGCCTAGAAGATGGAAGTCAGATTGTTGGACTTGGCAGCAGGCATCTTTACCTACCTGTTGAGCCATCTTTTTGGTCCTGAATCCCAGTGTTAACATTCACCCACCTTGTGAGCGTGGTGAGACTGTTTTATGACTCTGTTTCTCTGTTTGCTCATGTGCAAAATGGCTACAATAATAAGTTTACCAAGTACAGCCAGGTTGCAGAGACATACCTAATTATAAAGTTCCTATAATATGCCTAGTTACATAGGCGAAGCACTATAAAAATGTAATATCATGAAACTAATATTTACTCTCTGAAAATGGTGATGATGAAATACACTTCATGGAGTTGTCATAAGGTTCAAAGGTTTTTATGTACTTCTCTTCCCTAATATATGAAAACATTATTCAACAAACATTTAATATATTTACTTGAGAGCATTTGTGCATGCTCAAGTTATAAAAACATTAAAAGAAAAAATCTCAACCATTTAAATATCTGTTAAGAGATGAGGGAAAAGTAAAATAAATCCAGGTCATCTATTGCGTAGCACATTTAACAGTAAATATGCTGTCTTCCCACACAGAGAAAACTAAAATGGGCTCAGAAACGGTACATTTTTCTAGACTGCAATATCCCAAAGGCAATTCAGAGAATCTGTTGCCTAAGAAAGACTGAATGTTCTTGCGCTCTGAGGAAGAGAATAAAAATGTGGGGCCCTGCATGTGAAGACACTGATCCACAGAGCCTCCCGGACACTCAGAGGGTGCCTAGCTAATGCTTGCCTCTTCTTGGAGAACTTCTCAGTGTCACTAGGTTCAGAAAGTATCCTCTAATTTGGTAAGTTTGAAGCACAGCTATACACTGATAGAATTACTAGAACTATTCTATAGAATTCTATAGAACTATATAGCAACCCTACATACACCATACTTCTAATCACTTATCTGAAAGGATTTGACAGTTCTGGGAAACAGCTGTGGTTTGGGGATGTGAGGAAACAGATTAGGTTAAAGGAACTGAGGAGGAAGGAAAGGAGAAAGGCAGAAAAAAAGAGTCTTTGAACACACAAGGCCAAATGGGCAGCAGGCCCACCACGTACTCTAGCCTCTAGCATAATCCCGGGTGAGTTCTTTTAACCCTCGGGTTCCAGTCTTTTATTTACGTGAATGTGTTTTATGGGATTTTTTTGGAGTATCCACAGGCTTTATATAGGCATTGTTTCAAAAGTCTGTGCATAGAATGTGAGCACAAATTTTGTAAGCATTTCTTCTTTTACAAGATTTTAAAGAATAATGTATATCATGTATATATTAAAATTGATTTTTCAAATTCCTGACTAATTCAAAAAATTTATCTACATGAGCATCACCTTGCAACCGAAATGAATACATGAAGCCAGCTGTGTTCTCCAAAAGTCAGACTCTGAAAGAGAATTGGGTACACATAATGTTTATTAAGAAATAATTTGGTGCTGAACTCAGTGACCTTTAGAGAAACTGAACTACAGTGAAAACCCTATCACCACAGAGGAGGTCAGTCTCCCAGAACAACCCCACAGGGAGTCAGTCAACTCACAGGGGTTCAGTCAACCCCACAGGAAGTCAGGCAACCTCATAAGACTCCAGTGTCTTTTCATATTTTGTAGCTTCCCTCACCCCCATTACGAGCTACAAAAGAAGGCTGCTCTGGGACAAAGAATTAAGAGACGGAGAAAGTGTTTCCTTGAAACGGTGTCTGAATAGCATATCACTTTGTCTGTTAGCGTACATGAAGGATATCTGTCAGCAAATCGCTCTAGAAAGTATGTCCAATTTTGTAAAAATGTTGCCTTTGATATTCATGGCATGAAAAAGTGACTAAAATCAAATTTTGCACTGGCAATCTATCCATATTGGCAAGTGGCTGAACAATATTAAACCTATCAAGATCTTTTCAAAGATCAGGTGTAACCTTTCCATAGCCTTTTACTCATTCATTATGCAAATGATTATCTCTTTATATAAATTATAAAGTAAGTTTATTTTGTGTTGACTTAAGGAATTCAAACAGAAACAAGTTATTTTCCTCTTATTAGGAAGAAACCAGGGGAAAATCTTCTGCTTCCTTTTCACTCCCAAATGTGAAAATGAATGATTTCTATTTCCAGATTTCATTTCCTATTTTCTTCCAAACAGAAATGTGCACTCATGATTTAGTTAGATTTGACACTAACCCAACAACTCTGAAATTGGTATTATTTTTCCTTATTTTAAAATTAGGTCAAGTAACTTGTTCAAAATTCTAAAACCTAGGAGTGAAATGTATAGTCTATCAAAAAAAACCAGTATTTTTCCTATTTTATTTTCCCTAATTTGGAAGATCGACTTCAGGATTCAAAAATAGTTCTAAGAACAATGAGGTAGAAATGCCTACTTCAGATGAAAACTTAACTTTCAAAAGTAGAAAGACTTGTTTGTGCACATCCAGAGTGTCGTAGCTTCTCACATTTCCTTTGAGATGTTCAGTATCTCAGTGGCCAGATCCACTTCACGCTGGTTTCCTTCAATGTGGGACTGATACGCAGTATCTCCCAGTCTCACTGATGGCACCTCTCTCATCCCATTGCTTTTCCACTCCTCATTTTTCAGTTTGTCCTTTGTGTGGCCATGACTGGAGCAGTGCTAGTTTCCATAGCAACAGTGATGCGCTCTCATGAATCCCCAACATCACAGACAAACACAGCCGTTCAGGACACACTCCCGTTCAGCAATTTTAGTCGTTGAGGTTGAGAAAAAAAAAGGGGATCTTTTTTTACACAAAAGGTTTTCTCTCGGTATAGAATCAGTGTTAATATTTCTTGGTCTAACGAAGTCCATATGTTGTGATATTTAAAGATAATACCTACGAAGTAGAACATGGCTCTGCAATTTAAGATCAATACTCTTCCCAGAGTCCACAAAACATTATGAATTTCATACCTTGCTAGGAAAATTCCATAAAATATCTTGCTATGTCTGTGTCTGTGTGTGCCTGGATAGAAACTTGCTAAACACACATGGAGAAGAGACCACAGCCCATTATCCTTTCTTAGAATGCATTCGATTCTCAGAGTCAAGCAGAGAGGACAATCCTTTGTTTCTCAGGCTTCCCAAGCTCTGTTTCTGTTCAATGATGTCACCGGTGTTTTGCTTACAACAAAGCTACAGAGAACCTTGTTCCTGCCACTAGCCACCGACAGAGATCATCTGAGCAGCTGACACATTCGTAACAGACAATAGATATTTGTTAATATTTAATCAGACTGATGTTAGCCATTGGACACAGACGCAATAGAAACCATTTTAAAGAACTCATTTAAGTACACTTACATGTAGCATAGCCTATATTCTTTAATTCTTCGAGGTCATATAAGTCTAAGTCTTTATGATGAATCTCAGAGTCAAAAGAAGCTCGGTAAAAGAGACTTCATTTTGTCTGTATCACCTGAATTGACTGCCCTTTGAAGATATATATATCTTCATATATATATATCTATATATAGTTAGAAACATTTTAAAATATATTCTAGTTGTTGTTGTTGTTTGAGGTACTAGAGATCAAACCAGGAGCCTGGAAAACTTCAACTCCTAAGCTACAGGCCACCAGCGCTTGGTTTATTAGGACCGTAGGTCATTGTGTTGCTTAGGTTGACCTTAAGCTCATGACTCCGTGTCTCTGCCTGTCAAGTGCTTGATTACAGGTGTGAAACAACATACCCAATTCTTTTCACTTCTTTATGTAGAATTTCCACATTGCTTTTCTTTAATACTAAGCATCAGTAGCATCAGTGTGAGGACTTTAAATACATTTTCCATCTCTGAGGCCAAAAGTAACTCAAGAGTTGATGAATTTCTAAAAAAGAAGGGAAAAGTATTTTGAGGCAGTACATAACAGACATGATTAAGTCTGAGAAATGCCAGATAAAAAAGATCTCTGGTCTCACCAGTGTCAGACGTAGCCTCCTATATCTACATGTTCAGAAAGAATTATGCCACCTTGCACAAAGTACCTGCAGAGCCCCAGAACCCCAACTACCTGCTCTATTCTCCTGAAGGACTGTTGAGGAATTCCACATGCTGTTGCTCATTTTAGGATATATCATGCATGTTACCATATTGATTTTGAATTATGTCAGCTGTAAGGTAACAGCATGAAGTTTAAAAAATATCTAAAATGGAGGCTCAGTTGAAGCCTTTCCAAATATGTCCTTGTGTTCTTTCTCATAAATCCTAGTCAACATCTTATTGTTTTCTAGAATACCTCAGGGAGGAGCTTCTGTCACTAAAGCTATATTACTCCTGTTTTGAAGTATGTCAACTTGTAGTAATAACATTTACAACATGGGCATAATCAGGTTGAAAGATTTTTACTTAACACTGCAACCCAAAGGTTGCTTGCTATAACATAAACAATTCCCCTTAGTCATGTGCTTCTCTTGTGACATGGGTCTATGACGTGAATCCCTCAGGACTCCACCTTGCCCTCTACACAACACAAAATACTGAATGACTGTGGATGTTCTTGTCATGTCAAAACACGACCAGTAGCTTGTCTTTCCCACTGAAAGCAGTGAGAAAACTGGAGGGAATTTAAAAGGCCCACAAACTTTTGGGAACCTAGTTAAAAATATTTTGGTTTAACTTATGTATTTCAATATGACTATAAAATGTTTTGCTTGCCCAAATGTTATTGATGCTGATTATACTGGTCAAAATCTTATGATTTGTTTTCGTATAGTTAATTTTGAGAAATTCCAGATTTATTTTGATTTGTGTAATTGATTTATTATTCACATTGGTGGACTCAAACAATAGTTGGTCATTAGAAATTCATGAGGGGACAGACAGATTACATCAGTGAAGGATGTATCAGTCTTATAAGTCTTCATGACGAAGCTCAGAATCAAAGAAAATTAGGTAAAAGAGACTTCATGTTGCCTATCCCTTCAAACCACTACATTTTCTATATGTATACTATACATCTATCTATTGAAAACTAAACTGGCAGCATTATCACAGATGCCAAACCTTTGCCCTTAACCATTCTCTGACAATCAGGCATTGGAAAACGCAGAAAACCATGAGGTTAAGTGAACTGATGGTCATTACATTCAGGGAATATAGCTTAATATCCATAAAGTCACAGCTCAATCACATGTGAGGAAACTGATTTAAAGAGTGAGGTGATTTCTGTATTACCAGGCTTCAGGTTTACAGTAGAATTTAATCTCCTTATCCCAGGTTTATAGCTCTACCAGCAGTGAGCACTTGAAATTTATTTCATATATAAAATATGGAGAATCTAGTAAAATATCACATTTCAGGGGTTGCAATCTGCATAGATGACAAAAGACCACCAACTAATTCATTGGTAGCTTTCTGTCTTTCCTTCTAATGGTATGACTTAACAAAAAGAGAGTTCACAGTTATCCCATCACTGATGTGCTGATGTATTAAAAATGCTCTTTTGTATGTCCTTTGACATATCTAGGGAAAAGAGAATGGCCTCAAGGAATTCTCAACTAAAAGTATTTGGACATTTTCAAACAAAATACACTGGAGTGTGTGTGAGAAAACCCAGGTCAAGTCACTGAGGGTCCTTGAGCAAGTCTTCTCACACTGACTCAGTTACACAGGCATAAAATAAAGTAACTGACTCAGACAGTCCTAGTATTCCTTGTACTACAAACAGTCAGAGGCTCTATGGGTTTCTCCTCTTTAACTCCCTCCCTTGTAGCCTAAAACACACCTAACATAGTAGTTACACCATCCAGATTCCATATCATTATTAGAAGGCATACTGATTACCACATAGACATTGTTCCAGTCTCCCAAATCAAGTAACATCTGGTGGAGATTCTTCACCACCACCCTCAAGTCATAAGAGGGTTCAGTGGCAGGAGCTATTGACTGCAGAAAGACTTCATCATTGCTATGTAGGAGGATGGTGGGGCTGATTGCTCCTTAGCTGTCGGGAGATGGCGCATCAAGAGATGCCTTGGAATATGTGAGTGGCTCTAAAGGGCAAGTTTACTCATAAATAAAGCAATACTGGGATAATGAAAGTTTAGGGATAAAAATCCAGTGGAGGTGATGGTGGCAGTCACCTACACTTTGTATTTAGAGGATGGTGCTTTCTGCCTGAGTGAAAGGACAAGGTATTTGGACTTAATGAATAAATGAGGATACTGAAGGAACTCTGTAAGTGGCAATGGTCTGCCAAGGGCGGCACCAGTCAGGATGCAAAAAAACAGAATTTATGCTCACGTTGTGTGGAAATGACTCATTTGTCACTGAGCAGCCCAGCCGGAGTCCTGTTCACAGGCGGCATCACCAGTATCCAAATACTTAGTAAACAAGCAATGCTTTCCTTAAAGAGGCAGGTCAGCTTTAACTGGTACCCACAATCTGTTTCTTTACAGGGTCTGAACTTTCTGCAGCAACCACAACAGAAGCCAGTCTTAGCACCCTTGATGGCTCAGCCTCTGCATTGTCTGTCTCTCAAACCAGACGCAAAAGTTTCATAATTGGCTTATTTTACCAAACCATGTCACATTTCTCCCTGGCGTGATGAGTGGTCTCAAATATGTGAGCAAAACTACAGGAATTAAAACCATAATTTGCTGGTCTCTAAAGAAATTTAGAAAACCCCGTCTACCCTGAGTTTTCTATCTTTGTTTTTACCTCACACACTTCAAATTCAATAAAAATCTAAATAAGTTTCAGAGGTGTTTAACTGTATGGACTCATTACTAAATTCAAAGTTTCTTGGCTGTTACAAGAGCCCCCTGTATCTGAACCCTGGTGGGGGCGGCTTACTTTGCAAGGTTATAAAAAATAAACACTTCAGGGAGAATGTTACATATTCCCATGTGAAAAAAGGTTACAAACATTTCTTCACTGCGTAGTCTGTACAACTGCTACTAACAACCACAGCCATTATTCTATTCCTATGTCCCAAATCCACGCCACCCTCCATAATTCGCCACCCTTCATGTTTCATGTAGGTTAGAACAGAGTCACATTTGCCCTGAGCATCCTGCTGATATGTCTTCTCAATTTATCTCAAGAACAAAAGGTTCCAAACTATATCCTTCCCTCTACTGATTCTCCCCAAACTCCAGTTTCATCTCATCTCAGTCACAGCCCTTCACGTTGGAAGACATATTGGAATTGCCATCCACAGTGCTGAGATGAAACAAAAGGGAGGGTGAGCTAGCGAGGCATTTAGTTTGTGTCTAGGGAAATGGATTGCTTTTCTCAACTTTTGTGAGGTTTGTGACTTCTGCTATTTTCTCAAAAACCCGTAACTTAGTGATTTCTTTGCTCATTTTAGATAAATATTGACTCTTGGTGCCTAATTTTGAATTGACATCTAAATATATTTTATTTATTGTTTTTATTTTATGTGTATGAGTGTATTGCCTGCATGTATGTAAGTGCACCTGTATCACACTCAGAGAGGTTAGAAGAAGGCACTGGGTCCCCTGGATCTGGAGTTAGGGATAGTTGTCAGCTACCATGTGGGTGCTGGGAATTGAACCTGGGTCCTCTGCAAGAGCAGTCAGTGTTTGTAACTGCTGAGCCACCTCTCTAGCCTGACAATTTCACTTTATTTCTTAAATTATATTAGGTTCTAAGTCTCACAAAAATCTAGATTTCTTTCTGCTGCTCAGCATAGGCATTAAGCTACACGTCATCTATTCAGTCTTCCTCTGAGCTGTCTCCTATTCTGTCTCTACCACTACAGTCTTTAACATATCCACTGCTGACCATCTAGAGTCCCTTCCTAACTGGTCTCTCTGGCTCCAGTGTGGAGCCTTACCAAATGTGTCTTCTATAATGAGACTCTCCAGGAGAACCCTACTCTGGGAAAATCAAGGCTAGTTCCCCAGTTGCAGCAGTTAACTTTAATCACGGAGGATCTGAAATCACCTGGGAAGGGAGTCTTGATGAAGAATTTGTCTCTATGAGGTTGACTTGTGGGTATCCAGTGAGGGTACAGCTAAAAGGGAATCTCCTTAACTGGATTACTTGAGGTGGGAAGACCCATCCTGAATGTGTTCCAACACTAGATCTAGACTGAATGAAAGGACAGGGATCAGCGTGCACGCACCAGAGGCCCTCTGCTTCTTGATTATGGATGTGGCATGAGCAGCCCCTTAAGCTCCTCCCACTGTGACTTTCCTGCTAAAATGGACTATAACCATTAGCTGAATAAGCCCTCTCTCCCTTGAGTTGTTTTGTCAGGATATTTTGTCACAGTAACAGGAAAAGAAACAAAGATACTAGCCCAGTCTATGGCCTCTGGTCTCCTTTCCTCTTTCTCACTCCAGTACTCCACATTATTTGGCTGCACATGGTCCCTGGAATACAGTATCTATTTCCAGGTTTTTATCTTAGTGCCTGTCATGCTCATTCACATTTTCTTTGTCAGATTCCTATTTACTTGTCAAGACTCATTTTTCAAGAATACCTCTTCTTTGATCAGAAGTTGTCTGTATCTCTCCAACAACAGTTCACATGTGTTACATCCTCTTGTATCTATTCTACATTAATATGAGTGTTGTGGGGGTTGAGCAGGTAGGATATCTTAGCCATCTCTCTATACAGAGCCCTAAAAGAATATATCCTATAGAGTAGGCACCTCACCAATGTTTTATGAATATCTGACTACATTATTGAATAAAATGAAGAAATTATGTGTCAGAAGAATATTTTGGCAAGAGAAACTGGTGTTAAGAACAATTTTAGTAAAGCATGATAGAAGATATTTCAAAGGGTCTTAGGGACTTTGGCCACATCTCTAAATTTGGGTTAAGGATAACTTCTTTTGAGAAATGATTGTCACCTCTGGGGAGCTAGAGGTTTTAGATAGGCTTCAAAATGGTAGTGACGGATACGTGGTAATTTAGTACTACTTTGCGATTCTACCATGAAAAGAAATAGTCAAGGGGAAACATGTCAGACTGAGAAGATGGTGAGACCTGACAAGCTCTACCACAGACCAGATCAAGATTGCCATGCGGCTGAAATTAGAACATAGGGGGTCCAAGAGCACAGATTGGTTGATTACTTCACTACAGTCTTAAAACTATGTCATTAAGGGGCTAGGAAGATGGCTGCATAAGCATGGAGACCTGAGATCAGATCCCTAGCACCCATGAGAAAAGCCAGTGTGGTCATACACACCTGTAACCCCAGTGCTGGGACTGGGGAGGGAAAGAGAGGACGATGGGTGGGCCTTGCTGGCCAGCGAGCCTTGAGGAAACTCTACTCCAGGTTCACAGGAGACCCTGTCTCAGAGGAATGAGGTAAAGAGAGAAGGACACCCACCATCCTTCTCTGGCTTGCAGGTATACACACATGTGCACACAAGTGTATATACCACACACACACTCACACTAAAAATTCAAATAAAAATCATGTCATTGTTATAACAATTTGAGAAAGTTTTGTTTTTATTTTGAAAGCTAACACTACTTGTTACCAAGTTTATGTTTCAAGAATTTCATCTTTGTCAGTTAACAGTTAACTCAACCACTGATGCTTATGATGCTGCTCCAATATTCCAAGAAAAGTAAATTTTACTCAGAAAATAACTCGAGGCAGGGTAATATGGAATGATTTAGGGAGGTCTTTATTCAAAGTTATAAAGCTTAAATCTCTGCCTCAATGTTAAAGCTTTGTGTTATTTACGCAGTTTATTTCATTCGCATATCATAAACTAACCTAATACAATTTTGCTAGGCATATGACTTTTTGCTACATTGATTTTCAAAATTTCTCTTCTCATTGTGAATCCAGGACATTTTATCTAATGAAGATATAACCAATATTTTAAATGAATACTTCGAAAGTAGGAGTTTATGAACAATCTGCTAAAGCAATCCAAACAATAAGCTACACAAGTTCTAAATCATTGGATAAGAACACCTGAAAATCTCCAAATAGTTTATTATTTTTCTCTTTTAAAACATATCTTTTCACTTCAAAATCAATATCCAGTTATGTAGAAATTTGCTAAAAAGGACTAATCAAAATGTTTAGACATGTAAAGGCTTTCACAATAATTTGGTTTGGAAAACAATCTATCAATATTTCGAAGATGCTTCAACATACCTTTACTATTTGTAAATTCATACAACTGAAAGATGAATTATCAACACCTCAAATAGAGTGTGGTGTATTCCAAATAGACACACCTAGGTGTCGATTTCATTTTCACCCCTTCTTAGTCACGTGGCCTTTAAAATAACGCCTACCTACAGAGTGTTAAGAAAACTAAAAACACACATATCAGTAATAGGATACTTGATAGATCCTCAGTGCCTTCTCATAACCAAGCCAGAGAGAAGTTTTATGTTCTCTGTTTTTAGTTTTAAAATTGCATCTTTGGTCTCTACCAATCACAGTCCCTAGCCCTCTGTAGTTTATAACGCTCAACCTAATTGTCTTATTTGCCTTGGGCCTGTATCAGAAGAAAAATAAGATTCTTGAGTCATCTGTGATTCTCTGAGGAACACAATTCTGCTGCCTGCTTGTTTTGGGTTCTGCCTAGATCCAGTTCTGATGCTCATGCACATTAAGCAGAAGATTAAACTGGATTTCCTGCTCTTACATCCATTAAAATCAGTTTTCAAAAATCTAATTTTCACAGTTTTGTTGGTCCTTGGAAAGAAATTCAGTTTTTCAGGGGAAAAAACATTCTCCAGGGATCTGGGCAACTCAGCAAAGACCCTTGAAGTGTCAGTTGCTCTCAGGTAAGACAATAAGAGGTTTGGTTTCTGCTGCCCTTTAAGGTTCCATATGGAAGTTATATAAGTTGAAACCACTAAACCAGTTCAATGAAATCCAAACTGCTGAGTTCTGCACTGCTTTAAAAGAGGCCTCTGTTTCTTACCCAGCGGGAGCTTGGAAGTTTTCCATTTGCTTGAATAACTGTCATGTAAGCTGCTTGACCGGTTTGCTCAAATATTCAGCAGAGATTGATTGAGCTTGGAAAACAAATCCAATTGCCGACTTGACATTCAACTTTATGCCTTTCATAACTGATCAAAAACTCACAGGAATTTTCTTTATTTTCTTTCTTTCTGAAGGCTCCAAAAAGCTATTCTTTAAAAGTCCAATTTATGCATCTTTTTGTTCCAAAAGCACTCAGTAGGCACCAGAAAAACACAGTAGGCACACGAGTCTGTCTCTTTTTTATTTTACCAGGTCTCCTTAAAGTAGGACTTAGAGCCCTAAATGCCAAATGCCATCAGGCTTTTTGTATTTCTACATTCATGGAAAGAGCACAAGAATTTTACACAAAAAGCAGACAGTTAACATAGATATGTGGCACAGAACTAGGTCACTGTCTGAGAACACCTCCAATTTGCCTCATGGTGAGCGCGCATCCTGCTGTTGATATTTTGAAGTTGGAAAGATAAAGGATAGTCAAAGTTTTAAAAATATTTTTGTTACTTTTTATTTTATGTGTATGAGTATATTGCTTGCATGTAGGTAGGTACAGTCTTGTGCAATGCCCACAGAGATCAGAAGAGGGTGTTGGCCTCTCTGGAACTGGAGTTACAGACAGTTGTTAGCTGCCATGTGGGTCCTGGGAGTTGAAACCAGGTCCTCTGCAAGAGCAGTCAATGTTCTTAACCAATGAGCCAGCTATCCAGTCCCTAGTCAAAGGTTTTTAAGAACTAGACCAACTATATTTTATATGTATATAAAATAGCGTCTACATTTGCTAGCAAAGTAACTAGTCTTTTTAATAAAAAGTCCTGTCTTTACCTTACCAGAAACTTTTCAATATGTCGTACTAGACCTGAGCTGACTCAGACCCTCAGCAACACATTGTTTTAAGAGCAAGGTCCAGAAAGAAATGATTCCTCATCTGCTCCTGCTGTGCGCTGGTTCTTTCCCCACATCATCTGTTCAGACCTATTCGCAGCTCAGACCACGTAACATTATCAACTTGGACCAGGAAAGACAACTATCAAGCTCAGAACTAGCAAGGAGATCAGAATTTGAACTCGTTTGTTTAATTCTCCTAATTTCCTCAGTTTCTTCTCTGACCTGGTCATGCTTTATACTTTAATTTATTACTGTCTCTCTAATCCAGTAAACTAGACTCCCATTGAAAATTCACTTTAGACACAGGAGAGCCATCAGCATTATTATATATAATTTCCTTTCTTCATATAAGTAGACAAACATTTTAATTTATTAATGCTAAAGTATACATTCATTAAGTCAGAGTCATCTCATTTAACATCCTTGTTTTTAGAAGTTATACATAAGAAAATATGCTTTTGGGGGTCTGAAATGTTACTATTAAAACAACTTTATGGAATGAGGAGATGGCTCAGTCAGTGAGTGCTTGCTGTTCAAGCATGAATACCTGTTTAGATCTCCAGCCCCCATCTAAAAAGCTGGGCATGCCTACATACTCAGGTAATCCCACTCCCGGGTCGGGTGAGGAGGCTGGAGGATTACTGGGACATGCTGGTCAGTCTAGCAGACAAGCAGGGATCTCCAGACTGAGTAAGAGGGAGACGTTGATCAAAAACTAAGTGGAAAGTAATTGCAGAAGACACCCCCATGTCAACCTCTGCTTCAGATCATGTGTACCCATGTGCCTGCACACATGTGTACACACATAGATGAACATACACACAAAATGCTTTTGACTTAGAGATTTAAGTTTTAGTTACAACAATAATTATAACATTTGTTTTCTATAATTTACTATTCATTTAAATAAAGGGCTTGGGAAAATAATCACCAGAAGTCAATCAACAGAACTTATTCCACGACCTCTACTTATGACAGTTCCTTTGAAAATGTCTAATTACATATATATTTAAACTCTTGTGATTAAAATTGAATTGAGGAATTTTTTTTCAAGAAATACAATTCCCGTGAAAATTGTTAACACTTAGCTGTTATATATCCATTAGTTAAGGCACTAGAAATTATACATTTATTCTTTTGATGAATTGCTTTAGTGAGATACTACATCAAACCATTCATTCGGTGCCATGTGCATATATGTACATGTATATGCATATGCATATCTAAAAGCAAAAATAAAGCAGTTCCTCTCCTCAACTTACTCATGACTCATGAAGAAAGGGAAGGAAAAAAACTTTCCATGTGTTCTAGTAAGTGCTACTATACAGTACAAAAAAAATCTAAATGGAGTATACAGGAGAGACGGGTAAGTGACTTCATCCAGCAGCTGCACATTGCTTCCTCTGGGACACAGCCTCATCTTAAGACCTCAGCAGATGAGGCAAGCAATAGCTACTGTGAAGACTCTGTCAGGTGCGGCACGAGCAAAGACAGGGCACAGTAGAAGATGCTCATAGGGCTCACCAGCTAGATCTTAATTTCAGAGACAGAGAGTATCTGATGCCCCAGGAACGCTATTGGAGGCAATGCACAGACAAAGGTCCTCAGGAGAATTGCCAAAGCAAAGATGGTGCGCCTTTGACGATTAGGGAAATGCTGGAACTGGTTTTTGCCCATCAAAGAGTTTTAGAGGGTATAAAGGTCTAGATGGCGTCTACTATAATGCCATCATGTTTAATGATATTACACTAAGAAGAAGGTAAGCCAGAAGTTTATCTTTAGGTCATGGTGATCACTAAGAATGTAAGAAACATTTAACTACCACCACCGATTCCTCCTGTTTCCAAGTCTCTAGCAAGCATCAGGTCTTGCAAAGAAATTGCTCTATCCAACAAGAGATGATTGGAGAAAGCACCTAGCTTTGTTCACTGCCAGCCTTGCCAGATCTGGAAAAATGGGCTGATGCTTTTGATAGAAGAGAGGAACATTAAGTAAAGAAGATCATATTGTAAACAAAATTATCAAGTGAGCAATGTGTGATGTGAGCAATGTGTGATGTTTTTCTGCACTGTTCTTTCTTGGAATTTTCCTCTCCCTGCACTTTCCCAGTACTTTGGGTTCAGAATTGGCTTCCCACATGGGCCCTACACTATACCACTTGAAGTCCTCCCTAGAAAGGACCTGCTCTGAGACGTCCTTTTCTTGGACTCTTCCCAGTCAAAAACATTATTTTCTGAGTGAAGCTGCTTCTTTAAGACTGACTCTAAAATCGTCGCCAGCATGGAGGATCATGTTTGTGGTGCCAGTACCTTTATTCCCAGCTTGTTATCAAATGTTTCATCCACTCTGTATTTTCCAACACTCTGTACTTCAGCATATTCTTGTTTCTAAAAGGAAACCCAAAGTAAGCAACTTTTTTTCCTGGATGCTTGTTTATAAAAGAGAAGTGTCACCTGTCATTTTAATTTCTTAATAAAGCAGCAAACTGTAGCAGTCAGCCTCCACCCTCCCCTTGTCCTTCTCTTTGGGAGTGGGGAACCACACAAATTCCTGTCTCCAGTCTCCTGCTTCCTGCTGACAGAATGGAGAGAACTGAGTTGCACTGCCAGAGACCCTGATGTCCCTCTCAATTAAAACTCCTGTGGTTTCTTCATTCTAAATAGTCAGAGCCTGAAAACTCTACTAAAAGGACTATGTGTTAGGTGTTGGGCTTAGGCACAAACCATATCACTCTTCCCCCACAAAGTCACCCTAATTGAAAAGACGGAAAGATGGACACACAGTTCCAGGAACAGTCCAGGGTTGAGACGACGAGAACACCTTCCCTGACAGCTGATTCCATTCCATGTCCCGCCTTGAGAACGCCAGCTTGCGTGTTGAAGGAGGGAGCATGTGCAGAATGCCAGCTTCTTCCTCCCAACACTTCATTCACAAAGCGGCAGAGTCTAAAATCACATGTTCTTCTCAGTTGTCCGCCAGATAATCAGAAAACATTAAGTCAGTTATAGAAAACAACAGTTATTTATGCTTCTTAACAACGGCATAACAAAGATATAAAATGCACAAAAAAGACATGCATGGATTATTAACTGCTTAATAGAAATGATTTCTATTCCTGTCATAACTGAAAGAAAAGAGAAATGTTTCTTGATGTTCAGATGTAGAATTAAGCTTCAGTGACATATGACATTTCTTAGTCACAGTTAAGTGAACCTAACAAGATTTAAACCAATCCTTTCTGGCTTCACTATATACAAGTGTGTGTGTGTGTGTGTCTGTGTGTCTGTGTGTATATGTGTGTGTGTGTGTGTGTGTGTGTATGAAAGGCATCTATATATCAAGAGAGAGAGAGAGAGAAAGAGATCCTTCCTTGGGGAATGGTTTTTAAGAGCAGAATAAGAAAAAATGTCTTCAAAAGTATCACATTGAAGCCTAAATACATCATTCACTTTGTATCTTGAAAAGCTAACAGTCTTTTGTTTTAACATACCACTGATTTCAACAAAATATATATTGGCTGTTTACAGATTTTGAAATCTATTACTTAAAGATACTAAAATGTAAGCAGTACGGAAGATGATGTGTAGAAAAATATTTAATATTCAATCACTCAATAGCAATATCCACGTGTGGTCACTGTCTCCCAAATTCTGCCTTAGGTGTTCTGCTGAAATAAATAGCAATTCTTCTAGCCCATGGAGAGCTAGCAGTTTTATCCACAGAATAAACACATAAATAATTAATTGCTTTATAGAGTGTGTGCTAAGAGCAACAGAAATAGAATTTGGGGGACTCTTGGAGAGCATCTTCCTAAGGGAGAGAGCAGGAGAACACATAAATAATTAATTGCTTTATAGAGTGTGTGCTAAGAGCAACAGAAATAGAATTTGGGGGACTCTTGGAGAGCATCTTCCTAAGGGAGAGAGCAGGAGTTTACTCTTGAGGTGCTCACACTAGCTCCACTTAACAACACTCTCCCCACCCCTTTACCAAAGGGTGGTAAAGCATCACACACAGAAGCAGAAACCTCATGCAGGATTTTCCCACATGGACCTGAAGCTGCCTTGAAGCACGGCCTTTCACTCCATGTGTGTAAGTGCCAGTCTTCCTCTTGGTGTTTCTTTGGTGCTTCCCCACCGCCATCATTCACCAGTCCATCGCCACCATCCTCAAAGCTGTACCTTCACCACTTACCCCCTACTCAAGGGGATACAAAACAATCCCACACACCTTTTTATTTGTTTCGTAAAAGTACCACTAAAATATGCTCCACCCAACTCTGTCTCCTGTTTCTCCCATCTGAGATGTCTTCCAAAGGTTATTCGCTCTTCCCTATTTCAACTGCCAACTGTGTGCTGGACACTTCTGGCTGAGGATGCCGGTGGTTGCCAGTCGTAAATACAAACAAAGCAGAAGCAGGTCCCTTCACTCACACTTTGGATTCTATGAACTGTCATTTCATGGTGGAAACCTTCTCTGATTCCACACTCAAGCTATGCAGTTTTATGGTTTTAAACTCTTTACCTGTGAAACAGGTACTCGTCTTATCATTAAATTATCCTGTAAGCATTCAATGAACACCTAGGCAGGAACATACTTGTTTGCTGCATCTGCCCCTGTGACTTCAAAATTCAGTGTAATGACTGGCACAGAGAAGGAAAAACTTTGAATGTATAAATGACGATCCACTGATGAAATTAGTGGGTTCTACCTTCTGTACACATGTTGCTGTAGTTGTATCTCGTATCTAGTTGTATCTAGCTGTATTTTAATACTCCAGTGTCCCTTTCTCCTGTCATTCTGTACTACTGGAAGACTCTTCTCAATTATTCTCTCTTCAAATTACAAGTCCTTGAAATGTCTAAAAACAGTCTATAAAGCCTTTAAATTTGTTGATGCTTTCTTTATTTCTTAAAATAAGTGAGCACTTGGAATCAAACCCAGATCCTCTGCAAGAGCAGTTAGTGCTCTTAACTGCTCGCTGAGTCATCGCTCCCGTCCCCAAATGTTTCTTTTGACTTCAGATAATTCTGTCCTTTCTCAATGATTTTCAGATACAGGACATTGTACATTTATTTATATGTTACTTTATTTTACAGTTCCTAAAATACAAGGAGAATGCTAGAATACTTATAAGAATTATTTCCAAAATTACTAATGAAATGATTTCCCAATATACTGAAAGCATAAAAGCATATACGAACCCCCATATCAAGTAAATGAATTTCTTATAAATAAAAACTAACTTTCTTTATAATGTGTCAATATAAATGGTTGATATGTATGTTACTTAAGGTACTGTAGTCTTCAACACACATAAAACACTAATGACCATTGTTATAGCTATTATGGCATTTGGAAACATGTTTGAATTTTATACTTTTGAAATTAAATTAAAAATTTAGAGTCCTATTTAATGTCACTCAGGTTATGTAGCAAAATTTGGAAATGAAAGATAAGGCATTGTAATAATAATTTTTATTATTTTTATTTTATGTGTATGAGTATATTGTCTGCTTATATATAAATGTACCCATGTTGTGCAGGGCTTGTGGCGGTCAGAAAAGGGCATGGGATCTCCTGGAACTGGAATTATGAACCGTTGTTAGCTTCCATGTGGGTGATGGAAATCAAACCCAGGTCCTCTGTAAGGGCAGCCAGTGAGCTTAACCACTGAGTCATCTCTCCAGCCCCTTTTCTTTCTGATTATCGTACAATTTATATATAAATAAAATGAAAATAACAGGAGGAAGATCAACCTTTTACTTTTCAACATTTTTTTTTTCTGATCCCTAATCTCTTGCCCAATGAGAAAAGCAATTTTCATTACAACTCAATTTTAAAAAGAGGATTCAAGTAGACTGGAAACCTACTCTAGTAGGATGAAGATTTACAAGTGGGAGTTAAGATAATGGCTTGGAAGTACAGAGTTAAGAAAATATGAAATTCCCCCGTCCATGCTGGCCTGTTGACTGGTGCTGTGTCATCGCGCAGGTCTCGCTTGGGCAGTCGTGTTGTTGAAGTTGCTTGAATGCAGCTTCCCTCTCCTGTCTACAAGGCTGTATCTACCAGGGGCTATCCTGGTCCTCTGGCTCTTAGAATCTTCTCAGGCTCTCTGCCACAATGAGCCTTGGGTTGGGGGTGGAACTGCAGATGTAACACCTGTGGCTGGCACCCCTGGTCACTTACTCTGCATTCTGAACAGCTGTGGATATCTGTAATAGTCTCCATCTGCTGTTGAAAAGGCCTTTTTGATGTGGGGTGAGAGCAACACTTCTCTGTGGTATAAGGACAAGTATTTACAAAATAGTCCGAAGTTAGGAAATGGCAGCGGTAGGTTCTCCTCTAGAGTCTGTGACCTTGTCAGCCACAGGATAGCTTTACAGTACTAGGCATGAATTTCCTCTTATTAATTGGGTCTTAAATCCAATTAGACAGTCATTCCTTACCCCAAGATAAAAGTGAGTGGGAGGAGCACACAGAAGGAGTCGGGGGAGGGAGAGTAAGGGGTAGAAATGATATGAATACAGCACTTAGATATGAAGTTCTCAAACAATTAAACGAAAAATAAAATTAAAATTTAAAAATGAAAGAAAATCTGCTCTGCCAAGATTTCACAATGGGATATAGGCCTCTATACATGTTAGTGGTCTAGACACAGAAGCACAGAAGGAACAAGAACCAGGTTTGACCTAGTGCAGTGGCTGACATTTGTGTGGCATTTTTTTTAAACATCTAGATGTTTATTTCTTCTTTTCTGCTCTCTTAATGTTTGGCATAAGTTTCAAATAACGGTTTCTATAGCTAAGCCAGTTCATGAAAAGTTTTGTGGCATTAAAATACCAGGCCAGTCAAATCCAACAACATTCCATGATACAAATAAATAAAAATATGTTGTTTAATGACATTAAAATAACATCTCAGATCAGAGTTAATGATGCTTTTTCTGATGAAATGCTCTGATTTAGAGTCCAAAGGGGACCTGAATTATCTTTCTTAACAAAGCACACACATAAAAAGAAAGAAAATCCTCATTTCCTCTTTCAAAATGTAAAATCATATTTCTAATTTGCCTGTTTAAGAGAATATTTGTAGGAATGACTTTTACAATATGTGCACAACCTGGCCTAAAGATTTTTACTTAATCTTGCAACCCCAGAAGTTACTCTGTATAATGTAAACAAGCTCACTGAGCCCTGGGTTTCTCTTGTGACCTGGGCCCCTGAGCTTAATTCCTCAAGACCCTACTTTGGACTCCGCCCAAGATAATGAATGAATGTTTAACACATCAAAGCACTGGAAGCAGCATATTAATAATAACTGAAAAGTCTGTTTGCTATTGTATGTGTGATATATTCGACCTAGGGATCAAACAGCAAAACTCTGACAAGAATGGATTCTAGCTTCTACTTCCCCAATTCATGTTGGAGACACACTTCAGTAAAAGTGCAAGTGACTTCTGGAGAATACAGCTCTGTGAGACTTCTGAAGTACCTAGTGGCTCTCAGAGTTCAAGTCCACTCTTGGCATTAAAGCTAAAAGCTAAGAGTCAGGCTGCTTCTTTATTCGGGCATAACTGTAATGTAACTTAGAAATGCCACAAACATTAAGACTGCAGATCTTTCTTGAATAACTGCAGCTAATATTTTAAACATACAATTCAAAACGAGACCTATGTAGGTAAGAGTTAAAAGTTTACAAAACATAGAAAAAAAGAGAGGAAGAAAGAAAGCTACTTCTCAACATAGGAAAAAAGAGTATCAAAACACAGAAAGAAACAGAAGGAAAGACGACGAAACAGGAGATAGTACAAGGGACAAAGCAGATCCATAAAGTGGGATGAGAGGCTCAGAAAAATCAAGACTGTAGGGTGGGTTGGGGCTAAGACCTGTATCACTGGATGAGTCAAGCTGCCCTTCAACGGAGTGAGAGGCATCATCACCCACTGTCCCTTTGACATGTTAACTAGCGAAGGTCTAATGCTAAAGCTAGTCCAAGATGAGCTAGATGATCTGACAAAGTGATAGAGGGTGGGGAAGGAGAGAGAGCAACAGACAGAGGCAGAGACAGACAGAGATACACCGAGACAGACAGGGTGAGAATCAACCTCTCTAAGCCACGCCTGTGCCTCCCTGAGGTCTCTTGGCTGCTGTTTGACAGAGCCACCCTTTCTCTGGCTTCTTCCCTGATTCAGTCTTGCTTTCAGCTGGCTTCTAACCATTCCAGCTAAGGCTCTAAATAAAACCAAAACGTATCCTCAAGTACCCCACTTCCAAGCAGCACATACTTTTCCTTATTTCTATTAAGAAGAGGCTTTTCAATGTGTTCAATAAATGGAATCATCATATGCACCAGGCGTGGGAGTACATAAGTCAACACTCTCTTGGAGATCAGGGCAGTGCTCTAAGGAGACAGTGCCAGTGTGGCAGGTTAAATAAGCAAAGTCTGGCTGGAAACATACAGGGCTGCATGGGAAGCAGGACAAACGGACAGATGCAGAAAGAACGGAGAGCTTCCTCTTCTCCAGGATGCTCATGTTGCCTTGCTGGATTCCTTCCTCCATGGTTCTCACCTGGCTTGTCTGCCAAAAATGTAGTTGTGTAGATTAAAGTGATGTCTAAGCATGAAAGGCAAGCTATCAGTAACTAGTCAGCACATTGAAGGTTGGGATACTCATTGTACGTTCTGTATCATGAAAAAAAAAGTAGTGTTTGGCAAGAAATGCATAAAAGTAAGGGCAGCAGAAAACAGTGGGAAAGAATGACAATGGCTTCTGATTGAGATTTCAATAGGCGATGCCATGGCTGTTACAGAAGGCTGAGGCACGGGACCCTCCACACAGAGAAAAAACACCCAAGAGATTCACATGAAGAAGTTGGGAAAGTTTTTTCATGCTGGCAGACTTGAGCAGGCCCATCAAATAATCTCTGTTGGTACAACAGTGGCACTTTTATCTTGGGGGTAACCAACAGCTGTTTGATTGGAATTCAGGCCTGCTCAGTGGGAGGGAACTCATGCATGGTACTGTAAACATGGCCACATACATGTAGCTGGAGATGGCATAGACCCCAGAGAAAATCCCATTTTTGCTCTATTTCTAGAACACAATTTCTTCCTGTATTCTAATTACATATCTTTATATTTAGGGACAACTGGACAACTGTACTTCTCATCACTCACCAAAGAAGCTTCCTTTTGCAAGGCATGGAGACTGCTATGAAGTTCCACAATTGATAAAACACAGAACATCCATGTCTGTGAGACACCCAGCACTAAGTGACACATTTACAGTGCATCCACCACACTTAAGGCTTAAGGAACAGAATGGAACAGGGCGGGTGGAAAGAATATTAACACATCTCACAACTTTTACCAGCAAAGCTTCCTTATATAACAGGTGATGAATTCAGTGAGCAATGACTAAGCAAAGTCCATAGAATAAGGGACTGCAGAGTGCTTATTCCTGACTACAGCACCTATATCAATCCTCTGCCACCCAAAGCTCAAGGATCATTAAGGAAGAGGGGGCAGAAAGATCATAAGAGCTTGAGGTAGTGGATGACTACAATGAAACAGAATTTTT
This sequence comes from Eospalax fontanierii, assembly GCA_035773235.1. Classification (NCBI taxonomy): domain Eukaryota; kingdom Metazoa; phylum Chordata; class Mammalia; order Rodentia; family Spalacidae; genus Eospalax; species Eospalax fontanierii. Next base: position 7,233,705 of record CM069531.1, read on the forward strand.
CAGACGGCTGGGTAGTCATCATATGAAGCCTCAGCAGTGATGACAGCATACACAAGTCCCATGCAAGCTCAAGCCTGACAAAATCTCAGCACAGATGTGGGGAAGTGGCTAATAAGCCCCAATCTTCCTGAGGTACTATCAGCAACCCATAGCTCCTGGGAGAGGAGAATCAGCTTTCTTTAGAGGTGTGATGCTGGGTGGGTTGAGCAGGCTCCAGTGGACTGGCCCACACTGAAGAGCATTTGGGAACACAAATTTGACTCCATAAGCCTCAGTATATATGACAGAGTGCATGATGTAGGCCGGAGGGCATTAAGACGGATGCAGACAGAGAAGGAAGTCTAGGTAGGGTCAAAAATTCAGTAAAAAAATAAGAGCCCTGAGTTGAGCATCTTCGTTTTTTATAGGTCTCCCTGAATCACTCTTTAATGGTTACAGCATTGGTGGGTTTAAATTACTTCCCAAATGATTAACAGAAACGATGCTTGCATGCCCTGAGACCACTAAGCGGAAGCGTTTTCTGAAGGCATGTTTGCAGAGGCAGATATTTAGGGCTGGAGTAAAGCATTCTTTAACATCGTTTCTTGAAGGTGTCTTAACAAGCAAGGCAACCGCAGACAGATGATCTGCTATGTATTCGTTTCGTTTCTAAAGACAACTTTCTCTCTCCGTTTTAGTTCTCATTCTTTGTTCAACATAAATTTTAGTATTCATAAAACCACTATAAGGTGAATACTATGTCCTAAAGTATAACATTAGTCATTAAATGATAAACAATACCACACACACACACACACACACACACATACACACACACACACACGTATATACTTCCTTTCCTCTTCAATGGCACTACACGGTTCTACCTTAGAGACTCTGTCCCGAATGAAATAGAATTTATTTGCATGTGCAAAGATTAGATTTGCCATCTTGCCCTTGTGAGATGATTTCAAATGTTTGCACAGGCTGTCAAAGGCAACTATAATGTATCCTGAGGCTTTTTACTAGTGCAATATCTTATGAGATAATTTGCAATTTATTACTGCAAGGCATTTTATATAGCTTTACACAAATCTTAAAGATGAAATAAAGCTGTGTGTTTCATGGAATGTACCTTGAAATAGTCAGGTCTTTGTATCAAGAAAATCATACAGAGGTGATATTACGTCTACCATCTTTCTCCCCATAGAATGTTGCTATGACCATCACTGTGGCTGTGCACTTCACATGGGCAACTGCAACCCTCAGGGCAGTTTTCTTAGGTAGACACTATTTTATCTCCAGATTCACTGAGGTGGAGACTGACAGAGAAGTTGAGCCACTTTCTCAAGGCAGCACGGTCAATGACAGTGACGTCATAGATGAGACTCATAGTAGATCTTCCTCCCCCGACCCCAGTGTACTCTATACACTGGTCATTTTACCATCTATAGCTATACTCTAGAGTCTATTCAGTGGGAGTCACAGGACTTTAAAGAAACCCCCATGTCAGGGGTCATCAGGGTCTAATGGGTCATGGAGATGTTTTCTCTTATATGCAAATCAAGCAACCTGCTGATATATAATTTAGAAGTTTGAGTCTAGATTATAATTTTCCTTGAGGAAAGTATTTCTACTGTTATCAGGGGGAAAGAAAACTGAGAACAAGTGATCTAGATTCTCAAAACTTGATGATTTTCCATGATGGGTTTGAATTACTGAAGAGCTGTGAGCACCAGAGCCATATGGAGTTCATCAAGAGCTAAAGAGGAAGGAGAAACCCACAATTCTACCTCCACATTAATAGAAGAGGAGCCTTACAGGCAGCTGATCAATAATTAAAAATGAAAATAAGTGCTTTCTAATTTACTTGCAGGTTGCATCCCAATTCTTTAATAATAGAGGAAAAAACACCCCCACACATACACTCATAAAAATAAATATATGGGTCATTGAAATATTTCATTTCCTCCTAATTTATTAATTCAATTTTTGTTTTTGAAAAATACGAATTTGATTTTATTGTGGGTGGATGGCACCAAATGTTCACCAACTGAGCCTGGTTACACTTCCAACAAAATTGTTCATCAACGTAACTGTATTTCTTTCTTGCCTAAGTCTCTCTTCCTTTTCTTCTTGACCATAGTCCTTCCTAAAATGTAATGCTACACAAGTTTTGCAGATGAATATCAATCTATTTTTCATTAATCCAGGAAGAAAGGCCACCATACATTTACCTACAATTTTCCAATTATTTTTCAGTCTATTTACATATCTCCTAATGTAGTATTTGACATCAAAATCCAAATTTGAATACCAATTGTGTCATTACACTTGACTCTGTCCCTCAGTCTCTCAAAATCTTCTGAAATTAAGCTTAAATTTTTGTGATGAGTGACAAAAAGGAACTACTTGACACTATTTTTGTGTTTTAAGCTAATATTCATCTTCACCATCACTGAGGGGAGGAATTTGAAAGAAGTCATTTCAAATTTGAGGTAATGTGAAGTCAAATCTATCTTAAGTCAAATATCTAAACATTCCATGATTTTACAACTAGGTGAAGAATTTGCTTCATTCTGTTGTTGATCCCAATTAAGAGCTCTTGTCAACAATTTTTATCACAGTAATAAATGATTTGTATTTTACATCCAATGTAAAGACAACATTCATAAATATTTCATTTTAATCAATATTAGGCTTCCCCACTTTAGATTTACAAAAAAGAAGCAATGAACTTTAAATCTTAAGTTGAAATATTTTTAAAAATATATATGCATGGTTAGAAAAAAATGTTTGTTATAAATGTTTATAATATAACCAAATATCATGGTACACATATTTGTTATAAATGTTTATAATAAAACCAAACATCATGGTACACATTTTTTTAAATCTCTGCACTGGAGAGGCAGAGGCAAGTGAAACTCTGTGAGTGTGAGGACAGCCTGATCTCCATAGGGAGTTCTAGTCTCGCAATGGCTACATACATAGTGAGACTCTGTTTCAAAAAAGAGAAGTTTATCATTTAAATCATGTTTATCCTAAATTGTTTTCACTCAACTTTCTGACATTGAATTGCGTTCTATCAATTCAGAGCAAACTTTCTATCTCAACACATACTTTTTATGTTGGGGAATTAGAGTGCTAAAAGGGAAATGAATTCAAGCTAACAGGTGGAACAAAGGCCAAGAACTTGACCATACACCTTCATAGTAACACTGAGCACACACTACTAGGATTACTCAAAGCAAACCTTGGTTTGTAGCTATGAAAAGAGGAAAATGTGTTTCCTTCGCCATGGCTTGTTACGGCAGAGTTACAGGCTTCACAACATGGAGCACACACCCTTCCAGGGGAGGTTGTTTGCCAGACCTATTTGGTTGGTTTGTTCATTGAAGTGAACAGCATAGTATTGTGTTAAAGGAATGCGTTCCCTTTGTTTTGCTTTCCAACCAGTGTTTGTAATAAGGTTACCAAGTTTGGAATGGAGTTCCTGGCAGCAAGAATAACAGGTAACACTTAAGAAGCACACACTGTCTGCCAAACACTGTGCTCAGTGTTTAAGTGAGCATCAGTAATTGCAAACATGTGCTATCTGAGGTCCTAAGTAGATTTTATGTAGAGAATGGTGATATTCTCTTAGACGACTAGTAGATTAAGTGTTATTCTCACCCCCTTTTACAGACCAGAAAACAAAACAGTAGAAAATTGAATACTCTTTTCCTGTTACCATAGTGTAAACACGATGTATACCCAGATCACCCAACTCCAAGTCCGAGAGCTCAATCCTGAAGCTGTCCTTCAGATTAAGGACTTACTTAGCTAGGCCACAGGGGAAAAGTGAGGACATGAGACACAGTGTTGGGTTTCATAAAAGATTGTTGACATTATCAAATCCAAACTTTACTCTCAGTGAGGCTATCATTTACCCAAAGTCCAAAGCCAGGTTGGATCAAAGCAGAAAGTGCAGTCCTGAGTCTGACCACGGCCCCTTCTACTGTAATGTAATAGTAAATCATTGAGGAAACACTGGCATTGATATTTCAAGGGCATTTCCTAGCCTTGCAAATCACTAAAACTGAACCTATGATTATGTCTTTATTTATAAAGCAATATTATCCAAAGTTATAGATATTTAAATTTTTTTTCAGAGTTGTAAGCCTATGAAGGGCAGTGGAAAGAAAATATCTCATTAACCAGTAAAAACAAAAGGTATATTCCTTGTTAAAATTTTTATTTTATTTTTTTATTTTACACGTATGAGTATAATGTCTTTATTAGAGTAGGTGCACCCATGTCTTGGCAGTGCATGCAGAGGTCAGAAGAGGGCACTGGATCCCTGGAACTGGGGTTACAGATGGTTGTTAGCCACCATGAGAGTGCTGGAAATCAAACTCGGGTCCTCTGTACATCGATCCAGGCCCCCAAAGTATATTCTTAGATGATCATATTCTGAGACATATATATTTGATAAAAATCTTCAAAAATGAAATAGGAGAATAAATAATTAAAATTTGTCATCCTAAGTTTAAGATTTATACTATAAATTTTCTTAGTGCTTAAAATTGGGATGGAAGCAGAAATGTTTAGGGTTGGTAGAATTCCTATGAGTTTATTATACCTAAGCAGATAGGGTGATTTTGTTTGCAAGATATTGGAACAAGTAATTGTTAACCAATTCATTGTGGTCAGGTGAGCTCAAAGCAGGGTCCTGAAAATGTAGAGGACAGTGAAACCACAAACAGCTCAAGCAAAGTAACAGCGGGAAGAGTGGCAAGCAGCTTCAGACCTTCCAAGTGGCATAGCAGACAGCAAGGACGAAGGGTAAGGCAAAGAAACATTATTTCCATCCTGTATCTTGAAATTTTCCTATGTACAACTGTATTCTTTAAAAAATTACTTTTGATAAACCCTCAAAGTCCTTCAATGGGAAGGGTTTCTACAGAGTGATTTGGCATCTGAAAAGATCGATATTTTCGCCTATTTGATACTCTTTCAAATGTGTGCTTGTTCTACGGTACCCCGTGGTAGACTTCTTTCCGTATAGTAATTCTATTGTAGAAGTATGCCGCTTTCTTCCAAATTACTTGTTTTTATATTATTTATGTCCTGCCCTTCCCAAGACTACTCAGGATTTCTCAACATTTCCTCAAAGCCTATTTTGTTGAATTTTGTAAGTTCTACTATGTTTTTGAGCCAAATCTTAAACGTTACCATATTGTGATAACTTGCCTCCAACTAGAAAGAACAAAGTTGTAGAAGAAATTCAAATGCTGTCCCTCAGGAGGGGCCATGGATTTAAATAGCTAACCAATAAAGATATGATTCTTACCTCTGATTGTGTGGTCTTCAAACTATGTATGCAGGAAACATTATTGAGATATGCACATAAACTATTAGAATATATGCATAAATATGTTAAAATATATCAAGTTTATATATAAATTACTTTTCAGTTCAAAAATTCAGGTTTATAATTTGAAAACTGCACAACTATTGGGTATGCTTCAGTTTTTTAGTGATAAAGTATTCAATAGAACTACATTGATATTCTTGAGATCATTAAGGTAAATATGCTCCATTTCATGTTTTAAATTTATTGCTATTCATCTACACGTCAAGAGTTTGACCACTATTTAATGATTACTATAGAATGCCATCCTTCAGGCAAGCATGATGGCTGCCATTTTGAAATCAGAGCAGCCGTGATTACTCCATGAGAATCTCTCGACTGGGCCTCTCACATTCCCTGGTGGAAGGAGTCAAGGCAGTGCCTGAGGGGCTCAGGGCGAGCACAGGGCTTCCCCCCTCTTCCGTATATATGTGAGCAGTTAGCAATTGCTGGTGAGGACTCTGAATTTGAGTAGCTGCCTGTGCATCGCCCATGTTGCCATGGGTAACTCTCACCAATGCTCTAGCAAATAACCCCTCAAACTCATTTGTTCACCAAGGTATGCCTGGATGGAATCAGATTTTGCTGTGTCATTACTGCCCACTCTGAGCTGAATACACATTTGTTCCCATTCATCTACTAATACAAAACCACTTATTAAGCACATATTGTCCCACTCAGGGAAAATATTAAGTTCTTGCTCTGTGTGGCCTAGAAAATTCCTTATGTAAATTAATGTGTACTATAAATTTTGTTGAATGAATTTGTGAGTTTACCTGGTTGGGAAAGCTTCCTCAGAAAGGAACTGGAGCAACAGATGTACAGGGACAGATTACAGCTTCATATAACATCCTCCCCAGTGTGAAAGGCCAGTCAGCAGTGAAGCAGCTTCCTTGGAGGCAGTGAGTTTCCAGCCTTTGAAAATGTTCACACAGAGACTGGTGACCTGCAGCAGGTAGTGATACGGGTTGATGGCTACCTGATTAGATAAGTGTGTCCAGCTGCCAGATGTGGCCATACTACATGGAGACCTGTACAGACATCCCGAAAATGCCTTGGCAAAAGATCTAATTAAATACTATTGAAAAGTGATGCTTATCTGCCATTTGTAACCATTGTCATTTTTCGATCCTCTAAGACATTTTGTGAAGATAAGCAACTCTATTTCACATTAATGGAGGATTCTTGAATCGAGAGTCTCTCAGTGTGGTATATCCAAAAGTCAAGAGCTGGGCAAGAGCATGAGCAGTAGTGGGCAGGCAGCCCAAGAGACAGAGATAAACAGCCTCAAAGAATCCACACAATTAACTACCAAAATACGTATTACGAAAACCTTCCTATTCATAAGCACTTCGCATACTGGAGTACTTCCCTTCTTGGTGGGGTTTGCTTTCTGAGTTCAAGTGTTCAATTAAGGATATATACTCTTGAAGTACTAAGAAAAGAAACAGAACCCAGAAAATCAAGAGCTAAGACACACAGTGCATAACCAGCCCTGCCAGTACTGGTTAGTTATCCCTAAGGCTTTATTTCCTAAGCAGCATTATTAAGTTTATACTATGCTTCATTACCCCTTTTACTGCATAACTGGCAATTATTCTAATGTTGGCTCATGTTTGCATGTTTCTTTCTTCCCTTAGGTGGATTACAAGCTATTTAAAGATAAAGGCCTTGTCTTATAATTGTCTTCCTCTGAAATCAATGGGATGTTGATCCTCTCCATTTTCTCCACCTGAATTCCCTCGCCTGTCTTTCTGATTGTCTGGTGTTTTTGTCACTACAGGGCTAGCTATTGTGTGGAGTATTTCTTTGTTTCCATAGCTTTTCATCACAACTTCCTTCTCTCAGTTCCTATGAATTGTACTAATTAGAGCTGAGCATATGCCACCTTATCCTTGGCAACATTTTGCCTGCCTCAGCCAAAGCTCTTCAGAGAAAGAGAAGGGGGGGGGAGGGAGAGAGAGAGAATCCCAGCATACAAACTCTTTAGAAGTCTATGTCTTCCTCAGTGCATGAAAGCCTTTGAAGGACCCAAAAGTATCACCCATGATCTAGTCTGAGGACAAAAAAAGCAGAGCAAGATGAAGATGGAGCCCTACTACCACAATGTAATCCCAATGGACTCACGTATAGTGCATTAACTATTTCTGTTTCCACCAGGATGACAGAAGCAGTCAAGTAGGCCTAGAGTTCTGGGGAGAGCAAGTCTCAGCAGGATTTCAACAGCAGCAAAGTTAGAGGGCTCTAGGAGCTCTCCAAGGTACCAACAGCCACCGCTATTTTGTCTCCCAGATCAGCGGTAGGCACCCTGCTTCTAAATGTTCAAGTGACACTATGCACTTAGAAAATACCTTCCTGACTTCCACTGTTAAGTTTCCCAGACACATGTCCTAACCTGAATCCTACTGTTCTTACAAGAGGTTGAGGTATTCTGTTGACCAGGAACAAACTTTTCATGTGAGGTTTAAAGTACATATATCTAGTATTTTGAACATTGATAATAGTTCAAAGAGAAATTGCCTCTGTGTATAAATAAATATGTACTGCTGATGGTCAATTTACTAATCTTTGACACAGTCTAGTATAAGTCTGAGTCACTCGTTTAATGAATTCCTGTTGACTTGCTGACCTAAAATGAAGAATTCAACCCTAAGGCTTGAATAATGTCAAGAAATGAAATAGAGATATGCTCTTGCATCCCTTTGTGTGCACTGTCTACTTAACCAGTCTCCCAACCAGCATCTGGAGAGCCTTCTGGTTTTAGCCTTATAAAAAGGGCTAAACAAGGAAGACTATAATTAGAAGCATTAATATCTAATTGTTTTCTTGGTTGGAAACAAACTCCTGTGACTATTAGGTTGCAATACTGTGAAGAGAACATGATCCATTGAAACTGGTTTTCTTTAAAATGGATATTCAACCCTAGAAATGTGCATGGAATATTTACCTAACTATGTAAACTCTAACCACTTTCTAAAAGTTGTTTTTTTAAAAGTTAAGTTTATTACTTAGTGATATTTAGGCTAGGAAAAATTATTAATATATTTAGCAATTGCAATGATATTCAAAACCAATACACAGCACATGACTAGTCCCAGGAGATTCCACTGGAAGTTTCCATCAGAATGAAACAGATTATCAAACCATGACATCCTACTCAGATTCATTTAAGCATAAAAACTGTAAGAACACTTCCAGTACCTTAAGAATTTATATACTATGAAAGCAGCAAAAACAGGGAGAAGTAGTATTTCCAGTTTTATGGGTTGTTTCTCATGGTAGCATATAGAAGAATTATGATGATAACTACCACACATAGCATTTTGTTCAGACCAAGGTCTTATCACTCTCTTGAATGATTGTGATAGACATTTATTATTTACCTTAACCCACTATGGGCCTTCAACTGATGTTGGGCTGGTAAATGTGTAATATAAGCATATTACACTAACTTAAGTCTGTGCTCCAGGAGCAGTGTTGTAAAAATGGCATTATTTTATGCCTGATAATTATTTTCAAGATTTCATCTATAAATTGGGTTATTTTAAGGATGATCTAAGCCATTGACCATCACTGTCAGTTTCTAGTTGCTTGGGTACTTTAGATATGAACTATAAAAATACTAACACAAGTATTTTGTAAGATTTCTGTTATGTCTACACAGCAAAGCACAAAACTGAAATATGTAACCTTAAAATCAGTTCTATCAGACACTATTATAAAAGTCAAAACCAGAAACTCTTTAGGTGAAAATGCTTCTTTCTCTACAGAAGCAGTTTGACACATTATGTTACAAGAGTCAAAGTAAGAAAAGAAAGAAGTTCTACATCTAAGACTCAGTGGTCTGTGGAGAGCTACATGGGAAACTCTAAGGAATTTCAAAATGTAAGTATAATAAATGGTATTGGCTTATTCTGATCACTGTATGTCCATGGTATGTTACTAGTGAAGTATGAACTGCTCTTAGCAAGCATTGAACTAGGTTTTTAACACTTTCAGTAATCCTGTATTCCCACAGAAATTTGCATACCTCCAAAGTAGATGTAGTCAGAGAATCACCAATATTTACTCTCGATAGAGTTTCTAAATCCAAGAAATCCATGGTATAGGGGATCTTTCTTAGAGAGAATGACTTAGTTTAAAATTTCTTTAAGAAATTTCTGACTCTCAAAATTATGAATGAAGCTCTTAAAATAAGAGAATCTATAGAACTCTATTTCTCATTTTCTACTACCTTCTGGACTGGAACAAAGCCAGTTGAATTAGTGAGAGAGTATGATTCCAAAAACAGTTGCTTCAAAATATTTTATTTATTATTTTTATTTTATGTCTATGAGTGTATTGTCTGCGTGTATGTTAAATGTCTCATGCCAGGCAGTGCCCGAGGAGGTCAGAAGAAGGTGTTGGATCCCCTGGAACTGGAGTTACAAATGGTTGTTAGCCACCCTGTGGGTGTTAGGAATTAAAATCGGGTCCTCTGCAAGAGCAGCCACTGCTCTGAACCTCTGAGCCATCTCTCCAGTCCTTCAAAGCAATTTTTAACCATATAAAATCAATGACACACCACCACAGTAAATGCATGTAGGATAAATTGAAAGGCTCTTGGTTTATAGAACTGCTAAATAATTCCAAATCATAGTATCACATATTCTATTGTAATTCGATGTTTTACCTAGGTTTTGAAAAAAATTCAATATAATAAATTTTCTTATGAATTTGTTATTTTTATTATATTTGAATTTTTTTATTTTATGTGCATATATATGTTTAAGTGTGGGCTTGCACTGACCACAGTACATGAGGGGGTCAGAGGGCAACTTGTGGAAGCTGGTTCCGGGGATCAAACTCAGGTCATTAGGCTTGGTGGGGAGCACGCTTCCTTGCTCTGAGTCATCTCACCAGCCTGCCAAAGTTATTTATCACTTCAGTAATTGATTTAAAAATGAGCAAATATTTACTAAAGTCCATAAGTAGAGATAGAAAGATAGAAGATAGATAAATAGATAGATAAATGGACCACCAGAGGGATTCTGGCTATATAAGGAAAATAAATTCTCTTCTTTTAAATCTCTGCTCTGATATTTAGCAGTCTAATAATACAAATAAATGTCTACATAGAAACTTTCTGAATCCCAGAGAATTACCCTCCAGGCCTCCTGCTCCACTCCAAACCCCTTCTGTCCCTATCTGTTTGCCTCTGTTTTGTGCAGAAATATATAAAAGGCCAGATTTCTTCCCTTCAAAAAAGACCCTTCATTGTTTTCTCCTTGGACCATCGTCTCACTGATCATCTCCTCTGCTCATCTGAGATCAAAAGCAAGCTGTGATTTTCTGAACCTTATCTATTTAAGGCTGACACAGATAAGCACATAGCCCATTTGGTGTGATTCACTGACAGAATATTAGATTAAGATAGATATATGAAATATACAAATATTAGGGAGCTTACAATGTTACTGATTATCCCATTTCCTTTTATGTCCTAGAGTTCTTCCCTAACTTAGATTCCATCCCTTGGCTGAGACACTTCAGCGTCCACCCTTTCATTCCTTGTTTTTTTTTTTTTTCTTTTACTGGCCAGATTGTACTTGTTATCATTGTTTACAACTGTAGATAAGTGATTATCTGTGTAATTCATACTTCTGACTCATGCACTTTTTCTGCACAGAAGTGGGGCACATTAAAGGAGAAAGATCCAGGTATTGAGGTTTGACGGTAGAGTAGGGTGCTGAAGATAATCCACGCAGCAAGAAGAAAACACACGCACATGTTGAAGGCCAGTATCTGGAACACAGTAGATGTTTGGTGTACATCTATTAGTAAACGATGGTGAGAGGATGAACTCAAGGTTCACCTCCTTTTAAACTTTCTGGAGCCTTGGGACTAAATTAACTAGTCTTTCCACCCTTATATACAACAATCAATGTCTAATAGTTACTGAGGCATTATTATTATGACTCAGGTTCTGCTTTCAAGTGCTTTGCTTATTTAGTCCTCACTCGTCCACAAAGGCTGCAAAGAATCTCTCATTTCATAGACAAATATATCTAAGTACAGAGATATTGAGTAACATACTCACAGTCACATCATCAATAATGACTAGAGGACTTCTACCAACTTTCTGTCCACAAACATCATTAGCTCCTTGGCATAAACATCTTTCTCTTTTCTCTTGGTTGCTCTACCCCTAGAATGGTATGTGGAATGTAGAAAGAACTCAGCTGCTTTTGATAAAGGAAAGTAGTACCTCAACAATAATTAATAATGTAGGCCAACCTTGAAAACAAAGACCAATTTTTTGCATATCGGCTGCTCTAATTTGGGTATGGATTGTTCCTCAAAGGGGAATGTGCTCAGTTCCTGTTTCTCAGTACGCCGTATTGGGAGGTGGTGGAACCCTGGGGGGGAGGGGGCAGGAGGTCTTTGGCCATTGGAAGCACACCCTTAAAGGAACCTCTACTCCTCCTCTCTTTCTCTGCTGTTTTTCCCCACAACAGTGAAAGGCCCTGTGTCACATTTCTCCTGCCATGATGCTCTGTGCCACCTCAGAACCAAAACAAGATAGTCAGTTATTCATGGGCTGAAGCCTCCAAATCTCTGAGCCAAAATAAAACTTTCCTCTTTACAAGCTGATTGACACTGGAAGACTGCTGATAAACACAGCTACAAACAGGAGATGTTCAAGGTGGAACGATCTCATTGGTACGCTTCCTGTTCCAGAGGAAGTTCTGCTCACTGTTTCTTTTTTTTCTTCTGAAGAAAGTAATACTGCCTTGGTCTCTGTTATATCACACTGCCGTTCTGCTCTCTAACTCAGATTATCCACCTCCCTGGTTTTATTGCTAGTTTTAGGGCATGTCAAGCTTATTCCGAAGTTAAAGCCTTTGGACTTACAACTTTCGATCCTTTCCAATGGAAGTATTGTTTTTTAAAAGGTTTGTTTTTAGTTTTTATTCATGTATATATGTATGTTGTATTTATATGTGTTGTGTGTGTGTATGTGTATGTATACAGGGAAGGTGTCTACGGTGTCCAGAAAAGGGTGTCAGATCCTCTGAAGCCAGAGTTATAAAAAGTTGTGAGTTGCCTGACATGGGTGCTGGGAACCAAACTCAGAAACTCTTGAACATCAGAAAGTGCTTTCAATACTTCTTTAATACATTTCCCAGACTATGAACACATAATATAAAATTACTGTGAACTCCAGCTCAGCACAGAAGCTAGAAGAATGAAGAAAAGTATTATATTGTAAATTCACTTATTATTGTCAATAATGCATTTCCTGTTTATAATGTTCTTTGGGCATTCTTATACTGAGTAGCTCTGAACTAGAAGCAGACGCTGGACCAAATAGACTGTGGACATTCTTGTAAACCAAGACTATTATAAAATTTAACATGTCCTCTAATCACATGACCAAATATGCAATTATTTATTTGCTTCCTGACTATAAAGAGAAAATGAACGCCTAAGTGGGAAATGCTGTGGAGAGAGGAACTGGGAAAGGACAGTCTTCAAAGTAAAAATAAAATTCTAAAAATATTCTGCTGTTCAAACCTAACAGAATGCAATAGAATTCAGATTTCTTTGACTTTGCCTACTCATATAATTGGGCCCTCGGGCAGTCATGTCTACAGTCATGATTGGCAAGGTTCTAATTAGCAAGAACTAAACAAAACCCACAACCAACCAACCAACAAACAGGGTTCTCCAGAGTTCCAGTCCTCCAGTATTATGCTTGTTATGCTTAAGTCCACCGACTCCTCAGCCCCAGGGCCACTCATCCAAAGGGCACCAGGAATTCCTTGTTATAAGAGCTGTCCTTTGCATTGCAGGATGATTATCAGCATCCCCATCCTTTACCCACTGGCTACTAATAAAACCACTTCTGAACCGAATGATGTGACCACCAAACATCTCCAGATATTGCCAAATGTCCTCAGGGGAGCAAAACTGTTCCAAGTTCAGAACTCTAGAAATAATTCCTTTAACTCCACTATCATCTGAACCAAAGCAGAAGAGGTTTCCTTTGCAGGCTTATGGCTATATAATTTGAGTTTCACTTAAAATTGTATCCATGTTTACAATAAGTTTGAAGGGCTGGATAGCCACATGCAGGAAAATGAAGTTGGACTCCTGAACACTGTGCATATCCCTGGGTTGTATTATGTTGTGATGTTTGATTTTGAAAACTGCTGTTTGTGTTGCTGATTTTATAAGTATTTGTCAAACATATTTTGAAATTAGAACAGAATTTCCAAAATTTCAGAATTTGCCTTAAACATGTTTCTGCAATTTTACACTCCATATTTATGCAAGCCAGCATACAAGCATTGATGATTATAAGATCAAAACAATAATCAATCCTCAAGCGTGTTGAAGATGCTCTGTGTATTATAAAACCAAATATTCAGCCAAGACTTAATTCTTTATGTAAAAATAGATAAGCATATCCATCTCAGTACATTAATTTGGTGAAATTATATGCATACCAATTATATGCATAATTATCCTCTATTATAAAAAATCCATTCAAAATGAATCTAAAACCTAACCAAATTATAAATTTTTATAAGGAAACACGGGGTAAATATCATGACACTGGATTTGACAGTGATCAGATATGACTTCAAAAGAAAACACAAGTAAATTAGAATATGCTTGTGAGAGTTAGTCATAACTGCCAAACTGGTCCACATGAGAAACACCTAAGAGATCAGTTAAACAAAGCTCTGGATGTGTCAGTGAAGATGTTTCCAGGGACATGTAGATCATGACAGCTTTGATGTAATCAATGGATGGATGTCTTGATGCATTCATAATGTGATGTCATTACTGACTGTTGAAAAAGGTAAGCTGTAGATCACTGGGGATTAAGGGCTGTACCCTGTTCGGGCCCTTTCCTTTATCTCCCTTTTCTCTGCTTCCTGGACACTCTCATGTGAACTCCTTTTCTCCCCGAGACCCACACAGCAATGCTGGACAAGCTTCTGAAAGTGTGAGTGTGGCATGAAGTTTTCCTCTGTCAGAATGAATCCGGCACAAGGAGCTTGACTGACACAGAAAAAAAACCAATAGAATCAGCTACCTCTCCCAATCAACCAGTGACTTGAGTTGTATGTAGGGGGAGGGACTTGGGGGAAGCAAGGGATTCTGGGAAGGAGACGAGTGGTATGGCAGGTGCAGGTAGCCATCTTGGACACAATCAGCAGAATCAGTGGTTCTGGCAAAAATGTAAAATCCGCACCTCAGTAGGAGGATTCTGCCCCTCTCCCTGATAATTGCCCTTTAAGTAAGCCCAAATAAACTCTGCTTTCCCAAACTGTGGTTGGCGAAATCATACTTCATTTGCTTGCTTGTTCCAGACCTAGAGAGTTGGGCAGAGCCAAACCCCACTGCCTCACTGCTAGGAATTCATAAGACAGTGAGTTATAATAAATTCTTTCTCCTCTTATGATGCTACAAAAATAGGTAACACAATACCAAATTCTGTTGCCAAATACCAAAATCTAAAACTTCTGTGTTATGGCTGTGCTCATGCATTGGTAGAATTAATATTATGAAAATGACCATCTTACCAAAATCAATTTATAGATTCAATACCATGCCAATCAAGTCTCCATGATTATTCTTCACAGAATTAGAAAAAAATTCTTAAAAGTCATATGGAATCACAAAAGACCTCAGATAGCCAAAGCATGTTGAGCACAAAGAGAAATCTCTGGGGAGATTTCCACACCATATCTGAAACTATATTACAGCACTACAATCATAAAAACAGCATGGTACTTGCACAAAGCAGACATGTATATCAGTGGAACATAATAGAAAACCCAATCATGAGAGCATGCAATTTCAGCCACCTGATATTTGACAAAAGTGCCAAGAAGACACACTGGAAAAATGTAGGCATCTTCAGCAAATGGTGCTGGCAAAACTGGATCTCCACCTGTAGAAGAATGAAATTAGGCCCTTATCTATCACCCTATAGAAAGTCAACTCCAAATGGATCAAAGACATGAAACTATTAGAAGAAAACATAGGCAGCAGTACTCTATAAGATATAGGTTCAGGAAAGTACATTATAAATCAGACATCAGTAGCTCAGGAATTAAGGTCAGCAATCAAGTGGAACATCATTAAACTAAAAAGCTTCTGTACAGCAAAGGAAATCACCAAGGAAGTGAAAAGGAAACCCACAGAGTGGGAGAAAATCTTCACCAGTGACACATCTTACAGAGGATTAATATCCAAATATATTAAGAACTTAAAACAAAGAATTAAGAAAACAAATTGCCCAATTAAAAAATGGACTATGTATGGATCTGAACAGAGAATTCTCAAAGAAATAAAAATGGCTAAGGGACACCTAAAAAGTGATCCTTAGTAATCCAACAAATCAAAATCCATTTTAAGATTTCATCTAGCCCAGTCAGACTGGCTAAGATCAAGAGAATAACACCAAATGCTGGAGAGGATGTGGGGAAAGAAGACCCTCATTCACTGCTGGTGGGAGTGCAAAGTTCTGCAGCCACTGTGGAAAGCAGTGTAGAGAAATCTGAAAAAAACAACAACCCTAAAAATGAACCTACCATATGATCCAGTTATACCACTCCTAAGCATCTGCTCAAAGGATTCATCTCACTGCAGAGATACTTTTACATTCATAGTTGTGGCTGTTCTTTTCACAAGAGCTAAGAAATGAAAACAACCTAAATGTCCTTTAACTGATGAATAGATAATGAAAATGTGGTACATTTACACAATGGCGTTTTACTTGATGGCAAAGAAAGATGAAATCATGACATGTGCAGGTAAATGGATGGAACTAGAAGCTGTTATACTAGGTGAAGTAACACAGACTCAGAAAAAGAAACAACCTATGTTCTCTCGTTTGTGGACTGTAACACCAATTCCCTACATGTGAGCATGTATCCTGATGTAACTGTAAAAGCCAGGAGAATGGAAAGGAGTTGTGGAGATAAAAAGAAAGAGCCTGAGAGAGGGGGCTAAGAGGAAACAGGCTACGAGGGGAAAATGGGGAAATGGGGTGCTTTAACTGCAGAGGGAGAGGGGGATGTTTAGACAGAGAGAGTGGGATGGGAGATAATTATGCTCAGGTGGTGTGAGAAACAAGAGGGAAATGTATTAGTTCAAAAGACGACTGAAAAATACGTGTATAATGCTTATACATGAGTGCCTGTGTATAGTTGTAGTTATATAGCAAGAAACACAGTGTCAAAGGAGAAACCTCCCTTTGAGTTTTTGGTCAGAGTAGTTCAAGAGACTCCCAAAATAACAGTCTATTACCACAGTCCTTTACTGCCTCCAGGAACTTGAAGGTAAGATCCGTTGCTGAAGACAGCACATATTTCCATTATAGGACTTAGAGCAATGGAGATGAAACTGACCTGGAGGACTCCTCACTGAAGACTAGCTCTCATAATTTTAGAGGATACTATACAAGCTCCTAAGGGAGAAAATCAATCAATGGTCCAACCTCAGTTTTAAAGCCTAATAACCTTTAAAGCCTAACAATGACAAGCTCAGAAAACTGTCTCTATTGGTGCAGTAGGCACACTTTTGTCTGGGGGGAGGGGTTAATAGGCAAATACACATGATTGGAGAGGTTACAGAGCCCAGAGGAAACTATAACATCTGGCACATCCCTAGACAAATGTAATTTCTTACTGAATGCTAAATAAAGATCCATATATTTACAGACAAGTATACCAGTCACAACTCATCAAAGAAGCTTCTTTTTGCAACAGATGGAGACTACTACAGAGTTCCACAACTGGTCACACACAGAATATAAGTGTCTGTGAGATGCCCCAGTACAAAGTGATGCATCTACAATGGCTCCCCTACACCTAAGGCTCATGGGATACAGTGGAACAATGGGTAGAGAGAACACTAATGCATCTCTCAACTCTCAACAGTGAAACTTTCTTATGCAACAGAGGGCAATGAACACAGAACGCCACATCTAACCAAGCTGTAGAGAATAAGAGACTTCAGAGTGCATGTCCTTGCACAGGACTCTTATAGTAAACCTCACCCACCCAGGGCTCAGGAACCACTGTAGAAGAGGGGACAGAAAAATTGGAAGAGGCAGGGTTGGAGCATGAGCATAAAGAAACAGAAACTCCAGGATTCTGGAACTTGTTCACTTGAACTTGCAACAATAGTGACAGTAGGCACAAGACTGATGCAAACTCATTCAGATAAAAACCAGCATAGAACTACAGAAATAGGTAAGAGACCATAAGTTTGGCAAGGAACTATTAGCAGCTGATCTCTGCTGGGTAAAGGAGAGTTGACACTAGGTAGGTTGAACAGGTTCCAGTGGATGAACTCATACCAAGAAACAGGTGGCTACACAAACTTGACCACATAGGCCTTAATATATATGACAGAACATGAAATCCTGTGTGTAAGCTATGGGTGATTAAGATATATGAAATGTACAATGTTCAATAAAAGACACATTGAGAAAAAATCTTCTGTGTGTCAATGGATAATAATCAACAGAACAAAAAACTTCTAGACTGGAAAAATACTTGTAAATTATGAATCTGGTTAGGGTTAATATCTACAATATGCAAAGAACTCCCCAACTGAATGAAAACAACAAAACAGATGAACAAGAATATGGAAAAATACCATTAATATTTATGGGACAGCAAATCAAAACTATGGAAAAATACCATTAATATTTATGGGACAGCAAATCAAAACTGCAGTGATGTGTCCTCTCATATCCAATAGAATTAGTCCTGAAAAAAACAACAGAAAATAACAAATATTGGCTAAGGCATGGAGAAATTAGAGCCCTGGTACAGTTGTCAATTGTCAATTGTTAAATGCTGCAGCTGTTATGGAAAACAGTTTGTCAGCTCCTCACAAGAGTAAAAATAGCATAATGATAGGATCCAGCAATTCTACTTCCAGGTACATGTCCAAAAGAATTGAAAGTAAGGTCTCAGATGTTGAACATCCACATTTATAATAGTATTACTCACAAAAGCCAGAAAGATGAAAGCGACCTCAATGCTCATAGGTACATAAGAGTGTAAACACAATGTAATGGTTTCCAGGAGCCAGAGAGAAGCATAAAATGAGAATTGTTTAATTGATACAAAACTTCAGTTCTGAAAGAGACTGGATTCAGCTGGGGGCTGTTGTACAAGAAGGTATTTAATACTACTGACTGATCTTTCACTTAGAAATAGTAAATGGCAAGTTTCCTGTCATTTTACCAATTACATTTTTAAAACACTTGCATTACTAAGAGGAATTAGTTAAATGAAGACAGTTCTACCAGATTTGAAAATGCAAAGCCTAAACCAACATACAGGGAACTGTTGATCTTAAATGTAAGCTCCCCCTTGACCTAGGACACTCTGACCTCCTCGAAGCAGAGCACCCTCTCTACTTCTGGCTGTTGCAATTTCCAAGCTTTACTTCTGACAATTTCAAATTGTTATTATTGCATTCATCTTTAATTAAACTCTAAAATAAGTAAACATTCATGGGGGACAACTATGGATCAACCATGATGCCTGGGGTTACGGGGAAGAACATTTCCTAGAATGTGTGATTCAGTTCTGCAAAGGAAAGATAGATTTGTGGATTGGTGCCGTCATCAGAGCCTAGTTTAGATCTAAGCCTGGACAAGCAGGCTTGAATTCTGACTTTGCCATTTGCTACTACAGCCTTTTTGCCTTCTAGATCCATTTCCTCTTCCTTAAATGGGAATGCTGTTAGTACCAAAGTCATAGAATTGAATCCACGAAACTGTTAGAGCACAGCTTGCCCTAAATACAGGTAGCATAATACTTGCTAAACAGGGGATGGAGAGATGGCTCAGCAGTTAGGAACACTTACTGTTCTTCCAGAGGACCCTTTTCAGTACATGGTGGCTAACAACTATCTGTTATTCCAATTCCAGGGGGTCTGACACCCTCTTCTGGCCTCTACAGGTACTGCATACATGCGGTACACTTACATACATGCAGGCAAAATACTCATACACATAAAATAAAAATAAGAAATAAAATATTTTTAAATACTTGCTAAACAGTCCATAAACACATACTGCACATCTGCCTATGTAGCAAAGAACTTCCCAGGAACCTTGGACTTTGGATCACATGTCTGCAGAGCATACTACTTGACACAGCAAAGAGACTCTCATTCATTTGGCTACTGCAAGGAAATATTCAAACCCCTGAAAAGACTCCTGCATCTATGACGACTGAGAACAGATGGTGAAGGGAAGAGAAACTTCAACGACTCCTCGGTTCCCTTGGCCTGGGCTCAGCGTGGTTGTTTCTCCTACCCCGGCAGATTTAAACAGCACAAAAGTGGGATGCATGCCTGTTGTCATGGTGTGCACACTAGGATTATTTGGAGGAATAAATGCACTGTTTCAATCTAGTTTTAGAAAGAAAGAAGAAGGAAGGAAGAAGGAAGGAAGGAAGGAAGAAAGGAAGGAAGGGAGGGAGGGAGGGAGGGAGGGAGGGAGGGAGGGAGGGAGGGAGGGAGGGAGGGAGGGAGGGAAAAGTAAAAGCAAAAACAAGTGCAAAGTTCAAAAAGTATCTGCTCTATCAAACTGGAGTCTTGGGCAGAATTACAACAAGGCTCTGAGTAGAAGCCTGAGATGAATTACAAATGTGAAATCTTTTATGAGGACCAGATGGAAACAGTAAATGCCTAGTGAATTTGAGAACATGTTAAAAATGAAAATCCAAATCCAAACACAATAACTATGCATGACACGCACTACCAAAAAAAAAAAAAAAAAAAAAAAGAAAAAGAAACAAGAAAATATTTAGCACATAAACTCTTTAGGAAATTGCTTTTCATTGAAAACTTAAAAGTTCCCAACTAGTGAGAATTTGGCTAAAAACCCTGGCATGATATTTCAGATCATAGCATTTTGATCTGAATAGAAATAAATAAGATATAATTTTTGACATAGTTCTATGATTCAAAAAAAGAATATAATGATGGATTCTAAGTCTTAACCTTAACCAAGTTCCTGGGGGTTTTAATTAGCATAACCTAAAAAAAACACATGTAAATTCACTGTGTTCACATGAGAAATGTTTTTAATTTTTTTTGTTCTTGTTTTGCTTATTTCTATTGTACATCTGTTCACATATCAGAAATATCCTAGTTGACAAGTTATATGTGGGTTCCCTCATAGCTTAAAATTTCAGATATTATAATATTAGATCCCTCTTTGACTGCCAATATCTAAATGGTGAAATAAGGGCCAAAATAAGTCTATTCCAGGTGCAGCGAAAATGCAGACATCTTAGAGATGAAGGGTGTGAAGAGTCCCAGCCCAGCGTCTCCGGAAGAATCGCAGTCAGCTAGCACGCAACACGGAAAATAAATAGCCCCTGTCTTCAAAGAGATCAGCTTAGTGAAATGATGCCCTTCTAACAACACCCACACTGTCACTCTGATGAAAATACTCATGTTGCTCTTGATAAAGGTTTGGCTGCATGCACACACATGCACACACACACTTGATTTTTTTTTTTTTTGCTTGTTTGTTGTTTGTTTTGAGTTGTTTTGAGACAGGATCTTACTATGTAGCCCCAGCTAGCCTGGAACTTGCTAGGTAGACCATCCCACACTGACCTCAGTCTCCTAGTAATCTGCCTGCCTCTGCCTCCTAAGTGTTGAGATTAAAGGCATGTGCCACCATGTCCAGTGATTTATGTTTTATAATGGGTAATTCTCTACACATTTATTCATTGAATGTTGCTTTCATTTCCATACAAATGACATGATCAGATGCATTACTCCAATGTGAGCCAAAGTGATATGCTTACAATTAAAGAATAAATATTCACTTATTACTGTCTTCCAATGTTAAAGACCAATTCAGTTTTCCATTCACATAAATAAGCTAAAGGACTCACTGTTTTTTCCAGTACATGAGATTTTTGAAGCAAGGGGAAGAAAAAGATTAATCTTTGAGGAATGGTGAGGATGCTTCTAGCATGATGTCAAAAACTTATGCAGTGAGCTCAGTGTGGGGGTTCACACCTTCAATTCAAGCACTCAGGAGGCAGAAGCAGGCAGATCTCTGTGAGATCCAGGCTAGCCTGGTCTACATAGCTAGCTCCAGGTCAGCTGAGGCTACAGAGACTGTGTCTCAAACAAACAAGCAAACAAACCAAAAATTCATGCCATGAAAACATATAAGAAATACATATGAATGTGAGATAAGAGTTTAGTCATTGAAAATACCATGAAGACACAAACAGGTTAGAGAGGCCAACCTGGACAGGGATGCATCAGCTGTGCAAAGAAGACAACGAGTCTGCTTTGTGCCACATGCCGATTATCTGATCTGAGAGTCACAAAACAAAAATCCACATTCCTCAGTGCATACCGAATACCAGCATTTAGACTTTGTGAAGATGAATCAGCTGAGGAAGCAGGAAGAGAAGGCATTCCGTCGGGGAGAAGAGACACTGAAGTTCTAGAAACCAAGCCAGGGCGGCATGTTAGCAAAGGGAATGCTCCCTACATCCCCAGTGGTGTGTGCAGCTCAGAACAGCCTGAGAGCTGGCCAAGAGCTCTGGCATGTGGAGATCAAACTGCTACACTTTCTTTTAGTGGCAATATGAGAAGAAAACTTCTTTAGCAATTTCTGGAGGGCTCGGGGCAGGGAAGAAATGAAAGCAGTGTAGACAGTTATGGGGGAGAGTTTTACTGTGAAGGGTGAAGGAAACAGGGGAACAGATGGAGGAATACGTGGAGTCCGAGAGGGCATTTTAAAGAACACAGGAGTGGAGGGTCTGTGGACCGAGACTCGTGAGCAGAACAGGGCATTAGTGATGTGCAGGGCCAGGGCTCACCCCTGTTAGGGGACTTGATTTCTTGAACAACGAATCACTCTGGAATCCGAAGTACTAGCAAGAAGCCAAGCAGACTGCTACTCTGAACAGGCAGGAAGTACTCTCTAGGACAGAGGGGAGCAAAACAAGTGTGTGATGGGGAGGTGAGGTGCAATGTGTAGTGGAGGGTTGGCCTCCTCCGGGCACGAGAGCGGTGACTCAGAAACAGGAGCAAAACCAGGAAACAGGCAAGGACATATAGGTGGCTGACTTGGTGACTGACTGAATGAATGAATGAATGATTTGCTGATAGAGCCCCATGTCTGGGACATTCAGATGTATCTATGGGGGAGTAGGGAGGGTGGAAAATGCCCTCACACTCACATCTGAGCCTTCCAATGTGCCCGATTCTATAAGTAGAAATGATTCTCGTGTTTATTTCTCCCAAACAGAATCATACACTGTGCCTCATGTGTCACTTAAGCTAAAATAGAAATGAATTTGTCAAGTTCTCACTGCAAGAAGGCTCTTAATAAGGAGTCATGAAAGTATGAAAATGTTGGCTGCTATCCCACAAAAGTTAGGTTTAGTGTAAAGCGGGGTAAGCAGGTTGTGGTCATTGACAAAATACCAACAGTAACTCCAAATCAGAACACATGGACTAATTCTCCGCTGGCTGCTTTGTAGTCCTGTCCTCAAGTTTCAAGCCTTTGTGTCCTCTGTTCATGGAGAACACTACTGAATGGCAGAACTATGAGATACAGTTCTGTTGTTGCCTTTTTGATTTGGAAAACAATTTACATACTGTTATTTTGTTCTCCTCTGCCTTTCAAAATATTTACCCTCTGCTCACAATGGCAGACTACCTGGCCTTTTGCTAATACTCCAGATTCCAGGATGATTGATTCATCAAGAAAATAGTCACTCTAACAGGGGCAGATTCAAATTTAAAAAGAAAAAAATTAAAGTGAAAACATCATTAAAAAGAATGAGCATGCATAAATTCAGTAAAACCACAAGAAATGTGAAATTTCAGTGCCTAAGATCACAAAGCATTATGCACTTGGCTGAACCATTTTCAAGAACCACATAAAATGAAGGCTGGAGAGATGATGCAGCAGTTAAGACTGCTCGCAGCTGCTGCAGAGGACTGGGGTTTGGTTCCTAACACTCATATTAAGTTGCTCACAACCACATGTAACACCAGTTCCAAGGGGGTCCAATGCCTCCTATGGCCTCTGCAGGCATCTGCACATGTGTGGTGTGCACTTTTAGGCATGCAAACGCATACATACACATAAAAAAGAGATCATTTTTTAAAAAGAATCATCAAATGCATGATTGACTAAAACGCTTTAACGTTCTTTTTCAAAACTACGCAAAGCATAAAACCTTTAGAAACCTTCTTTTTTTCTTCTACAAGCTGATGTCATGTTACTTCACAGAAAACCAGACCACTTTGTAGACATTTGCATTGAATATACATAGCCCTGTGCATGAGACCAGGGTGGCAGGGCAGCTCCCACTGATAAAAGAGCTCCTAAAGCAGCAAATGTGCGGGCACTGGGCCCTCGTCAGCTCTGTCATGCATCTCCAAGCCTGGAATCTCAAGCAAGTATCACGCTCATGAAGACAGTGCCTTCAAAATATGCAAATCGTTAATATTTTGTTCAGATGAGCAGCTGAGTAAGGTAATCTATAATTTCTAGACAGGCTCTTAGAAATCACATTTTTATTAATTTAGATAGAATCAGAAACTTGGCAAGATTCTGTGAAACCCCCAAAGCATTTTATTTTACTTTTCACTGTCCCAAAGTTTTCAGTTTATCTGAGTAGCCCTTTTCCAACGACGACGAGTTCATTTAAATAGAATCCTTGGTCCTAACCTTTACCCATGCTCAATTCTTAAGAGACAGAATCAACCTGATGAAAGATAACGGGCGAAGGAAGGGTTTGTCAAAAAGAAAAGTAGTAAGCTTCACTTCTGCTTTCCTCCTTGTGTATTCTAGGGAATGACCAGGAAATAAAGAACAATTTGACTTAAATGTTGTAAAGTCATCTGGATAAAGGTTAAATACAACTCTTGTTGCACTGCTTGTTAGTTATAAGAGCTGGTTAGCATCTTTCTCCAGGATGCATGAAACCGATACAGACTCTTGGGGTAGATTAGATTCAAAGGTACCATTTGGTCCAGTCCCTGCTCCACAGTCTCTCACCTAAGTGCTTCCATGCAGCAGGAGCCCCATCCTTTCCTATATGAGAAATCTGGAGCAATGTCTAAGATTTTTATATAATAATTGCTACAGAATATTCTTTACATACAACCCACATATATGTCTGCAACATGCAGCTTTTTAAGTATCACTTACAGCTTGTTAGTATTTCTGTCCAGTAAATGCACTTTTTGCCCCACTATTTAATGCTAGTTAATATTTGTAAATATCAAATTAAGAAGGGAAATAATAATTGTATCTCTAACTTATTGATTAGGAAGCTGAGGCTCCCAAAGATTGATTTACTCTCTCCTCACCACTCCAAAAACAAAGAAATAAACGACAGTTTGTGAGTGGTGGCGTCAGCATGCGTGTCTAGAACTCTAACTCAGATGGAAGGCTGTTTTTCCACTGACGCTCAGAGTCAACTTTCTTATATAAACAGGTCACTAGGAGGTTAGACTCTAGCGACTAGGGAAAACAATCTTCATTCTCATACTTTGAAAAGAACTTTTAAAAAATTTAGTGCCAATTTCTGCTATTAACCAAAAGAGCTAGTGTTTCATTGGAATCCACTTTCACTAATGGAGAAAAGTACCAGTTTCAAGAAGGTAACTGGAATTTTAATATTGGGTGATTATTAACAGTCATTTTTGGAAACAATGAGAGTGATTATGCCTTAGAACACATAGTCACATTTTTACATTTACTATTTTCTTACAGGCCTGGAGAGATGGCTCAGTGGTTAAGAGCACTGACTGTTCTTGCAGAGAACCCAGGTTTGAGTCCCAGCAACACACATGGCAGCTAACAAGCTCCAGGAGATTCAACTTCCTCTTCTGGCCTCCACAGGCATTGAATGATATGGGTGCACCCAACTATAGGCAGGCAGGAAATACACTCAAACACATAAAATAAACATAATAAGTAAAATACTTAAAAACTATTTTACTGGAGTAAAAACACTTAATATAGATTTTCTAATAAAGAAATACCACATGAAACTAAATGATCTAAAAATTTAAAAACACAGGTTTAAGATGCACTATAAGATGTTGAATAAAAACTTATTTAATGAGACTACAGCATAAAATATCCAAGTAATTTATATTGTATAAACTTGAACTTGAAATCACAGGTTCTAGACACATCAGTGAGCTGGTGTCTGATGTTAGCTGTTCTTAGTCAGGGACTGTATTAACCATTTATTTTCACAAGGTCCTAATGAGATGCAAAGGAAATTCTTCTTGTTTTTCAGATCTGGAAACAGGAAATAAGCTAGGTGGAATGGGGTCCCTGAGCCCAGTGTCTGGTCAAAGGTGGCATTGGAGTGTGAATGCCTTAACCTTTGAAGCACCTGGACTGGTCAACTAAAGTCTCCACGCTGTTCTGATAAAAATGAGTAGGCTAGATGAACAACTATTGCTCAGAGGAGAGAATACCTGGCTCTGTAGGCTGACAGATAAGAGCAAGGGCCATAATCAGCCCCATGAAGTTAAACTTAAGTTTGTGGGTTTCAGTGGTGAAATCCCAGGCAGACATCTTGGACAGTAAAGATATCAGAAAGCAGATGCTGGATCTCTTGGCTTACTTTTCCTGTCCTCCCTGACCTTTCTTCAGAAGACAGAAATAGTCCTGGTGATAAGGTAAAGGATTCCTGGATAAGCTTCTGGGGTAATTATGGCACAAATAAGCCACAGAAGCACTCTTGGTACTCTGCATTAGAAGAGTCTAGGCTTATGGGCTTATAAATTTTGGAGAGGAATCACAAGGGTGGCAAGGAGACATTTGAAAGAAATGAGCTTCTGATGACATTGGCATTCTTCCCAGGCATTTTCTCATAGAATCCTATATTGGCTTTTTATATGCAGGATCCTGAAATAGACAAAGCATCTTCCTATGTCGTTTTTTTTTTTCCTTTTTCTTTCAAGCTTATTGGTACAAGTGGATGAAATGACTTCAAAGGGGTTCTCGTCCTGTCTCATACTGAATGATACAAATGATTTCATAAAACATATTGATGGTGGCAAATCAAAGCAATGAAATTTCTTGTTAGGGACATAAGCAAGGCACTCTGTGTCTTCTGATAATTAGTTCGTTTTAGTATAATTTAAATTGGTTCATTAGGCTTTTATTACTACATGACAATAAATGAATGATATTTGGGTTTTTCAGTACACTGACACAGTGTAGATATTATACATTTATTTCTTTGCAAAACCCTTGAGCATTTTAACTCTCAAATGGGAACATTTTGTTGTTTTTGTTTTTTGAGACAGGGTCTTCCTCTGTTTTCCAGGCTGGCCTAGATCTCATTAAGTATCCCAGGCTAACCTGAAACTCACAGCAATTCTCTTGCTTCAGCCTCCAAAGTACTGGGATTACAGACATGAGCCACCACACCCTGCTCAAAAATGCTTTAAGAAAGATGCATTTTCTGCTTTACCAACCAAGCCAGAAAACAATGTACATGTTTATGTATGTTTAGAGATTATTCAAGGTAAGTAAACAGCAACATCCTCTATGTGATGTGATGCATGAAGCATTATGCCAAGTCCTTTAATGTATTACAAAGATGGCTATCAGGTTAGATATACTTTAAAATATAAATTTAATTAAAGATATCTGAAAGTTAGTCTATATGTCAATACTGCAAATGAAACCACTACAGCTTAAGACAGCTAATTGCTTAATCTAAATTTTGATAGTAAGTACAGAGCAAATAATGACACCCAGAATAGCTTTCTTGACTCTAGAAGAAGTAACAGGAAATGGTAAAAATAAAATAAAATTCAAGGTCAAAATTCTATAGTGATACAAGCTGCATGTAGTGTAAGCCATTTCAGAATGTCAGTTCTAATGCTACAAGCAGCACAGTTCTAGAAAAGATGTCTTATCCCTTCTTGGGGAAAGAAATTTTGAACACTATAAACATCCTCTGAGAAACTAATTCAAGTACTTAAAACAAAACTTCGTCACCAAGGGAAGTTATAAACTGTTTCAAATGCTTTTAACCCTCTTCTGTTAACATTTTCTGTGTTTTAGTTTTCAAACATGGGGGCAACAAGTTTATTCATAATTTTTGAGAATGTTAAACTGTGTAAGAATTAAACCACTAAATTAGGTATGAGAATAGAAATAATTCTGTACTTTTAAAATACATATTAGCCTCTTTTTAAAGCCTCCAGACTACTGCCATCCATTTAAATGTTCTCTCTTCAACAAAAATAAGCCATATACAAAGACTTATAAGGAAGCAGATACAAAGACCAAGCAGTAAAGAGGAGCCCTCATGCCACGCTTTCAACACAGTGAGACGCTTGGCCGCCACTGGCCTCTCTGTGACTCACAAGCATATCCGTCCTCTTCATTGGTCTCGCAGCCATTGCTGATAAATCAGATGAGTACGATCTGTGTGTTATGAATTATCTAGACATTTCTGCAACTTTATCAAATGCAGCTACACAGGTTCCTGTTTCTTTCCACTCATCTCTTAATCTCTTTCCAATCATCTCTTAAGCTGATGATTTTTACATACTTAGAGGTTATAGAATTGTTGTGAGAATCCCCTCCTGCCTCAGGTCCTCTTGCTATGCTTTGTTTAGTACCACAGAACAACTGGATTGTCTTCATTCTCTTTCTCCAGAAATCCCCAAATGCCTCCCAGCATATGGAACTTCCAGAAAATATTGTGGCCAAGCAGCTTTCTTTGAATCCACATACCCCTTTATTTCCAATCTGCGTAATTTGTAGTAAGTGCGAGTTGAAAGGGAAGAATTAGGAAGAAGAGGTCAGAGGAATGCCAGGGTTCGTACAGTGTCAAGGGCATTCCTTTCCATACCAGACCTAGAAACACAGTTATTATTAGTATCCCTCAAAGAGAAATGCCTACAATCTTCCTTATTTCATTGCAAAGAAGAAGCAAACTGAGGCCAACAAATTGCTTTTAAAAATTTACACAGTGCTATTCAACCATTCAAATAAATTACAAGTCACAGGGGCAACCAAACTCCCAGGTCAGGAACACTGAGAGAGAACTAGTTGAGAAATTCTACCCCTTGCAAGGTCTTCCAGAGAACAAGGGCTGCCACTTTCTTTGCTCTGAAAGTCATAGGCTTTTACTTCTAAACTCCTAGGCGAGATCCTATAAAGAGCTCAAATAGCTATAGCAATTGCTAATGTGTTGTAAATGTAACAAGTACAAAATATAGGTAATTAAGCATTCTTATATAGAAGATGTAAACTCATGGATGCTAACATCACAAGCAGATTGCTCTGTTCCCACTTCGGAACAGTTAATAAGAGTTATCTGTAGCATTCCTGTGCTAAAGCAAAGACCATGGTGTCTGATGCATAAAGAATAGCCAAATGAGCTGGAAAGATGGCTCAGCTGTTAGGAGCATTAGCTGTTCTTGCAGAATTTCCAGCGCTCACATGGCGACTGACAACTGTCTATAACTCCAGTTTCAGGGGAATTCAGCACCTTCTTCTGACCTCCAAGGGCTTTGCATGACACAGGTGCACTTACACACATGCAGGCAACACATTCATACACATAAATTTTTTAAAAAGATTAGCAAAATAACTATTAATAGTTTGGTGCTACAGACAAGCACAAGCTCACAGCACTGTGGGTTAGATAGTATGAGCTGTCTGTGGTGTCGTAACTAAACGTGTCACATGTAAAGCACTTAGCCTGCAGTGAGGCTCTGCAATTAAACTGCACCTATAATGTCACAGAGCACAAGCTAGAAAGCAAGTTAGAGCTGCTCTCCTGGAAGAAAGGGAGCGTAGCTACTTAGAAATGAACAAAGCAAGGATGCTTGTAGGGCAAGAGTTGACCAATCACCCTTTTCTCCCATGTAAGTCTAAAGAAACCATGATGCATGAAGAAAGAGCGGGCAACAGGGACCGCATTCATGCTTTCTTTCTTTTTAGCAAACTTTTGTTAAAAGTTAGTACTTCTTGGACTAGGGAGTGCTTATTTAGATGTAAGAAGCCCTGGACTTGATCCCCAGCTGCATGAAATTGGTGTGCTGAAGCACCTGTAATCACAGGAGGTGGAAGCAAAAGGACAGAAGTTCAAGGTAGGTCATCCTCAGCTATAAAGCAAGTTACATAATGCCTGGTCTCCAAAAAGAAGGAAGGAAAGGAGGGAAGGACGGATAAAGGAAGGGAGGGAGGGAGGGAGGAACGGAGGAAGGAAAGAAGAAAGGAAGGAAGGAAAACAATGTCAGCCCTCTGGTAGGTTCCTGGGATACAGAAAACAGAGCAGAAACTATGGCCTCATTCCACCAGGCAGGGGTGGCAGACAATGAAAGGCAAATGCAACAACATAGCAAATAGGAGTTGGTAATATATTCTCAGGTGATGCTAAATGTGAAGGGGAAGAGAAAAGAAAAAGGAGCTGGAAAGTGAAAGGTACAATTTTGGGTGGGAGATGGGGTGTCAAGGCCTTTCTGATTGGTACTTTAGATGTCTGAATAGAAGTAAGATTGAACCATGCCAGCATCTCAGTACTAAGCTTCAAGGCAAACAAAACAAAACAAAACAAACAACAACAACAACAAAGTATAGACTCAGAGGTGGAAACCCGCTTGTCTTGTCCCAGACAGAAAGGAGGCTCACCTGGCTAGAGAATAAGAGATGAGGTCATGGTCAGTTGGAAACCAGACAATGCAGGTCTTGGAAATAGTGCTTCAATTCTTTCTAAGAATTCAATTCTTTCTAAGAATCATGTAAATGCCCCTAGCATAACGTTGCTGCAGCCTGACAGGGTAAAAGGACTATAAAACCCAACGCGAAAAACAGGGAGATAATGAAAGAGAGAGAAATGGCAAAAGAAAAGAAACAGGATTCTACAGATGGGGCTTAGACTTCAGCAGTCAGACGGCAGGCAGCCAAGCTTCCCAAGCCACCCTCTAGCATTCGTCCTGGGGCACAGTAAAAGGCCAGGAAGACCCCATGTATAGCCGTACTAATAAAATGCTTGCTTTGATTACAGTAACAGACTCGAGCTATAAGGCATGAATTTGCGCTGGCATTTGGTTCATACTGTGGACTAACACAACTCCTATAAAAATGAAAATAGGAGTTTGCACTTAAAGCTTAGCAAAAAAGCCACTCTGGTAAATGTGGCAAGCTAATGGGGGCTTCCCACACGTACCACCCTCCCATGCTCTTTTGCTGGAATTATTTGATGCATTCAGGGGCAGTGTGGCCGTCACTATCTGTACAGCATCATATTGCAGGCAATAGATGTGAGGGATTCCAGGCTCACACACTTCCTTTCTGTTTATCATGAATGGTAATTTGTTAAGTCACGAGGAAGGTTGGAACCAGCTTCCAATGTTGTGGGATAGACAATGTCATCAGAAGCCAGTATCTCTCAAATGCACATCCTTCTTTCTCCTTAGCCTCTCATCTCATCCTCCAACCCATTCTTCAGATTGCCTGTAAGGTACCTCTTCAAGTAAAAATCATATATAGCAATCTCTTCCCCAGACCTTGGTGACTCCCACTGATGGTGAGCTAAAGTGTCAAGTCTTGTTGCTGACAGTGGAGACCCGCAACGTGGCTCCAATCAACTGGCACTGTTACTTTTTCTCTCTTTCTTTCCCATCTTTCATCTTTGACTGCAGCCCCCGTGAACCACACTTCCCCTGTGTTTACAGTGTAATCCCAGCTCAGCCACTTAACATGCTGTGCAATCTTGGGCATTCTTTTTATACTCTCTAACTTTCATTTCTTGGCCAGTAGAACTAGGTATAATATAGGTTGAGCCTTCCTCACCCCCAAATCCAAAATGCTCCACAAACTTAAATATTTGAGCACTGGTGTGATACAACAAGTGGAAAATTCACATCATGGACTGTGTTGGACTACGACATTAATCTAAAAGTCGTATATCAAATTTTTTTCATGCTATGGATATATTATATGAAAGATCGGTGAATTTTGTGTTCGGACTCAGGTTCATTCTCAAGATATTTCATTATGTATACATAAACATTCAGATTTTAAAAAAAATCTGAAGTTCTAAATAGGTCAAAGATGTATTCAGCCTGTGAGCATAACTTGTGGAATTAAGTACATTTAGAACATTGCCAAATGCATTCAAAGTGCTGAGTAATGACAGTACTTAGTTTCCGGGTCCTTATTATTGTGTTCTTGGATAAAATAAATTGCCCTTCTTACCCATTCTTTTCCTGAAGATCAGCTGTTCATTCTCAAAGGCTCAACTGAAATGTCTTCTTGTCCCCACATACACCCTAACTCACTGACTCATTTTCTAATAATTCTTGTGACAATAGAATAGGCAGCAGATTTCAATAGCATCATTAACATTCTATGATTAATCATTAATGCAAAAGCTTGCTTCCAGCTTCTATGTGAGATCTTTGAAGGTAAGAAATCTTCCTAATTTTGTCTCCACTAAACTCAGATTAGGGACCAATAAGTGAATATTTCCCTTCAATCAACAAATATGCAAAAATATAGACATCTCTCAAAATTTTCCAATATTACTAGGAAACGATGGAATTGAAGAAAACGCTCAGTAGGTTTATTTAGCAGAGCAGGACTGACCCGCATTCCACAGTAAGGTGAAAGTCCCGAGAAAGGCCAAGCACATACTCTGTTCACTTCTTTACATCTTCTCTTTGTTCATCTTCATCTTTAGAGATAGACTTTGGATGATAACAGTTTTATATTCAAATATTAGGTGCAAATCACACATTTCTTAAACCTAAGAAAGGACTTTCAACATATGGGCAAAACGAAATGGAGAAAACTCTTCTCAGAGTCTCCAGTAGCTGAAAGCATGATAGTCTTGCTTATAAGCATGGACAGACCAATGGTCATACTCATCGCTACACTGGCTCTTCAAGAAGGCAGCATTATGAGAGGTGTGCCATAAGCTCAGGATTCACTCAAGATCATCACTAGCTGTTTTCTTCATGAAGGAATCCTGATGACTCTGAAGAAGGGCCACCAAAGGTTGAAAAAGCTGGACACTGTGTAGCCAGTGCCAGATAACAGGCCGCACAGACAGGTAGATGACACTGGACACTATGTAGCAAGTGCCAGATAACAGGCCGCACAGACAGGTAGATGACACTGTGCCTTAGACTGTCACCTCAAATTGAGGTCAGGGATGAATAACATGAAGACCTTAGAAAGATACTGTCAACTCTCTGTTCTCTATCCAGCAATGCTGAGCACCTCTCAATGCTTTGGCATATATGACATGCTTTTTATCTATATGTCCTCACGTTCCCAAATTGGATAATACCATTATTGTTTAATAGTCAGAATGCAAAGAAGAATTGGAAATTTAGGGAGACAGATCAAAGTCAAATCATAATTAATGGAATAAAAACATTTAGAAGGTAAACTTTTAACATTTATAACTTATAATCCTGAAAGGAATGCAAATATAGAACTTAAAAAACAATATAGATGAACATTCTAGTAAAGAACTTAAAATACCGTGGATGTTGGGAAAATATAAGTTGAATTGAATGTTTTCTTTTCTTTTGCATGGCTATGTTCAATTATGTATGTTGAATAAATAAAAAGACAGGCAAGGGATCAGTTAATAATCTTTACATTCATGCGCTATAAAGTAGAAAGGGGATTACATGCTGCGTATATATGACATAGACTGAGGACAGGGAAGGATTTTTCCAATACCTGATAGAATGAAACTGCACACCAAGAGAAAATACTGGAATTCTTTTCCTCTACAGTTCTAAAACTAGGGAAGATGCCCATATGTCAAAGATGGAATTAACTGTGGTTCTGCCCAAGGGTAGGAGAAAACATTGAGATAGTTATTCAAATTCCTTCTAGATGTAAGATTGTGTAAACCTAATTAGCAACGACACATCAAGACATCAAAATATCTACTATTCTTCATATAATTTTTAAAAATCCCAAAGTCAGAATTCTACAAATGTGTGCTAACCCTTCTGTTGCTAACTCATAGTTCATAACTTGGGTTTCCAAAGACATTCATCGCATCAAAGTATGAAACCTACACATAACTAAGAGTAAAAAACTAACACTTGTAGGTGAAGATATAAACTATATGTTCACCATTGTTTATTTTCATTATGAAAATTACTTTAATTTCAATGCTGGAATGAAAACAATCCAGTCTTCTTGAAAGAAACTTACTGTCTGTTGTAAAGTAATAACATGTTTTTACAGCGTGCTGAGTGCATGCCTTGGATTTTCTAACTTAAGTGCATGGTCTGGAAAATACCAATCACCAATCAAAAAAGACTAGTTACATTTCATCATGACGGGGAGGTGAAAAAAAAAAGAAGCTTTGCAAGTGTGTGCTTCCTTACGTGACTGTTCCATATGCTGAGAAAATGAAGCAGCACCTGATGTTTAAGATTTTGAAAAAAAGTCATTCATACTTAACATAAGTGTCCATTTTCCAAAAAGAGAATTTTCTTACATATTTCATAAAGACAAATTTGAAAAATGTTAAGCATGTTCTCAGGTACAATAGAGATAAACACAAGCACAGGCTTAATCAGGAGCTGGAATCAAACTGAGAGCCACTTTTACTGAGAAACAAAAAAAGAGGAGCCTGTGAGTTGGGAGGGAAAAAGATAGAAATGAATCACAGTCATTCCTAATGTTGTTTTAGAAGCCTGATGATTAATGAACTCTTTAAAGCTATACTGTGTTACATTGTGCCAAACTCTGATGCTTTCTTTTTCAGCAACTGTGGGAAATTTTGTTTTAACTCACCCCAAAGACGATCATTTTATTAGCATAAGTAACCTCACATATCATTAAAGTGTTCTTTTTGCAACTTACTGCAAGAAAATTTGTATAATGCATGAGTAAAACTGGCTCTTTAATCATTCTAAAATTTAGTTCTTTTGAAAAGAAAAACCCACCAGTATTTATAGCTCTATGTTCCCAGCACATCAAGAACCTATTCTAAGAAAAAGAAAGGTCATATTATTATATTCAGGAACCAAAACTCTATATTAAGGAGACTATTAGCAGGATTTCAGGATTATCATTCTTTGAAAATTATCTACTTAAAATTAAATGTCCTTTGGCTCAAAATAATGTAATATTCATGCAACTAGTGAGGCACATGCATCTAGTAATTAACTGAATCTTTTTCTGCATATGTTCCTTTAATGAGAACTTGTCAACAATGTATCTATGCATCTTCTTCAGTTTTACTACTCAGAAAACTGTATGAAATACACATGTGCTAAAGGAGGGGCAAAGAATGAGCAAGGACTTCAAATCAGTACATATTTTTACATAAACCTTCTGTTTCTACAAATGCTATCACCATTAGTAGCTTTTGAAAAATTGATCATGTGTGTTCTGTAAGAAACAGGGTGCAATGAGAGCAGCATGGACTTCATCAAGATAACCACAACATTCTCTGATCCAGCAATTAGAGAAAGCAAGACACTCCACAGTCAGAAAACAAGAATAACCACATCCTATTTAGTTAGGTAAAGTACCTATTGCCTGAGCATTTGGTGTTTATCAAGCAAGCTACATCTTTCTATGGGTAACTTTAACTTACAACATACTATGTATAGAGTAAACACACAAATTCTTTACATGAGTAGAAGACAATTTAAGTGAGGATATTGTCAAAAATTTGTATGTCTCAGTTTGTTGTGTTGGTTGGCAATCCAGCATGCAGGTTCAAGATCACTGTTAGAATTGCCTTTAAGAGCCACTGCCTGCCTCTGTTGCTATGGTCTCTATTAAATAAAACTAAGGCACAGATTCTCTTATTTTGAAAGGACACATTCCTTCAAAGAAATCTGAAGTAGCCTAGGTTTCACAAGCCTAGGTGATGTATATGTAGACCTTTCCCTTGCAAGTCATTATCATACTGGTCTAAGGAGGCCGTCTAGTTGGCTTACAGTCTGTGTAAAACATATATTAGAGGCGGTAGGCTCAGGACAGTCTTCACAGAGTTCCTAAATTCACACATGGCATGCCCAAAATATCTATAATTTAAGAAACTTAAGCAATTTGGAATCATAAATAAAACTGCAACTTCATAAGAGGAAATTTAATTTCTCTCTTCTTAAGTAGTGTAAAGATAAAGGTCAGTAAGTAAAACCTTCACTGGTTTGTATAGTGTAAGCACAGCAAGGCAATATAGTAAGTTAGGCTTTATATATTATTTTCAGAAATAAATTATAACGAAGACTAAAACATTTACTCTTGCACCAAAAATAAACTAAGAAAACCCACCAACCACAAAAGAGTTACCTACTACCTTACCTAACAAAAATCTGACTTTCAAAAGGCACCCTGATTTCCACATTTTCCTACGTGTTTTTATAAGCAGTGTTTTGAAGAGGCTCCACAGCCAGGCACACTGTCTCTGGAAACGGCAGGGAGCACAACGCTAATTCAGCGCACAGCAGCACATTTGTGCATTCTTTAGCTGACCTGCTGTCTCCTAAAATTCACACTTGTGCTATGTAGTCCCCGCCGCTAAGCTAAGACTCAGCAAAGCACCATAGAACCCAAGTCTCCTCTTACCATGTATGAGCCACGGTGAAACGACGGCGCTGCCGAATGCTTTTATTCACCAGCAACTTTCTGAAAAAGCACGGTGAGTTCCTTGGCGAACTGCGAGGAGAAATTTTGGGAGACGTCGGTCTGTTTCCCTGTAGTCTTGGAAGTTCAAGTTCTAAGTGCATTTGTTCCTTAAAAGTCTTTATGCAAACCTCAGATTCAGAAGCAGTAAGTTCTTTTGAAGAATTCCTTGCTGTCATGTCTTGGGAGTGCTAGCTCTCACCATTCAAGACAAAAATCCTAAACGTGACAGAGCCAGCCCTGCAAGTCAAAAGGCTGCTGGGTCTGCACACTCTTCCCACTTGAAATTGGGATTTTGTGGTTCCAACGCAGAGCTGCTCGGAGGAAGAGCTGCACACTGGAAGAATGGCAAGTCAGGCTGTCACCAGGAGCTTCATCAGGCTGGTTTTGCCTCTGAAAATGCACCAAAGTGCTTGCTCTGTCAGTAGCCTCCTTGTGGATGAGGTTTGTCTGCAAGTTACACACTGAGACTCACTGAATTCATTCAGCTGAATATATCAAGTCATGAAATATTCATGAGGACTCCCGATAAATCCTTTACATGTATTTTTTTTTTTTTTAAGAAAACTGTATCAAGCGAGCCACATTCACTAACAGGCAGTAAGCAAAGCCTGGTCACCTAGGCAGTTTTGTTTGCACCAAGGGCGGAACCAGAGTCCATCCGGCATGTGCTGCTTAAAGTCTTCATTCAGAATTATCCTGCTCGGAAGGCACACAGCAGTAACTCCGCCTATCAAATGCTATTGGCCCAGGATTATTCAAACAACTGTGCTGTTTCCCCTTAAAAATACCCTCCATTGCTCAGATTTTCACTAAATTTGTGAGGCTACTGTCTTCATCACAGTAAAAACTGATTAAATCGGGGATTGCCAAAAAGCCTCCTAAAACAGCTTTTCAAATTCCATTTTTGAATCAAAGAGCTGATTTGCTGAAGTTTATTCTTTTCCCTCCTTCTTTCTCCAGCACATTCAAAACAGCATCAGTATAAAAAATGTCACTGAACAGGAAAACATTGGCTTTGGTTCATTCCTCCAAGGAATTTAAAGCCTAATTTTTATTCCAACAAACACTATCCTCGTTCTCCTGTCTAAGCCCATTGTTTGTGAGCTGCCAGTAGCAGCCACTGTAAGTTCAACACAGAACATCTTCTGATAGCCAATCACCTCCTGAAATGGCTGAACAGCTGGGGAAAACATTCCTTTCCAGTTCATGAATGGGGTCCAAGTTGGGTGCTGCACATGTGTTTGTGTGTCCCGAGAGATGTACCAGGTGTGCGTGTGCACACCAGAGAGTGAGGGTGTACATTGCTCATAAGGACTGCAAGTGAGACAAGGCCAGGGCAGCCAGCTCAAAAGCAGATGATTTCCACCTGGCATTTTCTTTGGCACTGTAGTGCAGCTTCTGTGCATTCAAGGGCACATGAAAGGAGAAAGCCTTGTGGACTATATGCTTCTGGATGTTGCGAAAAGTCTGTCCTGGCAATAGTTGCTATGGGTGCCAGCTTGATCCCAAACAAAACTGACAAAGCCGAACTAGGACTAGTCAGCAGGAGTGACAGAAGACAAATGAAGGCTGGCAGGACTTCAGTGAGGAAGGACACATTCATTTTATCTATTAGTAAATCTATAGCCATAAAATCATTCATATCTGTCATATACTCTGGCAAAAATTAGGCCAAATATCTAAAGGGCTAAATAAGAGCAGACCATTGCTTATGTATAGGGATAAGGAGATCTCACTCTCATCCTTCAGGAAGTGATTCAAACTTAAATTAACTGATTTCTAAGCATCACCGCAGGAAGTTCATCAATATTTAAACAACTAACTAAAATGCACTACAAACAGACGCACAATCATGGAACTTTGTATTTGTACCAAATGCTCCTGTTCACTTTGTTCATCAAATCATTCCATAAACCAGGAAACAGAACTAGAGGAGACTGAAAGGACTTGTCCAAGTTCATCTTGGTGATTAATGTTGCCACTAAATCAGAAGCTCAGATTTTCTGGCTTCCGGTGAATACTCTCTAATTTAATTACAAAGTCGTACATTTTTCTAGGCAGGCCTTAGTGCTTACTTTTTAATATCTGGAGACATTTTAAATATTTTACTTGAGATGACAGATTGTTGGATTGTTTGTAGGGAGAAAATGTGGTTAATGCTATTATTTTTTAAATTATGCAACAAATCTGAGACTTTCCCCAGTAATAATATGATTTTAAACTGGGACATGACATTTTATGATTCTTCCGTGGTGGAGAATAGAGTATTAGCAAAAAAAAAAAAAATAGCAATTTGAACTCACTAAATCTATTCCTCATATTTATTTTTCAAAGCTAACAAAATACATAAGCATTTAGGAATTTCTTCTGAAAAATAGTATAACAAATTTCATTACCCCAGTATGGTTAAATATAAATGAGTACTCAGATCAGAAGATGCTAATATAACTTACCTAAAGGAATGTGAATGTGACAGTGCAGTTGTAATTGCTTCCTCATTCTTGTTACCCCTGGTAGCCGTCTACACCTTGCACTTGGTTTCATAGTGAAAGAGACTTAGAACCAGCCCAAGAAATAAGATCTCAACAATGTATAAACCTGTCAACTCTAGCCACTTAGAAAAAAAAAAAAAACATCAGGCTCACTATAGAGGGTTAACAGAAATACAAAATTTAAAGAATAATCAGACTGTTTGAAAGCTGAATTCCTCATCAGTGGGGGGTACATGCTTATAATGTTTATGAATAGATGAAAAAAACCTGTTATTTGAATAACAAAGAAAAACAAGGCACTGCCAAATGTTGAAATCAGAGATGTGTACAGAAGTGAGGAAACAGGTGATGCTAAGAAAAAGGAAACCACAGCAGAGTAAAAGAAAACAGTCTGTTATATGTTCACAAAGAATACTATTTTGAGGAGAACTGGAGAAAAAGCAAATAAAGATTACTTTCCCTGAGTTTTAGTGTTCCATAACCGTGACAACTAGCTGAGATAATCAATTTAAAGGAGGAGTCATTTACTTTGGCTCACAGTTGGAAAGATTTCAGTCCCTGGTCCCTTGTTTTCTTGCCAACTGCAAGGCAGTACGCATCATGGCAGGGTAGCCTGCGTAGAGGTGGTCTATAAAGCGCAGGGTGGACAGAAAGCAGAATGAAAGAGGAGGGCCTGGAGTCTCAGGACCGTGCCTGATGACCTGACTTCTTCCCTTGTTCCCCATGACCTAAAAGTGCCCCAGCAGTGCCACAGGCCAAGCTCTGGGGGCATTGAGGATTCAAACACTGGCATCCTAAGAAGCAGCTAATGGAAACTTTCTGGTCCATATATGATTCTTAGCCATTGGCATCTCAGAAAGACAAATGAGCAATCACAATTTAACAGTGTATAAGTATATGTCCTTGTGAATTATTTGAAATTTTCAACTACTCTGGTCTCAATATTAGATACAGAAATTTCTGGCATCCACATTCTGTCAAAGCAATACAGTGAAGACTAGAATTGCAGAGTTACTAACAATAATATAATGATTACTTATAAATATTATGGACATATTGAAAACGTTTTAGTTTTTCCCAAATTGCAAAGAAAGATCAGTTGATTCCAACCAATAAAAATTATGTATATAATATAAATATAATAATAGTTTAAAATAATTTTAAAATCATTATCCTTGTCATTCTTATATTAGTATGATTTCATATAAAAATAGTTACAGTTTTTTTTACATTCAATATCCTTTGAACTTTAGAAGCTGACATGAAGTAAAATTTCTCTGAGTGGCAAGTTTTAAAGATAAAAAATAAACTGCACTTTCTGTATAATAATCTTAGCACAACCCAGAAATCAAACTAACACTGCTCATTTATTATAAATGCAACCTGAACATTTTAGGTGAAAGAACTTATTCAGAAGTGTTTTTTAAGGAGTGTATTTAAGAGTAACAATATTTCCAGTTAAATTCTTAATTATGTCTTTATCTATTTCACTATTGAACTCCTTTTTGCCAAAACAATACATCATCTGAGTACCACTACTAGACTCTCTTTAACTACAGATCCATGAATTTCCTTTTTTCCATCAAAGACAAGGTAATGGAACAAAATAATACCAACAAAGACCTGTAGCTTCTTCAGACCCATGAAACAAAGAGTATGCTGTTATACAACTGTATTGGTACAAATTACAATCTCGGTTTTAAGAAACAGAGCTAGGAAATGATTCTAACATGATTGAAAGAACAGAATGAACAACAGAGCACAAAAATAGTTTCTATTCATCTCGGAAAAGTACAGTTAGCACAACTGACATGGAATCACATGACACTCTCACACCACTGGTGTTCTGAGTTGCTTCATCATGTAAATAATCTCACATCTCCTTTTCATGATGAACTGATGACAGCTGAACTCATGAGATCCATGGTTTCTAAAATTGAGTTTTATTGACTGGTCTAAACGTTTCCACACAAAGTAGTGTAAACAGGGAAAAATTAAAGCAAGACTTGTAGGAGCTGGAGGTGCATCTCGGTGTTAAAGGCCTGGCGGGAGTGCTCAAGGCCCTGTGCCTAATGCTCAGCACTCAGCAACAAACTTACAGAAACATGCCCTACACTTACTGTAGATTTACTGAGTTCTAAATATGCTAGAAAGAATTACTATTATGAATTTATAGAATGTGTGCTAGAGTCTGGCAAGAAGTACACACTCAATATCAACTCAGGGAATATACATTATTTTGTCCATTTTCAAATCAGAGCATCAAGATACAAAATTACATAGTTATCAAGGAATTGGTCCAATAATCAAACCTAAGCCTCCCCATTTAATTACAGCCCTCATGACTATACTGCATCAGGGTTACCAAAGAATGTTATGAGAATACAAACAATGTAATAGAAGAGGAAATGCTTGCTGGTTTGGTAGGGGCATACTGATGGAATTTTACCTTCACAAGGACTAAGCTTGGGTCTGAGGATATCCTAGAACGCTGTCTTTGTAAGAAGAGGTTAAGGCTTCATTTTTATCTGTAAGATAATATTTAGTTATCACTAGTAACAATGGAGCTCCAGAAAAACCAGTTTTCACTTGTGCCACCAGGGAATTCTACGGAAGCGTGAAAGCTTCTACCACAGACACTGGAACAGTTATCATTTCATGCACTAAGAAGCAAGAACTGCCCTTCCCATGCCCTTTAGTGATATTTTATAACGAAGAAGGAAAACCACATGGCCTCCAGGGCCTCACCTGCACCTCTGCATCCCCTCTGCGGGTCCCCTGGGACCTCACCTCAGCGTGCGGTCCCCAGCCTCACACTCTCCAGACACTTGGGCCTCCTTGTTCATTGAACACGTATTCTAGTTTAGTTTCTGTTGCTGTGATACAACACTGACTAAAGCCATCTTGGGGACGAGAGGGTTTATTGCATCTTACTCTTCCAAGGGACAGCCCATTTCTGAGGGAAATCAACTCAAGATCTGAAGTAAGGGAGGAACCTGGGGCAGGAAGGGGCCTGCTAATGGATTGCTCGTCTGACCTAGCCCGAGTCTGCCTTTTATACAACCCAGGCCCACCTGCCCAGAGAGGGCATTGACCACACCCACAGTGGGCTGAGGGGTACTGCTAATGGATTGTTCGTCTGACCTAGGCCCAGCCCACTTTTTATACAACCCAGGACCACCTGCCAGTGGGCTGGGCCCTCCCACATCACCCAACAGTCAAGACAATGCCTCACAGACATGCCGACAGATCAATCCAACAGAGGAAATTCCCCAGGTGAGGGTGCCTCTGCCCAGGTGTGTCAGGTTGACAACTGAAGCTGTCCAGCACAACATGGCATGCCAGCTTCCTTTTCCCAGTGTACCTACATGGTTTCCTACCTGGCCTCCTAACACCCCTCCAGATGGCATGCGCTGAAGTTTCTCCCGGTCTTTTATTGAAACTACAATAACTCTCACACTTAATTTTCTTCCATTTTATTAGTCAGTATGTAATAAATATTATTTACTTGTCAATGGTCTATTTAACCTCCCCAAAACTTAAGTCTTCTGAAGAAAATGACTTAATTTTATACATTCTTATAATCCCAGCCCATGGAGAGTGTGTACCACATGGTAAATATTTAAATAAATGCCAGTTGAATGAGTACATGACTGGTCTTCCCAGTGCTCAATAAAAACACGAGGAGGGGCTGTCAAACTAAGATGGAAGAAACCATCCCTCTCAGACTAGAGCAGGAGTTGATGCTTACCATTTTAAGGATCATTTCTGTTTTAAAATTAATAGTATTCATATCCTCATTTCAGTGTGAAAGGAGGATCTCAGTGTGTTGTAATCGCTGTTCGTTAGGTGGTGGCCCGGTGGTACAGACTTGCCAAATGCTCTCTGTGCAGTGCTTTCTGTGTCGGCAGGGTAATTAGGAGCTTCTTTCACTAGGTGCTTAGTGTGAAGGCAGAAAACAGAAGGAAAATGCTAAAGAAGCCGCCTTTTGTTTCCTTGGTTATTGCTACCATCAAGTTATATTAGCAATAATGAATCAGATACCTGAAGGCAAGGAGAAAAATGTTCCCAGCACAGATATTTTAGAGCTGCACCCAAAGAAGGTATGTCAGCTCCTAAGTTCATACCATCCTGCCAACAAATTGCCTGGAAAAGTGGTCTTAAATGAGTGTTAGGGACACACATATTAGAAACAAAGGCATATTTGGGAAGCCATTTTGCTTTAAAAATTCACTTTTAACATTTTGTATTCTCTACCTTATTGGTTATCTTCTATAAACAATAAGAAAGTATAATATACTATCAATTTATAGTTAAAAGTTTAAGTGTAAATACTTATAAAAGTCCAACTCACTGAGATACCACAGAGATCAAAAAGTAAGAGAAAGCATGCATGAGAATGGAATGGAATCCAGCCCACTGCATTTCTCTTAGGAAAAACATAGTATTCCCGGCTCCATGTCAGGTTCATTTACATCTGAGAGCTATTCCACAAAACAGTATTTCTGAAATCAATGTTTTAATGAACTTTGAAAGGACACAGGATGCATAT
Organism: Eospalax fontanierii; assembly: GCA_035773235.1. Taxonomy (NCBI): domain Eukaryota; kingdom Metazoa; phylum Chordata; class Mammalia; order Rodentia; family Spalacidae; genus Eospalax; species Eospalax fontanierii. The sequence goes on from CM069531.1 coordinate 7,276,817, forward strand.
CAATAAGATGCTTCATAAATAGTGAGCTGTGGAGCTGGGGGTTTAACTCAGTCATAGAGAACTTGCCTAGAATATGCAATGCCTTGGGTTTCATCTTCAGCAACACACACACACACACACACACACAAACACACACACAGAAACCTAGAACAGCAACAACAAAAAAATCAATATTTAGGCATCCTCACTTAATTTCAAGATTTGTTTAACTACTATATTTAATTTAAAATATTCTTGTTGCAAATTCTTTAAAATCCTGTAACAATAATGATGGCTTGCTGCTTTGTAATAAATTAATAGAATTTTGTTTACCATGACTATAAGATCCTAGGAGTTAGAAGAAACTGAAAATTAATTTCAAATAAATATTTCATAGTATCAAAAAGGTGCACCAGCATATGTAAAAATCTAGGACCTGAGGCCTTCCATAAGTGATCATGCTGAACATTATAGCACAAATCTAAAGAGAATCCACCTTCATGTAATCACTATCATCAGGACCTGAAGTATTCTATCTCTCCTTAGATGTCTTCCTTCTCCTTTTTTTCCTTCTTCTTCTTTTACTGGTCTTTTTGAGACAGGGTCTTCCTGTAGTCTTAGCTGTCCCGGAACTTTCTATGTAAACCAGGTTGACCTTGAGCTCACAGGGATCTGTCCGCCTCTGCCTCTCAAGTGCTAGGATTAAAGGCATGCATCTTCTCGCCTGGCTTCCCCTCTCATTTATAATCTCTGTCAACTCTGAGCTGTTCTTCGTCACTCTGGTTTCTTATTTTCAGTAATGTTATAGAAATGGAATCATATTCAGCCCTTGAGACCAGCTCCCCAGGCTTGAAACAATGTCTTTGAAATGTAGCCAAGGTTTATTAATTGCCCATTCATTTTTACTCCCTAATAGTATTTCATTGTCTTGATGCACCATAATTTGTTTATTCATTGTCTGCCAGATGATATTTGTGCTCTTTTTAGTTTGAGGCAATTAGGAATAGAATGTCTACAAAGATCATGTACAAATTTTATGTGAACATCTGTTTTTGTTGCTGTATGGGACAGATGCAAGAGTGGAATTACTTGGTTATATGTTAAGTATATGTTGATATTTATAACAAAGTGCCAACCTGTTTTCCCGAATGGCCCTATCACTCTTCTGTTCCACAGGCAATAGATGAGCATTCCAGTTGCTCCATATGCTCACTAACACATCTTGCTGCTATGAATTGTGTTTTAGTGTTTCTAGCAGATGTGCAGAGGTTCTTACACTGGTTTTAGTTTACATTTTCTTAATAGCTAAGCTAGATCCTTACCCCAGATGCTTATTTGCTATCTGGGTAGTGTCTTTCATTAAGTATTCAAGACTTTTGCTCATTTTCAAATTAAACTGAATCTTTCCTTTAGAAATATGATTTTTGCTTCTGCAATATTACCACTGGTTATTGATTTTTTCAGAAGTATCACTTAATTTCTGCACACATGTTGCCCAGAATGAAAGTTTTATCCAGAGGTAGAGACAGAATGTAAGCCCTTTGCTTTGTCAGCTATGTTCTCAAGGCCTTCAGAACGTGCATTCTCTGCTTATCATTTCTTTCCTGGGTGAGGCTTACATCTTGGTCCATTCACAAAGGGTTCCAAATGTTGACTGTGGCTCTGGTAAAGCCTCTGTTCTCCAAAAGATGCTGTTATGGAGGAGCAATAAAAGTCTGCGTGCCTTTTATAGTGATCCAGATGGAAACTCTTGTGGAACTAGACCCCTAATCTGTCCTGATACTTTCCAGAGCAACAGTCTCCTTTTTCTGTGGCCAGTTGTGAAGCCATGAAGACCTCCAATCACTGAGCTATAAACGGAACATGATCTGCTTGACCCTGTACCTTATTATACATTTGTATTAATTCATAATCGTTAAACATATACTCACTTTGTCAAGAATGTGATTTGTCTTCTTTGTTAATCCTACTCCACGGCTTAAAGTTTGTGTATCTGTTACGAAACATAAAATCAAACTTTTAAAAGCTCTATTTTCATTCTAGCAGTGACTTGATCAATTTTTCTACAGAGCACTACTCTTATTTTGCATTGAGTAAATCTCTATTCTTTACATGCATAGTCGACATTCGTGGAAATGATGGTGTGCCACAGGAGAAAGTTTTCCTACATGGACGCACCTCACAAAGACCCTCCGTCCTTCTGCAGAGTGAAAGCTATGATCTGTTGTTTGCATGGTAACTCTATCTAACGCTATCTCGTACATGTCTGAAATGCTTTATTCGTCATATAGGAAGGTTTCAAACACCAGAGTATGAACAGACATTAGTTATTCTTATACTATTTATTATTTATTCATCTCATATCAGTTAATTGCCATTCATGAGTCAGGCACTGTGCTAGTCTTAAGATCCTGCAGTGGGTAAGCTTGGCTCTCCTCTGCCCTCCTACTACTGGTAGTCTAATGGCAGAGCGATCTAACACGACTCCACCATAATTACAAACCTGTCCGCTTCTGCGTTCTGTTTTGCCTACCTGAAATGATCTCCAGGGATTGAACAGTAAAGGACAGAGGATGTAATCTGGGTCCCACAGCCTGCCTAGAGGACACATTCCCACTGACCTGAGAACCTCTCACTGGCTTCTTCTCAAAGACCCACTTCCTTTTAATAGCATCATACTTGGGGCCAGCTTGTACCACATGGAATTTGGGAGATACTTAACATTCACATTTTGACAGACTTCAGCATATGGATCTGAGGACTATGAAGTTCAAACTATAACAAGTCTGTCCTTTGATCTCTACAACTCTGGTAAAAGGACTTAAACATTGAGAACTCAAACACTGAGTTCTCTGTTTCCCGGTGAAACACCCACACCCTGAATGTACTGAAAGATTAAATATGGCTGGCCAGCAAGATGACTCAGCAAGTAAAAGCACTTGCCACACGAGCCTGCTGACCTGTGCTGAGTCCCCAGAACCCACATGTAAATCCACATGCTGTGGCATGCATTTGAATTCTCTGTACTCCTACAGCGAAATGGCAGTTGGGGATAAGAGAACTGCCCCAAATCTCCTGGTGCAGCTGGTCTAGCACACGCAGCACTATAGAAACAAAAGACTCTGCTCAACAAGGTGAGAGAGAACGAGCCTCTGAAAGTTGTCCTCTGACCTCTTTATGTGTAGCATGGTGCACACGCACACTGCACATACACACATGCACACAAGCACAAAATAAAAGCAATAACAATAAAAAATAAAAATATTAACTGTAGAGAAGCTCTTTGTCCAGTTCGATAGTTCCATGTTTTATCCTGTCCGTCCCTGCTCCTTACTTGTAATGAAGCTCATGGACTTGCTCAATAGCAAAAGGATGTAGAGAGTCTTCCTATGACATACACCACCCAAGTGAAGCAAAAAAAAAAACAAAATAAAATACTGTTTTAACTCTCTTTGAATTTTGACTGGAACACAGTCCAGCTGTAATAGTATGTAACAAGTAAATTTTTTCTTATTGCCAAACTCCCAATAATGCCCCCCACTGGGTTTCATCCACCCATCTAGATTTACAGTAAATAAGTCACATGAAGCTCTTCAAATGTGACCTCTAAAACATTTATTTTTCGGTCCTATGTAGCCACAGTCCTTGGACTGTCTCTCGTATAGGCAGTACAGCTTAGACAGTTTCTTAAAGTGTGTATGCTGAGTCAGTGGCACACTGCAGCAAGGGGCAGTCTGCTGAGACAACCATGAAGAACAACAACAGACCGCATGGACCATCTTCCCAAGCACAGGTCCTCTTTCTCTGTTGCTAGGTGCAGTGCCATAAAGTGTTCCAAATACTGAGCTGCAGAAGGAACATGATCTGCTTGCCCAGCTCTGTACTTGTAGTCTTTTACTAATTCAGGCAGTCTCTTAATATACACGTAACCCGCAGAAATCGTTATTTTACAACTTTGGAAGTCAGACGTTCAAAATACAGGTGTGAGAGGGTTGGTTCCTTCTCTAGGTTGTGAGAGAATAATGTGTTCCAGATCTCCCTCTTTGGTTTACAGATTCTCCATCTGTTTCTCCCCAGCATCTTCCCTTTATGCGTGTCTGTTGCCAAATCCCCTCTTCTCATAAGGACATCAGTGATTGAGCAACTATTGTGGCTTCAATTTAATAATCTCTGTGCTCTCTTCTCCAAATTAGATTATCTTGGTATTGAGGGTTAAGATATTGCGTTAGTTTTGTATTGTATAAATGGTAACAGAATAGTAAATAGTAAATAAGAAATACAAACTACAGAGCCGGTGATTTAAACAACAGTATAAAAGACTCACAGTTTTAGATATATTCATGACTGGTTGGCCCATTGCTTTGAGCCTGCAGGAGTATGTTAAAGCAGGAATGGGTGGTAGCGAAAACCATTCACCTTAAAATTAAACAGTGAAAGAGCAACCTGGGTTCCACAGTCCTTTCTGTAAACCCCCCCACCCCCCGCCACACACACACACACACACTGACCTGAGAACCTCTCATTGGGTGCTTCTCAAAGACCTACCACTTCCCCAAAGCATCATGCTAACTTTTACTACTTGGAATTTGGGGGATTAAGATCTACATGTTGACAGACTTTAACATATGAACTTAAGGAATAAAGCATTCAAATTATAACAAGTTATTTCTTTGATCTCCCCAATTCATTTCCCTCTCATCTGAAACTGCATTTAACCTGTGTCAATATCTTTACATCCAATCACTGCAACATCAGCCTTAGCCTCAAATCTCATTTAAACCACCCAAATAAGAAACGTGGAGAAAGTTGTTCTCTACCTATGTGTTTCCAGAATATTCAGTGAAACTGAAGGCAAAAAGAAATCCACTCATGCATTTAGGATTACTTTTGTGTCTCATGTTGCTTTGTGACTGATTTTATACCTTAGCATGTGGTACACACCTGAGAGTGGTTTTATGAATGCTTCCTGATAGCTATGTTGAAAAAGGAATCAAAGATAAAATGGAGAGCACTATCTTGAGAGACAAACACCACAGCTACTTGGTAGAACATGTTTGCATTCACTTGCCTGCTGAGGCACCTGCAATAAACCGTCTTAGTACTTGCCCTGAATACTGCCCCTGCAACTATGCCTATAAAGGAATTTCCCCTCAGTGGTCTTAGAGCATGTAAGCACCTGGGCTGGGAATCATGTAGGCTGTAACTTAAACTGGCCAATGCCATCACAGTTAAAGAACTCAGAGGGACCTAGAAAAATAGTAAAGGAACTGAACTGGGGGCTTCAGTTATTTGCAAGTCCACAGGCATGAATAAACTTTCCAGTATCTCCTCATGAGTCTCTTAGTGCCTTCTCTGTGTGTGTCTGGGCCTCAGTTTCATACAAGAAAGCAAAAGTAAAAGAGATGCTTACTTGTATCCAAAGCGGAGGATCTTGGCACAAAGGAGAGGCTCATGGACTGCAAATAAGTTCAAAAACTATCAGGACAAATTCCATCCGATTTTCTTCTTTTTTTGTAATTTATTATTGAATTTTTGTGCATTTCATACAGAACATCTCAATCAATCTTAATCATCTTTATAACCCTTCCCCACCGGCACTCCCATAGCTCCCACACTGGCATTCATACATTCCATCATTTGTGTTAAGGCCAAATTACTGTCAAGTTAGTGTCCCCAGACATTCCACAGTTCAAGTTCATCCACTAGGGTCTAGTCAGCAGGTCTAAAGTCTTTCCCTTTAAGAAGAGCAGCTCTTCCTTACCCAGTAGTAATCAGCTGCCATTAATTCTTCAAGTAAGACTGGAGCTTGCTGCCCATTTCTATTGCTCTATGCTGGGTTTTTGTTTGCTTGAGTTTGCATGAACCATTGTTATGAGTTCATATGAGCAAGGTCCCATGAGCTTGTAGGGCTCTATTTCCACATGGTCATGTACCCCCTCCCTGGCTCTTATAATCTTTCCAATCCCTATACCAAAACGCTCCCTGAGCCCTGGGTAAGTGAAGTTTAGAAGTGGAGTCCTGTCCAAGGACCCACACTTTGCAAACTCTTACTCTCTACCTTTTGGCAATTTGTAACCTTTTTTGTTCCTGATCCTTTGTTGAATGAGGGAACTTCATTAATGACTGGGATACTTGTCTGTAACTAAGGATACATAGTTTACACATAGTAAGAAATTATATTTGTCTAAGGATGTGACAGTCTTGGGGTTTTTTTCTAATATCTAAGACTTCTCCAGCCTTGTGGATTTGGCTATGTTTACAGAACCACACATAAGTTTCCTCCCACTGAGTGTAGGTAGCTGTTGAGTATCCCCAAGGCAAAAGTGCCACTACTGCACCAATATCATTTGCTGTGCTGGTCATCGATGTCATTATTTGGCCTTGAAGCTGGGGTTGGACCATCAACTGATATTCTCCCTTAGCAGTTTGCATAGTGTTCTCCAAAGCTATGAGTGCTAGCCTTCAGGGGAAGTGGCTTCCAAGTCAGTTCCAGCTCCATTGCTCCAAATCCTGCATCCAAAGTATGTCCTGTCTTTCATGTCTTCAACAGTAGGGCCTTCCCTTGAAGTTCTGGGAGGTAATCAAGGGCTGTGGCAAAAATAGCTTGTGTAATTTTGAGAATCTCTTGGGCTGCCCTAGCCAACAACTCAAAGGAAGGTTTCTCTGCCTTGCACTGCTTGTCCATCAGACTTTACTCCTTGAGGGTATTTGGAAATTTATTATTATGAGTAGTAGCACTATTATTTTAATTTTATGTGTACAAGTATGTATTGCTTGCATGTAGGCAGGTACAACCGTGTCTTGCAATGCCCATAGAGATGAAAAGAGGGTGTTAGATCCATCAAACCTAAATCTTCTGCAAGAGCAGTCAGTGCTCATAACCACTGAGCCATCTTTCAAGCCCTGAGAGTATTTGTTTTTAACTCAAAGGCTGTCTTCTGTCGGGGTTGACTAAAGTAATAGCACTAGTCATTTTTGCTCTGGGCAGTCACAGCCCTGACACAAAAGAATTGACCTTGTCTCTCTAAACTTGTGCTCTCTGAGAAGTGTTGGAAATGCCAATATAGTTTGGTCTGTAGAAAACCTTCTAGGTATCCTTCGTTTCCCTGAAAGGACACACATATCTGTCACCAGATGTTTTTACTGTTTCCTCTTCTACCTACAGAACCCCTAAGAAGTTTGACAGTCTCCTTTTATTTTATCCTGTCCTTTTTCTTCAATCCAAGCTAGGATCTGAAACAGATATCTGCTTCCTCTCCGCTTGGCAGCCATCAAACCATCAGACATGAGGGTACCACACAGGTCAGTCCTGCATAAGTGTATCTCAATTCTTGGCTTTTTCTGATTGATCAGATTCAAGGGGCACACTCCCTTTCAACAAGTAATTGGGTCTCTGATACTCCCTTTCAGACACACCTTCTAGTTTTTGAACAATAGAGACAGACTAAGAATTTTCCAAATTTTCAAGTTCAGGATATTTTTTATCTGACAATTCCCTATTTGTCTGTCTCCTGTCACATTTTAGTATAAACAGTAAGGAGAAATTTGGATATGCTTGAAAATTTTGCTTAGAAATTTCCTCAGCTAAATACCAACTTCATCATTTTCAAATTCTTCTTTCTACTGAAAAAGTGGGACATGATTGTGCCAAGTTGCCACTTTATTAACAACAACCGCCTTTTCTGCAGTTTCTCATAACAATGTTGCTCACTTCCCTCTGACATCTCACCTGAAATGCTGATTACATTAGCGATTCCACTCAAAGTCCCCTCACTGACAATCTGACCTTTGTCTGTCAAGCCCCTCAGACTTCCAATCAAAATCCAAAGCCACCTCCACATCTAAGGTACTTCGATTTGTCTAAGGATGTGACAGTCTTGGGCATTGCACAACCCCATACTTCCTAGCAGTACCAGAGACTGATCATGTCCAACACTGGAACTTCATTGTCCCACAGGTCCAGAAACTAGAAGTCCGAAAAATCAAGGGGTCATCAAGGCTCTTTCTGAGGACTAGGAGGAAAGGTACATTCAAGTATTTCCCAGAATGGCAGATGGAAGGCAGGCGTAGAAAGAGAATCAATTACAGAAACAGATACGTAATCGAAAGTTCACTCTATCCTAGGCATTTTCATCTATATTAACACATTTAACTGCAGAATAATTCTGAAGCATTTAATGTGTGTTTTACAGATTAAGAAACTAAATTACTGAGTGGGTGAACAAATTATCAAAGGTTACTACATTATAAAACCTAGAACTCAAAGCCATAGAACATAATCTACCATACTTTCATTATAACAAAAAAGTGAAGAAGAAACTTGGATATGCCCCAAATAAAAATATAACTCACTACACAAAAGATATTCATTCCCATAATGTCATATCTTGAAATATTTCAGGAGAATACAACGCAATTCCAATGTGACAAAAATTAGTTTCAGAGGCTGCAGATAATCCAGCTCAGTAGAGGAGCACTTCCCAAGCATGTACCAGACCCTATGTCCAGTCTCCAGCACTGTAAAAAAAATAATTACACTCAAACAGTGAACAGATTTTATTTGTGAGATTTTAAAAAATATTTTATTTATTATTTTTATTTTATGTGTATGGATGTATTGCCTGCATGTACGTAAGTGAACCCATGTCATGCTATGCCCTCAGAGATCAGAAGAAGGCATCCACTGGAACTGGAGCTATGGACCTACCATGTGGGTGCTAGTAATCAAACTCTGATCCTCTGCAAGAGCAGCCAGTGCCCTCAGCCACTAAGCCGTCTCTTCAGCCCTTTGTGAGTTATTTTAAATGATCATTTTGTGGAAATGCTGCCTTCGTGTGTCTATTCACTTGCTGCTCAAAATTAGGACTTATTTGACTTTCGTGTGTTATGAAAAAGCTAGACGTTTTCCTTATGTAACTCTCTTTATTTCTTACCTTAACTATTAGATAGAACTATTGTCTTTTGATTCTATTTCTAGCCTGTTAACAAACTTCTAATGACACCCCTAAGGTTTATGCTGAAAACCCCTAAGTCAGAGACTTCCTTCTCTTGATCATGATTACCATAAACATTTCTGTGGACTTTACACGCTCTAAGCTGGGACTCTAAACGGCTTTCTTTGTGTTCTATTAGCTGCAGCCAGTATTTTCATTTTGGTTCAGAGCCAAGGGGCTAAATTATTAATACCCTACTCTTGTTTAATCTCTGAGTTTATTTCCTGCTTTTTCAATGCAGATGAGCTTTTAGAGGACAAATATAAGACACTACTTCCTATCAACCACTAAGGTAACATACAGGAATTCTCTACTTCCCCTTTCCTGTTGAAGGAAAATAGCAGATACTTTGTTCTGAATTTGGCAGATAGTCAGGGGAGGAGGCCCAAGACAGCAGAGGAGACCTGAGACTAGATACATCTGTGCTCTAAATACTCTCACTTGGATTCAAGATGGCCTACTTTCAGGTTCTTGTCCAACATTGGTCCTTTCGGTCCTTTGCTTTACCCAGTCAGACTCCTGCTTTCAAATAAGTAAACCAATCAACAACATGCATCCTATCCTATCCGATCCAAAGGGGAAAAGGGAAGCCCAGTCCTGTCCCACTTCCTACCCTATAGAGGAGAGGATGCTCCAGCTCTGGACCCTGTCCCCATGTTGTGAAGTCGGTCTCTTTGCTATGTAGAGTGTTTCCTATGTTTCAATACACCTTGGCTGTGTACTATATGTTGTGACTGCAAACTTTCATCTTTTAACTCTTTATGTGGTGAGGAACAGGACCTGAGAACACACCCTAAGTAGCACCGTTTCTGGGTGTAGACTGCCTAATATTGGGATTTCTCTGTGTGGCATTCATTTAAAACAAATGGGTACTGCCTGCCACACACTGCTGCCAAGGAAGTGTCATCTTTATCAACTATGAACAAACCCATAATAAGGCATATTGCAAACACAAATGGAATCAAATGAGGGAAAGAACACCAACATCATCCACCTCTATCACAAGTGATTTATATTCCCAAATCACAGCCTATGATTACAAGTTGTAGATTCCATCGGATCCTTTACAGGTAAGGGAATGTGCCTCTTAGGGCAGAGCTCCAAATTTCTGAATCGTGACAGCAACAGCTGAGAACTAAAGATAGACAGTCAAAACACCATTTTCTGTACATTTTCAGTTGTTAAAAAAGCAGTTACAGTACATTATGAGGTATATTGTTTTAACTCTGTTTAAAGAGACTCTACTGGGAGAAAAAATTATGATAGAAAATGTTATTTTATACATTTGGTTTCCTTTTTAAAGTCTTGGCTTTTTTACTTAATATGACATTTTCAAATTTAAGAATTGTATGTGTGTGTGTGTGTGTGTGTGTGTGTGTATACAGACACGCACACAGTAGGTTCTCAGTTTTAATACATGAGTTTACATGCAGCCCATCAAATGACAGTCTTGACTGTTGCATACAATCCCTGTCTGGCAAGCACATTTTCTACACCTTTCTAAGGTTCCCTTCCTTATTTCAGTCAAGAACCTGTTCCTGTCTCCTCACAGAGGCTGCTCTCAATGCCCATGTATGGGGCAGCACCCAGGCCCTCCTCACTACCTCAGCCTTTTCTTCTGCTCCCAGTTGTCCTGGCAGTGCCTGGCACCTCCCCTGGAGTAGAAGGCCCATGAAGACAGATGTTTGACTTGCCACACTGACACCAGCCCCTCTAGCAGTACCTGGCACATGATAGGTATTCAATTAATATCTGCTTAATAATGAAAAGTCACATAGTTAGCTATAAAAGTACTCACTCTGGGCTCCCAGTAAGCACCATCTGCCATGTTTTCAGTCACCTCAACCAAGTACTGAAGCAATTTCATTTTTATAGCCACCAAGATGAGATGCTGAAAGACACTCAGAATGACAGACTATGGGGTTATACCTCGTCTTAAATTCACCACTCCTTAGGGCCTTTTAGCCATGACTGCCAGGGTTCCACTGAAATCCTGACCCTCGATAAACAAAGACATATTACAATTCTCTATTCCTTAGTGGGAACTCTTCCTGTGAGACGCAAGGCAGAGCAAACGTGAACTTGTGACCTTCCCGGTGGGGTAGTTGTACCACCCCCAGCAGGCTTGCTTTTGCCTGCACAATGGAAACACTGTGTGCTGAGTGGTGATTCACTGAGAAGCCAGAGCTCCGCCAAGGGCAGGAAAGCAATCTGCACAAAATCCTACATGCTGTGATGGCTTCCTTTTGATTTCAAAATGAGAGCAACAGTTTGGGGAAAAGTAACTACCCAAGTGACTTACACCTTCAGGCACAAAACCCAAGATCTAGGAAGCTTCTCTTCTTCTTTTTTAAATAGTGGAGTTTCAATAAGATGTTTTATTTTAGTAATTTAAACAAAATTTATTTTGAATTTAATTTCCACTTATTGTAGACAGGTGAGGAAAATGATGATAGTGATGATGATGACAAAACTAGGGAAACATTCCAAATACAATTAGTTATCAGATGGCCAAAAATATGTCATAATAATGGTTAATGGGATTTTGGAAAATATCTACTACAATCCCAGCTGGATAAAAAAAGGAGTAAGATGCCAAGGTGAGAGCCCTGTGCATCTGCACAACATTCTAAAGGGTTCAGTATTCAAAACACTGAGTTTGTTGTCAAGGAGATTTATGGGAAGCATACTAATTCTCTTCTCAGTTTTAAGCTATCATTTATACCATCCTAAAACGTGGCATTATAACTAAGAAATATACATTATATTTCCTAAAGAGTAATACTAATGCTCTTATTAAGATTACTAAGTATGAGAATACTGAAATCTGTAAAGAATTTGCATGTGAAAATACTTATGTGAAAACAAACCCCTGGAAAATTGAGGTGCAATTAAGAAAGCGAATGGCTTAAATAAATGAATTACTTATCAGGAGTCTGTGCTCTGAAATCAAACCTAGGCCACCTTCTTCATCATCCTTGGGCAATACCGTCAAACGTTCTCTTTTTTGGTAGCTTAGCCACAGACATAAATGTTCATATCAAGAAGTCTGCAGAGTAAATTATGTAAATGAACTAATTATAATTTAAATTTTAAATTGCACTTTATTTGAATGCAGTCTGGTACATATATTTGGATAGGGTACTCCTTGGAAGATCTACACATTATCACACCCATTGTTGAATATTATTGGCAAGAAGGAAGTTAAAGCAGCATGCCTCCTTGCTTCAGTATTTATCTGCTGGACTTCATTTGTCCACTTAAATAAAATAAAATTTTCTCCTTGAGGACTAAAGTTTTTCAGAACATGGGGCAAATATGAATTAACACCCTGATTTTCTGCGAGCTGAATATATAATATTTCTTGGGAAAAAAGAATAGTCAATCTCCATTTCCCAAAGGTAAGCAGAACAATATTCAATATTTTTGTTATTAAAAAGTCAAAAAACCATGAAAAGGAAGACATATTTGCTGAGGGATTATTTTTGTTAAAGCTTTGAAGTATATTCTTGGGTTGTGCTTAAATAATTCCAGTATACTGACTTTTTTAAAGAGAAAATATTTTTGAGAAAAATTGAGGACAAAAGGAATTTGGGGTGAAAACACCCTAATGTTGTTTCAAGGCTTTTCTGTGTGTAGGTCCATGATCTTTTCATTAGACCAGGGCTTACCAGGTTTGGCTCTGTGACTGGCACAAGAGTGCCACTTGGAGTTCTATTACCCTGGGTATTCTGGGCCTATTCTTAAAGTTTGACACTTTCTGAATCAGAAAGTATAGTGTGGGACCTGGAAAACTGTGCTTTTGGTAAGGTTTCAAGTGATTCTGGTGGATGTGATGTTTATGAAGCACTATGTAATGATTTGAATGGGAATGCCCCCCATAGGCTCTAAGTATTGGGACATTTTGTCCTCAGTTGGTGGTGCTGTTTTAGGAGGTCTTAGAAGATGTGGCCTTGCTGGAGGAAACACGTCACTGGGGGCAGGCTTAGAAAGTTCTTAAGCCCTGCAGGATCTCTAGTCACACTCTGCTTTCTGTGCCGGCTTGAAGACGTGAATACTTAGCTGCTGTGTCTACTATAGCCATATCTGCCGCCACGCCTCCCCACAAGGATGGAATCCTGCCCCTTTGGAGCTATAAGCTAAATAAACTCTTCCTTTTATAAATTCCCTTGGTCAGTGTTTCTATCACAGCAACAGAAAAGTAACTAATACAGTAATTGGTACCAGAGAGTGGGCTGTTGGCTGTGAAGAACCTGACTGTGGATTTTTGGAGAAATGTGGAAGACTTTGGAAGTTTGGGCTAGAAAAGCCAATGATTGCTATAAGCAGAGCTTATCAGGTCATTCTAGTACCAGCCTGGAAGAATGTAGTGCTGTAAACAATGTAGTTCCGGGAGAAAAAAAGGACTTGAGCAGCAATTGGGAAATTTAAGCAAAAAGAGTCTGGCTGGAGTCTGAGCACAGCCAAAAGGTTTGCCTGAGGCTATATTGAAAAGCAATGGACTAATTTCTTTGGTGGAGCACATTCCAAAGCAGCCTAACAGAGAAATGGTGGCATTGCTATTAATGGTGAATCTTCTGCACATCTACAGTGAAAAAGAAACATGGGGCAGAAAGAAATGTAGAATATCCAGTTTGGATTGAAAAAGGGCACTGTGGAGATTAACACTGGAGCCACAGTCCTGTGCTGAAGGAGCGGATCCCCTTGATAAAGAGATTAAAGTGACTAAGGAGAAGTCTAAAGATTTGCACTTAAACAATGGAGAGAGTGCCTCCAGGCAAGACCACACTCAGGGAAGCCTCCAACTTGTGAAAGGAAAATGCTGCAAGGGTTTTCTATTAGAAAATAACTGAAGAGAAAAGCTTTGACAGTGAATGAAGTGGGTTGGGATCCGTTCCAAACTTGCAGCCAAACTTGACAGTGCAGTTCACCTGGTGCTGGTTTTAGAGGCACGAAAGATGCAAGAGCGAAAGGATCACCAGTTCTTCCTCAGTGGTTTCAGAGAGCTGCTGAGGCCAGGAAGCGTGCAGCATGAGCGTCCCTGCGTGAGGAAAACCCTGACAGGCCAAGAAGCCCTAACAGACCATTTCATGAAGCTGTGAACGTGAAGCCTTGTTGACAGTGGAGACCCCCCAGAAGACGTTCATGATGCCAGCACTGTGAGACATCTGCTGAGGAGAGCTGCATCTAGGGAGTGGTACCAGCCCAAGAGAGAGATGTATGCTGCACACAGCAAGATTGGATGAGTTGAGCCATCTAAGCCCTTTGGAAGTAAAGTCCCAGAATTTGGGCTGCTGGATTTGGTGTTTGCTCTGCCGGTTTTGATCTTGTTTTGGTCTGGTATTTTCTCACTATATCTCTATTCCTCCATTTTTGGACAGGAATGTGTATTCAGTTCCATTGTATGTTGGGAGTATGTAATTTGTCTAGACTTTACAACAGCTTACAGTTAAGAGATTGCCCTGAGTCCCAGAAGACACTTTGGACTGTGGACTTTTGAATAGCATTGAGACTGATAAAGACTATGGGGACTTTTAAGGTTGGATTAATGTATTTTGCATTTAATATGGTCATGAGTCTACGGGGGCCAGGGAGTGGAATGTGATGGTTTGAATGAGAATGCCCCCCATAGACATTTCGGCCCCAGTTGGTGGCATTGTTTTGGGAGGTCTTAGGTGTGTCACTGGGGTCGGCTTAGAGAGTTCTTAAACCTTGCTGGATCTCCAGTCACTCTCTACTGCCTGTGTCTGCTTGAGGATGTGAACACTTAGCTGCTGTGTCTACTCCAGCCATGTCTGCCGCCAAGCCTCCCCGCCATGATGGAGTCTTGCCTCTTTGGAACTGTAAGTTAAATAAACTCTTCCTTTTATAGTTCCCTTGGTCAGCATTTCTATCATAGCAACAGAAACGTAACTATATACACTGATTTCCAGTTTTCTGAGTTGATTTCATGAAATTCTAGTGTAGAGTTAGAGTAGAAGAAAAATATGCTGGTAAAATGGTCAATATTCCTGAATATAGATTTACTGGACTAACAGTAGCTCAAATTACAATGGAGCATGAACTTTTTCAGACTTAGAAATACTTGTGTGCAGATGAAAATTAGGTGTTATGTTAGATGTCAAGTCAAATAATTGGTCATGACTACCTGAAACATGAAAACACTGGTTTGCAGATTTGCATTCAGTGGAGAAGAATGCCACAATCAGTATCTGCCATGGAGAGGAATGCATCAAAGCAATGTCATTTTTTCAATGCAAGGAATCAACTTTAAGATTTATTTGAGAGAGAAGTTCCTAATTGGAAATACAAATGAGACCTTAATATGGAATTGAGTTAGAGCAAACCATGAAATCCCATGTACTGCAGATGGAATCACATACTTATCAATAAAGGTTCCCAAGAACACAGTTGAGTTTATTGAAATTCTTTTATGGACACATCAGAAAAGGAGATCTTTAAGTGAGGACTGGAACAGAGGGCAATAATCATGTAGAATTTCCAGCTGCCACTTTGATTTGTATGTTTTACATGGGATTGGTTCACATTTGTTCAGCAAGTGGAAAAAATCCGTGTCCTTGATCAAACTGTCACATTCTCCTAAAGGAGGTCAAGACCTTGCATCTTTATCTTTGAGGTCCTCACACAGTATCTCCCTGCCAGCTTCTACTATTAATAGAGCTTAAATATTTGTTAAAAATAAATTAACAACAAAAAGAAAATAGCATTCAATTCTTGAGTGTCTCATGTTCTAATAGCTTTTCAAATACCATAACTTAGCACAATATACATTTTCATCTCTCACTGAACTTAGATCTCATGCTCTGAAACTCAAAACCAAAAACTAGTAAGAACTGGAGGCTTTAATCAAACTCAGATCTATCACTTGTAAATTCCGTCTCCAACCAGCACATTGCTTTAAGAAACAGCATATATAAATATAAACTTGTCATTGACCTTGACTTTCTAATGTAGGAAATCTGCATTCATTCTCACTTTCCTGTGAACTGAAGCACTGTCCTATTGCTACTTATCATAGGTTTAGCCCTGTATAAGTGGGAGTACAAGAAGGACTATTCTTGTGTGGCATTCAGTTCACAGCAAAAAGGTTCTCAGCTGGTACTTTTCCCCAATGTAGTCAATTAGCTAGTACTCACAGTTGGCTAATCCAGGGTTCTCCTTGGAAAAACAGGAGAGGTAGATGATCAGTCAAGAGAACACGTTGCTCCCAGAACTGCACTTAAACACAGTCAAAAGCATATTTAAGACAAAACAGTCAACAATTTAGAATTTTCCTAAGGCAGTAATGAACGGTGCATGACACAGAGTGACCATGTGACAAACATCTAGTGCTAGATCTATTGAAAAAACAGAGTCTACTTTTTCTTCTCCTCTCTACTAAAAAGGCTTGCTTGTGCAACTGCTTATAGGATGGCCACATCTAAGAAATTTGAAAATACTTTGCAAAAATAGCTTTGCATTAAGTCAGACACAGTGGATAAGATGACATACAATCCCTTATAAATCTTTCTGTCATGTCCAGTCTGCTTTCCAGAAAAGAACCTGGAGCTTCTGGCTGATTCTGTCTCCCATCAAATTCCACATTGACCATCTAAAGAATTACCCCTTGGCCAAAGCCACTGTCCATTCTGGTATGGTGATCTGCATTACACATTATCTCTGGTCAGGGAAATATTCGCCTTTACTCCACTTCTTTTCAAATAATCTAGAATCATAAAAAGTTGCAGGGAAAAAATAACCCCAATTCAAAAGGCTAAAATATATGGATTTTTAAAATAACTTATCAGTTTCAACAGATATATAACTCAAATACCCAAATAGCAAGTCATATCCAGGAATACACCATGCATAGCAGGCCACTAAAGAATAATCTCCTGGCCTTTGGGATACTACCTAAATAGTAAGTGTTTTCAAGACAAAAGGCCATCTGACTTCACAATATATGCTTCAAGACACATGTGGAAATGGAAATTCAACAAAATATCAACTGTATATATTTAAAAGAAGTAGAAAAATCCAATAAGCACAGTCACAATAAATTAACAGCTACCAGAGTCTCTTCTACCCAGCCTAATTTGCAAAAGCAGCATGATTTCATACCAAAGAGAAATGGCAGTAATAGGCATCTCTTGGCAGCACAGACACTGGTTTATATTCCTAAACTATAAAACCTGACATTTAGAAGTGCAAAGGAAGAAGAAAGTATGAACTATTCTATTTCATTCTTTATAACAAATATAATCTTAGAAATCCCCCAAATTATGTATTGTTATCATTACAGGACCTTAGCAAAATGCATTCTTAGATGTTCTTGAGATTACACTTAGTTAATCAATGTGGGCACTAATAATTTCAGTTCATTTTTCTTATTTTTTCAGAAACTGTTGCTGCTGCTGCTAACAACATCCTTTCTGAGCATTGTCATAGACAATCGTGATCTACTTTAAAATCTGTCTCAGCACTTGCATTTCACTTTGGCTACGTGTCATCCTTCAAACTTCGCCAGTGGCTACATAGACGGTGGAATTCTCTATTCGCAAATGAGTGATCCCACTGAAGTCACACAGGATACGTCACGACGTGATTCCCTTAGAATCTCCCTAATATATACCAACTATTAGTTATTAATTGAAAAATCTGTATAGATACTTCATACTGCATAGATTTTCATGGCTGGAGAAGTAGTGACTCCCATTGACATGTCTGCTGCTTTCTAAAAAATGCATTGGCATTTCAAAGAAAATTTCATGATGATGTTTAAGCAAAAAAAGCAATTAAGTTACTAAAGAACCAGCTGCTGTTTTCTAAGTGCATAGTCACAATATTACAGATTTAGAAAGCAGTTACCTATCTCAATTGCCCAGATTTTAGTCACTGAAGACTTAAGTTGGAAGTGGCAGACTTAAATTCTGTGTGCCACGGAATCTCACTGTTTTCACTTTCTCATTCTCATTCCCTAGCTCCCTGAGCATCCGTTTGACCAGGCCATGCTCCTGCTTTGTAAGAATGCCAATCTTTTATCCAATGCCTTTTCAGCAGATCTTTAGCTTCTCTTTTCTTACTTGACAATGATCTTCTGATCTCAAGTCCTGTTGTGTCTAGTCTAGAATCTGCTTTCAACATCATCTCTTGCTTCTATAAACAGTTTGCAACAACTAGTATGAATGATTAAATGCATACAAGTATATAAAATGCAACGAGGAACCCTTATATAAACAGCCCGGGGCACATTTTCACACTTGTGTGCATTTAGTCTCATGCTGGTTGTTATATGCCATGTTTTCCCTCTGCTTTGCACTAATGAATTACCTTTATGTATATTTTAGTGAATTTTGTGCATTTCACATAAAGCCTCTTAATCACATTAGACCCCTTCCCCAACCACACACAGACCCTCACCCACTGGATTTCATGTATTCTGTCATATATATTATGGCCTACGTGGTCAAACTTTTGTCCCCAGATGTCCCTCAGTGCAAGTTCATCCACCGGCATCTAATCAGTCTGTCTGGAGTCACTCCCTTGATGACAGCTTTCTTCCTCACTAGCAGTTATCAGTTGTCAGTAATTCCTCAGCCAAGGTTGGGACTGTTACTCGTTTTCCCCAGCTCTGTGTTCGGTGTTTGTCTGACTGAGTCAGGACGGATCTTGTTTGCTAATGAATTCTCCCTCAATCCAATGTCGCTGGATTATTCCATTCCTGAAAGATCTCACTGATACTTCCAGGATGGTTTTTTAGAACCTCTTGGCATTTCCATTATACAAAATTGGTGCTCTTGCTGGAGAATGTATTCTATATTTTTCAATTACATGTTAGCATACATGAACAAGACCTGTTTTTCCTAATGAATTTTATGCTCTATGTTCTTACTAATGTATAAGTCTTATTACAGGCACATTATCACTTTGGTGGGTTAAAGGAATAAAATATACATCCAGAATGTTTAATAATGATATATACTACCCCTCTAAGCCAATAATTTCCCAAATACATGTATCATTCTTCTACAAAGGATTATATGAAAGAGAGTAGTCTTGCTATTGGGCATGTATTTCAAAAATTTTAATAATCTATTGCCAGGTTCACACACAATAACAGGACCTCTGTGACCCTTCAAACACAACTAACTTACATAAAAATTGTGTTTTGAGAGATTGTTCAGTGGTTAAGAAACTAGTTGTTCTTATAGAGGACGGGGATTCAATTTCCAGCACCCATTTTGTGGTTAATAACTGTCTGTAACTCCAGTTCCAGGGGATCTGATGCCATCTTCCAACCTCCATGGGCAGTGCATGTCACAGATGCACTTACATGCAGGCAACAAACTCATATACATAAAATAAAAACAAATAAAATATTTTTTTAATTGTCTTTTGAACTCATAAATTTTTAATACTATCCATGAATAAATGCATTTGAGTACCTTCAACATATGAGTGTGGTAAAGGTTTGTTGAATAACTGAATGAATAAATTCATAAAGTTAAAAGGCATAAGTTGATGCATTAATGCAAAGCTTAGTATTAAAAGCTATCCAAACATCGTTTGCCACTTTACACAAGAAAGTTGAATAGTGAAATGAAATTCCAAGACTGATATCTAAAAATTCTTCAGAGTCTAATATCATCTACTGAAAAACATTCAGTATCTGCTCAGAGCTGGCATTGGACTGGAAAACAAGGAAGCACTGTCAGCGGACCATTAAAGAACACCACCAGCATCACAAAGAGAAAAAAGTCAGACTTCAAGAAGCAGTACGTCAGACTCAGAAAGGGAAATACCATGTTTTTTTCTCTAATTTCTGGTTCCTGGAGTTTACAGAGACACATGAATTCATGTATGCATATGTGGCATGAAAAATAGGAGCCAAATTAAGATAACAAAGATTCCTGACAGTCAGGTGGAAGGATGGGAAAGAAGGTGTGGAGTTAGGGAGGGTATGCTCAGAGTAGATTACAGACTTGTATGAAAAATGTCCTTTTGAAACCCAGTACCACGTACAATAAATATACACTAACGAGGGGGAAACTAAGTGAAGAAAGTATTTTAAAAACCTCTACTGTAACTTAACTTTCCTTTTTTCCTTTTGATGTTTTGAAAATCAAAGTAGCAATGTTCTTAGTATCCATAAACAAGTTTGTATAAGTATATCATTATGAGAATTATCCAAATTTAAAATTTCAAGATGTGATTAGAATTCCAGTAGTGCCATGTATTGCAACAGAACTTTCTAAGAAAAACAAATCTTCGATATATATATTTTAAAATGATTTCTCAAATGACCACATTGTTTTAAAAACTAACAGTTAATTGACTCTACAGCAAATTAAGAGCGCTAATGCCTTGAATCAATTCTTTCGTGCCACATGTATGATATGAAAGTAATATGTTATGCCTCATACAGTCCAAATCTCTTCCTCCTTGGCAAATGGCATGGCAACACTACTCTCTTCCTCTGAGGATGGAGCTTGGGATCTGACCAATGATTTAAATTGGAGTGAAGTGAACAATTCCTTGTCACGGGGTCACAGAGTTCTTTTTCCCCTTTGTACTCAGTAAAATGTTTGAGATGGTGGACACTGCCAACCTGGGTTCTTGAGTAACCGCCATCTGACGAGGTGGTGCATATTCAAGAAGAGTGTGTAGTGTGAGCAAGAAGAAAATCCATGGTACCTTAAATGTCTCAGATACTGGAACTATTTGTCACAGCATCATAAATTGACTCCTTGTTTATGTTCTGGTAAAGTATGCAGCTATGCTGTGTACTAGATTAATAAATTGTCTTGTGTTGTTTGAGCTCATTGAGAAACTGGCTCTGGAAGTGGGGTTGCTACCTCCATCTCAGATCCTCTCAGACTCCCTGCCTGGGCATGGGCTGGCCTCCCTAACTCTGTGACAGGGAGGGAAGAGAAGAGTAAAACAGCCCAGGACTTAAAACATTGTGCCCCTGAGGACAGCTAGAAGGTAAACCATTTCCAACGCAGGTTTCTATTGTTTATTCCATAAGAGTAAAGTGCCTACTGGGGGAAAGATAAGCCCGAAGTTCAACCATAGGAAGCTCATCCATGGAGAAAAAGTTCGATCACAAACTCCAGCTGACTGCCTCAACTTCTCCAGTCGATTTCAACTGCGTGTTATAAGCACTGGGTTTGATAATGTCACCTCGGTCTGTTGCTTATTGTTCTCTGAGTTGAGAGCCTTACCCAAGTGGACATTCTGCTCTGTCTGGGACTCCCAGCGGGGCCCTCCAGCTGACTGTGTCAATGGGGCTTCCTCGGTCAGTTTACATCCAGTGTTTGGAAGCCCCCGATTTGAAGAAGGTATCTTCCTGCTCTAATTTGTTCTCATCCAAAGTTCTCCCTATCAGGAACTCCAACTGGCAACTGATGATGTCTCATTATGTATCTATCTGTCTACTGATCATCTGTCTATCATCTATCTGTCTGTTGCCACTTGCTACTTATTCTTTTACTTGTCTTGCTATATACTTAATAATCTCGCTAATTCATATGCCTATTATAGACCATTCTCTGAACCATACAGAATGGACATTTGACAGATAAAACTAGATATTTGAAAATATCATCTCTTGTCCATACTACTAGATTTATGCAATGAAAGAAGCTATGATATGCCAAAATCTAACTATAAATATGTTCATGCAATTATTAGCTTTGAATTTAAGTTTGATGATAGCACTAAGAAAGCTTTATAGAAAAGGGTTCATAGGTTCGGTAGCAACTACCTGAAATTTGACCCATTATATGTTACAAAACATTCCTTCAAAGATCAGTTTACCACTAGTGATCATGACTGTTTATAAAATACAATTTATAAGCTGTATTTTAAGAGATATTTACAGCGTGGAGTGGGGCATGCCTATGGTGTGACTGAAAACTAAGAGAACCTCACATTCGTCCTTCTTTTGTTCCATTCAAACAATTCATAAGCATGCTAGCTACTTTTATCTTGTGATGACAAAATACTTGAAAGAAAAAACTTTCAGAAAGAAATCTTTCTTCTGATTTCAGCAGGTTCAGCCCATGATTGCTTGGCTCTCTGAGCATCGTCACAGCTCTTGACCTCATGCCAGACAGAAAGCAGAGAGAGGAAAAAGAACTGGGGACCAGCTGTGATGTTCAAAGGCTTTCTCTTGCTAGAGTCCACCTCCCAAAGCTTCCACAACTTACCAATGCCACCAGCTGAGGACGGTCCAAAACACGATATGTCATACTCAAACGAAGAAATGCAAATTATTAGTTTTTCTAAATCTCTCTGTCTTGTCAATACTCTATGGTGACAAATAAGTTCTTCAATAAGAATAATTTGTCACACCTCAAAGATCTTACTCTAAGCAATGACAAGAGCTGTGTGTGCATATCTGAGAAACAGAGAGTGGGAAGGAGAGTTTGTCCATGTGTGTCCAATCAAGAGAAGGGATCACAACTCTCACGGGATAGAGGAACTCCAGATCCAGGGACTGTGTTCGCCTTGTTTGTGGGCCCACTCCCAATGACATAGCATGATGCTTGCCATACAGAGTGGACCTTCAGATGGCATCTGTGGATACCTTAATAAACACACGGACTCTGATGACAGGAAGAAAAAGCAAAGAAACTCCAAAGAACCCATTGGAAACATAAATGTTTATTACAGATCTGAAAAGAATTGCCATTGGATTTACTCTAGTCTAATCTGTCTTTAAAAAATGAGGCTAGCAAGATGGCTCAGTGGAAAAAAGTGGCCACCACATCTAACAACCTGAGTTCTATGCTGGGACCCATGTGATAAGGAGAGAGCCAACTCCTGAAAGTTATCCTCTGACCTCTACACATGTGCTGTACCAGATGTGTGCACACACATACACACACATGCATGCACACACACACATAGATTGAGTGAATCAATCTATAAATAAACATAGAAACGTGTAAAGGAGCCACAAAAAGGAGAATCCAAACCCCGTTAACAGAACAACTGCAGTTAGAAGTCAGGTCCCGGGCCTCTCCATCCCTTGTTCAACCCTATTACGTTTTTGTACTTCTGTTGAGTGCCTGCTGTGTCGGGAACTGTGCTAAAACCCGGGAGTAACCGATGAATAAGATTAAGTTTTTACCTAATGAAAATGAGTTTGTAGGAAGCATAATCCACTAATTGGGAACCACCGTGATTGACAATCTTCATTGTCAGACTTTTCTATCCGTTTAAAATAAAGTGCTTAAAAATGCTAAACTCTTAGGAGAAAGAGGCATTCATCTAAAAAAGAAAAAAATAAAGACTGATAAGATTCCTGGAACTGTTCACCATTTACCTCTGTTTTGCTTTGCTTATATTTAAGCCTACGGAAGTGGCAAATGTGATTTGTTCCAAATAATATGTATCTGATTTTTATTCCAAGGATGCATCCTTCTGTACTGGGTTTATCCTGCGTATGCTTTGTAACTTTTGCGAAAAGCAGCCTAAACCAGTTTCTCTTAAGCCTGGTAAGCAAAGACTATGCAAACCTTAATTCTAATTAATCAGCTAGTAAAAGCTCTGTCACCCTCACTTCACAGAGGAGAAGATACCTTAACTCTCTGAGCAGACATCCATTCAGGTGCCTAATGTCTTTCCATTCCTTCCGGTTCCCTGCTCACCTTTTCAAAGCCCATCCCTAAATAAAAAAGCAAGAGTTTAATGACTTACTTATCTGTCCCTATTCCACAAATTTAGGACATATATATTCTTAATTTTGTAGTAAGACTGTCCTTTTACAATCCAGTAAGCTCACGTAACAGCAGAACACAAGGAAAAATGTACACAGAACACGTATGACTACAGTCACTCTACCCAGGTATAGCCCCTAGGTGCAAAAGCTATTAATAGATCATAGTTTCTAGTCTCATTTCTAACACACACAATATGTTAAAAATGCAAACATAAGATTATTTTACCTTAATATACCACAAAATCTTTATTCATTAGGCTAGTTCTTTGAAAATATTACCAAGTATCTATTAGTATTTTAAGAAATCCTTGCCATTTTAAACAAAGAGTGTATTGTAGTTTCACACTCTAAAACAATATTTTTTGGTTTTTTTTAAAGTCATGGTTTTCCTGTTGCTCCACCTGGCCTGAAACAACCTGGCCTCGTTGTTACAAACATCTGCCTGTTTCTCACTCCCAAGTGCTAGGATTCAGCATGTGCATCACAGAGCCCAGCTAACACTGAACTAAATTTTGACCTTAGGAATGTCTTTTTAAAAATTCTTTGAAAATTCCATACATGCATGCAATGAATTTTGGGGAAATCCACCCCTGACTACCTCCCCCCAGCTCTGCCAGGGAACCCTCGACATGCCCTCCCTCCCAACTTCGTGTCCTCTTTTAACACTAATAACCCACTGAGTTCAGGTGGTGCTGTCCACATGTGCATGGATGTGGGACCACGCACCTGAGCAGAGGCAGCCTATCAGCAGCCACACTCCCACAGAAAAGTGACTCTCCGTCTCTCAGAAGCTATCAGTTACCAAGAGCTCCTCAGTGAAGGGTAGGATCCTGTGAGTCAGTCCTGCACCCATGCTAGAACTTTGGTTTGATCTTGTGGAAGTAATCACAGCTGCTGATTCCATGTGATCAACTCTCTTGCTACAACCATTTCACAGTTCTCATCCACATCTTCTGGCTCTTACATTCTTTCTACACTCTCTTCCATGATGTTCCCTGATCCTTGAGAGGAGGAAGGTGGATATAGATGATCCATTTATGTTTGAGCACTCCAAGTTACATATTCTCATCACTTGGACCAGTAGCAAATCTTTGCAATAACCTCTACCCACGGCAAAAAGAAGTACTCCTATCAAGTTTGAGAGCAGCTCAGATTTGTGGTATAAACATAAGTATTTAGAAGATAGTTTGACAACAGCAATACAGCAACCTTGGTTCTCCTCAAGGGCCAGTGACTTACCTAGCAATGGTCTTGACCATGTTTACAGACCTGGCCTCAAATCCAATCCAAAAGCAGTTGGCTACCCACATTACTGTCCTGTCATTCCACCACTTCTTGCCAGGCAGATCAGTATCATAGTATGTAGAGTACGTGGCTGGGTAAGACCACTGATGTCTCTTCCTGGAGTCCTGCATAACACCTTCCAGGTCTATGAGAGCTTGACATCAGGTAGAGAGCTTCCTTGTCAGTTTGAGATTGTTTTTTCTGTGTTCTATAACCAAAGAATATGGTATCTTCAGCAGTAGTGTTCTATCACCTACTTGTCGTGGCCACCAAGGGCAATGCCAGTGGCCTCTGTTGTTTTGGGTGTCCTGGGGTCTCCCTGATCAATAACTCGCAGGGAGGTATTCCGTGCCTGGCACCAATATTTTCACTTAATAATCCATGTCTTCTAGGAATGACATTGTCCACATATGCTCAAACTTCTTTATAAAAATCACATTTCTAACTTACAAACTAGTGGGTTGCCGTGAGGTTTCTTCACGCACTCTTAGTTTTGGATAACCCAATCCTTCATTTCCCACGCTTGCTTCTGTCCCCTTCGTGTTCTTTCATGTGATGCATGCTATTCTATCTTCTCTAATTTTATTTTTTTGTGGTGTTACCATGCCAATATTATAGTTAATACCTGAATAAAATAATCTAACTCTTAACTTTAGTTTTTAAGAGTGGGTGGGTCCAAATTCAGAGGAAACCGTTTCCCCGTAGTGTCTCTTGGAACTGTGCTGTGGAACCCATACTTTCTTTCAAAATGTCTTCTCCGGCTTCAATTAGGGAACTACAAACTTGAATCCACCCTAATTTTATCAGACAATCTTGTCTTTTCACCCCTGGTTCTCGACTATCACACACACAACGTCAAGTGTCTGTTCCCGGTCTTCACTGATTTAGAGAAGATGCATGTGCTACCCTTCTGTGCTTTTAATGTTCATTCTCAAGCATGCTCACAGTCATTCCCTATCCTGGGATGGAGTAGCAAGTTGAGGTTCCCAGGACACAAAATCAGGTGCCCAGGTCACAAGAGCACATGGCTCAGTGAGTTTGCCAAGTTAATTCAAAGTCATTATTCCAGATTCTGTCCATTTTATAAAAGTCTTTCCTACATATTTTTATTTGGATTGCAATATAGTGGGTTTCCATATAGGTTTTTCATACATACATCATTTGGCTAGCCTTTCTCCCATGCCCTCCTTTCCCCAAACCCCTAAACATAAGAGACAGCATGCAGTATTTGTTTTTCTGGCTCTGGGTAACCTCACTTACTATAATTTTTTCCAGTGTTACTCATTTATCTGCACATTTCAAGATTTCATTTTTCCTACAGCTTATTAGTACTCCATTTTGAATATGTACCACATCTTTATTATCTGTTCAACAGTTGATGAATATTGTGAATAGAATGACAGTGAACACAGATACACAAACGTCTCTCTCGTAGAATGTAAAATCCTTTCGGTATATGTCTGGGAGTGGAACAATTTGGTTGTATGAGAGTTTAACTCTAGTTCTTTGAGAAATCTCTAGACTGACTCTGGAAGCTACTGGCTGGCACTCCTACCGGCGGGGTTAGAGGTCCCCTTCTCCTTTCCCCTTACCCCACCAGGAGTTGTCATTTATCTTCCTGATCATGGTCATTCAGACCACGTAATTTTAATCTGCAGTTGGCTGATAGCTAAGGGTATTGAACACTTTTTAGAGTGTTTGGCAACCATTTGTACTGCTTCTTTTGAGATCTTTCTTTTCAGTTCTATAGCAAGAAGATGAATCTTGATTGGGTTTTTTTTTTCCTGATGTTTAGATTTTTGAGTTCTTTACATATTCTAGACACTAATCCTCTGCTAGACGTATAGCTGCAAAGATGTCTCACTCATTCTGTGGGCTGATTCTTGACTGACAATTTCACTTGCTGTGCAGAAGCTTTTTAATTTCATGAGATCCCATTTTCAGTTATTGGTCTTATTTTCTACACCACCAATGTTCTATTCAGAAATTATACCTGTACCTATAAGTTGAAATACACTCTGTATTTTTTTCCTCTGGCAGTTTTATCAGACCTTATGTTGAAGCCCTTGGTTCATTTGGAGTTGAGTTTTGTGAGCAGTAAGGTTCCAGTTTCATTTTTTCTGCATGTTGAAACCCAGATTTCGCAGCTCCATTTCTTAAAGATGCTGACTTTTCATATATATATATGAATATATATATACATATTTAACATCCTTGTCAAAAATAAGGTAGCTGTAGTTACCTGTAGTTACATGGACTCTCATTTGGATACTCTGTTTCATTGATCTACATATCTGTTTTTGTGCCAGTACAATGCTATTTTATCACTCTGGCCCTAGAGTATAATTTGAAATCAGGCATTTATTCTTAATGTGCAAGGTACTGCTTTAGCTATCCTTAATCTTTTATGTCACCATATAAATTTTGAGGTTTTTTTTTTACCATGTCTATGAAGAATGACATGTGGACTATATTGAACATGTGGATTGCTTTTGGCTAGATTAATTCTTCCAGTCCATGAGCACTGGAAGTCTTTCTATCTTCTAGTGTGTTCCCCAATTTCTTTCTTCATGATTTGTCCACTTGTATTGTGTGAATATTGTGAAT
This sequence comes from Eospalax fontanierii, assembly GCA_035773235.1. Taxonomy (NCBI): domain Eukaryota; kingdom Metazoa; phylum Chordata; class Mammalia; order Rodentia; family Spalacidae; genus Eospalax; species Eospalax fontanierii. The sequence goes on from CM069531.1 coordinate 7,304,408, forward strand.
GGGATTATTTCCTTGGTTTCTTTTTCAGGATGTTTGTGTTTTTATAGGAAGGCTCCTGATTTTTCTGTGGTAACTTTGTAATTTGACACTTTGTTGAAGTGTTTATCAGGTCTAAGAGGTTTTTTATGGGATCTCTGGATCTTTTTCGAACAGATTCTTATCCTCTGTATCTGTGATTGGTGCATAGATGTTTCAATTTTTAATATTCTCTTGGTGGACTGTTCCTTTAATGTGCATGAATCGACTTTCATTATATCTTCTGACTTGTTTTGGTCAGATATCAGAATAACTGCACTTGCTTTTTTCCTAGGTTCATTGCTTCAAATACCTTTTTCTGTCCTTTTACCCAAAGATGGTGTTTATCATTGATGGTAAGGTTTTTCTTTGAGGCAATAATGTGGATCCTGTTTTCTACTCCAACCTCTTGGTCTGTGTGTTTTTAGTGAGGAATTGAAACTGTTGATATCCAGTTATAACTGAAAGATGTATATTAATTCCTGCCATTTTGCAGACATTTTCTGCTTTCTTACACCTCTTAGACTGACTGTCCTAGTGTTATTTGTTCTCTATGACTGCTTCAACATGTTTATCCTTCTTTCAAGTCCAAACTACTTCCAGTATCCTCTTTAAAGCTGGCTTAGCGGTCATAAATTCCTACAATCCAATCTGTTTTTATCTTGGAAAGTTTGTATTTCTCCTTCAATTTTTAACAGATGCTTTTGCTGGATATAATAGTTGGCAGTTACCATCTTTCAGAACTTGGAATACACCATTCCAGGAACTTTTGACTTTAAAAGTTTCTATCAAATATTCAGTTGTTATTCTGATAGGCCTGCCTTTATAGTGGCTTGACCTTTCTTTCTTGAAGCTTTCAATATCCTCTCTTTTTCCTATGCTTTTATTGTTCTAACTAAAATATGCCACGGGGAGTTCCTTTTCTGGTTCTTTCTATTTGATGTTCTGCAGACTTCTTGTATCTGAATGGCATTTCTTTAGGTCTGGAAATTTTTCTTCTAGGATTTTAATGAAAATGTTCTCGGTAAGGTCACTGACAGGGCTCAGTGGGTAAAGGCACTTGCTGCCAAGTTTGGGGACCTGAATTCGATCCCCAGGGTTCAAATGGTGGTAGAGAGATCTGACTCCTGAAGTTATCCTCTGACCTCCATGTTGCTGGTTGTGGCACATGCATGCCCACCAACACACACACATATACTCATCCAAACACTAAATAAATAAATGCAAAAAAACAGACTATAATTTGGTATGCTATGCTTCTCCTCCTATGCCATATTCTCATGGTGTCCCAAAGTTTCCCCATGTTCTCAAACACTTAAATATTTATCATTGTCCTTCACTGATCCAGTTCCTGTACCTTGTCTTCCAGCACTGACTCTGTTCTTCATATGACCCACTTCCTGGGTTCACTTCCAGTGAGCTTTTCATATGGCTTATTGGTTTTCTTCATTTCCAGCATCATTTTCATTTGGCTTGTCTTCAGAAATTCTCACTGGATTTTGTTTGCATGTCTTAGATTGCCTTTCTTATTTCAATGAGCTCTTTGGTTTTGTTCTCTTGGACACATCTCTTCTTTGACTTGTCTAAACATAGTTATAATCATTCTTGTGAATTTTGTGTCTGGAAGTTCTTCCAGATTGTTCTCACTGGGGATCATAACTTTGAGATTAATAATCTTTGGAAGAGACATGCCTTGATTTTTTGTGTTTTGATTCTGTGCTGGGACCTGAACATCTGGAGCTAGTTTTTTGGTTGAGTCTTTATGCTCCAATCACTTTTCTTCTTTCAGTGGAGGTGTGTATAATGTTCAGGAGAGAACTAAGTGGAAGGAGGGCTGAGATGTCATTTTCCTCTGTAGTGATGGTATTGATGCCTACAAGTTCTAGCTCTAATCTTCATCTGATAGGCCAGCATTATCTTCAACAGTCACTATCCCAAGGTCATTACATCTCTAGCTAGTCCCTGTCTTGCTTGCTGTCTGGCACGCCTCTTCATTGCTAGATGCTTTACCTTAGGACAGCTCTGGTTACTCCCTGGGTCTTCACCTTATAGTCCAAATTTTGGAACTTCTAGTGCCTTACCCTAGGTCAACCCTAGGTCAGACCCTGCCCTTGCCCCGTGCTGTGCAGCTTTTGTTCCCACTTCTTTACTTTTTTATCTCCTGGCCCTATGATAATATTTTGTAGTTTGTTTCACCGCTTAGCAATATAGTCTTAATATTCTTCCACAATAGCAAATATCATTCCATAATGTGCTTCTAAATGGTTGAAGGTAATCCATTAACTGCCTGAAAATTAAATCATGGCCATTTATGGAAGATGTAAAGCCCAATTAAAAACTGAACTGAAAGAAAGAATAACAATTATCAACCTTTCTCAGCTGATGAACTACAACAACTGGCCTGGGAAGATATGTCCACTGTATAATAATGGTATGTATATTATGGTAGTAACCAAGCATTCCCTAAGTGGATTTAAGTTCTGCTTCATAGGCTATAGCTCATATCTGACATTGATAAGCTTAGGAATCTACAGCTAGACAGGTCACAGAGCAGAGGGGAAAAGTCTAATATTAGTATTCTACTAAATAGTTCTCATGTTAAACTGACTCCTAAACATTTATTGCCATGCCCATAGAGCAATGTATCTCTCGACTCTCACCAGAGAAGCTTCCTTCTGTAGCAGATGGTGATTAACACAGAAACCCAAAACGGGTCAGTGTGTAGAGAACACGAGGCTGCAGAGTGCTTACTCCTGAATAGGACTTCTACCTCAAACTTCTGCCTCTCGAGGCTCAGGGATCATTGCAGAAGAGGGAGCACAGAGATTATAAGAACCAGGGATGGTGGATGATCATAAGGAAACAGAATTTTCCAGAGAGCTGTTCAGTTACTCATATTAGCTCACAGCAATGACAACATGCACAAGCCCCATGCAAACTCAAACCAGACAAAATCCCAGTATGAACACAGAGAAATGGGCAAGAAACCCCAACTCAATCTAAGGGAGCTGAAGAGACACTTTCTTTCAAGGATGTGACTGTTGGTAGGTTAACCAGGTTCCAGAGATGGACTGATAGACTGACACTGAAGGACTTTTGGGAACATAAATTAGACTCTATAGACCATACATATATTCTTTACATTTTGCATTGGCCAGTATATACATATATATATATATATGTATATATATGGCCTATAGAGTCTAATTCATATGTCTATCTATATCTATATCTATATCTATCTATATCTATATATATAAAATAGAGTACCTTGAGGGGGGAATAAGGGAGGTGTGTATAGGAGAGATGATCTAAATACCATCAAATTATATTGTATGAAAATCACAAACGTTCAATTAAAAATGTTAAAAGGTAACAAAAGAGAAAAACCAGCTGAAGTGAAAAGCAGTCACTGGTGAGGCAGAAGCAGAGGCTCAACTGTCTCCTTTTCTTTGGCTGGAGACCCTGTGGTGCTCCACCATGCTCCTCTCTCCTCTGTGCTCCTTTCTCCTCTGTGCTCCTCTCCATGGTGCTCCTCTCCACTGTGCTCCTCTCCATGGTGCTTCTCTCCACTGTGCTCCTTTCTCCTCTATGCTCCTCTCTTCTCAGTGCTCCTCTCTCCTCTGTGCTCCTCTCTCCTCTGTGCTCCTCTCCACCGTGCTCCTCTCCATGGTGCTCCTCTCCACTGTGCTCCTTTCTCCTCTGTGCTCCTCTCTTCTCGGTGCTCCTCTCTCCTCTGTGCTCCTCTCTCCTCTGTGCTCCTCTCCACCGTGCTCCTCTCCATGGTGCGCCTCTCCACTGTGCTCCTTTCTCCTCTGTGCTCCTCTCTTCTTGGTGCTCCTCTCTCCTCTGTGCTCCTCTCTCCTCCATGCTCCTCTCCACCGTGCTCCTCTCCACCGTGCTCCTCTCCATCGTGCTCCTCTCTCCACCGTGCTCGTCCCCACGGTGCTCCTCTCTCCTCCATGCTCTTCTCCTCCGTGCTCCTCTCTCCTCTGTGCTCCTCTCCACCGTGCTCCTCTCCACCGTGCTCCTCTCCTCCGTGCTCCTCTCCACCGTGCTCCTCTCTCCTCCATGCTCCTCTCCTCCGTGCTCCTCTCCACCGTGCTCGTCCCCACGGTGCTCCTCTCTCCTCCATGCTCTTCTCCTCCGTGCTCCTCTCTCCTCTGTGATCCTCTCCACTGTGCTCCTCTCCACCGTGCTCCTCTCTCCACCGTGCTCCTCTCCTCCGTGCTCCTCTACACCATGCTCGTCTCCACGATGCTCCTCTCTCCTCCATGCTCTTCTCCACCGTGCTCCTATCCACAGTGCTCCTCTCTCCACCGTGCTCCTCTCCTCCGTGCTCCTCTCCTCTGTGCTACTCTCCACCGTGCTCCTCTCCTCTGTGCTCCTCTCCTCTGTGCTCCTCTCTCCACCGTGCTCCTCCCCTCCGTGCTCCTCTCCACCGTGCTCCTCTCTCCACCGTGCTCCTCTCCTCTGTGCTCCTCTCCACCGTGCTCCTCTCTCCACCGTGCTCCTCTCCTCTGTGCTCCTCTCCTCCGTGCTCCTCTCCACCATGCTCCTCTCTCCACCGTGCTCCTCTCCTCTGTGCTCTTCTCCACCGTGCTCCTCTCCACCGTGCTCCTCTCTCCTCCATGCTCCTCTCTTCTGTGCTCTTCTCCACCGTGCTCCTCTCCACCGTGCTCCTCTCTCCTCCGTGCTCCTCTCCTCTGTGGTCTTCTCCACCGTGCTCCTATCCACCGTGCTCCTCTCTCCTCCGTGCTCCTCTCCTCTGTGCTCCTCTCCTCTGTGCTCCTCTCCACCGTGCTCCTCTCTCCATCGTGCTCCTCTCTCCACCGTGCTCCTCTCTCCTCCATGCTCCTCTCTTCTGTGCTCTTCTCCACCGTGCTCCTCTCCACCGTGCTCCTCTCTCCTCCGTGCTCCTCTCCTCTGTGGTCTTCTCCACCGTGCTCCTATCCACCGTGCTCCTCTCTCCTCCGTGCTCCTCTCCACCGTGCTCCTCTCTCCATCGTGCTCCTCTCCTCTGTGCTCCTCTCTCCACCGTGCTCCTCTCTCCTCCATGCTCCTCTCTTCTTTGCTCTTCTCCACCGTGCTCCTCTCCACCGTGCTCCTCTCTCCCCCATGCCCCTCTCTTCTGTGCTCTTCTCCACCGTGCTCCTCTCCACCGTGCTCCTCTCTCCACCATGCTCCTCTCCTCCATGCTCCTCTCCTCCGTGCTCCTCTCCTCCGTGCTCCTCTCCTCTGTGCTCCTCTCCACCGTGCTCCTCTCTCCACCGTGCTCCTCTCCTCTGTGCTCCTCTCTCCACTGTGCTCCTCTCCTCCGTGCTCCTCTCTCCACCATGCTCCTCTCCTCTGTGCTCCTCTCCTCCGTGCTCCTCTCCACCGTGCTCCTCTCTCCACCATGCTCCTCTCCTCCGTGCTCCTCTCCTCCGTGCTCCTCTCCACCGTGCTCCTCTCCATCATGCTCCTCTCTCTACCATACTCCTCTCCTCTGTGCTCCTCTCCATGGTGCTCCTCTCTCTACTTGCCTCGTTTTCCCTTTCAGTGAATGGCTTCCTACCAGGTTTTCAGTTGGTCCTAAATGACTTGCTGAACCCCCAGTGTGGAACATCTCCCTGCTCCCAGGCCCTACATGGTATATCTCGTATTCTTGTTTCAGACTTGAAAGAAGGAATCTTATTCAGCCCTACGTGTGAGACAACCCATGCAGGTCAAACGTCCCCTAACTATATTTGGGACGAGGCTCCTTCTCTGTCCCATCAGGCATGGCTAGAAGGTATCCTATAGTACAGGAGCAGGCCTCCCGCCACAGTAGGCAATGGAGTGTACCTGTGATATTGGTTGCTACAGACTTTTCAACCACAATTAAGCGCTTGTTGTTTCCTCTCTACATCCTGCTCTTCCGAGTTCCTGTGCCTTTGTTTCTACAAGGAAATTCTTTCTTCCCTCATATCATTCTCCTCCTACACTGAATTCAAGCTTGTCCTCCACGGTGTAAGACCCATAACAGTTTCTTTAGTAGCTCACAGTAGATCTCAGTTTTCACAGTTTTGGCACAGTTTTCACTTCTCGGGTAGCCTTGTAGCCTGTGCTTAGAAATCAAGCCAAGTACTGCCTAGCCAACTGTCTGTCTTGGAAACTGTAGGAAAGTTATTACTGAGTCTCTGACTAATAGCAGGTAATTATGTTTATTTGTTAAGGCTTTAAGGACCTACCATAGCAGATAGCAAGTACTAAGTACTAATTATTATCATTATTAATACCTCAAACAGGAGCTATATTATATATATATATATATATATATATATATATATATATATATATAAAACCTAGAAAGCTCCACAGTCAACATGGTTTGCCCTGACTCTCCACTGCTTTGTAAGTATGTCAAACACACTTCTTCATTTTCAAGGTCTTTGACTTTCTGGACTCTTTTACTTTTCTGAGATTCTTGATGGCTCATTCTTACTCAGCTTTTACCCACCCAGAGAAGGCTTTCTGGATCACTCTACCTAGGAAACTGTTCTCGCTATTCTCTAACCCTTTGAGCTTTATTTTCTCTGCCGTCAATAAACATTCATTCAACATTCACCCAACATGACTGGCAGTGTTCTACATAGGCCACCCTAGCCAAGCCTCAGGAGCAAGAAGATATTTGTCTTATTTTGTGTCATCGTTCAATCTCTAGTGCCTGTAACAACACATCCTTCATGTGTTAGCAATGGATGTTTCCCTAGTAAATGCAGGAGCTCAGGAAATGCTTATGGACTTGAACTAACTAGGTAAACGCAAACATGCAAGTAGCTCCAAATCAGAACTCTCACTCTGAGAAAAGAGCAGCTGCAGTGGTTTTATAGTTTACAAAGCTTTACAGTTTATGTAGCCTGTCCACAGGATTTTTTTTTAAGTCCTAAACTGCAAGCTTTCTAGAGACACCTAGAGGCATTCAGGAGCAGTGCTCCTGAGCTAGAGACTGGTGACTTTTCTGTAAAGTAGGGGAGATCTACAAAATATGGCCATTACTTACTGAGAGAGTATGTATGTGTGAGTGTGTGTGTGTGTGTGTGTGTGTGTGCGTGTGCGTGTGTGTGTGTGTTTGTGTGATACATAACACATGCACATGCACACATTTATGGAAGGACACCCCTCACTGTGTTAAGGAACTGGTGTTTATCTTACCCTCTCCTTTACACATGAAGATTCTGAGGCTTGGGGAATTTGGAAAACACTAAAAGAAAATGGTAAGGCTAGGACTAAAATTTAAGTCTGTCTGACTCCTTGTATCAGTTACTTTTCTGTTGCTATGATAAAACACCATATCCAAGAGCTGCTTGTGAACAGCTTTCTGTTCTGTTTTCTAGAGTGGTCTAGAAAGCCTTCTCTGAGTAGGTAAGACCTGAGCAAGAATCTGGGTGAGTCTCAGAAAAGTAAGAAACTAGAAAGTCAGACCTTAAGATGAATTGTGTCTGCCATATTTACAAGAAGGAAGAGTTTATTTGGTTTTGTGGTTCCAGAGGGATAAGAGCCCATCATGATGATGGGAAGGCACAGCAATGAGCGGCAGGTATGGTGTCAGGAAAGAAAAGCTGAGCGCTCACATCTTCAACAGCAAACACTAGAGAGCACGCTGGAAGTAGGGCTAGGCAATGAACTCGCAAAGCCCACCCCAGTGACACACTTTCCCCAGCAAGACTACACTGATACCGTGACGTTCCCAAACAATGCCACCAACTGGAGGCAAAAGTTCAAATACTTGAGCTGTGTGGGGAGGCATTTCTCCTTCAAACCGGCACACTCGTAAAGGGATGCAGGTTCAATGCATGTGGTCTTGAGGTCAGAGTGGAACATTAGCTAAGTCTATCAACTGTTAGTAATCATGGATGATCGACTTCAGTGATAGTAATTTCTTACTTCAGTCTCTTTCAAAAGTAAGGATGGAGGGCTGAAGAGATGGCTCAGTTGTTAAGAACGTTACAGAGGACCTGGGTTCAGTTCCCAGTACTGACATGATGGCTAACAACTATCTGTAACTTCAGTTCCAGGGGATCTGCTCCCTTCTGGCCTCTGTGAGCACTGCATGCATGTGGTATGCTTACATACATGCATGCAAAACACATAGATAAAATAATTTTTTAAAGTTAGGATAAAATTCTAGCTTCCATATGTCCTCCAGGGAAATTTTCCTGCAGTTCTCTTAACTCGAACATAAGGCACAGATGTAAAGCACTAAAGTAATACAGGCAATAACAAAAATTGGACATGTACAGCGTTCTATATTGTGTGGATCTAGACTATGTCAGATCCATGAAATGGACATAGCAGAGGATGCAGCTGCTTGAATTAATCCCGTTAATGCTTGTGGCATCGTTGAATTCATACTTCTACTGACGGTGTTGAGGCTGTGTGGAGCAGTGGGGGAAGCCTGACTCTGGTCACTGGTACTGCCCATCACAGAGAGTTTGTACATGGGCTAGGTCATCCAAACCAAGATTCTGCCTTCTTATCTGTGAAAATGAGAATGATAATATCTGCTTTGTAAGATTTTTTTATTGTAAGTAAAAATGAAGGTTTTAAGATCTGACTAATCCAAACCAGTATTCATTAGTATTACTGATATCGAACTGCCACCCTACCCCACCCTCACCCCACACCTCCAAACAAATTAAATTGTTTGGACCCACCAGAATACCTGACTCCAGTTAGCCCCTCTTGTAGATATTTGCGCACATCTGATGGGACGCTCACCTGCTCTGTGAGTTGTTCATCCTTGACGTGCAGACAGATGTCCCCACTTCCTACTGCTCCGCAGTATAATTGAAAATTGGATTTAAAAGGATCTGTGCTTGTAGAAAATGATCACATTACAAATGAACACAACCGGACCTGCTTAGAACTGAGTGTTGAAGAACCAGGCACAATGCAGTAAACCTGGAATGTGCATGAAAATTCATCAGACGGTGGTGTTTTCAAAACTTGCGTGCAGATGAGTGTCACATAAGCAATAAATAGTCTGGGTCTGTGTTTGCGTAAATCCAAGTGTCTGTTTGAAAGAGGTGCATTGTATATTTAAAGCCACACAACAGCCATTGTTAGGTTTACAGGAAATAAAGCATGCAACAATGCTGCCCCCTAGTGTTACAAATAGAACAAATGCAATACTTTGCTTATATGGAGGTATATTACATACATCCTCTATACATAGCTACCGAGTTAACTTTTTTCCCAAATTAAGTATTGCAGGCATTCTCATGATCAGTAGCAAGCTCCATGAATCAAAACCACCTGCACTAGCAATAGTCACTGTCTTTATTTGTACAGGTCTCCCCACACCTAGACAAACCATTCTGGCTCTAATCCACCAGGCTCCACTTTCTAATATTTTTTGAGACTTCTAGTTTGAAATTACCTCTTGTCCGTTACACATGCACATCCCTTCATTAGTGATGAAGTGTGTTTACTTAAAGGGGGAAAGAATGCATGGGGCCCAAAAAGATTAGGTGTGCCGTTGGTGCATGGATCCTGGGCCCACTGCAGCCCTCCTCTTCCGGTCATCTCTGAGACTGTGTGAGTAGAATTCAGTAGGCCGAGACACCTGTGCGTCTTATTCATTGACTCTGAAGGTCGTGCTGTTGGCAATCACTGAGAGAAGAAACTGAAAGCAAAAATAAAGGATTGCTTGCATGGAAAGTGTTAGTGGGTGGCTTTCTAGCACTGTCAGGCAAAGTGCCACAAATCGGGGACCGAAAGTGGTAATGCAGTCTCTCACAGCACCAGCCAGCAGAGACCTGAGGTCAGAGCACCCACAGGGCCTGTGTCTCCTGAGACTCTGAGGACTTCTTCCCGGCCTCTGCCTAGCTTCCTACAGCGGCCAGCGACCTTCCGCACTTCAGAAGCTGTGCGCCCCAGTCTCTGGCTTTGCCACTAGAAGGTGAGCTTCCTGTGCCTCTGACCCTCCACGTGGCATCTTCCCCTCTTCTTCCATCAGTTGTCACACCGAATAAGGTATCCCACTCTACTCCGTGTAACTTCAACCTGACTTACAAAGACTCTGTTTCTAAATTTAGTCACATCCAGGTATCAGAGGTCAAATTGGAGGGACACAATTTCATCCAAAATAGCAAGGAAAATTCTCCTGACACTTTAGAAAGAGGAATTCCTTCTACTTTTACCTAAATCTTTCTCAGAATTAATCTACCGGTGGGTAGTATGAGAGCATCACTCCAAATGAGAAAGAGGAGATAAGCACATACTACACAAACACTATGGAACTGCACAATCTTGCCCAGCGTTGTCATAATAAAGAAGCATGCCCTAGGCGGCTCAGCGACAGAAATGTATTTTTTCATAGTTTCATCGCCTGGAGGCTTGAGAAAAAAGAACCAGCATGATTGGGTTTGGTGAGGGCTCTCTTCCTGATTTTGACAACATCTGCCTTCCCACTATGCTCACACTTGGACTGTCTCTGATGAGTATGTAAATGGAAAGAAAGACACACACAGTGAGAGTTAAGCCTTCAATATACAAATTTGGAAGGACATAATTCATTCTGCATCAGGGATAGAAAAACCAAGAAGCACAAGGTGGACTTTTCCTCCAAATGGGCCTTACCTTGGTTTGATTTGGTTACTCACAGCATTATATACTTGATCTGTCCAAATTTGGAGTTTCCTTTCAGTGATTATCCTACACACTTGTACATTTGAGTATGACTAATGTCATAAATTATGCCTGACAGAGAGAGTAACCTCACTCCAGGTAGGTGCCAGGAATACGAGACTGAAGACAAGCACATTGACGTTGTGGGCGAATTCGTGGTTTCAGAGATTCTATTAAAAGATAAAATCATATAAAACTATATACCCAAATTACCTATTCAGAACATATTGACAAGAGACCACCTCTCCTCAAGGACACACTGATGGGCCTAGAAGGGAATATACAGAGGTTTCTACCCTGTGAAGACCGGTGTCTTACTGGCTGGTTTATAGCCATCATGGTCTGTGTTCTGCTATTGTTCACACTCCTGACTTTTTCTTCACTATTACTCTATTTTCAGAGGAGGTTGTGCCTTTCCTAAAACAGAAATAGTTAACATTTAAGTGAATACTATGATATAAGCTGTTTCTTACCAACAGAACATTAACGCAAAAGCTAGAGCTTTCTGAATGCAGAAGCCTATGATACAGGACCTAGAACCTTGCTACACCTACTCTTTGTCCAATACTTTAACAGGATTTGGGGGACAGAAGCAAGACATATTAACTGCTTTGTTACAGTATCTTTGGCTTTTTTCCATGCCCATGTATTTATGACCTCATCTCAAAAATATCTGACAAGAATAAAAAACTGTAGCACAAAATCAAGGAGTAGCTCTAAAGTTGGCAAGATGCTCTTGTCTGGAGGCACAGACCCACAGAGAACTAAAATCAAAATTTATAAAGCCTTAAAGATCAGAGGTCAATCCCTTTGTTGAAGATGAGACAACAGAGCAAGTTGGGGCCTTTTGAAACTTACTTCGTGATGCAGTGTCAATGTTTTAAGTACTTCTGCATTGGCTACACTTTGTTGCCCTGTTAAAACACTATGGCCAAACTCTTTCTTGTGAGAGAAAGAGTTTATTTTTGGAAAGAGTCCATGACAGCAGGGAGGTCATGATGACAGGCAGCTGGAACGGGAAACTGAGAGACCTCATTTTGGTCACACAGGAAGCTGAAGTGGGGTGATACAGGAATGACTTTTGCAATACGGACATAATCTGGACTAGTGACCTTTACCTAACCTTGCAACCAGAAAGTTGTGTTTGTAATGTAAACAAGCTCACTGAGCAAGGTGCTCCTCTGGAGACCTGGGCATGTGACCTTAATCCCTTAGGATCCTTTCTTGCCCTCCACCCAAGATGGTGCATGAATGTATGTACGTAAATTTTACATATCAAAGTAGCAAAGTGCTGCAAAGTGCTTCTCTCCTTGGAAGTAATGAGAGAAATTCATAATACTTATCTATCACCGTGTGTGTGTGTGTGTGTGTGTGTGTGTGTGTGTGTATGTGTGTGTGTGTATGTGTGTGTGTGTGTGTGTGTGTGTGTGTGTGTGCTGGTCTAGGTCTAGGAATCAGAAAAGGCAAGACCCTCTGATAATAAGGGTCTTCACAAGGAAATAGAGTGTTTCAGTCAGCTGGTTAGTTACTCTTAAAAACTCACAGCCATGGAGCCAGCATGCACAAGTCCCATGCAAGCTCAAACCAGACAAAATCCCAGCATAGACATGGGGAAGTGGGTGAGAAATCCCAGACCAACCTGAGAAACTACTGGCATCTGACACCTACTGGGAAGACAGGGAAGATAGAGACCATCATTAAGTATGGAGCTCTTAGTAGGTTAACCAGGCTCCAGGGGATGGACCCCCAATGAAGGACTTTTGAGAATACAAATTAGACTTGATAGCCCTTATCATATAAATGTGTGTGTGTGTGTGTGTGTATATTAACTTGGTCTGGATCATCAAATTATATTACAAGATAATTTCAGAAATTTAGTAATTTTTTTAAAATCTCAAAAAAAGAAAAAGAAAAAGAGATGGAAGTCTGACTTCTACTTTCCCATTTCATGCTGGATATTCTGTTTTAATAAAAAATGAGCAAAGCCCTTGCTCAAGAGCACAGTTCCAAGAGAAATCTGAAGGATCAGGTTCTCTGCAGTTCAGGTTTGCTCTTGGCCTTAAAATGGGTGCTAAAAGACAAGCTATTGTCAGTGTTCAAAAGCCACAGCATGAAGCTTTGAACTGTCAAAGCCCATACACGACTGACATACTTCCTCCAGCGTGGTTCCATTTCCTAAAGGTTCTATAACTTCCCCCCAAACAGCGCCACGAACTTGGTATCATGTGTTCAAATGCATGAGCCTATGGGGACAGTTCTCATTTAAACCAGCACAAGCATTCCATACGCAGAAAGAAGCCATTTTGTTTCCAGTTGTGTTTTGCTTGTTTGTTTGTGTTTGTTAAAATCAGTTTTTAAAATCAGTGCTAATCAAACTGATTTAGGTCAAGCTGTTCCAGGAAAACTCTACGACAGATTTGCATGCAGAAGGCTTATTAAGGGGTTCCATGAAATTAAATCTGCCCAGAACTGAGGAAAGCAGGATTTTCAGAGACAATGGAGTCCAGCATAGTCACAAGAAAGGCTCCCATCAGCTGTTCAGGAGGGCAAAGCAGGATGTCTCTGCATAGACAGAGACACTGATAGTTACCAGAGAGAACCCTCTTTGTACTAATAGATCTCATCAAACAAAAGCAAGCCAGAGAAGGTAGCCAGGAGGTGCCAACACTCCCAGCTAGGGGAAGGAGAGCTTCGCTCCTGAAAGAAGGTAACTCCACAAGACATAGACTTCAGAGTCTATAAAAATTTTTAATACTCACCGCAAATACTAATAACCACTGTCACAATGGTTGACAAAATTATAAATTAGAAGCATTTCCAACCTTCTATCAGACAAAATTCATGACATGGTGCTGTGCTTACAAGGCCTACCTTACCACAGTGACAGGGTGGACCCTTGCCTGGGATTTCTTCACCATGCCAAGCTTCTGATTGCTTTAAGGTGGTCCTGAGTCAAAGGTATCTCTTGATGCTTGGCCAAACAGACACCAGAAGTGTGTAGTCACAGCCTGGAGAAGCAGGATCCTACACAGTATAACCAACTGATGACCACATATAAAGATATCAAAATGTATTAGGGAGTAAACCATAAGAAGCAGAAGTCAAGATGTTGAGAACTCAAAGGGTTATGAGTGCTGGACATACCCAAAGCATAATATAGAATTACTAGGTGTAAATATTAAAGAAATAACGAATAAAATCTTAGTGATAATGTGCTGTTTTCTAAGATGTTATTATCTTTGGGTGTACTAGAAACAAAAGTGTATTAAGTGGAGAGTATATACTACATATGAAAGTATAATTATCTCATCATACAAGATTAGACTTTCTAAAAGACAGTTGGAGCAATAAAATGCTGAGAATAAGTGAGGGATGAAGGCTCGACCCTTAACAAATTTTTTATACTCCTCCTCTAAGGCTCGGGTACATTGAGGAAGATGATGGAAAGTATGAAAGAGCCAGAAGACAGGGAGAAGGCCAGTGAAATCTCATCTTCTAGACAGGACACAGTCTATGTAATCATGAATTCACAGTAGCTGCAATTACTTGTAGTGAACCTGCACAAGGCAGGCCAGTCATAGCTGAGGGGGAGTGTCCTAGTTTGCTTCTCCATTGCTGTGACAAACCACTCTGACCAATACCGACAGGGATGAAACTGCATGGCAATCAAGAAAATGTTCAAAGGTCTGTGCCTTTTTGGATGGCAATTATTTAAAAGTAACCACTGGATAACAACGGAAAGGCAAAGAGTAAAACTGGGGAAAACTGTTAACCAAAAAAAATCAAAGGAAGGGACGTTACAAAAGGAAATAAGGTAGAAATAGAACAAAAATAAAATGCTAGCAGCAGCCCAAAGATATGAATAATCATGATGATTATGAATGGATTGAGACTGCTATTAAAAGACAGATGGTGAGATTAATTGAAAAACATATTACACATCTATATTGTGTAACAGACATGACTGAAAGAAAGGACAGGAAAATGTTGAAAGTAAACGCACAGTCAAAGGCATCTGAAGCAATGTGTGCTGGAGCCAAGCAGAGGCAATGGAGGGAAAGGCCTTATTTTCCATAAGTCACTGTACAGCGATGACAGCTCAATATGTGAGGAACGTGCAGTAACTTTAAGCCTTTATTCAGGTAATAAAATAACTTCAAATTTTACTCAGCACAACTGATAGGATTACAGATACCAGTACCATCGTAAACTGTGATTTCAATACACCTTTCAATTATTTACCTATCAAGAAGAAAAAAACAGTACAAAGTTTGAACAAAATATACAAAATGCACACACTAATATACCAGTAACTAAAGAACATAGTCTTTAAACACACACATTTGTTAAGTTGCATTTATAATAGTAATAAGAAAATTAAACAAAAATTTAAACCTATAGAGTGTAGCTCTTGTTTATTAACAACCATGAAGTTAAGATAGAAATCAATAAGAGAAAATGCAAAGGCCTTATACATCTGGAAGCTCAGAAACAGTTCTAGTAATGGGTAAGGTGAAGAAAACTTTTGACAGGAGCTTCTAAGCACTCAAAATTGAATGACACTGAAACGCACGCCAAACTTCCTAGACACACAGCAGACGGCAGAGCTTTAAGAGACAGTTCTGGCCTTAAAAATACCAGCATTACAAGACATAGTAGGCTGAACACACAGCATCCAAACAGCCAGTGTAAAGTTTAAACAGGAACAAAGGTAAAATAAATAAGACTTGAGATTTCAAAGACAAAGACCAAGAAAAGTGAAACAGAAAACAGGCCCAACAAAGAAAGCCAAGACTGTTTCCCTGAAAGATTAATACACAGATAAAATTTTGACATGACTGAGTCAGAGCTAGAATGCATCATCAGGAGAAAGGTCAGAAATGGAGGAAGGAGTGTGACTGTAGATACAACAGAGGGGGAAAGCCAACAGGAGCCTGCCCTGGGCACAGCTCGCAGTGTGGATGGCAGTCTTTACAGCGAAACCGCTTCTTTCCAACACTGCACTGATCAGTCAGTGCAATCAAAAGAAAAACAAATTGAAAGAGTAAAGATCTGAAGAGAAGGAGCAAATATGTTAATATTTAAAAAACATCTTTCTGTAAAATGCAAGGGACTCTTTAGAGAAGCTACTGTAAGTAATTAATAGGGTTAGCATGGAGATGCTGTTCGATCAAAATATAAAACTGATTTCATTTTCATCAACACAGTGGACTGGAACTAGAAAGATGCTACTCATAAGAGCACAGAAATAAAGGTGCCTAGAGAAATGCCATAAAAGATGAATAACATGTAACTGTTAAGATTATAAATGTTTACTGAAGAAAAAAGCTAAATAAAAATTAAATACGGCGTACTAACGGATAGAAGACTGGAGACCACAGGATTGCTGACTTTCCATCACGGCCCAATAGAGTCAATATGATTGCAATCAAATCCTCATAGGCTTTTACAAAATTTAACTGATGATTTAAAAATGTGTAGGAGTAAGCAGAGGACCAAGAGAAGCTCACATCTGAAAAATATGAGAGTCAGGGAATGGCTTATAGGTGTAAATTATTAATGAAGCTCAGAGACAGACACACAGGTCAGACAAGCAGAAGCATAGCCACGGGCTGATGGAACCTGGAGCCCCTCTGTGTGGCAGAAAGGGCACCTTATGTGGTTAGGGGAAGGATGGGATGATAAGCAGCAAAGATTTAAAATCTTAAAACATTTAGGAAGATGAGTAATATTTTTCTGAACTTGGGTTTGAAAAGGATTTCTAAAACAAAAAGCATTAACAGATTTGCAAGATGCTACTATATTAAAATTAAGAATTTTATTTACCAAGAAACACCCACGTTAAGAATATAAAGATGTCAGCCTGGAAAAGGATATACATCGTATATAACTGGAAACTGCTAGCTTTCAAATATATACTAACAATTCCTGCCAATCACTAGTAAAGAAAAATTGGAACATAGGCAAATCACCTACATACATAGCTTTGTTCCAGAAAATAAAACAAACAGCCAATGAGCATTTGAAACTGAACTGCTGAACTTGATTCATAATTATGTGAACACAAATGAAAATCACAAGAAGATTCTATTACATACTGGCTAGATTGGCAAAAATTAAGAAGCTTGACAATATCAAGGGCCAGGGAATGTACAGAAAAAATTGGAAGTTTTAAACATTACTGGTAGGAGTGAAAATTTTCAATCACTAGGTAAGATAATTAGGTGTTTCCTACTGAAATTCAACGTATGCACACACTTTGAAACAGCAGCTAACACACCAGTATTTATCTCTTAGAGAAAGTCTTGCCCACGTGGACCAGGGGCTGTGGATGTATGTCTTCAGAGCAGTATAAACAAAGGTACAGAACTTTATTGAAAATTTATTATTATCAGAAGAAAGCAGAGGGATTTCTCAAAAACTCAAAATAACCGCCCTCTATACATCTAAAATACAGTTGTAATGGTAGTACGGGACACACGTGTGTGTATATGTGTGTGTGTGTTCATGTACCTGCTGAATATCTGTGTGTTAGTCCTTTGCTTTGTGCACATGGAACAGCGTGATGTTGTCTGAGGAGAATGCCTGATGGAAAATCTGCTTGAAACAGTCATTGAAGTGCCACCTAATTGTTAGTTAAACCAACATCTTTTTGCCCCTGAATTAAAACAGGGCCATGCTCCCAAGAAACTAGAAATAGCGCCCTTTACAATGTGCTTAGTGCAGGCGTTCCCGATGCCTGAGCGTCCCAGCGGTGCGAATGAAGCTCCGGCAATCAGGACAACTCTCTCGGACCTCAGGGTATCATCACAGACTTCTGCTTCAGGTTAAGTCAGACGATATGCTGACAGCTTGGAATGGCCCCTATATGAATATAAACTACTGGTGAAAACTGTAGTCTTCTGAGGACTCCTCTTAAAATACACTACTAGCTGTCAGTCAGGGGCATTTAAGTGACTTCAGACTGTCAAGCCTACACTTTCCGTTTATATTTGATGAATTGATAATGTAGTGGATTCCTTCACTAAAACCAAGAGCTTTCTCATTACACCATATTCAGCTCTTGACATACTCCCTACTCTCTGTCAGACTTCAGGAATGCAGAAATTAGTGAACCACAGTTCCTAACTTCAAGACTAGCATGTAATCCATAAATTATTAAATCAAATATTACTTGTAATGTCAGAATTAAGCACACAAAGTTCAAACAAGAGTCAGGAGGCCTTCCCCCAAGAAGTTAAGAGTGAGTGGTTTTGAGTGACACACAAAGTTAAAATTAAACTACTGAAAGGATAAAACCTTGCTCGTAAGGAAGCAAGTTGGTATTCCAGAATATCAATATGAAGTAGGCTTTGTCTGGAATCCCAGATCCAGGTTTTACAATGCACCTTAGGCATTCAAATGCCACTGGGCTCCTTATATTATACTGTAGTAACAGAACATTCTTGTGGTGGTCATTTTTTTCAGGCAACAGGAGGCAGACACATTTCCATGGACAGAAACTGTACTATCTTACAAAATAGCCACCATTTCCCATAGACCATGCATAACATTTTGGCACATCTATCATAAACCCTCTACACTCTATGGAAATACTTCTCTACAAACCATTTGTCCTAGGGCCTTAGAACAAAAAGTCCTTGCACATTATTGCTTGAAGGTTTTTGAGCCGTGGTGATAATGTCATCTGAGACAGAAATGGCTTCAGGACACAGGATAGGGCTGAGCTAGAAGGAAAGACCAACAAATTGCTTGAATCTGACTTCTCAGATAACACAGATGTCTCATATAAGAATATATCACTCTTTGTAGTCGTACCATGCTCCATTTTCATACCTCTTTCTATGTTTGTGTTCCTGGCTTTCAAGGTACACAGGGATTGGAGCTGTGTGAATTAGTTTTCTGTGAAATAATAAAAACTTATAAAAATACAGATGCAGAGATGCAGAATTGACTGCTTAAAAAATGGCAGGGGTTAGGGAAATCATTTAATTAGTAAACTCCCTGTCTCTTAAGCAGGTTAAATCCCCAGAAACCAAATACAAAACCAGTTGTAGCATGTACTTGTTATCCCAGTGCTGGGGAGGCAGAGGCAAGACAGTGCCTTGGGCTTGTTAGTCATCATGTCTGGCCTATTTGGTCAGCACCAAGTCAGTAAGAGACCCTGTCTCAAAGGAGGTGGACAGAGTTCCTAATAATGACACCCAAAGTTGTCTCTGAATGCATGCATGTACACATGCATCCCCCTACACACATGAAAACACCCACACACATGCACATGCATAAAACAACAAAAAGTTCTTTTATTTTTAAATTATTTCCTGAAGTAAAGCAAACTGCATATGAACAAAGTTACTTTCAAATCAGTTAGAAAGAGAAAATGAAAAATCTTTACATTAGTGAAAAGAAAAAGATTCACATACAACCAAACCAGAGATGACTTCTTGGCCATTCCAAATCAACCTGTAGTTTCAAATCAAGCAAGAGAATTGAGTAAATGAAGCATCTCACCAAATTTTTTAAATTTTTCTCTTAATATCTCATAATTGAGATCATTAGGGGGCAAAGAAAGTCCCATGCATCTAAATATTACTTCAATAGTTGAAAATGGCAGTGTGAGAAAATCTATCTGGTTGAATTAAATAATTGGTAATTTTCCATGAGATTAAGGTTATTACTGATCCCTTAAAATACTGGGACATGACCTATAAACTAATGAATAATTTATTTATACTTCCAAGTGCTGCTTAATTGCATTTTATGACAATTTGGTTGCTACTGTCTCAACAGAATCATTTCTCAAATTAAAATTATTTGTAAACATTATGCAGGAACAAAAATAAATGCTTTCTTAATGCTATTATTCATGACTGTGCTGAAGTAAAGGCAAAAAAATAATGTCACAAAATAAAACTAATAATCCTTTTTTTATTAATCCAAGAACTACTGGATCATACAAACATTATTTGCTGTGCAGAGTAATCATTAAAGTCAATCACCATTGATACTTTGTTGACAGCCATAAAAGCATATTGGTACACAGTTTTTTAAATGTTATTATGAAGATAGGGAGCTACTGGCTACAATAATAAATTACGCAAATTTAATAGATTAAAACAATATAAATCTACCATATGACAGTTCAGAAGTCTCAGAAGTCCAAACTAAGCGAACAGCATTGCTTTTGTTCAGGGGCTCTGGGCTGGAACCCTTCTCCTACCTTCTTCTAGTTTCTAGAAACCTCTTGAATTCCTTGCTCATAGCCTGATGTCACTCCAACCTTTCCTTGCTCTGATGCATCCCCTTCCCAACTCTCCCAACTCCTCTACTGAGGACCTCGGTGATACATATCTGTGTTATCCGGGCCATTGCTAGCTGAGGTGCTTCATTTTCACACCTGCACATCTCACAGACTGTAAGGGACTATTGTACTTCCGACACAAGATACTGGAATAATACATTTTTTCACTTTCTCTGTAAATACACATATAAAGCTGTGCTGTGGGACTCTTTTATTCTTGATCTAGGATCTGTAAAAGCAGAATCTGAAATTTCCCCAAAACAATGACACAGAGGTGAGAGAGGTCGTGAACCAACAAAGAGCTTTGGACCATGGAAACTGGATATAGAAGAGAGAATTCCGACATCTTAGCCTAGATTAGCCTTAGCCCAGGACCCAAAAAAATGTTTCAGGATGCTTCTGAATTCCCAGGGTGGAGAGTGCTCCGTGTCCTGTGTGGGTGGCTCCAGCATCCAGTCACCTAGACCCACGGTGGATGGGAATTATGATGATTAAACCAAATAATGAGGCACAAGTGAGTCAGGCACTTTGCTGAGTGCTGCATTTGCATCATCTAATTTAACACCCATAACCTTCTTTAACGGTAGGTATTGTTATGACCATTTCACAGAGGCAGCGCTTAAATCTCATTGTAATTAAGTGACAGGCTGACTACAAAACTTGTATGTTTAATCACTATAATATATTTCCGTATCTTATGAATCACTGTAACTAATTATACAGTATTCTGGGAATTCATTTCCCTTTCATTATTGACACGCCATTGGGAAAGTTAGTTCAAATGTTCCAACTGAGCCATGACAAGAAAGATTTGATTTGGCAGGATGTGTTAGATTGGAGACCATGACCCAAGAGCAGTGGTGTCAAAAAGGATGGATATAAAATTCGCTCCATGAAGTTCACAAACATTTGAAGCTTTCAGAATCTGCTGGGAGGTGTCTTAAAATAAGGAATATAAAATAATATGCACATACACATACTCTGAGACCCAAGGGATCTTTGCATGCTACTTTTATCAACATGTATTCGGTGTGTATATCAGTGCCAGTCTTTGCTGCATTTTCATAAATGCATAGTCTGAGCACTGATATAACCATTCATTCTTCCTCTTTTACTTTCAATTCTTTTCTTTCTTTCTTTGTCTCCACATCTGAAAAAGAGCATGCAATGCCTGTCTTTCTATGTGTACCTTATTTAAACTCTTCAACATCATGTCCTCCAGTTTCATTCAGTTTGCTACAGATGACAGGATTTCATTGTTCTCTATGACTGACTAATATTCTTCTCTGTGTCTGTATCATATATTCTAGCATATTCTTATTATCTATCCATCTGTTGACGGACACAAGCTAATCCCATTTCTTATGTATGAGATGATGCCGATAATTTTGACTTTTAACAGCTTCCCTTAGTGATATTAATACTCTGGCCTAGAGACAGAATTCCAAGAACTCTGACCTACTACAAGAGGTTCCTTGGCAGAAAGACTCGGTGGATCAGAGAAAGGCCCACAAGTATCTGTCATCATTTTCTCTCACAGGCAAATTACCCCTCACTTGCTAATCCACACAGAATTCAGATTTGTTTCTTCACAATGAGGCTCAATCCAAGCTTAGCCTTGTGGGTGGAATTCCATTATTCAGGAAGAAGAAAATGAAAAATCCATTCTGTTGCAAATAGGAAGAAGAACCTTGACCTAAAATGGGAGTTTTATGCGTGAAGAGAATGGAACAGAAGGGGCAGAGGAATAAGCGTCACCGAAGGGAATACAATGCCTCAGACATCACGTGGAAATAAACGGGTTTGTTTTCACAGCTCCACCTCTATGACTTTCAGGTGTTTATAGAGCAAAGACTATGTACTCAGCACTGTGCTCAGAGTTTGTCCCAGTAGAAAGGAATAGCCTGGTTCTCTCTGTAAAGTGCCTTGTATCAGCTTGGGAGGCAATGGCTTATTTCCAAACTCTCTGGTATGTATTGGTTAGGATTCTCTGAAGGAACAGAACTGATAGAATAAATACATATTTATAGAATACATAGGTTCTATAGAAAACTATATATTAAAGGGAGGTTTCTTAGATTCTACAGGATATTAGTCCAACAATGGCTGTCTCACACTGGAGAAAGCTGGAGAATCTGATAGTTGCTTAGTGCAATGAGGCTGGAGGCCTCAGTAGTCTCAGTCTGATGGTGAAGGCCTGGAGGACTCCTGGAGAGCTGCTGGTCTTCAGCCTTCAGTTGGAAGTCTGCAGGAGGTGGTTCTAATGCCAGTGGCTAAGGAATGCCACAGCAACAGGACAGATAAATGTGGCAACAAGAGTGAAAATAAGCAGGCAAAAACACAAACGCTTCCTTCTTCCACTATATTTTTAATCTGGGCTGCCACCCGAAGGTGCCACCCACATTTAGGGTGGCTCTTCAGAACTCAAATAATCTGGTCAAGAAAATCCCTCTCATCTTAGTTAATTCTAGATCCAGTCAGCTTGTCAACCATGATGAGCTGTCACACGGGGTAATACTGTTTTTGCTAGCTCAGGAAATTCTAATTCCTAAGCCCAAAGTAGAAAGATAAGAAACCCAAATCATACTTTCCACTTTACTTCTGGATGACCCCTTCTCTTTTTCCTTGCCTACTATCCTCCTTTCAGATGGTACATATTAGCATTTACAGTATGTATTTTCATTTGTGCATGAAGAGAAAAACAGAGGGAAGCATTTTGTTTTGTTTTGCTTTGTCTTTTGCTACTATGTTATTCCAAATGAGAGAAGAGAGAAAAAAACACCCATCAAACTGACCAGAGGTCACAGTGGTAAATGACATTCTCACTCTGGAGCCTCTAATAATTGGCGGCAGACAGAGGAGAGATCTCATTTGCAGGAGGATCCGTCATCAAGGACGGTGGGTGGGCATAAGGGGATGTATGGCCAGTGGAATGGAGAACAGTTCCACATAAGGAGAAGGAGAAGCAGAAACTTCCTACCCAGCTTGGAGATTTTGAAAGGTTCTAAGGGATATAGTTCTCAGTCAGACACAGAATAACTCAAAGAATCTGCTGATCACTGTCCCGTTGCTGGGGATGCTGTGGGCACCCAGACGCCTTCCCCGGTGCTAGGACTTCCTGCTTGCCGTGAGTGGCGGGAAGATGGCAAACAGTCCGTCTCTATTACAGAGACGTGCTCTGCACCAACAGGGAGTCAGACTGTCTGGAAGGCTACCCCTCCCTTCTCCCACCAGGGCTGGCTCTGCCAATAACCTGCTGACCTGGGTTACATGAGGCTTCGTTCTGGTGCCGGACTAGCTCTGTCACGCGATCCGTCCTTTACCATGTGGGATCATAATGGAGACAGTGTCTGCTACACTCTCGCTTGACATTTCCCCACTGCTCCATACTGCCGTCCTCACTTTCCTTCTCCTCACAGCACACCCCAATAAATCCTCTGATAAGGGTCCTTGTCTCAGGCACGGCTCAGGAGAGCCCAGTCTAAGACAACTGCTATCAGAAAGGGTTCCTAGCAAGCCGACTTTATAGATGCAGAGTCTGGAGTTTGATCATTTTCCAGTTGGTTCCCAATGAGGAGGCTGCCACTGGCCATGACAAGGAGAGCACCGGCAGCCCTGGGAAAGCCTGTGCACACTACTGCCTTTCCCCAGTAGCGATGAGGAGCAACACAAATGGATGTAGTAACTAGAACGCTATCCGGGGTGTTTTAGAGATGCGGAAAACAAGAACTATAACACCGAGGGATTGATTTGCTGTTGCTAAGCACCATAGATTAAGAAAAAAAAAAAAAAAGACAAGTTCAAGCTGTTACCAAATCAACAGTGAGAGTGAGAGGACCTCCTTGTTCGCTTTTAAATGGAACTTCCTATCCTTCGTGGAGGTCAGCCACAGCTGAAGAACAGGGACCGGCCTCATTGTCAGCAGAGCTTCAGGGTCTGCTCAGTCTCCTGTACAAACTCGGTAGGAAAAGAGACCTGTGACTTGGACAACATGTCAGTGAACACAAGTAAGAAGCTAAAATCCTGAAGTTGCTTTGAATCTACATGCCTAAATAACTGGCCAATCCTCCCTTAGTGGGAGATGGAGCTAGATATTCATACATGCACACGTGTGCATGCACACGCACACACACACACACATTCACATGCACACACAGTGTTACACAGGGCCTCAAAGGAGGTGAGCAGCTTGCAGGATGCTTCCTGCCCTTAGGATTTGCATCTTCTCCTCTCTTGACCCAGAATTACTGTCAAACTCAACATAACTTGACTCAGGAAATGCTGGGCCAACTTAAGCAAAAGAGAAGAGATATGCCTATTAAGTTTCACACTTAAAGCTACCATCAGACCTGAGCATAGCTCCTGAGGGAAGCCAGACCAAGGGGGAATGAACGAAAAGGAGAACTGGGGGTTATTTTCACTGTGGGGTAACTTTCCAGTGACACAGAGTTTAGCATCCCAGCAAGTGTCAGTTATAGTATGTTACTCGAATGACCTTTGAAAACCTTTGAAAAAGAAAGGCCTGCATATACAGTAAAGTTGGAAGGACACCTGTGCCACTCGAAGCCTGGGAATAATGATGGGTAGAAGGTGACAGAGCGATAGGTGTGCTAGGATCTGAGAAGAGCGGAGTCCAGTTGTCAGCACATACCCACAGAAAGGAGATGAGCACAACGGCTGCGGAAAGTTTAGGATGAGTCAGCAGCTCTTACCTACAAAACGTGTGGGAATGGTTCATGGGACATTTTGTTCTGAAGGGCAAGGCAGAGGGGCAGCTTTCCATACGCAGCCATGCACTGAGAACCCAAATTGTGTAGCCCACTACACACAGAAGTCACAGGGCCCAGCCTACTGCTCTTAGGCTATGAACTGCAGAGCATGTTACCGTGTGGACACTATATATAGCTGTGACACAATAATAAGCATTTATATATTTAAACATACCTAAACATAGAAAAAGTACAGGAAACATGCCACAGGAGCAGTGGTCCCCAGGACGTTCCTGTTTAAATAACTAGTCCTCAAAAAGAGGATGGATCATGGAAAACTACAATAAATTGGTTAGGGGATGTAGGTCAGTGGTAGATCACTTGACTAGTATCTGGGAGGTCCTAAGTTCAATCCCCAATATGGCAAAAGGAAGGACGGAGGGAGGGAGGGAAGAAGGGAGGAAAAATTACAATAAATTAAGCTATCACAAGCTAACCGAGCTGTTGCTTCAGCTAATGCTGCTGTATAGACGTGATTTATGAGAGAACAATCCAGTCTTGACTACCTGGCATGTCATCATTGAAGAGACCATTGTTTTCTTTTTCATTTTATTAGGAAGAAGGCTTAGAGTTAGCTCCTAGTGGACATTCACGATCTTGCCCTGGGGCTGTGCTAATTCTCCTACTGTCTGTCAAAATATATCAGAAGAGCCTCGAATGATTTGGACATTCTGCAGGTCACACTGGTCCACTATATTGAGACTGTCATGTTAATTGTATCTGATGAGACAAAACACATACAGCTGGACCTTTCACATAGGTAGAGTTTTTTAGAGGCATAATATTCAGAGCATCCTGGAATGTCTTTCTAGAGTAAAGAATTAGCTATTAATTGTCTCTCAGCACCGAAAAGGAGTCATAATATTTGACAGGTCTCTTCAAATTTGAGAAGCGGCATGTTAGACAACAAGTACCAAAACGACCCATTTATCAGACAACACAAAGATGTTAGCATTAAGTGGTGCACAGGGCAAGAAAGGGTTCCTCACAGGGTGCAAGACTGTAGCTTGGACTTACAGTGCTACGGTTATATGTGGAAACAAAATATGTTCTGTAAAATATACATTTTTAGGGTTTCAGAGAGATGTCATCTGCATCACAACATGTCCCTAGTTCAGCCCAGCAATGTGCTAGAGAGAGTTTGTACCACCATGTCTAGTCCCAATTCTACATTCTTCGATAACATTTTGCACTTGAATTAGTCACTGTAAAAATATTTACAACACAGAACTCAGCAAGCGCTAGATGCCAGGATAATATTTTTAGAGGTAAGAAGAAAGCATTTACCAACCTACCATTAATATTAACAGAATCACCGTATCACAGTCAGGTGACTCTAACAACAGTTAACCAAAAGACGGGATGATATGGCAGATCAAACTAGCAGTTTAAGAGATATAAAGAAACTGCACAAGCACAGTCCCAACTCCCGCGCATTCTGCCAGTGTCGCAATTGCTTTGTCTTGTTTTACAATTATTAAGTAACTCCTGAACTCTTTTCTGTTTTCTGTTGAAGAAAAGTTCATGTCATCCCTCCTTTGGTGTCGTGTCTTGTCCTTTGTTCATTATAGAAACTCATTTGAGGGTTTCATAGCCGGCATCTATAAAAAATTCAACTAAGATTTAACTTGCTGTGATTTACAAATCAACGACTCCATCTAGTTTTACTGTGCACTACATGAATATTCCCAGGTATCATTTTGTATGTGTGTGTATTCTTCCTATTTTGTGAATGTTAGACACCATGTGGCAATAAATATTGAAGGAAACGACTGATTCAATAAACAAATATCACAACATCAATACAGCTAAAATACAATTATCTCAGACTGATTCTTAGTATTCTTAGCAAAATTCTAACAGTTCTATTAACTTTGTAAACCCCTACTCCAGTGAACATACTCAAACCTAATACATCTAAAAGAACTAGTGCATGTATAGTGAACTCAGTATTTGGGGTTCCAAACGTATATTCAACCTGTGGGTCAAGCAATACGCAATCAATGAGGATACCATGTTTGAAACTATCATTGATCAAAATGTGGTAACAAGAAACCTGGGGGAAATTGGCACAGATCCAGTAGTCTTAGCAAAACCAAATTTAGCCCTAATGAAAAGAATCAGAGCAAGAAAAACAATGCATTGGTCTGAACTTTCTGTTTAAGCGATATGATTTGAAGAATAAAGAAAAATGTGGCAAGTGGCCAAACATAAAACACGGATTTATACAAATGAATATTACAAATACAGGAAGAAACAGGTATGCTGTCAAAAGAGGGATTGTTAATGTGCCCCTTCTGATGGACGTACAGGCATCTTTAGAGAGATGGGGCCTTCGTATCAAAGCACATGAAGTAAACTTTGGGGAGATGTATGGTGCCCCAGCATACTGAAGTTCAAAAACAAAGAGTGAGGTTTGCTTGGATGCTGACTTAGAAGGCCTTATATGTAACAAATAACAAACATACCCAAATACTGCAGAAATTTGGAATTGGGAACCTATTACAACTGACAGAAATATAGAGATTGGGGAAAATGGTTATTTGTAGAAATAAGATCCGCTAAACAGGGCAGTTATAACATGAATAGGACTTTGGGCTATCACTACAGGAGACCTGCAATAACAATGCAGAATTTACTGAGATCTGGCTCTTCATTTACTTATAGCTATGACAGCTGTTGACAAGGGCTGCTGCTGTTAGGAAGTTGCTTTTACCTTATTCTGTGACAATATTATTCTAATTCATAATGTAAGTACAATAAAGTATACCTTTGAAGTCAGTGGTAACAATAATTTGATAGGTTACAAAACTATCAAAGTGCCAATAGCAATTATCAAGTGTATTTAAAAATATTACAATCCTCATGAGGTATCTGTGCTGAGCAGTTTTAGTCATCAACTCGACACAGGTGGGTAGAGGGAACCTCAGTTGAAGAATCCCTCTACTGGATGAGTTTGTGGGCATGTCTGTGAGGCATTTTCTTGAGGTTTGAGTGATGTGGAAGGGCCCAGCCCAATGTGGGCTGTGCCACCCTTGAGCAGGTGATCTTGGGTTATATAAGAAAGCAGGCTGAGCATGGCCCAGAGAAGCAAGTCAGTAAGTATTCCTTCAGTTTGATGTGAAGCACGCCTATGATTACCCACAAGTCTGTTTACAAACTTAAAATGTTTCTTGTAAAATCTATGCCTTACTGGAAGATACAAATAATTAGCATTTTGGTATTTGGATTTCTTATTTTCATTGTTGTTGTTACAAAAGCAAAGCACAAGATGCAGGAAAAATACATAATAATGAGCAATTTATAAATAAGAAAGCTTGGCCAAGACAGACTGCACTGGACTAGGGACACTAGAAACACATGGACTAAATTCTCGGCAACAGTGACCAAGTTGATGATGATATGGTACTTAGATATCCACTGATGGCACCCAAAGCAGGCCTGTCTGTTGATGGGTAACAACTACCCAGTGAAAGAGTCTCATTTGACTATGTGACCAATGGTGAAGACGACATTGCCTGGAAACTCTGTCAGAGCTCTCCTCACACAAGATTTTCATATACCTCGTGGAAGTTCATTCTTCAGAGCTGAAGCGTGTGCTTTGTAACCACAAAAGGACTTTGGGAGGCCCTCCTGGAAGTTTCTTGGGCTCCTGGTGGTCGCCTGCTCCTCCCCCACAATCCTTGTTCTCTGTCATCACAGGGGTTTCCTTGAAATCTCTGTAGAATCTTGCGATCATGCAAACTGTCCAATCCTCGCTGAGCTGACTCTCCCGTTGATCAGTTAGCAAGAGCTTCTCTTACTACGCAGCCACGTGGGCATTCGCAAAATTGGACTATGCTTGTGTCCGCCGACCTTCTGAGCTCTGTGACTGAATTTTATTAAAGTTCCTCCTCTGTGAAATTTCAAATTTTGTTTAATACCTGATTTTTCTATTTCTTTAAAAACAACATGTTGATTACCGGGCATGTGATCCAGTTTGACAAGCCTCTGTCACTTAAGGAAATCCTTCACTCAGTCAGTCCATTAATGTTTAGAATTAAAGTACATGTATCTCTGTATAGTAATCCACTCTATTGCTAAAAAATAAAAAGACCTATTTACTCTGTAGAGTCCCTTTCCTACTTTTTTTCTTATTTGACTAAATTCATATCTATTTCCTCTCGCTTTAATTTGGACAGTCTACCAACACCCTTTCATAATATATTAATAGCTGCTTACCTTTTGGTGATTACAATCAAACCAGTTTCTCTATATTATGTGGTGACAAAACTGTCCTTTGGCCTAAGCGTCCTTCCCCTACATCTCCCGAACATGCAGAGATGTCACATTTCTCTCTCTCAATAGTCCTTCCCAAACCATTAAGCAAAACATTGGAATGATTTTTATGAAAAACTCTGAGTCCCAGGCAGGGCTGAAATAATTATTTTATTTAGTTTCGGATTTTTATTTTTTTCTTTTCTTCTGTCCTTTCATCCCACAATTGTTATTTCCTGCTTATATATTTCCTAAACATTGCCACCTTAGTTTTAACACTATTTGTTGCAAATTCCATTTAAAATTTTGTGTGTAAGAGTGTTTTGCCTGATTTATGCAAGTGCATTCATACGTACAATGCCCAAAAGAGGCCAAAAGAGGGTATCAGATCTTCTGGAATGGGAGTCATGATAAGTTCTTTGTTGCCATGTGGGTCCTGGGAACCAAACCCAGGTCCTCTGCAAGAGCAGTCAGTGCTCTTAACCACTGAGCCATCTATCCAGCTGGCAAATTTCATTTCTAGTTAATATTTTCAACTCCAATCTGGAGTTTCCTGTTATAAATTTTAAAGCCTTTGCTAACAAGAGACTTGTGTGTAAACGGTAGATACTCCAAACATTTTTTAGTTGTTACTTTTTGATCTTTTTGAGACAGGGTCTTCTTGTAACCCTCGCTGGCCTGGAACTCACTATGGCAGACCAGACTGGCCTTCATCTCACAAAGATCTGTCTGTTTCTGCTTCCAAGTGCTGGGATTAGACATGCATACCACCATGACCAGAGACACTCTAAACAATTTGGTTGCTACAAACACCTTTTTGGCTCCCACGCCCGGATTGTTCTCATTTTTTTATTATTTATGTAATAAATGACAAATTTAATAACTTGAAATACCATAAGTTTTTTAAGAGTACTGCAGCTCAAAAGTCCACTTTGGGTCCAGCTGAGTTAAAACTGTGTCCCTGTGGTCTACTTTTGGTCAGGGGATTGCAGGGGAACTGGTCCCTTGCCTTTTCCAGCTCATAGAAGACACTCACATTCCTTGGCTTGTGACCTCTTTATCACCAAAGCCAGCAATAGCGGGCTAAATCTGCTCATGCTGCTATCTCCATTTGAGTACACATGAACTTACACATGCCCAGCTGGATAACTACAGAAACTCTCCGTACTTCAAGACCCTGAGGTATCATTGATCACATCAATTATTTATCCACCAGAGTTGTGGTTGGAAAGAGAGTCCTTCAGTCATGGCTCTTATTGCTTAGTACTCTCTACATAATATCTTTAAAATGAACAGTCAAATACCATTTTACATTTTTCCATCTCCTTACTGAGTTATTCTGTCTTGATGAAGGCTCAAAAATCTGTATGTGCACCTGTGTGCATGTGTATGCTTTGAAATTCAGATGCCACAGTATGATGTGCCAAAGAGAGAGCCAGTATCATGAGTCTTGCCCTAGAATTAGAAGTTTCTTCAATTTTCAAAGTAGAACTTTCATAAGCTCTGTCGTATATTTTACTAGTATTTATTGGATAAATGGCTACTTTCCATTTCTTTTTTCTTCCAGAACAGTACTTACATATTAGGGTTACTAACCTAACCACTTCTGTATTTCATATCAGCATTTTGATGTATTTGTTTAATTTTTTCCCATTGAGAATACTCTCTGCACTGTCTGCTGGATCATTAGTTGTGTGTGTATAAGCTGTGTGTGCATAAGCTGTGTGTGCATATGTATTCTATTTTTGCCTTACTAGACCTTTTGGTCCTGTTCCACTCATCTGCAGCAATTTAATTTTTATTTTCTAAACTTTTTAAATTAAAAATATTTTATGACATTTTTGTGATTTTCATACATTATAATTTGATGGTATTTAGATTCCCTCCCCTAGCCCTACATCCCTTTATCGCTCATTGTCTAATTTAATGTACTCTATCATACATATAGCAAGGCCCATAGAGTCTAATTTGTGTCTCCAAATGTCCTTCAGTGTGGGTCCAGCCACTGGAGCCAGGCTAACCTACCAAGAGCACCATACCTGAAAGAGACCTCTTTGACCCTCCCGGCAGCCTTGTGTTGCCACAATTTCCTTAAGTGGGTTAGAACGTCTTACCCACTTCCTCACGCCTATGCTGGGATTTTTTTTCTGGTTTGTGCTTCTGTAGGACCTGCGTGTGCCCTCACTCTTGCTGTGAGTTCATATGAGTGACTGACCAGCTATCTGGAAGACTCTGCTTCCTTGTGGTCATCCACTTACTCTGGCTCTTACAGTCTTTCTGCCCATCTTCTACAATGATCCCTGAGCTTTGGGGAGGCAAAAGTTTGCTACAGGTGTCCTATTCAGGGATAAGTAGTCTGTAGCCTCTTTTTCTCTGCACATTGGCCAGTTGTAAGTTTTTGTGTCAATCACTATATGTTATATAAGGAAACTTCTCTAATGAGAGTTGAACAATGCATCAATCTATGCGAGTAAAAATAAGCCATTGAGTCACTTTAATACAATCACTATTTAGTAGAGAATGAATGCCCTCTATGCCCTGTGACCTGTTTAGCCTCAGGTTCCTAAGCTTCACCTCAATGTCAAGTATGGGCTCCATCCTAGGAAGCAGATCTTAAGTCCAAGTATAGAGTGGTTGGTTACTCCCATAATATTTGTGCCATTATTGTACCTGTGAGCATATCTTACCAGGCTAGTTGATGCTGTAGTTCAGACTTGCAGCTGGGTAAGGATGATGATTATTTTTTCCTTTTGGTAGTATGCATAGCACTTTCCAGCGCTGTGAATGCTAGCAGGCAGAGATGAGGCTCTGAAGTCAGTTCCAGCTTGGTTTCTTCTTGTTTGTTCTACAGCTCATATATGTAGTGTCTTCTGTAATAGGGTCTTACCATCCAGTTCTGGAGGTAACGAAGAGTAGGGGCAATAGCTGGTATTGTCTGAGAATCTATAGAACCCCTGGACAACAGCTTCTAGAGAGGGCGTCCATTTCTGTCATTAAGTTTATTTTTTTCCATTAACCTATGATGTTTAGAAAGGGAAATGTCCCACTCTTCTAGGAAAACTCCTTTAAATCTGTGTTTATAATATATATGTATATACTTTGAGAAACTTCTACAGTGGTAGGTTCCCATATGGCTTTTTCTAAAGGCCTTTAGTGTTAACTTATCTCTCCCCATTCCCCAACCTGCCCAACCCTTCCTAGTCTAATGTTCTCCTGTCCCCTTTGTATCACCCCTCTCAGGAAGCCTCCCCACCCGCCCAATCATGGCTGTTTATTAGTTTTGTTTTGGTTCTGGGGCATCACTTTTGTACTTTATTGAGCTACCCTTAAATACTTTGTATTTTCGCCTCAAGTGGGTCACTCCCAAAGTAACTATTTCAAAACATTCCCATTCTGTGTTTGCTCCTTATTCTTCATTGTACTCACAAACTGGTCATCTCAGCTGCAGTGGCATGAGCCCTGGGCGGCCCACTGGGGTTGAATGTAATGGGATTCAATAAATGGTGACAATCTCATAGTCAGCACTCATAATTCAGAATTTCCTAAGTGAGCATATCGATGGTTTCCTACCCAGTCTCTCCAAACTTCCACTGCCTCTGTGTCTCTCAGGAAGAAAGAATGAATCTGGCTTACTTATTTGGTTGTCCTGTTTTATCTAGGAAGTCAGAAATAGAATGTTTAGGCATACCTATAGTTTTATGTATTAAAAAAAAGATCCTTTCTCTTTTGAAGCCAGATCTCTCTGTAGCTCCAGCTGGCCTGGAACTCCCTACGTAGACCACGTTGGCCTCAATCTCCTTCTCCACCTCCTGAGTGCTGGGATTAAAGATGCATGTCACTATGCCTGGCTGGTCTTTTGAGATAGTTTTGCTGTTTAACCCAGGCTATGTTTGAACTCATAGCAACGCTCCTGTCTCAGCCCTCTGCGTGCTGTGATCATAGACATGCACCACTATGCTTGGCTTAGGTATAATTTTAGGTGTGAATTCTTGGAAGACAATGAGCTTCTGAGAACTAACTTGTATCAAGAGCCAGACATTCCAATCTTTGTCCTTGGGCTCTTCAGTGCCAGGCTCTAAGCACTCCTCTTCCCACAGAAGAGAATTTCCTCTGCTGATTATCGGTCACCAGGCCAGGCAGACTCTAGGCTTCAGTCTGTGCCTGAGGACCTGTCTGCTCATGGCAGTGGTTAGCTGGGAGTGAGTGGACATTCAAGCTCTTGTCTTCTTCTCAGCCTCACCAGTGCCTTCACTCATTTAACATGACTATAGCATTGTGTTTAAGGTTCTAATCAAGAAAAGGAAAAATACCAATATTTGTTTTATCTAGGAGGTGGGTATATCAGATGTTACCTATTAATCTCTGTATTTTAATTTTGTTTGTTTAAGACAGGGTCTCCCTGTTGCCTCAGCTTGCCTGGAACTCATTATATAGACCAGGCTGGCCTTGAATTCACAGAGATCCTCCTTATTTGAGATATTTTTAAATAAGATTAACTTCTGAAATACTTACGTTTATTCAGATGACTTAACGGTTTTTTTTGTTGTTGTTGTTTTGTTTTGTTTTGTTTTTTCTTTCCTCTGAAGCCCAGGCTTCTAAATCTCAATGCCTACACCACAACTCATTAATACCATTGCACTTACTTTTCTGAAAAGAACCTTGTGGTTTTAGCTTCCAAAATTCTTTCCTTGGGAGTTTCAATCATGGAACAAAGGCACCAATATCAACCTAGCCTCTTAAACAAAAGACATGTGCTTGGTTCTTGATGCCTTCCTATTCCTGACCTTGATAAGCACTTAATATCAAACCCTCTCAAAAATATTCTTTCATTTTGTTCTAAAAAGTCCTTCCATAGCTCATCAAGTCCCTTAGGAAAAACGTCTCGGGTAGCAGCAGACCCTTGAAGGACCTTTTCAATCGCACGATACTCACCAGATTCTCCAGCTAAATAAAGCTCAGTGTCATTTCTCCAACATGCAATGCTCTTTCATGCTTTGGTGGCTCCACACACCTTCTGTTCACATCCCACTTTGCATGCTCACAGTACCTTATCTATGCTGTATATGATATTGTTTTGTAATGTTCTAATTTGTAGTTCTCCCTAGCTCTCTGTAAACAGAGACCACGTTCACTCAGCTTCCAATTCTTAGGCCTGAGTCAAGTGCCAGACTATTTTTTAAAATCAGAAATGAGCACACATTTGAATAAAGTATCATTAATTTATCTTAAACCACAAAATAATGTTTTTGTTGTTGTTTTCTGGGCACCTACTCTCCCTTTCTGTAACCCAAAGATTTCAATGGCCGGTGAAGCCCAGTGCGAGCTGACATGTGTGCCATAGCTTTCCCATCTGCACACAAACTCTACTGACTGTCCTGCATTTGGACACAGCAGCTGTGAGTATTTTGGTCTTTAAAACAGGGCTATAGGCTCTGTCATGGAGAGGCAGATCCAAAGTGTAAAATATTTTTATTGAAATGCTCATCAAACTGTCAGCTTGTGACAGAATGCGGGCATAAAATTCTCATAGCTACTACCTCAGACCAACCCTTTCCTGGTCATGATTATAAGAATGTCAGACATTGATTGCTTCCTCCCTTCTGGTGGCACACTGGGGGGTTCTCCCCAGTGGAGGAGAAAGTTGGGGCGGTAAACACGGCAGACCTCAACTCTGATCGATAGATGCACAGAGAGGATCATCATGTTCACATCAGAAATGTTTGGAGAAGTAAAGCACAGCCCTAGCCAGACAGCAGTAGGGACAAACGTCAATGTCTATCTCCTTTGAGGAAATAACAAAGGAGAAATGGGAAACACTCTTTACCATAAGGAAAATCTTAAAGCCAAGTTCCTCTGCCATCCTTATTTCTTTTCCTTTTCCTGCCCAAGTGAAAATGAAGCTGACAGCAGCTCCACTGTATCATTAAGGCACACTCCCAGCATCTCTGCGGTCCTCAACAGGTCAGTTCACTTGCTGTGTTACTTTTGTTGTGGTGGTTGAAAGAAGCAAGGAGCTACTTTGGCGCACAATTTGTGAGGGGACACTCCATCACCGAGGGGAAGGTGTGGCAGGAGGAGGAGGCTACAGGCTGTGGCATCATCAGGGGCTAACTGCATCACATGGCATCAGTGGAGTTCCACAGGAAGTGGGGCCAATCTACCGTCTCAGTGCCTCCCCATAGCAACACATCTCCTTCAGTGAGGCCCCACCTCCTAAAGGTTCCACAATCTCCAAGAACAGCGTCACCAGCTAGGGACCAAATGTTGAAACGTGAACCTGTGGTAGACATCTGACATCCAAAGCATATGAGCTGGCATAGAAAATAATACATCGCAGGCAAAAGTTCTAACCTTAACATGTTTCCGTGACCTTGGCCTTTTTGCCTATGACTGAAAGGAGAGTGTCTATTCTAGGCAAATGGTCTGAGCCACTGCGTCATCTGGAAAATCTTGGCCAATGTTTCTCAAAACCAGATCCTTAGGCCAATACAAGAATAACCTGGGAGCTTTATTTAAATGCAAAATACTCTTTCAGATTGCTAACTCCAAGGGTCTCAAGACTTTGCAGGTGATTCTGGTATATCTAATATCTGATAGCCACCAATCCCCACCTTTGGGAATGTGATTCTCCTCTGATTTTTCTCCTTGTCATTTCCAATATAGTCATTCCTTCCTTGATGTGCAAATCTCAAAAGAAGACCTTTCAATTTATCTAAAGTTCATCCCTTCCCCTACGTACCAGCTCCTACTGGTTCTGTATTGTGCACTGCCCACTTCTCTTGCCTCCAGACTCTCACCAGCATAGAGGAGGTCAAGTCTCCACGGAGTAATGCTTTCCTGGTCTCATTCTCCCTCCTTACCTTCCATTCTGATTCCTTCCCTCTACCAACAAAAACTCCCTAGAGTTTTATTTCTTTCTCTTTTCTTTCTCAGCTCCAATGCATGCTTCTAAGTTTTCTTTTGTCCACTCTTGCCACTTGCAATATAACATCTAACATGTTAAAACACCAGAGCTAGCACGTTACCAATGTCTTTGTATATAATCCTCCTTGAATTCCGCCTCCCAAGTCCATTCTCAGAATGGGTACATTCCCACTTTGGCCACCTTATTGCTGCCTGTTCTCACCAAGGCCCACTGTTGATTTATCCAACCATGGTTAGTCCTTCACCATGCTTTCCGTCCTGGGCCCTTTGAAAACCAAACTTCTCCTGACCCAACTTTTGTTTCTTTCATAATAACACTCTGCTAGCATTCTGCTTAGTCCTACCTGCCAAGCCATTCATTTTCTGATGTCTTCCTTGCTTTTCCTTTCTGCTTATCTGACCCACGTTCCTTAGGATGCATCACCAGTTCAAGTCAAAGTTGATATTAATTAATCACAGGACCCTTGGTCTGGGAGAGCTCACTCATTCTCTGCTTTCAGAACACTTGAAACCACAATCTTCAAACTATTGCTTTCTCACACATTTTAAAGTTCTCTCAGAAAATACCTGCCTAAGTGTATGTCCAATGTACTTTAAGCAGTCATTGTATTCCAAAAGGAACCCACCAATATTTAGCTCAGACCTTATCCACCTTTTGTTTTAGTCTCCTTATTCAGGGCATTAGCATTGACCTAAAGATTCAGGCAGAATTTCTACATGATTCCTGGCTTCTCCCTCTTCCTCCAAACATAGATTAAACCGAACACCACTTTCTATCCATTCTGTTCTAACACTGATCATGATGTCTTGGGTGCTGCCTCCCTGCTCCAAGCACTCAGCATCTGTGTGACTCACTACTGCAGAAATTTCAGCCCATTCTCAGCTTGCTCCAATCAGTAAGGCTACTGTGGAGCAGAAACCACAGTAAGAGTGGCTAGTGAGGGAAGTTACTCACTTTATGGTGGCTGGAAACAAAGAAAGAACCCCAAAGGAGCCAGGCACTCCACACCCTTCACAGACACACCCTTGGTGACCGATTTCTTTCAAGTAGGTGCTACTTCCTGATACCCATTCAGCCACAAGCTCACCAATGAAACCAGTCCATTGAGGAGGCTAATATCTTCCAGATCTGACCATCTCCTCCGAGTGCTCCCACCCAGGGCCCAGACTTTCACAATCAACCTTAGGGAACTCTTCATATGCAAATCACGGCATCTTTTACCTCTGCTCTAGCTCTGAATTTTCCTCTCTTAACTATGCAAGCCCAATCCCTCCCCAAACAACCCCTCAGCTGTCTCTCATTACCATGCCTGTAATCACTTTGTTTTTAAGTGTCTAGATCTTCAGTTTATTAAAGACAAAGCCAAAATATCAGGACCTTTTCTAATCTAATCCCCTTCCCACCTTTTCGTGTAAGCTATGTGTCTACTATGGACGGACACCTTTCTGCAGACCATGCATACCCTTTGAAGCTTTTATCCCTTGAATGTGTCATTTTGTCTCCTGATGCTGGAAAATATTTCATGGTACAGATGTACCACAATTTGATCATTCATCAATAAGGGCATTTTAGTTGCTTCTGATTTGGGATATACTTTCTCAGTTGAAGCTGCTATAAACACTTGTACAGACATTGCTGTGTGCAAATCAGGGATCCAACTTGTTCTCCGCCCCTCGCTTCTCCTCCACATTCCTCAGTATTACCTTCATTATTCTGTTACGATTTTGAAAGACTTTTATTTTTATTTTATTTCATTTATGCACATGTGTATATATCTGTGTAAGCATATGCCGTGTGTGTGCAGGTACACACAAAGGCCAAAAGAGGGGTCCAATTCCCTGAAGCTGGAGTTACAGGTGGTTGTAAACTGCACAACATGGGTGCTAGAAATCAAACTCGGGTTCTCTGAAAGAACAAGTGCTCTTAGCCACTGAGCCATCTTTCCATCCCCTGTTGTGGGGTTTTGCTTTTCATATAAACTTTAGATGGAATTAGAAATAAAAATGTTGGTAAGTAGAAGGAAAGATCTGAAATAAAGACTAATCATAGTTAAAATACCTGAAAACAGGTTGTAAGCATGAAAGGACCAGAAAGATCCTCTTCATGGAGTAAGGGTAAAAATACTGATTAATTATAAACTTTGTAGGCTCAGAATTGGCTTATTTTCTAAAACTGGTTAGGTGATATTTCTTTAATAAATTTAAAAGATGAATAAATGCAGGTAATTGTTTAAACAGTGAAGTATGTGAGAAGCCTGGCGTTGAACTCACACAGTCTGTTTGTGCTGTAGAAGATGCTACGACAGGACGGGAAATTCTCATTCTCTTCTAAACCTCAAGAATTCACTAACAGAAAGGACAAAAGAAGATAAGAACTTTGGCCTCAAGGACGGATAAAAAGCTCTGGTTTCATATTTTATTTTCTTTGAATATTCTAAAGGACAATTATTGGTATTATGATAATAGCTTAATGAACCTGGCAGTAAGATTGCCCTAGTATAATAATTTTGATCATTCGCTCCAAAGAATGACTATATTCCTGATATGATACTGTACTTAAGGTTAAAGGATTTTCAAAGTTGCAGAATGTAAAAGAAAAACATGTTTCTAACCCTCTGTGATGTCCTTCTAAAGCTCAGGAATGTCCAGACTCACACACCCAGCCTTTTCGTTCCTCTTTCGTCAC
The DNA here is from genome assembly GCA_035773235.1 of Eospalax fontanierii. Classification (NCBI taxonomy): domain Eukaryota; kingdom Metazoa; phylum Chordata; class Mammalia; order Rodentia; family Spalacidae; genus Eospalax; species Eospalax fontanierii. Next base: position 7,343,013 of record CM069531.1, read on the forward strand.
TCTTCCACCAGGAGGAAGGAGCATTTCGATATTTGTTTTACTTATGGAAGGCACATTTAAAGCCTTCTCTCCAATTTCCTCATGGAACAGGGTATAGAGCTCCTGGCCTAGTTTGTATAGGAATAACTTTTCCATCCACATATAGACAGGGTACAGAGCAAAATCAGGTCTGACACGTGTTATTAAGTCAGAATTCTAGATTTTTACATATAACATGACAATAAAAATAATATCAAAATAGTAATTAATTGCTAATGTGTTACATACATTATGAAGATTGTCTTTAATTCTCAACATACTTCAGAAAAATGGGAATTATCATCCCATTGTTAGTTCATTTGAAGAAAGAATGCACCAGGATAGGACTCACCCAATAAAGCTAGATTTGGGTAACTGTTATCTCTTTCTTGCTCCATGATAAATAAAAACACTATACTTGCTTCTGGGCCTTCTGCCTACAATGCTGATATATTATGTTTTCTTTTGTTGTCAAAGAACACCAGGATCAAGGCAGCCTATAGAAGAAAGAGTTTATTGGGCTTATAGTTCCAGAAAAGATAAGAGTTCATCATGGGGGGGGGGGGTAGGTGTGGCAGGAGGTAGCCTGAGCAGAAAACTGAGTCCTCACGTTTCCACACAGGCACAGGAAGCAAAGAGAGATGGACTGGAAGTGTGCAAGCTATACATTTTCTTTTTAAAAACTTATTTATTTGTTTTATGTGTATGAGTGTATTGCCTGCATGTATGTAAGTGCACCCATGTCATGCAAAACCCACAGAGATCAGAAAGGGTCAGATTCTCTCAAAATGGAGTTCCAGATGGTTCTTAGCCACCAAGTGGGTGCTGGGACCCAAACCCAGGTCTTCTAAAAGAGTAGTCAATGCTTCTTAACTGCTGAGCCATTTCTCCAGCCCCAAGCTATATACTTCAAAGCCTGCCTCCAGTGATGTACTTCCTCCAGCACAGCCACACCTCCTAAAGATTCCATGACCTCCCCAAACAATGCCACCAACTGACCAAGTATTTAAATACTTGGAGCCATGGGGGTCATTCTCATTCAAGCCACCACAGGTGGCCACCTCTCCTCATCAATATTCTTTCCATCAGAAGGGTTGCTGGTGGAATTAGAGTTTTGTATTTAACTTCACACGGAAGGAGGCAATTCTTTGCCTCAGTACTAACATCCTTCAATAGGTTTGAATGGGTCTATCAAACACAGGCCCATCTTTATGACTAAGTTGACACATTGTTGAGAAGCTCAAGGTCAGTATCTGTCTTTGGAATTCTGATGATGCAATCACAACATCAAGACTTGTGTCCTAGAATTCTTTAGCTGAGAACGAGTGTCAGTAAATTGACTGGCAAGCCAAGTTCATACCATTTCCTATTTCACTGAGGAAATGTTATTGTAACACAGCTATATTTTCTTGTTTATACAATCTCTATGGCTACTTTCACAGCACAGGCAGTGTTGAATAGTTATGACAGACCTTGAAACTTACAACATTGAAAATATTTACTGCCTGGCACTTTACAACAAATACAGGCTGACAGCTGGTGAAGACATGGAATTGACCCCATTCTCTGAGTATTCTGAGAGGTGAGTATAAGTCTATGTTAGTTACTATTTGCATTGTTGTAACCAAATATTTGACAAGGAACAAGGTAAGAGAGAAAGGGTTTATTTGGGCTTACAGTTTCGGAGGGGAAAGCAGTCATCCTGGGACTGGGGAGGAGTCACAGCAGAAACATGACACAAATGGTCACACTCCTGTACATCTGCAGTTAGAAAGCACAAAAAGGGAGCAAACCGGCTACACAACTTCAAGGCCTCCCTTCAGTGACTCACTTTCTTCAATGAGAATTTTACTCCAAAGTATTCCACAACCTTCCCATCAGTGCTACCATCTAGAAGCTGGGTGTTCAAATATGTTAAGGGATGCATTTCACATTGAAACCACATTTGGTTTCAAATTTCCAATAAACTTTATTGACTAAGACCAAGAGAAGGGAAAGTAACCTTTGTTGATTACCTGACATAAGCTTTTGGCTAAAGATTGGGCCCTTATACCAGATAACTAACTTAATCCTATCAATAGCCTACAAAGTGAGTGTTATAATCCTTTTTGTTGTTACAAGTGGAAATATTCAACTTAGAGAGGTAAATAAGCATTCCCCCAAACATTAAAATAAAAATTCGATACTGCTAAGGAGGGAACAATCCCACAGTTGCTAAAACGCCCTGCGTTAAATGAGTGCACACTTCATTTGGTACAGTTTATCCAGTGTGCTTTTCAAACTACTAAACATTAGCTATAGGCCAACATTCACCAAAACCAAACTCCCACTGCTTGTCACCACCTGCCAGTGGACTGTGGTGACCTCTGTAGCCTTCTGAGGAAGAGTCTGGGATGGGAAAGGGGAACTGGAGAGCTTAGGAAAGATATCCTTGTTAACCGATTTGGAATCACTTTAGTATTTAACAATGAGTACTTAACTCGCTGAAAAACAAATCTGGGGGATTAAAATCACAAATACGCAATTATGTAAGAACATAATCAAGATTAGTACCTGAATCCCATGGCTGGGTAAATGCTATGGGAACCATATGTTTACCAGAGTTCTCAAAAACTAGCTATCTCAGTGATGGTCGTAATGTGAATTCAGCTGAGTAGAAGGTGGAGAACAGAAATTCTGTAAGTTTTAACCCATGTTCTTTATGTAAGGTTCTGGGTTTGAGAGATTCCGCTGGTAGCTAATAGGACCCGGCTTTATTGAGAGAAGACCAGATGGGACTACCTCCTCTGAACCCATGAGTGGAGAAATGCTAGCCCCCCTGGGGGCTAGCCTCCCAGAAGAGATGAGGGGAGGCTAGCTCCCTCAACCCCATCTTGGGGCTGGGGCTCCAGGGAACTGGGCTGGAGTGCCGGGCTCCAGATCCGGATGGAGGAGCTCCCTCAGGGAGAGTTCGAGAGGCAAACTCCCCTGGGGAGCGAGCTCAGCCCAAAAGCCCAAGTCCCAGTTCCAGTCCCAGTTCAAATCTAAGTCTCGAAGCCAGTCCCAGTCCCAGTCCCAGTCCTCAAAGCCTTAAAAAACCCTCAGCCCCCTCCTGGCTTTTAGGGGAGGGAGGTTGCCATGACATCTGATTGATGTTTAAGGCAAGCTTCTGGCCCAGAAGTAGTCCTTTTTTACAGCTGTTTGTGAATTTTTTGTGTCCGGAACCTTATCTGTGAATTTGGGATCTGGAGTCTTATCTGAGCTATTTGCAGGGCCTGGATTTCTGAGAAGTTGTAAAAGTCAGTCTTTCCTTATGCATGTTTTGCTCCAGGTTTCCTTCCATCTTCCTGAGTTTGAAACTGTTGGGGGTTTCAGTCACATCTTACACTCTACAAAGTTGGAACGCCTTTTCTGTCACACACACATTCCTTGCTGTCCTTTCATACTGTTAAGTGTGACGGCTGAAGCTTCAGTGATCTAATTCTTAGTGTACTGAATACTGATAGAGATGTCCTGTGCTTCTCACAGCTCACATAGAGCTTTTTATGAGTGATGCTCAGCTTGTGGAAAAGGTACATGCACACCATAAAAAATATAAAATTTTCTGATTTATTACAATGATGTTATGGAATATCCTATTTTATTTAATCTTCCTCTAAAACTCTAAAATGAATTATTTTTATTTTTAAAATGTATTTTTATTCTATGTGTATGAGTGTTGTTGTCTGCATGTAAGTGCTTCTGTTCATGAAATGCTCACAGAAGCCAGAAAAAGGCATCAGATTCCCCTGAAAATAGAGTGACAGACAACAGTTATCTGCTCTGTGGGTGGCAAGAAACCAACCTAAGTCCTCTGGAAGAACAAGAAATGCTCTTAACAGCTGAGCCATTTCCCCAGCCTCATAATAAATTATTCTTAAAAGTGGTTTTTAAAACAACACATTATAATTTAAAATTATGTAAATGAGAAAATGTTTTTCATTTTGACGAAAATCTCCATTTTGTGTAAGCAAGCTGTTGTAGGAAAACATTTGAAAATTATGCAAAGGAAATAAAAAAGAAAACAGAAAAGCACTAAGGACTAAATGCATGCTAGAGCATATATTTGAAATGGATCATGACACAGTTTTACCCATCGTAATATGATGTTATTGTCTTGATGAACATTTTAATATTAGTCTCTTTCACAAATATTGAGTGTAAGATAATTTTTCACACACAATTTTCTGTTAATGAATATATGTGAATGCTTATGTGCATGTGTATGTTTATGTGCATGCATGCACACATGTGTCTGGGTGTCTGTGGAGGCCAGAGGACATGAGGTGTAATCCTCAAGTATTCTTTTTACCTCCTTTGAGACAAGGTCTCTCATTGACCTGGAGCTCATCAATTAGGCCAGTGAACCCCAGGGACCCTCCGACTCTAACAGGAAGTGAGATTACAGGAGCATACTGCCACGCTCAGCATTCTTTAGGTGGGTTGTGGGGATCAAATTGGTTAGGTTTCTGACAAACTCCTAAAAGGGCAGTGCAGCTCCCAATATCAGAAATGGCAGGTCTGAGCTTAGTCCAGGCAAGACCCTCTGCTTAAGAGAGACCAACCAATCCCAAACTAAACCGCCTCCGCTTACAATGTCATGGAAAGTTACCCAGCCTCCTAACTGCCTAGAAAGGCGGCCTGACCTCTGCTGCTGGTCTCTGTCTCTCTAACCCCAGAAGCGGTCTGACCCCAGCAGTTTGGTCCCCCAGTAAACTGTCCCCTCCAGGGCTGTCTTAGTAGGTGGTCTTCACTATCCCTTCCTTCTCGTTTTCATTCATTTGGTGCTGCAGACCCCGGAGGGACTCCTGAGTCTCCCCAAGCAAACTGCTGACCACACACTCCCTCCTGTGCGTGGCCTATGGTGCGCCCGGGCTCCACGGCTCACAACACCGGCTCGCCCTCTGGAAGAGCTCGGGTCAGTCAGTGCTCTACTCAAGGAGTGGCTGATCTGTTTCTCCGGTTTTTTCCTCTCTTGCTCTTTCCCTTGCTCTCTCTTCCGGGGCAAAATAGTCCACCGCCCCCACCCCTTGCTCTGCTTATCCAGTTCTACTGTCTTTGCGTCATCTTACCTCTGCTGCCAGCAAAATGCCCAGCAGGGGCCCGGTGCTTCTGGACCCGATGGCAGACATGTCTCAGTAAGTCTGCCCGCTTTCTTTTCTAAATCTTTCTTTCCGTTTCTTTCTCGTATCCCTTTTCTAAATATGTTTTCTTTAACACTCTGGGCTGCTCTGGCATCTTGTACTTATTTACTTTCTCTCTAACGCTTTCTTCTCCCCACTACATGGCTATCAGTCCGCTACACGTCTGACCCATGCCAGCCTTAGACCTGTACGGCCTCATGGCCTTTCCCTTCTCCCCGCCAGTCATTCTCCTCCTCAAGGCAGCCGCTGACATTCCCAGTTTGCCTGCCCTGAGGATTTTTCTTTAAATTCCAATTAATTTGTCCTAAATCTTCTGTTTGGGTCCATTCTTTTTGGGAATGAGACTATGAACCCTCGAGGGAACGTTCTTTCTCCCCGTATCATCTTGGCAACCACAAAGGGTTCCCCCAAATTCTAACAACATATTTATTTGTTGGCCATTTGGAAATTGTGTACAGGTGCCTAGAATTCGGCTGCTAAGCAGGTTAATCCCTTGTCTGTCTAACTTATTGTCTTCCGCTCAGGGCATTTGGGACTCTTAAACTGCTTGCCCCGTGAACAAAAGAAAAAAAAAGTTTTAAAGGCCATTTATTTCCTGACTTTTTCTCAGACTTTCGTTTTTTTCTCCATCACGGTTCTAGTCCCAAGGCAGCTACTTTTCTAACTAGATGTAACCATTTCCTAAAACTTGTTTCAAGACTTGCAAAGACATCTCAAAGTTTATTATAGTGTATTTGAGGTAACTGTTCATACATATATATATACATATATAAATAAATATTAATTGCTTAGTAAATTCTCACAACAAATGGCAAATTTGTCTGTAAATGTTATTATGTCTCATGTATCAATAAATAAAGTAAAAAAGATTGGTAAAAAGATATAAAATAAAAAGAAAAGCTTACATATAAAGCTTACGATGGCTAAATATTTCCAGAATAGAACAGAGGCACTGAAGACATTTAAGGAAGTTTATCAAAGGTCTGAGTAAGTTTGTTATAGTATAAAAGATGTGACAGAAATAGTATACAAATAATCTTAAATTTTCTAAGGTTACAGTTCAATCAACTAGTTTAAGAAACAAAATGTATGCCTAGTCAAGGTTTATTTAGGAATGTTTAGTTTTTACTCACTTTTTATCTACATACTGCACAGTAATTAAAGGTACCAAACTGGTACAACTGACTTTCTTGGATGTCTAAGAGCCATTCTTTGAGGCCTATATTAATCTGGTCAGAGGGACTTGAAAAGACAATTTTTTATCTCTTGTCCTCCAAGGTCAACTAAGTTCCAGGGGATTATAGGGCATCTCTTGAAATGTCCTGTAAATGTGATGGGTCATTTGTCCTTCTGCTCAGGGGAGATCATAGAGACCCCACCAGAAGGACTCAAACCAGTGTCCAGTTTGCAAAGAGGAGGGTCAGCACAGAAAAACGTTTCCTCAGTGCTTCCAAGTGAAGCCATGGTGTAGGAGGACCTTCTGACTTCTCTTCACACAGGTAGAACTGGTAAAAGAAAGGCCTAGAGAGCCAGGGGCTCCTCCCAAGCCCGGGTGACCCCCTAAGGGACAGATACTTAACTGATCTTAGGTGTAAAAATAAACTGATTTATTTGGGCCAACTGCCTGGTCTTAAACCCCAACAGGAAAGTATAACCAAAGATTAAAGTGATTTGTATGCTTCTTTAAGAGTGCAAGAGATTGCACTTCCCAGGCACTAGGCTTTAGCTCATATAAGACATTATCTGGAGAATTTCTCACTAATGATTTTGCTCTTAATAATAAAATGCTGCTCAGGTGTAAGACTTCAAATCTTGGCCGATCAATTCTGCACTGCCTACCTACAGCCAAAAGGAAAAACCCACTATTATTCATATCTAAAAATAAATGATGGCTAAATTTCTTCTCCCTCCCTGTGTAGAGACCATTTGGAAGGGAACTCACACTGTGACTCCAGCCACTCCAACAGTCCAGCCATGGCAGCCAAAAGAAAATGAGGAAAAATCCAACAGATGGATGCTTTTGGAAGCCCTCATCAAGAAACTGTGACGTCAACACTTGGAATTCACCCTGTTCTGACCCCCCTGGCTCCCCGCCTACAATTTGTTCCCAGCTAGCCCTGCCTTTGCTTCGCTCCCCTCCTGAGCCCACCAATTCCCATCCTCCTCATGGATTATTCCATGACGTTTACATTTTCTCAGGACATAATCAGATGACCCCAGTCAGTGAACCAGATGATCTTAACTGAATTCCTTCAGGTCTCCCACCCCCACTTGCCTGCCTGACCCTGCACTGATGTTCCAGCTTCTTGAGTCCACCCCTTGAGACCACCCCTCTTTGCCTACATCCCTGTCTAGCAGGAAGTAGCTAAAGAAAGATCACCATTTCCCCTTATCATCAACAAAAGGCTGAACTGTTCGGTTCCTGGCAAACTCCTAAAATGGCAGTGCAGCTCCCAATATCAGAAATGACAGGTCTGAGCTTAGCCCAGGCAAGACCCTCTGCTTAAGAGGAGACCAACTAATCCCAAGGTAAATGGCTCCAGCTTACAATGTCATAGAAAAGTTACCCAACCTCCCAACTGCCTAGAAGGCGGCCTGACCTCTGCTGCTGGTCCCTGTCTCTCTGACCCCAGGAGGGCAGCCCAGCAATGTGGTCCCCCAGTAAACTGCACCCTCCATGGAGTTGTCTTGGTCTGTGGTTTTCACTCCCCTTCCCCCTTCTCTTTTTCATTCAAAACTCACGTCCTCACGATTGAGAGGCAAGCACTCTACCAACTGAGTCATCTCCCAGGACACAATTTTCATTCGTATTTTGATTTATGATGAGGTATTTTATATTATAATCAAAACTAAAATTTGTAATATGAGATTATAATGATAAAAACTCTAGGGATAGGTGTAGAACCCAGCAATAGATATTAATATATAAATTATCCTATAACATACTGTGAAATAACTTTGCCCTTCTAAATTAAAAGGTATTAAATAGGATTTTTTAGTGAAACCTATAGATCATAGGCAATAACCTAGCTTTACCCTCAACAATATTGCAAATGCATTGCATTTGCTCAATAGGCTCTATGTACAACATGCTCCTTCCCACCTTAAGAAGCAGAAAATATAGCCTCTGATTAAGAGATTTCGTCTTACAACCCAGAACGAGATAAGTGTTCTCAAGACACCAACAGTCTTTTCTGTCTATGCCACAGATATTAACTGCTGTTTTAATAACACAATTCCATGATTGAATAACTGAAGATACAATTAGAATTGACATTTGATTTTGAGGCTACTCACCACTCCTGGCTCACAGTTGTTATGGCGATGCTTGGAAGCGTTGTCAAAGGCAGTGTGGTTGGCCTGGAAATGCCATCTCCCTCAGGGGTCCTTGCCCTTTCACTCTGTCTTTGGGACAATGGTGGTAACTGTAAGTTTCCTGAGCAGCACCTCCTCCCTCTCCAGAGGTCGATCCCAAGGGTGTTACTGGAAGAACTGTAGGATTTACTCAAGCTACATTCAAAATAATCTTTAACATTCTGGAGAATGAAAGAGAAAGAAAAAAGAGAGGAAAATATGAAATGTTTCAAATGAGTAAAATAAGAAATTAAATGATCAAGCGGCTGCTTATGAAGCCTTGATTCGTTATCAAGCCACTGGAATCTCACGTTGATGCCACAAGCTTAAGAGACAGCAAGCAGAGCGAAGGGTTGACTTTCTTCATTTACAAACCTATTAGTTGCATGTTCCTAGAGAGATTTAAATTCATGGGGAATATTTACAAGGAATGACATATGGGTGGGTTGGCAAGCCTTCTTCTTTTCATTCTCTTTATTTTTCTCTCCTTTTCAAATTTGTAAAATGAAATTTGATCAATTGAAGTCCATTTTAGAAATCAATTTGTTATTCTGCTATATGCCAAAAAACTGTAAATAAATATAAAGTTCCTTATTCAGTGTTTTAAAGTAAAGGTGTTTTCTGTTTTAAGGTATCAGAGTACTGATAAAATATAGTCAACAGGCTGTTTCTGTGCCTATATAAATGTCTTCTCATGTGAGAATTCAGAGGGAAAAGAGAGATACTTTATCCAGTCCTGAGAGGCCATGTTCAAATCCATGACAAATGCTGACGTGAATGGAGTACTTGTGAGACGGCGAAAACATCGTGATGACCAGTAAGACATTCATCTTTCTCACGCTTCTTGGTGACTCTGGTTCCTGGTGCTGCTGGGAGTGTGATTCTCAGATGAGTGTCTGCCTGGTACATCCTTCATATCAGCCCAATACAGAATATGCTACCACACTGCAATGGCCACTGAGATCAACTAGGATTAAAAAGCTGTAACTTTTGCTCTCCACATTATCAGGTATTGGAAGCCCTGTCATCAGGTCAAGGCTGTTCAACTGACAGTCATTCTTTGGCACTGAAAACACGAGTACTTCCTGCAAGTTCATCAAACTAGACTTAAGAGATAAGACCTCCTCAAGTTTAAACTAAAAGTTCTCTATGCTAGTTGACATAAGAACCATTATCTTGAGTTTCAACACATACATGATGTACATTATGACAATCTTGTGCTGTGTGACTTAAGAAGGCTTCCAAAGTAGAGAGAGGAATGGTATCTCATCTCACAGAATCTCTGTCCTAATGATTAATGCTTATATGATCTACATAAGAGCATATTCTTTTTTTTCTTCTTGCTACCAGAGTTAACCTATGGCTTCACACAAGCTAGATAAGTGACCTACCACTAAGCTTTATCCTTAATCTCTTTCTTTTAAAAACACTTTGTTTTATTTTTAGTTATGTATATGTGTCTATGTCTGTGGATGTATATGCCACTTGCCCAAGTAGGCCAAAAGAGGATGTTGGATTCCCTGACCTGGAGTTACAAGTGGTTGTGAGCCACCTGATGTGGGTGCTAGGAACTGATAACAAATTTGCCACAAAATGTCTTCCACAATATCTTAACAAGAAATTTGAATTCACAGTTTTCAGGTTATTCTTTGGATTAAAAGGATTTGTTTCAGAAGCTTCTGGTGCATGTGAAAATGCATTGCCACAAAAGAACACAATAGAACAGCTTTTCAGAAACTAAATTAAATATTGAAAATACAAGTATTATTTTTAGGACAATCATTATTAGATGCAGAATTATTCATAATTACCTCAAACTATATTTATACCTACAATTTGTAGACTGTTCCCCCATCCAAATTACAACCTCAAAGGCAAAATCTAATTTGGTCACTTCACAATTGCTGAATTTGTGAGTAGGGCCTGAAGGAAGCATGCCCGCCCAAGGTCTGCTGCGGCATGAAGTGAAGGGACTGCCGAGCCCAGTGTGGTAAGCCCTGGACAGCAAGGCGATCACCAGAGATGTTAATCTAAAGCCTGGGAAGTGGGACAGAAGTCCCACCCCTCAGGAACCTGAGGAAGTGCACTGTGCATATCAACAACCATCCTGGATGTATGTGCCACCTGGCCATGCTGCGCTGGCCAAGGACAAGACTGACAGCCAAAGACCGGGAAGGAGAAGCTGGTCCTCAACTGCACAGCAGGTGGGCTAGCGGAACAGGACAACGCCGGCTGGGCCGGTGCTACGCTCCTCTTACTTTCTTGCTGGTGAAAGAAGATTGAATATTAAGTTCTGTTCTTTGTTCACATGCTTTGCAATGAAAGGAGGAGAGTAAGAACGGAGGAAAATGGTGAAAGACTGCACCTTTCCCCCAAGACACAATTTTACATTAATTGGAATGTTCAAGTCCTGCCCAGGTCTTCTTTCTGTCTGTGAAGTAGGAGCTCAAGTGTAAAATGAGCTAGTTGAGAAAGTGAAGGAAGTCACCTCTTTTCCTTACATTCTTCTCTCCATTTCACATCTGATTAGCAATATGCAATTTTATTTTGCTTTGTTTTCTGTTTCTGTGTCAGGCTCTCACCACGTATCCTTGGTTGGCCTGGAACTCTATGTACTTCAGGCTAGTCTCAACTCACAAAGATCTGCCTGCCCATGCCTCCTGAGTGCTGGGATCAAAGGTGTGTGCCTCCACATCTGGACATAGTGCCATATAATTTTTATATCAGTTATAAAGAACAACTGGGTAAAAAGTATTCTATGAGGGAACATTCAGTTGAAAGCAAGGAAATAAATAATCTCGGCTAACCAGAGCCCAACAATGTGAAGTTAATGAGTCTTCAGACTTCAGATGCCTTAGAGTCAGACTTCTCAGACATAATGGACATTCTGGGATCTTGTTAAAAAACAGTCTGATTTGTAGGTCTGAGATATGTCCTGGAAACCTGCATTTCTAATAAATACCAGGTGCTGCTGAAGCTGCTGGTCTGAGGATCACTTGAGTAGCCAGAACTCAAGGCTATGCACACATCACAAATGTGTTAGGAGTAACTGCGAAAGCCTGAAGGTCATGGGATGAGATTTTCAAGAGTTAGCTACACATGGCTGAAAGTGTATAGGAAAGCCATCAAGGACAGAGGCTGGAAACTGCAGAAAGAACAATTAACTAAGGGTTAAATGCAAACACAGACTGGAGATTGGGGAGATTTGTGAATGAAAACCACTAGTGGGAAATTAGACCATCTGCAAGCTGTAAAAGGGAATTATTCCTGCCTTCCACCTCACCGAGCACTGGGTCCAGGTACTGGTGATGTCTAGATATCAGAAGACCTAGTCACAGAGGAATAGTATTAAACACACTTGTCTGCCTTTGAGTGGGATTCTAGAGTGGCCTCTTTACTGAATGAAGTGCAAGTGGATCCCGGAAGCTACACCTCTGCTACTTACGTCATCTGCGGTCACTGTCATCACACTCCTGCTCTTCTTCATTATAAAGCTGGGAAACAGAACCTCTTAGGGCGACTGCTGTCCAATACAGTTTTACTGACCGCTGTTTAGGCCTACAGGAGAAAAAACAGACATGCGAAAGTTTAGTGACATGTCTTTCATTAAATAAAAATATATTGCCATAGTCTCTCAAATAACATGAAATGAATACACTGTTACATGTATCACAATTTAGCAAGCCAATTAAATATCATGCTGAAAAAAGACATTGACAAAAAGCAAATATCCAAGAAAGTGGTGCAAAACTATTTGTAAAGTAGAATAAGAACCGAAAGTAAAAGTTATGTTCCCAGATTATCATGAAGAATAAGAAACTATTAAATCAGGTATAGCAGTGCATTCCTATAATACTAGGACATGAAAGAAAGAGGCAAGATCTACACCAGCCTGAACTGCATGGCAAAGTCTTGTCTCAAAATATTAATGATAATGCCTTAGTGTAAGATTTTATAACTCAAAAAGTACTTTCCCACAACTATTTCACGTTATTCCCATAAATAAAGCGTAGAAGATGTTTGGAGGCCAGATATATAGCTCAGTGGCAAAAGGCTTGCCTAGGAGGCCAAAGACACTGGGTTAGGATTCAATCCATAGCACAGAGGAGAGATTCAGAATTTAGAGAATAGGACTCCTTGATATTGTCAAAAGTAAAAAGTAATCTAACATAAAATAAGGTACATGAAAAAATTTACATAAGAGAAGAAACTTAATCTCAGTCTTTACCATCAGCTCACAAGGCATATTAGGTATCGATAACTTCAGCAAACTATTTCCTGGCTTTTATCACAGCAGGTGATTTGTGGTTGAGATGTCTCAGTTCATGGGCATTTAGCTTTGGTAGGTCATCAGAAGAAACACAGAATCTCAACAATAATGCCAGAAGCTGAGTGTATATCTCTTTCTATAAGCTCCAGAGGAAACCCAGTTACTGGCTTAGGAAGACTCCAGCTACTGAAAAATGTACAGGTATGGACTCTAGTCCTGATGCAGCGGGCAAGAGAATGTGGAGAGCTCTGAGTCGGCAGAATATAGCTAACTCCATTCTAAAAATGGAGGCCGGGAAATGATCCTCAATGTAGCAGTTTCACAAAATCCAGGTTTCAAAAATGTACTGTATTGTTGCTGAGCTCAAGAACCCCTGTATGCTTTCCACTTTGTACATTTAATCTTTAATATATGCTTGATTTGAAAACCTAGCTTCTCTACCATGAAGATATATATAAACTAAGAGCATGATGCAATTGTCGCTGTGTGACTAGGAATACTAAGCAGTGGCATTGTACGATCACCCGGGAAACCAGGGTTGAATTTCCAACACATAATTTGACTATATTATTCAGAAACTGGCAGTGAAACTGTCAAGGCAGATAGGAAGTGAGGGAGGGAGAAGCTTTGCTTTTGCTTTTGTAGGTGTGCAGTAGAGAAAACCCCACAGACACTCTGAGTGCTTGATTCAGCATGCCAAGAAGAAGAATTCCCTCTGTCTACACCACGGAAAATTACAAATACCCTCGTCCCCTTGTGCTGACCGAACAGCAGCAGGCAGAAGTTTGTACTCTAAGGCTTCTGGAAGTCAAACAAAAGTAGGCAAGCAACAAATCTTTCATCACAGAGCTTCAAACTTAGTGTCAAATGCTCTATAGATCTTACCTGAAAAGAAAATACCTTAAGTTAAAAAAAAGCCAAACAAGATATAGTTAAGTTCCAAATGCAAGCTGTAGGTCTACCCATGTGCAAGAGGATTCTAACTCTATGAAAATGTGAACATGGCAAAAAATCTTAAAATAGGCTGCAGAAGTTAACAGTGGGGATCACAGGACAGTTAGAGGAGGTTTGCTTGTTATTATATAAGGAGTAGAATATGCTTAATGGAGATAATACAGAAAAACTATAATGTGCTAGAAGGTGCCATGTATGCTAACAGAAGGAAAAATAGTCATCATCCTTACTCAGTTATGAATCTTGTGAAATACAATAACACCTGGCCTGGCAAGATGTGCCCACCAATGCAACAGTGACACAAATATTACAGGAGTAATAACCCACTCTTTAATTGGGTTTGAAGTCCACTTCCTGACCTTGTTGTCAGGCTTAGGAACCTGAGGCTAGACAGGTCACAGGAGAGAGGTGAAAACCTAATGCTAGTTTTCCACTAAATAGTTATATGAAACTGATCATAATGACTTATTGCTATACCTATAGATTAATGTATCTCTTAATTCCCACTGGAGAAGCTTCCTTATGTAGCAGATGATGATTAATACAGAAACTCACAACTAGTCAATATTCAGAGACCAAGAGGCTGCAGAGTGCTTATCCCTGAATAGAACGCCTGTATCAAACTTCTGCACCCCAAGGCTCAGGGATCATTGTGGCAGAGATGGCACAAAGATGGCAAGAGCCAGAGGTAGTGGATGAACACAGGGAAATGGAGTTTTCCTGACAGCTGGGCAGTGACTCATATGAAGTCACAGCAATGGTGACAGCATGCACAAGTCCTATTCAAGCTCAACCCAGAAAAACACCCCAGTATAGACATGAGGAAGAGTGTAAAAAGCTCCCACCTAAGGAAACTGTGGCAGCAGATGGCTGCTGGGAGCAGGAGAAACAGTCTCTTTCAAGCATGGGACTCTTGGTAGGTTAACCAGGCTCCAGTAGATGGACATTTGTGTCTATTTTATATTAAATAGAGTACATTAAATTGGGTGAGGACAGTAAGTGGAGAGGAAAAAGAATCTCAATACCATCAAATTATACCATATGGAAATCACAAAAATTCACTTTTAAAAAGTCCTTAAGACTTTTTTACCCAGAAATAATAAAACATGTTACATTTGAAAAATAAATAAATGAATATAAAAAGGCACCCTCAGCAACATGAAAGATTACTGACAGATGATAGGTGGATAGATGGATGGATGAATGGATGGATGTGTAAATGAGAGAGATCAGAATGTAATATATCAAAATTATAGCATATATGGAATTATGAAATGCAGACTATAGCAGGCAGAAAGATAAAACATTTGGTGGGTGCATCATTAAATCTTACGGAGAATTAAGAATACTTTTGTGAGGTCTTAACCATAGAAAAACTTTATGTATGTATTTAAATGATTTAAACATGAGAGTTTAGAGGACAAACTAGTAAGTACGCTTCATCAGAACGTGTCCTGGCTAGGAAAAAAAAATCACAATTGCAAATTACACAGCAGTATTCCAAATGTGCTAAAATAAAAATATATAGTTTTCAGAGTCAGAAAATAAGCCAGCATCTGCTACATAAAAAAAGAAAAAACAAGCAGGAAGCATAGAGGATTCTATGTGTGTTCCTCATCTACCTGTCCAAGCCCACTCTTTCCTATTCCTGCTGGGGCCCTGGGAGGCTAGTCTTCAGGAACTATTCTGCAGTCCCTCTGATCTGGCTCCTTAGTATGTTCAGCCAGTGGAAAGCAGTTGCAGGAGATGAAGGCATAAGGAAAGGAGGACAGACAAGTCCCTCTGTAGTGGCCACAGCACAGTGATGGCCACAGTGCTCTGCTTAGGACCCAGTGTCTGCAGGTCTCCCTGTAAGGGCAGAACTGGAGGCAGCTTCCCCCTGTCGCTAGTTTCAAGGTAGTCCACTGGCCCTTCTTAGTCAGCCTCAGCCTGCCTGTGTCTTTTGTAAACAGAATCTCTGTTTATCTCTCTTTCACTCCCTTTGAGAATGTATTTTGCTTCTTGCTAGGGTCCTGACTGACAGAGATTTGCTCCCATAACTTTATATACCTTGGGGAAACTTTAAAATAGTCCCCCTTTCCTTATGAATGCCTATCACAGAGTGTAACATAAGCAGTCAGTCCATATCCATAAGAATATTCTCCATAAATAAGTGTCCAAGGAATAAATGTCAAAAATCTAGACCTACAATGGTTTCAGTACTTTGAGAAACAGGCTCACTTCGAGTTGCTTTCAGGAAGATGTAGTAGTTTTATGTCCTTACTCAAGGTGGGAGGCAATTTTGATTCTGTTTAGAAATTCTGAGAAACAGGAGGCTATCTATGATCATTACATCACTGAGGGTTGGTGTCTGTTACCTTTCATTTAGGCTGACCCCATTTCAAAGTTCCCATTCCATCAGTTTAAGGAGCTACATGCATGACTTCAATGATCTCAGGACAAATAATCAAATGGGGTAGGCACAATTATAACAGCAAAGAGGTCAAGTATTGGGATGGTAACAAAACATACCCAATGGTACATACTCTACAGATGAAGAATAAGAGGTTTTAGTTCTAAGCATGATTTCTCTCACATGTGGAATACATATAAAACAAGACATGAGAGTGGAAGAAGACTATTGGGAATGGGAAGAGAATCAGAGAGAGAGGGAAGGGGGCATTAGAGAGGGTAATAGGGCTAACTATCACCAAAGTACATGTATATGCGTATGTCTTCATGCTGTCAGCCTAAATGAGAGGAAACAGATACCAACCCTCAACAATAATAATGTCTTGTATGATTCTTCTCTCACATCATTGTGAAACCCATTATTTCTTATAATTTATATATGCTAATAAGAATTTCTAAATAAGGGGCTAGAGAGCTGGCTCAGTGGTTAAGAGCACTGACTGCTCTTTCAGAGGACCTGGGTTCAATTCCCAGCACCTACGTGGCGGCTAACGGCTATCCTTAACTCAGAAATTGTCTTCATGGCTGGTTGCCTTTAGGTGTTAAAAATGGGACCTTTCGTAGGAAACTGAAAGGAAAGGGGAGAGAAGGAACTACTTCCTCCTCTAAGTGGTAAAAACAACTTGAGCATCCCCTTAGCAGATGTAGACGCAGTCCTGTGACAACACTTATCAGATTCTGACCACCAGCTTCAGAACCACCTCTCTGTGAGCCCAGCTCCTACAGTAGTCTACCTCCTCTGCCCTTCTAGACTCCAGTCACACCTCCTCCCCTCAGTCCCAGGAGTGGTAGCTGCTTCTTGCATGTCACAGTTCCCCACCCAAGTCTGTTTAGAAGTCAGAGTGATGACAGTGATGATCAGCACCTGATGGACTAGAGGAAGGATTCAGACCATGTTTGTTTACAGAGCTCCTCAGCCCGCCAATACAGAGTGTCTTGGTGGCTCAGTTACCCCAGTTCTTCCTACCTTAACAGGAAATCTCCTACTCACCATCTTTTCAGATGAGAAGAAACCAATTTATGATATGATGACAATGTGCACTTGCTTTTGTTTCTTAATGACTTTAACTCAGAAAACTAAAAATTGACTACTATGTATCAGTCCTCTATTACTATGGGCAGTTTACTGATTTATGAATTATTAATGTCAGTACTATGTCAGGGAGCCTTAACTTTATAAAATAATTAGCATGACATCTAACTCAAGAAGACAATAGCTTTCTGCTTTGGGCTAGTATCTAACATAGTATGAACTGCGGGGAGCAGTGCTAGGTACGGAAGAGCCTGGACATCCATCATCACTCTCACCCTTAAGTCCTTCTGGGGTTACTCATTTGCTAAGTCTGAGGCCTCTTGTCTCAGTTATCAAACAAAGACATTGAATTGCAATAACTGTAAACTTTATGAGTTGGATAGAATTCCAAGTAACTGGCAAAAATAAATCAAAACTATAAAATCCAGCCCTCAAGATGAAAGTTGGATAAGTCTTACAGAATTCAATATATAAAGTGTTAAAGATTGTAACTAATTGTCTCATCACATTTTCAGAAGATCTGGATTATTGTGTTTGATTACTGCTGCTTTCTTGTTGAATGTGGCAAAGATAAACAAATGGACAAATGTGATGCTCTTCCTCTGAAAAACAGTTGGAACACCATGATGATGTTATAACAGAGAGCAATATAATTTCAGAAAATTGATATGAGCTACAAAAAGTTGACAGGCTTAGTAGCATATGCCTGCAATCTTAACACTTAGGAGAGTAAGGCAGGAAGATTGCTGAAAATTCAAAGTCACTAAGTAAGTACCAGGCCAATCAGGTCTACATAGACCTTAACTCAAAAGAACAACAAGACTTCAAGACTATACTAACTTACATCTTATATTTCTCATTTATGGTCAAGCATTTTTTGATGAGAAAAATCATCTTGTTCAATTAGAAATAAGCATTAAGGACTTCAATTTTTTTCCTTGTTTCATTTTTAGGGATTTCATACATGAGTATAGTCTTGATATTATTTCCATCCCTTCCCGTCCTCCACCAACTCATCCCATGTCTCCTCATTCCCACTCAATTTCTTGTCCTTTTCTATATTATTGATGTGTGTGTGTGTGTGTGTGTGTGTGTGTGTGTGTGTGTGTGTGTGTTTATAATGCACTGAGTCCATTTAGTGGCGCATATAAGTATTTTACCTGCATGTGCGTGCACCACATGTGTGCAACGCAAGTGAGGGGCAGAAGAGGACTTTCTGGAATTAGAGTCACAGGTGGCTGTAGCCACTGTGCGGGTGCTAAGAACCAAACAAGGGCTGTTCACAAAAGCAGTCAGTGCTCTTCACTCCTGAGCCATCTCTACAGCCCTAACATTGAGGACTTTTGAGATTAACAATTGAAAAGTATTGTGAACTAATACCAACTTAAACTGTTAGTTAAGCCTTAGGAAACGATAAGTAGCAAAATGATGAGACTTTTTAATGTCATCAAAAGCAAAGAAGCCGCAGTAAATACTGTGTAAACCCGTCCTATGAACAACCACTTAAAAACAAATTCTACTACAAAATTTTTTCATTGTGAATTATTAGAAAAGAACAAGCTTGAAATAAACACCCATGTTGACATAAAAAATTTTTATTATACAATTTACTTGGTTGAATGTTCCAAGAATATCAGAGCAGAGAGAAAGTAAGGAGTCTATGCTGTGTGTCCATCAATTACAACTTAATGAATTTTTTAGAGAACTTTCTCTGTAGAAAACACTATGTGGGAACGTTTGAAGGAATTAAATTCTTTATTAAAAAAAGGCTGGTGCCACTAATTAGTCCTTTATATATTAAAATATAACGACATAAATTGCTTATTTCTCAGTCAAATGGGAGTAAGGAACAAAGAAACCCTAGTGTTGTGGTGAGTTTTCTGTTGTGATAGAATGAAGCTAAACAACTTATAAAGAAGAAAGATTTATGTTGGCTTACAGCTTCAGAAGTTTGAATCCATTGTCACATGGCCTTATTTCTTCAGGCCTTCAGAGCCATAAGACATCATGGCAAGTACTTAATGAAAAAAGTATGTTCACCTCACCGTGGTCCAAAAGCAAAAACAAGAAGCACTAGAATTCCAGTCTTTCTTTCATAGGCTTACCTTCACTGGCATAGCTTCCTACAACTGGATCCTGCCGCCTAATGATTTCATTACCTCCCAATACTATCACAGGATGGGGACCAAGTTTTTAGTATATGAGCCTTTGAATGACAGTTCAAATCTGAACTACAGCATCCTGTCATTTGCTCCCAAAGTCCAGCTCTATCTCGCATTGAAAAGAGTGTTGCAAGTCCATTTCCCATAGTCCCCAAAGTTTTAACAGTTCCAGTATTGCTTCAAGTCCAAGTCCATCTCCTCTGAGACTGAAGACAGACTTAGCTGGAAGCCCCTGTAAAAATAAAAAGCAAACTTACATAATTTCAACATGCAATACCACAGAAGAGAAATTCCCAGTGCAAAGAGGAGAATAGGATGTAGAAAGAAATGTAGGCCCAAAGCAAGCCCCAAACCTAGCACTGTACACTTTAGAGATCTTACAGCTACATGTTAACCATCCAGGACAAAGGATGGCATGATGTCTGTATCCTACAGTCTTGCTGGTCGAAGCCCAAGACACTCCGAGATTGTTTAGCTCCTGCAGTTCTCAGAAGCATTTCAAAGTGCCTGATGTTTCTAGTTCTCTGAGATCTCCACAGCAGCTTTTATCTTACTCACAAGTGTCACTCAACAGTCTGCTATTTGCAGAGAGTTCCACCATGCAATGAAGAGCTAGCTGAGCCTTCCAGATCTGCCTTTCAAAACCCAGTGGAAGCCTCCATGACCCACGACTCTTATATTCTGCGTGCCTACAAAACCAGCATGCCACATCATGTAGACAAAATCATGATCTGACGAGGTACAGTCTAGGTTTACACCATAGCTTCAGTGGCCTCCAAGTGCCCTATAAGCTGAAATCAGGAAAACAAAGGCCAGTGTAATTCCCTATGTGCCTGTGAAGCAAGACACGCATGTGCTTTCTTATCAAATGAAAGCATTTGAACTGAGTTTACACTTTGCGACTTTTGAGCTTGTGCTGGGTGAGGGCCTACAGATTCCTCAAGGCACCTTGTCTACTGCCCCAGTGAAATGTGTGGCACTTCTTTTTTATGGGCACAAAGCATATTCCCCTCAACCACAACTTTAAAATATACTCCCTTTTTAGCCAAATCACAAGTTTTTCAAGGCTGTCACTTCTTGTTTTGTTCTTGATTCTTACTGTAAATATGGCAAAAAGCATCGCGCAGAGCTCACACCACAGACAGCATTATACGCCCCAGAAATTAATCAATCCATCACATTTAAATTCGCACAAACTTTTGGGACATGCACAAAATATAGACATGTCTTTGCCAAAGTTTAAAAATGGTGGTCCAACCCAGGCATGCCTTTAATCCCAGCACTCAGAGGGCAGAAACAGGAAGATCTCTATGAGTTCAAGGCCAACTTGGGCTGCATAGTGAGTTCCAGGCCAGCTGGGGCTACAGGGAGATCCTGTCTCAAAAAGACAAAAAAAAAAAAAAGAAAAATTATTACTTCTATTCCGGTCCTCAGGAGAGTCTTCATGTCTGTCTAAGGTTCACCCGCAGAGCCTTTACCACCACAGTTAGCAGCATGGCGAACCCTCACCAGAATTTTCCATGAGCTCCACATAAAATACTCGAAGCTCTCTCTCTAGGTTTCTCCAATGTTTTCTCTTTTTTCTTTCCTATAAGCCAACCCCAAAGGCTTCTGCAACATTTGGCTGATAGAAGGGCAGGAAGGGGGCTTCTTGTTACCAGTTTTCTGTGTTAAATTCAGTCACTGGAACTAAATATGTGAAATACACAACCTAGAAGGAGAAAGCAGCTCTTCTGCTTCACATTCTGAGCTTTTCAGTCCAGAGGCACATGACCTTACTAGCACAGAAACCAAAGCAGGAGCACCCAGTGATGACATTCAGTTCATGATGAACAGAAAGCAGGTGGAAGGCCGGTGTCCCCTCCACGGGCACACCCTCGTTGCTCTAAATCCCTCAGAGTCTTATCCCAATAATACAGCAGACTGGGAACCAAGCTGTTAGCCTGTGGGCCTTCGGGAGACGTTTCAGATCTGAACTTTGACACCTATGTTCAAATCAATGATCAATTTGCTATTATTGTAAGCTCCCAAAACATTTGAAGATTTTCATCTCTGAGCTCTATAGTGTCAAAGTGACAATGTAGTTGGGGAAGGATTATCAATTTTTACTGCCTCCTAAAATGAACTGTCGAAGGTACATACAGGAGAAATGGCAAGTACAGTTAAAGCATTCACTTCACCAAACAAGCATTTACCTGCTCATACTCTGATTTAAATCTAACGCTACTCTCCGAGCTATTAGTAATGTTTATAAGTCTATTATAACTTTTCTTAGATCTTAATAAATTTTACCCACTTTCAACAGAAATATAAATGATTAAATGGTGTTCATGATCCCACAATCTGCATTTCCATCTGTCATGAATAATAATCACCTCTTTTTCTATTAATTCCTCAATAACAATAACAAAACACAAATGAGATTCCAACAAACGGCAGAGACTTGCTAGATTCTGTAATACAAAGATAAATATGACATAGTCCTTGATCTGAAAAGGCCCACTGTTTAGTTTACGAAAAGATGAATCAATGGTTATTCATTCAACAACGCTGAATGCATCCTTGGCATGTGTCAGGCTCACAGTCTGTGTGGGAAACTCTGACATGATGAGACTTTGGGCTCATCAGGTAAACAAATGAGTGAAGGCCACCTCTACCGGCCAACATTGTGAAGGTCAGCTTTTCCAGGAGGCTGGAGTCCTTCTCCCAGTACTAATACTAAGTAACAAAGGAAGAAGCCCTTCTCCACCCCACACACATTTCCTGAAGTTGTGTTTAACAATAGAATATTCACTCTATTAGTTTCCTGTTTTGTACTCATTCTGGCTTCCTGTTAATTTAAGAATGAAAACCTTTAGTGAAGTGGTTGGTAATGTAATTCCCCAGAGATCTGGTCCCTGTTTGCCTTTGTGGCTTCAGCCTCCCATTTTGGCTCCCTTAGCTTGTCCACCTTATTCCTTCCACTTGATTTTCTTTACCCAGACTGGATGAGGACTTCATTGAGCATGCCTTTTTTCTTGCAGAACTTTTATTATACCCAATGCTTCCTCAACTTTCCCTGCCTAATCTATTTAGAATTTGGCTTGAAAGTTATCTCTTCAGAAAAGTCTTTACTGACTTCCTTTTCTTATTATAAGATTCTATCTTGTCCCACAGTATTTATCACAACTATGTACTTATTTTATGAGTGCATAGTTCTATATCTCCCAAATGTACCTAGCAAATACTGTGAATAACTGAATTCCCTGCCAAGCAATAGATGTTTGCTTTAAAAACACTTGAATCAATAAAATGTGCTCTGTGCTTCTTCCTAGATACACTAAAGGTATTTCCATCGAAGGCAGAAAGCAGAGGGGGCAGGAGAGGGAGAGCATCGGCTCACAAACAGTAAACGCTTCTGCATTCACGAGGGGACTGACTGCAAGTAGCAACGTGGTAGGCACAGCTGTCTCGTCTGCAACTGCACGCTCGCACAGTTCTCACAGCATTCATCACTATTTTAAATGTAAGGATGCTGAGGTGACTCTTCCAAGCTCACTGAGCTAGGACAAGTAGTCAAAGTTCACATAAGGCACTGCCTTTGAGACAAAACTAGCCATTACTTTCCAGAAAGCAAGCAAGGAAGCGGGGTCAGGGGCAAGATACAGATGACAGCTGGGAATATAAATGGAATTGAAGAGCAAGGGAAAAGCAGGTTTTTAAAAATGTGTGTGTGAGAGAGAGAGAGAGAGAGAGAGAGAGAGAAAGAGAGAGAGAGAGAGAGAGAATGAATCCTCAGTTTAAGGAACATATATATGTACCCTATGAACAGATACTCTTTTATGTAATCTCATAGAAAACTACATCAAATTGAAAATTTAGGTTATGTGAAGAAAGCTGTAGATCTAAAACATAGCTGAACTCACACAATACTTTGCCTCTGCTTTATCTTATGGTCAAATTAATATTAGAAGTATAATTTATCTTTTAAATTGAGTCTCTCTTAGAAATAAAAGTATTACATCATTATCCATGTACCCTGAAAAAGATCACAAAAATGTGAACAACGTTCCCACAGACCTCAGATGAATTTGTGATGTGATATTTCTACTTAAACTTAAACAATTGGACATCAACTTTTGCAATTGTGACTGCCTGCTTTAAAGAAAACACATTCAATTCTGGGTCATTCTGTCACAGCTATGGTCAAGAGTCAAGGGATCCAGATTTATGTGAGTATTTGAACCAAAGAAACTGATCCCAAAAGCGAATGGCAGAAATGAATATGATGATAAGAGAAGAATATGTGACTTTGCTGTGATTGAGCAGAAGGGCGCGTGGGAAGCCCATTTGGCTCAGGTATCTTTACACTCAAAACTATTTTTTTAAGATGCAAATCAGGCTTTGCCATTATAATGGACTTACCTGTCAGTCTGTCAAGCACCTAATATATTTGATATGTAGTCAATGAAGCTACTAGAAAAGCAGGTAAAAGGACAAAGACTCAGCAGTCACAGCATCTCGGTTTTACCTACAAACCTCAGAAATTCTGTGTGCTGTTTTAGCTGCAAGTGGTTCTGCCACCTAAAGAGAAAAGTAGAAATCCAAAACGGAACCATTCACAATATGTTCCCATATAAACTTCCACAACTGGCCAAAGGCAGAGCGTAAGTTACAGTGAGGTAGGTGCCCAGCTCTGAGTGACATGGCTGCAATGCAACCTCTACACCCAAGGTTCAAGGAATAGTACAGAAGGGCCTGATGAGGGTAAGAGCCAAGGGGACAAGATATCTCCTGCTAGTTAGTGCACTAAAGGCATGATAGCGAAGTTACACTGAAGAAATCTCCATGGTATGGTAGTCCAACAAGGTCTGCATATGATAGCAAAACCACTTGGTGTGCCAAGGTGGATGGGGGAAATTTCATAGGTCCCACCTCAAGATGAAGAGCGTCTAAACAATGGATGCAGAGATAAGGAGAACCAGTTTTCTCCAGAGACTAGCTCCCAGAGGTTATTTAATCCCAAGCAGGCAGCTTTAAACACACCTATGCACAGGCACCACTAAGTAAACTCAGTGCACAATATTCATGTCTACAAATATATTTGTATTTAACAATAATCAAAAAGGAGGACAAGAAATTGAGAGGGAAGGGCCTGGAGAGATGGCTCAGCCATTAAGATCACCAGAGAACCTCACTTTACTGCCCCTACATAATTTAATACAACCCATTATACTGCAGACACACATACAAGAAATGCAGTAAGTAACACCACAGATGCCCACAAGGACCAGGAAAGACTGCACAGAGCAGCAAACCTAAGCTGTGCTCTTGTAAGCTAGGAATAACTAGATCAGTAAGGTGGAAGGAGATTAGTTTATTCGTATACAAAAGATCTCTTGGAAATTTAGTTACCAATAAAAGGTCAATTAGTGACTGTGCAGTCTTTAATGAGTCATTTGATCTTTCTAACCTTTCATTTCTATTAATGAAAAGCAATGATCTCTTTTCCATATTCCTACTACTGATGAATAATATATGATCAATACATGAAATGCTAAAATGTTGAAAGATAGGAGCAGTACTCTCTGGGACATTAGGCATTTACAGGCCCTCCAGTGTAAACTCTATCAATGCAAGCAGTGCTACCTGCAGCAAAGCCTTCTGAAACTGGCTTCAGAAAATGCTGGTTTGAGATGCTGGCACATCACACAGGAACTGCGGTGCATTTGGAAATTTACTGACTGTGAAACTGTATCCTGATTTACAAGAATAAGGATGTTGCCATCTAGCTCACAAGATCATTGTTATGATAAAACAACAGAGTGACAGTAAGTGGCACCCACCAGGGTTTTCCAGTAGCAGGTCCTCGCTAAGTAGTCTTCCAGGGCACAATCCTATTAACTATTTAACTCTTATCATCACAAAAATGTCCTTTTTCAATTTCACTTCCTTTCTTAAAACACGAGTGAAATAACACAGCCTTATATTATTTCTTTGAAGCTACTTATGCCTGAATTTTTTTTTTTTATTACAAGAGAATGTAATGATGCTTCACAATGCAGAGAGGTGGTTTCCAGGGATTTGGACAGGTAGGCAAAGTGATTTTGACAAGGTAAATACTATAATTATCACAAAAGGACAAACCATAAAATGAGTAAATAACATAATGTCTGAAATGACATTAATCTCAAGTCCTTTAGACTATAGTCTATTCATGGATGATTAAAAGAATGTTTCTTTTTAAAAAATATACCGACAAATTATTATCCAGCCATGGAGGTAATGTAGACTACTCTCTCAGAAATTAACAAATATGAAGCAACACTCGTTCTGGCTTTTACTATAAAGATGAATATTACTTGGGTAATAAGAGGTCTTTGACCTATTGCTTTTCAGATGTCATTAAAAACGGGTCAGTTTCTCAGAGGAATAGAAATGATTCAACACTATACTCATGTAGGATGTTCACAAAAAACATTTTTTTTTTTCTTTTTAGTGGATCAATTCGGCCAGTGGGATGATTCAGTGGGTAAAGCTGCATGCCGCTAAGCCTGACAACCTGAGTTTTATATGTGGGCCTCACGTGGTAGAAGATAAATAATCCTGGAAGTTGTCCTCTGATCTTACATGTGTACTGTGGCATATGTGTATTTATATACACAGAAAGAGACAAAGAAAAGAAAGGAAAGAAAGAAAAAATTTTTTAACGAGTAGGTCAGTTGCCAGGCGCTGTGGAACACACCTTCAGTCTCAGCACTCTGGAGGCACAGGCAAGTAGATCTCAGTAAGATCAAGACCAGCCTGGTCTATATTGTGAGTTCCAGGCCAGCCATGACTACAGGGAGATCAAATCTCAAAACAAAAACAAAACAAAAAAGGGGGTCAGTTATGACAGTCAATCCAAATAAGAGAGTTTACTATTTTAATGTTGGCTCTGTTGTTAAAGTTACAATAAATAGTAATATAAATCAAGTTTTGAAAAAGCTTACAGTAAGTATCGAATACAGAATGTAAAAATGACAGAAAACTGTCCTGTTAACTCTTAGGGAACTCCTATAGATGATTCAGTTAGTATCGTATATTCTTCTTTATCTTTGTATAATGACTACTATCACCATTTAAAAATAATTTTCATTGAGTTTTCACAAATTTCATACAATATATTCCTTCACCTATTGTCATCACTCTTATTCCCCCACCCACAGGATTTCATTTTTTTAACTTATTTTTTAATGTGTATGAGTGTATTGCCTGCATGTGTGATGTGCACCCATGTCATGCAGTGCCCACAGAGGTCAGAAGAGGGCATTAGATGCCCTGGAACTGAAGTTACAGACAGCTGTTGGCCACCATGTAGGTGTGGGAAACAAATCCAGGACCTTGGAAAGAGCAGCCAGGGCTCTTAACCACTGAGCCACATCTCCAATCCCCAGAATTTCGTTTTTAATGAAATCTATACTACATTAAGTACATGTATTAATTATTTTCTAATAGTGCGATAAAACACCATGACTAAGGCAACTAATAGAAGGAAGAGTTTATTTGGCTTATGGTTCCAGAAGCATAAGAGTCCATCAAGGTGGGGAGGCATGGTGGCAGAGATGTCCAGAGCTGAAAGCTGAGCACAGGACTCAGAGGAAAACTGGAAATTCGAAAAGCCTTAAGAACTCTCATCTGCTCCAGCGACATGATCCCTCCATGGCCACACCTCCCAAAGGCTCCATGACCCTCCTCAAACAAATGGAGAACTATCAAATACTTGGAGCTCATGGAGGACACTCATTCATTCAAGCCACCATATTCGATTCCCTGGCCCCATAGACTCAAGACCATATCATAATGCAAAATGCATTTAGTACATTAAGAGTCTCCCTAAATTCCAACACTATTAAAAAAAAATCCAGAGTCCAAACTAACTTGAGACTCAAAGCACTCTCTTAGTTGTAAGACCCTGTAAAATCAAAAGACAGATTACGCACTTCCAACGTGCAATGGAACCAAATACACATTTCCATTCCAAAAGGGGGTACAGGGGTACAGTGAGGAAATACCGGACCCAAAGAAGACCTACAACCAGCAGGGGAAACACCAAATCCCGTAGCTCCAGGTCTGATGCCTGGAATTCTACTTCCCAAGGGCATAGATGGCTCTGCCCCTCCCCGCTTGTTGCATGTCACAGTCATCACTATCTCCAGCTGGTACCGCCCACTCTTCGCACCTCTCGGTGGAAGACGTCCCGCGGCTCTGACACCTCCAGCATCTCAGGGTCTCCACTGCCAATCCAGCTTCACCTTCACAGCTTCACAAAACGGCCTGCCAGGTCCTTCTTTGTGCAGGGATTCCCTTGCCACAAGCTGCTGGCTCTCTGACACCTCATAGGAAGAGCCAATGAGCTCCTCATTCCTGCACCTTTCATGCCTCTAAAGGCGGAGCCACATGGGAATGACACTGCCAAGTTCTACCAGCTTGGGATGGGCCTCTGCCCGCTTCGTCCAAAATAGCAACAGTGTCTGCATGCTGTAGTTTTTAGGAGAAAAACCTTCAGGCCTTTTTCTTTCACAAGGAAGCTTAGTTGGGTGGGGTCTTACCCTGAGGGTATTCTTTCCAATGTTTGAGTACAAATCTAGAGGTGTCTCCTTGATGGCTTTAATCTCCTTATCAAAGGGATCTTCTCTAGCACCTTCATGACGTGGCTCCAACATTATTAAACTTCATGGAGCTCTCTTTCTGTCTAAACTGGACATTCTTTATTTCTTTCTGCCTCACTTGCTCTTTTTCATTGTAGAGCTCCAAAATAGTCACCATTAATAACCATGCCATTGTTTCTATGATAAATTGTCTGGAAAGTTCCTCTGCCAAAGAAATTAGCCCATTACTTTTCAGCTAAGCCTCACGAAAGTTCTTAGGCCTAGGACAGACAGCAGCCAGACTCTTTGCCAAAACATCTTAGTTGCTGCTTAAGTCCTTATTTCCCCCTGGAAATCCTTGCTCTCAGCACTCCTTTCTTCCAGGCTCCCACTAGAATAGCTTATTAAGCTCTTCTCACAGTATTCAACCATTTTTCTAGTTCAAATTTCTAAAGTCCTCCACATTCTTCTCAAAATCCACATGGTCAGATTCTTCACAGGAACAGCACACTCTCTGGTACCAACTTCTTTATTAGTTACTTTTCTGGTGCTTAAATAAAACACCATGATCAAGGAAACTTATAGAAGGAAGAGTTTATTTGCCTTATTGTTCCAGAGGGATTATATCCCATAATGGTAGGGGAGGCATGGCAGCAGGAGGCCGCCACATCGGATAACCTAGGGATCACATTCAGGCACAGGACGCAGAGGAAACTGGAAATCTGGCAAGGTTTAAGGGCTCTCACCCACCTCTAGTGACCTGCTTCCTCCAGTATGGTCATGCCTCTTGAAGGTTCCATGACCCTTTGCAAATAGCACCATGAATGGGAAACCAAGTGTCCAAATACTTGGGGCCTATGGAAGACATTCATTCAAACCACCACGGTACGTGAACAGAGAGCAATCACATTCACATTTGATGATCAGCATCTGAGTTTTGCTGCTTCTTTGGCTTCATGTCATGACTTCTAACATCTAATTAGAAACAAGGTAATGGTCTCAATTTTAAATCTTAAGAGATTTTCATTAACTTGTATAAAGAGCACAAATAAGGTGTACTTAGTATTTGACAGAAACTGCTAACAGAACACAACAGATATATCTACAGATGAGCACATACCCAAGAGGCACAGGAGGGGCAGTAATAAACGCTGTGTATTATGTAGAAGGCAATGCATAGAAGGGACTCACTACCCTTGAAGAAGAAAGATCATTGAAAGTCCACCAGGATGAACGGATACCTTATGTGAAACAGGTGAATAATCCACTCAGAAGGAATATCACAGAACCGTCAGCATTATGATGGATGATCAGATCGGTAAAAGTTAACTGGTATACTTCTAAAGAACGGGGTCTATGAATGTTAGAGGAACAGTCAATCCCCTTATGACTGGATCTAAGGTCCACTGCACAAGATGCAATCCGTACCTGGCACTGTTACGAGGGCTAAGAACCTGTGATGAGAGAGGTCATGGGCCCTAGCAGAGAATCTGCTGCTGATATTCTACTAAACTGGCATTGTATTAAAAGAACTCCTAACGGCTTATTGCTTGCTGTCTGGAATTAAGGCCCACTCAATGGGAGGAGCTCATATGTAGTACTATAAACATAGTCAAATACACATGACTGGAACAGCCATGGATCCTAGAGGAAAAACCTGCTTTTGCCATAGCCCTAGACCAAAGTAATTTTTTACTTTATTATAAATATGTATTCTTATATTTACAGACAAGTGTACCTTTCACCGGCCACCAAAGAAACTTCTTTTTGCAACAGATAGACACTGTTACAGAGCTCCAGAACTGGTCAAGTGCTATGTGCATTTTTGAACTTCTTATATATGCAATAACACAGTATATTCACCTGTGACTACTTTGTTTTATGCAGATTAATAGCACCAAATTGCATTTCTCTTTCTACAGCTCTAAGCAGGTTTTTGGTTTGTTTGTTTGTTTGTTTTAATATTCTTCGTGACAGCTTCACTATGTAGCCCATCCTGGCCTAGAATTTACCCTTTTCCTGATTCCTGACTCAGTCTCCTGAGTGCTGGGGTTGCAGATACGTTCAGCATGATACACCATTCATTCTTTTTTTAAAAAAAATATTGCTAAGAAGTTCTCATTCTAAAAATACTACAATTTATTTTCTCCTATTGAAAAACAATTGAGATGTATTACTATGGGACTGTTATTTTACATCGTTCTGTGTGATCATATACGTTTTTAGTAATGATGTTTTTAAATAATTGGAGTATCATTAAACTCAAAAGAAACTGCCAAGAAGCTTTCCAAAGTGATTTACTAATTTAGTATATTTTCTAACCCACACTGTCTGAGAGGTCTCATAACTGGAAGATTGACCTGTATTTAACTCATTCAGTATCATAAAACCTTGGATATTTTATATATGTGAAATGGGGTCAAGCTGTAGTTTCATTTCATTCCCTGGTTTAGTAAATTTAAACACACTATCACATTTTACTGGCATCTGACACATGCTTTCTGATGTCCGTTGAGGTATTTCAACCGTTTTTAATTGATCAGTTTGTATTCTCCATTACTAATTTTCAAAGGAAGTTCTACATTTGCAGACATTCTTTGCCAGACATACTTATTCCACTTTGTCTTGCTTCAGTTGTAGAAAAGTGTTTTTGGTAGAACTTTCTAATATTGATAAAGACATTTTTTTCTTTTACATCTGGTGTTTGAGGGGGGTTCTAACATTTTTGTGGCAGGGTGGTAGGTGTGTCTACAGGTGCATATGCGTGCATGCGTGTGTGTGTGTGTGCACGCACACTCATGAATGCCAGAGGTAAATCTAGAGTGTCAGTCCTTGGGGACCATCCACATTGCTTTTGTGAGACAGTCTCTCAGTGGCCTGGAAATCACTGACTTGCCTAGGCTGGCTGACCAGTGAGCTCCAGGGATTCACCTGTCTCTGTCTCCCCAGTCCTAAGATTACAAATATGTGTCACTATGCCTGGCTTTTTACATGGATAATGGAAATAAACTCATGTCCTCACATTTAAGGAGCAAGCACTTTACACTCTCAGCTATCTCAAGCCCAGTATTCTAAGGGTTATTTTTATGCACTCAGAATACACAGTATTATTCAAGAAATAATTCTTCTTCTCCTTTTATGTTAAGTACACCAGTCCATATGGAGCTAATGTTTGTGTACAGTGGTAGACAGAGACAAAAAAAATTCCTGTTGATTTCTCTTTACCTAAGTTGCCAAGTACCATTTGCAACATATCTGAATAAAAATTAGATGAAAATTCTCCAACTCTGAGTCACGACAGCATGATGAAGATTAAAGAGATTTTCTATCATTCCAAACAGGCTTCTTTTGTCTGTATGG
This sequence comes from Eospalax fontanierii, assembly GCA_035773235.1. Lineage (NCBI taxonomy): Eukaryota > Metazoa > Chordata > Mammalia > Rodentia > Spalacidae > Eospalax > Eospalax fontanierii. Next base: position 7,374,386 of record CM069531.1, read on the forward strand.
TAAATCTCCCACAGATAGCTCTTAGTAGTTGTGGACCTGCATTCTGTTTTTCTCATTCTTCCTTTTCATAATTTAGAATGAATAAAATAATACAGCATTAAGGTTTTATTCATTTAGCGTAATGCTTTTTAACACTGATCCACAATGTCATGTGCATTTACAGTTATTTTGTTACTGGTGGGTGAGGCTATACTCAGTGGCCATGGCACAACTTGTCTATCAAGCAGACATTTGTTTTGTTTGTGAATTTTGGCTATTATGAGAAAAGTTGCAATGAACATTTAAGTACAATGTGGTATTTATAAGGACATATGTTTTCATTTCTCCAAGAGAAATACCTAGGTCCAGAGCTCTGCATATTTAACTTTAAAGAAACCATTAAGTTGTTTACCAGAGTCGCTAAATTTACATCCCAGAAGCAGTGTATCAGTTATTCTAAGAGCTGCCAAAGGTGCTTTTGTCAGGGGATTTGCTTTTATTTCAGCCATACAATGAGAGTGTAACAGTATCTTGTTTTCTTGACTTGCATTTCATTAATAATTAACAATGCTGAGTATATGTTCAGGTGTTTCTCCTCACTTAGGAACTCTTTCATGTAAATTATATATGTTCAGTATATTTTTCCCATAATTTTATATGGTTATTTCTGTCCTTACTGTTTTGTGGTAATTGTTCATATATTCTGAAATCCTTTACAAGATGTACGTTTTAGAAATCTTTCTTCCAACACTGAAGAATGTATCTTGGTTTTCTTAATGGTGTTTTTAGAAAGCAAACATTTTTAAGTTTGATGAGTTCCAATTGATTTATGTTATGTTGGAAGGGTATCCTAAGAAAAAAAATCTTAACACATGATAATATAGATTACTTATATTTTCTTCTACAAATGTATATCTTTTAGCTGATGTGCATGGTTATATTTATTTTTATAGGCAACAGGAGCAATTATCCAAGTTAAGTTTTATTTCCATCTGTATGTCAAGTCATCCAACACTGGCTGGTGAAAACACACTTATGCATCATTGAATTGCTTACGCCCTATCATTAGAGAAGCCCTTGCTCATATTTATGTGGGGATGTTTCCAAACTGACCACTCATCCCATCAATATTTAGTGTCTACATCTATGAAAATAAAACATTGTATTGGAATTGGTTAATGGAAATGCTTCACCTTTTTTTCTCCTTGGAAATTGTTTAGCTATTCAAAGACCTTGCATTTCAATGTGTTTAGGAAGCATCTTGTCAATTTCTACTGAAGCTAAGCTTACTCCATCTTTCCAAGGGCAATTTAAGTGGGAGCTAGCTCTGAGCCATTAATGGGTCCAAAGGCTGAGGGAGAAAAAATATTTCTTTTAGGGGATCTCTCTTAAATACTTTCTCTCTGGAACTGCCATTCACCAGTTCATCTCTTTTCAGGGAGAGTACAACAAACCTTTCTGCACTACATTTTCTGCTTGAACTACATTCAGACACTTTCATGATAGGTTATTACTTATGTACTTGTTTACAATGAGTACTTTGAAATTAACTATGAAAATTCATGAAAGAACCGCCTGAAGCATGAATTTGAGCCAATGAAATGGAGTAAATCTGGGTAATTTATTCATGAAACTTAGCTCTATAGAAACAGAGGAAAGGAGGTATTGCTTAGAGAAGAAAAGCAAAAGACGAGGAAAAAAGATTCTGATATTGCTTTGGAGAGTCACATAAGAGGAAAACACAGGTGTACAGGGAGCAACCAATGGTGAAAGGGTGACCATGAAGTTGAAGTATAGAAGAGAGACCTCAAGGAAGTCACCTGTGTATGGAGGCAGGGAATGGGGCGCGTGCACTGCAGGGACAGGCACAGGCTCCAGTGGGGTGAGGGGCTAGGGGAACTTACACCTCAGGTCTACCGCTGTCTTCTATAAAACACGGTCTAGTATTAAGGAGATGGAGACATGGTGACCTCTGGACCCAGAAACTGGATGTTGCTGATACCCTTTGCAGGGGGCCCTATTCTATTTAAATAGTATTACTCAGCTTAAAGCACTGATTCAGTTATGGTAGCCCCCGTCAAATGTGTCATTGTGTTTATGAGTCTCTCTGGCATCTTTAAAGATACTTGGAAACAGCATCTATTCCAATCTGATTTTGTCACTAGTCTTTAGAAAGCATAAAAATTCTGCATCCGTGCTTCCTTATCAGTGATTAGTTATGGCAGATATTGAGTATTCTTTCCAACTCTACTAGTCTATGATCTACAATTTTGCTTGACCTTAAAAAGCAAGGGAGCAAAATTTGAAGAATTACTTTCATAAAAATTTCATTTATCTTAAGTTGAAATTCAAAGTAGGGTACACATAGATGAAGTTGCAGCAGCTATAAAGGGGATTTCCAGATCCTGGGAGCCAGATGTCACAGGTCATCCAAGGCAGTGTCCACTTCTATTAATGACTCTATAAATAACTGCCTGATCTCTAAAAGAGATCATCCACAATGGGAAGTAAAAATAAGATATTCTTTAAATACATATGCATTCCATCACAAATTACACAGATGTCAACTATTGTTAATACAGGTACTTTGGAAATTCTGAGATAGCTTTCATTAAATGGAAAAGCATGTAAATCTTATGCCCATTAAAACACTGAAATATGGGCTGGCAAGATGGCTGAGCTGTTAAAAGCAATGACTGGACTTGCAGAGGACCAGGGTTCTGTTCCCAGCACCCTTCTATAAGCCCAGTTTCAGATCTGTACCGTCATCTGTAAGTCCAGTTTCGGATCATTCCACACCCTCTTCTGGCCTCCACAGGCATTATACACCTGTGTTCACTTGTACACATGCAAATACCTGTGCACATAAAAAATAAATTTATTTTGTGTATCTTAGCACCAAATCCTTATACACAAGTATGACAGTCACCACTCATCAAAGAAGCTTCCTTTGCAACAGATTGAGTCTAACACACAGTTCCACAACTAGTCACACAAAGAATAAGAGTCTGGGAGATGTCTAACCCTAATGACACACTAACAATAGAACCTCTAATCCTAAGGCTCACAGAACATAGTGGAACAAGTGGTGGAGAGAATACTAATACTCTCAACTCTCATCGCAAAGCTTCCTTATGCAGTAGAGGGTGATGAACACAGAAGCCTACAACTGGCTAAAGTTTAGAAAATAAGAGACTGAAGAGTATGTGTCCCTGGATGGGACTCTATTAAATCACACCCACCCAGGGCTCAGGGACCATTATGGAAGAGGGGTGGAAAGGCTGTTAAGAGACAAGAGTGGTGCACAACCACAAGGAAACAGAGTCTCACAGGCTCCTGGGAACTTTGCTCATATGAACTTACAACAATGGCACCAGCATGCCCAAGACACATGCAAATTCAATCAGTTAAATTCAGTACAGAACTGTAGAGATGAATAAGGAGTCCCCAACCTTAGCCAAGGAACTACTGGCAGCTGATCACTGATAGGTGAGGGAGCGCTGGTCTGCTTTAAGGAAGTGATGCTCATAGGCTGACCAGGCTCCAGTGGATGAGCTCACACTGAGAGACAACTGGGTTCACAAACTCTGCTCCCATTTGGTTAAATTCTATCCTCCTTCAAAACTGTCCCTCTTCTGCTCTCACTTTCTGTACATACAGACAGGGCAAGATGGAGAAGAAGAGAGAGGTAGATTTAATCTAGGTTCTGCATATTAGACAAAAATGTGATATTTGTCTTTCTAAGTCTTGCTTCTTTGCTTAACATCATGCTCTTCAGTTCCACCCGCTTTCTTGTAAATATCATGATTTCATTTTTCTTTACAGCTGAATAAAATTCCACTGTGTGTATATACTACATTTTCTTTACACATTTATTTGCTACTGGACATCTAGGATGTTTCTACTTCTTGGCTACTGTAGAGAAATCAACATGGATGGACAATTATCTCAGTCGTATGCTGACTAGGAACGTCCAGATGCATTCCCAGGAGAGGAACAGCTGAATAGTCTGGTAGTTCTATTTTTGCTTTTATGAGGAGCATCCACACTGGCTGTATAATTTTGCATTTCCACCAATAGTGAAAGAGTTCCCTTCTCCCCACATCCTTGACAGTATTTTCTGTCATTCATTTCTTGATGGTAGGTGTTCTAATTGGGGGGAGTTAGAATCTCAGTGAAGTTGTGGAGTTTGTGTTTGCTTTAAGATTAATCTTGGTCATCAGCTTGCCTGGATTTTGAATCAACTAAGAAGTACAACTAAGTACACGCCTCTGGGCATACCCATGAGGAATTTTCTCGATTAGGTTAACCGAGGTGTGAAACCCATCCTAAAGTGGGTGTCACCTTCCTGTGGTGTCACAGAGACAAGGAAGGATGGGGGAAGGGTTTTCTTTTTGCCTGCTTACCTTCACATTTCACTGGTAAGTTCATCTACTCTGCTGCTGCTGCCATTGCTTGTGCTCTCCTTTGTTGACACTGGAGCCCAGCTTCTTTGGACTTCCAACAAAGACTGAAGACCAGTGATTCTCCCAGAAATCCTCCAGGCCTTCAGTGACAGATTGAAACTGCTGAGGTTCCCAGCTTTGTGGACTGAGAAAAATGCCAGGTTCTGAGTCTTTCCAGTATAAGACAGTCATTGTTGGACTACCCACACTGTATTGCGTAGACCAACCTATTAAATTCCCTTTTAATATGTATTCATTTTATCAGTTTTCTTCCTCTAGAGAAGCCTAATTAGTACAGTCTTGGTTAATTTTTATGTGTGTATTATATGTATATGTGTATGTTCATATGTGTGCAGGTTCATGTGTACATGTATGCATTTGCATGTGGAAGCCACAGGTTAATGATGGATGTCTTCCTCAGTCACTCTCCACTTTATATACTGAGGCAGGATTCTTTACCTGAAGCCTGTTAGCCAGCTTGCTGAGTGGTCTCCAGTCTCCACCTTCCACATACTGACATTACAGGTGGACTGCCACGCCTATCTGGTATTCAAAGCAGTTCTAACTAAGATTTCCCTGCCCATCTGCCTAAAGTTTAGAATCCAGTGTTGACTTATTTAGTCACAAAGCTAATAAGGAAAGTTGGGGCAAACCCCCAGGCAACCTGACTCCCAGAGGCAGTACTCCTAACCACCACAGCAGCTGATTCATCTCAGTCCCTCTGTGATCTCTAATTTCTTCAGTTGAGTGTGTGTGCATATGTGTGTTCAGAGTGAGGATGAAGAACTGAAGCCTGCACTGTCAGCAGAAGTAAATCCACCATGGCAGTCTCACCTCAGTGGGAATAAAAGATGAGCTTATTCTGAAACCAAAAATGTATGATAATGGTCAAGAAACATGAATTTAGGGCCTCAGCAGTTAAGAGCACACATTACTCTTGCAGAGGACCCAGGTTCCATTCTCAGAGCCCACATGGTGGCTAACAACCATCTGTAACTCCAGCTCCAGAGGAAGTGACCGCCTTCTTCTGAGCTCCTAGGGCACTGCATGACATAGATGCACTTACATACATGCAGACAATACACTCATACACATGAAATAAAAATAATAAATAAAATATTTAAAAAGGAAACATGCATTCAGGCTACCTCAGATTCTGTGTTCCAGCGTGGTGACTGGGTCATAATTTCAGTGCAAAGGAAAAGCCATACATCAAAGCACTTTTAAAATGCTGCGTCGCTAGGAGCACCAGATGGGCGGGTGACAGCAAAGCAGAACATCACTGCTATAGCCTCAGATGCTGTGTGACGACAATCTCAGCCTTCGGGTTTGTGGAAGCCTAGTTATCTGTTATATTTCAAAAGTCAAGAGTTTTATTTTGGCCTATTAATCCAGAGGCTAGGAAGTCCAAGATTAGAGAAGTCCCTCTAATGAGGGCCTGGTACAGCTTCAATCTGTGGCAGAAAAACAGGGTAAGCAGGTGCCTACTAAGAGACAAAACACAAAGGGCAGCCTGGCTTTACAGGCAACAACCCCCTTTCAGAGTAACTGATCCTGTTCCACAAAGTCATGCACATAGTCCCATGAAAAAAGCATTAGTCTGTCTGTTGGTGAAGGTTCTACCCCTACGACCTAAATATCTCCTAGCAGACCCTCCCAATTCCACAGTAATCAAATACCAAGATGAGTTTCAAAGCAACAGGTCATGTCCCAACCATAACACCTATTACACTTAGATGTTCCTCTTATCCACTGAACTGTTAGTTTTCTTTTCTTTTAAAATCTTTATTGAAAATCACTATATGCATGTGTATGTATGTGCTCCTAAACACAAGTGTACATAAGAACAGAATATTGAAAATGTCCTCATCCTTCTATGAACTGGCTGTTTTATATGCATACATTATATTTCAAATAGCTACCATTAGCAAGAAAATTCAATTAAAAAGTTATTTTAGCCTACTTATAAAACCTTTTACTATGCAATTTTTCAATATTCATAACAGTTATTAGCTATATAGCATTCCATTGTTCTATCATAATTGTATTTACCATTTGAATGTTAATAAACATAAATTATGCCCAAGTTTCGTCAGAGAATATGCTGGTAAGAATGAAAAGTTTCTAAACTTCCAGGAACAGACTAGATAGGTTAAATACCTATTTAGTTGGATTTTTAACTTACAAAATTGATCAATGACAACACAGTTCAGTGGCCTTGCATCCCAAGTTCAGCCAGTCAATAAATCAGGATTCTGAACATCAGTCAATAGGAAATAGCTTCACCTTAGAGACCATATTTCTAAAGTCAGTCAACACAACAGATGGCCACTGGTGGACAAACTCCTACAGTTTATGATCAACCCTGTCAGTTGATCAGCATCAGAAGACGCTCAATTCCATGGACTCTGCACTTCCTAAAACTCCATAAATACCAGCCTCATACTTGCACACAAGTGTTGTGACTCACAAGGCAAGATTCTACTTTTCTTAAAAAGATAATAGCACTGATGTGTTGTTCAAATATGAAATAGCATTTCTTCTTTCAAATGATTATCAAGGATGATAATTTGCACATATGTGTTGGGCTTCCCCTTTAATTGATTAAAAATAAGTTCTCATAAAAATGATCATAGTTCAAGTGGTATAAAGATATAGAATGTCATGTTCTTTTCTCCAGAGTTATTTTGGTTTACATCGACATCTCCACTCTATAAATCCACCTATGCCAAACACCTTTAACAACATCATATTTTAAAATGTTTGCTAACTTAGCTGGCATAAATGTGTTTATAGTGTTTTAATTAGTACTTACAGGTCACTTTCAAGAGCACAGATTAGCATAATGTATAAAAACATGAAGGAAACACACTGGGAAGAACAAAACACAAGCTGTGCCCACTGTGGGGCCTGTGGCTAATTGGAGGTAAGAAGAAACAATTCATGTTTACAATAATTAGCATACAAACTTTAAGAAATGGTGTTTTCAGTTGACCTCTCTATGAAGCAGATACTGAGATAAGCATTCCATAAAAATTATCAGAGTGCTCTGGACGACTTCGTGGGAGGAAGTAAGGGCAAAGAAGCAAGTCCGCTCAGAGACGCTGAGCTTTGATACTATTCAAACGCTGATCTCAAATAACCAGCGCTTCCCGCATGCTGGCTCTCAGGGCCTAGGCTTTCTGCACCTTCACGTTGCTTATTTCAAGCAGCCTGCCTAGGAAATGGAAAGGACTTGATGAGGGCAAATGGCTGAGGCAATTCCTGAGGGCCAGGCCCTTCCTCAGTCCTGAAGAAGGAATCCGTGTGATACAGCACAGCATCCAGGACAAACACAAACATGAAAAGGCCTAATTTGTGTACACAGAAAGAAGCAACACATCAGCCTGCAGGGTTAATGAAGCTGATCAGGTGGAGTGAAGTATGCTAAAACCAGGCGCAGCACAATGCTATCGCCACAGGCCTGAATGTCAAAGGGAAGGCGGGATGCTAGTGAGCCCCGAAGGCAGGAAGGTGAGGCCAGTTCCCTGGTTTTTCACAGAGGAATCCAGCCTGTGCAGAAACTACGGTTTGAAAGGGAGAAAGACAGATCATAAGTCTCTGTACCATACTCTCCTATCCCCTTGTTTTTGTCCTGGCTCCCACAGGCCAAAATCAGCTGAATCCAAAGGGTAGGGGGTACTTCCTTAGCCTGCTCCAGCTGCTATAGCAAAAACACTACAGACAGTTAGTTTATAAACAACAGAAACTTATTTCTTACAGTTAGGAAGTCCAAAATCAAAAGGCAGATTTGTTAAGGGTCCATTTCCCAGTTAATGAACTGTGGTTTATCTTTGTTTTTTTGTTTTTTGTTTTGTTTTTTGTTTTTTCATGGTGTCTACAAGGAGGTGGTTCTTTCTTTTATAAAGACATTAATATTCATGAGACTGCATGATCTAATTATAGACTGACCAAAGTCTTAATAGTATTATCTTAAGGGTTAGGATTTCAACTTATGGTACGGAGGGCTTGCAAATAGTCACAGCATAACAAAAGCTCCTAGAGGTTACCTGCAGCCTACAGAAAGAGCAGACAAGGATTTGCAGGAACAAAGCAAACAGCCAGGTTTACTTACTCGGGCCTGGCATCTAAGTCTAACTGCAAGTCTAAGTCCTTGTAGTTAAGGGGAGTGGCTGTGCACAGTGGCCAGCAATGTTGGGTTCTGTTGATCCAGCACTAAGGGAAGCTGAAGCATAGCTCAAGTGATGACTATATTGTTTCTTTCCCAGCTTGATTTCAAAGCTACCCGACATAGGAACAAAATGTGAAGAGTCAGATATGGGCATCACTTCACGTGTCTTAGAGTAACCATGCTATATCTAAATATTTTTGGGAGCGGAGAATACTGATGCTGTAGGGACGGTAAGTCAACTGAATTTTCCTTTGTAATCCCATTTTATGTTCCTTGTATAATGAAAGAAAAATACATAGACCAAGGACAGCATTAATCTTACAATGGTCTGTAGTAATGAGAACAGAAGAGAGATGCTTGCAATAAATCTTCAGAAATCTAGGAAATAAGCAGCTCTTGAATTCTGCTTCCTCTAAACCAAATTAAGTCTCTTTCATCTGTTTCTCTATAATGCTTCTTACATGTATTTAACTTCAATTAATAAGTTTTCATAGGTTACTATTTGTCAACTTCTTCTTTCACCTATTAACCCATTCCCTTTATCTCTGAGTTACATTCACCTAGCAAGTGCCTGACTTTTTAAAACAAATGATCAAGCAAACAATACAAGTAACCCTGGATCTATCAGAGGAAAAATAGCACACACCCATGCCAGGTCCCCGCCTTGCCCTGCCCCTATTTGGGTCTATATGTCAAGAATGCTACATTCTGAATATCGCATTTTCCAGATACCCCTGTCAGGTGGCTTCTCTCTGGAGTCAGCTGGTAAAAGGACAGATTTGAGAATGGAAGACAAGACAAGGAATAACTATTCTGTTATTTCCTAATAGAAATAAGGAATAACTATTCTGTCTCTCAGTTCCTTAAATATGAAAATAATAATACAAAGCATACAGGAAGATTGTGTGTAAAGAGTGTACATACTACGCATCACACCATAACTCCCTGACAAATTATTCCCATTACTTATGCATTTTTAAATGTTTTCATAATTACTTCATAATTCTTGAAAATTTCCCCTTCTGACCACATTTTTTAAAAAATTACAGAGAAGCATGCTTTCTATCTACCATTACTAGTCATGAAAATATTTCTATGAACACAAGTAAGAGTTATTGATTGTTCTAATAGTATACAATGTGCCATGCAGATATTAATCAGTAGCTGTAAAATCAGACATTTAGCAAATCCTAACCACCAGCAATCTGAGTGACTTGCTGCTGAATACCATGATGAATATGGCCAGGCACTCCCGCTAGCATAAAATATTCAATAATAAATAGCTGGGCATGGCCGCACACGCCTTTGGTCCCAGTACTCAGGAGCCAGAGGCAGGTGGATCTCTGTGAGATCGAGGTGAACCAGATCTCCATAGCGAGTTTCACTCCAGCTTGAGCTACAGGAAGACTGTGTCTCAAAAAGTCAAAAAATTCTAAAGTAAATAAAATAATTCATTAGATTTTCCTAATATATCAAACTTTAACCTAACAGTGTAATTTTATAGACACATGAATGCATGTATGTTCTTTGTAGTATGTGTATCTGAGCTGTATTGCTATGTGTTCTAACCATTTGACTAAATGTTAATATTTTTCTATTTTGTGCTCTGACATCAATAAGAAGTTTTATGATCCTAAAGAACAGATACTGACAATTTCTTAGGATCAATGTTTCAGTTATATAAATGTCTGCAAGGACAGACAGCACAAAATAGCATAAAGAAATGCCTAGAGTGAAGAAACCAAGCTGTGCATATGTGCAGTGAGGAGATCTGGAACAAAAACAGCAGTCAAATAATTATTACATGATTAGGCTAAAGAGGAAGATTTAAGATATAAAAACTGCACCTGCGTTGTTTTTAAACCATAAATTACCCCTGCCCCTCACATTTTATAGTAATATTTGAAAATGACAGCAGCAATAGAATGAAGATGCTTGTACACAGAAGAAAGCAAACCACAAAGAAGAAAAAAACATCACTTTTTTTTCATTTCTAGCTCTATTGGTACAGGAGCATGTCAGTCCTTAGCACATACATGTAGAACACTATGCACCTATGAGCTATTTTAGAGTACATCATTATCTTAGATGATGATCTGATGAAAAGTGTCTTGGTTACTGAGGAAGAGAATTGCTCATCCCATACATGGTCAAACAATTTCTTTTATATTTCGTTCTTAATTATTTTAAATTCCTAATTACCTCCAATATTCTATATAATTTTCACATTTCAAAAGAATAATTAAGGAAAGTCTCTTATGACTGCCATAATAATTACACTTTACAATATGTTAATTTGAGTTGATGAATGCTTTAAATTAGTTAAAGGTTGGTTTCTTGCCTCTAACTTTGCTTATTATAATGTGCACATGACCCTGTACCAGCCTGACTTTTTTTTAGATCACTTCTACACAGAAAACTCCTCAGTGAGCCTCACTTCATAAAATCCAAGTTTTCTGCCTGGCTCTGGGCACCCAGTCCCCAGGCTTCTGGTGTAACTCACTGCTACCTCCTGCTTCCCTTCAGGTTCCCAGGTTCCATCTGCTGGCGCTCTCTCTCCTTCCCTTTGTGGGAGAGCTCCTGCCTCAGGTCTAGTGGGATTCCCCATCCTCCCCAAGAGCGCAGAGGTAAAAGGCTTCCCTTCCTGACAGCCCATGCTTTTCACCTCTCTGTACTCCAGGGCACAGTATCTCCTACTTGGAGCTGTTGCTCTTCCATCCTTCCTTATGGTATAAGAGCTCTAGAAGAGGGGGACAGCTCAGCGGTCAAGAGCACTGGCTGCTCTTGCAGGGGAACCAGGTTCAATTCCTAGCACTCACATGGTGGCTAACAACTGTCAGCAACTCCAGTTCCAAGGGATCTGATACCCTCTTCTGACCTCTGTGGTCAGTGCATGACATAGGTGTACCTACACACATACAGGCAATGCACTCATATACATAAAATAAAAACAATAAATGAAATATTTTTTAAATAGACCTCTAGAAGAGGTAGAGACTTTTGTTTACCAGTGCTGGTCAGAGTACTAATGTGCACAACAGGGCCTCAATATGTATCTTTGAATGGAGATTTAATGCTAGCTCTATGAGTCACTGCACAAGGCATTCAACCTCAAAAGACCTCACTTGCCTTTCCTATAAAGTGGGAACAATTATAACATCGGCATTGCTTCCTCACAGGGATGTTATAAAGAACACACGAGCTGATACACATGAAAGAATTCCCTTTTCCCAAAACATGCTACATAAATACCTTCATTAAATCTTTATACATTCTTCTGCAACACAGTAAGACTCCACTGAAATACACGGGCTAATTAGAGATGAAAGAACTCATCCATCAGCATTGTAAGAACTCCCTCACCCATCAGCAGTGTCGTTCTGCCCTCTTTAAAGTGTGACATTGACAGCTTGTTAGTTTTCCCTTCTTCACGAGACATTAAGCACACTGATAAGCACACTGAGACTTACTTGGACAACACAGTAGTTGAACACTGAGGATTACACAAACAGTAACATGACTGCTAGTAAAGTTTTGATCTAAGTGCTACATGTACTAAGTGTCTGAAACATTACAAGTACCACAGTAGTTTCCTTTGCCTTTTCAGTGACCCCGGATCGGGTGAAATCTGACATTATAAATATATGTCCTTATATTTACAGATCAGTGTAGTTCTCACCACTCATCAAAGAAGGTTGTTTTTGTAACTGATGGAGACTACTACAAAGGCCCCTGACTGGTCAGACACACAGAACAAGTGACTGTGAGGTGTCCAGCCACAAATGACACATCTACAGTACTATCTCTACACCTAAGACTCAGGGAACATCATGGAAGAAAGGACAGAAAGACTGTAAGAGCCAGAGGGACAAAACACCTGCTGCTACTTAATGCATTCTAGACATGATAGAGAAGCTACACTAATGTAATCCCCACAGTCTGGTAGTCTCATAGATCTGCATAATGACAAAAACAGCTGGCATGCCAAGGTAGATGGGGGACATTTCATGGGGTCCCAACTCAAGATGAAGAGCTAGAGGCAATCAATGGATGCTGAGAGAGGAAGAATCAATTTCTTCCAGGTATTAGGTCTCTGAGAAGCTATCTAATCCCAGTGGGCAGCCCTAAACACAAGTACACACAAGTGCCAGTAAACGGACTCAGTGCATTATGCATATACTATGTATATTTATAAATGTATTATGTATATGTAACACTAATAATCAAGGAAAAGGATAAGAAATTGAGAGGGAACGGGGTGTGGGAGGAGTTGGAGCGGAACTGAGAAAGATAAAAATAATGCAAATACAATACTCATGTATAAAACTTTCAAAAATAAAATCAAACATATGCACATATAAAGGAGAACAATTTTTAGCTTTAACTACTCTTTTCTAAAAAGTATGTTCTTATCTTACCTTTAGTACAATACTCAACATTTTCACAAAAGAGTCCTATCTGCATGGAAAAATGCCTATTGTATTCAGGAGTAAAAAGTTATATTCAAAGAAAAGACAAATTGATTAATATATTAAATAGGCCTCTAGAGATAGGACTTCAGATGTCATATTTCTTGTCAAGCATTATTACAGGGTTTCTACTGATACTTATAAAAGGATTGTCAGATGGTTCATCCAGCTGACAGGTACAATAGAAGAAGCAGAAAGAGCAGCCTACTGCTGCATGGTCAGATGAAGGACAGCTGTGTGCCACCTGGGACCTGGCAATCATTTAGGAGAGCTTAAAGTCTTGTTTTCCTATCTGGTAACTACTTAGAAATAAAAACAGAAATTCTGATGAACTGAGTGCCAGAGATTGCACCAAATGATGAATGTTAATCCTAACAATAATTTGGTAAAACACTTTTCCTTTCTTTTTACTTTGTTTTGTGTTTTGAAATAGAATCTCATGTAGTCCTGACTACTTTGAACTCACTATGTAGCTGAGGCTGGCTTTGAACCTTGATGTCCGTGCCTCCGCTTCCCAAGCATGAGCTACTGTCTCTGATTTGATTTTCTTGTTTGCATTTTATAAGTAAGAAAACAGAAGCTTTGAGATTAAACATCACAGGAGTCTTCAAACAAATAATATAGTACTCAAATGCCATAACTTCCATCTCTGTCCACTACACTGAATACTGATTAACACTTTACAGACCCTTTACCCTGATGAGATGACAGACGACTGTCTCACCAGATAGATCACAAGTAGGAAGTCTATATTTTAATTCTTACAAGTCCTGGCCCAGAAATTAAGGTACAGAACCAATTCTGAGCTTAGCCACCAAAAGATTTAAAGTTTTTCCCTACTCTTGTCACTTCCCTAGACCAATGTCAGTTCTTACTGCATTTTAAATTCCTATCCTTATATTTACAGACAAGTATTCCTCTCACCACTCATCAAAGAAGCTTGTTTTTTTGCAACAGATGGAGACTATTACAAGGTGCCACAGCTGGTCAAATACAGAGAATAAGGGATGGTGAGGTGCCTAGCCCTAACGGACACTTTTACAAAGCGACCTCTACAACAAAGGTTCAGGAAGTATGTCCAAAGAGGGGATGGAAGGAATGTGAAGTCCAGGGGACAAGACACTTGCTGCTAGTTATTGTATTCTAGACAGGATGGGGAAGCCGCGCCAGCGAAATCTGCACAGCGTGGTAGCCTGAGAAGATCTGCATAATGACAAATCAATTGACATGCCGAGATGGATAGAGAAAATGTCATGGAATTCCACATCAAGAAGAAAAGCTACAGGTAATCAATGGATGCTGAGGGAGGGTACATTAGTTTTCTCCAGGGACTAGCTCCATGTGAGGTTATCTAATTTCAAACAGCCCTAAGCACAAGTACCACTTAATGTGTGTGTGCTTATAAATGTATGTATGTATGTATATACAATATACACAATCAAACAATAATAATCAAAAAAAGGATAAGAAATTGAGAAAGAGGGGGGCCATGGGAGACGTGGAGGGATGGAGATAATACAAATGCAGCACTCATGTATGAAAGACTCAAAAATTTAAAAAGTCAAGACTTTAAAAAAGATTTAGAGGTTCTAACTTCAGAAGTCCTTAGTAGCCAAGCTTCCACCTAGAGCTTGAGAACACAGCTCTTCCTGGAACTCCAGTTCTGTGAATTAGGTCCCTGTCATCATTTCCTGCTCTTGTATATAAATATCTTCCCCAAGATCCCAGTGTTGATCACATCCAGGGCCTTCTGGCTGCCCTTCAACATGAGAGTTATAGTGCGCTCTTTCTTTTAATATTATTCTCTCTAAATGTGTCACTCTCTTCTTCTAGATGTCTCTCTGCATACTTACCTGGATTTTGGACAACTGAAACGTCTTTTCTTGGGCCTGCCTAAGTCATAACACTACTGATGGCTCCAAATTAAAGAGGGAAAGCCTTAGTCATACCAAAATGGTGAGAAGTACTTGTCTTATTGTTTTAATGTACTTAACTAGTTTAATACACATGGCAAAAAATAATCTCCGTAATTATAAACTTTAGTTATTGATGATTTAAAAGACGAATTAATGTGCCTTTATTGTCAGTCTCAAAAATATTTTATTAAGCAGTGTCTTCTAAGCAGACAGATTGAAATTTATTGTTTTGTTTTGTTTCATTAAAATATTTCAAACATCAAATAACCTCTCAATAATTCCAATGATTCCTAATACAGAAAGTATTTCCTAGTCCATAAATTTTCAGTTATGATATTTGGAGAGAATTCTGATAAAGAACCAAAGGGATTAACGGAAGACTTGAGATACGATTTCCTTTATGCTCAGTGTTCAATGCAAAGTGCTGTTGTGATGATGCAGGACATGATTTAAAGATAAAATAATATCCAAGGGGATGAATATGTCAGCTCCGGAAAGATGGGTTGGGTATTCAAATGTTTTATACATTTCTTGACTCCCCTCTGAAATTTATTCAGCTTGGAGAAGAATAAAAATGCATAATGAGTCAGCCATCTTGGAAAACAATTCTATCTCTCTCATTGGAAATTTCTTGGTTATTTTAAACTTAGCAAGATACTGTAAAAATTGAGAAATGAGCACTGAATGAAAAATATCTAGTCTAAAATTAATCTGTGACATATGTGAGCTGTCTTATTTCTCAAACCTTGCCTTTCTACAACAGAACTCCGGCTTGCCCTGTCTCTCATAAAAACAGTTAAGGTGACAGTGACAGGACTAATGGCTCGAATTACTTTTCGGGCAGCATTTGGGAAGAGCTGATTAAAAAGCCACTAGTTATAGATTTATATCACCAGAAATGTGTCTCTCCTACTACACAACCAAAAATTAACAGTGTTAAAAGTCTGATAAAGGCAAGTAATAGGTGCATCTGTTTTAATATTCTGGTGACTAAAATGTAAAATAAACTACATTACTATCATCTCAGAAATCGCAATGATGTAATTTTTTAGTCAGCTATTGAGAAATGTACAGAAATCATGAGCAGCCTCTCTCTCAAAAAAAGTGAGTACAATTTTTGTCATTGGAAATTAATAAAAGATACTGAGACCTGTAAGGATGGACCAGCATCAGTAGTTCACAGATTAACTATTTTGTTAAACTCTCTTAGCTTCTGTACTTTAAAAAAAAATTTATGTGTATGAGGATACTGCCTGCATGTATATGAGTACGCCTGTGTCATGCAGTGCCCTCAGAGGTCAGCAGAATAGGGCTTTGGATCTCCCTGTAACTGGAGTTACAGAGAGTTGTTCGCCATCATGTGGGTGCTGGGAACTGATCCTGGGTCCACTGCAAGAGCAGCCAGTGCTCTTAAGAGATGAACCATCTCTCCAGCCCCAAGCTTCTGCACTCTTTACATCTATACTCTGCACACACGCGCGCACACACACACACACACACACACACACAAGCACCTTGCTATTTCATCTTTTAAGAAATTATGCAACAAATAGTTTAAAATTGCCAAACTTTAAACAATTATATTTATTTATCAACAGGTAACAAAAACTCCTGAATTAAGACTAGTCCCCTGTTTTCATTTATAAATATAATAACAAAGACACAGAGTGCATAACTTTGCCTGAGATAACACATTTTGATAGAAGCACATTGGAATATAAACTAACAAATGGCCAAAATTTTTCCAAAGTGTAAAGTGACTTCAGCAAGCTGTTTTCCAGTGCTTCCTAACTGTGTGGTCACAGCCCTCCCTGCCCCAATTCCTGAGCACACAGCCTTGCTACCAATCCAGCAAGGCCTTCTGTCTGGACTTCGGCTTTGAATGACTAGCCCACGCCACTCCTGTCCCTGGCCAGACGGTCTACACTCCCCACACTGTGTTGTTGCTGGCTTGGTGCCTGCTGAATCAGCGCCTTCCAGAGTTCCTGTCACAAAATAGATGTATCCTAAATTTTCATTCAATGAGTGAATAACTGAATGTCCTATGGTGTAGGAGAGATGGGAAGAGTGAAATCAAATGCAAACCTGACCTTTGGAAACTCTGGCTAATTTTCCCGATCTCTGTGAAGTACTGGCCTGCGTAACTCTCTATGCCTTGTGCATTCTTGTCTTGTTTTTCAGTCTCTGTCTCACTGAAGCATAGGAGGACAGTCAGCTATCAGAATGAATTTTACAATATGGACACAATCTGGCCTAAAGACTTTTACTTAACCTTGCAACCAAAAAGGTTATTCCTTACAATGTCAACAAGCCCAGTGAGCCATGTGCTTCTCTTGTGACCTCAGTATATGACATAATCCCTCAGGACCCCACTTTCCCCTTCACTCAAGATAGTGAATGAATGTGTATGTGCTTGTTCAGTATATCAAAGTGCTGAAAACAATGTATTCTCATTGAAAGCAATGAGAATAACTGAGAAGTCTGCTTGATACTGTGTGTGTGTGAGATATTTTAGACTGAAGGAGCAAAGGCCTAGAGTCACTGCTAACAGTGGATCCTGGCTTTGACTTCCCAATTGATACTGGAAACACTGCTTCAATAAAAGTATGAGAGAAGTCTGTCTCAAGAGTACAGTTCCATGAGACGTCTGAAGGAACAGACAGTTCTCAGTGTCTGGGTCCACCCTAGGCCTTCAAAATGAACTTTAAGAGTCAGGCTGGTTTCTATGCAAGTGTAAGTATAATGTGGGTTAGCAACACTACACTCAGCTGTGCTAAACGAATAAGAGAAGGTAGGAACA
Organism: Eospalax fontanierii; assembly: GCA_035773235.1. Lineage (NCBI taxonomy): Eukaryota > Metazoa > Chordata > Mammalia > Rodentia > Spalacidae > Eospalax > Eospalax fontanierii. The sequence continues at coordinate 7,392,166 of CM069531.1, forward strand.
TCTATATTTCATCAGAAACAGCATCAATTGGTGGATTTTTAGACAGGTAGAATGAGCTTGTGTTGGAGAAAATCTTGAAAAATGTTCCTACAAGGCAAGGTCACCTGAGGGAAATTTGGCAATGAGATAAAATAAGAACTGAGACAAAGAGGCGGGCACGAACCATGTCTCACAGGTCTGCTTCTCTGGCTCTGCCACTCAGCTTGAGGCAGACATCTGATATCTATTTATTAGATCCAACACGAGAGTCAGGGAAGAAGCAAACACAGGGAAAAGATGGTATGTCAAAAGATGCGAGCATTCTCTTTGTCTCTCTGTCTCTGCGATGTCTCTCTACTATGTCCAGGAAACCGATCAGTATATGTACTTAACATTTTTACATCTGCGCTCTCTGAGGTGTATAACTTTGTTTAAACAAAGATAATGACCAATTCCAAACAGTTCCTTAATAGAGAGGAATCACAAGTCAGAGTTACCATATAGTCTAGTAAAGCCCAAGCATTTTTACATTGTGATATATAACACCAACTGGCAATATCTGTATAGGACATTAAGACTAAAAACAAGACTGAAAACTGAAGACCAGATGCCTTAGTCCCGAAGTGCAGATGGCCCAGCTGTGCCAAGGGCAAAAATCAATCGTTCCCAGAATGCAGCTTAAGATGCTTTGGTTTAGTAACCAGTGGAGGGGAACTAAAAATCTATGAGACAGAACTTTATAACTACAAGAATAAAAATAAATTCCAAAATGGAAAAGAAATGACTTTGCACTTGCCTCCTGTTGTGAATTGGTAAAGATCCCAAGTATGTGAACAAAGCTGAAGTGGCTTCACCAGATATCAAGGATTTCAAACTCTCACCAGGCAATTCCTTTTCCCTGTGATATGAACATACTGTCTCTAAAGCCTAATAACCCACTTTCTGGTCCTTATAGTTTTATTCAAGCATCATTTGTGCTCATAGCACATTAAATTTTTTATTAGATGAAATTTCAAACATATTCTACACTAGATAGAACACTGTAAGTACTTCAATCATCCAACATTAAAAACTACTAAAGTTTGTGCTGGGGTGGGGCTCAGTGGATGAAACCCAAGTATAAGGACTGGAGTTTGTATCGCTGGTGTCTACTTAAATCCCAGGTGGGCAAGGTGGCCAACCTGTAATTCTAAGATGCAGAAGGCAGAGACGGGATTCCAAGGCAAGTTAGTCATCTAAATCAGCTGTATGGGGAGAACTCTGGGTTCAGCCGCAAGACCCTGACTCAATGACCATAACAGAAAGCCACTGAAGAAGACTCTCGACATCAACATGGGCTTTCACACCCATGCATGCACACCACAGACAGGCACACATCCATGTGTAAACATGAATATACGAGCACACCACACATGCATAGACACACATTTAATATGATATGCAATAAACTCTCCAGAGCTCCAAAGGAAAAATGAGAAATCAGGTACTGCCAAAGGTAAGCAAGCATCTCTGAAATGAATTAAGAAGTTCCCTTCTCCTAGATTTCTTGCAGAAGACGTGGAGACGGTACAAAATGGAGATTGCTGAATAATGAAAGAGAGGCTGAAACATGCAAAGATAACAAGATAAGCATAGGCACCAAGTCCTGTGTAATGTTGTTGAATCAGGCTAGTCACATTGTCTAATCTTACACTGAGGATGACAGAGTGAGATCTGGAGTCTGCTGACCTTCCTGGAGGATACAGGTCTCTGTTTTTCTACCGATCACAGTGCACTTCCGAGGGATCGCAGTTACAGCACCATGATGGCAGCAACACAGGCCATCTACACCAGTGTTCCAGACCAGAATTTAGAGATGAATCTGAATACAGCTCTCTCAACCCTATTGAGAGGTTCCCATACAAAGGAAACAATGACCACACAAGAATGGTTCCTTGCCATTCTACAGTAAATTCCCTGTCCTTCTGTTAACAAGATCACTACGTTTTTTGTTTGTTTACTTTGTTTGTTTTTTAAACTTCTAAACCATCCAAGTTTAATACTTTAGTTTCTATGTAGGAGATCCAGGCACAAAAAAAGTAAGCACTTCATATAAGCTAGTAAGACAGGCCACAACTTGAGATGAGAGAAGACTGAAGAAACAGCAAAGTTAAATGCAAACATGACTACTTATACTTTTAAACTTTCCATTCCAATACAGAGCATTAATCAACACTACTCGCTATATTTTATTCAATGTTTCCAACTAAATGTGATTTTAACTTGCTACAAACTATATTTTAAAACTACTTGTAGGAACTGGTGAGGTGACTAAGCAGGTAAAGGCACTTGATGACATGTCTGACAACCTGAGTTCAGTCTCCAGGATCCACATGGTGGAAGGAAAGAAGTGACTCTTGCAAAGTTGACTTCCACATTTATACCACAGCACACAAGACTCCCCCATGAATAAATAACAAGCATAGTAGAAATGTTCAACAAAACCCGGTTATGGAGGCTGAGGATATAGCTCAGTAGAGTGCTTGTGGAGCATTCAAGGGATCCTGAATTTGACTCTCAGTACTATGTAAAACCAGGTGTAGTAATAGATACCTATAATCCCAGCACTTGAAGGTGGATGAAAGAATATCAGAAGTTCAAGATCATTCTCGCCTACAAAGCAAGTTCAAGGTCAGTATGGGTTTCAGAAGACCCTAGCTCAAAAAGTCCCAAAACAAAACAAGAAACCTCTGCAAAAATAAATAAATAAATAAATAAAAGCAAGGAGGGGGGGAAGAGAGAGAGAGAGAATATCAATCAGCTCATTGAAACTTCAGCCAGATACCCTTCACTGCAATTTAGATCTTGGAAGCAACTCCTCATAACAAAAAAATTATTTAGCAGGTCCTTTCCTGCACCACCACACGCAGCTAAAGATGCTGTCCTTAAGGATGAACCAGTCAAGCTCTGTGACAGGTTATCTAATCCCAAATGGTCAGCCCTAAACACGTGTACATGCAAGTACCATGAAATGGACTCAGTAGATCAGACAGACAGATCTTTATATGTGTTTGTAATAACAATAACACACACACACAAATGTATGTGTGTTTGTATTTGTAAAAGAATCAAGGACAAGACCGTGAAATTGAGAGGGCGCAATGGGGACACAGGAAGAGTGGAGCGGAGAGGGAGTGGGAAGCACGTAAATGTGGCACTCACCGGATTCTCACAAATTATGAACAATGTCCATGCAGCATTGTTAGAACTACAGTTCAGCCTCATGTAGACAAAATGGGCTTCTCTGGGTTGACCTGTGCACCTAACCACCATTTATAAGGAGGTGGCAAGAAATAAACATTGATTATATGAATTCAAATGTTTGCAGCTGAAGTGAACTCATTTTTAATACTTCCAAAGCGGTTCCTAGTGACTATAATGAGTTACCCTGGAACTTAAATTAATGTTGCCATCTGAGAAAGAAATCTTTTCAAAGGAACCACAAGTGACAAAATTAGTTCTCAGTGGAAATAACCCATCACAAAAAAATATATATACCTGTGTCTATTTGGGGACTTCCAAATCCAAGCCAAATAACCAGTTTTCAAAGCCAGGAAAATGTCAGAATACAAAAGAAAGCTCTAGGTACGTCATGTGTATTATGTAGCTTGCCTTCAGAGAGAGAGCGAGAGAGAGGAATATTTAATAAGACAGTGGCCTTTGGGAAGTCTAGAGAAAGGGCCACCATAAATCAAGGACCTAGCAGTTTTGTACAACAGCATAAAGGGCAAAGAAGTAAAAGACATGCTGCATCTGGAGGGCATGTGAACCTGCTCACTAAGATACCTGACTCCAAATATTCATGTGCTGTTCTCCCTCCGGAATACTTACTATATGCGTAGTCACGTGCTAGGCCTTGGAGCTATTCCAGCAGTTCCACATTCTAGGTAGGATAATGGAAAAGTAACAAAAGACAGATAAACCAAATGATAAAGGCAGGCACTGAATAAAATTTAGAAAAGGGGAACAGCAAGGAGGAAAGACAAGCACCATTTCAAATACGTTGTTCAGAAAGATGTGACAAAGGAAGTGACTGCAAATTGCTGAATCTGTAAAGAATTGTTGTTGGCCTAGGAGTGTGACAAAAGTAGGTTTTTCTCCAAGATCTATGACCTCTCCGGCCATGTATATTTGGCTATATTTACAGTACCATTGAGAGAAACAATGTGGATCTTAAAGCAGAGAGAATGGAGAGAGGGAGGAGAAGGAGAGAGACAAACACAGAGAAGAAGGAAGGGAGGGAAGGGGGACAGGAGAGGGGAGGACCCAGAGGGAAGGTGGGCAGGGAGGGAAGGACCCGTGGACATGTTCCTGGTGCAACTGAGAAGCACCAAGCACATCACTGTATCTGGACCCAATATATGACAGGAAAAGTAACTGAGACTGATTTGCTTGAGGTTTGTGGCTGTCCTAAGGAATGTACTTTTACTCTAAGGGAGATGGACAGTGCAGTTGAGAACACAGCATTTGTATGATATGATTCACATTTTAGTAATTCTACCTGCTCTACCAACATTAGACTGGGGAAGAGGCTGTGTAAACGTTTAAGAGAGTTAGGGATCTGCAATGTTCCAGGTACAAAATAATGTTTACAGGAGCAGCCAGGTGCCCTGGGAGAGGGGACTAGATGACAGCAGGGACAGACAGGATTTTCTGAAGAACTCTTCCACTGAAGAGAAGGTTAGAAGTCAAAGGCGACTTAAAAATTTTTGGCCTGATCCACTAGCAAGGCAGAAATGCATTTAACTGAGGTGATGCATTTGGGAACAGTGTTACTGACGAGACTGGCATCATAGATCCTTCTGTGGCCAAGGCAAACAAACCTTTAAGAATCTTTCTCTCTTTGTGCATGGATCACACCAGGAAAGCTTTCCATTGTTAGTACAATCTCCCCAGTGCCATTAAAGCAAGCGCCGAGGGCAGCAAATACATCCATCTCAATCACGAGAAAGACTTACTGTCTATCAAGATTTAATAAACTGGGAAATTTCTCCCTTAGTCATAAAACAATGAGCCCAAATATGCTCTCACTGTAAACAAGAAGGAAAGTGGAGAGATATATTACAATCTGCTTTCAGACATAGAAAAGGGCAGCAAACTGTGACCCTACAGAAAGAAAAGCACAGAAGGCTTTCTGCCGGGAGCGACACTCTACACGCAGTGGCTGACAAAGAGATCCTGAGCAGAGCACAGGGGCCTTGGGGAGCTGGGGCACAAAGGTCCAATTTCAGGCTAGCTGAGAAGGCTGATGTCACGGAACAGGGTGACAAAGAAAAGGAAGCAATGCAGAATGGCTCCAAAAATGTGTGCTGTAAATTCTTAGACTCCACTAAATTCTGAGATATATGTATGTGGGGTAGAACTTCATAACCCAAGCCCAGAATAACCAGGATGCTGTAAGCTAAGAGTTCCAAGTGCTTCTATGGTACTGAAAACATATGAGTTCTAAAATGAGAGTGGAGAGTTGTCATTGACCACTTGGAGCAGGGAGGACAGCCCTAGTTCTGTTCAGGCAGCAGGTCAACATCAGACTTAAGAAGACAGAAGCATCAAGATGATCTGTAGGTAACTTGTGCAAGAACTAGAAAAGAGGTAAGGAAGAGGGAAGGAAACCCAGCCACCCAACCAAGTAACATTCACAACGCTCTGCTTCAGATCAAAAACTACAAGGAAGAGAAACTGCAGAATGACTGTTATCCAGGAAAAAGGTCGGTCAATAAATAGAAGACCCCTCCTCTGAATTACCAGAAAGGCTAGAATAAGCAGACAGTGACACAAAAGCAGATCTGCTATCCCCTAAGACTTAAAGAGCATCTACAAGCAGCCTAGTATCCTCATTTGAACCAGAGCTGAGAAAACTGTGTGAATGCCTTTGTCCATTTTCCAAAGGGTGGTAAGGCAACGGCTCCATATCAGACAATTAAGAAAGTTAGTTCATTGTATACATTGGATGCCTTGGGTATTTCCTATTAACTCTTTGCCCTTTAATTCTAAGACTGCCTTAGAACAAGCTCTTAAAAAATAAAAGGTTATAGCAAAAAAGCTAATAGTGGATAACATTAAATATTCTTAAATACTCAAAACAAAATATGGCATAAGAGAAAGGCAAAAAGGAGGAAGAACAGATGGGACAAATAAAAAACAGAAAGATGGTAAACCAAACACTCAAATATTCCAATAAGATAGAATATTCCAATAAACAGAAGTTTAAAGACATCGATTACAATGTAGAGAATATTAAATTTTACCAAATAGCAAGACCCAACTACATGAGATTTGTTTTAAAATAGAAAAACATAGGTAAATTTCAGGGAAAATGATGGGAAAGATAACCAAACTTTAATCAGGAAAGTATAGTACTTCTAATATTAATATGATATTGTCAAACCAAGGACACTTCTTAACAAGAAAAACAATCATAACAAGAAGAAAGAACATGGCTAAAGTGTTAGCTGATCAAAGAAGGGCTATTAGTAATTATCAGTGTGCATGTACCTAATAACAGACTTCAAAATACAGAAAGCAAAACAAGCAGACCTGAAAGGAGAAATAATTCCACAATTATAACCAGAAAATCCAATACTTCCCTCAGTTGCTGAAAGAATAATCAGACAAAAAAATACAAAAGTAAAGAACCAAGACCAACAATATCAGCAACTATGCCAAACTGGCATTCATAAAATATATACCCTATGGAAACAATATACAAGCTTTTCAAGTGTTCCTGAAATATACCACAGGCCATTGAAAAGGATTCATTGAAAAGGATTATAACAATTATAACTTACTATGTGACCACAATAAGTAAAAAGAAAATGTAGAAAAGAAAATTGTATGAAAATCCTTAAATAAATGCAGGGTAGAAAAACATTTTTATTGAATAAAAATGAAAATAAAACATTTCACATTAGGCTTGTAGAAGATTAAACTCAAGGTAGGCTTTAAATGTACAGATTAAAAACAGAAATAACTAAAATAGAAAGTCAATAAACAACAGAAAAATAAATGGATATAAAATCACATTCTTTGCAAACATCAATAAAATTGCTAAACTTTTACTAAAGTGACAACAAAATTGAGTGATACTACAAATTGTTAGCAAGTATTTGAAGGAACTGAAACTCTAGACACTGCTGTAAGAAGGCAAGCGCTTTGGAAAACACATAACAATTATATACGTAAAGCAATGACTCAATAGCTTCACACCACCCATGTGTGTTAGCTACCAATTCAAACCCTCTCACTGCAGAGGTTTCCAAGGAAGGGTGGGGCAGCTGTCCTAGGTCCAACGCCCACTTTCCACTGATGGTCCTGTGATGATACAGATGAATCTTGTTAATATTTATGTTGGCAGGTGACACAATGTAAGGCTTTGTATGAGAAGGTTCTGGAAAGACAATACAAGAAAATAGGTTTCCATTCCTGGTTCTTACATGTTCTTCACATAAGTATCTCACAAGACACACAGGGTTTTGTCCCTTTTCTGGTTTGTTTCTATGGCACCCAGTGGCCAAAAGCATTCAACACCTTCCTCAGACGCTTTCCCTGGCACTCCCTGGGTAGTTCTGTAGTACACTCACACTGGCAGGGAAGCTCATTGTGAACAGTTTCTTGGAACCACAGGTTGGGCTCCACAAGTACCACCTAATAAGCAGGTTATGCTCAGCATTTCCTGGCCAAAGAGAAAAGTCACTTGAAGAACACTTTGACTCAACCGGCTTCTTTCCACACCTCCTGAGGCTGCTTCAAGGCAGCCTCTGCTCTCAGTTCACCCTGGGCTCCTCTAGGATGCCTCCTTATGGAGCACCACTGGTTAAGATTTCCTTTACAGCCCAGACAGTTTTCTCCTGTGTGTCCAGCTAAGTGCCTCCCTTTGGGCAGCTTCCTGGCTCTCCTTAGGAAATCTCTGCCATGAATTATCAAGTGGAATACCTCCCTGAGAACACTCCTCACCCCTGCTTTATCCTAAGAATCCTGAAGGCAGATGTCCAGAAGAGGCCTGTGGGAAAGATACTTCATTCTCCACCATATAGTGAATCCTCTATATGCCCTCCCAAGTGAGCCCTGAGTTTAATCAAGGTGGGGACTGTGTCCTCCTTGGGTCTTTTCTAAGTCTCAAGGATCATGGCTTCTCCCTGATCTAACAATCCTGTATTCTTTAGAATTTCCTTTATCTCTCAATAACCGTTCTTCATTGTTCCAATCCTCAAACAACAAGATCCTTAATACCCTCCATTTAATTATTTTAGTAACACTTTAAATTAAGCCTTCTATACTCAAATTGCTCTGTTGTTGCCAGCTCTTGATTGGGCCCCGAGTAACAACCAAAGAGAAATGAAGGCTTCTATCACAAAAGATTTGTATGTAAATATTCAAAAGAGCATTCTCAGTAACTAACAACTGGAAATGACACAGATGTTCAACAAGAATAAGTAAATGAATAAATTGTAGTGAAATGTTATCAACAGTATGACAAATGGACTACCAATTCATGAAAGACCATGAATGAGTCTCACACGTTTGAGCAAAACAGTCTTGCCACACTACGTCATTTCATTCACATGAGATTGATCGGAAGCATATCAGAGCTTGCCTGCAGTTGCTGGCAGTTCATAAACATGATCGGAAGTTGGTTTAATGTGGATCATGAACACCTATATATTGTGGATGATGTTTCACTGTTCTGTATCTTTCTTAAAATTTGACAAGCTATACATTTTTAAATGAGTCCATTTTATAACTTAAAAATTATGCCTTGGGTCAGATGTGGTGGCCCACACCTTTAATCCCTACAATTTGGAGACAGAGGCAGGTGGATCTCTGGGATCTATATACTGGGTTCCAGACCAGCCGGGGTCATACCACTCATCTTTTTGCAAAAGATGGAGACTAATGCAGATTTCCACAAATGATCACACACAGAGAATATATGTCTGAAAGATACTGATCCCTACGTGAAATATATCTGCAGTGAAACCTCTACACCTAAGGTTAATGGAATATAGCGGGACAGGGGTGGAGAGAAGACTGGTGCATCCCTCAGCTCTCACCAATGAAACTTCTTTTTACAACAGAGGGTGAAGCACACAGAAGGCTACAACTGCTGAAGCCTTAGAGAACAAGAGACCGCAGAGTGTGTGTCCTTGGATAGGGCTCCTATATTACATTCATCCACCCACAGCTCAAGGACCATTGTGGAACAAGGGGAGTAAAGAATTTAAAAGCTAAGGTTGACCCAGGAACATAGTGAAGCGGAGGCTTTCAGGGCACTGGAAGCTTGTTCATGTTAACTTGAGAGAATGGTTGCATTGGGCACAAAAGCCCATGCCAACTCAATCAGACAAGGTACAGAGTGGAGGGAAGGAAATGGACAGTTGGCTGACTCCGGCCTGGGAGCTGTCTGGAGACTGACTGTTGCTGGTAAGGGAGAGTAGACCTTCCTTAAGATCTCCAGATAGGCCAACTAGACCCCAGTGGATGAACACTGAAGGACATCTGGGTACAAATGCTTGACCCGATGGGGCTTAGCATGTATGGCAGAATACATGAGGTCTGGTGAGGGATGTGGGGTTATAGATGGGGAAGGGGAGTCTAAATTTGATTAAGAACTGTTGTATGAAATGTAAAAAACTCAATAAAAATATTTTTATAAAAAGTTATGTCGCATAGTACAGTTAAAAACTAGTATATTCATTAAATTAATACCATTCATTTAACTTTTGATGACTTTGTCCTGCTAAGCTTTCTCAACTCTTACTGAGTCTCCAGACACAAGTTAAAGACTTGATGCTGAATTATAATATTCTAACAAGCTGTCACCTTTTACAGCGTCCCATGATGCCATCTGATTCTAAGTCCTCTATACACTGAACAGTTACATGAAGGCAAGAGTGGCAATAAAGACAGTGGTTGTACTTGTCACTCATGGTTTAACAACTAAAACATGAATAGAAAGCTACTGATATTGTTAAAAGATACTAAGAAAGATTCAGAGAAATGGATTGAAAACTTAGATTGGAAGAATACAAGTACATCTCTTCAATGAATGAATATTCCTCAAAAACTCATTTATAATTGTTTATACTAGCTAGCTCACTTTTAAGTTGCCAAAGTTGTTATGTTGGATATTGAAATACTACACAAAGAAGGAAAATCTTCTGCAGTACTAATTAAAAACATTGTGTCATGTCAGAGAATCTCAGAATACATAAGTATGTTAAGACAAGACCAGACAGATGAGGATAAGACTTGCTACTGTAGGTGCAAATGTCCACAGCTGGGACTGTGGAGGCTTGCAGTTACATGCTCTATGTCAGCCTCCAGCCCTCTGAAACAACAGACTCCACCCACAGAGATGCTTTAGAAATCATTTGCACTTTAAAATTCCTCCATAATTCTGTAGTCAAAACAGCTGACAGAGCTGCCTCTACTAAGAGAAGTTACAAGAATCTCAAATTAGTTTTTGTTTTGTTTCAGTTTTTTTTTTTAATTTAAAATCTAACACAAAATGAGTTGTCAGCCAAGTAAACAGCAATGATTGTGCCCATTTTCCTGGAAAGCTTCAGTCTGTCTAAGAAAACACAATAGTCTCTAAGAGTTCAGCTCGGAGAACGGTTTCTTGGTAATGCTAGACTTATTATCCAAGCTGTGTCACACACTCACAAGTGTACAGCTTGATTTCTCTTCAGACAAGTATTTGTGTTTAGACTGCCTGGTTAAATTACAGGCTAGCTGAAAGCAGAGAAAATATTTTCTTTCTCAATTTTGTTATCCCCTCCAGCACTCAGGATGTCATTAGTAGCCAATAAATGCTTTCATTCTGCTGACTGGTTTTGTTGTCTTACCCACAAGGTCTAAGTCCACATTTTAGAAAGCAATTTATAAGCACCAGATGTCAGGCACTTTAGATGTACCAAGTATTATGATTATATATTGAAGGCATGTGGATAAGAAATGCTTGAGATAAATGCAGTTAGTTTCTCTTGAGGTCAAATAGATAGTGAAAACCAGGAGAGTATGGGGAAGACACTCAAGGACCCAAAATGTCACCAAAAATCCACCCAATCGCACCTTATATGATAGCTTTGTTACCAGAATTGTCTATAATTGTCTTATTCCCACTTATGTCACGTCCTCCAAACAAACAAGTAATGTTTAATCTCACCAACCTAACATATGCAGCGATAGGCCAGTTTTAGAATAATTAAATTTAACAAAAAGAAATTTCAGCTTACAGTTATATTTCTAAAAATTGGAGGAAAAATATGTTTGGGTACAAAATTTCTTATTTGCAAATGTAAGAAAAGTGCAGATGAGAGAGAGAGAGAGAGAGAGAGAGAGAGAGAGCGAGAGATCCAAGGAAAGAAAAGGCAGTTTCTTCTATAGAAATTAAGAGAATCCCCAGGGTGAAAAGGGTGAAAGAACCAGAATGAATCTTTCAAAATACCTTCCTTGGGGTTTTCTGCGATCTTCATAAGAAACATGCGATTGTTTCTTGGGAACAGGAAGCTAGCTGTCTTAACCTGACTCGTGCTGGCCACTCTTCCTGAGAGCATAACTCCTACATCCCCTCTTCACCATCCCTGCTTGGTCCCCGGCCCTGCAGAACAATTCTCAGTGCTATAGTGGGACAGACAGATCCCACAGTGACATCTTTATGCCTCTGTCCTCATCTTTCCCTTTCGTCCTATCCACAGGTACTTGCTATACCTGATCATTCCCCACATCTATGCATCTTCATACACAAAGCCTACAGAGAAGCCACCACATTCTCAGATCACCAATGTCGTTTCTGGAAAGCCTGTCTGGGGACACCTCGTAGACGTGCAGACTACTCTGTGAGAATGTAGCAGTGCTTTGTATGATGCGTCCTGTGAGGTCATGAACTTAATCTCTGCTTTTGTTCTTGATATTACGTACAATTCCTGGCATGGAGTCTTCATTTGTCTGTTCAGCAAATACACATTGAACACTCACCAGGTGCTAGGTACCAGCTCAAGCTTGGAATAACAAATCATATTAACTTCATAGGCCTTCAGAACACTTAAAATCTGATACCAACACATATGTGCTAAATTTGAAGATGTCCATTATCACTTGTTGCTTGAATATTCTCTCTTAGGACCATCTATGAATGTTGTTCCTTGACCCTGGAATATCTAACCTTTCTTCTACATTCACCTAAATTGCCTTTCAAAGACCATAGCCCACACTCCCAAGCTTGAACAGACTGTTCCTACCCATGCTGGCTTCAGTGAGAATCGAATTAACTGCCATGGTTCTTTCTACAGTGTAGTTCACCTTCCAACTGTCTTATCTATGATAGTAATAACAGTCCACTACCAAGAACCCTGACTCATTGTTGCCTGTTGCCTGGTATACTGGTGTACTGCATCCACTGTTAGCTCCTGCTGCTGAGTTCTGCAGCAGCACACACATCTGCTCCTTCTTTTGTGTTCCCACTATGCTCACCTCTGTCTAATTTCTCAATATGTGCACAAGTCTGTTACTACACTAGGTCTTTTTCTGGATATTTTTATTTCAGTTCATCCCAGGCAAAGCTTCAGAGAGCACAGTTCTGTCCATTTTCCCTTCCTTATAAATTCATAACGCCCTTTATCTCTAAAGGATAATATTCAATCAGAAAGTGGTTGGTTACTCCCATAAGTCACGCCACTACTGCACCAGGGGGCATATCTTGGCAAACCAATTGTTATTATAGCTCATAGGATTTACAGCTGGGCAAAACTGATCATTTCTTTTCTCTTCCAGTAACATGCATAGCACCTTCCAGCACTATGAAAGCTAGCTAGTAAAGAGAGTCGTGTGGTCACTACCAGCTTGATTTCTCCTTGTTTGTCCTTTTTAATGTACATTTTTATTGAGATTTTTGTGCATTTCATATAATAAACTTTAATCATATTTTGATGCCTCTCCCATCCACATCTCCCATCCCTCCACCAGGTTTCATGCTTTCTGTCATACATATTAAGGCCTGTCCAGTCAAGCTCTGGTACCCAGAAGTCCCTCAGTGCAAGTTCAGTCACAAGTTTAGCCAGCCTATCGAGAGTCACTTCCCTGAAGATCAACTGTCTCTCACCCAGCAGTAACCAGTTGCCAATAGTTCCTTAGCTAAGTGGACCTGCTGTCCATTCCCCAGTTCTATGCTGGATTTTTATGTGATTGTGATGGAGCCTGTGGCATGAATTGTCCTCTGCCTGCCAAAGCCTCCCCCACCAATGGACCACACATTCAACCACAGCACATTCAACCACAGCACAACCACAAATAAACCTGCTGGTGATCCCTACAAAGGAAGAAGCCAGGAGAGTCAGCTCCCCCTTCCAACCAACCAGAGACCTGAGTTGTATGTAGAGGAGGAACTAAGGTATAAGCAGAAGAAGCTGGGAAGAGACTAGACCTTGACCTTTCACCATCTTGGGCAACCAGCAGCAGCTCACTGGGCCCCTGTAGAAATGTAGAATTTGCTGTATGGCCTCAGTAGAGGAAGTCCCCCTGCCTTCCCTGCTCTGTAAGTAAGCCCAAATAAACTCTGGTTTCCCAAAATGTAGTTTGGCTAAAGTATATCTCGCTTGTCATTCTGGACCTAAAGAGGAAGGCGAGGTGGACGTCGCTCATGCCTCACAGAAAGAATTTTTATGACAAAGCCCATACCTAACACTGATACCAGGTCCGGGACCCTGGGGCTACACAGATCACAGTCTATAGGGGAGAACCTACTACTACTATTCTGCTACATGGGCATAGTATTAAATTGACTTTTAATGACTTGGTATTATACCCAGAGATTAAAGCATCTCTCAAATCTCACTAGAGAAACATCTTCATGCAGCAGATATTGATTAACACAGAGACACACAACTGGTTAACACACATACAGAAGGAGACTACAGGGTGCTTATTCCTGAATAAAACAGCTCTGCATCCCAAGGCTCATGGATCATTGCAGAAGAAGGGGCAGAAGGACTTTAAGAGCCAGAGATGGTGGAGGACCACAACGAAACAGAGTTTCCCAGAAAGCTGGGCAATTGCTCTTATGAACTCAGCAATGATGACAGCATGCACAAGATGCATGTAAACTCAAGCCAGAATAAGTCCCAGCTTAAATGTGGGGAGGTGGGTAAGAAATCCCAGCCCTAACTGAGGAACTATTGGCAATCAATAGCTACTTGGATAGGAGGAGTGTGTTCTTTAAAAGTGTGGTGCTGTACAGGTTAACCAGGATCCAGTGGATGTACTCACACCTAAAAACATTTGCTGACACAAACTAGGCCTTAAATACATATGAAATAGCAGATAAGACATCGAGGAAAGGATAACATTCAAACCCTCCCTTGATCCTAGTCTACTTTTCTAATCTTTGACTATGCTGCTTTTTTTCTCTCTTGTGCTTCAGATAAGCCAAAGATGTTCTATGTCATAAACCTCAGCCAACCTCTGTTCCCACCGTACCACTGTGCGTAGCTCCTCAGTACTAGCTTCCCCTCACGGGTCCACATCTTTCACAGAAGCTTGTTCTCCACATGCCCTTCCCGAGATGGATAACTCTTCTTTCCCAGAAGCAGCATGAAATTAACTACACACTCGAATTTTTTCAGTTATTTGTATATTTTCAGACCACTCAATGAGACTTGAGTTCCTGAAAAGCAGGACAAAGCAGTGATCTTGAGATGGTTCTTCCTCTTAGGCACCTTTTCAGATCTGAATTAAAACACTGTACCACAGCACTGTACATATTCCAATGTTTATTTTCTATACTAAAATATCTATTAGTACTAAAAAAGGCATTTTGTGCATTTTTGTGCCTGGCACAGTCAGTCTCTAGTAAAGGTGGCCTGCATCCACAGATTGGCACATATCTGAAAATGGTACAACTTTAATAAATCTATTGCAGTTACTATTTGTCAATTAAAGATGGTATAGTCTTAAAATAAAGCCTCCCCGTAATCTCTCCATGGTAAAAGACTTGCCTTCACAGCTACGTTAAAAGTGGAGCTTAGTTTGATTTAATTTTCCTAGTGAGACAGTGGATTCTTTGAAGAAAGATATTGATTTGTCTTTCACTATACCTCTTCGTTATTCCAGTTCAGATTATATAATGGTTATCAATAAATGTTCCTTAGCTGCTTGACCGGCTAATTATTTTACTGGGAAGAAAACAGGAAGCAACCCAAAGTGGCATTTCTCCTATATACTATGAAGGTTCAAGGTTTGCTTTTTATTTTAATTTACTGAATAATATTGCCAGGTAGCCTAAAGACTATTTTTCAAAATAAAATAAACTCTAGAGATAATTTAAACCAGAAATTAAACTTGCCAGGTGGTGGTATAGATTTCATAGAAATGAATCTTCTGATGTCTGGATCCTTTACAAATAAACAGGTATTCTCAAGCATTCTCATTTCATATATAGACTATTCCAAGTCATTTAGAGTCTCCTATAAGGTTGCCTGTAACTTCAGGTTAAAAAAAAAAAACTCTGTGAGCTTTCATTTCAAAGATGAAGAAATCTCAGGCTCAAAGATGGTGGGCTCCTTGCCCGAGGTCACAGGGCATGTTATCCTGACTCCTGCTCTTGCAGCAGTAAACAAGGATTGAAATGTTTAATGTTCTAAACGCTCACTGCAATCATTGCATTTCAATGTTGTTAAATAATTTGCATTCTGACAGAATCCTCACAATTTCAAGAGATCCTAAACCTTTGTTCGCTTCCATTTGCAACATTTTAAAGAAGCCAGGACATGAGTCAAATTAGTGATTCCAAAATCTTATCAGCTGTCTCTGACAACAGATATTTGATGCAGTACAAGTAGATATTGATTGCTTCTTATGTTCTCTGCTCTATGCTAGGTTCTGAGAGCTCAGAGATGAATAATACACATATGAACTACAGAGCTGGCCATTTCATCTGTCCTTGGAGACAGAAGAAGGCTCTTTCATTCATCCAGAGCCCAGCACTGGGCCTGCCAGCTAATGAGCACTCATGAGGGATCACTGCACTGAACAGATGAAGAGGCGCTCATCCTTAGACAGCACATCTCCAACCAGCAAGTTTTCACTGCTATTTTTGGCTGAGGTTGAATCATATCTGCTATTTGGGCTTTTTGTTTTAACATTGCTAGTATTTATCACACAGTAGGAAATGATATGGACAAATTATTAGACTTTTATGAAATTGTTATAAGAGTCGGTCTTAAAAATCATGATCTTAACTCCAATTTGGGGTTATATTGTACATTAAACTTATAAAAACATAACTATATTTTTCCTTCCTAATGTTTTATTCATACTAATCAGGTTTTTGAGGTTCTTAGTTTAAATGAATTTAAATACTTTGATTCTATTTCAAATTTTTCTTAATTGCTATCTTCCTATCTTGATAGATTAGATAGATCAGATGATAGATAAATAGATAGGTAGATAGATAGACAGATGTAGGTGTGTAGATATGTTGATAGATAGAAGACAGATAGATGGTGGATGTATAGATAAATGATTGACAGATGTAGGCATATAGATAGATAATAGATGACAAATATAGACAACTATATGGTAGGTAGGTAGGATAAATACATATGTAGATAGATAATATGTCTTTATAGTAAACCAAAACCTTTACCATATTTGTCCAAGAACAATACAACTAACAGAACCGTTTTTAACTGCACTTTAAAGACATTGTTAGGTCTCTCAATATCGCTTTACAAAAAAGTTATCATCTTTTATCATGTCTAATTGACACACACTACTTTTACTTGACTTATTTCTTTTATTTTTTTTTTCCATGTTTAAAAATCACAGCAACTTGAACATCTGGCAAAAGAATTAGATTTAATCTTAGAAACCTGAATGTAAATAATATAAAGATTTTTACTTCAGCTGCTGTTGTAATTCCCAAAGTCTAAAAGGCAGAGTGAAATTCTCTCTTCATCATCGCCTTTGCATTATTACTAGTTGCAGCAAGTTTTCAGAAATGTTATTTTTCATAGTTCAATCTTTTAAGTTCATCAACCAACACACAATGAAATTACACAAAGCATTTATTAGCTTCCAAAGTGCTCTCTTCTTTTGTCCCATAAAAACCTTTTCCTGCACTTGTCATTTTTTAAACAAAAGAAATCTGAGATCTTACAAATTAGTAAGCCTGACTAGCAGCAGAGAAACCTTTCCAAGCTGCAAGGGCCATGGGGTCGTTTCTCTGACTTTCTTATTGATGTGAAAGTGAGCAAAGGAGTGTAATTAAGTGACCAGGGTTATCAAGCTATCGCCCAGAGCCATATCAGTCACTAGCAGTAAAGAAACAGAAACACACATCTACTCACTCAGAAATAATAAACACAATACACACAAAAATACATACACACAAATGCACACACATATAATATGAATATCACACACAAACACACGTATTTGCAATCATCTGCAGGAAAGAAGTAGCAAAGGAGCCAGAATGTAAACTGTTCTAAACCAAATTATTTCTAAACTAGAGAGTCTAACCCAAATCACCCCGAACTTGAAGGCCTCCATCTCTACAGAACGTTTACACATACCCAGTGTCACCTTCCACACCAAGAAGTCCTTAAAAATCTTAACACTCTGCATTTTGATTTTGCTGAGCTAGAGCACAAATAAGAAAAGTATTAGTAAAATATTTTAGTTGCTTTAAAAAAATGCCAGCTCCATACAAAGGTTTCACTGTTCCACGTACATTTCTAATTTAAACAGGAAATAAGTTGAGGGCTGGAGCACCATTTAAAAGCATGTGCTCTTGCAGAGAACCCAACTTTGATTCCCAGAATCCATGTGAGGGGGTGAGGGGGTGGAGTGGCTTACAAACAACACTTGTAATTCCAGCTCCAGAGGATATGATACCTTCTTCTAACCTCCACAGGCCACCCACACGCACAACCCCCCACACACACACAAATACACATAATTTTAAAATAAAATTCTAAAATATAGAGAATAAAATAGCATTTTCACATAATTATGTACATCTAATCTAACAATGAAACTAAAAGTATAGATTATTATGACAATGTCTTATAAGCAAAGAGTAAAAAAGACATTACAAAAGTATATTACATTAGATAAGCTTAAAATGAAGCACATCCCTGAAGGCTTGCCCACCGCTATGGCTTACACGTCGGTCCTCTGGCTCCTGGAGCACCTATTATGTTGGGATAACATCTGTGTTCTTGTGAACAGGTTTGAGAAACACTAATTCAGATGATACCCATTTGGATGTGATGAATACTTTTCTCCTTCAAATAAATGAGGACTGTGGGTAGTTCATAGGAAAACTCTAGCCTTCCTTGACCTATATGTATCTAGGCTAGCCTTCAGCATAGTGGCTTGATGATAGCTGGTCCTTACTGGCCTATTTAAAATTTAGAAGTATACAGTGAACAGTTCCGGCCACCGAGTTATTTTTATTATGAGCAAACTATATACAAAACCCATGGTGGGGGCTGGAGAGATGGCTCAGCAGTTAAGAGCACTGGCTGCTCTTGCAGAGGACCTGGATTCGATTCCCAGCCCCCACATGCAGCTACCATCTGTAACTCCAGAGGGATCGGATGCCCTCTTCTGACCTCTGCACACATTGCACTGCATGGGCGCACCTACTTACATGCAGGCAATACATTACACACATTAAATAAAAATAACAGAATACTTTTTTAAAAACTATGGTGGTGGTAGAAAGGGAAGCACTCTTTCTGAGTTCTGAAATTCTCTTTTAATATACTTGACTCCTTCTTAACATGTGAAGATGCTAATCGAGGCAAATCTCATAGAACACATAGACATGGAAACAAAGCAAAATCTCATAAGGAGGGAGAATGACTTAATTCCCTTTCACATGGATCGGCTACGCAGGTATCCTCTAAAATACACACAACGAGAACAGTAATCATTAGATGACAGAGACGGAAATGGAGAAACAGAGCAATAGAAACATGAAAGACCTGGCAGCAAAAGCTGTAAGAGAAGAATGTAGGATTAAGCTTTTTCGGTGTAAGCCCAGAACACCAGGGCAACAAGAAGCCTTAACTACCTGGTCCAGCCTCTTTGCTTACACCCAAAGAAAACTGGACCCAAGGATGCCAGCTCTCCAGTAGAAGTTCTACCAGCTGCTGGATAACAGATATAACATTTGCTAGCAGCCATCCATCAACTGCAATCAACACTGGATGGAAAAAGTGAGAATACAATATCAAAGAAGTCCAGAAACTAGACGTGACAGAGGAAAAGTGGCAAGTGACAAGACACTGGGGTGCAGTGAGGTTGGGACAGAAGTGTATGATCCAGCTAGGAGGTAGGTTTTCACCTTGCTCACCTCAGGCCTTGTCTTTGTGAATGTACTATATTTTCAAAGGAAGTCAGAAATCCAAATTTTTATTGGAAATATGGTGTGTAATTGCTGCAAACAAATTCAGTTTCTTGAGCTACCATGTAGTAGCCAATGACTACAGATTTCTAACTCATAAATCCTGGACAAGAGAAGCACAAAGTCCTTGGAAAATATTTTCTAAATGAGGTCAAACTAATCAAAAGGCAGTTTCTCTAGTAACTTCATTAAAACACATTTCAGTGTAGAGAACTTTCCAGTACACACGCTAAGATGATGGTGTCTGCCTTCATTTATGCTCACTCAGCCTTCTGGGAAGGTCATCGACAGCCTGGTTTCTCATGACTGACAGACAAACCATTTCTCAGCCTCATCGTATTCTTTAGGCTTGCTGTGATCTCATTTAGAGGATTAAGATTTTTCTGACTTAAGATGATATCTCTTTCCTCATAAAATCAGAACCCCTGCCTGCAATTAACTGTGCTTACAGTGAACACAAAGGAAGAAATATCAATTTAGGAACTTGTGAATGGCTCAGAAGTGGCTCTGGGAAGCTCCTTTTTAAGAACTTAGAAGGATATTTTCTTTTTAAAAAATATTCCATTTATTACTTTTGTTTTATGTATATGAGTGTATTGTCTGTGTGTATGTAAGGGCGCCAATGTCATGCAATGCCCATGGAGGTCAGAAAAGAGCTTCAGGTTTCCCTGGAACTGGAGTTACAAACAGTTGTTAGTTGCCATGTAGATACTGAGAATCAAACCCAAGTCCTCTGCAGGAGCAGCCAGTGCTTTTAACTGCTGAGCCATCAACCCAGCCCTAGAAGGATATTTTCTATTAACAAACTGAGCAATATTAGATACAGTATCCTATTCACTGCACCTACAAAACAGCTAAGACAGGCAACCAGCAAGCACAGACAGCAAGTGCAAGCTCTGTATACTTTATGTTTTTTAGCTTCTCTCATCTTCTTCTAGAATGTCTGCTAGACCTTTTCTGAGTTAGCCATTAATTGACTCAATAAGTATTTTGAGCACTGACAATTGTGAATAGAACAAAAATCTATACCCTTACGGAGTTTAAATTCCAAGGTCAGGAGATGCAGATGGATATGGTGGTGCTCTGATAAATGATTAACAAGCAGATCTCCAGGATAAGGCTTTGAAGTATTTGATAGTTTCCGATGTATAAGTACCCAACCAAAACTGATTTAAGGCTACCAATGTGACACCACAAATGTAAAGTTGGAAGAGACGCTCAGGAAAAATCATTACATAATTGTTAACACATCCAGACACAGCAGAGTAACTAAGAAAGGATCATTTCTGAGAATTATTATATACTGTTTTATATCATTCATAATTGTAAGTTTATATTATTTCAGAATTTAATTTTTTAATACTGTCTGTGCTTTCAAACTGCTTAGAAGACCTGAAAATTTAAAAATTGACTCAGCATACTCCTAGGTAGATAGCTAACTAACAAATGGGTAGAATTTTAAAGAAGATGAGAAAGAAAAATTCAGTGAGAAAGATAAAGCAGAGAATGAAATAAAGAATGACAGAGTCGCAGAGCCAATGGAAACGATCAGTCTGCGTAAGAACGACTTCAGCCACACCACCCGGAAGAGCCAGTGCACGCGCACTGGGCAGCTGCTCTGCTCTCTAGAAACTCAGCCGGTCCACAGAAAGACAGTACTTTCTTCATTGAGTGAATTCTATTTTCTACAGCTATATTTGTTGTTGTGCTTTGCTAAGCTTTAAGAGTTCTACAAACGAGCATCAGGAACCTCAGAGGCCCTCATACCCAGGGAGGGAAGAGGAGGTGAAGCTGTTAGGCCACCAGAGCCACCATCCTCTCAAAGCTGCTGTACAATCTAGCTCATTTCCTACTGGCAATCTCTCAGAGTCTGCATTTGAGAAAAGACCTTTACAGCTAAAACCCGACTCAGACCCATTTCCACCAATCCATAAATTTATAATAGCATGTCTTTGATTATGTGAAAATAGGATGTATTCGATGTGAGTAGTAAATTCCTTAAAATTTAAATGACAACACAAAAGTTTATTCCTCAATCCTGAAATGATCACATGGTTTATTTGTCTGAGAAAGACATGTGGTTGTACAACTTCAAGGAAGGGCAATATTTCCTGTGCTCAGGAGACATGAAACTACAGAACAGTGCTATACTTCATTACTGCCTTCCTAATCATCAGGCTGTACTATGTACCAGGAACACAGACAACTACATCTTTCAAAGCTCACATGAAACTCTGGTATTCACTACTTTATCCTTCCTTTTTACTTTATTCTTTATGAAAACTGATGATTAGAGTTAGAAATATCTTTCCAGGACTTATGGATTGATTTCTGTCTCACCAAGTCTTAATGATACCTCTAAGATCAATTATTCTTCCCCAAGGCAAAAATCACAATGTACTCTCTGTTTCCTGTGGCCTGTGCATTCACATCTGAGGTCACACTGCCACTCCTGATTTTTCTTCTAATTGTTTTCTCCTATGAGACCCTGGAGGCTTCCAGAACTTCGACTTGCCTTTCTCTACCGTACTTAACATACAGAAACCACATCCATTGGTTTATTGAATCAACTTTCCCCTCTATGTCCAAATGGAATTTAGAGCACTCATGACCAATTGAATAAATTCACTGTCATTCCCCATAGAGCATGGTTTTAGCTTTGTTTTTGAAAATGTCATACATGAGTGTTGTATTTGCGTTATTACCGTCCTTCCCAGGCCCCCTCCAATTCCTCCCATGACCCCGATTCCCTCTCAACTTCTTGTCTTCTTCTGTATTATTGTTACATATATGTGCATATATTTATAAATATATATGCACATATATAAGGCATTGAGTCCACTTATTGGTGCTTGTATGTACATATATTTTGGGCTGCCTATTTGAGATCAGACAACCCCTCAGGGAACTAGTCGCTGAAGGAAACTCATTCTTCCTCCCCCAGCATCCATTGCCTGTGGTTCCTGACATTGAGGGAGGATCCAGTGAAATGTCCCCCATGCATCTCGGTATGTCAGCTGCTTTTGTCAGTGTCAACTGATTTTGTCATAATGTAGATGTCATGAGACATCGTACTGTGGAGACTCCATTGAGACAACGTCCCCATCATGTCAAGAATGCAGGCGTCTTGTCCCTACGGTTCATACGTTCTTTCTGCCCCCTCTTCCACAGTGTTCCCTGAACCTTAAGTGTAGACTGCATTGTAGATGTGTGACTTAGGGCTGGGAATCTCACAATACTTAGTCTCTGTGATTGACCAGTTGGGGAACTTTGTTATAGTAGCCATCTGTTGTAAAAAGAAGCTGCTTTAATGAGTGGCAAGAGCTACACTTAGACCATATACATTTTTATCTTTAGTCAAAATCTATTCAGTTCTTATTCAAGTTTACAGACAACAGCTGTTTAATGTCCGGATCTTCTTTTGTCTAATTTTATGTTGCAGTAGAAGCACCACCTATAAGATTACATGTTCCCAAATTCACAGCTCCCACCTCCTAACCTAAGATCACATGTTCCCAAATTCACATCTCCCACCTCCTAACTTAAGATCATGTGTTCCCAAATCCACAGTTCCCATCTCCTAACCTACGATCACATGTTCCCAAATTCACAGCTCTCAACTCCTAACTTAAGAGCTTCATAAATATTGCCCTATACATTCTGATTAATATTGGATATATTTCTAAGAGTTAAAAAATGTATTAGTAGCTGGGTGTAGTGGCACACATCTTTAATTCCAGCACTCGGGAGGCAGAGGCAGGTGGACCTCTGTGAGTTCAAGGTCAGTCTGGTCTACATAGCAAGTTCCAGGCCAGTTGGAACTACTGGGAGACCCTGTCTCCAAAAATACCAACAAATAAATAAGTAAATAAATAATAATTAACAAGAGCAACCTTGCAGCCATGTCCTGGCATTTTAAGAGAATGCCCATAACTTCCTGTTATTCTGTCCTGAAAAGGGAGTTCATCAATAACTGCAGCCTGAATGGATAGATGGAGGATTTTTGCTTTAATTGGCTCTAAATCGATGGGATGGCTCTCATACACAAGTTTTGCTAAATTAGCTTTCTAACATTTTTTTTGAACAGTCTTGTGTTTATGTTCCTAAGAAACATCTGTTCAGAGTGTTCTTAGAAAGCCCTGGTCTTTTTGGTAGTAGCCTGATTTTAGTTTGATAAAATGAGTTGGAAAGTGTTCCTTCTCTTCTATTTTAAGAAAGATTTTAAGGACAACATCATTAAGAACTGGGAATACTCCATCAATACACATTTTGTTCAATTTACCTGATTCCTTTCTTTAAAAAATATTTTAAGCTATATAATTGTTTAATGGAATTAGGACTATTCAGGTTGTCTAATCTTCTTAAGTGAGTTTTGGTAGTATTCTTCTTTCAAATAATTTATCTGTTCATTCAAAGTAGCTAATGATATAGGCACCAAATTGCTTTTCTGTTCCATTACTAGTTTATCAATGTTTGTGAATCCAGTAATAATGTCTCCTCTTTGTCTCATTCATAATTTATATGAGCTCTCTCTAGGTCTCTTGGTCAGCCTGGTAAGAGAATTATGAATACATTGATCTTTTCTTTATTTTGGTTTCATTTCATGTTGTTCCTCTGCATTCAATTTCATTCATTAATCTTCACGATTTTATTTATTATTTATTTTCCTGAGACAGTGTGTTCTATGCATCTATGTTGTCCAAGTCGGCCTGGAACTTTCTATGCAGCCTGAACCGGCCTCCAATTTTTGGTCGATCACCTGAGTTGCTGGACTTACAGGTATGTCTCGTCAGGCCCAACTTCTCTAGTTTTTAAATGTGTATACTTAGGTTAGAAAATGCAACTCATTATTCTTGGTTATTATTGCTTTTCCCTGGGGCTAGGAATTGAATCCTGGTCTTCACACATAGTACGTGAGTACTGTCCAGTGAGCCACAGCCCAGTCCTCTCTTCTTTTTGCTAGAGGTAATCAGTACTAAAAAATATACCTCAGCCTTGCTTTAATATCATCCCCCAATTTTTGTTATATTGCATTTTCAAACTACTTTAATGAACTTCTTTTTCATTTGGGGGATAATTTCAGGCTTACAAAACAGTTTCAAAGCCAGCATATTTTCCATTTACTCCCAGCACCCAATTTCCTCTACTACTAACATCTTACATAACCCTGATACTTTTTTCAAAACTTACAAGCCAATGTTGATGGATTATCAGCAGCAACAAAGCTGCAAATCTGATTAGCATTTCAATCATTTGCCTCTAGTGTCTCTTTCTTCCCCTCTAAGATCCTGTCTAGATGCCGCATCAAGATGCCATGACTTGTCGCCATTCTCTGGTGGATGAAGGCTCCTTACTCTCCTAGTATCTGATGACTTTCACAGGTTTGAGGAGTACTTTTCAGGTATTTCACAGATTACTTGGGCTTTTCTGATAGTTTTTTCTCATTATCAAGTTCGTAGGGAAAAGGAACCACAATTTGTCTAAGCATCAGGTACTTGCTTCTCAGCAATGTCAACCTTGACCTAGGAAATGTTTGCTGTATTCTCTACTACAAAGTTATTCTACCTCTCTTTTTCATATTCAGTTGTGTGGTCCATTAAATACAGTGATAGTCAAGGCAGATTTAAACTAGACTTCCTGGAAGAGAGAACGTATCACAGATTATGCAAAAGTATTTCTGTAACAATGGCTTGTCTTCTTCAATCTATTTATTTTCCTAACTTTTTTATTTTTAATTTTATAGAGAGATATAGATAGATAGGTAGGTAGGTAGATAGATAGATAGATACATACATACATACATACATAATTATACATATATGAGTGCAGATGCCCACAGAGTCCTGATGAAGCATCAGCTCTCCTGTAGCTGGAGTTACACGTGTTTGTAAGGCACCCAGTGTGGGAGCTGGGAATCCTCTGTAAGAGAAGTACAGACCCTTAACCACTGAGCCATCTCTCCAGGAATCTATTTTCTTTTAGTCTTGTTATCATATCCGTATGCTCTCAGTTACATTCATTTTGTATTTTGTTATAATTGAGGACCTGCCATATTATTTTCTTACTCAGAAAGTATTTTCATCTCTCCACAGAATTGTTTCTGAACATTTCATTTCTTACAGCAGTGCATGCTTCAAGATTATCTTTTTACTCTACTCCAGCACTGTCTTCTCTTTGAGGGTCTGTCTCTCTCTCTCTCTCTCTCTCTCTCTCTCTCTCTCTCTCTCTCTCTCTCTCTCTGTCAAGATTTCTGATAAGTACTTTTTCTTCTGTTTCGAGTATTGCCACCTTCTTAACCTTATATTCCAAAATAACCTACTATAGGAAAAAAAAAGTGGTAAACTATAGCTCTTGAACCAAATCTATCCTCACACTAATTTTGTGTGGCTTGGGCCTAATAATGGATTTTACATTTGCGAAGTACTTACAACAACAAAAGAAAAATAAAATATGCTGTAGTGACCATATGACTCATAAAACTTTAATTATTTCCTCTCTGGTCTTTTACAGAGAGAGTCTGCCGCCTCTGGATCTAGAATAGAAAGCCCATATTTGCTGGATATTACACCGCAGGGTCAATGCTCAGAAGCCTGGAAGAAAGGCTTGGAAAAAACAAATACCAGATTGTGTCACTAAGGTTATTTTGCAAGGAAGCATCTAGAGGATTTACAGATGTATCTACTTTAGTTCCCATAAGGCAACTTTTCCAAAGTAAGGCGTCTCATGAATTTCTAAGAGTGATGGACTTTGGAAAGGAAAGTTATTGTGTAGACAAAGAGTTTGTTCAAATTTCCTGAAGGAGAATCAGCAGATCCTCAGTAAACAGGCAAGGCTTCCAGAGAGATGAGTACAGAATATCTGATGTCAGTCCAGATGTAAGATAGGGTAGAATTTGAATATGAGTCAGATTGCCATAAAGATGATGATATCTATTCACAAATGTGCCCGAATGATGCTGTAGAAAAGAGAACAAGTAAATAGTTGGTTAAAAAAATCTCAGGGGGAAAAAAATCAAGAAGATTCTTAAGCCTCATTTCAGGAGAGTTAACAGAAAACTACCCTAGACCTTGCTGAAATGACAGATAAGTAGATTAAGTAGATGATAATATAAAATAAGACAGACAGATAAGATAGATAGATGTCTAAAGATTATTGAAGGAATTGTAGGTAGATGACTCTCAACAGATGACTATCAATTAGGATGTATTCTGCTTTGAGTAATAGAAGATCCTGTGAAGCATAGTTAATAAGTGTCTTGTTTACTGTAGTTCTGAAGAGAGGAAAGCATCCTTGGTCTAATTCCAGCGTTGCCCAGACCATCATGAGCCGATCTCTTCTTCTTATGCTCTATCCACCTCAGTGGGCCTGCTTTTTGTACTCATAGTCCTGCACTCATAGAAAACTACTACAGTTCCCAGCACAGTATCATTCCAAGGAAGATGCAGAGGACCTCTCTGTATCCACTAGGATTAATTCCTAATAAATTTAAACTGCTGACTCTCAACTTCTAGGTAAGATGGTGGACTACAGGCTGCCTCCATGAGAGCTGATGGAGAGAGATTCAGAGTCAGAATAAATGGACTTCATCCTAAAGAAAGCAACAAATTATTCCCTACATCAAACAGAAGATTAGTATCCAGGATATATAAAGAACTTCAAAACTTAAGTACACACACACCAACAATTTAAAAATAAAAATAATAAAACTAGAAAACCAACCATCCAATCAATAAATGGGCTATGAACAAATGGCTAGGAAACATCTTTTCAAGTGTTCAGCAACCTTAACCATTAGGAAAAAGCACATTAAAACTATTTCAAGATTCCATTTCACCCCAGTGAGAATGGTTATTATTAAGAAAACAACAACAAATGCAGGGAGAATGTGGGAAAGGAGAAAGTAGAACCTTCACGACTGTGGTGGGAATATAAATTTGTGAAGCCACTACAGAAACCAACATGAAGTTTCCTCAAAACCTAAACTAGACTACCATAGGATCCAGCTACGCCACTTCTCAGTATACACACAAGGTCTTGTCAACATTTGATAAAGACACTTAATACCTTTGTTAATGCTGTACTAATCCCAACAGCCAGGAAATGGAAACAGCCCAGATGTCCACCAACAGATGACGGATAAAGAAAGTCTGGTACATATACGTAATTGAAAGACTATACAGCTATAAACAAAAATTAAATCATAATATCAGCAGGAAAAGAGATGCATTTGGAAATCATAAGGTAAAATAAAATAAACGAATAAACGAATCCTAGAAAACCAAAAATTGCCTGTTTCCTCCTATACCTAAATTGTGTGTGTGTGTGTGTGTGTGTAAGTATGAGTGCTTTGGATTAAACCCGGAACAGAGATGATGGAAAGGAAAGAAGAGATCTTAAAGAAGATAGGAAATGCAAGGTAATGAATTACACATAAAAGAAAAATGAAAGGGGAGATTAACTGGGTGAAGAAACAGAACCAGGTGGAGGGAGAATGTAGAATGGGAGAGAGTGATGGAGAAGAGAAAGGACTGAAAACAAGATAGAATTATGTATATATGTGTGAATATATACAATGTATATATAATATGTATAATATATCTATATAATATGGTTTCACCACATAGCTGGCCTTGAATTCATTATGTAGACCAAGCTGGCCCTGAACCCACAGAGGCCTGCCTGCCACTACCTTCTGAGAACTGGAATTAAAGGTGTGCGCCACCATAATGCACCTACTGTAGTGATGCTGTATGAACGTTCCATGGTGACATCCAATACTTTGAAAGCTGACAAAAATAAGGAATTGACTAAAAACATACATTAAACTACTAGTGTCACTAAAGAAGAAACAGCTGTCATTGCCTTATTGCTTCCAAAAAGCCCTACCTCTTAGTAATCTCTGTCATCTTAGGGTTTAAATTCCAGTGTGTGCATTTTTATGTGTTTTATGTGTTATGAGTGTATTGCCTGCATGTATATAATTGTGCCACATGCATGTAATGCCCATGGAGATCAAAGGAGAACCTTGAGAACCTTGGATTCCCTGGAATTGGAGTTACTGACAGTTTCAGCTGCCATGTGGGTGCTGGGAACCAAGCCTGGGTCCTTTTAAGAGTAGCACAGCCAGTGTTCTCAACTGCTGAGCCATGTCTCCAGCTCCCATGCTTCTGAATTTTCAGGAATACATACATTCAAACCTCGTCAGATACTAACAAGCAGCAATAGCAACACAGAACCGCACAAACCTCATTCACAGCTGTGAGATTAAATTGTTACAGATTCTTCACAAAATAAAAAATAGCAGATATGATTATTTTGTGAAGTTAAAAATGTAAAAGTGAAGACATGGTCCAGCAATTCTACCCCTAGATACATGTGGTGGAGAAGCTGTTTAACATGTGCACATAGACCCTCCAAATGAAAAAAGCACTGAAAACCATTTGAATATTGACTATGGGAGAGTGGATGAATGAACTGTACCAAAGTCATTAACGCTATAAATAAATGAGCCACGGCTGCATGCACCAGCATGAATGAACCTTCCCATCGATACAGAACAAAAAGGCAAGTGACAAGTTCTGACAGCATTTATGTAAACTCAAAACAACATACCATGATAGACTGTTTAGGAGGCATAGTCTGTAGTGAAATGCAATGGCAAGGTAAACATATTCAGAATAAACAATGACTCAAAATGGAGGGTCAGGTACAATAGGCTAGGAGAACACAAAGGCATCAGACACACTGACAGTGTTCAAGACTCTGGGCTGTATCATAGCTAAGTAATTTTTCTACATCTTACCTTGTATTTTAGATTGTACTTACTTTTTAATAGCTATGAAACTTCCACAGCCAAATGATGGATCCTCTAACAATATATTCAGGGATGGGTTTCAAGAGTAGCATTTTTCAGTGGGCTCAGTGAGTAAAGACACTTGCCAACAAGCCTGACAACATGAGTTCTATCCCCAGAACCCACATGGTAGAAAGAAAGAACCAAAATCCAAGAAGTTATCCTCTGACACCTCTCTCTCTCTCTCTCTCTCTCTCTCTCACACACACACACACACACACACACACAACAATAATAATAACAAATGTAAAGAAAGTAGTATTTTTATTGATATCACAGGTGATTCTCTTGCATGTCAGGAATGGGAACCACTTGACTGAGCAGGCAAAATTATCAGATCAACAATGTAAAGCATGCCAATAATATCAATTAACACTCAACTGCAAGCTTCTCTTTGATGAAAGAGAAATGGGTACCATTAACCCAAGCGGGAGTTTAGAAGGAAAACAGGATGATGGAAAAGTACAGGTTCTGTGACTGGATACAGCAACTAATTTTTCAGTTTGTAGTCATAAAATAGGAAAGTATTATTGGACTGGAGACCAGAACTATAGAGATTTTGTAGGCAGTAACTTCTAGCAGTAGAAATTATTACACAGAATCAGTGCTACCTTCCAGGAAATGTGGCTAAAGAATTAAATTGCTTTATGACTGAATTCTTGAATAAATAATAGCAGAATTGATTAGAGCTTCCCAAACTTCCAATCTTTCTACTGAGGAGTAACCTTATTCTTATCCAAATTGAAAATGGTGACTTGTTGCTATGACAATTACTTTCCTGCAACCTTAAGCAAGAATCAAATGCCTGACTGCTTATAAATAACAAAACGCTTTCGATTTCTGGGGACAGAATGCACTGTTTTCCATTGTGCCTGACCAAGCCATGGTCAGGCCGGAGTAAGGAGCAGGATGCCCTGTGCCCTGCTCCTCATTCATTTCTCCTCCAGGGACTCACACAACTGGAAGGATTTAAAAGCTGTGGCCAGGATGCTTGAAGTTCTTTATTAACATCTCAAGTAGCCAGCTCCACCTGAGGTTATAGGGAAAGAAATTCTCCCTGCTGCCACCCACGTGGTACTGTTGAACCTAACTAATCTTCCTGTAGTAACATAGGTCTGAGTATCTCCTCAAGACACATGTGTTGAAGGCGCAGTGCCCGCAGGGTAGGAGCATTCAGAAGCCATGAAACCTGTAGAAAGTCAGGCCGAGTAGACGTTAGGTCACTGGAGGTAAGCCCTCGCCGGAGGGATACTGGGAGCATAGCCCCTTCCTCTCTTTGGTCTCCAGCTGTCAGATGAGAAGCGTGGACCTACCAAATGTGCCAGCCATGATCCTGGGCTCACCACAGGCCTCAAAACAACTGCTCATATACTCTAACCTCTGAAGCTGTGATCCAAAGTAAATCTTTCTTCTTTTTAAGTTCATTTATCTCAGTTATTTGTCACAATAATGGAAAGATAACATACAAATATCAACAAGGGTCAAAAAGTCATTAATATCAATATCAATTCAATTTCATCCTCTGACATTACAGTACTATTCTTTCCTAAGAGCTAAAAGTGGCTAGACAAGCAATTATCACTGCAATTATTTCTGATAGTATATCATGTGAACCACTGTTGTCCATAATATGCATTCACTGTTAGTTTTGAAATCAAACATCAAGATAAGTATCATATCTTCCCTCTATCCATGAAGAGGGGTTGGTCCTCCCATGAAAACAACCCCGACCTGTGTTCTTATACTTCTTTAGGGAACACAAAGGGCTCTTCAAGATACCTTGTACACATCTCCAACCACAGAGCATCTACTCTTACAGGTGAGAAATCAATACTCCTGTGGGTCTTTATTACATCTGCTTTATCTATAAATTATGACTACTGAATCTCAAAGGGTGTGTGTTTAATGTACAGCATTCATCCCTTCAGGGACTTAATATGGCTATGCAGAGGCAGAATGTAGTCTTCACTTCCAAAGGTACTTTCTTCTCTCTGTCTGAGAAAAAGGACACGTAGTCCCTCCTCCTGAATTCAGTGAAAAGAGAGAGGGGAGAGCTCTGTATTTTCAACATGGATCATGATGTCACCTCCACTCCGAACCTCGGAGACCCTGAATGACAGACATTATCATTATCTCCTCTGCTCAAACGTATCTGAAAGTCTCCTCTATTTTCCCTCACGGCTCTACTGAAACATCTTACAAGACTTTTTCCATCCAAATCATGTTGTCTTTTGTGTTCTATCACCCTCTTGCTAAATTTGATATTATCTGATTATTTTCTTTATGAATTATTTTTCTTACCGTGGTCTCTTTGCAACTATACATTTCTGGCATCCTTCTGATTTCTACAATTTCTTTTACAGTCACAACTAACTCCTTGCTACTTACAGAATATCTACAAAGCAAAAGTAAGAAAAGAGGGACCAGAGAAAGGATAAAAATAAACATCTCAGATCAGGTAATGCAAATAGAAAAGCAGTTACACCAGCCTAGCTCCAGCACCCCACTGCGTGACAGTCATTTAAGCACCAAATTTCCAGACATACAGTGTACCAAGCATAGGGTGATCGATGAGCAGTAGTCAACAAAAATGAGGATCTCTATGCTAGACTGTATTGCTTGTCAAACATTTCTTTGTGTGGTGCTGTCAAAAGTGAACGGACATAAACAGAGCTCCATACCTTCACTCTCAGCACCTGGAGGAGTTCCCATAATCTTTTAGGGGCCTCAACTCAGGCAAACTCTGGATTCAAGGCTTTCATGCAGGAAAGGAATTCCAGGACTAGTCAGCATGAAGCAGAGTTGCAGTTTTATTAGGAATTTTTAACACAAACTCTAAGCATAACGGTTAAGGGGGGGAAAAAAGCACTCAGAAAAAAGACACCACATTGAAGATGGGTGTGCGCTTCTCAAAGAAGAGTTGCCTTCATTGTGTTAACCAAAGACACATACACCACGTCAGTGAGTTCTGAAGGTATTGTCTTCAAGGGTTACTAAGGACTCTAATTGAAATCACAAGGTAGTTCCTGATTGACACTTAACAGGATTACAATTGGGAAAGTATACAAGAAGGTAAGATATCTTTATTGCAAACAGTTTCCTTTGAAATCCACAAACGTCTAGGAAAAAAATGAGGCCCTACCCAATCTCATATATACTTGGGCCTTAAGCCTGGCTTACTTCTATTTTAATATAAAATATTGCATATTAAGGAATATTAAGTCTGTTAGCAACCTTCATATGTTGTGCTGGAATTCTTGCTTTTCAGTTGGCAAGAGGCTTTAACCAGACTCCGTGAGAAGGGCTCTTTTCCTCTCTCAGGTCACCATAGTTCTTCCTGTCTTTCTATCCTGCCTCAGTGCCATTCCCACATGTGCCTGCTGTGCTTAGACTGGTCATGTGACTTTCTCTGGCCAATGGACTCTGAAAGAAGTCCATATCCCATGCATGATACCAAGTCTCTTTCCTTTTGCTGTGACAAATGGCAATGTTCCAGATGGAGGCTGCTCTGTGGGGCTGATCTCAGAGTATCAACACAACATCTAAGTCTCAATGAGCACATGGCAGTGGGACATTGGGATATGGAATAGTCACTGAAACACTGGGGTGTTTATTGCTGTGCATACTGCAGTCTACTTTACTAATTCTAACCAAGGCTTTGCCAAGCTTACCATCCAACGGAGCGAACAAGACAGACACTAAGTAAATAAGAGCATAAGAAATTAACACCTTTAAGCTTCAAAATCCTTATCTACATGACACTGAGCTTATAAGTTTGTTGCAGGTATTTAAAAGGCAATTCATTTCAAGTTTTATGTATTATTCATGTAAGAATTAAGCATCTACAATATAGCATGGCCTCGGCCAGTTGAGAAAGACAGGGTTCTGACCTTTAAGGATCCCCAAGAAAAACTGCTGTTCTGATTGGAGTGCTGAGAACATCAGAAAGCAACAGCCCACTCTGCCAGGTAAAACTGAGCTCTTTCGAGGGAGAGTAAAGCATCTTCAAAGAACAGAGCAGCAGCACAGCATAGGGACAGAGGAAGAAGAGACCTGGGAGACAGGGACGGAGGAAGAAGAGACCTGGGAGACAGGGACAGAGGAAGAAGAGACCTGGGAGACAGGGACAGAGGAAGAAGAGACCTGGGAGACAGGGACAGAGGAAGAAGAGACCTGGGAGACAGGGACGGAGGAAGAAGAGACCTGGGAGACAGGGATGGAGGAAGAAGAGACCTGGGAGACAGGGACGGAGGAAGAAGGAACCTGGGAGAGAGAGCATAGAACATGGCATCACTCTGGCTAAGTTCCACATCATTCCCAGGGACTGGGACGAGGGATCAACCAAAAAGGAGGCCCTTTCTGATCAAGAAATCTCACAAGCTCATATCTGGGAAATACTTTCCTAAGGCACTCACTTCTTAAGAATGACTGTAGCATGGATATCCTTATAAACTGTAAATCAGTCAACACTGTGGCTTCAACTTCAGTGACGATTTTATCAAAAAAAAAAAAAAGACTTTTACAATTTGTTTTTGTGATATTACAGACACAGTTGCTTTTGCAAATACAAGAATAAAGATGTGACTAAGAAGACAAGTAATCCCAGTTCCTAAAACACTGTTATCCATACTCTCAAGCCCATCCTCCTAGCCCTTCTCACTCATTCATAATGTGCAAATCACAAGCACAGTGCACACAAATTAAAGTAAATGTGTGTATAGAATGGAGTCATTATGTCAATAAAAGAGGGGCTGGAGAGATGACTCGGAGATTAAGAGCACTGACTGCTCTTGCAGAAGACCCAGGTTCAAATACCAGCACACTCATAGCAACTAACAACTGTCTTTAAAACCAGTTTCAGGGAACCAGATACCCTCTTCTGCCCTCTGCAGGCATCACAAGACATGTGTGCACCTTCATACACGCAGACAATACACTCATACACATAAAATTAAAATAAATTTTTTAAAAAGTAAAAGTTGCGGGGGCTGGAGTAATGGCTTAGTGGTTAAGAACACTGGTTGTTTGTTCTCTCAGAAGACCCAGATTTGAATTCCAGCTCCCACACGGAGGCTAACAATCATCCGTAACTCCAGTTCTGGGGATCTGATGCCCACTTCTGACCTCCACAGGCACTGCACAGCATGGGTAGGCATAACATTCACACACACAAAAGAAAAATAAAATGAATTTTTTAAATTGCAATAGGAAATACAGGAGATAGAGTCTGACAAGTCACAGTACACAAAAACAAAGCCAGAGCACTGCAGTGAGTCAGAATCTCTGAACAAACCACAGGCACATCCACACTAATACTGCACATTCTTACAGTCACAAATCATGCTCCCTGTGATAGTTAAGACTCAGTACTTTCCTTCTGTAAATTTTCACTTTACGTCAAATTTAAGCTCTTCTATTCTTTTGTCAGCAATGAAAGTTGGTCTGTTGTTGACTTGTAAAAGGTGTGACTAAGCCAGGTATGGTGATTCACACCTATAAGCCCAGCACTCAGGAGGCTGAGGCAAGTTTCTTTGAGTTTGAAGGATATCCTAGGCTACATACTGGGATTCAGGCCAGCCTGTGCTGCAAAAAGGGAACCTGTCTCAAAACAAAAAAATACATAAATAAAAATCTTTTTTTTTAAGTTTTAAAGTTAGTAATGTCAGGAGAGGTGTCTGTAGGACCACCTCCTTACCTTTAAAGGCTAACTCCCCCAAAGAAGGGAGGGAAGGAGAAGGCTGACAGATCTCTCTGAGACAACAGCAGAGACAGTCATATTTTCTGATTAGCAAGGACTCATGGCTTTAGATGTTTTTTTTGTGGGGCCCTGTCATTGGTCACTCCCCAGAAAGCAATCATTTCTGCAGTTTTCACATGAGCTTTGGGAATCAGCTGCTTGCCCAGAACTCCAGAAAAGTCTGACCCAATATTCCATTTTGCCAGTATATTTAAGAATATGTTTTGTTTTGTTCTGGAACAAAATTATTTTTCAAAATAGTGATTTTTTTATAAAAATGCTTTTATAAAATATATTTTGTTAAGAGACCACTTAGATCAAGTCACACATGAGATTGTGCCTTGCTTTTATCTAATTTATCTATATAATATTCATTGGTCCAATTCAAAAATACTCTATAAAATGCTTTTCATGGATTTAATCATTAGTACAATGTGCTCACAGTAGGTGATGAGGTTGCTCCCCATTTTTGTCCATTATAAATACTGCTGTGGTTAATATTCTTTAAAAATCATGTGAGAGAAATTTGATCACTACCTTAGACTTTATCTTACAATTAAATTGAATATGAACCATTTTGTTGTTATTGCCACAAATTAATAATTTACCTTTTGAGAAAATTATAATAATAACAATTTATATTTCTACTCGTAATTTTGTTTGTTTTATTTCTTATTTTTATTTTATGTGTATGACACGTACGTACACCCATGTCATGCAATTCCCATGGTGGTCAGGAGAGGGCATTGGATCCTCTGTAACTGGAGTTAGGGATTGTTGTTAGCAGTCATGTGGGTATTGGGAATTGAACCTTGGTCCTCTGCAAGAGCAGACAGTGCTCTTAACTGCTAAGCCATCTCTACAGTCCTCTACTCACAATTTTAAAGGTCCTTTCACTACAAGTTCTTCAAAGCTAACTACCTTTTCCTTCTTTTATGACTCGGCCAATTTAGAAGCAGAAAAATTGGGTCTCTTTGCCTTAAGCTATAGTTCTTTGCTGTAGTTCTTTGCTATAGTTCATTGCTGTAAAGAATTAACATATCAGTTAACATATCTTCAACTGTATATTATTTATAGCAGTCAAGATTTTGTGATAATTCATCATAGTGTCCACCTTACCCTCAAATAATGCCCCCCCAACTCTGTAGGTACATATACCACCCCACATACAGTGCATTGATAATCACTAAAAGGAGAAAAAAGAATCATGCTGATAAAAATCATTAAAGTTTTCTGAATGAATTGTTAGGCTGCTCACAAAATTCTTCTAAAACAGTATGCAGAGGGTCATCCATGAAAACAGGAGCTGTGCTGTGTGATTTTTGTCTTGCAGACTTCCTAAAATCAGGGAGTGAAACCTCCCAACAGAGTCTGAATGAGAAAGCACAAGGCTGTAGCTGAAGTACCCTGCAGAGAAACACCAGGCTGCTGAGTAGACTCCTTGCTCATGCAGCAATGTGTGCAAATTATTTTACCTTTATGTTCTTGGCCCACGTTTCTTTCTGAGGACCGGCATTTTTGTTGTTGACTTGTGTGTTTTCTTTAATGAGGATGTGTATTAACTACTTCTCTGTAATTATTTTCAGCTTTAGTACAAATTTAATTGAGCAGAAATTCTTACACTTTTTGCATCTTAAGAAGCTTTAAAAACAAACACAAAATAAATCTCTGTACTGGGTATGTGGCTCTTATCTACCTGTAATTCCAGTACTCAGGAGGTTGGAGCAAGAAGATTGCTGGGAAACTAAGGCCAGCATCACTCACAGTGAATTCTAGACTACCCTGGGATATAGTGTGAAATCTTGCCTTGAAAAATTAAGATAAAATTTAAAACTTTTCAAATCATTTTAGATAGTTATACAAGCACTGGAGACAGCATAGAGTTCTCACAAACGCTCCGCCCATCATCCCGCTAACGTCCTCATATGGTAGCCCAGCATCTGAACCAAGCTACCACCCTGGAGCTAATCTCAGTTTGACTTTTAAAATCTGGTTGTACTTCTTTTAAATTTACAAAGCGAAGAGGATTCAATTTCTTCTCCTCCGATTGACCAAATATTTAATAAATAATTACATTCCTCTATGACTTGAAATTCTGCTTTAATCATATAAATGGCTTCCCAGTTGATTATTTCTTAAATTAAATTTCTACAAAAGCAGAGATGCAGTATTTAATTTCGGTTCTCAAAGCATGTGTGTTTGCACAAAAATGTGTGTTGACTGAAGAATGAATGAATATATTTATTCTGGGAAATTTAATAACTTTCATATAGCCATTCTTTCTGATTACCTAGAAAAACCACATTCTGCTCTTGCTGGCATTTACCCAAGCCAAATGAAAACAGATGTCCAGGAAACTTATACAAAGGCATGGGTTGGCAGCCGCCTACAATAGCCTAAAGGCCAATCTGCAAAAAGTAGACACACAACCTGAAGTGTATCCATACAGCATAGACAGAAACATTGAAAAACCCAGGCTAAAAAGTATAAGCATTGTATAATTCAATTTCTATAAAACACACATGCAAGAAAGCTGATCACAGCTTGCTCAAGGCTGGGCTAGAAGGAGAAATAGAC
Source organism: Eospalax fontanierii (assembly GCA_035773235.1). Taxonomy (NCBI): domain Eukaryota; kingdom Metazoa; phylum Chordata; class Mammalia; order Rodentia; family Spalacidae; genus Eospalax; species Eospalax fontanierii. The sequence continues at coordinate 7,429,762 of CM069531.1, forward strand.
TGCAAGTTGCTGCAGAAAAACTTACTGGTGGTGGAAGTATCTGCCACGGTCAGAATAATTTGTGAAAAGTTCACCACAGTAGACTTTCCAGGAGTTTCACTTACTGAACTTAATTAAGAAGTCAAAAAACGTTTTCAAAGATTGGAAAAGTACACAAAATAACCTTTGGTTCTAAAAATATATAATTTACCTTTTAATTAACTCATTTCCCCTTTGAGAATTTCTCTTTTCATCTGTTCTTGACAGCAACTTGCACATATCTTTGATATTATATTTTTTTTTAAGTAAATTTCGTTACAGGAACTAGGAACAAAAAGATTTGGTCAACCGCAATCCACTGAACAAGGGCAGAGCGCTACACTTTCTGCAAATTTGTCCTTCTAGTTTTATTAATGTATAAGATAACAATTACTTAATCTATGGAGACTCTTCTCCTCAAGCTTTTCTATCAGTCAGCATCTGCCTCAAGCAAAGCTTTGGCAAAGCAGGGTAGTGAAGTGAATTTATGACTGAATTTTCTGTCCAGAGCCTGGAGGGCCCAACCGTTCTTTCCACCTGCTCTCTGCTCTGGGTAATATACAGAGCTCAAGATCTGGCCTCCTTCAGGATTTCCTCACCATTTTAACCCTTTGCTCAGTATTCACAAAATCTCAGGGCAACACCATCACACTGAAGGCCGAGCAATCAATACTTCAAGTCTGTGCTCTGCTGTGCTCTGCAGAGACTCCTCCTGCCTGCAGCAGTCCAACATTATTTTCCAAAGTTCTGTCCCACCTCAAACACAGTATTTCAAATCACGTATCTTCACAAAAATATTCTCTGTCACACTTCTGTACACTCCTGTACTACTGTCAAACTTTAAAAAAAAAAATAAGAAAACTTATTTTCTTTGATTTACTTTCCTCTTTTGCTTTAAAAACTATTCTTTCTGCAAATTTGTCCTTCAGGTTTTAATTAATGTATATGATAACAATTATTTAAACTATGGAGAATCTTCTCCTCAAAAACATCACACTGGTACACATCTCTTCCATTCAGTTCTGCCTATGGTTCCATAGACTCACAATGAAGGCACCCTACAAGGTGAACTTCTAAAATTTGATTCCACAACCACTTCCCAAGTACTTTACCGATATCTGGAAGTTTGGACTGCAGAAATATCTAAAACTCTGAATGTTAGAACTCAGTTTGCCGCCTCTTTATTCAAAAATTACCTTTCTGGTTGGGCTGGTGGTGCACACCTTTAATCCAGCACTTGAGAGGCAGAGGCAGATCGAACTCTGTGAGACAGAGGCTAGCAGGGACTACCAGAAGACTTTGTCTCAAAAAGACAAAAAGAAAAAAAAATTACCTTCCTTTTCCTTCTTTTTCAAAAGCAATACAATCTCCCAGTTAATTAAAGCAGGAACTTGAATATAATTACTGACTTCTTCCTACACATATCACATCTAAAAGGAAAGTATGGCAATCATGGTGGTCAGATATACTTGTAATTATGTAAATATAACTCCATTTGCCAAGAAAGATGTTAAATGTATTGTTGCTGATTCAACATGTATCTCCCAGGATATAAAATGGGTCCTACCTTCCCTTTTAGTTGATATTAACTATGGTTTGGATGAATGCCTCTCAGAGGCCCATGCATTAAAGTCTCAACCCTCATATGGTGCTATTGGGAGGTAGAGACACCTCTGAGAGGTAAAGCCTATGGAGGTCCTTAGGTAATGGAGAACATAACACCCTGAAAGGGGACTGGGGGACCTCAGGATCTCCCTGCTGGCTGACTTATCATGTGAGTGGTTTGCTCTCTCATTCCCACCTGGTACTTTCACCAAAGCAAAAGGGCCACCGAATCTTGAACATCCAGAGTCTTGAGCTGAATAAATCTTTTCCTTTTATAGCCCCAGGTATTTCCTCATAGAAACGTGAGGGTGCCACAGTAACCAGTACTCCAAACCCTCATTATGTCATCCCTGAATTCCCTCAATGCTCTTCTAACTCTCCCTGATCTTAATTTCTTTCAGCTTTAATATCTCCTGCTGTGCTCTTGCATGCATCTAAGTACTTCCTGTCTGGTCACCATAGAATCTTCAGTGTCCTTATCATTGATCTAAAGGCTTTCAATTCTGGGGCCAGCTTTTCTAGAATGCGCTAGGACCTTCACAAAGTATCTGATAAGAAAGTGGAAATGCAGAAGCCAGAAAATAACTGCTACTTGGGGTTTATAGTTCTAAAAGGGACTTCAAGTAGAACTTCCCAGCCAGTATGTCTCTACACACAGTAATTCAGGAGGAGCTGAGATACTCAAGCCAGCCATGCAGCTCCAGAAACAAGATAGCTTTATCCATGCATCTCAGTTCAGCGTTTCCTACAAATATTTGCATTTCCAAAATATGCCTCAAAACAGAAAATAGGTCTTCAAAGTTACCCTAACACTTTACTATCTGAGAAATTCAACACTAACAACCTAGGATTAAAATCTACATGATTACAGCCAAATAGATTTGGAAAGAATCTGTTCAGGTTGGCCCAAAACCAGGGGAAACAGCAGAAGGTGAAAAATGTGACCTAGCAATTGATGCAGTTCAGGTGCTGCAGGACAGAGTGCCATCTCTGAAGGAAGCAGTCCAGGGGGGAATCAAATCAGCACAGTTACTGCATGAAAGGAACCCAGGGACCTAGAAAAGAAAACCCCAGAACAGAAGCTGAAAGCCAAGAGCAAAATCCAAAAATGAGTCAGAGGAAATGTGGCGAAAGGTCAGACCCAGGGAAGGAAGCAGGAGATGCCAGAGCAACAGAAGGCTGAGAGCCAAGACCAGGGATGAGGCAACACCTTGGCTACTGAGGCCGAAGGAAGCCCTTTCTCCACAACCATCAGAAATACTAACAGTTCTTTTAGAAAAAAAAAGCTCGTCTATTTAACTCCCCACTGAAACCCAAGGAAGTCAATGAATTTTCTGGGTCTGGATAGCAGTCCTATGGTTTTGTTTAGCTTTAGTTGCCCCTCTCATCTCCTTCTTTATGCTTTTTTAGAAAATTACACAGTTTTGAATTTTAATATTAAGAAAATGGTAGCTTTTAAGTTACGGCAGACAGACAAAACATGCTTTTTTCCTAACTTGGCTGTGGTCAAAGTACATGTAATAATAACAGAAGGGAAAAATCCAAACCACTTTTTACCATTAATATAAATATTATCTGCATTCTAGGAGTTACTATTTGCTTATTTTTTAGCTGTGTGTCATGCAATATGCTAAGTGACTTCTGAATGTTCATTTGTGAATTCCTGACAATATCCACGTGAGGGATTATTAGTCCCAAATAGATTAAGAATGCAATGCTAAAAGAGATCCCCAAAATTCCCAAGACCCTATAACAAGGATTAATAAATAGCAGGGACAGTATGTAAACCTTCCATAGGACAAATCCCAAAACCCACATTCTTAGTCACTGCGCTAGACAACTTTTTATATAAAACAGTCTTATTTTAAAATGACCCACAAGTGTATGATTTGTTTAATGAACCTCTGTTAAAGCACTGCTGGATATGAAGCACTTTTCTAGTTACTCTAGAAGAGGAATGTAACATATTCCAAGAATTCTAGAACTCTCAAGTTAAGCCTGAAGACAAGGCATAGACCATGAAATAAAATTAAAGCTGCCCAAAGTCATAACCTTGAGTTTGAGTCCTAGGGATACTGTTTCCTAGCAATGTGACCTTCAGCAAGTGAGTCTCATCATTCAAAGTTAAGACAGTAAGGATGCAAAGCATAGGCTGCTTCCAGGACAAGATGAGACAATGCAGAAGAGACGAGCATACTGGCAAAGTCTGGGGAGGCAGGAGGGGTGCTACTGACATCCACTTGTTAGAGTGCACATGACAGCATCTCTCTCCAATAAGGAGCTGAACCCAATATGTCAGTCGTGTCAAGGGTGCAAAGCATTTAGCAGGATGCTAAGGGCATTTGACAGCTCCCCTTATTTACTCATTACTTCCACATGAGTGGTGGTATCACTTATGTACTTAAGTGGTAAAGTGTTGAACAGAAACTACTTGCAAAAAACTAATTATCTAGAAAACTCTTTTAATACGTTTTAGAAGCTGAGTAGGTTCAGGGTATATGATCTGAAGAGAAATGAACCTAGCTCTTAATGTTAGCTACCTGTGAGGCTACACCATTTTCTCTGACTTTCTGAACCTCTCAATTATCTACTCTTTGAAGTAAAAATAAATATATCTATTCATCTTTTGTGGTGGACATTAAAGATTATATCTGGAAAATATAAAACAATAAATGTTTATTTGAAAAGTTTTATACATTATATCTCCCAGGTAAAATATATTATGTCATATAATCTTTATATATGAGCTGTAGAACAAACAAAAAGAAACCAAGCTGGTACTGACCACAAAGTTTAGTCTGTACCAGCTAGCTTTCATGGTGCTGGAAGGTACTATGCGCGCTCCTGGAAGAGAAAAGTAAACAGCAACTGTGCCCAGCTGTGAATCCTGTCGAGCAACAACAAGTCATCTGGAAAAAACAGACCCACTGATGCTACGGTGGTATCAATGCCATGAGGATGACCAGTACTCTCTGGTTTGATTTAAGGTCTGCTTCACAGGATGAAGCCCATACCTGGCACTGACATCAGACCTGGGAACTTAGGGCTTGACAGGTCACAGATCATAAGGGAGAACCTGCAACTATTACTCTGCTAAATGGACAGTCAACTCCTAATGAGTTATTGCTATACCTGTAGATTAATGCATCTCTCAGCTCTCATCATGCAGCAGATGTTGAGTAACACAGAAACATACAACTGGCCAAAATGCAGAAAAGAGACTTCAGAGTGCTTAGCCCTAAACTGTGCACCCATATCAAACCTCTCCTCTCAAGGCTCAGGAATCATTGCAGAAGAGAGGGTAGAAAGATATTAAGAGACAGAGGTGGTGGATTACCACAAGGAAAAAGGGTTTCCCATACAGCTGGCAAGATGCTCATACGAACACAAGTCAATGATTACTGCATGTACAAGACCCAAGTAAAGTCAAGCCTGACAGAATCTCAGCATGAAAGTGGGGAGGTGGGTAAGAGGCCCCAGCCCGAGATGAATAACTATTAGCAACTGGTGGCTGCTAGGAAAGTCTCTGGTGGGTGGACCCACACAGAAAGGCAGTTGAGGACACAGGTTTGAGTCAATATGCATATATGAATATACATATACATATATATATACATATATATATCAATACATGAAATTGAGCAAGGGTACTGAGGGGAATGCATATTGGGGAGAACAAAATATATTGTATTGAACACATGAAAATTCAATTAAAAATGTAAAAAGGAAATACTAGTCTAGAAATTAAAGCATCTTATCATCAAAAAATAAACAAATAACATACTCAGTCTTATGTAGAAACTGGAAGACATAGACCATATAAACTTAAGCACACTTCTTGGCTGTCTCTTAAGTGCTTTCATCTTCAAAATAAGTACAATAATGTTTTCATAGCAGAGTTTTAGTAAGAACTACGCGTGGAAGCATTTGAAAGTGTTAGTAAGTTGGCTAGCAAATGGTGGGTGCTCAATAAACACTAATGACCTAATATCCAGAGGTAAACCCCCAAATCTTGTAGGCAGAGAGATGGCTCAGTGGTTACAAGCACTGGGTGCTCTTGCAAAGGACCTGGGTTCAATTCTCAGCACCCATATGGCAGCTAACAACCATTTGAAACTCCAGACGGTCCCTCTGATCGCCACTCCATGACACAAATGCACCCACCTACATGCAGGCAATACACTCATACACATAAAATAAAAATAATCAATAATAAATTATTTTTTTAAAACCAAGTCTTTATAGTGGTAGTGAGGTTATGCAAGTTTCCTTTGCTAGAGTAGAAAGCATGAACCGAGGTGTTCAGGCATATTCCAACACTTAATATTCCACCTTGTCAAAGCCCTACCCCTGAATTTGAAAGGGAAGCTAGCCACCTCATCTACCCCAGCCCCTTCCCACCCCCGCTCTCAGCCTTTAGTAAGCATGCTTCTGCTGGACCGCAAATGTCACAGTGACTTATCTAGACTGAATGAAAGTACAGCCTTTGGCTGCAGTTACTGAAAGAATAAAAATGGAATTCTTGAGCTACAATTTTAACCTCATTTTATGAACACCACAATGACCCATACAGTAGCTATCCATAAATGACAGAGCAAAAGGCAGATTTATCAGAATAGATTTGCCATTCTACCTTCAAGAATGATTATCAACGATGAGTTTATGATCATCTCTGAAAAATCGCTATTTGTCAGGCAGGAATGCCAAAGATGAAAATACTTATTCAGTAACTCATTTCCTATTCAAGAAAGAGTATATCTAAAAACATAACAAATTATGCTTCAAAACGTACAGTTTACATTTCAATGAAAATAATTAGAAGCCATCCAGTTCTAAGCAACTAATGTTAAGGCCTTTTATAATACTCTGAATTACATGCCTAAAGCTATTTCTCATCAAATGCAAGCAGGGTTTGGATCTGCTCGTGTATTCCAACATTTCAAGTAAATATAAAGTGCATTACAGGAGACTCCACTGCCCTGAATGGCTTAATGAGTGCATTTCTCCTTTTAATGACATATTTGTGCCATTTGGCTCAGAAGACGATCTTATGGTGTGTCTAGAGGGTGTCTTTGCTGTACTTTCTGAATTCATTTTGCATTTCTATATGCCAAATACCTACCCACACACCACATGGCATGTTCCAAAACAATTTCACTTTCTGTTATGGCCTATACATGTTCTAAAGGCCTGACCTGTCTGTCAAAAAAAACAAAAATCCTTCCTAAGTTGTCTTTTTCTGGGAAATAGAGAAAAACAAGAGGTAATGAAAACAGTCAACTGATTCCACTGGCCTTCTAAGCTCAAATCAGCCACAACTGAAAAAGTTCTACCCTTTATCACATGCAGGATGCATGAAAAACCAGTAATGAAACTTTCTACATCACCTGCATCTATTTCCAATAACTTTTCTAAAGCATGACATCTACCACATTCCACCAAATCAAGATCCCAAAGACTTTAGAGGTTCCCGATCTGGTTAAGATACAGAGAGTTCTTTAAACTCACATTTGAATCCACACTCAGAATTTACATGTGACTTCAAGCCACACATCAAACACGGCTTCCCAGTCTTTCCTGTGTGGGCAATTATGTAGGACTGCTGTTTCCGCCCTCTGCCTGGCACCATCCACCTTCAAATACCTGTGCTCTGCTCCCAGCTTAGAAGGCCCTCCCTCTGACCACTACTGACTCAACAATTACTTAAACATCTACTGTTGCCCCTAGACCTCCAAATCTATGGGTCTACTGAGCATCACATACTCTGGATGCTAAGGCTGTAGGTTGCTGTGGAAAGCATTCAGATACTTAGCAAAGGCAATGAAAAGGATCTCTGTTACGTAAGCCATAACGTTCACTAACCCCCTTCAGACTTCTTAGCAGACACTGTGCAGGTATACAAAGCAAGGAGCTAAGCCAAGTCATGTGCTCACACCCACTGTCATTGGAAAGATCTCTCTCCAAGGACACCACATCACATTAAGAAGTTTTCCAGGCTCCCTGGTACTCAACAAAAATAACTAAAAACATCCAGATCTCATTTGTCTCTCGTCACATTGATCAAAGACAAAATCCAGAAGGAGCAGGAAGTGAAGAAATGATTTCCCTGCTAGATCACTGGGAAATATAAACTGGTACAATCTTCCTGGAATGAAATTTGGTGTCAAACAGGTTTTACAGGGGATGCAGAGGTGGCCCCAAAGTTTAGAGTACTTACTGTTCCTGAGAGGACTCTAGTTCAGTTCCCAGAACTGACAGTCGTTTATATATAATGCACTTACATACATGCAGACAAAACACTCATATGCATAAAATAAAAACAATTTTTAGAGGTTTTAGAGTGTTTATACCTCTTACCTCCTTGATACCAATTAGAAACATTGGTATTGGAATGTTTATCAAAGCATTGAAAATCTGTGAAAATTAAATATAGCAGTCATCATTAGAGAATGAGTTAAATAAAACATTGTTCAGTCCCTCATAAAATTACTACAAACCTATATTTGTAATCAACTTCCAGCAGAAAATAAGGCTATGGAGCTGTGTACATGTGACAGGGAGTCTATGCAAAGGGACATCTGGAAAAATGCTTCCTACTGCTTCCAGGCCTGGTTCCCCCAGGCAGCCAAGAAGGGAAGGCTCAGTATTGAAGATGGCTCCCTTCATGCTTTGATCACCTCCAAGCACAAGTGAATTTCCTGCCACACGTAGAGCACTCCCGGGGATTCTTGTCATACTTCATTTTGAGAAAGTTAACCTCTCCTTTTCCTTGCAATTAAGATGCCCAGTAAAGGAGTGAGATTCATTTTTTAAAGAGAGTAAATTTGGGGTGGGTGACTCAACATCTAAATCCTATGCCTGGTTTCCATATCACTGTAGCTCTGAATCAGGGTACATCTTAACATAGCATCTTACAACTGCTATCATAAGACAGAAGGGACATAATTTGTGTCATGGTCTGCATACTCAAGAAAACTTGCAGAACAAGCAAGTACTAGTTTGATTGGAATAAAATGCCAATGACAATAACGGAACATGTTTCACACCTACGTCATATTCCTATGTAGAAGGAATGGGAGCTAAGCATGTCTAACATCACCCACCAGGCAGGAACCACACACCAGCATAACTCTCCAGCATAAGCGCTAAGGGTCTTTTTTAGAATCAGGATGACTGCTGGCACATAAGCTTGTTCTGCATGAATAATCACACATGTGTATGGCTTGATAATGAGGTGGATGGATTCTGAATGTGAATTCTAAAATTCTGAGTAATGGATACATTTTTAAACTAACTCATCTAATTGATTTTAGAGTACATTCACAGGAGACACAAATATGAGACATTTCATATTTACTTAAATTTGAACAAATTCTATCAATAAAAATAAAATTTCCTAAGGGACAAGAAAACACTGAGTTTGCCAGTAAATTTTTACAACGTTTAATGGAATCTCAGACCTCCTATTGTTGGTACTTTTTTATCCCATCAGATAATTATACTATACAATCAAGTCATGAATGCTGAACGACTTTTAGAAAACACCAAGGAATGAAAATAGATCCTCCTTTCTTTATTTTACATGTTAACAGGTAAGGGAATTCACTTGGTACTTGACATAATTGCTCATACATGAAAAGCGTCTGGAACGGAAGGGCAAGCACCCTGTAAGAAGAGGCCTCCCTGAGTTCCCCTCACAAAAACTCAGAAATGTCCTCCACTAAGGCACACAACCTCAAAACGCAAATAGGATAATACTCAACATTGCAAACTAAAACATTACATTTAGAGGCTCAAGATTTAAAATAGAACAAAATTCTCAACAGCCAAAAAGGCAACAGAAAAGACAGACATACTTTCAAAATTTAGAGGTAAACGACTCCCTAAAATTCTACTCCTAGAAGCATTCAGATATAAAACAGAAGCGAGAAGGTTTTAGATGAAAATTTTTTCAAATGTTCTACCTTGAATATGCCATTTCCTATAAAGATCCTGAAGGTATTCTCCATCCATCAGCATAAAGGATTAAACCAGGAAAGAGGAAGTTACAGAAATCTGGAAAGAAGGTATCTAACACAGGAAAGAGATTACCCAACCTGTGGAATGGCTATACTGGAGAAACCAATTCGTTGCCCATAAACCCATTTCATCTTTTCTAGACTCACAGCCCGACAAAGACTCCTAACCTCTCTTGAAATAGGAGTTTGATTATAAGACTGAGTTCCAGGCATTAAAACAATGAGGCTTAAATAGGAGGGATGCATGCTTCTCTCAACAATAGACTATCACATTCTCCCATAGCTAATGCTCTGACTGGTGTTGACCATGGTAACTTTGCTATTCAGTAACTGAAGTTAGAACTGTCTCTCCTCTAACAAAGGTCCCTAAATGACTTCAAGAAGTGAAACAAAGTGACCCTACTCAAGCAAAAGAGCAGACCAGTTCAAAACCTCAGAACCCACATAAAGCTGAGTAGCATGTTCCAATGCTCCTGAAGAGAGATGGGAGACAGAGACAGAATCCCTGGAAGCCCATGGGCCACTTAGTATGCGTATGTGGTAGTAAACAGAAAAGAGACCCTGACTGTAAGATAGAAGGACCAGCACATGATATTATCCTCTGACCTCAGCATGCATGCCCAGGCATGTACAAGCCTACACTTTTATACAGAGAGAGAAAGAGAGAGAACTAAAGAATCTGACTGTGACTTGCAAAGTTTGCAAAGTGTGTCCTTCCCACCTTAACTGTCCAGCTTTCTTCCATTTTGGCTATTGTCCCTTGGTATCTACCACTTATGAAACCACACCTAAGCATCTGTCTTCAACATTGATCAAGACAATAAGGCACAGAGAAAAGTCCCATTTTCTCTGTGGACTGTCCACAGTCCCATTTCTAAACCACTTTTTACATGTGAGTCTTATGGCTAAATACCCATCACCCTAAGATTGACACTGTACTACTTTGCTTTCTGTTTCTATGATAAAACACTCTGACAAGAAACAACTTAGGGAGAAAAGTGTTCATGAATCTTACAGCTCCCATATCACAGTCTACAACCGAAGGAAATCTGGGCAGGAACTCAAGGCAGGATCTGAAACAGAGACCATAGAGGAATGCTGCTTATTGGCTTGCTTCCCCCGGCTCGCTCAACAACCTTTCTTATGCAGCCCAGCCCACTGTGAGTGGTGTTATCTTTAGGCAGATGGGTTCACCGGTTAAGAGAGCACACTACTCTTGCAGAGGACTCAAGTTCAGTTCCCAGCACCCATTTCGCAGCTCATAACAACCTGTAACTCCAGCTCCAGGGAACCTGATGCCCTCTTCTGGCCTCTCTGGACACCTGTACTCACACGCACATATCTACATACAGATACACATCATTAAAACTAGAATTAACTTTTTAAATGATGTTTCATTACACAAGTAATTGATATGGCTATTGGATGCTCCATTTTAAATTTAAGATTTAACATGTACAATGAAACAATATATTCTGAGAAGTTTCATATTTTGCTAACCACTTTTAAAACCCCAAATCTTTCCAGCATCTTGATTAAACTCCATTGCATTTTCAACAAGTCACCTCTCTCAAGCTCTTTCTGTACATTATCTTTCCCTCATCAGGAAGCTTTACCTTAGATAATCTAATGCAGAGTGTAAGTGTGTGGCTGTATTACTCACCTTCAAAAAGCTGGCACAGAAGCCCACACTCAAAATCCCTCTTTATGAAGCTCACATTTAGAATTAATCAACCATCACGGTGTTTACACATTAACAATGCTATTAATAGAATTTATATACCACCCTCCAGAGCAGAATAATGCACTGCACATCTGTCATTTCATTTGTCTTTGTACTAGCCCTCTGAAGTGCAGTGAGAACCATTGCCTCGCCCCATTTCAATGGGAAAAAATTTTAACCAAAAATATCTATTTTGATTGTTGATGTGAATAAATAACTTCTAAGTAGGGTGCCTACATTAACTGGAAAACAAATCCTCAGTTATTCTGATTTTTCACCAGTATCCTACATGAGAATAGCAAAGTAAAAATCTCTTTGATTCAGACAATTTTATTCTTTTTTAAGGTAACATCTAGTCTTAGGTTTAATCATATATATCATTAAAAGTTAAACAAAAAATTTAAATAGATATAAATTTGAATAGCAAAACCAACAGTGTTTCATATATAAACAGCTCATAATATTGTCAGTGTCTTGGTCCTCAGGTCATCATTCTTATGTGTATCATTAATTATGGAAGAAATTTATGACTTTTTGCCCACAATCAGCTCAATATCAATTACTATCAAGATTTAATTTAAGATGGGTGCAATGCTTCGTGTCTATCATCACTGCCTTCCATGAAGCAAAAGCAGGAGGACGGCCATAAATTTGAGGTCAGCTTAGTCTACATAGTGGATTCAACAAGCAAGCTACAAGCAAGACCTCTCTCAAAAAAACATTTAATACATAAATTAGCTAGCTTGACAACATGTGACAACTGCTCTAAAACTTGCAGTATTTTTACCTTAGAATTTCATGTAAATAATAAGTATTTTTAAAGATCTTAAAGAACTGTCTGTATTATAAATGTATGAGACAAATGTTTCAAAACCTGACAACTATTTTTCATATGCAGTCACAACCATGAATGCACCTAACATGCATTCTCCCCTTTGCTATATAATAGAATTGCAGTGCTTTAGGAAGAACCGACTTTCCAAGATTAAAATTCAGGAGAAACAACTTTTCAGATTTCTCTGGATTTAGAGATAGCTGTTGATGCAGCTCTGGTCAGTCAACATTAGAAGCTACCAGGAGCATCTTCCTAGGAAGTTCTCTTTTTTCCTTTTCAAAAAGATAGACTTGACTGCTGCTTGCACCCCGCTGGTCCCACATTCCTGCCTAGGGAGCAGATGCCTTTTCCAACTGTCCTCCACCTGGAGAATGGGATGCACGCAGCAGTGATAACAGATGCAAGGCATAGCCAAGGTCCTCGTCTCCCTCCAGACATTTCACGGCAGGTTTAAACTGAATTTCTTACTTGAAGCTTTATATGTCAAACTTCTGGTGACATCCAAATGAATACAATCCTAACTGAACAAATATCAGTACTACATCCTGACTGAATCTTTTTATTTTTCTCTCCTAACATGGCTTGCATAAAAATTAATTCCCTGCACTTAAGTGGGAAAAATTCAAATGAAGAGTGTAAAGATGTGATATCTCACAAAAAGAAAATATTTTCCACATTACTCACTTGCTACAAATGGAAGCCCTTCCTTAACTTCTAAATCTCTTTTTCTCAGTCTTGTTCAAGTGTGAAGTCAGAAGGAAACTGCTGGAGAGAACTCTACATTGACTGGGAGAGGACTCCCAATCCCACTACACATATTTTCTTAATCCAAATGGGGGAAACATTTCTTCAAGGCTCATTGGTATTCTCCAGCTGTATCCCCATCTCACCAAAGATCATAGCTAAGTGGGAGGTGTGACTTCCAGAAATAGAGTTTTCCTCTTATAAACTTCATCCATTGAATAAAATTTGAAATCTTTTCTCAGTAATACAAAACAGCAATAAAGGTCTTCATGTTATTCTGTACGAAATAGGCAATAAAATGTAAATTTCACAAATTATCCAAAGTTTTCACACTTAAGCTCCTTCAGACTAATAATATGTGTACAAATGAGTGGAAATTTGCAGTCTAAGACAAGTAATGACAAAGTTCTGTAGACATTAATTCTGTTCTTCAAAATATAAAATGCAAAGTCTCAATTTATATATTCAGCTGGGAAAGTGTTTAGCTAAGAGTAACAGAAAACTTAACAAATGGGAGAATAAACAATGAGGAAGTTTGAATTCTCTCCTGGAAAATTATGTCTGGAGGTAGTCGGTGCAGGGGTGATTCATCTCAGAGACACCACCCAGAATCCAAGCTTCATTTATTTTTCTCCTTCACTGTGGATCTACGCCTCATACTTGCAAGATGGCTGCTCACATTAAAGCAAGGGAAGCAATGCCTCATGGAAAGAAAGTGGAAAGGTCTAGAACGTCAGGCTGCTTGAGATGCCCCGCCTTTAGTTCAGACCATCTAACCTTTGTCATTAGAGCCACTTCTGGTTGAAGGAGGCTGAGAAGTTTAAAAGGTTACATGTTCAACTTTTGTAGCAGAGGAAGAAGAAAGAGAAATCGGGTGAATGCATGTCAAATGAGCCCATCTAGGGTAGCTGCCACATCTCCAGACCAATCAGATCTACATCATCCACATAAGCATCCCACCAACATCACGATCTCAGTCAACATTAAAAACATTTTTGCCAGAACTATACAATGTACTATATCCATGTAGTTGGGTAGATGGGTTCAAACATCTCTGATTATTACAAATTTTGGATCACATCGAGATATTACACTCGTTTCAAATTTTAAAAATAATTTCTTGGAAATTTTTCTCATGAAAATGCTGAATTACAAAGGCCTATTACAAAAATGACCCAGCGGCTTGTTAAATAATGTCCATGAATCCAAAGTTGAACTGAATCATAACATCAGAAAGAACCTTAGGAATTTTTATGATCCAAAATCTTCTCATGTGCCCTGGGCCTACACTCACTGACAGTAACTAACATCTCAGCATTGAAACTCAAGATTTCTGACTCTGGATCCTCACTCAGCCACTGAAGAGTCAGTTTGAAAACAGAAGTCCTTTCCATATCGAAAGTATTAAGAAAGATGAAGACTGTGCAGGAGAATGCTTCTTTTCAAGCAACCTTCCCATGGTGGGGCGGCGGTATGTGGAATTTTTCACTCTGGCACACATCATGACACTGCAAAACAATTCAGTCTCTTCTAGAGGCATTTCTACTGGTCACAGTTAAGTCCGTAGGCACAGCCTTTAAGGAGAGACAGACAGCCTCTTTAAAAGTAGTCCCAACTACTTTAACAAACACTGGCCTTATACCCTGATCTCTGAATTTGGAAATACTTATTGTTCTGTGTTCTTAAATTACTTTGAAGCATGATGTAACTAAGACACAGACAGGGCTTTCTTTCACCCTCCAAAAAAAACCCTTCCAGTCAAAACCCCAGTGCCGCTCTGCTTTTTTTCCATTCCTAGCATTTGATGTCACCGAAGGAGAACAGTCTCCGGGGATGTTGCTTCTCTGTGCACTAAGAGGGCGATAGCAAACAGGAGCAGACAAAAAGTCTTTCCAGGGAGTCCTACGATCGTGTGTGTGTGTGTGTGTGTGTGTGTGTGCGCGCGCGCGCGCGCGCGCGTGTGGTGTGTTGAGGTGCATATAGGGGAACAGAAAGCAAGCACTGTGTGTTGAACACCTGCTGGTCCTGCTGCATCCTTCTCACCTTCTGGCTCTCAAGGACTGCAGGGAAATATATACCTCAGTGTTCAGTGTGCCAGCGCACTATACCCAGGGCAACTGTCACCGTCCTCAGGCCTTCAGAGATGACTGCAATTATAAAAGGAGCCATCATCCATAAGTCATCTCGGTCAGCACAACCCTCAGTTAACATATCATAACAATAACACAAAGCAGTATCTAGAAGTCTTCCCTAGGAATTCGTTAATCCTTAGTGTTAGATGCAAATTTAACCTATTTGTTCATTTTTATAGATAAGAGGTCCATGTTTTAGTATGTTTTAAAATATTCCTAGTACTAAAAAGAAATATCATTTTTAAAGTATTTTTCTCATTAGAAAGAGATACTAAGAAATCATATCTTACCTTAACTTTTCAATGTCTTCTCAAAAGAAGGCAATTCTGATGATGTAAAGGAAACATAACATTAGAAAATTCTAAGAACTCACAATAAATAAGTCCAGTGTTACTACTGAGTTGAAAGAACCTAGATTCCTTTACAGCATCTCAAGGTGTCTATTTTCTCAGGTATAAAACAATAAGTGTTTTGTAAAATAACTTTGAGTTCTAAAAATGCCACAAGTCTATGAGTCAGCACTATAGTATAGACCATAGTATAAAATAGCAACAGAATCCCAGAAAATTTTCCTCAACCGATTTGACATATCAGCAAGTTACTGATGCAAATAAAGTTAATTTTTCTAAGATTTAAAGTGTTCATCACTAAAGGAATTGTTTAGCAGTTCCCACAGAAGTGGTAAAAGATTATAAGTGCAGCAAATATTGCTTAAATGCCTTAAGACAACTTACAAAAGACATTTCATAGAGAAAATACCATGTACGTCGATTTTTGTCAAGGATCCCTATGATGGGATGTAGTTTGACAATTCTCCAATTAAAATAAAATTAATTTAAATAAGAACTTTAAACTGAAGTTTAGATTATCTCTCTATAGCAAATACATATCACAGGGACACACAGGTGAACCAGTATTTTCAATTCCATTAATGGATAATGTGGCTAAGGATTTAAACTGTTTATAAAGCACATATTCCAATGCAGATATGATAGTGCACATTCATCTCTCTCTGACTCTCCCACTAAGTACAACTCTAAATCCTGGAAATCATGCCATAGCTGTTCAACAGAGACTCAGAACAATGGAAAGAGGCTGGTGGATGGATTAATGGTCTCTGGCTGCAGGAACAATACAGCAATGAGGTACATATATGCAAAGTCTCCTGACCTAGCCTACTTGAGATGCATTACCTCACATCTGCCCAGGGTCCAGCTAACACAAGCAAGTTCCCTTAAAGTACATGCACTGAGAATCCTGCCATAAAACAAAGCCCTTCCCTCACCTATAGCCACCAGGAAGCCTGATTTGGGAAACCTCTCTCCACCCCATCATGTGGTGGCAGCAAAATCCACTGGAAACTCCAGGTGCAGCAGACAAAGCAGATCATAAGCCACCAGCAATTAAACTATCACTAAGGCTGTTGCCCACAGAAGTGAGTCCAGGCCTGTATGCTAAACCTAAAGAAACTGACTATCTGCCATAACCCAAGATTTAAGGAAGACTCAGAACCTCCTAGTGTGATAACAAAATGGCCTAATATCTGGTCACTACCAAAATAAGAAAAATATCTGACATCAGCTTTTGAGTGAAACAGATGTTGGAATTTTTGACAAGGATTTAAGTCATTCATTAACAAAAATACTTTAATGAGCAAGGACAAACTCTCTAGAAACCATGAAAATGTAGAAAGCCTTGGAAAAATATAAACTATAGGAAGAACTAAATATAAATCATGTCTCTGAAAAATACAGTAACCAAAGGTAAGCATTGGCTGAATGAGTTCATGAGAAGACATTATCAAAGACAGAACCAATTAATGTGAGAAGAGAATTTGTCCAGACTGAAAAACAAGAAGAGAATAGAATGAAAACAAAATAAAAACCTGGCTCCAGGTGAGTTCCGACTGCAGTAACACCCCTCATGGAGAAAGAACAGACTTTGTGGAGCTTATGTAGAGCTAAAGATTCAGTAGATCCAGACACTGAGATGAGAGATTCTAGGAGGATTTCAGGTGTGAGAACACCCCAAAGGAGCTTATAAAATAAACATGGATATCATTTTAAGAAAATAAGATGAGATTTGAATCCATAACAAGAAGACAGAAAACTTAGGAAGGGAAAACTGACAGGTCTGAAAAGGGGTGGAATAGTATTTCTAGCAACAAGAAAATGGATCAGCTCAAGAGACAACGTAATTGACAGATCATCAATGAGGATAGAAATATCTGGAGCTCTGAATAATCACTCAACTTCTTTAAAAAAATCTGTAATTAAAAATAATACAGAGCTTGGGGCTGGAGAGATAGTTTACCGGTTAAGAGCACTGGCTGCACTTAGAGGGGCCCCGGTTCTGTTCCAAGCACACACACGCAGCTAGCAACCATCCGTAACTCCAGTTTCAGGGGATCAGACGCCCCCTTCTGACCACTGCGGGCATTACACAGCATAGGTGAAATAACATACATGCGGCCAATACACTCATATACATAAAATAAAAATAATAAATAAAATATTTTTCAGTAATATAGTGGTAATAGATGCAAAAAAAATTAAAAGAGAAGGGCCAAGATGTATAGTAGGAATTTCAGAGGAAAGAATGGATTGGAGGTAAGATAAAATATGCCCAGATATGATGTGAATTCTTAATAAGAAACCCCAGAATCCCTTGGTTAAATAAGCACAAGAAACCCCAAGAAGAACAATAAAAACAAACCCACATATGAGGCTGTTGCAGTGATACCAGAGAACAGCAAGGATAAGAAACTGTCCAACCGTAGCCATGAAGCAAGCTTCTGTTTTTCAACAACAGCGGCTAGAAGACCATGTCTTCAAAGTAACAAGGGAGAAAAACTGTCGATTTAGGATTCTCCTCCCAAATAGTCTGTTGTTTAAGCGTTCCAGTAAACTACAGTTTCAAACAAGCACGAAAGGTTAAGAGATTTAAGAATTGCTTCTTTAAGAAGGAATGTGAAGCCAAAGGAGATATAGGACGCAGCAGTAAGCATGGTAGGTGTGGGTTGAGTAAGCAACGACTGTATAAACAATCAAAAGAAGACAAACAAAACAACCAATTGTAGAAATACGGCATGTAGCACAAAAGCGATAGAAGTATTTTACTGCAAAACTTTTAAATATGAAGGTTATGAAGATTATGAAATGTAAGGTTCTTATGTAATCCTAGAGAACACATATTTTCTTGTTAACTGTGAAGCTAGATGTGGTGGCTCCTGTCTATAATCTGAGCTGGGAAGATCAGGAGCTCAAGGTCATCCTCAGCTACACAGTGAGTTCAAACCCAACCGAGGTTACCTGAAACCCTGTCTTAAAAAACAAGACAAAGCAAAATGATGAAATATAAGTATTAAAACATTTCAATGCCACTAAAAATAAATATGGGATGTATAACTTTCAAATCAATAGGCAGAAAAGAGGCTATAGAAACTATAACGAAAGTTAGAAAGAAACTGCAGAACATAAAGGGACAGAAGATGAGCAAGGACACCAAAGTATCCTCCAACAATAAATGACACCACATTTCAAAAGATAAATGATTAGAACTGGCCAAGGGAGCGGATGTGCAGGAGGCACCATCACAGATTAGCCTCTTAGCAATCCAACTTTGATATTAAATTAATCTGCAATGTTATTAAAGACTACCTTATTATGAACACTTGAAAAAAAGTGTGGAAGAAAGCAGTCATGAGAAAAAGGCAGGGGAGAAATAAGTAGCTATGTAGGTCCCAACAGAAGCTACAGAGTCCCAGAGCTGTGTTGATATGATGACTTTTATATCCCATAAGGATTAGCCATTGGATATGACCTGCTCTGGGAGAGGATATGACTTTGGACAATACTCAACTCTGGGACAACACTCTACAACCCAGTCATTCTCTGAAGTCCCCAACAATTGAAAACAGTCTGTCAACAACATTCTCAGAGGTTGAGACAAGAAGCCCTTCCTTGAAGAAGGATTGAATGCATCGCAGTGTCCACCATATTACTGCAAGGTACGCACAACTGGTGCTCAAAGGAATCAATGTGTCTGATGGTCAGCAACACCCTCACATTCCCACACCATGCTGCTTGCACATTCTTAGAAAGAACAGTGGGTTAAGTTTCGCAGGCTAAGAATTAAAAATAAATCCAAATTCCCACCTCCAAATCTTTCTAACTCAAGACCTGATCTGTTCAACTTCTATTCTCCAACCAAAACAAGCTAAATAAAATCCCAAAAGCAAACTAGAGCTCTGCTCCTTCCCATTTAAATGTAGCTTGAAAACCAAAATGAAAATATCATTTTCAGGTCTAGTGACTTTTCCAAACAAATCCTTACTTGTACATACACAGCACCTGTCAGAGTTAAATACTGGCTTCTCTAATAGAACAAATGATTTCAAGATCATAAAACCATACATGATTTCTTACTCCTCAATCAAACCAACCCTACTAGAAAAGCAAACAAGAATACCCAAGAGGGTACCCTCTAGAGAAATTTGAGGTGATTCATCCCTGCAAAATATGTCAAGCTAGAAATAAACTGAAAATGCCAATCAAATGAGAAAACCCAAGCAGACATGTGGCAGAATTGTTTAGCTCACAGCTGTATCAGCAAAATAGAAAGATGATGGGTATATTGATGAGACAGCCCCACTCATCAATCATACCGTCTGAACAATTCAAGTCCTTTTAACACTTAGTTTGGGTAAATTAACAAACTGGAATTCCTCTGCTTACAAAAAGAAAAATAGTGGAAACACACAGTAAACACATTACTTGTCAAGTCCTAGAAGCGCTGATTTGAGGAGCTGAATAGGCCAAGGTTATTTCTGAAAACACATGTTTATGCTAAAGACATTCCTTTCTCCTGAGATGTCAGAAGATAAATGAGCTTCCTTGAGAAGGAAGCACAGCTGAATTTCCTTTTACCTGAAGTGAAATCTCTGGTCTCTCCCATCTTCTTAGCAATACATGTATACAAAAATCCCAGATCCCTCTCTATCACCTGCGGTCATAGATGAAAACATTTGTGTCCCTGAATCGTTTTTTTTTTCCATAAAAATTATTACATAACAGGATTTAGCAAAAGACAAGGAAATTATGATCCACTAAAAAGGCATGGATCTTTTTACTACTTTTAATTCTAATTTTTAAATTTAATTTAATTTAAAATGTTGCCCAGAACTTGCATTAGGTCAAAAGCTCTAAGTCTAAAAGATGCATGTAATTTAAAGAACAATTATGTCTCATAAAGATCCTATATACCTAATGTACAGAAAGCATTTCTGTTTAGTGGCATCATATACATATGCTGTAAACCACAAACAACACGAAATGTCATTTTTAAGTGAAAGTTTCCAAGTCTTGCTCATAGATCAGCTCAGACATGCTGGGTCATACCTAATTCAGAGATATTCCTTCGCGCCTTCCCCTTTATACCTGGTCAAAGCTGCTGGCTCCCTGGGGCTGGGATTTTTATGTGAAGTGTGGTACATGGAAGGTGGTGTGTGAAGACAGCAAAACAAGGAGCCGGGAGAAGGCAGAAGGAAAAGCGAGGGGAGAAACAGAGAGCTCCCCACTCCCCGGTCCTGTAGCTCCTCAAAGCAACCAAGACCCCCCTGAGCTTGCCAAAACTTCTGGTGGCAGCTTCCGTTCTGCAAAGGCTTGAGGACGCCCCGCTTGGGGGCCCAGCCACCCAGGCCAGCGGGAGCATCCTGCGGCGCAGCCCAGCGAACTCCGGGCAGTTGGTCCCCGGATACCGCTAGCCCATCGCCGGTGGGACTGCGCACCGGGGGTCCTTCTGCCCACCCACCCTTCTGCCCACCCTCTCCCAAGCTCGCCAGGCTTCCCAGAGACTTGCCCAGAGCTCCTCCGGCGGAGGCAGCGGCAGAGACGGAGAGCGCGAAACGGAAGGGATCCGCGGACGCACCTGTTCCCAGGGACGACCCGGACGCCGCCGGGGCTGCAGAGCCCGCGCTCCGTGCGGCTGCGCTGCGGTGCGGCTCCAGGCAGACAGCCTCCCCGCAGGCTGCGCTCCCGCGCCGGGCTGCCCGGCCGCCGAGCCTCGGGGCTTCCGGAGAGACCCGCAGCCCCGAGGACGCCGCAGCCGCCGAGGCGGAGCCGCCGGCCCGCGCCCTGAACGCGGCCGGGGAGCCTCGCTGCGCCGCCGGGACCCTGCGACACGGCCGACCAAGCCCGGGGCCCCAGGACCCCGGAGCCACGGGAGGACCCCGGAGCCGAGGGGAGGACCCGGAGCCGCGGGAGGACCCGGAGCCGCGGGAGGACCCCGGAGCCGGGTTCCCCCGGAGACTGTGGACCCCGAGGCCACCACCTGTGCGCTACCGCGGCGGTGCCCGGCCGAGCGCCCCCGCTCCGGAGCTGCCCTCCTACCTGCCAAGCTCGGCGGCGCCCCC
This sequence comes from Eospalax fontanierii, assembly GCA_035773235.1. NCBI lineage: Eukaryota > Metazoa > Chordata > Mammalia > Rodentia > Spalacidae > Eospalax > Eospalax fontanierii. Next base: position 7,451,249 of record CM069531.1, read on the forward strand.
GGCGCGCGACCGCAGGGGACTTTGCAGAAGATCCCTCACTCGCAGCCCGAGCTCCGCAGCCTCCTCCTCCGCAGCTGGAGGATTACGCGCAGCCCGGCGTGCCCATCAGCCGGTGCCTACGGTCTGGGCTGGAGCCTCCACTCGCCGGCCCCCGCCCCCATTCATAATCCCGGCGGCCGGCTGCCACTACACACCGCCCCCGCCCCCGCGCGCCCGCCTGCTCGCTCGCCGGCCCTGCGACGTGACAGTCGCCGGCTGGTCTTCTGCCTCCCAGACAGTGCGAGGGCTCCCACACCTCCGGGCTGCACACAAGGGGGAGGGGGTTCCCGGGCGGGTGGAGGCCAGGGTAGGACGGAGAGAACCTGGCTCGTCAAGCAAGAACCGTGGGAGCGCAGCAGCCCACTGCTCTCCTGTTGCACAAAGGACTCCTGAGCGCCCAGCTAGGTGCTGCGGGTCACAGCACCGAGGAAGTGGTTCAGCAGCTCACCCTGAGAGAGGGTCCCATAACTTGGGAATTTATGTGACGTGACGCAGCAACAGGCTTCGGCACCAGCTGAGTGGTGCTCCGCCACCGTGTGTGTGTGTGTGTGTGTGTGTGTGTGTGTAGGGGAAGGCCCAGGAGGCATGTGGGAAGCCGCTTTGTTTTTCTTCCCCCGTTGTCCAGTCTTTTCCGCCAGATCTGGAGAGAAGGAAGCTGGCAAGGATAAGAAGCAGCTAGGCCTGGGGTAACTTTGCACATTGAACGACCAAACTAACTAGAGGTCAGAAACCATGGACATATTAGCCTATTTCTCAACTAATTCCAATGAACGTTATGACACACCCATTTTTCACAGGGCACAGAGCACACTGTCGGATCCTAGGGGGTACAGGGATGATCAGGACACAGGCTTTGCAGCCAAACAGCTCACCGTCTAATGGGGGAAACAACCACGAAAGTAAAAAAAGGACACTAGAAATATGACATCACAAAAACCCATGATAATGGCCTAAGTGGAAGTAGCTTTCTCTGTCTAGGAAGAGGACAGGGTCAGGGAATTAGAGCCTATCTGAGCGTTAAAGAGCAAATAAAGGTTCACTGAAGAGGCTTTCCATAACTTTCAGTAACTTTCACTGTTCTCCCATTAACCCAGCTTCACTCACCCCGGGGTGGGATTACCTACAGCATATGGGAGATGGGACTTTACAGACCCCTGGTGTGCACTGATTCTTTAAACACTAGCTGCCTGGGTAACCAACACCTACTTCTCCAGCAGAGACGCCTCCAAATATCCAGTGGCTATTCTGCCTTTGGGGTTTTTATGCTTTGTATTCTTCACCAGTCACTGTATCCATTACCTTGAAAGTGAGCCCAAAATTAATAATACTGAGGCACTGAGCCTCTGGAGGGAAGCCAACAAACGCTGCAATGTCAAGGTTCTGACACAGTCTCTCCTTTTCTGAATCACAGTGAGAATTAATTAGTTAGACTTATTAAATATGAAGACATCATTGTCCAAAGTCAGAGTAGATGAGAGCCCAAAATATGATCTAAACTAAGAACAACAGAACTAAACTTCTCTGCACACTAGAACTTTGAAAAATGTTAATGGCTGCTAAACTATCAAGGTTATTCCAGCCTCTCAAAAAAAAAAAAAAAAAAGAGGCCCAAATTATTCTTGTTGCAAAAACAACTAAATAGACTGCAGTATGATCATGACATCAGCTGTTCAAACATCTTTCCTGTCTTTCCCTAGAATTTATATAATCTAACAAAGAAAATGGGGGGGGGGATTTAAATATCATCACAAATTCCACAAACTCCAAAGTATTTGCAACGTTTGCCCAAAGCAATAGAGTCTGGCCAGAAGTTACGTAGAAAAGACTCAGAGGGAAGCAAAGAGAATCGGCCTTAGAGGTATCAAGAACTAACCAGCAAAATGTGTTCCCCAGAGGTGAAGAACCTGCCGTAAAAATGCAAAATCTATGTCTCTGAAAATTTGGAATAGAGGCAGAAGTACTGCAAAAGACAGACTGAGAGGAAGAGCAGCACTGAGTTTCCAGTCCAAGCCAGACAAAGTTTCATCCTTGAAGAAGCTGAAGTGAGCCTGGAGAGCAGTGCCCTGGGCTCTGCTTAAGGAACCAAGTTGTCCTCAGAAGTGGGGGCTCTGGGTTTGAGAACAGAAAAGCTACTTTCTAGCCCTATTTTAGGAAACTTCTCCAAAGACTTGGACCAGAAAAACAATTCACTTGATAATGATTGGTATTACAGAAGAAGCTAGCACTACAAAGGAAAGGAAAGAAAGAAGGGAAACTACTGTGGACAGCTACCAACACGCAGTTAAGGAGATCTCTGAATACAGATGTCAAAACTTACCAACAGGTAATAACAAAAAAAAAAAACGTGCTCTACAGAGGCAGCAACTTTTTGACTGAATTTTGCAATAAGAAAAAACCTCATAAACATATAATAACACCTGCACAAAGTTTACCATCAACAGGAATATTCTAACAGCTTTACAGGTGTGAACTTCATGGGCTCTCAGTATGTCTGTGAATTACATATTATTATTCCTGTCACTTAAATGAAAACACTAAGACATAAGATCAAATAGCCAGTTTGCCGCGCCTGCACGGCCCTGGGTCCGAGTCCCTGCGAGGAGCGGCGAGGCTTGATGAAAGAACTCACACACACACCATGGAAGTTGAGAAGAAGAAGCCTTTACTACAAAGGCTTTACTACAAAAAAAAAATTCCTTTTTATACCGTTTCCATACATCATTATACAATCTAACAATCCTTGAGGAACGCAGAAGACCAGGGACCACTGACCCAGTGGCCAAAAAAGATAACAACCTCTGTCCTACGTGACAGAGCACCCCGTGCCCACCCAGGGACTCAGCACTTCAAGGCATGTTTACTAGGCCATAAAGCAGAGGCAGCACAGACAAGATAGTCTCTGCGAAAGGCGGAAGAATGTTCTGCGATTGAGGTCACAAATTAATGAACAACTCTTAAGCTAAGCAGAATCAGACACCATGGCACAGTCATGGAGGGCCCGCATACCATCACATAGCCATGGAGGGGGTTTGTGTTGGGAGGCCTAATTCCCCACAATTCCCCCCTTTTTATTTTATCATGGCAAGCCTGTCTTAGGTCAGACAGGCGACCCATTCCTTACCTGTCTTAGGAGGGCCTCCTCTCCTGTCTTAGGCGGTTTGGGTCCTATCCTGTCAGTTGCCCGTCTTGGGCTTTGCCACGATCTTCGCCTTTGATTTATTAGAAGGCCCAGCCCGTTTAGGGTGATGGGGCCGAGACCTAGGCTTAGGGGCCGAGGCAACATTTCCAGCTGAGGTACAGGGCCCCCAAGTCTGCGTCCTCCTTGTTCAACATCCAACAATTGTAATTTTTGATAATGTACTTGAATAGAACGAGAAGTAGCCCTATCCATTTGATTTTTTATATATTGAGTCAATTTTCCAAACAACCAAGGACCAAATGTAACAAGCAATAATGATCCTATTAATGGTCCCAAAATAGAAGATAAAAGAGAAGTAAGCCATGCATTTTCTGCAAACTAACTTATAGCTTGTAATCATTGTATCCCCTGTGGTCTCACATTCCCAGTTCTTAACAAAATGCCATTCAACTCTGCCACAAGCAGATTTAAGCTCTCGTCCCTGATGTTGGGGAGCAACATAGAGTTTCTGGAGGCGGAGCAAAACTCGCCAATTAAATGAGGTGCATCCTGGGGAGTGGACTGACAGAAACACATCTCTAAGTGAGTTCTGTATTGTTGAGGCAGAGATCTGCCTTCCGGTATTGGGGGGGGTGAGGTCTGAGCGAAGGAATCTTCCAACCCCCAGCCATTCTGAGACCCAAGTCCCATTTTGTAGAGATCAGGGGACATCACCGGCCAAGGAATATCCTGCTGAATCAAAGATGTGGACCAAATGACGTCTCCAGTTTGTGACAGGACTTGCCAGGTGTAGTTTCAAGGTAGATGCTGATGGTCCGCTCTGATGATGATTTCAGGCCAGATCATTGGCAGAATTCCCAGAAACAGCAAGGGCATCATCATCTAGGGAAAAGATAAAACAATTTCTACTCAGGGGCATTTTCCCCCTGGTCTGGGTTATCAGGGACTTCTGCCGGGCGAATGCATCGCTCCGGGACCCAGATGGTTTTATTCCTATGGGGAGGGAATATGCATACAGCCCTGCGGACTCTAGCCAGCAGGGGTGTGGGCTTTTGCCATTGGTCAGTTATAAGGTCTTTCACCTTACCCATCCCAACTGCTGGGAGGGCTTACCCCAATGCTTTACCATAGTTGATTGGCCAGTGCTATCTACTATTAAAAAATTTTAAATAAACAAAATCTTAGCAAGTTGAACATTGGGGGAAAGGACATACTCCCCCCTTTTTATTTTATTAAAATGTTGTTTTAAGGTGGCATGGGTTTTTTTTTAACAATGGCTTGACCTGTGGGATTGTGAGGTATCCCAAATGTATGAGAGATGTTATATTCTTTGCAAAATGCAGCAAATTTGTGGCTGGCATACACAGGTCCATTATCAGTTTTAAGAACATTAGGGACCCCCATATAGGCAAAGGCCTGTGTGTAGTGGGAAATAACATCTTTAATGTGCTCCCCTGAATGGAGGGAGGCAAAAATTACCTTGGAAAACGTATCCACTGACACATGCATAAATTGTAACTTACCTGCTTCTTTAAGATGAGTAACATCTATTTGCCAAATATGATTAGCTTTTAAGCCTTTAGGATTAACTTCAACATTGGAGGAATTGTGGAATGGAGCACATTCAGAACACTGGGAAGTTATTTGAGTGGCTAAAGACCTGGAACAGCCTGTATGGTGGCTGAGAGACTGGGCATTAAGATGATATTTTCTGTGAAGATTGACAGCCTGTTCCTCCACTGAGGCAACCAGAGGTCTAGTGAGTAAATCAGCCTCGGCATTACCATCTGAAAGTGGTCCAGGAAGATTAGTATGGACGCGAATATACCCAACGAATATTGGTTGAGTTCGGTCTCAAATCATTCTTTGTAATTGTAATAGAATTGATTGCACCTTGGAAGATGGGGAAACACATGAAGCTGTTTCTAGAGGTTTAACTACTTGAGAAACATAAATGCTATCAGTATACAGGTTAAAGGCCTCAGTAGAAAACAACTGGAAGGCAAGTAAGCATGCTTGAAGCTCTGCCGCCTGTGCTGACAAACCATTAACTGGCACGCGGAAGCGTCCTTTGGGGGAGATTACGGCCGCATACCCTTTAGAGGAACCATCAGTAGACACAGTAGACACATGGGGCAAAGGAGATTCCTTAACAATTGTGGGAAATATTACTGGATGTCTCTTAAAAAAGGTCAAAAGAGGGCTAGGAGGATAATGACAATCAAACACTGCCCCAGTAGATGTCACAAACAGTGTCCATCCATTAAAACTATTTTGTAAATGTTGTAACTCTTCTTTACTATAAGGTACTAAAATTTTATTAGGAGATTTTCCAAACATCTGAAGGCTAAGTTTAAAGGCCTTCCATAATAACTGTAAAATTAATTCATAATATGGAACCACAACTTTTAGGTGAGGCAGACAGGTGGACCCAATATATAGGGCCCTGTTGCCAAAAAACAGCAGTAGGAGTAAAATGAGAAGGAAGAACAGCCAGCTGTAAGGGCTGATCATAATCAATTTGTTGAACACAAGCCTTATTTAAGCTCTGAATGAGCAACTGAAGGGCATTCCTAGTTCTGGGAGTTAAAACCCATGGTGAGGTAGGATCAGGATCTCCAGGAAGGAGATCATATAAGGGTTTCAAATCACCTGTTTTAAGGGAAAGAGAGGGGCAAATCCATTGTACATCGCCCAAGAACCTCTGCCAATCATGTAAGGTTTTAAGTTGGGACGTATCAATGCACATTTTTGGGGGTCTTACCCCCTGTGGTTGAAGAACATGACCCAAATATTTATAGGGGGGCTGCATTTGCACCTTTTCAGGGGCCAATACGAGGCCATTGTTTTCCAAATAACCCTGCAAGGCAGCAAAGGCTTGCAGAGCCAAATGCTGATTAGGTGCAGGCAATAAGATGTCATCCATATAATGTATAATATAGAGGGAAGGGAAATCCCATCTGAGGGGATCTAAAACTGCAGCTACATAGGCTTGACACATGGTGGGACTGTTTGCCATTCCCTGAGGGAGCACCGTCCATTGAAAACGAAGTGCAGGTTCCTGAAAGTTAAGAGATGGAAGGCTAAAAGCAAAATGAGGGCTATCTGTGGGATGTAGGGGCATTGAGAAAAAGCAGTCTTTAAGGTCAATTATTATTACATGCCAATTCTTGGGCACTGCCACAGGCGTGGGTAGTCCCAACTGCAGGGGTTCCCAGAAGGTGGGCAGTCTGTTGCCCAGCACGGAACACCTGGGCTGTGCCCTGGGCTGCATGCCTGAACATCCTGAGCCACGCCCCTGCCACTGCGCATGTGCATCTGGCCTCCAAGGCCAGCCAAGCCACTATGCCCCGGCACTCTCTGAGGCTTCCCCAGGTGGCGGCTGTACACTCTGTGCAAGAGCCTTTGCCATTCCCCCCAGCTCCTTCCTGAGGCTAGATCATATGGCGGAGGTTTGCCTGTGGAACAATCTTTTCCTAGGGCTGCTTCTCCCTTGGCGGCCACCAACCCCTCCTTTGGGTAGGCACCCGCTCGAGTGGAGAAGCTAATATTTACCCTAGTCGCAGTCTGTCTTGGCCCCTCCCCTGCTCGTGGAGGATTTACCTCCTCGGTTTTTGAGTCTTTTGACTTTAGAGACTTCCTAGTGTCCTGGTCCCGAATATCAGTAAACATGGCCTGAGCCTCAGCCACCAGTTGTTGGAGGCAGACTTTATCAGTGAGTAGGGCGTCTTTTACTAGGCACCATAGGGAGAAGGTGGATAAGAGAAAGAACTCTGGACTCTCCTTCTGTAGGAGTTTTTGGAGATCTTGGCGGATCTCCTCCCCGTCTGAAACTCTTAAATCTCCATTAATAAAAACCCATGGACTAGCCTTTCCTATATTTTTTAAAAACTTCTCCAGGGTGTGGCTCTTTACCGCCATTCCCTGTTTTAAGAGTATTTTAAGTTGATCCTGCAGCTGCACTTTCCCGGGCTGATTGCCCATTCTTAACAATGCGTTCTTACCAAGAGGCATCCCTGTCAGTCTCCAGAACGACCCCGTCCGTGACTCTCCTGCTTTCAGGTCTCGGTGGGAACCTCCAATTGCTGCGCCTGCACGGCCCTGGGTCCAAGTCCCTGCGAGGAGCGGCAAGGCTTGATGAAAGAACTCACACACACACACCATGGAAGTTGAGAAGAAGAAGCCTTTACTACAAAATGTCTCTTCCTTTTTATACCGTTTCCATACATCATTATACAATCTAATAATCCTTGAGGAATGCAGAAGACCAGGGACCACTGACCCAGTGGCCAAAAAAGATAACAACCTCTGTCCTACGTGACAGAGCACCCCGTGCCCACCCAGGGACTCAGCACTTCAAGGCATGTTTACTAGGCCATAAAGCAGAGGCAGCACAGACAAGATAGTCTCTGCGAAAGGCGGAAGAATGTTCTGCGATTGAGGTCACAAGTTAATGAACAACTCTTAAGCTAAGCAGAATCAGACACCATGGCACAGTCATGGAGGGCCCGCATACCATCACATAGCCATGGAGGGGGTTTGTGTTGGGAGGCCTAATTCCCCACACCAGTTATTTATTTTTTTTAATTATTTTTATTTCATTGTTGTTGTGCATGTGTCAGAGAGAGAGAGAGAGAGAGAGAGAGAAAGGGGGGGAGAGAGAAAGGGGGGAGAGAGGGGGGATCTGTGTATGGGCACACCTGCCATGGCATATGCGTGGAGGTCATAGGACAGCTTTGTGAAGTCATTTCTCTCCTTCCACCTTTATGTGGGTTTTAGAATTTGAACTTAGGTCACCAGGCTTTCTTGCACAGTGACTTTACCTGATGAGCTATCTCAGCAGAACAGGAGTCATATTTAAACCTAGTCTCTTGCTCCAGAGTTACTGCTCTTACTCACTGAGCAACAGTATCTCCCTAAATAAAACATATCGACTACCATATTAATGAAACAATATAGTCTGTTAAGGAAGACCACAAAAAAGCAAATTAAAAACTCAAGTAGATGTGGTACCACTGACACCTTATACCTGTAAGAGATCACTGTTCCCAGAGTTCCCCAGACCTTATTGCCTTAAGAAAATTATAATACAGGACTGGAGATTAGCAGTTTAGAGCACTTACTGTTCTTGCAGAAGACCAAGATTTGGTTCCCAACATCTGCATGGTGGCTTACAATAACCCTTGTTCCAGGGAATCGGACACACTCTTTTGACCTCTGTGGGCACTACACAACATGGGTGTATTTACATACCTGTAGGTAACACACTCATACACATAAAACACTCTTTAAAAAGAAAATTGTAATGTCTTCATTACTTTTATTATTTCAATGCATTAGTAAAATGAACCTAATGGCAATATATGTGTGAAAATTTCATCAAGCTGTAATACTTGTTATAAAGTGTCTTATAATATGATGTTAATATAATATGTAAAGAGAGATTAAAACCCTAATGATTATTTGCCTACTCCAAACAAAACACTGATGAAAGACAAGAAGGAAAAGGTGATCTGATGTAAATAAAGTGGGATGAAAAAGAAAGAACCAAACCATCTTAAAGACAAAGACAATATTAGAAGAAACCCAAAAGGGGAAGAATCCCTGTGGATCAGTAAGAGGCAGTGAAGACAGGTAAGAGAGGGGCCAACATTAAATAAAAACAAACAGAAATGTTTTCTAAATTGTTTGCATCAAAAGTGTTAGTTTTTCTATAGAAAAAAAATCTATTGACAAATTGCACATACAATATCTCTACCTAAGTCCATGTGCATAGCTTAAGCTACATAACAAGATACAGTGCCAGACAAGAGAAACCTCCCTTTGAGTTGTTGGCCAGCTATTGCCACATCCCTTGACTGTCTCCAAGAACTTAAACATAAGACCCTATTGATGAAGACAGGGCATACTTTGGACACAGGAAGTAGAGCAATGGAGCTGGAAAGGACCTGGAAACCACTTCCCCTGAAGGTTAGCTCCCATAGTTTTGGAGAGCACCACACAAGCTGATAATGGAGAATATCAATTGATGGTCCAGCTTTCAGACCTAATAACCACAATGACTGGCACAGAGAACAACATGGGTGCAGTAGTGGCACTTTTGCCTCAGGGGTAATTGACAACTACCTAATTGGTCTTAAAGCCCACTCAGTGGGAGGAAACTTATATGTGGTACTGTAAACAAAGCCAAATACTCATGCCTGGAGAGGTCATAGATCTTAAAGAAAACCCCAAGACTATCACATCCCTAGGCAAATGTAATTTCTTACTCTGTGAAAATACATATTCTTATATTTACAGACAAGTATCTCGTTACCACTCATCAAAAAAGAGTCTTTTGAATCTGACCAAGACTATTACAGAGTATCGCAACTGGTCACACACAGACATTGTCTGTGAATTTCCCAAGCCTAAGTGGCACATCTACAATGCAACCTCTACATCTAAAGTTCACAGAACATAGAACAAGAGGTAAAGAGGTAATGAATCTCCCAGTTCTCATTAATGAAGTTCCCTCATGCAACAGAGGGTCAGGAACACAAAAGGTTTCAAATGGCCAAAGGGTAGAGAGTAAGAGTTTGCGGAGTGTGGGTCCTTGGACAGGACTGTAAAAATTGGCAATAGGCCCTGATCTTAGTTGAAGAATTATTGGCAGCTGATTAATTCTGGATTAGGAAAAGCTGATCTTCTTAAAAAGAGGGACTCTAGATAGACTGACTAGACCCCAGTTGATGAACCTGCCTGAGTGTTATCTAAGGACACTAACTTGACATGATAGATAGGCCTTAATACAAATGACAGAATGTATGAATTCCAGTTGTGTGTGGGGTGCTATGGGAAAGTGCCAGTGGGGAAGAGTGTATAATGATGATTAAGATGTTCTTGCCAGGCATGGTGGTACACACCTTAATCCCAGCACTCAGGAGACAGAGGCAGGCAGATCTCTGTGAGTTCAAGGACTGCCTGGTATCTACATAATGAGTTGCAGGGCAGCATGGGCTACAGGGAGACCTGTCTCAAAAAGACCTCCCCTCCCCAAAATGCTCTGTATGAAATACACAAAAATTCAATAAAACACTTACAAAACAACAACAAAAAAGAAATAAAATGCAGAGGCAAAACACATATAGCTGGTGTCTATTTTTAAAAGTATTAACTTTGTTGGCAGAACAAAACTTGCATCTAAATTATAAAAAGAAATTTCATTCCTGAAACTGAAGGAAAAGATTCTATCTACATGTTGAGAGCAAACCCCACGTTCTAGAGAACACTGATTGAGAATGATTGAGCCAAGACATACTGAAAAATTATTGAACTTTTTGCAAATTCATCTCACTTCCATTATATAAATTAGTAAATTTTGAGCATAAAAGAAAAATTCTAAAATAGAAAAGCAAAAAGATCAAGTGTAAGGAAAATTAAAGCAACTCAATTTTCTTCAAAGCAACATTCAAAGCCTAATGCCAGTAGGACAAAAATATAAGATAGGCTCAAACGAAAACAGTGTAACTCAAGAAGTCCATGCCTAGCCAAGCTCTTCATTAGATGTAAAGGGCCTCATTTTAAACTTGAGAAGTCAAAGAACATTTCTTACATATGAAGGGAGAAATCTGGAGAAACTTTCTTGGACGGATTGAATATATATATATATATATATATATATATATATATATATATATATATATATATATGTTACTCTAAGACTGGGAATATAAACACATGAATCATGGAGGCTTTTAGAGCATAGAGAAGACACATGATACAAGTACTCAGAAGCAAACCAAAGTGGTGGTGCATAGAGTAAGCTCACTGCAGATGGACTCCTCTGCAGCTGGTGAGACTGGCAGTGCCATTTATGGCTGACATATAGAATAAGCATTTGTAAAAATATAAAGATAAACCACAAGAAATACAACTTTTAACAAAACATGATAGTGGATAAAATGCAGTAGAGAAAGGAGGTAATATATGCCAATTTGTCTTTTTTTGTTGTTTTGAAACAAGGTCTCCCTATAGCTCCAGCTAGCCTGGAACTTGCTATGTAGACCAGGCTGTCCTCTGTCTCACAGAGATCTCACAGAGAGCACTCTGCTTCTTGAGTACTAGGATTAGAGGTATGCACACCACACCTGAATTTAAAAGCAAATCATATACCTTAAAATATATCTTTCAAAATACACACATGTGCACACAGCAAAAGAAACCAACCAAAGAGTAAAAGACATATATATATATATATATATATATATATATATATATATATATATACACACACACACACACACACACAATGTACTGGATGGCTTTGGTTGTCAACTTGACACACCTGAATGGAAGGAAACTGACTTGAAATTTTCTCCATTGGATTGACCTGTGGTCATGTATGTGGTGGTCATGTATGTGGAGCATTTTACTGTCCACTGTGGGCAATGCCACTCCTTGGCAGGTGGTCCTGTGTTGTATAAGAAAGCAGGTTGAGCACAGGCCAGAGGAGCAAGTCCTCCATGGTCTGTGCTCAGGTTCCTGCCTTGAGTTCCTGCTTTAGCTTCCCTTGATGATGGACTGTGAGCTGTAAGTCAAATAACCCCTTTCCTCCCTAAGTTGGTTTTGGTGAGATTTTTATCACAGCAATAGAAAGTAACAAGAACAAAAGTTGGTACTAGAGTTGTGGGGTATTGCTGTGACAGGCCTGATCATGTTGTTTTGGGGAGGATTGTGGAAACATCTGGAACTTTGGATTGGAAAAGCCATTGAGTGCTCAGAGATTAGTGAGCTGCTGCTCTGGAGTTTGCAATAGTTATGCTGAAGAGAAATGTGGGTGCTGGAGGCCTGACTTCTGACTCTTCAAGGAAAGCAAAGACTATCAGGGTTGCTTATATGATATTTTGAATTAAGAATCTGTGGTTTCAGGTCCTGGAGTGGAAAAATCAGCTGTGATTAACAAGAGACTAAAACCATTGAAGTGAAACCTTTGTTATACTGGGACAGTTGATGCTGTTTCGCTGGGACTGAAAAATCATCTGTGATTAAGAAGATACCAACATCATTGAACTGAAATCTTCTGGGAAATATATCCTCAGGGTCAGCACACAGAAACTGTGGTCCAGAGGGGGCTGGAGGCTCTATCTCAAGCTGGAAGGAAGGCTTGGTAATGTGTATCTCCTACATGTTTTGAAGAAAGGAAGAGGTCCTGGAGTGAATCTAAGGCTTGGCATCCTAAGAAGCCAAGATAGGCCATTGGTTAAAATGCTGCCTCAGTTGTAGTGAAGACACCCAGAACTGAAGGGATCATGGAGAGAATTTGAGCCTTCGTACCCAGAGAGGTCAGGTGGATACATTGATGAAGATGTAGCCTCAGTTTCAGTAGAGACCTCAGCATATTGGAGATACCAGGACCATAGGGTGACCTCTAAGGGCAGTAGTAGGTGTGGTCTAGAGCTGGCCTGAGCCTACCAGACCAGCTGTGTGTGCTGTGGATGGCAGAACCAGAAAAGTGGAGCTCCACATGTCCTTTGTAACCCAGAAGCTTGTGAGTGAATCCTAGATGTCCAACAGTGAGCTGCTTTGCTGGACTTTGGTGTGCCCAGTTCTTCCCTCTTGAAATTTTACAGTCTATAATTTATTTTGGATTTTCAAGCATCTCACGGTTGAGAGACTGGATTATTTCAAAGAGACACTGAACTTTTAAAGTGTCTGAACTTTTATTTTAAAGTTGAACTGTTTTCATATTGTAATACTAATAGTAACATGAAATTTTGGGGATAAGAAATGGAAAGGTTATGCTTTCATGATGATGAGTTTGTGGGTCAAGTTGACAGGGATCAACTGTGCTGGGTAACTTCAATTGTCAATTTCACACATCTGGGAGGGGGGAACTTCAGTTGAGGAAGTCCTTCATTGGACTGTGCAGGGAGCGGTCATAAACGCCATTACAAGATGGCGCTGGCTTCCTGGCAGCGTTGTGGTAAACAACTCCTAATTAGGTAGTGCTTTGGCGCCAACCTGGATCTTGCTACTGCACATGCGCGCCACATGACCTGTCCTGAGCCTATCCCGTGGCGTCCACCTGTGGTTAGCTACTTGCAGCCAATCAATAGGTGCTCCGTCTCCTTCCAGGCTTTATAAGCAGCCGTAGGTGCCTTGCTCCTCGCCCCCTCGCCATCATCGCCCATCTGTTAACCAAGAGCTCTCCAATAAAGTGTGATACTGGAAGACTCCTCGTGATCGCGTGCTTTCTTCCTCTGCTGGCCGGAGGCGTTCGCCGCAGGACTGGCCTGTGGCAGTGTCTATGGAGCATTTTCTTGATTGCTGAGTGATATGGGAGGGCCAGTAAACAGTGTTTCTCCATGGTTTGTGCTTTAGCTTCTGCCTTTCAGTTCCTGCCATGAGCTCATGCCTTGGCTTTTCTTGATGATGGACTATAAGTGATAAGCCAAATAAACTCTTTCCTATGTTGATTTTTGTTGATATTTTTATCAGTGTGTTCTAGAAAGTAACTAGAACACACACACATACACACACATCAAAGAATTAAAACAAATATTTCTTATCAGTCGGTATTTTGAGCTATTTCTAAAAGGATCTTCAAACTGCATTAAGTTGTTGACAAGAGGGTTCCATAGACCCTCAAACAATACTGACCATTGCCTTTACTCTTGGTGACCTGCCAGTACCTGACAGTAAGACTATATTGAAAAAAGTACTATATACACGACCTATAAAACATACAAGGAAAAATCAAACTAGTAACAACCTAAAGTTTTATCTCTACTGGCTCGTTTTCATAGTGCCAGAAGGTGCTGTGCATGATACCAGAACAGAACAGCAATCACTAACCTTGTGGAGCTATGAATACTGTGGGCTCCGATAATGACTGGCCTGGCAAAATATGCTCACCGGTGCAATAATACCATGAATGCTATGGTAGTACTCGATCAGCTTCTGATTAAACTTACGGCCTGCTTCACAAGATGGAGCCATACCTGGCACTATTATCAGGCTTAGGGACTTGTGGATAGACAGATCACAGACCACTAGAGAGAACTATTAATATTATTTTGCTAAATAGATATAGTATTAAACTGACTTCAAATGACATTGTTATATCCATAGATTAGTACATCTCTTAACTCTCGCCAGAGAGCTTCTTCCTGCAGCAAACAGCAATTAACACAGAGATCCACAACTGGAAAACACAAGAGAATAAGAGACTGTGGAATGCTCAGTCTTAAATAGGACACCTATATCATACCGTCTTCCCAAGATTCAGTGATCCTTGTGGAAGAGAGAGCAGAAAGATTGTAAGAGTCCAGAGTTGGTGGATGAATAAAAAGAAACTGTGTTGTCTGGACACCACAGGGTAGTTGTACATATGAATCTACAACACTTGTGAGAATATGCACAAGACCTTTACAAGCCCAAGCCAGACAAAAACCCAGAATCAATGAGAGAAGTGGGCAAGAAGCCCCGGGACTGGCTGAGGAACTACTAATTGATAACTGTGGGGAGAGGGAGAGCCATATTTCTTTAAGGGTGTGATGCCTAGTAGGTTGACCAGGCTCCAGGGGAAAGACCCCCCCAACTCAAGAACATTTGGGTAATACAAATTAGACTTAATAGACCTTTAAAAAAATAACAGTAGATTTGAAGTCAGGAAGAGTGGAAGGGATGTAGGAGTGGAGATGGAGGAGGAGGATCAAAATACATTATATGAAATTCTCAAAGAATCAATTAAAATATTTTAACATTTTCAGTACTCCATATGAGACCTACATGGAGAAATATTCAAATGGCTAAAAATAAAGAAAAACCAATGCCCCAACTCCACACATACAAGAAAAATATCAATAATAAAGCAAAAGCTATGACACAGAAGCCAGACTCAAAACAAGCACCATGTTGACAAAACAATGAGGAGAATAATACAAAAATTAAGATCACAGTGAAGATGTGAAAATTGTGAGACTCTATGAATCAAATGCATAAAAGCAGTATGCAACAGGCAGAGAGCACAGAGAGAAAGATGCACAGAGAGAAGCAGCCACAGCCAGGGGAGCCCTTCCTGGGCCTCCAGTCTAATGCTGGGAATAATCATGTTCTGTGCTTCAAAAGCAGAGATTGCATGTTATTTTTAAGAACAAATTTACATTATTTTATGAATGTAAATTTGAGAAAAAACAACCATCATTACTTTTGGGATGTGAAATGTGATCCCAAAAGGATCATGTGTTGAAGATTTAGCCACGCCCTGATGACACTACTTAGGATGTTCTGGAAACTTGAAGAAGGGTCTCAGCCTCCTTTCTATCAGGAGTTACCCCTTGACTTTTCCATACTTTCCACACAGGGACCAGAAGTCATGAAGCCGTGGAACATGGAGTGGAACTTCTGAAACTGTAAGTTGAATCTCTCTTCCTTTAAGTAGCTTTGCTTAGATTTGTCACAGTGGCCAAAAGTGACCGACATGACCATATATCATGTCAGGAAGGCAGAGTACTAAAACGGGGACTCCTGTAAAACACTCTGCAATCACAGTCACCCAAACCCAAATATTAATAGAAAAATCAAAGGAACAGAGGCACATCCACCTGGAAATTAAAAATACAAACTCAATAATTTCTGTGAACAGAACTTGCAACTTTGAAAAGTAATGATGAATGAAAACATTATTAGAAATGTATAGCATAGATTTAGCTTAATTAAAATTTCCTAACTTTCAAAAATTTAGGAAAACAATTACTAAATAAATGGTAGGAAAACAGAAGAAGGAATGAAACAATTTAGAAGATTTAATACATGAGTTAGAAAGGAAAATTACTAAGATTAACATGTGCTTCTGATGGTGTGGGGTATGGTTCAGGGCAGAGTACTTGTCCAGCTTGTGCAAGGCCCTGGTTTTCCAAGAACTACCTTTTTTAGCAATTTATTTATTATTTTTATTCTATTTTATTTGATGTGTATAGGTGTTTTACCTGCATGTATGTAAGTGTACCCATGTATGCAATGCCTGAGAAGGCCAGAAAAGGTTATCAGATCCCCTGGAACTGGAGTTACTGTTTTTAGGTGTCATTTGGGTGCTGGGAGAGGACCCTGGGTCCTTTACAACAGCAGGCCAGTGTTCTTAACCTCTGAGCCATCTCTCTAACCCCAAAAGAGCTGCTTTTTGAAATTAGGAGCATATTACTAAAATAACTGCCAAACTAATCAATCAAGAAAAAGATTGGAATATAGAAACAGAGATTGTTGATATACTTCTAAGTTCTACTTTAATCAACAGTAAAATTCCTCTTCCATTTAAAAGAAAAATTTCCCTTAAGAGACTATGTTAACGTATTTTCCTTAATGAGTTAATTTAGCCATTATGATAGCAAAGATACAGCACTTCCATTGCAAATGCATGTTCTACTATAGAAAAAGGCTTCTGAGACCTTGGGTTAAAGGTACACTTTCAGTGGGAAATGTAATTAAATAAAACGGACAAGGAAACAAACTGAGAAAATCGTCAGCTATTCACATCCCTCCAAACGAACTGTGAGGGAAATGTGATTTTTCCCAGGGAATGGTATCAAATCCTCCAAGAGTGGGTTATTCTTAGGATGTCTAAACTAGTAAAAGGGTGAGAAATATAAGGAACACTTCTAATTCAATTTTATAAAGCTTGTCGCACCTATCAGTACTATCACAAAATCTAGCAAGGACTCTATACTGAAGAAATGTATCAACCAATCTTATTCATAACCTCAGTTAGGTAAATAATTATAGAGAAATATCCAGAGAGCAAAAGCAATGGAATTATTTCTAGAAATATTGAAGTGACATTTGAAAGATTTGGTAACCATTCTTCATTTTAAAAATCCTCAAAATTACTTATACACTCTGTAATTCATTCATAGGAAGATGAACACATCCATCCATCTCAGCACAAAGCTATCTCTAACGATAAATCATTAAAGGCACTTTCACTAGAGTAAGACAAAGTATAACATAATATTAAAACAAGTTCTTAATGCTATAGTGGGATATAACACCAATGCAGAGAAAGGAAGATGTTAAACATTGAAGTTAAGAAGTTCAGGAAGCTTTTGATGGCTAATTTTATGTATCAGTTTGACCAAATGAATAGCCAGTTTGTTAAACACTGTTTCTAAGTGTATCCATAAGGTGTGTCTGATAGAGATTAGCATTTGAATTTTGGACTATGTGAAAGAGATGTCCTCCCCAGTTGTCAGTTGGCCTTGCCCAATCCATTGACCACCCAAATAGAGCATAAGGCAAAGGAGGAATGTTCTTTCTCTGTAACTGTTTGAGCTGGAACACTGCTCTTCTGCTCTTGGCCTTGGGCTTACAACACTGACCTGGTTCTCAGGACTTCAGACTTGATGAGAACTCATATCAGTCTTCCTGGCTCAAGCTGTCTTAGGACTCCATCTGACTAGAAACGTACCAGCTTCCCTGTAGCTCCAGCTTGCAGGTGTAGGTCCTGAGGCTTCTCAGTCTCTACCGTTAAGGGAGCTTTTTTCTCATAATAAATACCATATATGTATACATATGCTATGGGTTCTGTTTCTCTGGTATATAGAAAAAGTTGTCATTATTATAAAAAGTATGAGCATATCTAGAAAGTCCAAAAAAATCAATGAAAAATTATCACAAATAAGCATTGTACCAATATATGGAATTAGATACAAAACCAACCAATTAGCTAATATAATGGGTAATATCTCATATCGGCAACAAAAAGCTGAACTACTCTCAATAAATTAAACAGGAAATGTGTAGGTTCTGTTTACAGAAGATCTTGGAATTCCACTAACAGACACAGAAGAAATCAAGACCATCCATGTTCTACCATGTTGAATAGGTAGATTCAGGATCACAGAGTCAGGAACTCTAAATTAATGTGCAGTTTAATTCAGTAGCCACAAAACATGGTTACTTTAGAACCGAAAAAAAAGTTAATTCTAAATTTCTGATAGAGGAATAAACAGAAAATTCTTAGGATAAAAATAACAAAAAGCAAGTCAGAAAGCCATAAAAAGTAGTTGGAAAATTTGACTATAAAGAAAGAGAAATTTTATGCAGCAACTTTAATGGAAATTAAAAAGAAAGAGAAGCATACACTGTCTGTGGAGTCAATGGCAGAGGACGCTCTGGTGTAAAGCACTAAGAACCCTGACTGGATCCTTTGCTCGCTTCTGAGGGAGTATAAATTGAATCAGCTCCTATGATGGGCAACTTAGCCAGATATATTACTGTTAAAAATGCATGTGCACCATGACCCAGAAATTCTATTTTTAATATTAGTCAGCTGTTAAATATGCAGAATATATTGAACTAAATCTAGTGATAGTCACCACAGTTGGTCCACATTTGAAATAATATAAATATAGATTCATTTGTTCTAATATTTTCAGAAATAACAAAAGACTGGAACTATCCTAATTCTTTTTAAACTAAAATTTAGCCATACGATGGAGTATTACTTTACATAGCCATAAAAAATTAAGAGGAGGCTTGCTGTGAGCAGATAGGGGAAAACCTTCCAAAATGTATCATTATCTTAAAGGAGGAGCTGGTTACCTGTAGGTCACAAAGAATGAAAGAATAAAAGTAAAAATCTCTTTGGGTTTTGTTCAGTATGCATTTTAAGGGTCTCGGAATGGATACCCATTATGAAAAGGAAAGGGTGACCTGAGGCAGTGGAGTCAGGTCTGGGGCACATCTGACAAGTTTCACACTGAAGTGTTACATTGTTTGATTTGAAAACCGTGATCATTATTGTCTAGTTAAATATTAAGGAAAATACATATAAAAGTCATTTGATGTAATGTGGCTGATGCATTACACGCCTTTGATCTTGAGGGGAAATGTGAAGTGCCACAGAACAATACTCCTATTGAAAGTGATTTCTTTCCATGAAAAGGTCAAACTAATTTTCACATGCAAGGTATAATCATATTGGTAGGCATGATTCACATGGCTATTTCAGTTGCATAGTCTTCCTTTTTTACTAAATTAATCAGATTTTAAACTGTCAAAAGGAATGACAAGTTACCCACAGGCCTGTTTGAAAGATTTGTTGTATTAGACTTTAGACCGAGATGGGCTGACATCAAAGCATGAAGGTGGGCCTGATGACTTAGTGAAATTGAAACACCTACAAATTCAACTCTGCTCTTCTCAAACCTCACCAATTAAGTGAGAGCAGAGAGTTCCTCTGATAATACCAAACAGTACAATGAGAGAGTCACCGGCAAAAGTTCCAGGAAGAAGCCACTGCCAGTACTTGATCAACAGTGTGATCTGGAAGACTACAGACATACTTTGCATTTGCCACTTTAAACCAGCCTTGGGCAGAGCAAGCATAAATAAGAAGTAGCCAATTTTGAGGTAAAGTCATGATTTCAAGGAAATTTGAATCTTCCTGTGTCCATCCTACAACCTGTCACAGATAAATTCAGTTCCTCCTAGGTATCTGAACTATAGATATAGATAATAACATGAAATGTTTGAAACACCATTGATTTCACTTGTAAAAAGAAACAGTAGTGTTGTTAAAATTACTTCTTTATACTGGGATTATAGGAATTTCCTGGCAAAAGTTACCAGGTTTTTTGGATAGCGTTGACTCTCTGCGGTATGTGATAACTTGTTATGTATACAGTAATATGTACTCCAGAGAACTGCTGAAAGATTGGATGAGGATGAGGATGTGGATGTACATGAGGATGTGGCGTGAATTTGAGTCATTAACTTGTTCTCTCACTACTGAGCAGAATCAATTTACTTAGCCAGAATAAAACCAACCAAATGTCCCATCTTTTCACATCAATAAGTCATTATCTAAGGATTTGGTAACATCTGAATATGATATATTAACTAATTCTGACAGTGTCTTAAAACTTCCACTTTCTTACCACAGTCCTATGAAGTATATTTTGCTTTGAGATAATAACATCTTGTCTCCTCACAAGCATTGTTAATACTACAAATGGCAAAGTAGTGTGAAACAATGTGGATTTAAATATAGGCTATTTCATTTCAAAGAGGTAGGTAAGAAAGGGCAGGGCATTTTCATTTATGTTGGCACATCAAAAGTAGACCTCAAAAAAAAGGCAAAAAACTGTATTTAATATGGAGTACTATGAAAAACTTTATTATGTGTTTAGTCATTCAACCAACATTTGTTGAACATGTAACACTCACTGAGCAACCCTCTAGACTATGAGTGATGCTAATTACTCAGAATGCAATCGTTGGGTGGGTGTGAATTCCATCTTGCCATTGACTACTAAGGTCAAACCTTGTATTCTGCCTAACCCAGAGGAGAGCCTTCCAAAAGACAAGTTCTAGATTCTGAAGCACAGCAATGATTAATACGCAAAATTTCAAGACATAGGGTCCAGAGTTAAGATACTAAAGTCCAAGTTCAGCTATAAACTAAGGTATAACAAAAACCAACCCATCTTTCAGGTCCCTGTGTCTAGGTTTTCTACAGCTATGTGGTGATCTGTCAAAAAACACAATGAAATAACTTCTACCAACAGTAAACATTTGGTCTGTGATTAACCACGTACACTAACACTACACCCACCACACTAAATGTTGCCTTATAAGTTAGGAATTAAATATGTGTGTGATATGTAAAACTCACCTATTCAATGGGTTTAGATTGAGAAGAAGCATGCACTGAAGCACACAGACTTAGAGGTTCTAAGATGAGGAGGACCCAGCAAGGGAGATTGATAATCAAGAGAACAAAGATAGAAGTGATATTCCTAAAGCAAACAAGTAACATGAAAAAGAATCCAAAAATGGCAAATACCGAATTTGTTCAAATAATAATAAGATACAAGCTTTTGATCACTGATGGTATTTCTGAGAGTCAAGGGAGAAGGGAAAGGTGCTTGAATAAAATAGGATTTTTTACTTTTTATTTGTAAGTAGGGGGGGCGGGGGGTTCGTGAGCGCAGGTGCCTGTGGCATCAGATCTTTGGAGCAGAAGTTGAAAGCAGTTGTGAGCCACCCAGAATGGGTACTAAGAACTGAACTCAGGTCCTCTGCAAGAGGAGTAGAGGCTCTTAACTGCTGAGCCATCCCTCCAGCCCTATCATGGATTTTAATGAAGAGGGGGAACTAGGGAGATAGCTCAGTCAGTTAAAACAGAAAAATAGCCCAGCTTGGTGATGTGTACTTATCATCTTAACTGTAAGAATGCCAAGATGAACAGATCCTTGGGTTCACTGTCCAGCCAGCCTAGCTTATTGGGGAGTTCTAGGCCAGTTAAAGAACCTGTCTCTAAAAAAAAACAACAAAAATTGGATGGCACCTGAGGAATGGGCATGCAAGGTTGTCCTCTGGTCTCTATGTGGACACATGTACACACACACACACACACACACCACATGAGAGAAGCAGAGAAGAATGGGTCCTAGGGCTGGAGAAGTGGCTCAGGGGTTAAGAGCACATACCCTTTTAGCAGAGGCTGAAAGTTTGATTCCCAGCATCCCCACTGGGCAACTTACATACCCACTGCTTACAACCAACCGCCTGTATCTCCAGCTCTGGGAATCTGATGTTTCTAACTTCCATGGACATCTGAGTTCACATGCACATACCCAACACACAGACAAACACACAATTAAAAATTAAAATAGAATTTCAAAAAACAAATGGGTACTACAATGTTTGGCAGGTCTTCTGAAGATTCTTCTACGCTTGGAAGCAAAAGAGTGAGTTAGCAGCTGAAGGGCATTTTGCTTTAGGAGAAGGCACATTAAAATGTTCGTACATGCTGCAGGGAAGCAACACAGTAGCCTTGGAACTGATCTGAAGGATCAATATAATAAAAGAGAAAAGCCAGTCGGGATCCGAGGCACATGTGGAAGGATCCTTAGTTTGTAAGTAAGAACAGTTATATATTGAACCTGGAGAAAAATGTTGGTGTGTAAATAAAGTTTCAGGAAGCTGGAAAGACTTGGTTGTCACATGAAATTAAAATACGAAGTGTGTCTGTTATCTCACTGAAAGTACTGAATATAAGACTGTTAGCACAGGGAGAGAACAGATGAGGTGCTGGAGATTTGGGAGAAAGAGAAGGAAGACAGAGATTTGCTTATTTTGGGTTTATGCTTGTTTGTTTGCTTGCTTTGGAGATTGAAGAGTGAATTAACTAGGGATAGACATGCAATAGGGTTTGTTGGAGAGCATAAAGATTGCATTGAGGTCAGTGGTTGTGAGTGCAATGTAAGAACAGAAAGGATCATGGTACATTTTTCTTCAAACACATCTATACTCTAGTGCTGGCCCAGAGAAAACAATGCTACATTGAATCAATCAGTACTGATTTATTAGGTCAACACAGAGAATTGAAAAGTAGGTTCAATCCAAGGCAGGGTTATCCAAGTTGGCAACAAAAAGATGAGCAACATGAAGGACACCAGAGAAAGCAGGTCCCAAAGGCAACTAACAAAGGCAAACTGAATCCTCAAAATGATCATTCACTGAGTCCATTTAGTGGTATACATGTGTACATGTGTTTAGTGATGACCACTTGGGATTAGATAATCTATCAGGGAGCTAGACCCTGAAGAAAACTGAGACTCCCTCCCTTAACATCCATTAATTGCCTGTAGCTCATCACCTAGAGTTGGGACCCCATGAAATTTTCCCCACCCACACCAGCATGTCAACTGGTTTTGTCATAATGCAGATCTTGTTGGGCTATCACACTGTGGAAATGTCATGGGTGCAGCTTTCCTATCTTGTCTAGAATGTATTAACTAGAAGAGGCATCCTGTTCCTCTGGCTCTTATACTCTTTCTGCCCCCACTTCTCTGATACTCCCTGAGGCTTAGGTGTAGAGGTTTTAGAGGTATCACATAAGGCTCAGCGTCTCATAGTCACTTACTCTCTACATTGTGGAAATTTATAATAATTTCCATCTGTTGCCAAAAAAAAGCTTCTTTGATTAGTGGTGAGAGCTATACTTATTTGTGAATATAAGAATAAGTATTTAGAATATAGTAAGAAACTATATTAGTTTAAGAAAGTGACAGAAGTAGGTTCTGACAGAAGTGACAGAAGATGTGTTCTCTCCAGCTATGTGTTCTTGGCTATGTTCATAGCACCATGATGGATTCCCTTCTGTTGAGAGGGCCTTAAGTTCAATTAGACAGCCTTCAATTAGCCCCCAAATAAAAATGCTGCCATTGCACCAATGGAGATATTTTACTGATTGCTGTGACTCATAGGTTTTCCGCTAGATAGAACCATTGATTATTTTCTCTCTTGGCAACTTGTATTGTACTTTCTGATAGTATCCAGTTCAGTTGCTTCAAGTCCTGTGTCCAAAGTATGTTGAGTCTTCAGCAATAAGATCTTACTCCAAGTTTTGGGAGGCAACCAAGGGCTGTGGAAATAACCTATCTTATTTTGGGAGCTTTGTAGATTTACCTGATCAAAATGTAAAGGAATGTTGTCTGGCACTGTGATTTTTTGTTACATAGCTTTGAGCTGTGCACATGTGCATACATGTGTATTACATGTTATTTTTCAGTAGGCTTATGAATATTTTTCCCTATGCTATGTTTTCCCATACAACTTATTATTTATCTCTCTTCCCTCACTCTCCTCTTGAATAGTCTTCCTTCCCCCATCCCAGTTAAAGAAATCCCCATTCCTCACTTTGCCCCTTGGCAGCCTGTGTTCTGCTTTTCTCATGCTCCCTCTGCACCCGGTTCCCTTCTGCTTCACCAGCCCCTGCCCTTACTTCAGGATATATACTTACATCTAAAGATTTGGAGAGAGAATCCACAAATGAGATTGAGCATACATAGATCATTTGTTTTTATGAATCTGTGTAACTTCACTCAGTATAACAGTTTCCATTCATTTACCTAGAATTTCATTGTTTATGTATTTTAATTGAATTTTAGTGTATTTCATACAAACACATCTGTGTTAACCGTCTTCACGCCCCTCCCCCATCTGCACCTTTCCATAGCCCCCATTGGGCTTCACACACTCTGTCATTTATGTCAAGGCCTCTCAGGTCAAATTGGTGGACCCAGACATCCCTCAGTTCAGACACTGGGATATAGTCAGTCTATCCACAGTTACTACCATAAAGATCACGTAACAGTAATTAGCTGCCAATAGTCCTTCAGCCAAGACTGGGACATGCTACCCAGTTCTATGCTGGGTTTTTGTCTGCATGAGTTTGCATAAGTCTTGTGCATGCTGACATCATTGCTGTAGATTCATATAAGCAAGGTCTTAGGAGCCTGTAAGATTCTGTTTCCATATGGTCATACACCTCCTTCCTAGCTCTTATAATCTTTCTGCCCCCTCTTCCACAATGGTCCCTGAGCCCTGGGTGGGTAGAATTTAATATAGGAGTCCCGTCCAAGGACCCACACTCTACAGACTCTTATTTTATATGCTTTGACCATTTGTTGTCTTTTCTGTTCATTACACTCTGTTGCATGAGAGAGTTTCATTGGTAACAGTTGAGAGGTGCATTAGTATTCTCTCTACCCCTTGTTTCACTATGTTCTGTAAGTTTTAGGCATAGAGGTTCCATTGTGGATGTGTCACGTAGGGTTGGGCTTCTCACAGACAGTTACTCTCTGTTTGTTACCAGTTGTGGAACTGGTAATAATTCCTGTCTGTTGCAAAAGAAGCTTCTTTAATGAGTGGTGACTGGCATACTTGTCTGTAAATATAAGGATCCATACTTAGCATATAGTAAGAAATTATATTTGTCTAGGGATATAACAGTCTTAGGGTTTTCCCTAAGATCTATGACCTTTTCAGCGGTGTGTATTTGGGTAGGTTTACAGTACCACACATGAGTTTTCGCCTATTGAGTGGACTTTAAGTTCAATTAAGTAGCTGCTGTTTACTCCCCAAGTAAAAGTACTATTACTAAGCCAATACAGTTTGCTGTGCTAGTCATTGTTGTGGTTATTAGGCCTTAAAGCTGGGGTTGGGTCATCCATTGATGTTCTTCCTTAGCAACTTTCATAGTGTCCTCTAAAACTGTGAGAGTAGTGACTTCCAAGTTAGTTCCAGCTCCATCATTCCAAGTCTTATGTCTGAAGTATATCCTGCATTCAGCAATGAGATCTTATCTTTAAGTTCTGAGCATGTATAATTTGGGGAGTCTCTTGGACTACCCTGTCCAACAACTTGAAGAGAGATTTCTCTTGTCTGCCATTTTTTCTTGTTATGTAGCCTTCAGTTATAAACATGGAGATATTTAGAGATATTATATGTATAATTTTTCATTAGGTTTTTGAACCAATACATTCCCCTCTGGTTTTCCACACTAGCTGAGAATTATTTATCTCTCCTCTCTCTCTCTCTCTCTCTCTCTCTCTCTCTCTCTCTCTCTCTCTCTCTCTCTCCTCCCCTCTCCTCTCTCCTCCTTCTCCAGTTAAAGTACCCTCCATCATGAAAATGTGCCACATTTCCTTTATCCATTCATCAGTCCAGTGACATTTAGGGTGTTTCTGCCTCCTAGCTATTATGAAAAGATCAACAGCTATCAGTGCTGAGCAAGTATCTCTGGAGTAGGGTGTTGAGTCCTTTGTGGATATGCCATGGAGTGGTTTACCTGGGTCATATGGTAGATCTAATTTTGATTATTTGGGAGTTCTCCACACTGATTTCCACAGTGGCTGCACCAGCTTGCAATCACACCAATAGTGAATAAGTGTTCTTTATTCCCCATGTCCCCTGCGGCATTTGTTGGATGTTGTTTTCTTGATCTCAGCCATTCTGACTGGGGTAAGATAAAATCTAAAAGTAGTTTTAATTTACATTTCCCTTATTACTAAGGATGTTGAACACACTATAAGGTATTTATTAGCCACTTTTGTTTCTTCTTTGGAGAGCTCACTGTTTATATCCACAGCCCATTTTTTAATTGCACCATCTGTTTTCTTGATTCTTTGTCTATCTGGTTCTTTGTATATTCTGGAAATTAATCCTCTATCAAAGTATATCTGTCAAAGATTCTCTCAGACTGAATGGGCTTCCTCCTCACTTGATCATTTCCTTCTCTGTACACAAGCTTTTTGGTTTAATAAAATCTCATTGATTGCTGACCTTAATTCCTGAGCAACTGATGTCCAATTAAGAAGTCTTTTCCTGTATCTTTACCTTGCAGGATTCTACCTACTTTTTTGTCTAACAGTGTCATCATTTCCAGTCTTGCATTGAGGTCTTTGGTCTATTTGAAGTTGATTTTTGTGCAGGCTTGTAAAATGTGGATCTAATTTCATTCTTCTACATGTTGTTGGAGATGCTGCCCTTCCATCAGTTGGGACTTTTGTTAAGTCTTCAGTGGCTGTCAATCTCCACTGGTGTTTGGGTTTTCTATTTTGTTCCATTGATCTACACACCTATTTTGTGTCAGGACTATGCTTCTCTTTGTTACTGTAGCTCTATAATATAGGTTGAAACCTGACACTACATTGTCTTTTTTGTTCAGGATTGCTTTGGCTATCTGGGGTCTTAATACTGCTGTATGAATTTTAGGATGCTTTGTTTTTATTTCTGTGAATAATATTATGGGTATTTGTATTGGGATTGCATTAAATTTGTAAATTACTTTTGATAGGAAGGTTATTTTCACAGTATTAATTCTACCAGTCCATGAGCATGAACGTTCTTTCCATCTTCTA
Source organism: Eospalax fontanierii (assembly GCA_035773235.1). NCBI lineage: Eukaryota > Metazoa > Chordata > Mammalia > Rodentia > Spalacidae > Eospalax > Eospalax fontanierii. The sequence goes on from CM069531.1 coordinate 7,478,117, forward strand.
GTGTCTTTCATCTCTTTCTTCAAAGGTTTAAAGTTTTCACTGTAGAGATCATTCCCATCTTTGGTTAGGTTAATTCCTACATCATTTTTGAAGGTATTGTGAATGGGAGTGTTTTCATGATCTCTTTGTCTGACTGCTTGTAATTGGTACATAAAGAAACTACTTATTTTTTATTTTTTATTTTATGTATATGACTATTTTGCCTGCCTGTATGTAAGTGAACCACATGTGTGCAAATTTATGAAGTCCAGAAGAGTGTGTGGGATCCTCTGGAACTGGAGTTATGGCTAGTTGCTCCATGTGGGTGCTGGCAACTGAACTCAAGTCCTCTGGAGGAACAGCCAATGCTCTTAACTGATGAGCATTTCTCCAGCCCTCAGACTATTGACTTTTATAAGGTGGCTTTTTAGCTTTTTATTTTGCTAGAAATGTTCATCATTTCTAGAAGTTTTTCTGAAATTGTGGCGATCTCTTACGTATACTATCCTATCATCTGCCAATCGGGATAATTTGACTTCTTCTTTTCCAATTAATATCTCTTTAATTTCTTTCAGCTGTCTTATTTCTGGCTAGGGTTTCAACATTATATTGCAAAGGACTGAGAGTTGTGGACAGTCCTCTCTTGTTCCTGAATTTAACGGGAATGCTTTGAGGTTTTCTTCTTTAAGAATGATGTTGGCTCTGGGTGTGTGGTATACAGCCTTTATTATGTTCAGGTATATTCCTTCTAGTCCTATACTCTCTGGGACATTTTTCATGAAGACATATTTGATTTTGTCAAAGATTTCTTCTTTATCTACTGAGATGATCATGTGAGTGTAGGCTTTAAGCCCATTTATGTGACTTACTACATTTATGTATGTTGAACCATTTCTTCATCTGTGGATTGCCATTTGTGTGTATGTGTGTGTGTGTGTGTGTATGTGTGTGTGTGTGTGTGTGTGTTTTACAAGTATTTTATTGATCATTTTTGTACCTGCGTTCATCAGGGATATGGTCTCCAGTTTTTTTTGTTGTTGTTGTGTCTTCACCGGTTTTCACTCTGTTTAAATCTTCTCAAATAATTTAAGCAGAATTAGTTGTAGTTCTTCTTTGAAAGTCTGTGAGAATTCTGCTGTGAATTTATCTGGGCCTGGGCTTTTTTTTTTTTTTTTTTCAGTCTAAAGGCTTTGTATTGCTGTTTCAATGACCTTATTTGTTATGGGTCTGTTTAAGTTGTTGATCTCTTCCTCCTTCATTTATATGATCTATCAAAACATAAGAGTGGGACACCAAAGCCACCCACTATTATTATATAAATGTGTATAAAATATTTTATACCCATTAGTGTTTTGTCAAATTAGTAGCACCAATATTTGGTGCATATATATTTGTGATTTGCTTGACATCTTATTCCCCTTCTTTATCACTTGTGACCAGTGCTGGTTTGAAGTCTCCATCAACAGATAATAGAATGGTTATGCCGGTTGATTTTCATCTCCCATTCACTCCATCAATCCAATTCTATGCTTTGACTCTCAGTTTGTAGGTATGTTTCTTGGAGGTGTGTTTCTTGAGACAATCATTAGGTGTTTCTAGTTTTCTAACCTCGTCAGTCAACTAGTTTGCATCTTTTTATTGGTAAGTTGAGGTTATTTACATATAATGCTATTACAGAGAGATATTTACTAATTACTGTGATTTTATTGGTTGTTTTATGATTGGCTGGGTTATTTTTTGTTACATTCTTTCTCTTCTATTAGTATCAAGAGTATGCTGCTTTATATTGATGGACATGATCTATTCCTCCCTAGAGCTCTTTTGTTTAAATATTCCTTTCCTAAAATGCATTCTTTCCTTTGTTCTCATAATTGAAATCATGTTTGTTTCTCTTTTTCATAAAGCATTCCTTTAAATGTCTTCTGCAAAGCTAGTTTGGTGATCATAAATTTAGCTAGCTATATTTTTGAAATGTTCTTATTTCATCATCATTTTTAAAAGATAGCTTTGCTGAATAGCTATCTTAGGTGGCAATTATTTACTTCCAGATCTTTACATATATCATTCTACATTTTCCTGACTTTTAAAGTTGTTGAGGAGAAAAATGGCATTTCTGCCTGTGGAGGTGAGTTGTTGTGATTTTCTCTCACAGTATTTAATATTTGCTTTTGCTAAAGATTTGTTTTATTATTTTTAACTATGTATGTGTGAGGATATGTGCTTGTAAGTACAGGGGCCAACAGAGGCCATAGGTGTCAGATCCCCTTAAAGCTGGAGTTACCAGCGGTTGTGAGCTGCCTGGGTAGGTGCTAGGAGTCAAACTCAAGTCCTCTGCAAGAGCAGTACACGTTCTTAGCCACAAAGCCATTTTTCCAGCCTAAATGTTGGCTTTCACTTGTGTTTTTGACATAGTGATTATATCATGGAGATGTTCTTCAACAGTCACATCTAATTGAGGCTCCATATGCCTCGTATGTTTTGGTGCAGGAGGGCTGTGGGAGGACTTAGCTTCTTCTTTTATCCACAGCAAAACCCTCCCGGTAATCAACATTGGAGAAAGCTTTGGATCACAGTGGGATGATTGTACTGAGACCCTGAAACAGCCAGGATGTGACCTGCATGTACTCGAGCTGTGAATAACTGACTTTAATAAGGAAACCTAAGCATTTTTGATGGCTGAGGAAGAGAGAAATCTCAACTTGACACTCCTAAGCAGATGTAAGAGAAACAGAAAACAAGTGGGAAAAGTCCATTTCCGGAAACCTGAGTGTATTCTGACCCCAAACCATACACAAACCAAAGGGAGTGGCCCTTACTTTGGCTCATCTGTGTGTAAGAATTATAGATCACACTAATCTGAGTCCAGACCAGAAGTGTCAAGTAGGATGAATAGGATTTTTCATTTGCAAATAGAAGACACAAAATCGGGGCTGGGGCCGCGGGGTGGCGGGACTGGAGGCTGCGGGGTGGCAGGGCGAAGGTGGAGATGGGGTCTCTGCTGCTCAGGCAGCTCACTTGGAAAGCAAACCTCTAAAACCAGTTCATTATCAGAGAGACAAACTCTTGTTTTACATTAAATTTGACAATAAAAGATTTGTAAGTTCTCTTTTTATCTCATACTGATTTTTTTTAATATGCCCGCCAAAATTGTATGATATGGTAGATCTAATTTTGATTATTTGGGAGTTCTCCACACTGATTTCCACAGTGGCTGCACCAGCTTGCAATCACACCAATAGTGAATAAGTGTTCTTTATTCAGAACACTTTAACACATATCATAAGTCGTTTACCAATTTACATATTGTAAACGGAAGCAAATAAACACACCCTTCCAACCCTCTCCACATTTGCTGTTCCTCAGATAGGATGCTTCACTGTGATCTTTTGTGGTTTGATCCTCTCACTTTCTAAGAACAAAGGTACTCTCCTTACCCTAAAAGACGAATCATATACTCAATTTTCATAAGACAGCCACAAGTTAGTGATAAAAATTTGTGATCCAGGCTCTCTTATAGCCCAGGTTGTTCTGGAACTCATGTAGCCAAGAATGGCCTTGAACTTCTATTGCATGCACCTGCCTCTACCTCATGATCTCTTTGAGAAATTCATTAGAACTACTCTGTCAGATTAAAATTTGTCTGATTATGGGCTTGCAGAGAATTTGGATTGGGTTCCCAGGAACCACATAGTGGCAAACAATATCCCTAACTCCAGTTCCAGGGGATCTGACACCTTCTCCTGACCTCCAGTGGCATACATAACATTGTTGATGCTGGTGCGGTGGTGCATACCTTTAATCTAAGAACTTTTGAGGCTGAGGCAGACAGATCTCTATGAGGTAGAGGCCAGCCTGGCTAGTCCACATAATGAGTTCCAGGACAACTAGGGTTAAAAGGAGACCCTGTCTCAAAAAAGAGAGAGAGAGAGAGAGAACAGAGAACGTTTGTGGGAATCACAATTTAACTGAGATGAACAGAAATCTGTATTATTTATAATCTTAAACACTAGGTAAGAGGTAAGAGTAATGATAATTTATTTGGTCAGATAATCAACAGAAGTTTAAGAAGTCAACTTTTTACTCTTGTCCTGAGAAAATAAATGGGAATTTGTTTTATTTTCTGACTTAACATGCCATAATGAATAATCAAAAAAAGGACAAAATTTTATTATTTATTTTTAAAGTGAAAATTATTAAACTAGTCTATTTGTACAAATATTGAGCATAATTGTGGAAACTTAGTCTTATACATAAGTGGTTCTGAGGTATTGGCTGATAAGGACTCTTTTCCTTAAAAGTATAGCATGCTTATAATAATTTAAGTTGTATTTTTTTGTGAATTTAGTAAGCACTGTATTTTTATAACCACTTACTTTTCTCAATGAGCCAATCAGGGCAAAGTTCTGGTAATTTAAGGATCTCAAGAGTCTAGTTTATTCATATTCTCCAGAGCTAGGATAAGGTTTCACACAAAATGAGCAGTAAGGTCTTTCTGATGACAGTCACAAAGATGCTCTGCTACAGATCAGAAATAATATGTATAATAATATACAAATCCAGGATCTGGATCTCAGACAACCATTGTTCTTACTGGTGGGCATGAAATGCTGAATTGATTTTAACACATTACATAGACACAAATGAGCCCAGGTTCAGAATCCCAAGAAAGAATATCAGTGAATTGATGTGGCCCAGGTTTCCACAGCATGTCAGAAATTGGGCCAATCAATGACTGAGACATTTTAGGCACATTCTCTTTTCTTGAACTTACTGACCATAGCTGGGAGGCAGTAGTGGGTACCAAAGAGTTAAATGTGGGCCAGGTCCAGTGTACAGTAAGCACAGTGATAATAACACAGCAGGAACCGGGTCTGCCCATGCAGGAGGACTGAGGCAGACCTCAGAGAGGACAAGATTTTTACCTCTTCGTTAATTCAAAACTTAACAAGAGCAAGAGCGGCCTTGCAGAGTCAAAAACAAGAATGCTTCCTCTGCACACTATTGATAAACATAAACCTATCTTAACTTTTTCCCAGTCCACACTCAATTCCATGCCTTTCTTTAAGGAAACACTTAAGTTGTCTCTGAAGAACTCATGCTTATTATTCTCATAAAGTGGGTAAGACAGTTAGATTGTAAGCACAATGATTACACTTGATTCTTTATATTTTCAGAGCTAATAATGAACACTGTTGAAGATGGCTGATAATCACTTGCCCAAATTTCAGTTTTTCTGCAAAGTAATGATGTCTTGGAGGACTCCATTGGAACCACTCTGTCAGATTAAAATCCTATATTAAGAAACCATTGGGAATAAGGCTGTACAGAGATAATGCATTTTTAAATTCCTTCAAACTATCATCATTAACAATTTAGGAATTATTGACATAGGAAGAATATTAAAAATGTAATTTGCTTTCACTGTTTTATTGCCTTAGCTTATTTTCTGGAGTTTACTAGGTTTGGATGATTTGTGACTCTGGTTTGTAGTAGTAAAATTCTTTACTACCTTGGTGATTATGCTGTCTAAATGATTGATGGGAAAACGGCTTACCAGTGCATCTGTGAATTTACTCCAAGGTCTTCTACAATGAATGACCTCAGAGGGGCTGAAAAGATGTCTCAGTGGTTAAGATCACTGGCTGATCTTGCAGAGGACTCAGGTTCAAAACCCAGCACCCACATGGCAGCTAACAACCATCTATTACTCCAGTTCCAGGATGTCTAACAGCCTCTTCTGACTTCCATGGGCATTGTAAGACATGGGTGCACTTACATACATGCAGGCAATACATCCATACACATAAAATAAAACTAACAAAAATATTTTTTAAAAAGAATCACATCAGAAATAACCTTCAGAATTGGGACCAGAAGGGAGCTATAAAGAAAAAAATTTAAAGGACAGGTGTGTTTTCAAAGTGTTCTCATATGCTTCTAATATTCTGGGATGGTTTTCTGTTGGCTGGCATGGCCGGATCCCTCAGGGACGGGGGTAAGGAGGCACAGAGTCAACGTCACAGACCCTAGGATAAAGTGGAGCCAGAATCTCATTTAATTTTAGAAAGGAACAGGATTTACACTTGTTGGGCTTAGGGGAGGTCTTTATCTAGTCATTTGACGTGCATCATTCTGGTAGGTCCTGAAAATCTGACGATCTGAAGTTCATTGCTCTCATTGGTCCTAGATGGCTGCTAGCCTGGGAGCTGCCCAGGTTCGAACCCAGGAAGTGTTCACAGCGCCTGCATGCTCAATATCGGTTCTAGCTCATTCTAGGCCAGCAGACCGGGAGCCTGCCTGACCTTGCCAGAATCATCCTACATATCCACCCTTTTTTATGTTTTTTGGACGAGATTTAGTGGGTTGTTCCACCTCAAGGAAGCCCAGCATTCGAGACTGTGCCTGTCTTAGGTGGGTTCCTCAAGCACTGAGTTTTACCCGTCATTGGCACACGAATGTTGGTATTGGTACCTTGGCATTCATATCCTGTCTTAGGTCACCCAGGCTAGAGAAAGCCTTACCCGTCTCTGGCTACCAGCCCTTAGAAGGGTCTTACCCCGCTACACTTGTCTGGGTGGTAGGATGTTAGATAGTGTTATGTTGTATTTCTATAAGCCATGTGCACATCACTTCCTTGGGAGGGCCATGCTCGGGGCGTTGGAGAGCCATCAGGACCGAAGAGTTGTTTTGTTGATTGCATGTTGCCGGGATTGATACCGCAACAAACACTTAAAGAGAATTAATAAAGCGATGCATATACCTCCCAAGGTGGCATAAGTGGCAATCCAGGAGCGGTCAAAGAGGGTTTTAATATTATTCCAGATTTTGGATAAAAAGGAGTTATCAAATTGGATTGGGTCAACCTTAGTCATGTTCAGATGGGCTATGTGTTGACTGAGGAGGACAGAATACCAGCGGCCTGTAATATATTGAGCCAGGGTAGCACTCTGTTGAGACACATTATTTACTTGGTATGGCATGAGGCAAAAGGATTTAAATCGGGGGTCGCATGCCAAGAGTGTCATCTGTCTAAGTATTTGAGTTTCCTCAGCAAGGAGGTCGACTTGTTGTTGAAGGATATGGACCACCTGATAAAGATGCTGGTTAAGGAGTTCCTGCATACGCAAAGCCTCAGCTGAGCAGGACACAACCTCATTCAATGCCTCAGCTGTGGTAATTGTTTGAGTCAAAGCCACATAAAGCTCGACTAATCCTTAGGTATTAATATGGGGGGCAGGGGCAATAAAGCCCAAAGGTTGGCAGCCTGGGTGTTGAGAAGAATGGACATTAGGAGAAGGGAATACATCACCCAAACGTGTCCTTGGCAGCTCCTTGATCTATGGCCAGACACATTTCTTGAGGGCATCCATATTGGTGTATTTGCATCCTGCTGAAAGACACAAGCATACCCTCGCCCCCTGGGTCAAAAGGGGAGCAGGCAATTGCCAATCTTGGGTTAAGAGGTCCCTCCATCTGACTAAGGGTAATGCCATTTCCCAAGGCAAAAAGGGCCCAGTGTTTATATGCTGGGCTTAACTCCTTGTCATAAGCGGGGCCATTGTCTGTCTTAAGAGCTTGTGGAATCCCCATAATTAGCATTGCTGATTTTATAGCATTGGAGGCTTGTTCACCTGACCTTACTAAGGCATAGATAAAGCCAGAGAAAGTATTCATTATTACATGTCCCTGTGCTAATTCCAATTAAGATAAACCTATGAGATATGTGGCCTTATCTGCTAAATCATTCCCTAAAGCCAAAGGACCTGGAAGTCCAGTATGAGCCTTAATATGCCCTATAAAACAGGGCTGAGAATGGGCATGTAAATACTTTTGTATCTGACCAAATAATTCCTGAACTTGAGTGTTAGTTGCCTAAATGTAAGACACAGTTTCAATCACCTGTAAGGCTCTAGAAATATAATGCCTATTAGTATACAAGTTAAAAGGAGAAGCAGTCATAATTTGAGACATAGTAGTTACTTCATGAAGTTCCACCAATTTGGCACTGTTAATTACTCTATGCTATGCAGCTAAAGCTTAGACAAAAACCAAACATTCTTAAATAAACCTTGGCTAGACATATATTTTGTTCTTCAGAATATTTGAACTATTACCTCAGAAATTTTAAGATTACATATATATAGTTTTCTCTCATCTTTTATATACTATAACATATCGACTGAGATCTTCAATTACTTGTATAGATTTTTTTATTTTAAAATATCTCTGTTCCCATATCTTTTTAATATTATCTTTCACCCTTTCATTTTCTTTCTTAATACTATGAGATATAATAACGTTATAATCTAATGAACTAATATTACCTGTATACACTCTGTAATTTGTAAGTTTCCAGGTAAACCTTAAACCATTACCATTAGTTATTTTTGCTATAGACATTTTTTATCATGAGATAACAATAACCTTTGTTGAAATTAATTTATCTCCCTAGCAATTTTTAATAGTACAATATCTTTTACTCAGAGGCTGTTTTGCTCTTTTGTTTGTCAAAGTCTTAAAAAACATCTTGAGATAACAGGCTAGATTCTGAGGCAGGAGGGCCTATCCCAACCCTAGAGTCATCTTTTTAATAAGCTCAAACAGCACATGATGATCTATCAGTATTATTTACTCAAAGAGGCATTTGTTTCTCTTTAGGTTTGACTCAATGGTTTGCATTGCACAGGAGAACTGTTAAGTTTAGTCATTATTAACATAAATTAAAGTATCTATAACTCAAAAATAGAAAATTTATTGTTAAGATTATTTTACTTAATAGGTTTTTTTTTAACTTTATAAAGCCATGGGTGTTTGGTGAGCACCCAAGATCAAGCATGACTAGGCTGACAGGAGTTTTTGCCTTTCCATTGTCAGCCCTAAGATCCTCTCTGGCTATACTTGATGTGACCAGAGGTATCTGAGAGGGAAATATTCTATTTCAGAAAAACAGGCTTTGGATCACAATGCAAAAAGGCAGGAATTAAAAACCAGTGAAGGCCGAATCTCACATCTCCCACCTAAGTAGGTTATTTCTCTTTATCTCCCATTGCTGTAGTTATATCCTGATAGTAGCTTGTTTCTTGTAAGGTTTGGCATTGAAGTACTGTAAATTCATATGAGCTTCCTAAGTTTAACCATCATAAAATGTCAGCTCACTTTTGTGCCTAGCTAGTCTTAGAGGCCTATGGCCAGAAAAACCTTTTTAAGTTTCCTTTAGAAACTGACAAATATATTATGTAAAATAATGTAAGATTTTAAATAATTACTTTTAGCAATTGGTAAATATAGCATATAAAGATGTTAAAATTCAAAATAATTTCCTCTAAAAACAGATAAAGATGTTATATAAACAAATATTAGAATTTAAAGTAGTTTTTTGTAAAAACCAGTTAATGCATAAAACAATGTAAAAATAATCCTTTTAAAACACTGGTAAATACCATATCAAAAGTTAGAATTCAAAATAATTTTCATTAGAAACAGACCAAAATGATATTAAAATGCCAATATTTTTCTTTTAATTTGACATAAAAATAAATTAACCTTGTTACAAAAGACCGTATGAGAATCTCTTGCTATTCTAGGGTTCCATCAAGAATCTAAAAATGAAAACCAAAGTAAAAACATAAATTGCAAAAGGATTAGGACATGATTAAATGCTATGATCCAGAGAATTCCCAGATTATCATGATCTAGAATGAGTAAATTCCTGAGTGTGGCCATTTTGAATTATGCCATGTGGTTGGATTAAGATGGCGGCAGGGTCAAGCAGGTCAACACTATTTTGAAATCTTTTGTCGAAGATGGCAGCCAAGTCAGTGACTGTCACCATATTGATGATGTCATCACCCAATGGAGGCCAGGCCACATGGTTCCCTCTAGGTAAGGTCACCAGCCATAATGGTGACTAAGCATATGGATAAAGTTGAACCCCAGGATAAAATTGAGCCCTTTCCCCACCAGGATATGAACCCTGTGGGACAGGACACAACTGTGGGAAAAAATCAGTTGTGCTTGTACTATTTACATGTTATCCCATGGCATAGGTGGGAATAGAACTCACAACTTTAAGTATGCTGGGCAAGCACTCTAATAGTGAGCTAGTTTCCCAGCCCAGCAAACTGGAAAGTGAAAAAAGGAATCCTATTCAGCAATTGTTGTGGAAAGCAAAGCGCCCCAGGGCAGGATTCAGAACTGGTGGAATTTGAATGACCCATCTGGTTAATTAAGGAAACGAAACCTGGAGTAATTAAGGGGCAAGTAGAGCCTCCTAACAGTGGAAAAAAGGCTCCTCATCTCCATTTCCAGTAGTGGTAATAACAGTCCCCATTTTCTCCAAAATATCTCTGCCCCAGAGATTTCAGGGTACATTGGCTATGATAGGATTAATCCTGTCTTTATTCCCATTTAGAACTTTCCATTAAACTGGCTGGAGAGTAACTCTTGAGTCCTGCTGGCTCCCCACACTGCAAATAATAGGGGGGCCAGGCTTAAATTTAAAGGCCAGATCAGAAACTTGCTGAAAATAAGCATATTGCCTCAATATTTGCTCGAAATAAGGAAAATCAGGACAAGACTCATTGGCTACCTTGCGGATGAGTGAATCCCTTAGGAGGCCACATGGCAGGGCCGATCATATTGAAACCGGGTGAAATGAGAGCGTCCCCTAGAGGGTTCTTAGTCTCATTCATAAAAGAATTTAAGAATGGACCCAATCGGAAGCTTTAAGACAATTTTATTGGAATTTGAAGAAAAATCCTCAAGACAGGCAATCTGGAGATCTCAGCAGCTGCCTGGAGGAAGAGAATAGAGGGAGAAGAAGAGAAGCCAAAGTCATGCAGGTTTAGAGCCTGCATGGGGTCAGACACGTGGCGAACTGGCAGCCACATGGCTGGGAGAAGGAGCTTTAGAGAAAAAGTAGAGAAATGCAAGACGCTAGGGCAGCCCAAAGCCTTAAAGAAAGCATGTTTAGAAAAAGGATGTGAAGAAGAGAAGGAAAGATTACGCTTTTCTGAAGAATTCAGAAAAACGGGCAGACTTACGGAGAGCTACATGTCTGTGGCAGGGTCCAGAAGAACTGCCCCGGGAGGCGGGATTCCAGGCAGGAAAAGTTCACTGCCTCATTAACACACTCTGTATTCCGCCCATCTATTTAGTATAGCTTAAGTAGAACCCACCTTCCTAAGGGTAGTCCTGTGATCAGGTGATTGACCAGTGAAACTGGAAATGTGGGTCTTTCAACAGAGAAACTAGAAAATTTATAGTCTATCCCAGCTAAATAGGTATTTGCTCTATAACAATATCAATAGGAGCTGAACCACGTGGGAGTCCACTCCAAGGGTAAATGGGTAGGAGTGTAGGATTCTGGGGTGGGGTGGGAGTGGGCTCAACAGGAGTAAGGGGGTCCATCTTGTAAGAAGCTCCCCAATATTTGACTGCGTGGGGTCCAGGAGAGGGGAGCTGAAGTGATAGAGAGGGCAGTATTACATTGCTCTTGGCAGTGCTTATTATGGGCAGCTATGACTTCCTCAGCGGAGGATGATTTGAGACTGGCAATTATAGCCAGAAGAATGGGGGCAAAGGATAACTGGGGGGACACACCTGAGGCCGCTTCTTGTTTTCTAGCCAAGAACAACACCCGAATACAGAGATCAGTCTCCCATATGTTCTCTGGGGAGATCCAGAGAGCCAAAGTCACTGCCTCATTCCAAAACCTCTCCAACTCATCAGATTTAACTTTAAGGCCTCTACTAGAAAGCAAAGCCTTAAGAGCCCCTATGTGGGCTTCTTTACAGTGACTGGGGAGATTACCCATGGTAAAAGATTATGGAAAAGTGGAGTTGAAAGGGCTCCCTTCAAATGCAGGGACCACTCCCTTAACAAATAGCTATAAGAGCCACTCCCTTAATTCTCCTAGCAAATAATAGCAAAAGGCCAGTTCCTTAATCTTTTTAGCAGATTACCATTAAAACCACTCCCTTGATTCTCCTAGCAAATAACAGAAAAAGTCACTTCCTTAATCTTTATATCAGATAACCTTAAAAGCCATTCTCTTAACTCTTACAGCAAATAACTCAGTGTCTCATTCTAAAGTCTTTCCAACTTTAAGGCACTGTTTGCAGGGGTCAGCCTTTATGTAAAAGGCTGTATGAAAAAAGAAACACACGAGCAAATGAGACACACACAGGTGGACAAAGGAACACACGGGCGGACAAAGAAACACGCGGGCGAACAAACAAACATGCGGGCAAACAAACAAACACGTAAGAGAAAGTGGGGACACCGAAAGCGTGCCGAAACTCACCAGAGATGGGAGCCTCCAAACCAGATTCACTGAAAATGGGGTGCAGAACAGCACTGAGAGTGAAGATGAGGGTCCAATCTGCTAACAAAATTAGGTTCCACGCAAGTAATGACAGCAGCAACAGGAGAAAACGAAAAGCAAAAAAATGAAGACAAGAAGCACAAAAAACGCCAGTGGCCAGGTGCGGGTGATCGGCCACATTGGGCACCAGGTGTTGACTGCCATGGGCACCAGGTGTTGGCTGGCATGGCCGGATCCCTCATGGACGGGGGTAAGGAGGCACAGAGTCAACGTCACAGACCTTGGGAGAAAGTGGAGCCAGGATCTCATTTAATTTTAGAAAGGAACAGGATTCACACTTGTTGGGCTTAGGGGAGGTCTTTAGTCATTTGACGTGCTTCATTCTGGTAGGTCCTGAAAATCCGTCGATCTGAAGTTCATTGCTCTCATTGGTCCTAGATGGCTGCTAGCCTGGGAGCTGCCCAGGTTCGATCCCAGGAAGTGTTCACGGCGCCTGCATGCTCAATATCGGTTCTAGCTCATTCTAGGCCAGCAGACCGGGAGCCTGCCTGACCTTGCCAGAATCATCCTACATATCCACCCTTTTTTATGTTTTTTGGACGAGATTTAGTGGGTTGTTCCACTTCAGGGAAGCCCAGCATTCGAGACTGTGCCTGTCTTAGGTGGGTTCCTCAAGCACTGAGTTTTACCCGTCATTGGCACACGAATGTTGGTATTGGTACCTTGGCATTCATATCCTGTCTTAGGTCACCCAGGCTAGAGGAAGCCTTACCCATCTCTGGCTACCAGCCCTTAGAAGGGTCTTACCCTGGTACACTTGTCTGGGTGGTAGGATGTTAGAGAGTGTTATGTTGTATTTCCATAAGCCATGTGCACATCGCTTCCTTGGGAGGGCCATGCTCGGGGCGTTGGAGAGCCATCAGGACCTGAAGAGTTGTTTTGTTGATAGCGCGTTGCCAGGATCGATACTACAGTTTTCTATTGAGGATATCTACTTAAAAGTGCACCAAAGGTCTTTAGAAATGGCCCTGGAACATACCAACCTAGAAGCTACTCATAGCACATACATATTCATTATAGGAGATTGAAGGGAGTTGCCTTACAACAAGGGGCATTGTCCCTCTCAGACACTGTAGGCTAGAAAAGTAAAAGCCCAATGCCAGGAATGGATTTCCTCTTTTGAAACTGTTGACCACGTATCCCACAGACCCTCAGTCAACACTGGCCATTGCCCCTGCTCTTGATTACTCACCAGAACTTCATGGTAAGACTCTATTGCTGAAGACACTATATACATGAAATATAGGACAAACAAGGACAAATCAAGCTTATGTTCACTTCAAAGCCTCTCTAGCTTTCATAGTGCTGAAAGGTGCCATGCAAGCTACCTGAACGGAAAATTTAGCATGAGCATTACCCAGCTGTGAATTCTGTTATCTACAACACCTGACCTGGCAAGACATGCCCACCAGGGCAACAGTGGCATGAATACAATAGGAATAACCAACCATTTTCTGCTTGGATTTAAAGTCCACTTCATAGGCTGGAGCCCATATCTGACATTGATATCAGGCCTAGGAACCTGAGACTCGACAGCCCACAGGCCATAAAAATGAGCTTAATACAATGAATCTGCTAATGAGACATACTATTACACTGATTTCTAATGACTTATATTATTATACTCATATACTAATGCATCTCTCAACTCTTAACAGAGAGGCTCCAGTATATAGCAGATGGTGCTTAACACAGAACACCATACTGATCAACATAGAGAATAAGAGGCTGTCGAATGCTTATCTCTGAATAGGACACCGATATCAAACTTCTGCCTCCCAAAGTTCAAGGATGATTGCAGAAGGGGGAGTGGAAAGATTGTAAGAGACAGGTAGTAAATAACCACAGGAATCAGAGTTTCTCAGACAGCTAGTCAGTTACTCATATGAATTTATAGTAATAGTGACAGTATGTATATGTTCCATGTAAGCTCAAGCCAGGAAAAATCCCAGCAAAGACATGGAATATGAATTAGTGCCAACCATACTTGAGGAGCCATTGGTAACTGATGACTGCTGGGAAGGAGAGATCCAGTCTCATTTAAGGGTGAGACTTTTGGTAGGTTAAGCAGATTCTAGTGGATGAATCCACAACGAAGGCCATTTGGGGACACAAACCTGATGTTACAGATATATATATATGTTTGGTAAGGTGCTAGTAAGGGGAAGCTGATATGGGGAAGGGATCTAAATTTGATAAAATATATTGTATGAAATTCACAAAAGTTCAACAAAAAAGGGGGAAAAGTGCAGACAGGTGACACTAGAACAGATAAATAAGTTATGGAACTTAAGGTATACATTAATAACATATAAAAGCAACTACAAATTTTAAAAGATTTAAAACATCTACATAAACTTACATAATCAATAGATATAATAAAGTTAAAATTATGACTCATAGGTTTAGAAACTATGGAACATGGTCTTGCCTCTGCTTTCAAAGGAAGGAATTGGTAAATTTTGTTTCTTTGCATTTTTCTTTAAGATATATTAGTTTCTCAGTCGATGGTAAGGTAATTAAGCTTTCCAGGATTTCCTTAAAGAATTCTCTCTCTCTCTCTCTCTCTCTCTCTCTCTCTCTCTCCCCCTATCACAGAGAAGAGAGATAGAGATTGTTACTTCCTTGTATTCAAGTCTTATAGAGAAGCAGTTCACACAGTAAGATTCCACTCTTTTAATAATTCACCCTTACTAAGATACCTTTTAATGTTTCACAACTGCTTATTGAGTGTTCCTAGTATTTGAAAGTAATTAGTTCCTCATGAATGTCTGGATGATTGATATGCATATTTTCCAATCTTTGCCAGAGTCTCTTAATAATAATGTATCAATGTCTCCATTTTTTTCAAAATGCGTGAGTTTTCACAGCAGGGTGGCAAAATCGTTCTCAGTGGACAGTACTGACAGTCATTGTGCACATAAAGAGAGAAAAGGGTATCTATGTGCAAAATTAACAAGACAGGAGACCACAGAATGCAGTGTACACAAGCACATCATATCACAGTTCCCAAGTAATAAATGAATTTACAGGGAGGTAGTTCTTTGATCCGGTGCTTTCTGAGAATTTTCCCAGGTGGTGTGATACACTTTTTTCCACCATAATAAAATTATTTCTTATGAGATGATTTAATTCTGGCATTCAGAATTGGTTTCCTGTACAAACACACTGATACCCAGACTGCATACTGCATTACTGGGGATTCAGAGCTGGGGAAAGGCGAGATCCCAGAGTAAAACTGTGAAGTCATGAGCACCATCTTCAACAATTCTCCTTCAGCCAATCATGTATTGCTTAGTTTCCACTTTCTGAGGAGTAAACATGTTACACTTGATTCTTTAGATTTTCAAGGCTCAGTGGTGGGAACTCATGGGATAATATCAAGGAGACTATGAAGCATCTTGTTTTTCTATGTGCTCTTTGTAAAGAATTGCAAATAGGAGCACACCTGAAGGTTCACAGATCAAAGCAAATCTCTCAAAGAGCCAAACCATAATTTTTCAGTGTTATTATCTCTGTTAAATTGCTTCAAGAACTTTTGAAAGGCAACCTATTAGCTTCCTGGATTATCAACAGGAGTTCTTTGCCTACATTAGTTAATGCATGTGTTGCTTGCCTATTTGGAAACTAGACTAAAGACTCATGCTGGCTCCTTTGTGATGGTGTCTGCCTAAGGGGGTTGGATCAGTTCAGAGTCACAGGTCATTCTGGCCAACCCATGTGGAACCAGCATGCAGATAAGGAGACTCTGGTCGCACAGTGGGCATGTTGCAGGTTTGGTTGGTCAAGGTGACATTTTACAGTTAAATTCACCTACCTTCTTTAAAATGCTCATAGTGAGGTGACCTATTATACTTGTGCTTTATAACCTAACCTGTATTCAAGTCCCAGTTTCATTGACTCTATAACCATGTTTACCTTGATGGTAACATTAGAGAGTTAGTCAGTTCTACCTTCAGATGTAACCAGAACATGATCATTCTGAAAGAATAAGGTAGATAAGACTAATAGACGTGGTTTAGGTCAACTGGAGAAGTGACGCAATTACTTCTACCTCTGTTTCTTCCCACTGCTTTTTCTCCCGGTTCCCATTGTTAGCTCACTGCTGTATCTTCAGGAAGAAGAACAATGACCAAGCTTGCACATAATAGAAATTAAAAACCCTTGTCATTTGTGTCTTCTCTCCACTGTACTGAGGCTTCCTCAGGTGGATGACAGGACCGGTCAACAGCACTCAATGGTATAATGAAGGGTTGTGGAGCAAGACTACAAAAAATAAACATTTCCCTAGCTGTCTATCTCATTGCCCTGACAAAGGGAACAGAAAGGAAAGGGTTTCTTTTGGCCTCCAGTTCCACAGGATGCAATCGATCATGCTGGGGCACGTTGGAGCAGGAGGTGGATGGCCATATTACATCTAGATTCAGAAAGTGGAGAGAGACTGAACAGGAAATGGGGCTAGACTACAAAACCTCAAGGCCCAGCCCCTGTGGTCTACTTCTTCCAGTGAGACACCACCTCCTAAAGGTTCCACAACTTTCCCAAACAGCACCACTAGCTAGGGACGAAGTGTTCAAACACATGAGCGTGAGGGCTGGGGAGACGGCTGGTTCTGCGAGCATGAGGAACCAAGTTTGAATCCCCAGGACCCAAGAAAAAGGCCAGGTGTGGGTGGGCACCTATAACCCCAGCATTGTGAGGAAAGAGACGGGAAAGTGACCGAGACATGCTGTACACCAGCCTAGCTCCAGATTCAGTGAGAGTGCTTGTCTCAAGAAAATAAGGCACAGCGTGAAAGAGCAGGACAACTGCACTCCTCTTCAGTCCTGCACACACACGTGCATACTCCACACACATGCATCACACATGGCATGTGCACACTCACAAACACCAAACAGGCAAGCAAAAAATAAACATATGAGCCTAGGGAGGACATTTTACATTCAAACCAGAACAACATAACAAATAAGACATTTAACAATTCAGAAAACAAACTCTCTAGCTTTCTTGCACTCTTGAGCTTTGTGCTAGATTAATCAGAATCAAGCCAGGCCAAGCTCTCAGAGCTCTCTTGAACATGAACATGGATGTAGTTCAGCAACCTCTACGAAAGAGAAATGTCATCAATTCTCTTAAAGCAAAAATCTAATGAGATTATCCATTCGAAGGCCACTTGCAAACCCTGTCTCACCATGTACATAGAAAAGAACTTTCTACATTTGAGGCTCATAGCAAATTTACCACATCTGAGTATTTTATATATACAAAATGGCTCTGAAGTTTCTTAAAGAAATATAAGCATAATTTATCATATGTCATGTCAAAATAAACCTTACTTATTTAATAAATTCCCCCATTTTCACAAATATTATTCTGCAAAGAGTAAATTATAGTAATCAATATGTATTTACCTTAGCTGATTGAAAGATAAATAACTATTAAAGACCATTACCCAACTAATTGGGCATTCCAAGTTAACAATTAATATGGGAAGAGTCCCTTCTTCATTCATTAGCCTTGGCTGAAATATCGCTTCAGTGTTTAATTAGAAGACACAAATTGCAGAGTCATTTAAACAGTGAATTTTTAAAATAACTCATTGAATTTGTTCTTGAGCAATGTATATGTACACATTGCATTCTGTTTACTGTGCACCCCCCCACTGGATACAGTGCACTCTGTTTACTGTACACCCCCACACTGGATACAGTGCATTCTGTTTACTGTACACCCTCCCACTGGATACAGTGCATTCTGTTTACTGTGCACCCCCATGCTGGATACAGCGCACTCTGTTTACTGTACACCCTCCCACTGGATACAGTGCATTCTGTTTACTGTACACCCCCACGCTGGATACAGTGCATTCTGTTTACTGTACACCCCCACGCTGGATACAGTGCATTCTGTTTATTGTGACCCTCCACTGGATCTCATCTCCCTCCCCATCGTATTTCTCCCATCTCACCCCTCTAAGTCCCTTTCTAAACTGTGTATCTTTCTGTTTTGTTTTCAGGTCCATTGAGTTCAATCAGTGTCGTCTGTGTGACCCTGGATTTAGAACTGTCCACTAGCACAGGGTGGGCTCACTAGTGGGCACACTACCAAAGACAATGACTGCCCATCTGCTGGAGTCCACCAGTAGCCAACAGATCAGCAGAGAAGGGTAGGGCTCTGTTGGTCCATATGAATCCACGATTGACTATTAACAGCCCAATCTTACACAGGCCCATTGCAAGCAGCCGCTGCTGCTGTAGGACCATGACTGTACTGGCTGAACCAAGCCCAGAAGATAGCCTTTCTGCCCTTTTGCTTATCTATGGCTTTACCTTCTATGCCTCCTCTTCCGTGATGTTATCTAAACCAGGATATTTTAATATGAAGAATTATTAAACTATCATGTAAGAATAACTATAAAGTCAGAAGGGGAAGTGTATTTTAGAACTGAGGGAAAATATTCAAGAGGCACAAACTTGGGGGAGTGATTCATTTGTCCCTGAGGCAAAGTGCTGATTGGTGAAGGATATCCCTGGTTATACGGTCCAGTCTTCAGGAAGAGAAGGCAAAACTGTAGGAGACGGGGAAGCCCAGGCTGAAGGCAGGCACACAGTGGGTATGCACACTTGGAACTGGGCACCTAAATACATTTCTTAAATTCCTTTTATTTAGCAACATCTGCTGGGTGCTTACTCTATATCAGATGTATTAAATGCTAGATTAGACACTGCTCCTGTGGAGATCACAGCCTCGGGGGGAGGGGAGGAGGTAGGGAGGTGGTGTTTGTTAATCAGATAAGAGATTCATTGCCATTGTGGCAAATGTTAAAGCCCTAGAAATACAGGACATATATAATAAGGCAAGCCTAAGCCATCTGTGAGATCAGATAAATGAGGAGTCAGCATGTCAGCCTCATGTTGATGATGATTGATGGAAGTCAACTGAAATGCTATTTTGACTACATCATTTCTTTAGCCTGAGATTTTCCCAATCACATACTTTTTCCTGTTTTAATTGAAATTTTACCTGCTCTCAAATGACAACATATAAATTTAAATGCTCTTTGGGCATGGCTTGCTACGCGTGCATCTGCTATTCTTTTTTAAGACATATTTTATTATTTTGTGTGTATGAGTTTATTGCCTACATAGGTAAGTGCACCCGAGTCATGCAATGCCTGTGGAGGTCAGAAGAGTTCATAAGATCCCTTGGAACCAGAGTTACAGACGGCTGTTAACCACCATGTGGGTGCTGGGAATCAAACCCAGGTCCTCTGCAAGAGCAGCCAGTGCTCTTACCCTCCGAGCCATCTCTCCACACTGCATCTGCTATTCTTTACATAGCATTGCACCCTCTTCTCCTCTTTGTACCTCTTTCTGGTAGCAGACTCTGCCTTCCTGATCACAGGGGTAGCAAAGACCTTAAGTTGGCCAATAGTTGCAGACAATTCCTAAGTCAATCTTGTGTGCATTCTGAGGCCAAGCAGCATTCTTCCATTTAGCTGAAGGTTGTTGGTCTCTCCAGAAGCAAATCTCTAAGGGTGCAAACCCAGAGTTGCTTGAGGTGGCAGCTATGTGCTGAGGGAACAGAAGCTTAAAAAATCTCTAAATGCAGAATGGAAAAGAAAGGAGATACTATGATGGAAACAGAAAAGAGAAGAATAAGATGGGAGCTGGGTGAGGAAGGAAGGAAGGAAGGAAGGAAGGAAGGAAGGAAGGAAGGAAGGAAGGAAGGAAGGAAGGAAGGAAGGAAGAAAGGGAGGGAGGGAGGGAGGGAGGGAGGGAGGGAGGGAGGGAGGGAGGGAGGGAGGGAGGAAGGGAGGGCACAGCAACCCAGTCCAGTAGGCATCCACCCCTTAGGTCAGGCCAGCCTGGCCTCCTGTTGTCCTGAGAGCCCTGACTAATCAGTCAGGAATGAGTAGCACCCAGAATCGATTCAGCAAAGCTACTTGTGTAATGTATGAACAATTTCAAGTTTATTTTAGTACCTAGCACATGGTAAGAACATAATAAATATTGGTTGAACAAATGTTTCAAGCCATAAAAGTTTCAAACAGTACACAGGGCACATGGGGCTTTGGTTTTTACAGCACTAGACATGTCCTAACTGGCTCTATCTGGAAAGCTTCAGGACACCAGACAGGAACTAGCTTAGATAGTGAGAACATCAGGGCTGAAGGCCCTAACTTAATTGTTCAGAATGAGATATGCTTGAACTCACGTTTATTTAATAAGCATCCTATCATAATATTTCTTCTGGAAGCCTTCTTCCTGTTCCTGTTTCCTGTCTCACACTGATTCCTTAGTAAACTCCATCTGCCCTTCTTCCTGTCAGATGAATCAGCAGCTGTGGGACATCACTCAGAGATGAAAAAGAGAAGAAAGAGCCGCCTTGTCCCCCCAGGCCTGTGAGCATATCCTCACTGCTCAGTGATCAAATATCCTTCTGAATGAAAGTCAGTCTATGCAGAAGTAAAGAGGAGAGAGACGAATAATGCCGCCCTTGGGTAGTTAAAGCGTGAGTAGAGGGAGGGCAGATCGATGACAGTTCTGAACAGAGCAGAAAAGAAAAATCATTTTTTTTCTGCTTTTAAACAAGAAAAAGAAATTGTCTTTCAACTGTATCCTGTACTAACATTCAGCCCAAAGAATTCTTTTTTAGAATATAAAGCAATATAAAGTAGATGAAAAACTATATACTTTGTCAAAAATATTTATTATTATTTGTTTGTATGTGAGCTTGTGTGATACATGTACATCACGTGCATGCGGTGACTGCAAAGGCCAAAAGGAGGTGTTGGATTCCTGGAACTGGAGTTACAGATGGTTGTGATCTGCCCTATGGGTTCTGAAAACCAAACCCAGGTCCTCTGCAAGAGCAACAAATGCTCTTAACCACTGAGCCATCTCTCCAGTCCAAAATAGACCCTTTGTAGTCATACCTGTAACATTACTTATTTTTTTTAAAAATTAACTAGATGGCATTTTTGAAATTACTGCTAAATCCCATAGTCTGAGATGCTTGCACTGAACTGATACCAAAGACACCAAGCGTTCAAATACCTGAGCCTACGGGGACATTTTTCTTTCAAACTACCACAATGCCTTTGTTTCTTCTAGGAGACTCTCAAGGATACTGTAAATAATTGCTTTGTATCTGAATATGTAAGTAATTTAGTGAAAATGGTTTCAGTATTCTGTGGATGGCTTTTGGAATAATGACATTAATTTTCTAGCACATAATAGAGCTGTGTCACAAATAATTAAGGCAACTTATCCGGCCCATAGTTCTCTGCCCACTGGAATTAATGTGCTAGTCAGCATTCCCCTGACATGTATGTAGGATCACAGGGCAAAACTTTCAGTCTGTCAACAATCAACCGAAAGTCCAGACCTGAGAATGATATTCTACATTGCAGAGAGTCATGGGAACCTCAGTTTCAACCTCAGAATTACTATATTGTTGTATTCTTTCCTTCTTTCTCCATTTTTTTCCTGATTGCATACATTTTGATCATGTTTAGACACCCTTCCCTATACGCACCTATATGTAACACTCTGTGCCTCATTCCTTGTACTCTCTTATATAGATTTAGACCTATTGAGCCACTCAGTGTGGGTCCATGAACTGGAACATAGTTAACCTACCCAGCATCACACCCTTAAAGAAAACTGACTCTCCCTCTCCCAGCAATTTTGTGGTCTTAATATTTTAGAAATCTTAAAACAAATACAAATGTCATTTTCAGTACCCACAGGCTGGCTTACAACCATCCGTAACTCCAGTTTCAGGAGATCCAAGGCCCTCTTCTGACTCCGCAGGCAAAAGGAACTATCCTTTTCTTCATTTACTGATCTTCACATCAATTCTTCCATTTCAGAGCTGGGTTTTGGTTTTTGGACCCTTGGAGGTCTTTCTGTTTCTTTGTTGGGATCTCTACTTCAAAAGCACAAAGTTCAGTTTGTTTGTTTGGTTTGGTTTGAGTTTGAGACAATTGCCTTGTTGGCCCTGGCTGGCCTAGAACTCACTACGCAGAGCAGGCTGTCCTCTTTCTCACAGAGATGCTCCTGCCTCTGCCTCCCGAGCACTGAGATTGAAGGCACATACCACTGCGCCTAGCTAGTCATGTCTGTGATCATTATCATTTTCATTTTCCCTCTGAATTTCCCATATCCCTAAAATTCTTTTGCACTTCTCATCCTTTTCTCCTCATTCAGTGTGATGATTTCAACTTCTCTTTCACATCAGTGATTTGAATGAGTCGGGTACAATCAGTCCTCTTTTGGGGTTTCCCAGTAGGTTTTCCATTACATAGTGATGTTATTTGGCGACATTGTGTTGTTTGGACCTCCTCAACGATCATCTTATTCCGTTGATCTCGCAGGACTCTTGTCTGCCAAATTCACACTTGTACAAAGATCTTTTATGTCAAAAAGTAATCACAAGCAGCATTTCAAATCTTTTCCATGTTTTCTTCTTTCCCAATTTTTTTAGTATAGATGTTTGTACAATTACCGTATGATCCCTCATAAAGCACATAATCTCATAGATAGCAGATGATGCCATACGTATGCAGGACTGCCATTCTGAACATATGTCTCATTTCTTCTGATCTGTGGGTCACTTCTCACAGAATCTTTTGCACTTCATCTGAAAATGGAGGCTGCTCGCTGAGTCTCCAGTTATGCTCTCCTGAAATTTGCTAATTCTCTCTTACCATTTTTTGGCCAGAAGAGGGTGTTCCCTCTTCAGTGTGGTACCTTTGACCTTGAGCTTGGGCACCTGGGCTCCTTAAACTTACTCAGTACTGGTTGGTAGCTTGGTCCATCTTCATTCGTTTGCCTCAAAGCTGCTTCTGTTTTACCAAGACACACAAGGATGTCCTAGGTCTTCTGAATTAAAGGCAAATGAGAATGACCAATATTTGACTGAGTCATTTTCTTTCCCTGGAGCAGATTTTGTGTAGTTAGAGCCTAAAGACAACAAACCAAAAAAAAAGGCATATAGAAGATAACAACCTAAAAGAAGAAGAAAAAGAAGGACACGTGTTATCCTTCTTCACAAGGCTGCATATATTTTTCAAATTCTATGTTATGTCATTATCAACTTCTCTGGCTTGTATCTTATGGTCATTTTTTGCTAGCATGTGTTGGTTCGTTTTACTGAATACGCAATTCTTTACTCATTATTAAATATTAAAAAGAGAGTCTACACTTCATCCTCACTCTCTAAGTCTTACCCAGACATTATCACCAGGTAATAACATTATCCCATGCCTGATGTTCTTACATCCACTAGCTAAACAATTTCTATTTGTTGACTATCTGTTTGCCAAGTAGTGCACCCGTACTCCTACAGACCAAAGGAGAAAAAGATTTCCATGATGCAAAATGGATTAATCTCTTTCCCCAAGCTCTCCAAACTGCATAATAGAGCACTTTTGATTTTATTGCTTTGGGAACTTGTGGATTTTCAAGCTCCCTAAGTTAATTATACACAAACTCTAACCTTGTCACATCACAAGCCATGACTGGTACTTTCTCATATCTTTTCCCAATGCTTTGGCAAATGCAGAAATATCTGTGTTCCAGATACAAAGGCTATTGTAACCAAAGAACTATGGAACTGAAATCACAAATGAAAATAGAATTAATTGGTCTAAGCCTTGGAGACACTGTTTCAGGTGTTACTTCTAAAACAACAGAAACATCTGAGTGGCACCTGTGACCTGTTCTGTGCCCAGAATCTAAAGTTCTCAGGAGCCTCCCTTCAGCTTCTGCAAACATATAGGAGGAGGAACCAGGAGAGACAGGATCTCACTATCCCCAAAGGTCTTGTTGGCCCAGAGTACTTGGGTGGGAAAAAGTGACATGACCATTACTTTTGTGTCTTGCTTGTGTAAAGGGGATTGTCGATGCCAAGCATGACTGGAAGTCTCTTCATTCCTATTGAGCAGACCTGGGGACGCTGTCAAGCATCATAGCAATTCCTAAATTGAGTCCTGCCAAGCATGTAGCTGGGTACATTCCTGGTGTGTAAAACTGAAATGTTAGTGATGTGGGGAGACATCTGCACTTCAACAAAAATTGCATTTCACATAGCAATACCTCATTGTTAGTATTTCTGAGGTTATCTTAAGAATTCTCTCACTGTGAGGCCCAGCATTCAGCCCCACCCCTCTAGGTTTGAACCAATTGAGCAAATACAGAACAATCTCCAATTACAGAAACCAGTTTATTCAGAGTTACAAAAGATTCAGCCCCAGGAAGAGGTAGAAATTTCATATGGGGGAGCCAGCATTTTGATCAGAACTCCAGTAGACCTCCGGCACACACACCCAAGACAGAGACAAGCGGTGCAGCGCTCCCACGGCTCCTACCCAGCTCTCACTGCTTTCCCGCTAGACCCTCCCCCTCAAGTCACTGATTGGTTGGAAAGTAGTTGACTCTATGGCTTCATCTCTGTCAATCACATTCTTGGAGGCATGTCCCTCGAGGCAGAGAGACACTCTAAATTTACCCCGACAGAGGTTTAAAATTGCTTGTCGTACAGTTTATACTAATAACTAACCCCATACTGTAGTGAGCTCCAAGACCTTCACAGAAGCCCGTTCTCTCTGCTAGGCCTTAACTCTGTGTTGATACTGATGATCATATTTTACAATCCACAAAATTATTGCAGCTGTGGCTGCATGTGTGTATCTGCATAAGCTGCTGCACCCTCCACATAGGCTTCAGTTTAGGAATCAGTTCGTATTGATCTGTCACAGAAAATGCAACACCATTTGTCATTTTTTAAAGACTTATTTTATTATGTGTTTATGTGTATGTGTTGTGTATGTGTTACATATATAGAATGGGGTGTCAGGACACTTGGAACTGGAATTACACATAGTCATGAGCCACCATGTGGGTTCTGGGAACTGAACATGGGTCCTCTGCAAGAGAGGTACACATTCTTAACCACTGTGCCATCTCTCCAGCCCCCTGATTAGTCAATTTTGAAGTCAGCCAAATAAATGACTTCCCTAGAGAAATATATAACCAAGAAAAAAGCCAAGGTTCTTGAGATTTAGGACTTCCAACCCCATAAACTTAAATTTTTTTTCAAATTGAAAAATCTGATTGCAGGGTACTGTACTTAGTTCTCTGACTTGGTCTGGTATTGAAGTTGTTATCACGAGTGACTGAACTCTCAGTGGGACCTGTGGGTCTGACTACGGTTACAGTGGGTCTTTCCTGGTTTATTTCTTAATATTGCCAGATAGACTACTGCCTGAGTTCTGATTGATAATGAAATATCCCTGTCCTGGAAAACACGTTTGTGCTTTTAGGCACGACTGCATCTCTTCTCTGGCCTGGGTTCCATTTATAACTACCGAGATAAGCATTCTCAAGAAAACTCTTAATCAGAAAGACATAGGCTCAAATGTGTCAGTCAGGTAAGACACAGAGGAGAAAACTCAACCACACGTGAAATAACTAATACAGTTCATAATTTACGAGTCCCAGAGAAAACAGAGCATGCCTTATGAGACCAGTAAGAGGAAGAGAGCCTTCCAGGGCATGCATGGTCCACAAGTGAGCGGGGAGCATGGTGTGGGGTGGGGACTGAATGTATTAGTTACTTTTCTGTTGCTTTGATGGAAACATTGACCAAAACCAACTTGAGGAGGAAAGGATTTATTTGGCTTACAGCCAATCCATCTTCAAGGGAAGCCGAGGCAGGAACTCAGGAAAGGAACCCGGAGCACAGACCATGAGTATCACTGCTTACTGGCTTGCTCCTCTGGCATGTGCTCAGCCTGCTTTCTTGTACAGTACCGAACCACCTGCCAGGGGTGGCGCTGTTGAGGGTCCCTGTGCTCGGAACCAGCCCAAGCAGGATGAAGGGTCTCCACCTAAAGGGGGTGAGTAGGCATGGAGTCAAAACACACAGACCCCGGAGCCGAGAAGCAGGCGGTGGCAAGCCGCAGTAAGCACGTTTATTCAAGGAAGTGCAAGGGGTATTACAGGTCTGGTTAGTCAATCACTTTATGGGATGGAGTCCCGAATGCAGCCAATAGTAATCTGTCCCCAGGTAGATCATCTCTGTGCAGGTTCTTTCCAGATGCTGGGCAGAAGCTGGCCTCACAACTAGCCAGAGCAGAGCGCCACGCCCATGGGAGTCATTCCTTTATTCCTCATAGCAGGTGACCTGGCTAAGGCCCATCCTACATGGCACCACTCACAGTGGGCTAGGTCCCCCCACATCACTCAACAGTCAAGAAAGCACTCTTAGAGACATGGCCAGAAGCCAGTCCAATGAAGACAATTCTTCAATGAGGTTCTCGCTCACCATGTGTGTCAAGTTGACAGCTAAAGCTCTCTAGCACACTGAGACTTCTCTGGGATGCGACCAAAGCAAATTTCATGTAGGGACTTCTAAATGATGGGTTTAAAGTGAGTCCGGCTATAGCTGAGAGTTAGTCACTACAGTACTTATGCAGTCTATGTGGAATGTGGGAATGAAGGGGTAAGTCAAATATATACCTTATGGTATCTTCACAAGGAAGTGGTCCACAAAAGGAGGTTTTATAAAACAGAGATCACATCAAAGTAGGGGCAGGAAGAAGAGAACCTGAAGTTGTATCAAAGGTGATTAAGTCCACTTCCACCATGAGAAAGTTAAATTTACATTCAAAGGGATGTCAAAACAACAAAAAAAACTAGGAATTCACTAAGCCAGGCTGAAGTGTAAGCACTTTACATAGATAACAATAAACTCCTGGAATTCCAAAGTGAATGATTATGCAGACATCTACCATTTTTTACAACCAGCATCTAGACTTTTTTTTGTTCCTGGTAATGAACCTTCATTTTCCTGAGAAACTAACTTCTCACCTGCTTTCTGTCTAGACTTCATGAGAGGAACATATGGTTCAATCTTAATTTAAATGCACTTAAATGCAACCAGCCTAAAACAACAGCTGGCTACATTCAGTGCTTGGTTCTTGAGGAACAAAGACAAATTCCTGAATGGATTTATTATTGCTACCTGATTCTTTTATGACATCTGGACCTAGGACCAGCACAGCCAGGGATATAACAAGTATTTCTTTTTAAAAGTATTTATTTTTATTTTATGTGTATGAATGTTTTGCTTGCATGTATGTAAGTACATCATGTGTGTACAATGCCTATATAGGTCAGAAGAGGGCATCAGAAACCCTGGAACTAGAGTTACACACAGTTGTTACCACCATGTGGGTGCTGGGAACAAATTATGGTCCTCTGCTAGAGTAGTCATTGCTGTTAACCACTGAATCATCTCTCTAGTTCCCTGTAACAGGATATTTCTTTTACAGAAACCATGGAGCCTGAACTTAGAGGACTAGCTTGACTCAAGAGTGGAGAACAGGAACAAAATAAGTCAATACACACAGTCTTGGGGTCTCAAGCAACAGCAACTGGAACATGTATGTGGTAGATGAATAGATAGATGATTGATAGATGATAGATGGTAGACAGACAGATAGACAGACAGACAGATAGATAGATAGATAGAATGTATATATGAAACAAAGAGTAAAAGTATATAAGCTAAGTACTCACCAAAGGAGGTTTTGTTATCTGAAACTAATCTTTTCTTTGTTTTTGCAATATTCTATTTAGATAAATCAGCTTCATTTAAATGAAAACACTAGTTATCCACATGCTACACAATGATACCTACGTCATAAAATATCTAGAGATGAGTCATACATTCATAGGTCATGGTATATCTGCTCATGATGCTGGCAGATACTATACCTATGAGCTTCATAAGCGCATCACAGGATTCACAAGAGATGAAGACCGGAGGGGCTCCAGGAAAGCATCAGTACAGTGATATTCTTAGAAAGCAATCCATAGTCCACAGCAGTGGTTTATGGTTCAGTGATGTTAGTCATTCTAGACAAAATTTGGATGAAACAATACTAATGCTGTGCATTGTAATGTAAAGTGCCTGCCCCTTCTGTAGACCACATCAGATTCTGCATATTCAAAGTCATACAGAAGCAAAGGAAGAGCAGTAAACTTCTGAAGACAGTAAATGTAAGTCATCTGCCTCTGAACCACAGTTGTAACGAATTCCTTCACCACTAAACAGTATTTTTAATAGTTAGGAGCACAAAAGATGTCAGTTATTTAAGTGTCTCTCCTTTTCTTCAGGCCAGCACTCGGGGACTGTGATTCAGGTTGCACTTGATCAGGTTTCCCAGCAACAGCTCCTGGCACTGCGTAACTGCAGGTCACAAGGTCTTCTCAGTCTTTCTTTTTTCTTATTCTTACTGGTCACTTTATTCCTTCTCTCTTTAGGTACTCCTCCATCTGGATCCCTGC
Organism: Eospalax fontanierii; assembly: GCA_035773235.1. Classification (NCBI taxonomy): domain Eukaryota; kingdom Metazoa; phylum Chordata; class Mammalia; order Rodentia; family Spalacidae; genus Eospalax; species Eospalax fontanierii. The sequence continues at coordinate 7,506,842 of CM069531.1, forward strand.
ATTCTCCAATTAATTAATTAATTGGACCTCACATAAAAACTTTCTTCAGAGTTCACACCTTGGGTGTGAGCACTTTTTCACACCTGTAACACAGTGGATTCCATCCTGTGTTTCTTTGAACAGTCTATTTTTTTCTCTCGTTCTCTTCCCACTATCCCACCTCTCCTAGCATTTAGGTGTCATCTCATTCTTCAGTGTATAACCCAATCTTAGCACAAATCCATTAGTGCCAGCAAACAATGCTCCTTCATGGTCTCTGCTTCAAGCTCCTACTTGAGTTCCTGCCTTGGCTTTCCTCCATGATGGAGTATAACCTATAAGCCAAATAAATCTTTTCTTCCCCAAGTTTCTTTTGGCCATAGCATTTTATTATTACAGCAGGAGAAAAGCAAACTAGAATGCTCACTTAATCATTGAAGTGGAAAGGACACTGGGGCTTGGAGACAGAAAAAATTCAGGAGCCTCTGATCCACATGCCAGCTATGCAGTTTGATGTTAAAATTCCTCTTAAGGTTGTTCCTGTTTTAGTTGCTTATACTGTTGCTGTGATAGAACACTATGACCAAGGCAACTTGTAAAAGGAAGAGTGTATTTGACCTCCAGTTCAGGAGGGATAAGCGTCCATCATAGTGAGGAGGCATAGAGAAGGCAGCCAGAGCAGAAAACTGAGCGGTCACATCTTCAGGAAACAGACTAAGAAAGACTGGAAGTGGGTAGGGCTTTGTACTCTCAAAACTCACCTCCCCCTCCCCCAGTGACATGCATCCTCCAGCAAGACTGCAATTCCTAAACTTCCCCGGACAGCTCCATCAACTGATCAAGTATTCAAGTTCTCAGAGGCTATGGGGACAATTCTATTCAAATCCTCACATTCCATTCCCTAGTCCCTACTAGCCTGAGCAAATTATAGTGCAAAATGCATTTAGTCCAACCTTAAAAGTTCCCACCATCTTTAACAGTCTCAACACCATTCAAAAGTCCAAAATCTCTTCTGAGATTCAGGGCAATTTCTTAACTATAAGCCCCTGTAATATAAAAAAACAAATTACGTACTTCCAATATACAATGGCACAAAATGCATATTCCCATTCCAAAGGGAGGAATTGGGACATAATGAGCAAATTCAGAACCAAAGTAAGGCTGGAACCCTGCAAGGAAAGCATCAAATCTTGTAGCCTAATGTCTGATATCTGGGGCTTGCGTTCCAAAGGGTTTTAGATGGATCAGCTCTTCACCTTGGCTGGCTGAAACATCCATCTCTCCCTTGGGCTGATACCACTCCCTGTATACAGCTCTCCTTGCCAGATGTCTCACAGCTCTGGCATCTCCAATATATTGGGGTCTCCATTTCTAACTAGGATTGACCTTCACAGCTTTATGTGATGGTCTTTCTTTCACAGGCAGAAAGCTGGGTAGAATCTTGCTCCCATTTTTTAACTGAAAATTTGGGGACCTCTGCTTAATGGCTCCAATCTCCTTAACAAAGAGCTAGTCTTCTAAGGTAGGGAGAGCTGCCAAATTAAACTTCTTAACCCTTACAGGACTAGAGAGATGGTTCAGCAGTTAAGAGCATTGGCTATTCTTGCAGAGGATCCAGGTTCAATTCTCAGCACCCACATGTTAGTTAACAAACACCTATAACTCCAGTTTCAGGGGATCCAACACCCTCGTCTGACTTTCGCAGGCACTGCATGACATGAGTAAACTTATATGCATGCAGGCAATTCATTCATACACACAAAATAAAATAATAAATACAAATATATATTTAAAACATCTTAGCCATCTTTTCATCTCTGAACTGTATGTTTTGTACTTCTTTCTGTCCAATCTGTTCTTTTTCACTGTAGGTTTGTGTAATATTCACAATCAGTATCCACAGCACTGAATCAGCATTAGGCTGTCTTGAAATTTCTTCCACCAAAGAAATTAATCCATTGCATTTTAATTTAGCCTCAGGCAAGGTCTTTGGACTGTGAGAAGACTGAAGTTAAATTCTTTGCCAACACATCCCAGTTGTTATTCAAGTCCTTGTTTCCCTCTGGAACTACACTGCTTTCAGAAATACTTTCTTCCAGGCTCCTACTTAAATGACCCATTAAGCTCCACTTGCAACATTCCACCGCTTTTCTAGTCCAAACTTCAAAAGTCTTCCACATTCCTCCAAAATTCAACGTGGTCAGTTTCTTCATAGCAACACCCCACTCCTAGTACCAACATCTGTCTTAGTTGCTTATTCTGTTGCTGTGATAAAACACTATGACCATGAAAAGTTATAAAAGGAATAGTTTATTTGGCTTATAGTTCCAGAGGGATGAATCCATCATGGTATGGAGGCATGACAAGAGGCAGCAGAAAGTTGAGTGTTCACTTTCAAGCAGACACAGGAGAGAGAGAGAGAGAAAGAGAGAGAGAGAGAGATAATGAATATGAATATGAATTCACAGGGATATGAATATGCAAGAGGGGCAAGATACTCCCTTAAAGATATCGAGACCCCAGCTCCCAGTTTCCACCATCTTCAATAGTACTGTCAGGTTAAAAAATTATCAATGGATCAATCATTGGCCAGTCAGAGTCAGAGTCTTCTTCATAACCTAGTCATTTTTGATACACAGGCTGGGCATTTCATATTCAAATCACATGTATCATGAAAATACCATGCACACACCCTAACCTTTCATGGTGTGACTTCTAGTGTTCATGAACATAATGCAAACTTTGAATTATTCTGTTGGTGATCTATGATTGAATGCATTAAGTTTTCATCATTCCCCAAATCAGGCCTCTTTGGGAGGCAACAGCAGACCAAAAAGATGACTCCACCTAAGTCTGGTTTGGTGAATCAGTGAATTTAATGGGAGTTTCATACAGAAGCGGGGGTGAGGAATCAAGGATCATGGGCAACTTACGGGCAAACATACCACTGAAGAAGACTGGCCCTCCTCCCAGCAATTACTTACTAGTTATATACCTTGGGAAGGGGCCCATGGGTCTTGTGAGGTTTTTGAGCTTCCTGAGTCACATAAGCCTCTCTCCTTCCTTCAGGAGGAGAAGTTTCAATGCACAGGACTCAACTGCAAAGCAAATAGATGTAAGATGGAAGCTCTCCTGGGTAATTCTATAGTTATTAAATACCAGAAAGCATTTCTTAGGACTTCTTTTTTAACGGTCTTATAAGATGGCACTAATGTAAACAGTATTTCTAAGATGGCATTTGGTAAAATGCTTTGATTTTTGGTACACAGATTTTCAGTCTCAAAATGTTTTCTGATTAGCTCTTTGAAAAACAGTAGGTTAAATCCCTAAATAATAATAGACAAGTGGTCTCTCTGTTTGTAATGAGAGAAAATACATTTAACAAGAGCACCATAGAAAGAATTTAGAAAATAATAAGAGAGTTTTAATGTCTAAGTAACTGGAAGTACTCATATTCAGTTAAGCGAGTTGTAGTGTAGACTTAATGCTTTGGACCCCAAACTAAAACATTATTTTAAGTACATAGAACAGTCATAGTCATTGAAATTGTTGTTTTATTATTTTCAATTGCAAGTTACTTGTGTATTCTGTCATGCTCTGTAAATACTGATCTTAAAACTTAACAACAGACACAAGACCCAGGCAAGCTCAAGCCAAACTCCCAGCACAGGTGTGGGGAAGTAGAAGAAGCCCCAGTCTTAGCTGAGGAACTACTGGCAACTGATAACTATAGGAGAGGTATTGTCCATTTCCTCTAAGTATGTGGCACTGTGTTGGTTAATCAGGCTCCAGGGGATGGACACGAACTGAAGGACATTTGGGAACAAAAACTTGCCTTGATAGGCTTTAACATGTATGACGGAGTACATAAAATCTGGGAGGAAGCATAAGAGGGACTCAGAGGAGACGTCTAAATATGATCAAAACATATTCTATGAAATTTTCAAAAATTCAATAAAAATTATTTTTAAAGCTCGACAATAGAATGTTTATCTTGATACAGAGAAGATATCAGTAGTCAGCACAACTCAAATCTATAGTCTGCATATTCCTTTACACTTGAATTCTATTTTATAATTAATCATTTTTTAAATTATACTTATTATTTTACGTGTATGAGTGTTTTGCCTGCATGTTTGGAAGTGTACCCCAGGCATGCAGTGCTCACAGGACTGGATCCCCTGGAACTGGAGTTACTGATGATTGTTAGCACCCGTGTGGGTATTGAAAACTGAACTCAAGTCCTCTCCAAGAACAGGCAGAGTTCTTAATCACTGAGCATCTCTCCAGCTCCACAGTCGTTCTTAATTTATTTGACTTTAAGCAACTTATTTAAGATCTGACCCCTAACTTCTTTTCAAAGTAGCAACAATGTCCTAACTTTCCTTTGTGGTATTATGAAGACCCAAGGACTTGGTTATTAGTTATAATAATGTACTTCTCAAACTTTACAAGATATTAATTCTTCTAATTATTATATAAACAAATGAGTCTTTTTATATACCTATAATACCAACTAATTTGCTTTTGTGCTCTTCAACCAGAAAATTAGTTTCGACAAAGCCATTCTGTTGTCCAAGTTGATCTTCAAACTGGAATATAAATCTCCCCAAGAGAACCTACCACATGAAATTATCTGTGGTTATAGATAGTCACAAAGGAATCAAATTCCTGGTCCCAGACTTCTCTAGTTGCCCTTTTCTGAAATCATGTAGGTTCTTTCTGTTATCCCTTTCCAGAATAGCCTTATTATTTTTATTTTATCTATTATTTTTATTTTTTTAAAGATTTGCATTTATTCCAAACACAGCAGGCTAAAATCTCTCAGGTCTAGAAACATTGGCACCCTTTTTGTTTCCAATTTGCCTTGGCCACAAGCTATTTTCATTCACATCCATGGACTTTCAAATATTAATATCAAAAAAAGAGATAAGTGTTTGGTCACTCATCTTTCTTTTTTAAGGGGAGAAGGGGTTGCCCACATAGAAAGACATTAAGGAGGAGAATCCCCTTTAGATTCTCTTTATCCTGATAAAAATGACTGCTTGCTAGTTAGCATATTTTTAACATATTAAGATTAAGACAGAGATTATTTGAATGGATTAAGAAACAAAATTCATCCTTTTGTTATTTGTAAGAAACTCATTTCACCTTCAAAGATAGGCTCTACCTTAGGGTGAAAGGATGGGAAAATTATTCCAAGCAAATGACACTAAGGAACAAGCAAGGGTTGTAGTTCTAATACTGGACAAAATAAACTTCAAGCTAACACTAATCAGAAGAGATAAAGAGGGCCACTTCATTTTTATCAGAGGAACAACTGACCAAGAAGATATTATAATCATGAATATATATGCACCAAACTCTATTGAAACCAAGTTCATAAAAACAGTACTACAGGACTTTAACACAGAGATTAACCCCAACTCAGTAATAGTAGGGGACTTCAGTACTCCATTATCTCCAATAGATAAGTCAACTGGACAAAGAATAAGCCAAGAGACATCTGAATTAAATAATACCCTACATCAAATGGACCTAATAGACATCTACCAAGTATTCTACTTAAGCACAAAGAATACACTTTCTATTCAGCAGTCCATGGAAGTCTCTAAAATTGAACATATACTGGGGGCCAAAACAAACCTCAACAAATGCAAAATATACTGAAATAATTCCATGCATTCTATCAGACCACAATGCAATACAACTTAAAATAAACACCAAAAGAAGCTCTAGTAATTACATGAACTCATGTCAATTAAGAAACACACTCCTGAATGATGAATATGACAAAGAAGAAATTAATGAAAAAATAAAATATTCTGGAAACTAAATGAACAGGATAATAAAATACAGCAATACCTCTGGAATGATTTAAAAGCAGTCCTAAGAGGGACTTTAATATAATTGCTTATATTAAAAAAAATCAGCAAAAGCACAAATAACTGACTTAATAATGAAACTCAAGACTCTGGAAAGACAAGAACAAATGAAAACCAAACTCAGCAGATGAGAAGAAATAACAAAAATCAGATCAGAAATTAATGAAATACAAACAAAGAAAACAATACAATGAATCAAAGAATCTAAGAGCTGGTTCTTTGAAAAGATAAACAAGATATACAAACTCTTAGCCCAGTTAACCAGAATAAAGAAAGAGCAAATCCAGATCAACAAAATCAGAGCTGAAAGGGAAAACATCACAATAGACACCAAAAAGATCCAGAACAGCATAAATGAATACCTGAAAAATCTTCATTTAAAAAGTTTGAAAATCTCAAAGAACTGGATGAATATGTAAGTTCATGGGAATCACCAAGGCTAAACCAAGAAGAGATCATCAGCTTAAACAGACCCATAACAAAGATGGAAATTGAAACAGTAATACAAAATCTTCCAACTAATAAAAGCTGAGGCCCAGATGGATCACAGCAAAATTCTACCAGACATATAAAGATCTACAACCAATACTAATTAAATTATTCAAAAAGATAGAAACAGAGGGAGAACTCCCAAACTCCTTCTCTGAAGTCAGTATCACTGTAATACCAAAACCAGGTAAAGATACAAAAAAAAAAAAAAGGAAAGCTATAGACCCATATCCTTAATGAACATAAATTCTCAATGAAATACTTGCAAATTGCATACAGCCACACATCAAAAAGATCAAGTCAGTTATATTCCAGAGATACAGAGATAGTTCAATATACGTAAGTCAATAAATGTAATAAATCATATAAATGGACATAAAGATAAAAATCACATGGTCATCTTGATAGAAGCAGAAAAGGCCTTTGACAAAATCCAACATGGATTCATGTTAAGAGTCCTAGAGGGATGTGAACATGAAGGAAATTAACTTAACATAATTAAAACTATATACAACAAACCCACAGCCAACACCATTCTAAGTGGAGAAAAACTCTAAGCATTCCACTTAAAAGCAGGAGCTAGAAAAGGCAATCCACTATCTCCACTCCTTTTTAATATAGTGCTTGAAACTTTTTCTAGAGCAACAAGAGAAGGAAATCAAAGGAGTACTCATTGGAAAAGAAGATGTCAAGTTATCCCTATTTGCAGATGATATGATCTTATACCTAAGAGATCCCAAAAATTCCACTAGAAAACTCGTAGAATAATTAACACTTTCAGCCAAGTGGCAAGTTACAAAATCAATCTACAAAAACCAGTAGCCTTTCTTTATACAAAAAAACAAGCAACCAGAGAAAGAGTATGTGGAAACTCTCCCATTCTCAATAGCCTCAAAAAAATGAAATAGGCATAAACTTGACCATAGACATTAAAAACATCTACAATGAAACTTTTAAATATTTAAAGAGATTGAGGAAGATATGAGAAGATGGAAAATCTTCCCATGCTCATGAAATAGAAGAACTGATGTTGTGAAAATGACCATCATACCAAAAGCAATATATAGATTCAATGCAATTCCAATCAAAATCGCCATGACATGCCTCACAGAATTAGTGAAAAACCACCCTAAAGTTCATATGGAATCATAAAACACCCCAGATAGCCACAGCAGTCCTGAGCACAGAGCAATGCTATGGGATTACCATACCAGATCTCAAAATATATTGTAGAGCTATAGTCATAAAAGCAGCATGGTACTAGAACAAAAACAGACACATAGATCAATGGGACATAATTGAAGACCTAAACATGAATGCATGTCATTTCAGTCACCTAATCGTTGGCAAGGGTACCAAGAACACACTGGAGGAAAAACAACATTTTCAACAATGGTGCTGGCAAAACTGGATTTCCACCTGTAGAGGAATGAAAACAGACCCCTATCTATCATCTTGTACAAAAGTCAACTCTAAATAGATTCAATACCTCAATGTGAAACCTGAAACTCAGAAACTGTTAGAAGAAAACATAGGCAGTAATTTACAAGATATAGGTACAGGAAAGAATTTTCTAAACTGGACATCAGTTGCTCAGGAATTAAGGTCAACAAAGAAGGGAGATCTCATTAAACTAAAAAGCTTCTGTACAGCAAAAGAAACTGAGGAATTGAAGAGAAAACCCACAGAGTAGGAGAAAAATTCACCAGATACACATCTGACAAAGGATTGATATCCATAATATATAAAGAACTCAAAAAATGAATAATGAAGAAGAAATATCTCAAAAGAAGAAATAAAGATGGCTAAGAAACCCCTTAAAAAGTGTTGTGTTCAACATCATTAGTAATTAGGGAAATATAAATCAAAATCATTTTAAGATTTCATCTTATCCCAGTCAGACTGGCTAAGATAAAGAGAATAAATGATACCAAATGCTGGAAAGCATGTGAGGAAGGGGGATGCTCATTCACTGCTGGTGGGAGTGCAAACTCTTAGAAATACTACTAAAAAGTATGGAGATTCTTAAAGAACTAAAATGAGGGGATTGGAGAGACAGCTCAACGGTTAAGAGCACTGACCTTGCATAAGACCTGGGTTCAATTCCCAGCACCCACATGGAGACTAACAACTGTCTTTAACTCCAGCTCCAAGAGACCTGATGCCCTCTTCTGACCTCTGTGAGCACTAAATGACACGGGTGCGCTTACCTACATGCAGGCATTACATTCACATACCTTAAATAAATAAAATTAAAAAAATAAATCTACCATATGATCCAGTTATTACCACACCTTGGCATATACCCAAAGGGCTCATCTTTCTGCAGAGATATTTGTACATCCATGTTTACTGCTGCTCTTTTCACAATAGCTAAAAAATGGAAGCAACGTAAGTGTCCCTCAGCTGAAGAGTGAATAACAAAAATGCGGTATATTTACAAAATGGAGTTCTGCTCAGCAATAAATAAAATGACGAATTTGTGAAATTTGTAGGTAAATATATGGCACTAGAAACTGTTATACCAGGCGAAGTAACACACTCAGAAAAACAAATGATGAAATGATGAATATTCTCCCTCATTTGTGGGAGAATATCTTAGCACCAAGTATATGTGAGTATATATCCTGATGTAACTGCAAGAGCCAAGAAAATCAAAAGGAACCAGGAAGGGAAAGGGAAAGAAGGAGCCTGTGTGGAGGAATGGAAGGAGACAAATATTTCCATGGGGGAAGCAGTTAAAATGAGGGTATTTACTGGGAGGGGAAAAGGTAGGATTATACAAGGAACCACGGAGGTAAAGAGGAAGAAGGAGCTCACGAGAACTGGGGTCACAGACAGGTATTACCCAGGGTGAGATGGGGAAATGGGGTACTTAACTGTGGAGGGAAGAAGAAGGTTAGACAGAGAGAGAGAGAGAGAGAGAGAGAAATAATGCTTGGCTCATGTGAAAAATCAGTGGAAAATGTATTAGTTCAAAAGCCTATTGAACATTTTATACATAAAATATCTCTACATATGTCCATGTGTATAGCCCTATAGCAAGACACAGTGCCAGACAGGAGAACCTCCCTTCAGGCTGTTGTCCAGGGTGGTCCAAGAGATGCCCAAAACTATACAGTCTATTGCCACAGCCTTTGATTGCCTCCCAGAAATTGAAGATAAGTCCTTATTGCTGAAGACAAAACATACTACAAACACAGGACTTGGAGCAATGGAGCTGGAATGGACCTGAAAGCCACCTCCTTAAAGGCTAGCTCTCATCATTTTGGAGGATATTATGTAAGCTGCTAAGGAAGAACATCAATTGGTGGTCCAACCCCAGCTTTAAGGCTTAATGTAACCACAACAATGGCTGGCACAGTAAACCATATTGGGTCAGTAGTGGTACTTTTGTCTTGGGAGTAATGAACAGCTACCTGATTGGACTTAAAGCCCACACAATGGTAGGGAACTCATGTGTGGTACTGTAAGTGTAACCAAATACACATGGCTGGAGAGGTCATAGACCTTAGAGAAAATTTTAAGACTGTCACAGCCCTAGAAAAATGTAATCTCTTACTATATGCTAAATTTGGACCCTTATATTTATAGACAAGTATGCCAGATACCACTCATCAAAGAGGTTTCTTTTGCAACAGACAGAGACTATTAGAGAGTTTCACAACTGATCACACACAGAGAATGTTTGTGAAGTGACCAAGCCTAACTGACACATCTACAATGGAACCTATACACCTAAGGCTCACAGAACATAGTGAAACAGGGGGTAGAGAGAATGCTAATGCATTTCTCCATTCCTATCAATGGAGCTCCCTCATACAATAGAGGGCAATGAATACAAAGAGCTACAAATGACCAAAGTGTAGAGAGTAAGAATTTGCAGACACTGGGTACCTGGACTTCACCCACCCAGGGCACAGGGACTATTTCGGAACAGGGAGCAGAAAGATTGTAAATGACAGTGGAGGTTGTACATAACCATATGGAATCAGATTCTTACTGGTTCCTGGGACCTTGCTCATATGAGTCTACAGCCATGATGTCAGCTTATGCAAGACCCAGGCAAACTCAAGCAGTCAAAAATCCAGCATAGAACTGTGGAAATGGGCAGCAGACCCCAATCTTAGTCAAAAAATTATTGGCAGCTGATTACTCCTGGGTGAGGGAGAATTGATCTTTAAAAAAGAGACTCTAGATAGGCTGACCAGAGCCCAGTGGATAGACTTGCACTAAGGGTCTTCTGGGTACACTAACTTGACTTGAAAGGTCCTAGCATATATGACAGAATGCATGAAATCCAGTGGGAGATGGGTTATGGGGAAGCACTTTCAAAGATGTTCAAGATATTTTGTATGAAATGCATAAAAATTCAATAAAAATTAAATTAAAACCCTGTTAAAAATGAGCATTATTATTAGCTAACCAATATTCTACAGAAAGTTTTCTAAGAATTTAGCCATAAATTGCAGTTAACTTCCATCTTCTGTTCAATTATAGTTAACAGTGTTTTTCTAACCATTTAACTAATATATAATAGAGAAAACTTGGAAAAGCAAAAGTGAATAATATATTTTGAAATCCAAAACTAAGCAATATTCATATATTGGTATGTGCTCTGCCAGTATTTTACTCACATTTATAAGACATAAATATGTTTCAAATTTAAATACTACATGAACTATTCTATAACTTATTTATTCAAAGTTAAGAATTTGTAATGAACAAATTCCCATGCCTCAAATACTCTTTCACAACATGATCTTAGTAACCTTGGATAATACACAGACACATCTTTTCTTTAATTATACTATATAGTTAGACAGTGGGTTTTACTGACTTTTTCCATAACAAATATGAGAAACATAAATGGATTTTTCACATTTGTTTAATTGCTGTCTTTATATAAATCTATAGAAAGATGTGCCAGAGTGAAAAATGTAAGGTTACCATAAGGCACCATGAAGCTGTCGTTCTGACAGATGGCATCTGTGAGCCTCTACTGTATATGTGAACTCTTCTATCTTCTTATGCTTGGTCTTAGATTTCTTTTGAGAAGGACTGACACAAAATTCAAGTAACTGAAGATGGAAACACCATTTTCATTACTGATAAAAACTGAAGAGAAAACAATGTTTTATCATTACAATTAATCTAGCTTGTTAATAAGTTGACTTCTAAACCAATCTAATTCATGGTGCTAGGGAGATGACCCAGCAGATGTCTCTTACAGAAAACCCAGGTTTGAATCCCAGCACCCACCTGATGGCTAACAACTGTCCATAACTCCGGTTCCAGACAATCTGATGCCTTCTTCTGACTTCCACAGCACTGCATGGCATGGGTGCACTTAAATACATTCAGGCAAAACAGTCAGACATACAAAATAAAAATAAATTAATTAAAAAATTTAAACAATCAAGTTTATAGACTTCATCTCTGACACCACTAAACTTTCAGAGCCTTCATAACTGTGGTCCTTCCTAGTAAATATACTTAATGGAAGAAAGATTATAAACTTTCTTCAGAACTGAGACAGCTTACATGAGTTTGTTTAGCTTCTCTCCTGAGCTCACCAAGCTATTGTTTGTACTATGAGAAGGTGTAGGTGGTGAAAGAAGTCTTGGAGGGGAGAAAGCAGAGTTTTGGTCTAACTAAAATCCCTCTATGTGTAAAACAAAACAAAACAAAAATCGAACGTAGGTTCTGCCAAAGTATTCACCAGTGCTCTGCACAGAATGGTTTAGTTGAAGAACTTTTTGCTGCCTTAATGGAAGTGGGTAGAAGGGAGAGATGAGTATTTTTAATGCGTTACTTTGATTTCTAGCAAGCTGGGTGTTTTCAGTCTTTAATGACGTTCTTCCGTGTGAATCTAGACTATGTTAAATTGGAGACGTGTGACAGAAGAAGACTCTTCAGTATCTATTATTTTTAAAAGCTCCAGTTTGTGATATTTACTTCTTATTTCTGATGGAAATAACTTTTATCTTTTGAAACTCAAGGACAAATGTATTTATTAAAAACCCCAGGGCAGGCAAGCTGTTAATCTCAGCAGTACCTGGAGGAGGTAGATAAAGAAGAAGAGAGAAAGTCATGCCATTCAAGTCAGATGTGGAGGCCAGGCACATGGTGTGCAAGCAGCCAAAGAACAGAAAAGGGAGAGGGACATTCTAGGAAGAGGAAGGAAGCCAACGTACCAGGGAAACATACCTGGGCTCCCGCTCCCATCCAAAAGGCAAAGACAGCGAAGACAAAAGGAAAAAGTTGTGCCTTTATGAATCAGGACTCAGGCTGTAGAAGCAGAATCTCATGGTGACTCTCTAGTGACTGTGTTTGGGATGGGAATTCTGGGAAAGGAAAATGAATTATTTCATTGAAAGGATAATGACTCCCCCTATCTCTTTCACATAGTTTAATATGTATTCATCTTTCTGAGGAATGATCTTACCTTAATTTGCCATTTATGTGTCTCTCTGTGTCTGTCTTTATGTGTACATGTCTGTATCTGTGTGAATATGTGTCTATGTCTATGTCTGTGTCTGTCTGTGTCTGTGTCTGTGTATGTGAATGTTTGTGTCTGTGTGTCTGTGTGTGCATGTGTGTCTGTGTCTGTATGTGTGTGTGTGTGCATGTGTGGTTATATTCACAGGAGGGCAGTGCCCACAGAAGCCAGAAGAGGGAAGCATCTGAGCTGACGTTAACATTCAGTTACCTAAATGAGTGTTGGGAACCAAACTAGAGTCCCTTGTAAGAGCGGATGTGCTCTTAAAAGCCGAGCCATCGATAACTTCATTCCAACGGTGTATGTAGTTAACAATGTATATAACTTCAATACAGTGGCAAAGATGAGAGCTATTTTAATAGCAAAGTTAAATTTGCATAAGTAAAGGAAGTTACAGCTATGGCACACTTAGTCTGGTGAAGGATATATTTCTGCTTATCCTTTGTAGCATTTACAATAATTCCAGAAATTTAAAATGTAAAAAAAAAATAGATTTCTTAAAAACAACAAATTTTGGATCTTAGAGTTATTTTTTTATTTTTAAAGATTCATTTGATTTTAGTTATGTGTGTAGGCGGTATGGATATATATGTGCAGTTGCTCACAGAGGCCAGAGGTGTTTGATTCTCTGAACCTGGAGTTCTAGGCAGTTGTGAGAAGCCCAACATGGGAACTGGAAACCCAACTCAAGTCTCTTCAAGAGCTATGTGCTCCTAACCAGTGAAACATCTATCCATCCCAGGTTATTTTTATATGTGGAAACTGTGCACCATCTCCGTTTTCTTTCTGGCATATTCTTGTTTCTGGTGTCCCCCCGCCTTTTCCCTTTAGATTTTTGGCTGACAATCTTCTGTAAATAGTAAGTATTTCAAGATTCTTAGATCTAATAGTTTCTGTCACAATCACTGAATTTTTCTATGGTAGGACAAAGACATGTCTGTCATAGACTAGATGAGAATAAATTACTGGGACTATGTTCCAATAAAACTTTATATTTACAAAAACAGACAACAAGTAAATGTAGCCATTAGCCCCAACTTACAGACCCCTAGGGGAGATCATTATCAATGTGTCTGGGCAGATTTTTGTTAGAATTCTATCAAGTTAAATTATTGGTCTAGAGTTAGTCACTTTATAATCAATTTCACATGTTGGATCAAAATGTATCACTGAATGGATTTAAATGTTTCAAGTTTCTAGCAAAGCTGTATACATTTGCAATACTGTATGCTTTTTTCTGTCACTTGTCTACACAGTGCACACAGACCGAGTTCTCCATTGTTTTGTTTGCAATTCACTGCTTTGGGTACCCGTCAAGTTCCTCTCCCTTCCTGCTTTAATAACCTGCGCATGGGTGATCACTGTTGGGTCAGTTTCTTTATGTACTGAATTTAGATATCTACCACTTATTTCTCTTAGGTCAAAGCCTCAGATCAACAAAAAGAGAAAACAAAGCGGATAGGAGGATTGAAGAAGGAGGATGATAGGATTAATAATCATATTCCCAGATGCCAATCTGACCTTCAGACATTAGCTTTCTCACATTGCCCCTTAACATAGACCTGCTAATGTTTCCCATGTATTCCCACAAAGCTTTCTCTCCATTGTGCTTTACAGAGAAGAGATGATATGAGCACATTTCTGTCGTAGGCATGCACAATAGGGTTAGGGTGTCTATTTTTACTCCTAGCATCCGTCTCGAATGGTGCAACCAACACTTGTTTCACCGAGCCCAAGGCAGCATATTCGTTGTTTGTGAACATGTCTTCACTTCTGGTTAAGAAATAATGTATGTAAAGCAACTTTATTTCCACAGTTTCCTCAGAAGCATTTACCCTGAAGAATAATGTACTTGCATGACAGATTAAAGACATTGGCAAAGGGTCATTCAGGAGAATTTGACCAAACACACAAACTGAATCCGTCATGTGTCCCATGTCACTCTTACACACCGGGTGTCATCTAAGGCAGGAGGAAAACAAGCAAAGATGAAAATCATTTTTCCCACTACGGGGACCAAAGTTCTATCATTTCAAAGCTGTTGACATGAGTAGATCAACTTTGAAGGAGAGATAATTATTCAGTATGTAGATTTATTTTTATATATTCCCCTTGTTTCATGTATCCTAGAAATTCTATGCTGCATAGAATAATACAGTTAACATATAATCAATAACATTCTCAGAACAAGGATTCCACGTGTGTTTGGGAATTTTTTTCATCATTATGAAGCTGTAGTTTTCTTTATATTTATCTTATTAAATGTTGGGTGCCTGCCAGTTTTCTTTTTGATATATTTCTTGATTCTGGACCACATAAAACCCACTTATTATTTTCTTTTCAAATGTTCAAAATTCATATAAATTATGGAAAACTAAAAAAATATATATAGAAAAGGGTAAGTCATTCACAATACTAACACTCAGTTACAGTAAGTCATTCACAATACTAATACTCAGTGATGACCATTATTAATGGGTAAGTCATTCACAATACTAATACTCAATGATAGTCATTATTAAAGGGTAAGTCATTCACAATACTAATACTCAGTGATAGCCATTATTAAAGGGTAAGTCATTCACAATACTAATACGCAATGATAGTCATTATTAAAGGGTAAGTCATTCACAATACTAATACTCAGTGATAGCCATTACAATGCTGGATCTCAGGCTGTAGTGACGGCTGGGCTGGGAAGAGCACTTTCTACATGATAATAAGAACCTGAGTTCAAATCCTCAGAACCAAAGTAAAAAGCCAGGCCTGGTCACATATGTGCCTGTAACCCCAGTGTAGTATGGGGCGAAGACAGAAAGATTGGTGGGGCTTGTTGCCCAGAATGTAGCTCCAAGTTCAGGGAGAGACCCTGTCTCAAGGGGATGAGACTGAGAGTGGTAAATCCGGACAACTGACATCTTCTTGCACCCACACCTGCACCCACAACCACACACATGTATGTGCATCTACCACAAACATAATACACACACAATTAAAGAAACAGATTTTAAAATGCTTCTTCCTGAACTATACATATTTCAGATATAAATACATAATATATTTTAAGTAAATAAGGAATCTGACTCTCCATAGTCTTCTGTACCTGCATTGATTAAATATTGCTAAATATCAATTCATATCTTAATTTTAAAGAATTTCATAAAATTCCAACAGATGCATTCATAATAACTTAGCAAAGCCTGTATTGTTGAACATGTTACTTGTTCCTTAGGGGAGATTTCCAGAAGACAGTTATGGGGTTGAATAGTATATGAGTTTTAAAGCCCATGATACATGTAATACATTTTACCAAGTTATCTTTCAGAAAGGCTATAAGGTTCGCACATGTACCTGGATTTTGTAAAACTGCCCACTTTCTAAGATCTCATAAATATCAAGCAGTCACATGTGCTGATAAGGGTAGCATGTTTTTATTAATGGGTGGCTAACAAGTTTTTTTAAAAAGGAGGAAGTGGTATTATTTCGGTGACTCTCCAGGGTTACCAGTTGCTGCTTATTTAATGAAATATCACAGAGCCCCTTATCAAATCTGCAGCCCCTGTTAATATAAATTCATATTCCTAATTATTCTCATAGCTAAATGTATTAAAATTGTTTGTTTTCAGCAAAGCCACTATTAAACTTCAAATGTTGCTCATTTCGAGATCCTGTAGTTATCATTTAAAATGATTTTAACCAAGTCTCTAAGGTAGACATTGGCACCCTTTCCCAGTGCTTAAATGAAATAATTAACAAATAAATGGTTTTAAATTGAGCTGGGATTTCTAATATCTTCTTTCTCAGATATGGCCCAACTATTTTTTTTAATAATTTCTAATTCCTTCTGTGTGGGTAATTCTTCTGTGGTATTCTTCAATGTATTTTAAACAGAGATTGACAGAAAATTTTCTTCTGCTAATGTGATAAGAGAGATGGAAGGAAATGAAAACAGAAAATGAAATTCTCAGACTACTTGTTCCCAAGTATGGTTTCTAAGAGCTAGATCTTTCCTAACTCCATTTTGACCAATATGAGCACCCAGCAGATACCAGACTCCAGGCAAAGTTTACAAAGAAGCTGAGAGAGTCAGAAGCATCAGCGGGCCTACTGGGGAGGGGTAACGGAGAACAAAACAGCCTGTCACCCTGGACGCTGGTGGGCAGCACCCCAGGGATGTCCTTTCCTTCAGTCCACACACAAAGAAAAACTGGAGTCTTGAATTACACATTTTTATCTTATAAATCCAGGTTAATTTGAAACTTCAATCGATAGAGTTATCCATTGGAGTCTAAGCATGACACTTATCTAGAATGTGTAAAATAGTTCCTCAGTGGAATTTAAAAAGAGAGTGTGGGACAACGTCTGGCTTCATGACAGCTAGAACACATACAAGGTTTCTATCTGCCAGGTAGAGTCTAAAATCCTGAATTTCCCCAGAGAATAACGCACTTGCATGAACGTGAATCAATGTTAACTCGTTTAATCTTCACACCACACTCCTGGGAGCTGTTTTCCTCCCTGTTTTATAGCTGAAGGTATTGCAGCACAAAGAGCTCAAGTACTTTAATAGAGATCACAGGAATGCATTAGATGCTGAACCGTGTAATTCCCAAGCTCCAAAGTTAAATGCAACCATTAAAAATTATACAGTGATGATCCCAGTACTTAGGAGGTAGAGGCAGGTGCATCTCTGTGAGGTTGAAGCCAGCCTGGTCTACATAGCACATCCCATGACCACCAGGGCAGCATAGTAAGACACTATATATAAAATGAATTAGAAAGTGGGAACAACTGAATCTCCTCATGAGGCATTTTAAGAGAAGTATATTATTTGATTTGGTCAAACTACATATCCTTCTTTCCTGACACATAGTAAAATAATTTTGATAGATGCCTTGGGGACCCTGCCTTTTAGAGATAAATAATTTGGGAGACAAAGAGCATGTCTTCCCAAGTTGAAATTATAAGTTTCTTATTTTAAGTATTTTTCATTGTATTTATTTGTTTATTTACTGGGCGCAGGGGCATGTGTGGGAAGGTCAGAAGGCAACTTAGAGGATTCAGTTCTCTTCTTTTACCATGTGGGTTCTGGGGACTGAACTCAAGTTGACAAGCTTGACAGCAAAGATCTCTACCTGCTGAGCCATCTCACTGGCCCTGAAATCATAAGCCTTTTGGTAATAGAAACATCATCCTTCTTTTTGCATAAAAAGACAGCCTATTCTATATTAAATGATTCCATTGTACATTACAACCCTGACAATTTCTCACAAAAGATAATTAAGAGATAATTGTCACTGGCTTCATTTGGAAGATTTTAATAACAGTTAACATTCATTGAGCAGTGCTCTTATTCCGGGGACTAATTTTAATTTTTAAAATGAGTTTCTCTCAGCAATAAGTAACCTCATGAATTATTATTTATCCCATTTTAAAGATGAAAACTCAAAGCAGTAAGAGAATACAAACTTCTCAAATGTTTTACATCTAAGGCATGACCAGGTGCATATTTGAACCCAAGAAGTCTATGGCAAAGCCCACAAGTTCAGCAACTATACAACCTCGTGAATGAAGAATTCTGGGTGTTTGACATAGCTAAAGGTTCTAGTAAAGGATGACGACAAAAATCTAGTCACATCTTTGCATGCTCACTCTTCCTGACAGTCCACCCTACCCTACTTAAGCCCCTCACCCCCCCCCCCAAAAAAAAGCCCTCAAAAAAAGTCCAGTCAAGTTTACTCCTGGGTCACCCACTTGGGACTTTATTTCAAAATCCAATCCATTACAAGAATTCTTGGTCATCTCTTTGTATACTATGAGTCAGACATGCTAACAGGGCTAAATAAAATCTCCTGCTGCCCTTGGTAAAGTCAAGATGAATCTGGGAGGTACTCTGCACAGTGATAGGAGCAGAAGTTCCCTTCCACTGGAACCAATATTTGCCTGGCTGGTTTTAGTGTTTGAATTTTGACATCTTTCAACTGGCAGCTATTTCAGGTGGCTGCCATTTTGGACTGGCTTGGCTGTTGGTTACATGGTTCTCCTATCTCTCTTTACCATATTATGGTTCCAAAAATTTCCTTCAAGTTTCAGCTGAAGTCTCATCTTGTAGGGAACAACACAGGATGAGCCTCAGCCAAGTCACTGCTATGAGGAACAGAGGAATGGCTCCTGTGGGCGTGGTGCTCTGCACCTGCTAGTTGTGAGACCAGCTTCTGCCCAGTACCTGGAAAGAACCTGATCCACCCGGGAACAAATTACAGTTGGCTGCAGTCGGGACCCCACTCCATAAGGCCATTGGCTAACCAGACCTATAAGACCTTTTGCACTTAGCTTGAATAAACAAGCTCGCAGCACCATCTGCCTGCTTCTCACTCAGCTCCCAGAGTTTGTGTCGTAACTCTGCGCTTACTCGCTCCCTTCCACAGTGGAGACCCTTGGGTCCTGGCCCGAGCACTGGGACCCCTGACATCATCTCCTTTATGAGAAATCTGAGTTTACCCTCTTCTGGATTTCCATATAGCCCTGTCCTTACCACCAACTGGTGTGCTACATACATTACCTGGAAGCAGGTGTTACCTGTTATCTTATAATCAAGTTCATCTTAGCAAGATTTAGGACAAGGTTTTCGCTTTCTTCTATGTCTTGCTGTGGCCATGTACGCTCAGTTGTGGGTCTAGTTGAGACACAAATCTAGAACCAGGTAGACTTAGCTCTAGAGCAGATCTAAGACATGGTCAAGAATCTCCCTCACAGTACCCCAAGGGAACAGCCAAAATTTGAAGTATTTATCAGACAGAAAGGACTCCCAACCGCCCTGACGGATACCAACTATTAAAACTCAGCAGGGCGGCTGAATATTCTCTCTGCCTAAGGTGATACTGGTTTCATTACTGTTTAGGATTATGAACTCCCGAACTGTAATTTAAATTGAATCATACTACTATTAACCAGAGAGGCAATTTTCCTTGCCTCTCTGTATTCAGTCTCCTCCTCTATAAAAGTGACAGTGATAGTCCTTTTTTCACACAGCTGTTATGAAGACTAAGTAAGTTAGAGTAGGCCAAGCATTCAAAGCTATGCTGGGCAGAGAAATGCTCAAGAGTGTTAAGTATTGATTCGTAGTATCCATTTCTCCGAGCTTCAGGATCTACTCTGTACATATGGTAAGATCTAGGCACCAGACTGAGTTGACACTTGCAATAGGATTGACTGAGGCTAGGTTGACCTTTGTTCAGAAATGAAGCTGTCAGAATTTAGACAGTGATATCTCACTCAGAAATTTCACCCAGGTAGCACAGATACTGGACTAACAATGCTTATTCCAAAATCTACCCACTAGCTGGATATGAAAGATCTGACCAAATCTTCTTTTTAAAGTTTTATTTGTATATGTGTGTATTTTTTTTCCCTGTGCAGACTCAGGGTGTGAGTGTCAGTGTGAGGGTACATGTGGAAGCCATAGGTTGAGGGTGGAATACCTTTCCTCAGTTGCTTCTCTTTGTACCGTGAAAAAATGTGTATTTAGAATTAGCCAACTGGGATTGCTTAGATGATTCCAGTTTTACTAGCAACATTGATAGCATTGAAATCAGGAGCTGGTTGAACATAGGCCTTCACGTCATCAGATCTGATGAGGGTATTGACTTTGGCCACATCAGTGTTGAAGAGTTTCTTCACAGACAGTTTGATCGGGTGCTGGCTGGCCTTGGCATCCACAATGAACACAAGTGCGTTGTCCTCTGTCTTCTCCCTGGCTGACTCGATGGGAACTGGATGGCACAGTAGTCAAGCTCATCTCTCCTGGGGCGCTCTTGCCAGGGTTTTTGGGACTCATCATGAGCCAGATGATGAGTGAGTGCGGATCTTCCTCCTGTGCCTGTGGAGGCCTTTCAGCACTGCCGTCTTGGCTTTCAGTGCCTTTCCTCTGGCTTATGCCTTGGAAGGAGCAGGCCCTTCCATCTTCGCTTTTAGAGCCACCTTACCAAAAAAGCCCTCAGTGGCTTCTTTACCTATTTTTGAGACAGGGTCCCTCAACTAATCCCATCATTTCAGCTAGCGTAGTGAACAACCAGCCCCAGGGATCCTCCTGTCTCTGTCTCCCAGCACTGGATTTACATGCAACTGCCATGCTGTTTTCACATGGGTGGTGGGAATTAGAACCCAGGTGCTCATGGTGCACAGCAAGCACGTTACCCAGTGTGCTATCTCCCTATGACCAATTCTTCTAGTATTCTCAAGGGTGGGTAGCACACTGATCTGCAGGCTGAGGTCATCAGAGTCTACAGCTCAGCTGACCTGGAGGAACGAGGGATTCTCTGAGTTTCCTACACAGAGGATAGTATTGATGCTAGTATTGGAAGAATCACTCACTCATCCCAGTAGCACATTTTCTCAAAGATATCCTCTGGCCTAGTCACTATGCTATTAAGGAAAGTGCATACATTGCCCATCAGGTAAAAAGCAAATTTGTGCTGTATTACAAATTTATCATCTTTGAAAACTTTATTGACAATCTAGACTTTGATAGGAAACATTTATCAAAAGCTATTTTCTTGGTATCCTAGATATGACAAGAAACGTCTAGATAATAAATTTCAATATCCAGACCCAACTTTAAGCAACATCTAACATTCAAACACAATTTCAACCATGAGGAGTTTAATTACAAAAGTAAAATCTCCTAAGCATGCTAGTGACATAGGGCAGCTGTGTTGAGCAAAGCAGGGATGGAAGCAGCCACACTGGATCTTTCTCCTAGAACAATGGCTACGGTCAGATGTGATGGTGCGTGCCTTAATCCCAGCACTTCTAGAGGTAGAAGCAGGCAGATCTCTGTGCATTTGAGGCCAGTCTGGTCTACATAGCAAGTTCCAGGTCAGTCAGGGCTACATAGGGAAACCATGTCTCAAAAAAAAAAAAAAAAAAAAGAATAAAAGGAAGGAAGGAAAGAAAACTGCATATCAAATCTTTCTTCTCTGTAGAATAAGTACAAAAAGTTTTCAGAAAACATTCTGTGCTCTGGTAAAGAAATATTCTGTTCTTTCCCTTTCCTTTCCATGAGCAATCATGCTTTTGCATGATGTGGTCTAGGAGAGAGCATCTAGTCTACCTTTCACTACCTTAATTTTATGATGGAGTCATAGGGGTCACAGACAAGTAGGTAAAGGTCCCCAGAGCTTCAGGCCGGAGGCACCTTCAAAAGCCAGCACAGTAACTACAGAATCTATTGAATTTTCCAATATTGATGAATGCTCTGGAAATAGAAGACCTTAGATCAGCACTGACACACACACGCACACACACACACACACACACACACTTGCATGAATTCACATACCTTTATGTTTTGATCATTTCAATTTGTAAGTGGGTAAAAGATGTTCACGGACTTGAAAACATTTTTTTCCTTTCCTTGGGCCTCTAAAGATCTGATCATCTCTGTCACTCCCTGCCATCGTTTTCATCATAGCAGCAGGAAGCAAATGGCTTCCCAGCAGGTGGCTCGGCCTGGAACACAGCTGGTACCAGGGTCAAGAGGATGAAACTGGAAATTGGGCTTCAGTTCCATCTATCATCAGTGACTCAGGGCAGCACCCAGATTGGCCCACACACTCTGTACTCTGATGCTTTTTCCCCTACTGAAGTAAAAATGGCTGATAAGTAGAAGGGAATCAAGGACTGGGGAGATGGCGCCATCATAAGGTATCTTCTGTGGAAGCAAGAGGGACCAAGTTCAAATTCCCAGTACCCATGTAAAAGCCATGCAGAGCAGCACACATCAGTATCTCCATCACACCGAGGCAAAGACAGGAGAATGCCTTGAGTTCACTGCCCTTGAACCCTAGCCTTGCTGAATCAGTAAGGACCAGATTCAGTGAGAGACTTTGTCTCAAAAAATAAGATTGGGGACTGGAGAGATGGTGCAGAAGTTAAGAGTGCTTGTTGCTCTTGACGAGGACACAGATTCGGTTTTGAGGACCCAGATTCGGTTTCCAACACCCACATGGTGGCTAATAATCACCTGTATTTCATTCTAGGGAACTTGATGCCCTCTGTAGGCCTCTACAGGCACTTGCATTCATATGGTGCACATACACTCAGGCACACATACATATTAATGATATGAAATAAAATAAATAAATCTTGTAAAAAGGAAGATGAGGAGTGACTGCGCAAGACACTCAAGGTCAACCTCTGGTTTCCACATTTACATGTGTGCATTTCATGCACACATGTACATACACACACAAATAAACAAGCAAATGCAACTTTTAAAATTAAAGTACATAAAGAGCAAAAAAAGGCAGCCACAGTGTTAAGTGGATGAGCCCCTCTGAAATTACCTGCCTTTACTATTTGTCCAATCAACCCTAGAAGCAGTGGAAAACCACTGAAGGTGGACTGGTGCAGGCAAACGGAGAATGCTGTGCATTTCAGAGAGAGCTCTCTCTGATGACGTCAGTGACAACACGGTGAGGAAGAGAGAATGCAGAGAATAGTTACGTGGTTTTGAGGAGTTGAGGCAAAATGGATGATGGCTTGGACTCATGCTGACAGGAGCAAGGCAGAAAGTAAACAGAATGCAGAGGAGCGATGGGGAAGTGGAGCACAGTGACTACTGTACTGGGACATTTGCAACTCAGGTCAGATTGTCATTTGCTCATTTGCTCACTAACTCGTTACGCAAACAGTTCTGATGTGTCTGTGAGGTGCTAGCCTATGGAAGACTAACTGCAATATATAAAGACACAGTTCTGGTTGGAAAACATTGCAGGACCCATTTAGCAAAGCAGTCAAGGGCACAGGCCTTTAAATTCTAATCATGTCTCTTTCCAGAAACTCTGGGGCTCTTTTTTAATTTTTAAAAAATATTTTATTTTTTATTTTATATGTATGAATGTATTGCCTGCATGTGTGTAAGTGCACCCATGTCATGCGGTACCCACAAAGGTCAGAAGAGGCCATTGGATCCCCTGGTACTGGATTTACAAATGGTTGTTAGCTGCCATGTGCACGCTTGGAATGGAACCTGGGTCCTCTGCAAGAGCAGTCGGTGCTCTTAACCACTGAGCCATCTCTTCAGCTCCTGAGTCTGTCTTATACATGGCTTTCAATGGTATGTCCTGTAAAGGGTTGCCTTGAAGATGAGATGAGATGAGGCAAACGGTGTTTTCAGCAAGGAATCGTCAAAGAAAATGAAAAACCTCCACCAACTCTGACTCCATCCAAAGATTTCCAGAGACATTCATGTGTACCATAAAACAGAAAATTTCAGGCTGAATAATAATTTTAAAATCAGTTTGAAAGTCCTTGGAGTAATGGGACTCCCAACACTTGTAATAGAACTGTTTAGCAGAGGGCTGGAGAGATGGCTTAGTGATTAAGAGCACTTGCTGCTCTTCCAGAGGACCAGAGTTCCATTCTTCACATCCACATCAGGTGGCCCACAACCACCTGTAACTCTAGTGCCAGGGGACCCAGCACCCTCTTCTGACCTCTGTGGATACCTGAACTCATGTGCATATACCCATATACATATACACATAATTAAAAATAAATTAATTAAAAAATAAAGAAATGTTTATCAGAAAAAGAAATCATCTGACTTCTGAAGTTGTAAATTCTTCTCTCAGTAAATTTCATGTTTAAAAAATTTCCAAAAACATATTATTTAAATCCCAAAAGTGTTTCATTTTATATAATCTTGTTTAGTGATTGATTTTTAAGTTAAGGTGGCTTGAAGTCAGAAACAGATCTCAGATTTTCATAGTGGGCGATAACATTTCCACTCACAAAAGCACAGTTGAGACCAATATCCACAAGCAAACCAAACCAATGACTTTCAAACTGTTCTTAGAACCCTTGGAGTCCTGAACTCAGAATAGTTCTTCAGACATGTCTCATGGGTGTCACGGAGCTGCGGAGGTAAGGGATTCCTAAGTGCGTGCTGCAAACTGTTCCAACCCACACTTTATCAGATGTCAGCCTTCAACACAAACCTTCACTTGATGAAAAATGTCTATTGATTCTTTAAAAAGCTTGAAAATGTCAGAGTAGTGATTTCTGAAAAATAGTGGGTGTACTGTCAGCTCTATTTCCCAAACACGTCAGACTATTTTCTCTTTAACCATTTCCTTGGTCTTCCCATTATTCTTCCTCTTCCTCTTTATTTTGCTCATTTTCTTATTTCTGCTTATCTTCCCCCATCCTCCACTTCTCCATCATAGTAAAGTACTTCACTATTTAAGAACACTGGTAAACTTTGTTCTCCATAGTCACAAACATTTATCTCTGTAAACATTTGCTGCTGAGGACTCAGTCCCTGTCAGTCTCAAGATCATGCTACTGGAAGAGACCACCAGCAGAGAAGCAAGCCAGCCACCGGTTGTGCTGAGTGCGCGATATCAGTGGAGAGCAGAGTCAAAGGATTACAGCAGCCGTTCTAAAGAAAGCTGTCTGGCTCTCGCTCAACTGTTTGCTAGCTTTGTAATCTTGCCCAAACTTCTGGTTTCTGAGCCTCAGTTGCATTATTTTTTAAGGTGAAAAGTCTATCATTCTCTCTTCATGTGACTGTTTTGAAAAGTAAATGAACTAATATGCACAGAAAATTTAGATCACCGCTTTTCTTAGTTCATAGTGATTGTTCACTGAGTGTGCCTTTTCGCATCTTATATGAGAGTTCTTCCAAGGCCAATGAGATGATGCAGAAGATAAAGACAGTCACTGTGCAAGCTTGGTGACCTGAATCGATCCACAGAACCCATATAAAGATGGAAGAGGAAAAAAACTCCACGGAGCTGCCCTCTGACCTACACACACACACACACACACACCATGGCATGCCCCACCACACACACATCATATACATGCATACCCACAACTCTTTTCCTTTATTTTTTATCGAGCTTTTGTACATTTCATACAAAAATTCTTCATCAAACTTAGACTCCCTTCCCCATACACGCAATTTTAATCAATGAAAAAGAAAGCTCCTCTGATGGGCACAATAAAGAGCTTGGAGAATTAGTAATATCTGAGCTGAATTGTGAATAACAACCAGGAAATTATCTCTAATAGACAGAGGGGAAAGTTATATTCTAGAAAGAAGGCCCAGTATCCTAAGCACCCTAAATGCAAAGAAAGCATTAGTCATTGGATGACAACAGCTTCTGTAGCAGTTCATGATTGCTTGGCAGGGGTGAGCGCTTAGGCCCCACTGCATCTGCCCACAGCAGCCTGCCTGGGAGAGTGTAGACTGAGAACCAAAGAGAAAGCTGCTCACTAAAAGCCTTCATACAAATCTAAAAGAAATATCCATCCCAACAGATGTAAACTGCACATAGAAGCACAACAAATATTAAAAAGCTAGGCAATAAGACTCTTCCAAAACTTCATAGCTCTCCAATAACTATATCCAAAGCCATGAAGTAGTTAAAATGACAGTGAATTCATAAAATTATATGAATTATAAAAATTATAAGTGACAAGACAAACAGATGACCAAAATAAAGAAGTCACCTCAAGAAATGCATAAAAAATTTGACCAAAGACATAGAGAAAAAAAATAGAAATTTGAAAAATGAAAAATTCAAAAAGCCAAATAAGTAAAGTCAATAGAAAGCATCAGCAATAGACTACATCAAGCAAAAGAAAGAGTACTTGAGCTAGTGCTATGGCTTACAGCTGTCATCCCGACACTCAGGAAAAGAAGAAAGGAGGATCGAAAGTGCCAGGCTAGCCTGAGCTACAAAGCAAGACCCTGACTGAGAGAGAGAGAGACAGAAAAGACAGAGACAGAGACAGAAACAGAGAAAGAAAGAGAAATTCAGAAAGAGACAGAAACAAAAACAGCAATACAAGAACATTAGAAATTGAAGACAAACTCCAGGAATTACACTTACATATCAATAAAGAAAAGAATCAGTCATGATGACCACTTTCAAAAATTCTTGTACTAATTAATTAATTATCCACTAGAGGACTGAGAAGACATTTATTTTACAAAAATCAGATCAAATTGGATCAAATACCTTAATGTAAGACCCAAAAGTTTGAGACTACTAGAGGAAAAGCTCTTCAAAAGACAGCCATGACCTTCTGACTAGAGCATAGAAGTTCAAATGGGTAATAAACACACTTTTTAAATGTTCAACATTTTTAGCAATCACATACAAAAAACTTCGCTGAGATTCTCTACTATTTCAATCAGAATGGTTCAGATCAAGACATAAAAATCAACAAAAGTTTGTGAAAATATAGAGAAAAATGTCACTTTATACACTGTTGCTGGGAATGTAAATTAGCCCAGTTATTATGGAAATCAGTGTGGTAGTTCCTCAAAACACTAAAGTAGAACTGCCATGTGACCAGCTATACCACTTCTGGATATATGCCAAAATTAATCAATCAGCTTACTAGTGAGATGCCTCCCTAATCGTGTTTCTTGTGGCATCACTCACAATAGCCAAGTTATGGAATCAGCCCAGGTGCCCATCAGCAAATAAATGGATGAAGAAATGTGATATCTATGCATAATAGAGCTTCATTACCACAAAGAATAAAATGTGGTTATCTGCAGGAAAGTGAACGAAACAGGAGATCATTAGGCAAGCAAAATGAGGCAGGCTCACAAAAGGGTGTGTTTTCTCTTACATGTGGAATTTGGGAGAACGAAAGGACAGGAAAGCAGGACTGCTGACGGGAAAGGTGGGGAAGGAGGCTGTGGGACAAGAGCATAACAGATTGGTAAATATTATCAGGGTTTGTTAGATACATTACAAAAACATAATAAGATTTGTTTGTATAATTACATACACTGAGAAATAAAACAAATTTAATTACAGATCAGAAAACTTTTATAAAACACACAAAATTGCTATTAACATTTTCTTAAATTCCAGGGCTGTAAAGATGGCTCAGCAGCTAAAAGCACTGACTACTCTTGCAGAGGACTCAGTTTCAATTCCCAGCACCTAAATAAACACTGTCCAGAACTCCGGTTACAGGGGATCCAGTGCCCTCTTCTGACCTCCACGGCATTGCACGACACAGGTGCACCTACACACGTGCAGGCATACACACAAAATACGCACTCATACACATAAAATAAAACAATAAATAAAATACTCAAAGAATTTTTCTTAAATTCCATCATGTAGACATAATAACTAAGCTCCTTGTTTCCTTCTAGAGTTTTTGTAAAGCCTAGAGTGTAAGTCAGTGTGTTCATTTCTTAAAGGAAGACTGCACGGCAATAAAGGCTTCGCCGGTAAAGGTACTTGCTGTCAAGCCTGATGACCTGAATTCTCTCCTCCAGACATAGCATCGTAGAGGGAGAGAACCATCCACAAGCTGTCTTTTGACTTCCATACACACTATGGCACATGTGCAACCACATACATACATATCCTGACACACATATTCAAACTAATCGTACTGAGTATACACAATCGAGAGAACTATATCTCATATCTATTACAGTTATGAGATCAGCCCTGGTCCCCATCAACACACGGATGGAGAGAGAAAACATGAGGCTCATGAGCACACACACACACACACACACACACAGCAGAAGTTTTATTCAGCCTCTGTACTATATTACTATACAGTAATTAATTGTGAGGACACCATAATTATTCCAGTATCCAAAGAAAATCCAAGCAGAAGCATTAGGAAGATTACGTCTACTATGTTTTCATGTGGCATTCTGCCAAGAGGCAAGGAGAACAAAATAATTCTGCATTGGTTTAATAAGAAGGTACCACTATGTTATATCAGTTTACCTCACCCTGCAGTCCACTCCCAGTAGTGACTACAGCACTGGTAGTTAGTCGTCCTGCTGGTCTCCCTTTGGGAGTATGTCTGAAAGTGATTTTCATCTTTGCCGTTGGGTAGGACTTGGAGAAGAGAGCACCTTTGCATCACATGATGACTATGTAGTAAAGACTAGGTTGCAGGTGGAAAGGATGGAGAGAATCCAATATTTGTAGGCATCTACTGAGGGCCGCTGATTTACATACATTTATTATCTAACCCACAATAACTGTCAGGAGAGTCAAAACAACCACTTTATAAAAGACACAATTTTAGCACTAAAAGAAAAGGGACTTAAATGAATACAGGGCAAATTAAGTGGCAGAGTGGATTCCAACTCTGTGGGAGTCCAAAGCTCGTCCTGTTCCTTCCACTTCCAAGAGATAGAAACAGTGTGCCTCACACAAGCTCATTTCAGCTCCAGTCTTTTTCTGTTGCTGTTTGGGACATGAGGCAACCTGAACAGGTCCATTAACAAATATTTGACTTGAAAACAAAGGACAAGAAAGAAGTTTGTCCTGTGGAGGCCAGGTTGCATCAGCAACAAAGGACCTGTACAGAGCGTATATACCCAGT
The DNA here is from genome assembly GCA_035773235.1 of Eospalax fontanierii. Lineage (NCBI taxonomy): Eukaryota > Metazoa > Chordata > Mammalia > Rodentia > Spalacidae > Eospalax > Eospalax fontanierii. The sequence goes on from CM069531.1 coordinate 7,536,092, forward strand.
TGCTATTTGTTAAGACTTTGCAAGATGGGGGTTCGGGTTCAGGTTTTCTGCTTCCTCTTCTCTGTGACACAACCAGCTGGTTGGTCATTCACTGAGAAACTACAGAAGCCAGAATAGCACTTTGGGCTTTCAGGTCTTGCCTACAAGTCTTCTGGGTAGAGTCCTGGATAACAAGAATTTCAAAGCCAACTTAGCCAAGATACGTGGTATGATTTGAAACCCAACACTCATGGACTAGTCTGGCAGTAGATGGGGACGGGATGGATGCTAAGATTGGGAGATGTGAGGACATTTTCTCTCTGACTCTACTCTGGGGAGAGTGAGGGGATTTCTATTCAGCATTGTCTTCATGCACAGTGTTGAGCTCTGATCTTAAAATCATCCTTCCCGCTGCTGGAAGCTTGACCTCTCTTTAAATACAGCATACTCCCTTGAGTAGGAAATAGAAACCCAGAAAGTGGAAGATAGCCTCTCAGACTTCCTCTGAGAGAAGTCCCAGGTCCAAGATAAAATGCTCCTTTTGAGCTCAGTGTCAGGGAAGCTGACATCGGTGTTCTAATGCCATATGAGTTGTCAGAGCGATCTATCCCAAAGTGGGACTCTTAACATATCTGTCTATTGGGATCTCCTTCTAGCCTTTAGAGGGCTTGGGTCCCACCTTAACCCTTATCAAACACAATAAAATCCACCCATACTTCCATTTTACATTTAATATATGTGTAAAGTTTCAGCTGAGTGGCAGCTCAGGTATTTTCTTTTGGAAACATTTAATTAAACATTGGGTCTTTTCAGTCTTGCGGTATTATTTATGTGAAGCCAATATTTTTGGCTCTTCAGGCCTTAGGCATTTTTATAAGCTCTGGAAAATTCGATGAGCTTTCAGCTTTAGGACTGTCCTAGAATATGTGAGGTCGGAGCAAGTAGGTTTAAAAAAATCTCTTCTAGGCCAACAAATAACAGTGTGCCTTTCTTAACTGAAATACAGACCTGTGTATATCCAGCTATGCTGCAGCAGAGGTATTGGGGAGAAAGTGCCTTCTTAGAAACAATGGAGACAGCAGAGTGAGGGCATGACCAGTAGCTGGGGGCTGGGCTAGCCTTTTCCCAGCCTGGAAAATGACTGGAATCCTAGTCAAAAGTGAAAAAAGGACTCACACAGATTTGCAAAGTAAAAAGAATATTTTATTCAAAGCAAAACAATAGTACAATGTAGATAGGAATACACTGTCAAGCTTGACAGCGACCACATGCAAGAAGGGACCCTACTATTCTGTGGGGCTTCCTTTAATGGGATTCAAGAAAAGGAGGAAGGAGGAGTTTGGTTGCTAAAGAGCATAGCAAGGGTGGGTCTCTATTTTGATTGACAAATGAGTTGCATAACCATTTTTCTACTATGCATGGCCCTTCGTATAATACACCTAATTTAATGATAATAATATGCACTCCCAATTATGCAGCAACATTGGGCAGTTTTATAGAAGTTCTTCCTAAAAGCTCGCTTTGAATACATACTTTATGATATTGTGCATGCGCTCAAAACCAGTTTAGTTCAGATAGACCACCTATCTTCATTACTAGGACTCAATTGGAACACAGTAAGCTCTATCTAAATCTTATGGTTGTTGCTCAGGTAAAGGAAAACTTACTCAGTTGCTCATAGAGGATGTGTCTGCAGCTCTGATGAAGATGGGGGACCTAAGCTGCCAACAGGTTACTAGGTACATTATTTGGAGTAGGGTATGTGAGCATAGTAAGTGCAGATAAAGGTGCCAGTTTGTCAAGAGCATTATTATAAGTGTGTGCATAGCCCAAACCAAGTGGTGTCCAAGTTGTTAAGCTATTCCCTATGCTTGCCTGCCTCAGGGTGAGGTGAAGGCACATGGTAGAGAAACCTCAACTAGACTCTCTGCATGAAGCGGAACATCCTTCAAAGGACATCCAGGGATGTTAAACCAAGCTGGCTCTCTACTTCCTACTATCTTTCTTGGTTTTACACAAAGATTATGGTTGAATCATTTAAACTGAAGTTTGGCATGTTCTGAATTTGCAAAACCACAGGTCTGAGATCAGCCATCACAGTCCAAGGTTTTGAAAGCTTACAAGACAATATAATGAAAATGGTGAGAAGTACCACAGTAGATGCTCTGTATTTAAACAGCAAAGGACATCAAGTTTCGAAACTTGGAGTGTATTGCAGGTGTTCTATCACAGGTGGTTGTAGTCACACATGTCAGGGATCAGGTCCTCAAGGTTGATGTTGGATATGCCCTGTCACAAAACAATTTGAAGTGTCATTCATGTGGCACATGTGACTGACACTGAAATGGATAAAAAAGGAAATGAACGTTTTCAGTCTTCAAATTTTTCACTTAAATCATCAGGAAAGAAGGTGGGAGATGGGCCTCTTCTCCTGTACAATTAAGTATATTCAATACACATATTTCAAGAGTAAAGAATCACTGGCATAAAATATAATTTACAACATATTATTTACTCAAAGGTTAGTTTCATTAGAAACTGGATTTTAGCAGGATGAATGAAAAGTTGTGTAGTTTTAGAATTGGGTGTTTAATGTAGTTTTCACTTGGAGAATATTTGAATAAAGGGACAAAGTAGTTGAACATTTATCCTGAAAATGTCTCCAAATTTTGAGATCAACTAAAATTGGCTTTCCTACACTTTATACTCTTCATCTTGAGATTTTTCCAACCTAAGAGTGGAGAAGCCACTATGATGAAGCCTCCAGTTCTGAAGAATCAGCTTCGGCAGATGCCATCACCTGCTGCTATTTTTACTTCGTCGCACCTATCTCCTCTCGCTGTCCCTCCACACACACAAATATTTCCCTTTTTATTAGACTGCAGTAAACCAAATCCAAGGTATGAGTCTGTTTCATGTTTATTAGGCCTCTTTTTAATATATAGCAGCTTTTTTCATCACTTTTTAGGTAGGGAAATATTTTTAGTTAGCACAAATTAATTTTATGAAATAACACATTCCATCGTGATATTTACATACAAGTATATAATGTATCATTGTCTTTCTAAAAACTATGAAGCATGTCTTCTATATGACTGTCCATACTCTGTATTTGCTGATTGCATGCCCATGTGACATTTAGTATACGTAGCCTGTGAGCCAACTGTCCTGCTTTACACGTAGCACTCCTTTGGAACACAGCCCATCTCATTCACTTATATATGGTCCAGGTTTGCTTTCACAACACTGTAACAACAGCAGAAATAAATAGTTGTAACAAAAACCATATTGCCTATAAGACAGAAAACATTCACAAGCTGGTCCTTTAAGAAAAATCTTGTGGACTCCCATCCACAGCTTGAATAACTTTTGAAGGCAACCAACACAGACCTTCATACTCTCACTTTTAGCAGCTATGCTAGCACTTCAGGGATATCAGTGCAGCATATCTTTGTTTGACTGACTGGTCATGTGCATGAAAAGCCCACAGTGGTCAGGTAGCAGTCCCAGCTTCCCCCTCAGAGCCTCAGAGGCGCATCTGGGGGAGACATTCCCATGCCTATGAAAACAAGGGCCTCTAGCCAAAAGGTTATGAAGATAGAAAGAACAGAGCCCAGTGGAGCTGTTATGGAAAAACCTGTCGGAGAGCTGAGATTGAGCAGGTCACTGAGGCTATTTTCAATAATCTCTAGTCCCAGAATGTTATTTTCTATGCCCTGAGTAAAGTACAAGTGAGGTTTATATAGGATTTTCCATATCACCATTTTAATGGTTGCCACCTGGACCATATGGTCCAGAATCTATACAGTGCTTTAGATAAATGAACAATCTTATCTCAAGAGATTCCTCTCTGTGGTTGCTCAGTCATTATAGTTTACAAAGTAAGTATCACAGGCAGGGGTCAGGACATCTGCCGCCTTTTGATCTGCAAACAGATGAAGATACCGGGCCAAGAGCCTGGCAAATGCTCATTAAGGTTTACATAAATAGGTATCCCAAGCAGAAGTAAAGAGGTTTGTTACGTTTGACCTGCCCTTCTCTTACAATAATTGCACCAGGTACCCGATTAGACAACTAGGAGAGTTCTCCCTTTTCTTAGGTTTATTTCTGTATGAGCAGTTACACAGTTAGAAAGCATCACAAAACGCCAAGATATTATAGAATAGCAAAGCATCGAAGAGCAATAAGATTTCATCCCTGGATGAAAAAATCAACAACATGTCACAGAGTTGCATTCCAAGATATCTATCTAGTAAGTAAAATGAAAGGAAGTTATAAATGGTCTAAGCTGGAGGTATAAGCATGCAGTTTGGGGGAGTCTAGAGAAATGGCTCGGTGGTTAAGAGGACCTGGGTTCAATTCTCGGCACCCACATGGCAGCTAACAGTCATCTATAACTCGAGTTTCAGGGCATCCAACGCCCTCTTCTGACCTCCGTAGGCATTGTGTGACCTGGGTGCCCTTACATACTTGCAGGTAATACACTCAAATGCATAAAATAAAAACTAATAAGTATTTTTTTTAAAAAAAGAATGCTGTTTGGCTGTAAGAATATACCTTCTCCTTATCAGAGTCCCTCAGAGTGTTAAGATCAAACTTACCTCTACCCCTTGTTGCCCAGAGTTTCCAGTTCTCAGTTACTTGGTTCTCCATTTCTGAACCTAAGGTAAGAGAATATGCCGTGATGGAAGGGCAGAACTGCTCACATCCTGGTGGTCAGAAAGCAGAGAGAGACAGGAAGAGAGCAGAGATGAAACACACCCTCACAGACATGTCCCAGTGATCTACTTCCAACCGTCACCAGGCCTCATCTCTTAGTAAGCCAATTCAGTAGGAACTCAGTGGATTAGCCCATAAATGGCTTCAGCCCCTTGGTAATCCAATCACCTCCTAATCATACCACCAGGTATAGACCAAGCCTTCAACACATGAGCCCCTTTTGGGGAGACGTTTCATAGAAAATCACAGTGTTTTTAATGAAGGAACGACAGAGCCACATGGTATCAAATGATCAAATAAGGTAAGATCTCTAGCAAGTGATATTTTTTGCTTAAATACCTCTAAGGACTCACTTTTCTTCACAGAGTAGTACTCATGAGCATGATGTGCCAGTCACCATCTGCCAGAGAAAAAGGGCACTTAGGGTTCTTAAAGAGAAAGTATTTGGAACAAGGGATCAGTTATTCCTGTCTTTGAAAACTGGGAGAAAGAAAGATCACTACAACAACCTAAAACAAACTAGAACAACTTAGAGAATCATCTGCAAAATGGACCCCTTCAGGACAAGCAGAACTGCCTGGAAGCGGCAGCAGGACGAGATGGTGTTTCCGGAACTGAAGAGCTGTGCAGCTCTCAAACACCTGAGGGTCTGTTTCCACTAATGTCAGAACTCAGAGGTCTTCGAAGAAGCGCTAGAAAGCACTGCTCAGATCATTACAGAAGCCAGGAGCCCAGCCAAGGCCTTGGTTACCAGGAGAGTTCAAGGCCCATCCGGTGAAGAGCTACGATATGGCCTGTTCACTGACTAGCAGAGGACCTGCCACCCAACTGCTGCTGTCAGCTAAGGGGCACGGAGCCAACTGCGTGTGACCCTAGAGGAATAGGAAGACGAGAGAAAGTCCACTTTCTCCTCTGACTTTCTAGCCTCCCCCTGTTGCCTCCATTAGCAAAAACACAACTTGCAAAGCCTCATGCCTGGCATCACAGATCAACGATAAACATGGGGCTTGTTGTGGGAAGATAATAGATTCAAATGTCATGGCACGCAGGGCCCTGGATTATTTGCCCCCATAAAATAATGTAGCTTGGGCTTTGAAAGGTAGCTTTGCTGTTTGCCAGCTGTACAAACATCCATTTACCAGCTGTACAAACATGCATCTAAGATTCTATTTCCCTCCTTGTAAAATAAGAATGTAATCACACATCCCGCATTGCACAACATCTGTGATCCTGGAAGAAAATCTCACATTCTACAAAAACCACGCGAAAAATAAAGGACTCAGGAGAAAATGAAAATTGGTCAGATCTCACAAAAGCTGTGAAACCTTGAAAATCCCAGCATTAACAAAACAATACTCTGGATCCCAAGGGTCATCTCAGATGATCCTGACAGGTTACTGAGCAAGGTTAAAGGCTGACTCATAAAAAGAAAATTCAGAATTACAGAGTGGAGATGATGTCATGAAGGGGCCAAGGAAAGGCTGAGTGAAGTGAAGCTCTGAGACAGAGAGCTGCAGGGAATGTAGACAGAGGGGCAGGGTGCACCTGACACAAGCCAGTAGCTGGTCTAAAGCAGGACTCTCTGGAGTGGGAGCCCCAGGGGAGAATCTCGTTTTTTATTTTCTTAAAATAAAAGCAGCAAGGCTCTCAGTATAAGGCATGGTTGAGCAGAAGACTCTCAATTCCTGCTGAAAGTCCTAATTCTATATGTTTTCAATTCCCCTTGTCTAGGAAAAAGCTTGTTTGAAGCAACCCCACATCATTATACTAAATCTTTCTGCCACTTTCACGTGTGTCTGTATATACTGCAACAGAATGAATCATACCAAAACCAGTGTTTATGGAGGTAGATCGGCTAGCTAAGCAGAACGCTGGGCCCGGGAAGATCCCGCTAGTGCTTTCGTTCTCCTGCCCACAGTGTCTTCTTCAGATGAGTGCTCCCTCACAGCCTCCGCTCAGCCAATGACTACACGATGCCTGTTGTGTATTCTTGCAATCTGTGTGGTCACTTTCATGGTTGCTTCTGCCTAAAATGTCCAAAAAAGAAAAAGCCTGTGATACCATTCGGTATAGACTCCCAGAGGGCCTTGAACATCCCACCCTGCTGACTGTCTCCAACCAGACCCAGAGGGCTGAAACACAAGTGTGTCTCACTCTCTATAGCTGTTGTGGCAACTTCACTGCCCAGAACATAAGTCACATATGACCAGTTCTGTATGGGTAGTGAAGAGAGTAATTGATAACAGGCCCAAGTTTGATTGAGGGTTATATACATTATATACCCAGTTTTGGAATTCAGAGATCATTTGGTCAACTCTGAGTGACTCATGAATGTCACTGGCAAGATAGTCAAATCCAATCATCCAGGAGATGAAAGCAGCTTCTCCAAGTCAAATGGCCAGCACCAGACAGACTTAGAGAGAAAGGAAGATAGATCCTAGCAGAACCTTCAGGATTTGGCAATTTTTAAGATGAAGAGGAAAGTCAAATTAAATTTCCGGTGCTTAGGATTCTGGAAGAATGGTAGGCCAGCTCAGAAGGGAGAGAGGAGGAGAAAGCCTACTGGAGTGACAGCTGAGATTGACTTTTCCCATGCGGTATTTCATCTACTAATGGCGAGAGCCTCTCTATAGCCCCTCCTGGCTCCAGTTTAGTCATTGCCTAATGTCTTAACCTTTGATGCTCAAGACTGACTCCAGTCTGCAAAGTCCCCTTCCTTCTGTTCCTTGAGCTAAAACTAAATGGGTAATGTTAATTTCTAGTCACTTGCTTACAAAACTTTCATGAGGCCATGGAAAGAGATTGAGAAGGGGATGGGAGAATCACCATTGATTGACAGGGAGGCTAGGAACAGAGACAGCAGAAGAGTGTATATGAGCAGGGACGAGGATAAACGGGGACAGAAAGGACAGACAGGGATCCGAGTACCAGTGCCAAGTGTCTACACTGCAGCCCCCAAATCTCATCTCAACTAAGCTAGTGACGTGAGCGATGACAGATAGCTCTGCCCCTTCCTCCCAGTGCTGCTGAGAAGCAGCTGTAAAAGGGGAGTGGGCTGCCTCTCTCATCAGCCCCCTCGCTCTCTACTGTCATGACAAAACAATCCAGTGTCCCGGATGAGGAGACACGGAGACACGCCTCAATTCACGGTACCACGCTAGTGGCAAATGCTCACTGTAGAAGAAACAAAAAAAAAATAAGGTAAGGAAAAGCAATTATTCCATCACCTGCACATACATACGGTTGCAATTTGGTCTTCCATTACAAATTGTACATTCTGTGTGTCTGTCTACCTGTCTGAGTGTCTGTGTGAGTGTTCGTGTCTGTGTGTATGCCTGTGTGTGTGTCTGTGTCTGTGTGTGTCTGTCTGCATGCGTCTCTCTATCTGTGTGTGTCTGTGTGTGACTGTGTGTCTATATGTGACTATGTCTGTGTGTGCCTGTATGTCTGTGTGTGTGTCTATGTGTGTGACTCTGTGTGTGCCTGTGTATGTCTCTGATTGTGTTTGTGCATGTGTCCATGGGCGTGTCTGTAGATTCACATTATATAATATTTTGTTCACAGATTGATGGGTTGTTTCCAGTCCTACCATACCATTTGATACCTGGCTCCTCTGCAGCCTGCCCACTCTGTCTGCAATCTACTTAGTACATATGCTTCCAAAATATGCCCTGAACAAGGGGCCTTGTTCTTGTGTTAGTCTATGGGCCAGACAACTTTAGCCAGAAGAGTTCTAAAGTGCATTAAGGAAGTCCAAACCCTTGAGACTATTGTAGGTTCAAAGTGTGCTCCGGATGGGAAGTCTGTGGGAGCCAAGCATGTCTTGTAGGCATCGATGAATACAGAGAAGGATTCTTATTGGAAGTTTCCCACTATGCGTTAGTTAGGCTCTGTGGACTCAGGGGACACAGAGGAGAGTCCTCTGTCTATATCCTGCTTGAAGCCTGGAACTTCAGACTCTAGGATACAAGTCCTTTATGCAGAACTTTGCAGTCACATCTGGAAAAAACAGACAAGCCAAAGGTGTCATTATCAACTCCCAGAGGTGAGTCACAGGTGACTCTATAGCCACTCCACAGGCCTGGGTTGGCAGAGATCCCAGAAGTTACCAAACAGGGCTGTTTCCCCATTGTACAGTATACCTAAATCACAGAACGCTGTATGTATGAGGCAACCAAGTCAGAAGTGGCAAACCAAATATCAAATTGATCTCCCCAAGGACAGAAATTAGAAAAATTTATGGTGGGAGAAATATTTATAGGGAAAAGTGACAGGAAGCAAACCACGTGCATTTGAAATGAGCTGTCTAAAGAGCCACCAGGAGCTAGAAACTGAACGGAAATGCGGGTTGAGCTCCACAGAGCAAGAGGCCAGGTGCGGGTAGCACAAGATCGTGCCCAAGGACAAAAGCAGGTGGCTTCAGCCTCTCCTTTACCCCACGCTTGAGGGCATCAGGATGATGACTGACCTTCCTGCCAAACTGGGCACAAATGTGAGCCTGGTGGTGCCCTGATCCTAGAACACTTGTTGCCAGGCAAATAATAAAACAGGAGATTTTATAGCATTAACAGTGGAAGTTCCAGGTTGTAGGACTTGCTGGCTTCATTTAACAATCAATCATAAGCAAATAGAAGATTAAGACAAAACAAACAAACAGCCCAAGTAAAGCAAGACGCCCAGAGTAAGTACACACGCCTTACCATTGAAAGGAGTCGGATATGTGAGATGGAAGAGGGGCAAGCCGCTAAAACAATGCATTGGGCCCGGCTTTACATCCTGCAGCTGTGCAGGCTGTGGGGTGACTGTTTATTCAGGTCTCCACTGTACCTGAAGGGTCGATGTAAGTGTGTCAGGTGGAGTGCCGTGGCTGCACCTCCTTGTTTGGCTAGCAGGTAATCTAGGAGAGCCCTGTAATCAGAAACCACGTGGGAAAGAGAAAGTTTCAAAGATGAAAATCAAGGAGGACAGAGGCAGACGAGCACAGGGAACAGTCCAGGAACCTGGGACTCTGCTTATTTCCACTGTCATATCCTCCTCTACCTAATGACGCACTTGGCAGCCTGGCTCCCTTCCCTCCATGCAAACGCACACGCACCCTCTCCGAACAACATACCTAGCAATTTCAGACCCCCGCTTGTACTGAGCTACAGAAATGCCCTCTCTGTCCAATGGTGTGTCTCCTCCTCTTGACAATCAGCACACTTAGCAGGACAGAATTATGGAAATGCTTGAACTGGTTTGGGGGGCACGTGTAATTGAGACAAAATTGGGGGGGGGAGAGATGACTCAGCAGTTAAAAGCACTGACTGCTCTTGCAGAGGACCTGGGTTTGAGTCCCTGCACCCACGTGGTAGCTAACAACTATCTGTAACTCCAGTTCCAGAGGAGCCAATGGCCTCATGTGACCTCCTTGGGCCTTGCATGACAAGGATGTACCTACATACATGCAGGCAAAACACTCATACACATAAAAAATAAAAACAATAAAATATTTTTTTAAAAAGACAAAGCTGTATCCTCAAGTCAACTTTTAGGGAGAATCTCCTAACCCCCATTTACTGTCTCATGCCTATGAATAATAGGCGTGTATATGATCAAAGTTAGATGCATCATAGGAAGGGAGAAAACAATCAAAACCAAGATCCATCCTCACTACACCCCTTAGTAACCAAACTCCTCCTTCTCTTGAGCCCCATAAAAGGAAGGCCCAAACAATGAGCAGGGCCTTGAGCAGCTTCTTTCTTGCTACACTGCTTTCTCACAGTGTATCGAGACCTGTTCTAGAGCTTTGCTTCGAACTTAATTCACTTGTCAGTTTTGTAAATGTATGTGAGCCTTTATTTCAGTTCCTTGAATAAGAGGCCAAGAACCTGAAAACACCCAGGCCAGACCCCGACCACTAGGAACAGACCACATAATAGGAATGGATGGACAGCTGCTGGCAGCTAGAGAAGTGCTTCAGTTAAGGTTGTAGGCATATCCAGACTGTGGTTCTGTCAGACTTTCGCTGTGGTATTAGCAGGTAATCATCGCGACTTCCCAGCTTTGCTGATTCATTTGCAGACTTAGAACAAGCAAGTCCACTTTCATTCATGTCCGTCCTGTTCCTCTTTTTGGGTATCACTGATCCTTAGCTAGGTTTTGGATTGTTGCATGTTGCCAAGACGGCCCTGCCGTCTTGATCTAATCTGTTTTTAAGTTGGAGGGGAAGTGACTGGAGATCAGGATCAGTGTCAACCCACTGAGGCGTATATTTGAACAGCAAAGAGCTTGAGAAGCGGCTGTGGGATTTAGCTGCTGTATGGTCCTCTGTTAAGTGTGACACTCTCTGTCCCTGGCCCAGCATTGTTTTGTTAGTAATTGTACTTTACAGAATCTTTTCAGGCAGCAGGTACAGAGTTTAAGATACAAAGTTAACAAGAGAAAAAAATTCATTTGTATAATCAAGAAACATTTGTTTTTGCTTACAGTGAGCCACTTTTTAGAAAGATCATAAACTGTTCATAGGAACTGGTCAGTTTCCTCCTTCTGAGTGTGCATGGCAAGAATTAGATCTGATGGCTGTCAGAATTGACCAAAACATTTGGTCCTGATACCAGGACATAGAAGACTTCTGGAGCCTCACACACTAATACAAATGCCACCTTGTGATTCTAATATGTGTCAGTGGGGTTTTCAGGAATCTTCCCTCTGGAAATCCCAGAGTGAGCTCTAGACCAAGAGGACTTAATTTTAGAATTTGTCAAGCACAATAAAGTTTTTTAAATATTCAGATAAATAAAGCTAAGAAGCATTCTTTTAAAGTTTGAGGACACAATCACAAGAAATTATACAAGCTTTGTTTTTTAGGCCACCTTCTTTAAAAATAAAGTTAAACCGCGCAATTTCCCATTAAAAGGACTCCTCCAAGAAAACTGTCAATCACAGCAGATCAAATAAGAGTTTTGTGCAGGTGTACCTGAAAAATCAGTGCTCAGCTTCTAGAAAAGCCTTTCTGTTTCTTTTCACCAACTTCATCATGCATCAACTCTTCTACAACATTCACTTCTTTCCAAAACACTTTTTGAAATTTCTCAAACCCTCCGTTTGTCTAAGCCCTAGGTTTACCTTATTTCCTACAATGTATCCTTATATTTCACAATTTCCTTTATTAAGAATTTCTTTTGCTTTCCCAATAGTGATCTGAATTGCTCACAGAAGTTTGAGACTTCATTAATTTTTATTTTTTATGTGTATGGGTGTATTGTCTGCTGGTGTGTGAGTGCACCTGTGTCTCATGCAATGCCCGTGGAGGTTAGAAGAAGGCATCAGATTCCCCTAAAACTGGGGCTATGGAAGGTTGTTATTCACCACGTGGGTGCTGGGAATTGAATCCAGGTCCTCTTCAACAGCACCCAGTGTTCTAACTGATGAGCCATCTCCCCAGCCCAAGTTTGAGAACTGTAAGTAAAACCAAGCAGCCATCACCTCAAGTCATTTCCCCGTCACAGCACATGCCGTTTAGTCTTCATCTAAGAAAGAATGTTATATACTTACATTGATGGACAATGTTATTTGCTAAGTCTGCTCATTTGTTAAATCAATAATATTTAACAAGTCTTGACATATTTGGGATATAATTTATAAGCACTCATTCTTTTTCTCAGTCAATTTGATACCATGTAAGCATAAAATATAATGCACTAAAGTACAGAAACATGCCCCAAAATGCAGACAGAAAGCTGAGCCTGGCAGCACAGCCCTACAATCCCTGCTCTTGGGAGACTGAGACAGAAAGAACTGGAGCAGGAGGTCACCGTGGGCTGCCATAGCAAGACACTGTCATAATAATAATAATAATAATAATAATAATAATACAGACAGACAGGGTGCACAAACCTTTTATCATTCACTTAGATTCTTCATTTGCTGGCTTCTAAAAAGTTCATTTCCCCTTTAGACCTGCCATCTTCTGATTACCTCCTCCATTGCCTTCAGCAGTCCTTAAGATTAAATTTACTTAAGCTTTCTAACCCAGCCTGATTCCTAATCACATCACTGGTGTAGGGCAAAGCAACGACTTTGACAAATAGACAAAATCATTATCTATGGCCACCCGACCTAGAGGGAAACTTGAAAAGCCTCCCTGGACTTTCCTGTTTTAGTTGATTGTTTGATTCAGACATGTAAAAAGGGACTCTCGTAGGAAAGGGATGCTCGAGTCTGTGACTGAATAGTTGTTTCATTCTTCTGCTTGCTTGGGCTTCAGACTCCTCGCTCCAGTTTCTCCTACCTAGATGTATCAGTGTTGAGGACAAGCAGAAAGGAAGGAAAGTGGAGAGACGACCCTCTTGGAGCACTGTGGACTGGGGTTAAAGTGGTTATCATGAGAAGGTTAAGATGAAAAAGGCATAATGGGGAAGTGCAGCTTCAATCTGGGTCACCAAACTTGTCATGATTCCCTGGCTGAGAGGAAACTTAGGACCCCACTCAGTTCCTAAGCACTAGACTACTGGGGACTGATTCCTGGTACCTATTTAGAAGAAAGAGGACACTAACAGTTTTGAAGTAATCTTTTATTTTTATTTTACTGACAAATCCACATGAGTTAAGGGCACCTGTTCGTATGGCAAAACCTTAAGGTTTTCATTGCAAATTTCATATAGGCTGTGAATAAAAATCTCTGTGTAAGGAATAGCTACGGGGTTCTTATGTTTACTTGCTTGCTTTTGCTGTTATTTTTACCTTGGTCTTCCCTTTCTTAGTCACAGGTGAGTCTAGGAATTAAGTCCTGGATATTTATACTATACCTAGAACTGGCTTAAATGAACTTTAAGTAGAGTCAACAGATTCAAAACAGGCAGGACTAAAGCACTTCACCTATTCAGGGGTACAATTGTACTGTGAGAATTTTCTTAAAGATGATTTAAAAGTATGACTAACCAAAAGTGATCTCACAAGGAAAGGTCATAAAGTGCTAGTGGGTGCAGGTGAAATCCCCAAAGACAAGAGCAAGGACTCCCTTCTCTCCTGATTCTGGCTACATAGGAGTTGAAAGTTACCCAGTTTTGGACACTGCATCCCGTGAGCTTCAGGTAGGGCTGGAATTAACATTGCCCATTGTTCAGAATTCAGAATAGCTGGTCAGAAGTATATAATTGTGCTACATATACTACAGCTAGACCAGGTCTCAGAAACCAGACAAAACCAAGAGGCCTTCAATGAGCAGAGTTTCTACTTCCCTCTGATCCAAAGCAGGTGTCCTTGAACTCAAACTCTAAAAACAAAAGTCAAACTAAGGTTTCCTTTCAGAAATAAAATATCCCACAAACTGGGACTATCATAATGAAGGCCAAACCAGAAAGGAGAAAAAAAACACATATCCAGACAACGTGTGCCAAAGCTACTCACTGAATATGATGTCTTCCAACCCCAGAAACTGCTCTTTATTGCACAATTTCAGGGTCTAAAGATTGGCAGCACTGAGGAGAGGCCCAGGGATGGCCAAGGACAGTCTGTCCAGACAGCCAGTAAGTGCCACACTGCAGCTGGGAAGACGTGGGCAGAAGGTCTGTCTGAGCTTGCCACCTCGCTGGCAAAGCAGACTCAACTTGTCCACCCTGAAGTCCGCCTATCCCTGAAATGACTTTTGCAGAAGCGCATTCACCAGTAGGGCAAACATGAGGATATGGAAGATCCAAGCTTCAAACCTGCCTCCCGGAGGATGAAGGAAGAGAGTGGCTGTAAGTTAGAGTATGTGAGGTATAGAGGATTAGTTCAGGCGACTTGTACTTTCCCTGGGTTTCAAAATGATTCTGTAAGAGCTTTCTTCTGTCTTTTCCTGAAAGACCAGCAGGTGGCAGCAGAAGACAATGCATATTGGTGCCCGGTCAGGGTCCCAGGGGAAACAGAGTTGCAACCTTTAGAAGATCCTAGTTTATTATAGTAGTAACCATTTTCTACTTTTGGTTGTGTAGAAACAATTCCATTTAGTAAAATCCATGCTTCCCATTTTGAATTTTGATCTTTTTCCAAATTCAAGAAACCCAGCGTGAACCTCCCTTGCAGTTCTGGCAGTAACAGAGAATTACAGTTTCCAGGCAGTCGTAAGATGAAAGGAAATAACCCACACCTCCACAGGCCACGGCTTCCGGTTTGTGATGTTGGGTGGATTAGCTGTGTTAAATGCATCTTCAGTATATGGTACTTCTAACTTACAACAGCTTTATGCAGGTATGACCTTACGGTAAGGGCAGGCATATGTGCACTTCACTGTAAAGATTGACTGGATATTTGCTTTCGTAACAGGATGTCATACTCCTATTGCCGACTTAACGATTGTTTCTCAGAAGATTTGGAACCCAAAGCCCTTCTGCTCTCGCAGATTGTCCATTTCGATTTGGATAGCGCAGAAGCCCGGACCTCCAAGGTGAGAAGTTATCTTTCTAAAAGAAGCCTGGAAGAAGTTTATTTCAAAAGCTCCAGGAAGCAGCTTTTGAGAATCATCGGCCACACTAGGTTTGGCCTTCAGAGATGCAGCTGCCTTTAGTCAGCCATACTCTAAGCAACAAACTCACTGACTCACAAAGCTAGACTTGGTAGAATCATTTCTTGGATCTGTGGTTGGTGCCCTGTCTGGGATGAACATTATTGTGTTCACATCTCTCCAGGAAAAATGACACAACACCTAGTTAAGATTTTAAATTCTATTCACTAAAATTCTTTTTTTGTGTTGTAAAAGTTTACAGGTGCTGATCAAGGCAGAGAGGCAAGTACCTAGCGCCACAATCTTCTCCTGAACATATCAGCGCCTGTTCTGTGCAAATCTTTATGATTCCATTGTATGAGAGCACCTCCTTTTGCCTCCAGCCTGGCACCTTGCTGGTGTGTTTTCTTCTCTACATATTTTCTGTGGAACCAAACAACATGCAGCTTTTCACGAGGTTCTTCCACAGGACAAATTATATTACAGATTTAGCTATGTTGTTGAATGAATTGCTCTTTGACGTTGCTGAATTCTATCACCGAGATGTCCCACTGTTCACTTCTTCAACCAATTCTGAGATCTAGGTTGTATATGAATCTTGACCCTTATAATTTCCAATTAAACTCTAAATATTTATGCGACCAGAAGTTTTCATCTCCTTTGGGTAAATAGGAGTGAATAGTGGATCTTTTGATAACACAAGTTCAACTTTGTAAGAAACAGCCAGACTGTCCTCTAAACTACCTTTGCCAAGTGCACAGCAATGTCATGAATCTCCAGTAACCCCCATCCTCTCTGCACATTGAATGAACAGATTTTTGAAGCATTCTATTGGATGCGTAGTGATGTATACCCCCTTGTTCTTTCAATTTTAGTGGTTCAGTTTTTCATATGCAAATTTTTTGGTCAGTTCAGATTAGGTTATTTTCCTATTATTGAGTCTTAAGTATTCTCTGTATGTCATTTTTAAATACATACAGAGAACTCTCCCAGGAGTTGGAGAGATGGCTCAATGGTTAAGAGCACTGTCTGCTCTTGCAGAGGACCCAGATTCCGTTTCCAGCACCCACATGGTGGCTAATAACTATCTGTAACTCCAGTTCTAGAGGAGCCAATGCTCTCTTCTGACCTACATGAACATTGCATGATATGGGTGCATTTACACACATGCAGGCAATACACTCAAACACATAAAATAAAATAATAAATAAATAAAAATACTGTCTTCTAGTCTGTGTCTTAAAGTAAAAGTTTCCTCTGAAGTCCAATTTATCAAGTTTTCTTTTATAAACTATGTTTTTATCATAAATTATATTTTTTTTACCAAACCTAATATAGTATAAGTTTTCTCTTAGGGTATCTTCTAGTTTATGATTTAGACTTTGCATTTAATTTATGATTCATGTTTTCTTAATTTTTAATACAGTATAAGGTGTAAACTAAAGGATCTGGGGGAAGGTTGGCAAACGTGTATGAATTTTCCGTCATCATTTGATAAAAACACCATCATTTTTTCTATTGCAATCTCTGTCATCTCTGTCAAAAATTCATTGTGTATATTTGGTGAGTTTATTTCTATGCTTTCTATTTTGTTCCATTGATAAATGGGTCTGTGCTTTGGCATTATCATGTTACCTTGGTTACTGTAACTTTGTAATAAGTCTGGAAACCTGCAGTGAAAGTCCTCCATCTTCATCTTTCTTTTCAAAGCTGTGCTATTTATTTTAGTCCTATAGCATTCCATATATTTCAGAATTTGTTCATCAAAATTTGTGAAGCACATAACTGAGATTTTGATTGAGGCCGCCTTTAATCTATACAGCAAATCTGAGAAGAATTAGCATTGTCTACTTTCAGTCACTACAACAAAATACATGTTAAAATCAACTTTTAATGAGAAAAAGTTTATTTGGATCACAGTCGCAGAGCTTCTGGTCCATGGGTGCCTTGGAGCACTGTGGAAGTAGGGACACAGAAATGAGTCAATCAGTTACATTTTTTCTCTTTATTTAAAGAATAAAATACACTGTTTATCAGTACGTTCAAAGAAATTCAGCATAGAGAAATATTTTTATAAACATAACTAAAAATTCAGCTAGGTTTTGCTAGTTTCCTCATTTTCCCGAGACCTGAGGACAGCAGTCCAGTCCCCCAAGATGAGCAGCTAGCTTATTTCCAGACCTAGGGAAGCTAGGCCTGGGCTAGTTTCCTCACTCCTTACCTGGAGAAGCTAAGCCTGGCTAGTTTCCTTACCCCCGGTGCCCCAAGATGGGCTAGCTTGGTCTTGCGAACCAAATCTTACATCTGGTGCCTTGACTTGGATAAGAGACCCATCAGCCCACCTGGGACTGGACACAGTAGTGGACTGACTGCCAGACACAGGCTTCTCATCCAACACCGGACTGATTCCATCACAAGCATAGCGGTACTGGGTCCCCTCCACATTATCTTTCTTTCTCCTTTGCTTTCTTTCCTTTCCATTTCCCCAAGGTCCCCTAAACCCCTCTTCTTCTGTCTCTCCCTTCACTGACTCAAATCGGTCACTCCTGGACCACTGGATCCCTCTGGTTTCTGTGACTGTTGAGTTCCATCATGGTTGCTCAGTGGGTCCATGCCCACCTGAGAGACAGACCAATCTCTCCAACATACTCAATTCTGTGATTCTCATTCCTGCGTGTTCCTTGTGGTACTCAGTTGACCACAGCCGCCTGCCCAGACTATTAATGAATTTTCTGACTGCCTGTATGCAACCAGAGATCTTTGATCTTCGCAGCCTATTACACACATAGGGGTAATAGTCGTATTGGCATCTGTGTAACCCCCTGAGATTTCTGCTTGGGTCACTACAGAGATTCTCTCTCTTTCTCTCTCTCTCTCTCTCTCTCTCTCTCTCTCTCTCTCTCTCTCTCTCTCTTTCTCGCATTCCCCTTTCTGACTATCACCCCACTCAGGACTTGTCTGCAGGAACTCTTTTACTCTCTCACATGCTCTCTCTCTCTCTCTTTCCCACTCATTTCTGGGTGTTGGCTGCCTTTCTCACTCACTCAGACCCCTGTAGACTCTCTTCTCATACTTCTCTTCTTGAAAGCCATTCCAGAATGCCAGGGGTTCTCTCTGGGTCCTAAGGCCCAACTCAAAACCTGGGGGGCTCCTCCAGTTTAGAGATCTCGTCTGGGATATCGTGTGGGTAGGAATCCCCACATGCTCTGTACTCCCACAACATTTAGTCTCTAAAACCTCCCACTACTAAAGAAGAGATATTATCCTTTCTGGGTGTGGCTGTGTTCCTCAGAACCTGGATCCCCAATTTTTCATTATTAGCTAAACCCCTCTTTGAGGCAGCTAAGGGAACATCTTCAGAACCTATGGCCCCACAGGGTTTGGCCACTTCAGCATTTCTAAAAATCCAAAAGACTCTCCTTGAGGCCCTAGCCCTGGCACTCCCTAACCTCAACCAACCCTTCATCCTCTATACTACAGAAAATAAATGCATAGCCTTGGGGGTCCTGGGACAGATGAAGGGGCCCACTTTTTGCCCCTGTAGCTTTTCTGTCCAAACAATTAAACACAACAATAAAGGATGGCAATCCTGTCTCTGGGCCCTAGCAGCAGCAGCCCTTATGGCCCAGGAGGCACTTAAGCTGACACTAGGGTAGGTGATCACTGTTCTCCCCCCATCATCTCAAGGACCTCCTGACCCATTCCTCTCTCTCCATACTTACACCCTCTAAATTACAACTTTTCCACATCACTTTTCTTGAAAATCCCACACTCACTCTTGACTCTTGTCCACCCCTTTACCCAGCCGCTCTCCTTCCTATGCCAACCCAGCTCACACACTCACTCTTGGAGACACTCCATTAACTCCACTACCAGGACCATTTAGTCTCTCCTGATCCACTATCAGATCCGGAGGTTACCTGGTTTGTTGATGGAAGCTCTTCTTCCACCCAGGGGGACCCCAGAGGGTTGGGTTATGCCATAGTATCTCTCCCTCGTATTACAGAATCAGGACCACTTCCCTCTGGTACCACCTCTCAGAAGGCAGAATTAATAGCACTCACTAGGGCCCTAACTTGAGCCAAAGGACAAAGAGCCAACATACATACTGATTCTAAGTATGCCTATCACACACTCCACCACCACACCACCACGCCCCCATCTGGAGAGAAAGGGGCTTTCTTACTACCAAGGAAACCCCCATCACCAATGGCCTCCTAATTTTTAAATTATTGGATTCTTCTTATCTCCCTTCTAGAGCAGTAGTCATACATTGTAAGGGCCGTCGGCCACAGACTAACTTCACAGCCCAGGGTAATAATCTGGCTGATCTAACAGCAAAAGAAGCAAGCCTACAACATCCCCATCTTCTTTGTCCTCTGACCTCGCCTTCCTAACCCCATAGACATGCATTCCTCCTCCTCTCCAGCAGAAACCCAGCTCCTCACTAGTTAGGGAGCCTTACAGGGACCAGAGGGCTGGCTCATCCTGGGCAATAAGTGTTGCTTACCCAAAACCCAAGCCCTCTCTTAACACACCTTCATAACCTCCTTCACACAGGCCCCTGGTCCCTGAACTGCTTTCTGGAGTCTATCCTTTATCATCCTTGACTACTGTCACTGCACACTAAAATATCTCAAACCATCTCTACTTGCACTAAGGTCTCTCCACAGGGGCAGAGTGTGTCCCCTCCTATTTTCAAACCTCACCAGCACCTAGGATCCCTAGAGGGTGGACTGGCAGATAGACTTCATCCACATGCCACCCTGTAAGAAGAATAAATATCTTCTAGTTATGGTGGACACCTTTTCAGGCTGGGTAGAATCATTCTCTACCTCAGGGGAAACAACAGACATTGTGGCCTCACATCTCTTTTCCAACATACTTCCCCATTTCAGACTTCCAATTACCATCCAGGCTGATAACAGTGCAGCCTTCATATCTGTAAGATGTAATTGAAACCCCCAACAGTCTCAAACTCAGGAAGATGAAAGGAAACCTGAAGCCAGAGTTTGCAAAACACGCATAAGAAAAGACTGATTTTGCAACTTCTCCTCAGAAATCCAGGCCCTTCAAATAGCTGCAAATAGCTCAGATAAAACTCCAGACCCCAAATTCACAAAGGACACCAGGCTTCCTTAACAGATAAGGTTCCACACTCAAAAATTCACAAACCTCTGTAAAAAGAGGGGATTCTTTCCTGGCTAAAAGTTTGACTTAAACATCAAACAGATGTTTTTTCCCTATAAAAAGCCCTACCGACCAACTAGGGATGGGCTAGTCCCTTCTCCACTCCCGGGAGAAAGCTAGTCCCAGCTGATTTCCCTTTCCCGACTGGGAGTCAGTTCAATGCCCCAGTAAAACCAGTTCAGTCAATTCCCATCTCTGATTGATTCCTGCTATGCCTCGTGAACCAAATAAACCTTACAATATCCAAGATTGTACAGGCTGACTCTCATGCTATGAGAATAACATGGAAACTCCACATTTCCTATCAGCCCCAATCCTCAGGGAAGGTGGAATGGGCAAATTCCCTCATTAAGGATCATCTCACCAAGCTCTCCCTAGAATTACACTCCTTCTGGGTACAGCTCCTTCTCTTGGTTCTAACTAAGATCAGGGCTGTCCCCTGTGCCCTTCCTTTCTGAGCCCATTTGAAATATATGGATGACGCTCCCTCCTGAACAACCTCTCCCCTCACTCGGTTACCCCATTACATGGATACTTCCTTGCTTTCTCTCTGCTACGGACTCTGCTCTAAGAACATGCAGATCACCTAATTCCTCAACTCCCTAATGAACCTATTAATAATATTCTCCAGCCTGGGGACTATGCCCTTCTCCATGACCATTCAGCACAGGACTCCCTAAAGCCTCGCTGGACAGTGCCCTACCTGGTCGTACTAACTACTCCAACAGCAGCCAAACTACTGGGACATCCCAACTGGGTCCATCTCTCATGTCTCAAACTGTCCTGAGACCACAGCAAGTATACAGGCACCCCTACTGGCCCTCTTAAACTTAAGATTATCAAGCAGTCTTCCTTATCTACCATACTGGAATAATGAAGTCTAGAGCTCTTCTTATCCTCTACTCGGACACCGCTCTCTACATATCCTTATCTTGCACTAAAACTGAGATCACGTGCTCTTCTCTTCCCTGCACCTATGCCTTCGAGGTATGGACCCTGAATGATCAGGACCAACCAGCTGAGTTCCTTAACTCATTTTCATGACCATTCCTCCCACCCCATGAAATTCTCTTGATTTATATTTTAATATCAAGGGAAGGGATGAAGCTAATAATGATGCTCTGTTCTTTTGTGTCCTGAAAGACCAAATAAATGAAAACTGCAGAATCCCTGGTACTTGGAGGAGATGTCCATCATCGAACTGCATCTATCACTGGGCCCCTCATGGAGGATATCTGGTCGCTATGGTTCACAACCCTACCAGCTCTCACTAGTTACTGGAAAAGGAAAACAAGACTCACTCTCAAAGATCCCACCCAATGAACAACTACACATAAGATTACTATAGGCTCATATGTAGGAATGGGGTCCATATATCCTCATCCATCCATAACCATTATAAAAACCATCAAAAACTCCCAAACACAAAGGGCTTTAGAAACTCTCAACCAGATACCAGACACTCCAGCAACCACACCACCTCAGCACAACTCTGACCATTTCTTGGGATACTATGCTCTCTCTCTCACTCACTCTTTTAAGAAACTTCCCAACCTTCAATGTTTCCACCTGCCTTCTGTGTGTCCTTTTGGGGGAATCAGTTGTCCTCCCCCTCCCACTCACCAATGGCACTGCTCAGGAAATTCCTCAGTGTGTGCCTTGCCCTATCTTACAACACTCTTTACAGGCAACACCCACTTTCCTTAACCAGAATGAATGCTGGACAGCGGACACCTCTCTGTGTCTGCCGTCCTCTACCAACAGCCTAGCATCGTTAAGAACATCACCTCAGGTAAAGGTCTGCTGTTCTCATGCTCCTCTCTACCATATTCCTACATCCCCCCTGCAGCATGGCGGGGATTTGCCACCCCATAATTTTGATACCTAGATTTACTCTCTTCACTTCTGATGAGGGACAAGAATATTTGTTCCAACTTCTACTACTAGGCAGACAAAAAAATGGAGGCCACTCCGGCAGTCGTAGTAGCAATTAGTCTGGTATCAGCAGTGGTAGCTGCCACTGGGATGGCAGCAGGCAGTCTGGGCCATGTCTTAATTTCCACACAACAATTTTCTCTTGAACTGCAAAATATTAATGGAAACCTAACTACAGCAGTCGAAGCAACTGCTCAGTCCCTCCAGGTCCTGCAGCAACAGTTATCCTCACCGGCAGATGTAACACTCCAAAACAGAAGAGCCCTAGACTTACTAACTGCTGAAAGAGGAGGAACATGTGTCTTCCTTGGCAAGGAGTGTTGTTATTATGTCAATAAATCTGGGAAAGTAGAATATAACCTCCAATGACTCAGAAAAGTGACCCAAGATCTCTCCCAACGACCCTTAGGGGCCTGATACCTCTTCGAAGAGGGGGCTACTGAAAGGGGTGACACCTTGGCTCCTCCCTCTGCTCAGGCCATTAGTCACTATTGGAATAATCCTAATGGTAGTCCCTTGTTCTATCCATTGCCTACAGGACCACATCCAATTAACACACACCAGCTTTAACCAACTTCTGCTTACCATCCCACCAGAGGAATATGAACAACTGCTTAACCATAATGAGGACTAGCCAGTATAACCCATTCCAGCCTCCTGTGTCATCCTCCCATCCCCCCATAGAGTCAGCCTGAAGTAGTCACAGGAGAACGTCGTTCCTTTGTCCTTATGACACTCAAGGTTGGAATGTAAGGTGTGACTGAAAGGAAACCCCTAGCAGTTCCAGGACTCAGGAGGACTGAGACATCTTGGTGACTCCAGCCGAACTTCCAAAATTCCCAGGCATCTGAGAAAGGAACTGACAAGATAAGCTTCCTGGCCAGATACATTTCCTGATGTGTTAACTATCTTCTCTGAACATCAATCAAATCCATACATATCACTCAGATCCCTTCCCCATATAGAATTCAGGAGGACTGACAGACACCTTGGTGACTCCAGCCAAACTTCCAGAATTCACAAGCAACTGTGAAAAGGAACTGACTTGCAGCTTCCTGACAAGATAAGCTTCCTGACACCAGGTGTTAACTACCTCCTCTGAACATCAATCAGATGTTATGGGGATCCCCTTCCCATAAAAAAGGTCTACTGGGCAGCTAGGAGTTGCTAATTTCCTCATTTCCGGATCTTGGGAAGCTAGCCCATGCCCTTATTATTTAAATCGGTCCAGTTAACTCTCTTGTGGAGAGAGCAGTTTCAATTTGCGTTTCCCTGATGAGTAAGGATGCTGAACATTTTTTTTAATCTATTTTTTTCAACTATTAACAGCAAAAAATAAAATAAAGATGTCTACACTTCATAGGCCATAAATACAATGTGGCAATAATTTTTTTTAATATTTTATTTATTGTTTTAATTTTTATGTGTGTGTTTTGCTGTTAACTCCATGTGCGTGCTGGGATCTGAACCTGGGTCCTTTACAAATGCATCCAGTGCTCTTAACCACTGAGCCATCTCTCCAGCCCCTGGAGGATAATTCTATACTTAATAAAATCTGTTAGAACTCTTAGATCTAATAAACATGATAAAGCTACAAAATCAATATTAAAAAACCAATAGCCATCATATATATTCACAATGCACTCTCAGAGAAAGAAACTAGGAAAAATATCCCTTCATAGGCAGCCTGGTACTGACATAAAAACACACATAGGCCTCACTATGTAGACCAAGCTGGCCTCAATTCCACAAAGATCTGCCTGTCTGTGCCTCCTGAGTGCTGGGATTAAAGACATGGACCACTATTTGTTGGGGCTAGAGAGATGGCTCAGTTACTCTTCCAGAGGACCTGGGCTAAGTTCCCAACACCCATATGGTGGCTAACAACTGTTTGTAACTCCAGTTCCAGGAGATCTGATGCATTCTTTAGGCCTCTGTATGCATTGTACAGCATTGGTACACTTACACACATTCAAGCAAAACATTCATAACACACACACACACACACACACACACACACAAAAAAAAAGTTAAACCCTTTAAAACACATACTGGCATTAACAATTTCAAACCAGTAGAAAGTTAATAAATTACAATGAATATCTATAAATTTGCAACCTACATTCAGTAACTATGTTTTATATATTTTAAATAATGTATATATAAGGGCATATTTATGCATAGGTTGAATCATTTGAAAGTAAAGTATAGATATTTTAATAACTATACTTTGAGATTAAACATAAGTCATCAAACTCTGAGGTCATTTTCCTATACAGCCTTAGGTTATATGTTATCACATACAATGTTAACCAGCCTCAATGTCATCTAGTGTCTGCATCCTCTTGAACATGTCTGAAAGTGTGTTTTATAGCTTCACAGAGTTTTTAATGAAAATAGTAGACTGTTGCTACTGGGAGACTTAATCATGGCAAAGATTAACAAATGGCTATTTCATATTTCATGATAAAACATGACTGAAACAGACAGACTAAACCTAAATATCTTTTCTCTGTGCGTTTCCTAATATTCTGGAAATTTTCAGACTGCCAAAGTTATTTACCAAACTTAATTTTTTTAGCTCTCATGTAACTCAAACTCAAGAAAGTTGTACATGCTGTCGTCCTTCCTGTTTACTATTTTGGTTGGTTCTAACCATATGTAAGCTCTTTAATCTTTTCAGAATTGCTATTGGTACAAATAAATGGTTAGACTTTTCATTTAGGCTTTCAAAAACCACTATTAAGTGCCAAAAACTACCTTTGATGGTAACCAGAGCCAGGATAGAGAGCCTGGGCTCTTTATCTTCATTTCCAGGCAACAATCAATTAGCACCCACCTATCTGGCCAACTCCTAAGTAAGCTGCATTTCAACACTAATGTGTTGTTCCAGAATGTTGAGGGAAGACCTAACTAACATGAGGCAAACAGCATAAACACACAGCACGATCCTGGCCAGGGTAAACTTTTCCAGATTGAAATCAACTGCTCAGAGCTAAGTTTTAGTTTCAACTAATTTTCTATAAGAGTCAGTGGCTACATTTTCAATTTGCAGATTCCCTCCACTTGCCTTTCCTTCAAGACGCTTTTCTTCAACTGGGCAAGATTTCCAAACTCATGATTATAATTTATTGCTACTTAAAATATGATTAAATTTAGATGTTTATAAGGGAATTTCTATTTTAGAAAACCAATTCCTCACAAGTAATGCTTTGGAATGATCAGTGTTCTCACTTCACACGTGTGTGTTTTAGCGAAGCTTGGGCTGGCCTGCATTTCCTCACTCTCCCATTACTACCATTTAGAACGAAATCCTTCCTTCAGGATTCGGTATTTTGAAGTTTTCCCTCTTTTACTGAGCTGGCTCCCCACAGCCATCACACCCTCTTGACTCCCTTACTACACAGCACCCTTGATCCACATATCTGGCTGAGCTACTGAACCCAGCTTTAAATCTCATCTGGGAATAGTTTCTCTAAACAGTCTTTAGGACAGACTGTGCATGGCAGAGAGCCTTGTGCTCTCTTGCTGAAGTTGCTGAAAGCAGAATTTGGGGAATTGAATCAGTCAGTTTGTCACAAGGGCTCTAATGGGTTCATTTCCCTGGAAAAGGTAATTAGCTTTTCTCTCTTCAAGTGCTCTCCATAGTAGATCAAACACCTCCCGGATCTGAAAGGATGGCCATCTCCCCCTGCAACTCGCAGCTGCTTTACCAAGATGTCATCTCCTTTCAGGCTTCTACTCAATGGCCATGTTTGTTTGATATGAATCATCCTTTCTCTGACATTTTGAAATACGTGAGCTATGTAAACACTGTGTAGGTGTAGGGAACTTTGACACAGCACATAAAAACATGAGCACCCCACACCCAAGCTACCTTTCTACCTATGCCTCAGGGAGGAAGTAACAGGCAAGTCTCTGCACAGGCACAATGACAGGCAATGACCATATCAGTAATGGACCCATGACCACAGGCAACATAAGACCAAGCCTAGCAAACGTGTAAGGGGAATACTGAAAACAAACACAGCCAAGCACCCTCTCCTTGATAACTGGACTGTGGAATGTTAGCAAAGGCCTTGAATCTCCATATATTCATAGAATTGCGACAGCGGCCATCAAACAGACATCCTGAAATTATCCTCCCTTGAGCTCTTTAAGTCTCCAATGGATTTCCGGTTCTAGATTCACTCTATATCAGAAGTAATGTCAATGCAAAAACATAACTCTCATCTCAAAGAAGATAAGAGATCATTTGTTCTGGAGTCAAATATGAGTGAGCATGGTGCAGGAACACAGATTCAGGTCACCCCAGATTCCATGCTCCAGCATGGAAGCAGTTTCATGAAGTTTTTATTGTTAGATGTTAGGAGAGGAAAACGGAATGGGGTTTAGAGCCAAGAAATAAGAACCAGACCTAGATTTACTAAATATTATAATATTATAAAAAATATGATAAAAGTATTCAGTGAGAACAGAGATAGTTCTCTGCAGAAAAGAAGTTTCTGCCACTAGGAGAAGCAGTCTTGAGTTTTTAGATGAAAGCTACTAAACACATCTACAGGTGTTAAATAGGTGCCAGGGTTTGATATCCTTGGGGGTGATTGAATACTTTCTTTAAGATTATTTTCTCAGGCTGGGCAAGCAAATATTTCAGTGCCTTGAAGGAGACAGATTGGCTCCACAAACAGTCTCCCCTAGTCCAGGGAGTGACCAGTTGATAAGGCCTGAGCAAACCAGGCTGCATGTTGACCAATCTAAGTAATTTATGACTTTATGACTTCATTAATGGAGTTTATAGCTTCTCTGCTATTCACACATTCCATCATTTTTAGTAACAGAACAAAGGAAAGTCATAAATTAAGACACTTTTCAAATACATTGGTGGGTACATTCAGTAGGCAGGTCGTAGAAATAGGGGAAAATGCTACGATAGGTCTCAGATGCTACCTGGTGACATTCTTAGCTTTTTGGTTGGTGAGATCTGGTGGTTTGTTAATAAATAATTTTCAAAAGAATTTTTAATCTGTTAATCTCAGAATGGTAGGTCAGAAACAGAGGTGGGCAAGGAAATGGCTATTTAGAAGCCAAAGATAGCCTGAGATAAATGGCAATAGGCTCTGGACATGCAACAGTCCAGATTCTCCACAATCTCTGGCGCTCTAATCAGTTAATCAGCCTTGTAGAAGAAAGTCCAGTTTGAAGATACAAGGTTTTTTTTTCTGGGATCTTTCATTCACAGTGGCTAGATAGGTAAGTATTTATGGATCATTGAAAAATGAAGAGGAAGCTTTGAACTCAGGCCCTCAGTACTAAGGTATTCAATTCAAAATTAAATATCAATTAAATTTTAAATCAATTAAAAATTCAGAATTCAACTTTTAAGAAATTATTCACACACATTTTCCAAAATCAGGCAGGAGAAAGGTTCTATTTCAACAATTTGACCAGATATCAAAAGAAAAATAGAAAAAATTCTAAACTACTTTAGCTAGTAAACTTGACAGTTAGAAAATATGCCCATTAATTTTGTGAAATTACATCAGTTCTTCAAAAATTAAATCATTTTACTCAGTTAAAATCACTTCAAAGAGTGATTCTAGAGTATTAAAAAAATCTTGATTTGGGGAAAAATTCTCATTATGTCTAAAACCTTAAGGTTAGTAAAATGATCCTTTTACAGCCAATAGTCCTGGTAACATGGCATAGAAGATTTAACTTTATTTTCTTAACTTAAACAATTACTTCCTTAAACATCCAAATATACTCCTGGAAATTAATAGCATTCATCCACTCAAAGATACATTAAAGTGTCAAGCTAAGATCCCAAACTGAACAGACTGTCAATGCATCTATCTACACACAGATGAACTGAAATGTGAAGCTTCTATTTTAAGCAGGAGCACAAACTGGATATTTTCAGTCATCCCATTTCTAAGAATCTAATGCTAAATTAACTATAGGCAGGACAACAAAAGTTAACGAAATGTCAAAACACTCAAGCAGAGAGTTGAAACCAGAAAGACATTAAAACCAAAAGTCAAATATTAGACTTAGAAAATGCAAATGCAGAGCACACAGTTAAACTTGAATGCTAGGGAAACAAATATTGCAGTGAGTATGGTTCTCTAAAATCTACTTGTTGCTTATTTGACATTCAAATATGATGTGTCCAAGATCACCTATCTTTAACTGGCAGCCCTCCCTGAGAGGAAATGGCTAATCTTCACATAGGACCAGGAAACTAAACTTGAGAACTTTACATCAAACCAGAATCCTCTTTCTCAAAAGGAATCAGCATGGAAATGAATTTCTCACCCACAATGCTAAGATACTTATTAAAATGTTAACAAGCCTCCACATGAGAATATAAGACTGGAATTAAAATTTGTTTTTACAGTAGAGTAGGTAAAATGATAACCAAGAAATTAAGGTTCTAGAAGATTATTTTTCCAAAAATATTAAGTGGGATTCACTATTCAAGTCAACTGGACTGAAGGGCTGTGGGAGAACTTTTAAACACTATAATTCAGTCTCTGTAATACATATTGTAATATGTAAGTAAGTTATTTTTTTCTTTCTTAATTTTAAGGTTTATTTATTTTATGTGTATAAGTGTTTTGCCTGTATAGATGTAAGTGTATCCATATCAAACAATACCTGTGGAGACCAGAATAGGGTGTCATTTCCACTGGAACTAACTAACTGGTTGTTATCCACCATGTGAGTGCTGGGAACTCTTTAAAAGCAGCCAGAGCTCTTAACTGCTGAGCCATCTCTCTAGCCCCAAAGTTACCTATTTCAACTGCAATAAGATCTAATTAATAGCTAAGATCTTTCAAGGGATTTGTCCATATCATCCAATGCCAGAGCAGAACTGAACTGTACCTGAAGGGAGGAGTGAGGATTGAGAAATGAAGAGAGAGAAAGGATAGACTCGGAAGGGATGTCAGTCAATACCGAGGCCCCAACTTTATTTTTCTCAGCGTAATTATACCTTTACATCTGTATGAGGAATAACACAAATATCAAGGGTTCAAGCAAAAACAAACATGCATTTACATATGTAAAACTATTCAAGCCACCCACATCTACTAACAAAGGTCCTCAGCCTTGGGCCCATGGTAAATTTCCACTCAGGAGCCATGAAGTATTTGCATAGCAAAGCATCCTCTCCCACAGCACTTCTGTGAACAACAAGACTGACTTCTGCTTAACCCTAAACTAGGGCATAGTTCAAGGCAGGCAAATACCTCCCAACATTGCCCCCTTTTCTATTTTTTAAAGAACCATAGCCTTCCCTGCTATGGACAGAAAGACTGTGCCTGTCTTAGATCATTCTCTCCAAAGCATAAGCCTTACCCATCATTGGCACATGAATGCTTATCATTCATGTCCTGTCTTA
The DNA here is from genome assembly GCA_035773235.1 of Eospalax fontanierii. Lineage (NCBI taxonomy): Eukaryota > Metazoa > Chordata > Mammalia > Rodentia > Spalacidae > Eospalax > Eospalax fontanierii. The sequence goes on from CM069531.1 coordinate 7,565,785, forward strand.
GGTTGGCTTAATTTGAGAGAATCATACCCATTTTTGACAACCAGCCTCTGCAAGGGGCAACTCTACTCAAGGCAGAGTTCAGAGCCAAACATTGTGTATGTCAGCCTTAATATCCCAGAATGTACTGAGGATATTCTTTACCAGCAGAGGGAGTATCCAAATTCTAAGGAGAACACGTAAGCCCAAGGCTATAATACTTTCCAATCATGAGGTAAAAGAAGACCAAAGAGGCCTGTGTCATTGTCTGTTTTTATGATAGATGGTAAGCCAGCTACAGCAAACCATTTAATGCAGTGTGCTATAACATGTTTAGTAGCTTCTCCAGTTTGAGTGGTGACCATAAGAAATCCTGAATAAGTATCAATGGAAACATGAACATATTTTAGCTTTCCGTACTCAGGGATGTGAGTTACATCCATTTACCATACTTGATTAGGCTTTAATTCCCTAGGGTTTACTCCATAATGAGGCACCAAATAATGCTCAGGACAGGAGTGACATTGTCGAATAATTTGTCTAGCAGCCTCTGTAGTAATATGAAACTGTTTTCATAAACCTTGGCTATTTTAGTGATGAAGAGCATGAGATTTTTGTGCTAATTCCAACTGAGATAAACCTATGAGATGTGTGGCCTGATCTGCTAAATCATTCCCTGAAGCCAAAGGACCTGGAAGTCCAGTATGGGCCCTAATATGCACTACAAAACAGGGCTGAGAACATGCATGTAAACACTTCTGTATCTGATCAAATAATTCCTGAACTTGAGTGTGAGTTACCTTGATGTAAGATACAGTTTCAAGTACCTGTAAGGCTCTAGCAATATAATGACTATCAAGTTACAAGTTAAAAGGAGCAGAGGTCATAAGTTGAAACATAGCAGCTACAGCTCGAAGTTCTATTACTTGAGCTGAAGCTGGAGAAGTTTGAAAAACATAGGATTGCTCTTGTAGCACATAAGTAGCCCTACCATTAGAAGACCCATCTGTAAATATCACTGAAGCATCCTTAATAGATTCCTGTTTCATAATTTTTGGAAAAATAAAAGCATGACTATTTGCAAATTGTAATAATTTGTCTTTTGGATAATGATTATCTATAACACCAGAATAATGGGCAAAAGCTATGGCCCAGGAATCCACATTTTGAAATAACCAATGTATCTGTTGTTTTATAAATGGAAGTCCTATTATAGTAGGCTCTTTTCCAAAACATTTTCAAGATTCAGCTCTAGCCATTTGAACTAAACATGCCACAGCCTCATAATAAGGGGTCAACATGCTAGCAGGCGATACAGGTAAATGCAACCATAGCAAAGGCCCTTTCTGCCAAAAAACTGCAGTTGGAGTATGAATGGTAGCTAAAATATATGCTGCCCATCTCTGGTTGTAGTCTATATATTGTATTTGCTGATTCTCAATAGCTTGTTCTACCTGAGACAATGCCTTTCTGGCCTCCTCCATCAAGCCTCTGGCCGATTTAGGATTTGGATCACCTTTTAAAATGTCAAAGAGAGGCTTCAATTCTCCTGTAGCAATTTTTAAGTGAGTTCTAAGCCAATTAATATCTCTCAACAATTTCTGGAAATCATTCAAAGTTTTTAACCCATCTTTCCTAATCTGAATTTTTTGAGGCAAAATCATTTTAGAATATAATTTATGACCCAAATATGAATGTGGGGATTTGGTTTGTACTTTTCTCAGAGCTATAATTAGCCCTTGTTCTTTCAGAGCCTGCTGTAAATGAGCATAGGCTGTAAGTAAAATTCCCTCCTGTTTGTGAGCCAAAAGTATATCATCCATATAGTGAGTTATATACATTTGAGAATAAGCCTGTCTAGTTTTGCGACTACTTGAGCCACAAATTTTTGACACAAGGTGGGGTTGTTTGCCATACCCTGTGGTAATACTTTCCATTGAAATCTTTTCATAGGTTCTTTTAAAATTTACTGAAGGCACACTAAATACAAATCTTTTACAACCTTGAGGTGCAAGAGGAATAGTATAAAAACAAACTTTTAAATCTAAAATAATCTTATAAGTATCTTTAGGAATAGCAGAAGGAATAGGTAATTTGGGTTGCAGAGCTCCCATTAGTTCCATTGTCTCATTACCCTTTCTAAGATCTTGTAGTAACCTCCATTTTCATGACAAAAATTGGTGAATTCCAAGGTGAACTGGAGGGAAATATATAGCTGCTCTTCAGCTGTTCCTGTACTAACTGCTCTGTGGCTTGAAATTTTTTTGCAGTAAGAGGCCACTGATCCACCCACACAGGTTTCTTATTTTTCCAGGTTATTGGATGTGCATGGGGTACAGGTTGTCCAGTGACCCCCTCTAAAAATACCCTAGTCTTGTCCTGGGAGGTCTAGGAACAGGTAACGATGGCTTTTGCCATTCCTGTCTATTCTTTCCCATTCCCTGATCTGGCAAGAGTCCCTGATTGAACATTTGACTAGTAACTACGTTACTAGGACTATAGAGGTATACTCCCATGTGGCTCATCACATCTCTCCCCCACAAATTAACTGGCAGTCCTGGAATGATGTATGGTTGAAAAGTTCCCTCATGTCCTTCATCATCTCTACAAATTACTATACTGCTACTCTGCTCTGGACTCTTACTTTGACCAATTCCTTGTAACTGTCATGGATGGCTGTTTTGGCCAATGCGAGGGCCACTGATCAGCAGTGAGCACCGAGACATCAGCTCCAGTATCTAATAGGCCTTGAAATTTTTCCCATTGATGGACAACATTAGCTCAGGCCTTTTGGCACCTATAGCCTGTCTCCAATAAGCATCAACCCCGCATCACCTCTTTTAGGGTTTTTTACTGTATTCTTTGTAGTAACTTGAGGGAGTAATACTAAGTGATCTAGTCTTAGTATTTGTTATTATATTAGTATGTATTAGTATTATAATTACTGATATTCTGCCAGGAGAATGAGTCATGATCTTTATCTCTCCTTCAAAATCTGCATCAATTATCCCTGGGGCTACCATAATTCCTTTCATAGTAGCACTGCTTCTTCCTAAAAATAGTCCTACAGTCCCCTTGGGCAAAGGACCATAAATCCCAGTGGGAAGAGCTTGCATTCCCATCTCAGGGGTTAATACTGTGTAGGTGGAGGAACTGAGGTCCAGTCCTGCACCGCCTGGGGTTGCTCTAAAGAGGTCCTGAAATGGATTTCCTTGCTGAAGGGACAAAACTCTGTAGCACCCCATAACATTGTTGCAGGCCCTGGGGCTGGCCCCTCCTTCCGTTTTCCTGCTGAAGAGGATTTCCCATGGCATCTTGCTTTGATCTACATTCATTGGCCCAATATTTTCCCCTTTTACATCTGGGACACAAGCCTGGATCCTTTTAGGAGCATTGGCACTTTGTTTATTAGGACATTGCTTCACTTGATGTCCTGGTTGTCCATACCCAAAACAGCTTCCTGGGAGCACATTATCAAATTGAAGTTTACAATCTTTAGCACAATTACTGAGGAATTTATAGGCAGCGATTGCTATCTCCCTTCTCTAAGAACTGTTAATTGTATTAGTGACTTATTTGTTGGTGTGAGAAAATAGAGAATTTCATGAGTTACTTTTGCTATAGACATTTTACACCATAAGATGAATAACAACCTCTGTTGAAATTAGTTTATCCCTTAGTTATTCTCAACAGCACAATATCCTCACTCTGAGGCTTTTTTGTTCTCCTTATTGCTTGTCACAGGGTCAGTAAGGTGGCCAGCCTGAGGCTGCACAAGTCTTGAAGAGCATTCTGAGACAACAGGATTGAATCTGAAGTGAGATGGCCAATCCCAGCTCCAGAGTCAACTTTTCAGTGTTATCAATGATTTACACACACACACACACACACACACACACACACACACATACACACAAACAAAACACTTGTTTCTCTTTAGCTCAGTGGTTTACATGGGACAGAAGAGCTGTTGAGTTCAGTAACTACTAGCAGGAATGAAAACATTTGTCCTTGCACAGTTTCCATTGCTAATCACCTCTGCTGAGTAGCAAAACACAACAGTACAGCTAATACCAGGTTCTGTTAGGACAGGACACAGCTGCCTGGGAAAAGATCAGTTGTGCTTGCATTGTTCAAATAGGAGATGTAGGTGAGAACTGAACTCACAGCCTTAGGTGTACTAGGCAAGCACCCTACCACTGAGCTATATCCTCAACCCAACAACCTGTAAAGTGAAAAAAAAGGCTGAAATCCTATTTAGTAATTGTTGAATGCAAGGCACCCCAGAGCAAGCTGTGGAGGTGGTGGAATTTATATGATCCACCTGGTAATTAAGGAACCCTGAGTAATTAACAAAAGCCTGTGACCATGGTCCTTTGATGTTGGAGACTCTAGCCTGCACGACCATGGGCTGCTGTAGGAGGATGCATTTGTAAAGATAGAGATTCAATCACACCCTGTAAATGCCATATTTCTTCTAAATATTCTCCTTTCAGCTCAGCCTTTGGGCTTCACCCGGGCAATAAATGGTGGAAAATCCTCCTCTCTCAGATATCTAACAGCTTTCTCCTCCCCCTCCTCTTTTTATTATGGATCTAACTATTTGAATAGTTGCTCGCTTTCAGGTTCCACAAAAGTTGGCTCCTCAAGTGGAGCAGAAAGTTTAGTCTCACTTTCCTCCTCCTCTTGAGTGGCTTGAGACTCGATCCCATTTGCTGCCTTTTTTTTTAATGAGCCTTTTCTATCTCATGTCTAGGATCTAAACTATCTCTAATTAATTTAAAGCCCACAAACTAAAGTTATCCACCAGAATCTTGCTCAGTCCATGAACATCATAATAATCCTGAAGTTTTTTCTCCTACTTTCTTCCATTTTTTTTAAAATTCATGATCCCTCCTTCAGGGAACCAAGGACTTCTACGAAGTCCAAGAAATTACAGAGCTGCTGATGTTCTACCCCAACCCCTGAAACATGAAGTTCTACTACTTGGGCAGAAATATCTGAGGAGGAAAGATGCTGTTTACCTGGTCATCCCCCTGAGGTAGCCAGATGTGACTAAAACTAGAAAGATGAATATACTTAATAGAGTAATAATAAAGAAAACCATTGCACACTAGGACATAGAAAGCAAAACTGTGCTACATACACTACCTGAGCGCTCATTCTGCCAATAACACACATCATGAAAATAACTCTTGTAATTGGAAGCTAGGAATCTTTTAGGAAAAAAATTAAATATGATGAGCACTATTCTAAGTATGCTTTTTCCCCGTAAACAAAGCCTGGATATCTTGTTCTGAAATCTTCCTACATAAGTAACAGCATGGATATTAAGAGAATTTCTTCTCCCTACCAAAAATGGGAGCTTAGAAAAAGAAAAAGGGTTAGTTACTCTGAATCTAGTCGTTTCTTTGCAAAAGAAGTCTGAGAAGTAACATCACTGGATTCCAATACTGCCATCAAGAGACATCTAATGAACACACTTCCTGCTGCCAGTGCTAGGAAGGATCTTATCCTTATCCTTCCATTAGGTCATCACATTAGGTAAGAAAGAAACAATTAAGGAAAAGAAGAAAATGAAAGAAGAAAGAAGGAAGAGTGATCACAGGTGAGAGCAAGAAACAAAGAGAAGGCTGGAGACTTGCTTGTTATACTCGTGAAGTTACTCACCACACCCCTTTTCCTTTTACTTGAGCTCAGTTATCCTGCAGTGTCCTTCACTGTATCCCCAGTCTTCAAGGTCCTGTTCAGGCACCACTTGCCGGCAGAATCAAACTGCATCTGAAGGGGGGAGTGAGGATTGAGAAATGAAGAGAGAGAGAGAGAGAAAGGATAGACTTGGGGGGCTGTCAGTCAATACTGAGGCCCTGACTTTGTTTTTCTCAGTGTATTATGCCTTTACATCTGTATGAGGACCAATACAACCTCTTTCTTTTCTGATTTGGGAAAATGTGTCCAAATCCCTTCCCCCTTCGCTCACTCTGGTTGTGTTTTGTCAATCATACTGGTCTGGTCAAGGAACCTGCTTTTGGTGGCACTGATTTTCACTCTCATCCTCAGCTTTCTGTATCATTTCTCCTCAAGTGTGCATTGCTGCCATCAACACATGGCTCATTCCATGTGCTCTCCAATCCTAGGCTCTGAACAGTGGAGCTGAGGGCACTCATCTGCCAGCACAGGCCCCTCCTTTTTAATTAAGTGATGCCCTGCCATACATCTCCTGCTACATGGGCCTTATCTGGATTCACAAATTTGATACTCCATGTTCTCCTTTCAATTCATTAAAACGTGCTTTTTCTCTATTGATACAACCCTTCTCCATGTGTTACCTTAAAGTATGTTATGCAGTATGTATGTATTTTTAGTTTTACAGAGGTGACTAGATGGTTGGTTAATTCCATTGTAGAAAAAGGATTTGAAGGCCTTTTGAACTTATTGAGACTTGTTTTAGAGCTCAAACTATGCCCCACAAGTGTGCAAATTTTGTCTAAATGTTAAAAAAGGTATATTGTATGTTTTAGGAGTTGAGTGTTGCATAATTGTTGACTTACAAAGTATCCTTTGGTGGTTAGTGGTGTTGCAGACTGTGGAGTTCTACCAATCATTCAGAGATTACTGTCAGAACTCCAAATACAATGTGAATTTCCTAAGCAAGGAACAAAATAATGCTAAATATAGAGGAAAAATAATAAGTTATACTACAACTATGAAGTTACGTTCATCAAAGAATATTATATATAACACTACCTAACAGAAATTTACTTGGAGGGTGCATGTAAGCAAGACCATTTTAAGTGCCCATAGATGCTTCTGTGTCTTCATACGTCTGCCTGAAGCACAGTACACTGCAATTTCTGTGGGAAAATATTCATGTTTCTAAAGGGAAAAGTAAACACTAAGTATTCTTCAGTTGTTTTTATTTTATGTGTATGAGTGTCTTGCCTGCATATATATAAGTGCACCCATGTCGTGCAGTGCCTGTGGAAGTCAGAGCAGAGGAGGATCCATTTATGATAACTCATCATTGTAAGAACTAACTCAGGGTTCCACAAAATCCTTCAGTGATCTGGACTTCCCACTAAACCTACATCCTGAAAGTCCTAATACCCGCTTCTGTCATCACTCCAGGGACCAAGCTGCAGACACAACTGTGTGAGAGCACACTCAAACCACAGTGCTTGCCTCTGGAATTCTGCATTCCTTCATTATCCTTATATTAAGATGCCATTTTAGTCTAACACCCCTGTTTATGTTATACTATTTTGTGAACAAGGACATTGAAATTTTTTATCTTATTTTTAAGAAACAGATACACATACACAAGTCAGAGCTATGAGTTACTTGGTGGTTGTTTTCAGGTATATGATAGGAGTGAATCAATGTATTAGTATTCTCAAAAGGGAGCTGTGATTTTCAGGTGTTCAGTGCCTGGAAAAATTGGAAAATCACTATTATATTAAGTGACACAGACAACATTAACAAGTGTCACCAGCAGGGCTAATCCTGCGTACCTTGAATAACCATGTGTTTTGTTGCTTAATCTTAAAATTGAAAGCATTGAGAATACATCACCCACATATGGTGGCACATGCCTTTGATTCCAACACTCAGGAGGCAGAGGCAGGTAGAGTTCTAAGAATCAAGGCCAGCCTGGTCTACATAGTGAGTTCCAGGCCAGCTGGGACTACAAGGAAACCCTGTCTCAAAAAAAAAAAAAAAAAACCTGAGGAAAAATAAGATCCAGAGCCAAGGATACAAGGATACAGAAGCAGGTACAAGAGCCCTGTGGCCTGCATCCCAGCTTTTAATTAAATTAATTAATTATTATTGTGTATGCATGCATGTGATGTAAGGGCGTAGGGTACACTGTGACATGATGCACTGCAGAGGTCAGAGGACAGCTTTGTGGGGCTAGTTCTCTCATTCCACCTTAATGTGGCTCCAAGAATTGAACTGAAGCACTTCTACCCACCCAGACATCACTCTGTCCTCCACAACATGCTTTTCAGAGTGGTTGTTGAAACTCTCATATGAAAGATATCCTTCTTATACCAGAAGTAAACATTCTCATCATCAATGATAGGAAATTAAAGATACAGGAAACCTATGCAAACTGATCTTGTTAAACTAACCTTTATCTTTTTCCTTATCTACCCACTGAATCCTAGTCCACAGATTCATTAAATGTAAAATGTAGTAATTTCATTACTATTAGAGACCAATTTCCATGTAACTCAGGCTGGCCAAAAAGTCACTATGGAACTAAGGAGGACCTTGAATTTCTGATCCCCCTGTCCCTACCTCCCAAGTGCTGGGACAGCAGACATGTATTGCCACACCCAGCTCCAGTCCACAGCTTCTTACACTTTGGATCACGCAGGCATATGAATTCATTCAACTAAATGTGAGGGTCATGAAAAAATTGGCAGCAGTGAAAACTGCTGAATGCACATCAGCAAAAATTTAATTCAAAATCAAATACACAATGAACCCCAAGTGTTTCTGGCAGTACTGTCGCACATGGCATGATACAATGCCACTGAAGTCTCGGTTCTGAACACACACATGGGCACTGGGCACTGCACATGCCTGCCTGTGGGGTAGCATGGACTACAGCCTGAGAGAGCTCATCTCAGATTATGATATCCTATGTTATGCGCTGGACAGTATTGCACTGGTAGGCATATCCTGCAAGGGCAGTTTTTACTGTAGTTCACAGGATTCACAGACTTGGTAAGGTTGATGGTTATTTTTTCCTTCTGGTAGCATGAATAGCAACCCTAGCACTCTGAAAGCTAGCCAGTAGAGACAAGGCTCTGAAGTCAGCACCAGTTTGATCTCTCCTTTTTATTCCACAGATCATGTATGTAGTGTCTTCAGCAATAGGGTCTTACCACAAAGTTCCAGTGAATAACCAAGAGCAGAGGCAATGGTTTGTATTCTTTAGGGTCTAAGGGACTTCTGGTAAACAGTTTCAAGAGAGGGAGTCATTCTTAGTATTGTGGTTTCTGTTTGTTAGCCTATGCTATCTAGAAGGGACAATGTTCCCCTAGTATAACTACTTTTACTCTCTTTTTATAATGTGTATGTACATACTTCAAGAAGAGTCTATTGGAGTAGGTTTCCATATAACTTTCTAAAGGCCTTTAGTCCTTGTTATCCTCCCTCTACCCGCTTCTCTGCCTTGCTCCCCCATTCCCTACGCCTATTTAGACTTTCTTAGTCTATTATTCCTTTTTCTCCTATATATCACTATATTCCACTATTTCCCAGGAAGCCTCCACTCCCTAAGTGGCCATTTATTAGTTTCCTAATTTTCAAAATGAAATGAACATGCACATCTAGGATCTCAGGGGTAGTATTCATCTCTGAAAGACATGTGATGTTTATCTTTCTGGGTCTGGGTTACCTCACTCAGGATGATTGTTTCCAGTTCCATCCATTTACAAGTGAGTTTCATAACTTCATTTTTAAGAGCTGAATAATATTCCATTGTGTATATGTATCACATCCTCATTAGCTACTCATCAGTTGATGGACATCTAAGATGATTCCAACTCATGGCTATCATGAAAAGGGTAGCAATGGACATGCATGAGCAGGTATTTATGGTGTGTAGTCTTTTGGATATATGCCCAAGAGTGGTACGGCTGAATCATATGATAGATCAGTTCCATGCTGATTTCCACAGTGGCTGCCCCAGATGGCATTACCATCCACAACGAACAATTTCCGCGCTCTCCATACCCTCACCAACATTTGTTGTTTGGTTTTTGGGTCATGGTCTTGCTGAGTTGGATAAGATGAAATCTCAAAGTGGTTTTAACTTGCATTTGCCTGATGACTTCAGATGTTCAACACTTTTAAAAGTATTTCTTGGCCATTTTCATTTCATCTTTAGAGAATTCCCTGTTCAGCTCTTACCCCAATTTGAAATTAGTTTGTTTTCTATGTTTCGTTTTTTGAGCTCTTTGTATACCCTAGATACTAACCATTGGTCAGAGGTGTAGCTGGAAAAGATTTTTTTCCATTCTGTAGGTGGCCCCTTCACTTGAATGATGGTGTCCTTTGCTATCCAGAAGCTTTTTAATTTCATGTGGTCCCATTTGTCAATTGTTGTACTTAATGACTATACTATAAGTGTTCTATTCAAGAAATCCTTTCCTGATCCTGTAAGTTTCATTGTATTGCCTACTTTCTTTCTGTCTGATTCAGGGAATTGGGTTCAGGTCCTTGATTTGTCTGGAGTTGAGTTTTGTGCATAATAAGAGGATAATAGAGATCTAGTTTCACTCTTCCATTTGAGGCTATCCAGCTTGACCGGAACATTTGTTGAACGTGCTATCTTTCTACAGTGTGTATTTTTGGTTCCTTTAGCATAAAGCAGGTGGCTCTAAATATGTGGCTTTAAATCTGGGTCCTCAGTTCTATTCCACTGATCAGTGTGTCTGTTTTCATGTCGGTGCCATGCTGCTTCTGTTACTATAGCTCTGTAGTATAACCTGAGATCAGGGGTGATGCCTCCAGCTGTTCTTACATTGTCCAGGATTATTTTAACTACCATAGGTTTTTTGCTTTTCTGTATGAAATTTTAGATGTTCTTTTTTCAATTTCTGAGAAAATTTTTGTTGGAATTTTAATTTGTAGATTTTTTTAGTGGATGGTCATTTTCACAGTAGTAGTACTACTGATCCATGAGCATGGGTATCTTTCCATCTTCCGGTTTCTCCTTTAATTTCTTTCATGTCTTAAAGTTTTTATTATATAAGTCCTTCACTTCCTTTGTTAGATTTATTCCAAGAAATTTTATGGATTTTGAGGCTATTATGAATAAGACTACTTCCCAGATTTCTTTCTCAGCATGTTTGTTGGTGGTGTATAAGAAAGTTATTGATTTGAAAGTGTTAGTTTTATATCCTGCAACTATATGGAATGTATTTATCAGTGTTAGGAGTTTTCTGGTTCATCTTTAGACCCCGAAAGATATAAAGATAGATATAAAGTCATATCATCATGCAAATAAGGATGCTTTGGCTTCATCCTTTCCAATTTGTATCTCCTTTATCTCCGTTGTTTGTCTTACTAGCTGAGATTTCAAGTACTCTATTGAACAGGAAGGGAAAGAGTAGATATCCTTGCCTTGTCCTGATTTTAAAGGAATGCTTTCAGTTTTTCTCCATTTAGTATGATAATTACTGTGGACTTGCCATATAACACCTTCATTATGTTGAGATACATCCTTAATATTGCCAGTTTCTCTATGAATTTTATCATAGTTGGATGTTGGAATTGTCACAGGCTTTTTCTGCATCTAATGAAATGATCATGTAATTTCTGTGCTTGAGTCTGATTAAGTGATGGATTACATTTATTGGCTTACATATGTTGGGACATCCCTGAATCTCTAGGATGAAGCCAATTTGATCATGAGGGTAATCTTTTTGATGTGTTCTTTCATTCTGTTTGAGAGTATTTTATTGAGAAATTTTGCATCTATGTTAATCAGAGATATTGGTCTATAATTTTCTTTCATTATTGGATCTTAGTCTGGTTTTGGTATTAAGAGTAATAGTGACTTTATAGGAACAATTTGGGAGTGTTCATTCACTTTCTATTTTACAGAATATTTGAGGAATATTGGCATTGGTTCTTCTATGAAAGTTTGGTAGAATTCTGCACTGTATCCATCTGGTCCTGGCATCTTTTTAGTTGGGAGACTTTTAATGACTGCATATATCTCATTAGTTGTTATGGAACTGTTTAGTTATTTATGTCTTTTTGATAAACCATACCTAGAAATTTATCTATTTCTTTTAGATTTTCTTGTTGAATAGAATATAGATTTTAAAGCATATCATTATCATTTTCTGAATTTCCTTAGGGTCTGTTGTAACATTTCCCTTTTCATCTCTGAGTTTGTCAGTATGGGTCCTTGCCTTCTCTTTTGGTTAATTTAGCTAAAGATTTGTCAGTTCTGTTCATCTTTTCAAAGAGCCAACTCTTCATTTTATTGATTCTTTGTGTTTTTAATGATTTTTATTGAGTTTTATGCATTTCATATAATAGATCTTAATCATATTTAGACCCCATTCCTGATCCTCCCTCCCATAGTCCTCCACCAAATTTCATGTAGTCTGTCATATATATTAAGCCCTATTCTGTCAAGCATTTGTACCTAGATGTGCACTGGAGTCTAGTCAGTCTGTCTAGAGTCATTCCCTTACAGATCTATTCTCCTTTATCCCACAGTAATCAGTTGCCAATAATTCCTTAGCTAAGGTTGGGGTCTTCTGCCCATTTCACTAGTTCTATGCTGGATTTTTGTCTAATTGAGTCTGTACAGGTCTTGTGTATGCTGTCATCATTGTTGTAATTTCACATGAGCAAATTCCCTGAAGTCTGAAATGCTCTGTTTCCTTATGTTCATGAATCAACCCTGGCTCATTGGTGAGAGTTGAAAAATATATTAGTATTCTCTCTAACCCCTGTTCCACTATGTTCATGAGCCTTAGTGTAGAGATTCCATAGTAGATGTGTGACAGGACCGGGTATCATTCAGACATATGTTCTCTGTGTGACTGATTATAGAACATTATAATAGCCTCCATCTGTTCCAAAAAGAAGCTTCTTTGATAAGTGATGTATGGTATACTGGTCCTTAAATATAAGGATCAATATTTGGCATACAGTAAGAAACTTAATCTAGAGATATGATAAAAATAGGGTTTTTTCTAGGATCCATTATCTCTCCTGCCATGTGCACTTGGTTATACTTAAAATGCCACCCACGAGTTCCCTCTAATTGAGAGGACTTTAAGTTCAGTTAGATAACTGTTGATTGCTCCCTAGTAAAAGTGCCACTACTGGACCAATTGAGATAGTTTGCTGTGCCAGCCATGGTGGTAATTGGGCTTTAAAGCTAAGTTGGGCTATTGATTGATTTTCTACCTTAACAGCTCACATAGCATCCTCTAGAACTAAGAGAGCAAGTCTTCATAGAGGAAGCTTCCAGGTCAGTTCTAGCTCCGTTTCTCTAAGTCCTGTGTCTGAAGTATGTCCTGTCTTCAACAATCAGGTCTTATCTTCAAGTTCTGAGAGATAATCAAGGGCTGTGGCAATAGCATGTGTTGTTTAGGGAGTCTCTTGGACTACCCTTACCAAAACCTCTAAGGGAGATTTCTCCGGTCTAGCAGGAGATTCTTATTATATAGCCTTTAGGTAAACACATGCACTCAGGTGCAGATATCTTCAACTTTTGTATGTGTTATTTTTCAGGAGGATTTTGAGTTAATACATTTCCCCCTGTCTTTGCACACCACCTAAGCCTTATTTCTCCTCTCTTTCTCTCTCTCTCTCTCTCTCTCTCTCTCTCTTTCTTGCCTCCCTCCTCCCTCCCCATTTAAGTACACCTATTTTTCACTTGGTAACACCTGTCTCCTATTATCCTCCCTTTCTTGAGTTCCTTCCTCCCCTTTATTACGTAGGTTCCTTATATGTCCTTCCGTCCTCCTTTCCCATCTGAATACGTCCACTTTCCCATTTTCCCCTTGGTAATATCTGCTTCCTACTCTCCCCTCTCTCAGGCTCTCTCTTTCCCTTTACCTCCATGGTTCCTTTCCATTTTCCTGACTCTTGCTATTACATCAGTATATATACTCACAGATAAGGGATTGGTGCTAATATCCACAAATGAGGTAGAACATACAATGCTTGTTTTCCTGAGTCTGTGTAACTTCACTTGGTATAATAATGTCTTCAAATTAAAACTAATCAGAAGAGTTAAAGAGGGTTACTTCATCCTGATCAAAGGAACAATGGACTAAGAAGATATTACAATCATGAACATACATGCACCAAACTATGGTACACCCGATTTCATAAAAATAGTACCACAGGACTATAAAACACAGAATAACACCAACTCAGTACTAGTAGGTAACTCCAGTACCCCACTATCTCCAATAGACAGGTCATCTGGACAAAAAATTAACTAAGAGAAGTCTGAATTTAATGCCATCAAATGAACTTAGTAGACACCTACAGAATATTCCACCCTAGTACCAAGGGATGCACTTTCTAGTCAGCAACCCATGCAAATTTCTCTAAAATTGATGACATATTGGAGCACAAAACATGCTTCAGAAAATACAAAAAAATAGAAATGATCGATTCTTTATATTGTTTTCTTTGTTTCTGTTCCATTAATTTCAGCCTTGATTGTATTTATTTCTTCTCATCTTCTCTTTCTAGGTACTGTTTGTTCTCGGTTTTCCAAAAATTTCAGACACTTCATTAATTTACTTATGTAAAATGTTTCTAATTTTCTGGTATAAGCATTTAATAGTGTTGATTTCTCTCTGAGGACTGCCCTCGTTGTGTCCCAAAGATTAGGGTTTGCTGTATTTTCATTTTTATTTGATTTTAAGATATTTTTAATTTCCTTTTTGATTTCTCCCTTCATCCAATTTTCATTCATACTGTGCTGTTTAAATTCCATGGCTTTGTGTTCATTTCCCATTTTGTTATTGTTGATATCTAGCTTTATTCCTTTGTGGTCACATAGAATAAAAGATGACATTTCAATTTTTGTAAATTTGTGGAGACTCACTTTGTGTCCTAATATGTGATCAAGTTTGAAAAGAGTTCCATGGGCTGCTGAGAAGAAAGTATATTCTTTAGTACTTGCATTGAATACTCTGTAGATGTCTGAAATCTGTTGATTCATGGTGTCATGTAACTCCAGAGTGTCTCTGTTTAGTTTTTGTCAGATTGAGCTCTCTATTAATGACAGTGGGGTATTGAAGTCACTCAGTATCACTATGTTGGAGGCAATGTTTGTTTTTAGAGTTAATAAAGCTTCTTTCATGAAATTAGATTCCCCTTGTATGAGGCACATATGTGTCTAGGATTGTAATTTCTTCTTGGTAAACTTTTCCTTTAATGAGTATGAAGTGACCTTCCCTATCTCCTCTGACTATTTTCAGTCTGGAGTGTATTTTGTTGGATATTACAAGAGCTACACCTTCTTGTTTCTTAGTTACATTTGCTTAGAATAATTTTTTCCAGCCTTTTACCATAAAGTGGAGTTGATCATTGTTGGTGAGGTACATTTCTTAGAAGCAGAAAATTGATGGATCCTGTTTTCTAAACCAATCAATTAGTTTGTGTCTTTTTACTGATAGTTGAGACCACTAATACTAAGGGTTATTGCTGTTTACTAATTCCTGCTATATAGGTGTTGTGCTCTTTTCTTAGATCTCCTTTGGTTGACTGCTCTGAGATAATTCATTTATTCTGTGTGTCCTCTAAGAGTGTCTAATCTTCTCTTCTGAGCAAAGTATTGTATTTTCTGTAGAGCTGGATTTATGAACACAAATTCCTTAAATCTGTTTTTATCATAGAAAGTGTTTCTTTCTCCTTCAGTTATGACTGAGGGAGGACATACATCATTTTTTAGTCTGTGTTGCTTCACTTAGTATAACAGTTTCTAGTTCCATCCATTCACCTGTAAATTTCATGATTTTGTATTTCTTTACTCCTGAATAGAACCCCATTATGTAAATTTACCACATTTTCAATATCCATTTGTCAGTTAAGGGACATATGTTGCTTTCATTTCTTAGCTATTGTGAAAAGATCAACCACAAACATGAATGTAAAAGTATATCTGCAGTAGGATGAGTCTTTTGAGCATAAGCCAAGAGTATATGGTAGATTCGTTTCTATTTTTTAATGAATTCTCTACACTGCTTTCTGTAGTGGTTGCAGCAATAAATGAAGGTTCCCCTCTCACCACATCCACTCCAGCATTGGGTATTATTTGCTCTTTTGATCTTCGCCAGTCTGACTGGGGAAAGATGAAATTTTAAGTTATTTTGATTTGCATTTCCAAAGTTACTAAGGATATTGAATATTTGTTTCTTATCCATTTTTATTTCTTCTTTTGAGAACCCTATGTTTAGATCCGCAGTCCAACTTTTTGGGTCATTTGTCTTCTTGACTCCTTCTTTTTGAGTTCTTTATATATTATGCATATCAATACTTTGTCATATGTGTCTCTGGTCCCTGGTGAAGATTTTCTCCCACTCTGTGCACTTCCTCTTCACTTCCTTGGATGCTTCTTTTGCTATACACAGCTTTTTAGTTTAATGAGGTCCTACCTGTTGATTGTTGATCCTAATTCATGAGCAGCTAATGTCCAATTTAGAAAGTTCTTTTCTGTACTTATGTCTTAATGGGTGCTGCTTATGCTTTCTTCTAATGGTTTCAGAGTTTCATCCTTATTAGGTACCTGATTTTAATGGGAATGTTTCCATTTTTTTTCCATTTAAAATTATGTTGGTCATGTATTTGGTGTAGATAGCTTTAATTATGTTGAGGTATGTTCTCTCTTGTTCAATTCCCTCTAGGACTTTTAACATAAATGCATATTCTATTTTGTCAAGGGTCTTTTCTGCATCTATTGAGATGATCTTGTGATTTGATGATCTTGTGATTTTTGTCTTTAAATTCATTTATATGATTTATTGCACTTCCTACTCATGTATTTTGAACCACACTTGCATCTCTGAAATAAAACCAACTTCATCATGGTGGATGACCTTTTTGACATGTTTCTGTATGCAGTTTACAAGTATTTTGTTGAGAAGATCATCTATGTTCATCAAAGATATGGGACTATAGTTTTCTTTTTTTTGTTGTGTCTTTACCTGGTTTGATAAAGCTTCATAGAAGGAGTCTGAGAGCGCTCCCTCTGTTTCTATCTTTTAAAAGTAGTGTTGGTTATAGATCTTCTTTAAATATCTGGTCGGATCTTGCTGTGAATCCATCTGGGCCTGTACTATTTTTAGTTGGGAGGTTTTGTATTACTGTTTCAATCTCCTTATTTGTTATGGGTCTGTTTAAGCTGTTGTTCTCTTCTTAGCTTTGGTGGTTTCCATTAATTTAGAAATTCATCCTTTCTTTTAGGTTTGCAAATACAGTATAAGATTTTATTATCTCCTTGATGTTCTGGATATTTTTAGTATCTGTTGTGATGTTTCCCCTTTCACCTCTGATTTTGCTGATTTGAATTTTCTCTTTCTTTTGGTTCACTAGCTAATGATCCATCTATCTTGTTTATCTTTTCAAAAAATCCTGTCTTAGATGTATTGATTCCTTGTTTCTTTTTCATTAAGGTCTGCTCTGATTTTTGTTAGGGTTTTTGTTTTGTTTCTTCTTTACTCTCTAAGATCTTGAATTGTACTGTGAAGTCTTTATTTGTGCTCTTTCTGATCTTTTTTATTTTTAATATTTTTGTTTATTATTTTTATTTTATGTGTATAAGTGTATTATCTGCATGTTTGTAAATGCATCCATGTTGTACAATGCCTATGGATGTCAGAAGAGTGTGTCAGATCCCCTGGAAATGGAGTGAGAGATTTTTGTTAGCCACCATGTGGGTTCTGGGAATTGAACCCAGTCCTCTGCAAGAGCAACCAGTGCTCTTAACCACTGAACCATCTCTCCAACCCCCAATCAATTGTTCCTTTGATCAGAATAAAGTGACCCTCTTTATCTATTCTAATTAGTTTTAATTTAAAGTCTGTTTTGTCAGTATTACAATTATAACACCTGCTTGTTTCTTAAGGTCATTGTTTGGAATATTTTTTTTTTCTATTCTTTTACTTTAAGACACTGTCTATTCTTAAGGATAAGATGAGTTTCTTGCAGACAACAAAGAGATGAATTTTGTTTCTTAATCCATTCAGCTAGCCTGTGTCTTCTGACTGCGGAGTCCAGGACACTGATATTTGGAGTTATTTTTGGAAGATGTGTATTGGTTACTGTCATTTTAATGCCTGTTTGCATTCTTGGTCCAATTTTGGGTTTCCACAATTATAACTTCATTTATTTTCTTTCTGTTGTCTTTTGGATATAGCCATTTCTTTCTTGAGTCCTTTGTATTGCTGTGAATAATCTCTGTAGGCTGGTTTGGTATGTTTGAGTTGTCAGTCTATTTGTATAAATGAAGATTTTTCTTTCTACTTCAACTGTAATAGACAGTTTTTCTGGATGAAGTGTTGTGGGTTGGCATTATGATCATTTCGAACCTGATGTAGTTTGATCCAGGCTGTTCTGGCTTTCATAGTTTACATTGAAAAGTCAGCTGTTGTTTTCCTTGTTGTTTTTCTCTTGCAGCCTTCAGTATTCTTTGTTCTTTACATTTAGTGATTTTTACTATGATATATCTTAAGGAGTTTCTTTTCTGGTCCTGTCTGTGTTCTGTTTGCTTCTTGTACCTGTATGTGTTTGTCTTTCCTTAATTCTGGTAAATTTTCTTCTATATTCGTGCTGAAAATCTGGTTAATACCATTTACCTTGGAATTCTTCTTCTATGCCTATGATGCATAGAGGTGGTCTTTTCATGGTGTCCCACACTTCCTACATACTCCATTCCTGTGTTTTTCAATTTTTTTACAGTCTTTACTTGAGCAGTCCAATTCTTTAATTTTATCATCCAATTCTGATACCTTGTTTCCAGTTTCTTCATTCTATTAGTCATGCTTTCATCCTCGGTTTCACATTGGTTTATTGATTTTTTTTCATTTCCTTCTTCATTTCAGCCTGAGTTTTCTTCAGTAGTTCTCTTTTGTGAATTCAGTCAGAATTAAAAACATGAAGGTGCCCTACTTCACAGGAGGAGAACTCATATTTAGCTGAGGCTGTGGTTAATGCAATTCTCGCTAGAACTCTACATAACAATAAGATCTTGCTAAAAGATGCCACACTAGAAGACTGCTCCAACTAGTTTCACCTGGGAAGTTCTGAGACCTTCAAGTACTTATTCAGGGAGTGGGCTACAGTTGTACCATCTGCCAGCATGACCCGGCTAGCCCTTCTCAATGTGAAGCAACATTAGCACGGAGACCATCCCTTCAGCTGAGCTGTCATCAGCAATTGCTCCAATGAGATTCAAGAATCCTGTGAGGAAGGAACTATTGGCAAATGATGGCTGCTGAGATGGGGAGAACCACTCTCTTTCAAGGCCGTGATGTGATTTTCAGTAGATTAACCAGGCTCCACTGAATGGACCCACACTGAAGGACATTTGGGGACACAAATTAGACTCTGTAGGACAATGGATAGGACTTAGTAAGGGAGGTGCAAACAAGAAAGAGGATCTAAATATGATCAAAATATATGTTTGAAAATTACAAAAAATTTCCATTTAAAAAAGAAAAAAAAGTAGGATTGCTAGGAGATAAGTTAGTGCTGCTTATATTTGAGGAATTTCCATATTGTTTTTCATAGTAGCTATACTAAATGACATTCCCACAAACAGGTTATTGATTCAAAAAAAAAAAAAAGAAAAGTTTTCCATTTCTCTCTGTAAAACGTAATGTTAGCTGTGGGTTTGTGACACATGCTATTCTAAATATTTAGGCAAATTCCTTTGGAAATTAATTTGTTGAAAAAATTTTAAATCACAAATTGTTGAATATTATCTAAAGCTTTTTCTGTATCTATTGACAATCCCAAGTGGTCAACCCTAATTACATGCACATAAGAGCAGCACTAACTATGCTTCGGATGCATACATGTGCATATGTGGGGGGTAACAATAATTATAGAAGGCATCATGAACCTGAGAGGCAGTCGGGGAACATGGCAGGAGTCGGGGGGGAGAGGAGAGGTGGACATGATATAAATACAGTACTCATGTATGAACTTTTCAATAATATTTTAAAAATTAAAATAAAAAAGAATCCTGGGAGTTTCCTGATGTTCTAGAAAAACACAGATGGCAGTGCTGGAAAGATGTGCAGATGTCCTGCTAAGCAGATGCTACTCCCTTAGAATGTGCAGGTATATTCTTGTTCAAATGACTTCTCCATAACAGAAAATTCCATTCTGTACACTCGTTTCTGTTATCTTCAACTCATACATGGTCCCTGAAGGTCATCCCATTGACATGGATTCATTATTCCATTTTGTCAGTCCCCCTTTTAGTATGTACCAAGAACCACATCTAGATCATTGCTGTAACATTTCAACAACCTCAGCAGCTCCGTTCTTCATCTGCTTTTACTTTTTCTTCTGCTCCACCAGCTGTGTATTTGAAAAGTTCTTTGATCCCAACTCTGTGTGTACATGTGCACATGTTTATGTTTCCACATGATGGTTCTATGAGTTGAGACATTCTTTCCTGATGGGCTTCTGAAAGGGGTGAGGGGCATTTCCTACAATATCAGTAGTGTTTTTAAGAGAAATGTATAAAACACCTTTCTAGGTTAGATAGGACACTACATTTGACTCCAAATTGGTCAAGAGTAACAGAATAATTTCAAGACAGAACAGTTCTAAAGAATATTGAAAACTGAACCATTAATCCACAGTGGCCAAGACTAGAATGTAACTATTACAGACAGGTAGGCAGAGTGGCTGCTTACCTCCTACTGTACAAATGAATTCACACATGCTATTTTAAAAATAGGAGGGAGATATGCTTTTGTTAGAAGCTCTGACACAATGTGGAGCTTGCTCTAAGGAATGAGTACAGCTTAATTACTACCGACTCTGCACAAAAAGTGGAAAATAAAATGCTGGGCCTCCATTGTACAAGAGCAAACTGCTGTCACTGCAGGTTCTAATGCCTACTAGACATCTACATGTCCATAAAGCATACCTTCCAAGGCTGTGGTGGAGAGTGGGTTTCCATCCCTCAGTTCCCAAAGAAGGAGATGAATGATCCCAAATTATGTAGATGATGAAGAAATGAATGGGAAGAGAGGAGCAGTCCTGGATTTACATTCATGTTTAAAATTATATCACTGATTCCAACAGATAGTGGAAGCTTAATTACTAAAGAACTCATTTCTCAGAAAATGGACTTTTGGGTAAGAGACAAGGGTCATTCTGTAAACCAAGCCCTATCCCCTTAATATTGTTTTAGCTACTTAGTGGTCTATGAAGAAGTCACGGCCAGCCAATGAGTATGTCTGGGAGGTGAGAGAATGGACTGTGGGGATCAACCGTCATACAAGGAGCAACATCACTTTTGGAAGCATTCAGATCTAAGTGTGGGACACACAGTTACAACTCTTGGGGAGGAGCTTTCCAGGTACAATGTTTGCTCTCTACTGGCATGAGAAATGTGCCCACTCTGCAAGAATATGAACTCTCCAAATTATTAAAGAAAGCATCATGCGTCTTAAAAATAGACAAGGAAGAATGCTAGGAAGGAAGAAGGAAGAAGGAAAGAAGGAAGGAAGGAAGGAAAATGGATGACAGCCCAGGAACAAAAAAGAGGGGGAAAGACAGACATGTAGACAAAGGCCAAAATACCTGTCAAACGAAGAGTTTTGAAGGGAGCAAATACATGAGAGATCATTGAAGCTGAAAAGCAGCACCTGAATTTTCTCAGTCTAATAAAAACTACCAACTGGCGGATCAGAAAAACGCAGTGAAAAGCAAACAATAAGCAAAAAGACAATGCCTAGGCAAGTAACAGTCAAACTGTTGAAAACTGAAGATAAAGAGAAAACTTTGAAAAGTAAACACACACACACATATACACACACACACACACACACACACACATACACACAAGGGGGCGGGGGTTTAAGGGGAATGGCGTTAATTTTGAACACTAATCATGAAAGCCAGAAAGAAATAGAATGACCGTCCACTTATAAATTTTTATCAAGTGGGTAAGAAAAGCAAATGTTTTATCTACACTGTGATGACTGTGATTGGTTGGCCACAACTGTCATTTAAAAATAGCTAATAGAAGCATTTTAAATGTTCCCAACACAAGGAAACAAGAAATGTTTGACACAATGGATGTACCAGTCATTTTGATCTGACTGGTATTCACTGTTCACGTGCATTGAACAGTCACCGTGTAACCTAGGCACATGCACAATTACTAAATGCCTATTAATAGTTTTCAAGTTTAAATGAAGGTAAAATAAAAGGATTCTCCATTAAATTCTGAAAGAATTCATCCCTACTGGTCCACATTATAAAAGATACTTAGCACCTCCTTATGATGAAGGAATATTTTCCTGAGACAAGGACAGAGATGCAAAGGAAGGGACAGGACTTCAAAAGTCCTATTTGAAAGACTAAGGATAAAATAAAACCAGACTTTGAATGTCATGAAGTACACAGAAACAAGGGGTCTGAAAAAGGTGACAAAAATGGCAGAAAAGGGATTGTTGCACACATAAGCATCGGTTTCTCAGTCATCAGAATGGCAGCAATATTAGCCCTGATGAGGACAAGGTACATGAGCAAGTGGAAATGTCCTTGCACTGTGGATGACAGTGCTAGCAAGATCCATCGCTTGGCATAGATAAGAAAGATAAATAAGAACATAACTCATACCCAGCAATTTTGCTCTTAAGAAGTGTGCGAAAATTCATTAAGCTCTATGCTGAGAGATCCTTTACTTTGCATGAATTATAGCCAAGAAAAACTGTGGCCACAAATATGAAAATGAATTATAATAAACTTTTAATAACCTAATATGAGATAGAACTAGGAATGTGAAGGTAAAAACAAATGACCAAAATATGTAAATACTCTCAGCTTCAAATTAAAATTGAGCATCAAAAAGATACATGTCAATTTGGGTTGATTTCTAACATTTACAACTAAAAGTCCTAAGAAGTAAGTTTGCAAAAGTATGTCAAGATATAACTTTCTATGAGAATAATCACTTTAGTGTTATTCACTAAAGGTTGAAAACAACCTAAATATCCATGAATTTTGATCTATTAAGTAAATCATTGTACTTTTATATTTCTTTTACTTTTTAAATATTTAACTTATTTTCAATTGCGTGTGTGGTGGGGTGGTATGTGTATATGAGTGAGGTGGCCTTACAGGCAGAAGAGAGCTCCAGATTTCCTGAATCTGGAATTACAGGCGGTTGTGAATGACCCAGTGTGGGTGATGAAACCAAACTCAGGTCCTTTGCAAGAGCATCAAGTACTTTTGTGTTTGTTTCTTTGGATTTTAAATGTGTGTGAGTACTTTGTCTGTCTGTATGTACAGGTACTATGTGTGTGCAATACCCATGGAGGCCAGAAAAAGGTGTTAGATCCTCTTTAACTCAATTTACAGACAGCTGTCAGTCACCATGTGGGTGCTGGGAACCAAACCCATGTCCTTTGGAAGAGCAGTAAGGACTCTTCACCACTGAGCCATCTCTCCAGTTCCATTTCAAGTGTTCTCAACCACTGGGCCACCATTCCAGCCTCAAGACTTATTTTATTTTTATTTATGTGTGTTGAAGGGAGTGGGTGTGTGCACAAGTGTGGGTGACTATGGAGGTCAGAAGAAGGTGTCGGATCCCCTGGAGCTGGAGTTGTGAACCACCTGACCTGGGTGCTGAGAACCTAACTCCCATCCTGTGCAAAAACAGCAAGTGCTCTTAACCTCTGAGCCATCTCACCAGCCCCTAAATCACTGTGCTTTGATTTTAAAAGATGATTTTCAAAAGGTGACTTAAAAGTGATCATTAAAGATAATCACTAGATAAGATGATTTTTAAAAGGTGACTTAAAAGTGATCCTTAAAAATAATCACTAGATATATTTGCGTATGCAAAAGTGCCAGTATGCTATCTTATGGGACAAGAATTGCATAGAGCAAGATCATGACTAAATAAAATAGTTGCATAGTCATTCCAAGTAACAACAAATTTAAGACACACATGGTAAGAGGTTGAGGACAGAACTCAGTGGCACAGCAATTGTCTGACATGAATAAGACCCTATATTTGATTCTGTACTCTGAAAACAAGAACCCACCACTGCGCAATATTAACAGAGGAAGTTTGGGGGCAGACACTGAGGAATGAGAGTTTTGTTTTATATTTCTCTCGTTGAAGATTTTCCTGCTTACAGTTCTTAGAGTTATCTTTAAAATTGAAAATGTCAGAATAGAGTTTGCAAAAATGTGGATTACTCTAAATCTTAGTAACAAAATATATCCATGAATCATTATAAACCAAGATTTCATAGAAATCCAAGAATTCAAACACAGAGTTCTTAATGGTTAAAATAAGTCTCTTGTCACAGGTGGCTCTATACCAGCAAGAATCCAGTGTGCATTTGTTAACGTGGGACTCAGTAACATGAGGAGGTACTCACATTTAAACTGGTTTCAGACTCCTCCCAGACTCAAGGTGTATGTTTGTCGGAATTCTGAAGACACATTCAAAGGCAACAATGGATGGAAATTTTATATTAACTATTTATATAAGCTAAAATGATTTTGGAAAAATTATCCCCAAGTAATTTAAATTCATAATAATTCTCTTTTGACTTTCACATCTCAGAATTCTAATATTATTTGTGATTCTGTATGATAGAAAGATGAAAATATCTGACCACAGTTCTGTATGACTTGACAGCTCTGTAACTCTCAGAACTTCAAGAACGTAAAAGAGAAGCAGGTAATTAAATTGTATGAACAACTATATACATATCTCAACAATTGTAACATTTATTATAATACAAACAGAAGAATTCCTTGCCAAGTACTTGTTCAGACATTTCAAGAATAAAAGGTATACAATATAGGAATTTCACTACAAAATTCAACATTTTCCAAATTCATTCTCAGTTCCAGATGTTTTGAATATTTTGAATAAACATTTTATGTAGAACAATACACAGAGATCTCCATAAAATTAAATTTAATGCCATGCATCTTAAGCTCATTTAATTTTGAAAAATAGACATTTTCAGCAGCTTTCCAAAATAAATAGTAATAGATTTTGTATAAAAATACTTCAGTATAAAACCCCATCCATGGAAACCACTTCCTGATGCTCCTGCAGATGCACACCGTGGCAGGGTGCCCATTGTAAAGCACGGGACAGAGTCCATTGTAGAGCACAGTTACATTTGAAGTTGCTCACTTATCTCTGTAGTAAGTAGAGGACTTACTACTTCAAACCGGTGGCTCAAGAGAACAAAATGGCAGTCTCAGCCACCTTCCTTTTACAAATACCTCCTCATAGTCTTTGTAAATGCATTTGCGTGCTTTCTCAAATTCAGCCTTGGCTGTCACAGTAAAGCAAGCAAAGTCTGTTTTTGTGCTTTAAATTGTGAGAATGGGTTTTCTCAGCAAATACTTGGAAATAACCATTAAGGTGAGTCTTGGAAGATGAACATAGAATAAATTTCTTTTGAAGACTACAGGAAACAATTTAGAGGTCTTTATGTATCCACCTCTGGGTGACACAGGATGTGGTTGCAGGATGCCTTGATCCATCAACATGCTGCCAACTCCCCACAGAAATCCCTGTGCCCAGCTCTCAACAGTTCTTACAGCCTGAGGTCTCTCTTCCTGCATGTTTTGAGTAGCTAATGCTGACCTCACTGAAGGAGTGTGAACATGTGTTTGGTTTTAGTGGAAAGATATGAAAAAAAGGGCAGGGATGTCAAGGCTAGAACTGTAAACCCTAGCCAGTAGCTTGGGAATTTTCTCCAAATGCTTTTGTTACCTGAAGACTAGGTTTAGAAAGAGAAGACTGTCTTCTGCCCACATGCAAATAATCTATAGATGGAGAGCAGGCTCCAGCAGCAGACCCCTACTCTCCGGAGGTGTGCCTTGGGATGCAGATCGTCTATAGATGGAGAGCAGGCTCCAGCAGCGGACCCCTACTCTCCAGAGGTGTGCCTTGGGCTGCATGTTTTGTTTTGCCTTTTCATCTTTGTTTTTGGAACCTTTGATTTTGATTTAGGAAACATAAAATCCGGCTAAAGGCCGACACATGATTTATCTTCTCTCTGTTTTCACTTAAAGCTATAGCTCAAATAATTCCTTTTTTTCCATGAAATTCAGATTTAAAGAAATGGATTGTGTTGCAGTATAAGGCCCTTTAAATGAAATATTTAGAATTCCAGATTTATTACAGTAAAAATGCAAGGCTGGGGTGTGTCTCACTGGGAACAGTACTTGCCAGATATGTGAGGCTTTGTGTTCAATTCCCCAGCACCAATAACAAATAAAATTAAAAAAATACAATAGAATAAACAGCCAGAACCCATAATGGGCTCCATGTTCTCTTAATAAAATTTATAGAAGCCTTGGCAAA
This sequence comes from Eospalax fontanierii, assembly GCA_035773235.1. Classification (NCBI taxonomy): domain Eukaryota; kingdom Metazoa; phylum Chordata; class Mammalia; order Rodentia; family Spalacidae; genus Eospalax; species Eospalax fontanierii. The sequence goes on from CM069531.1 coordinate 7,591,859, forward strand.
AAAGTGAAACTATTCTAAAGTATAAAACACTGTATTCCAGGACTAGACAGTTGGCTCAGCAGTTAAGAATACTTGCTGTTCTTCCAGCGAACCCAGGTTCAATTCCCAGCATCCACAAGGTGGCTAAGAACCATCTATAACTCTAGTTACACGGGATCTGACACCCTCTTCTGGTCTCTGAGGGCTTTTCATGACATGGGTGCACTTACACACATGCAGGTAAAGCACTCATACACATAAATAAAAATGATAAAATATTAAAAACACTGCATTTCCTCTAAATTTTGTAAAACCTCTGTTTAGTAAGATAATTTTCACAGGGACCCACTTACTAAAATGTAGCAGTAGTGGAATAAACTTTCAAAATGGAAGTCCAATCTGAAGCTCACTGGCAATAAATATGATCTAATTCTATATATGCAAATAAGGCAAATTCCATTGATTCAGCCACTGTTTTGCAAGTGTCTAGGGACATCAGTATTTCTGACATGACTTTTCTGTTCACTTGTTTTTAGAACTAAGATTGCCCCAGCATGAGCTCAGATTAATGTGCTGTCCTAAATTCCTTTAACTCAGACCTGCAACTCTACAGTGAGATTTTCTTCCCATTCTTTGCACAGAATACTGGTTAGTGAATGAGTCTAGGCCTTCTCTCTTCTTACCAGATAGTAACCAGTCATATGTGGGATTCAGAGCCATCTTAACTCAGGACCTGAGATGCCTTCATTCATTTCTGAATAGCAAATGAACACAAAGTATTTAAAGTCTCTTTTAATGGGCATGTGAGCTCTTTGCTACTATTAAGAACCTCTCATTTCATAAAGCTAGGGCTGAAGTGGAGACAGAGTGTAGGGATTTACTAACAGTAAAATCAGCAGTCCAGTCTCAGTTTACTAGGAAATCCTGATGATGCGTAGCAACCCACAAGCTGATTTTTAAGCACTGAAGTGTTTGCTTTGAATGATATTGATATTCTTGGACTCCTTACTTCCTGCCATTGAACATCTGAATGTACAGTTTTCTTGACATAATTTGTTGCCTAATAGTCTGTCTTTGAATTTTTTCTCACCGTACCAAGAACTGAAATAAATAACAAACTTCGACATTGATTTTAAAGCCACAGACCAGGTCAATGTAGGCCTCACTTATTCACCTAGAAATTTGTTTTCTTTTACTGGATCCTCTTTGATGACATCTGTCTTTTTAATAAATGGAAATGTAAGATAGAGATTAAAAGGCATCAAAAAGTGTGAGTTAAATCTGAGTTCTGCCATCAGTTACTAACCCTGGACCTTGCGAGATGATTTAACTGCCTTGCTCTTGACAGGTGTGCAATGATACCCTGGGAGACTTCGACACCGTCTCACACAATTACTACAGTAACTAAGTTAACATTTCCAACCCATGAAGCACAGTGTTTGGTTTATGTAAGGACAAAATGTTCAGTGAGCAGGAAATGGCGAACCAAGGAGATGGAGAGAGACAATGATCCTAGAGCGATGCGGAGTAATATCTGCAATCTATTAGAAAATGATCACTTTAATGAACTTTATAAAGTTGACACCATGTTCTCAAAGCTGCTCATGCTCTCATCAACATGACAGGGTTATAAGAACTGTCATTTTAACAGATGGTTTCACCCTATGTCATGGATCTTGGCCTTAGTACATAACGATTAGCTAACCTGTCAGTCTTCAAAAGCATAACCTCTTAGATCAGGATTAAATTCTCTGTTTATATTCAATGTTTAATGAAACACCTATTTCAAATAACACAGTCAAGATAGCACAAAATACAAATATGTCACATACTTTCAAAACACACAAGGATACCTATTCAGTTTAAATCTGTACATGTATGTGTATGAATTAGCACAACACAAGACAGTTCAAGGTAAAATGAACACATCCTTGAAACAAGAGTAGCTCATAGATGTTAGTTTGAAGCCTTTCCTTCAGGTGTTAGTGCAATACAGAGATGAGTTCTTTCTACAGGTGTCTGATATTCACAAAAGATGCTATTGGGCTAGGTTTACTTGTAATTAGAAACAGGAGACCTTCCCAGCATGTCATGTGATTAGAATCATGAGAAGGATCCACCGCACTGCTGTACTCATGAAGGTTTTCTCATCTATTTTGTCTATATTACTGAGAGAAGACAGACACAATAAATTGGAATCCGCCATTTTCAAATAAGACTCTGAAACTCTTGATCTCCCTTGTCCACAATAGTAAGAGAATATATTACACATCATCCAATCCACTAGAACATAAACCTGAACGTTTCCTGAACGACATTACACAGTGAGGTCACACATCTTAGCCTCCATTAGTTTATGTGTGTGCGTGGAACAGGTTTGAAACTGCGGCATATAAGGTACAAAGGTCTTCTTACCAGAGGTTCCTAAGCTGAAATTATTTTCTACAAAGTGTGAGCAACTGTTCTGGAGGATTCTGATGTCACTGAACAAACAGTGGGCCGGAAATGGGCACAATACTCCAGACTCATCAGTTAAAAACACTCCGTTCTCTCTTTTTTTGATTGACGTGACCCCTAAGTAATAGACAGACTTTTCACCATGGTCTTCTTCAGGGAAATTTCCCTCAAGTTCCAAAAACTCATCCAATCCCGAGAGGGAGAGGTGTGGTGAAATCATGTTGGGCTGCTCATCTGATAATATAAAAAATGCCTGGGTTTCTATCTCCCAACGGCTGTCAGAGAAGGAATCTTTCAGTGGAGAGTGTTTGCTAGAGAAGCATTTACTGAGAGAACTATGAATGAGCCCTTGCTCTTCATCAGTTTCACTTGATTTGGAGTTGCTGACCAGTGTTGCATATTTGACTGAGGGCTGTCTACGACATTCATCCTCACAGGTTACCTGGGAGCCTTCAGTCTTAGAGAGGTGACCACTGTTACACTGGTTACCTAAATGAACAGAACCCTTTTCAAGATCTGGAGTGGTCAAAAAAAGTGAGGCCATACTTGCTGGTACCATCTCATCTTTATTTTTCCAGGATGTATCGACACTAATATCTTCTGAAATGGGTTCAGGCTCCAAAAGAAGAGGACCAAATATCACTGATTCTGCATGCCTGGTAAAAAGATGCTCAAATGTTTCAGGCTAAAAGAAAAGACACATTTTAATGCTCAGTCATATTACAATTTTTGTTTCATACTTGCAGAAAGGCAAATGTTTAAAATAAAAAATAAAGAGTATAAAGCAACCATAAATTACCTAGTTTGGGATCAAACCTGATGCATCAAAACATCAGAAGGGAGAGGCAATTTAAATGTGTAAAAGTAAAAAAAAAAAGTCTGGAACTTCAGTTTTTCAAATTTATGAACATAAATGCATTAACCTATCTGCCTTTCAGTTTCTTCATCTCTTCCAATGAGTCTGACACTTGTTTCACGGCTACAAATAAATCAGATATGTCTGCATGCTTAGTTCTGAATAGAGATCTATTCCTGTAATCAGAAAATGCAACTTTCTGAAAAATTCACCCTATTTTATACGAAATTATATTTCTTATAAACTGAAAATTTAATCCAAAGTAGAAAAAAAAGCATTGGAATAAAATGAAATGAGCAAAACAACTTGCTCACAGAGAGTGATAAGAACTATTTTATGACACAAAGTAAGGACAAAGTAACTGTGACTGCTTTAACACATCAGGCTCAGGTCCTAATTAGAAGTTGCTTGAGACTACTTGAAAGTAACAACTGATGATACCGACTTGTTGAGAGCAATGATGGTGAAAGAGACATTAACAGAACTGCAAATAACTTCATGAGAAATGTATCCTACAGAACATGTGGAATGAAAACACACACACAGGACACATGTACATTGTGTTTTTATAAGAACAATGGTTACATACAACAAAATTCTGCCAACGCAGCTACAAATCAAGAATCTGCATGCAAAAAGCTCAATACAAACAATGTAAACAACATTAAAAATACAAAATAAAAATACTATGGATACATCACATCAAAAAGTTAACACGACTAAATAGAAAATGTGTTCCGTTTATATATCGTACATGTAAATAATGTAATGTAATTTAACTTTTGAATTTTAGAGTTTTAAGCTAATGGAATCAATTCAGATTTCGTGTCTGAGGTGGTGGTCTCCTCAAATGTTCCTCACAATGGCAAGTACACTCTAAAAATACAATACTACAGTCGAAACTCTTAACTGACATACATTAGTAATCAAAACCATAAAGGAATAAATATACCAAACACTAAATATAACAATAAAGAAAGAGACTTATGCATTAAAATACTGAATAACAGTGAATATGAATTTTTTGGTTACTCTACCAAATAATATGAGAGGACTGTTCCTGCCCCAATTTTGTTTCTGTTTAGATTTCCTTCAAATATTTGTTTCATCTTTTTTTCTTAATGTCTTTATCTATCATTAATTGTTCTAAACTGTAGATGAACTTAGAAGAGATCACTAAATAAATGAGTCAGATGTCATCGAGATGAAAAAATATATATACAAATGACACATAGCATGCAGCTGGGCTCACGTGTGCCTCAAATGCTTGTTTGCTGCACATCATGCTCTCTGAAATCCATAATGAGTAACTAAGTGTGGAAACTATGTCCATCTTAGAAAACATTTAAATGGAAGACTTCACTATTACCAGAAAATCAAAATTCCATATAGTATTGAACTACATATTATCAATGGCCCCAAAACCATAAAAGTAGGTTTGTTCAAAAGTTATTTCACTCTATGGATATCACTTTTGAAGTTTTATGGGAATATACTGTCTTTATAGTCAATGAAGGGGAAGAGTCACAGTCTTCTTGCTGTTTTGGGAGATATTTTAGACATACAAATACAATTATCGATAAACTCTAAATGACTCTTATGTATCTTAAATTTGAATATGATTTGTGTTCATTGATTTGGTTTAGTTTGAATGTAAGCAATAATTTCTACACTATACTAAGTTCATATAGTCATGGTAAGTGGTCTTTTTTCAAGAAGAAAAATCCTGTCCTCACCATAACCTATTTGTAAAACTCTTGAGAGTTTCCCTTCCTTGCACACTACCCTTCCTGCCAGAGGTCTTGGCTGATTCAGTGGAAATAAATTATATTTATGAACAGATTACACAAGAAGGCTTGACTGGAAGCTAATGTGCTTTCTGCTGTAGACATCTGACATGAGTATGTAGGGTTGTCCTAAAGTGAACCATAGCTTCCACTGGTCTCTGACCAGCACAAATCACACCTTCTGGTTTTCTAGAACTTAAATGAAAGTTAAAACATGCTATTTTCAGGATTACTGAAAACTGAAATTCCTAGATTGACCCAAGTTTAGTATGTAGAAGCCAGAAAACATTAAAAAGAACACCCAAATATATCGGTTTTTAGGTGTGATTTATCTATAAAGAAATGTAAGATGGAAAATTTGGTACCTAGAAATACTCTCCCTGAATTCTATATATGGAGTCACTGTATTTGCAAAGCTATGTGTCAGAAGTTGCCGTGTTAGAGTTACACTAGTTACCTAGTTACACTGTTACCTGCTGTGTTTGATTATATTCACTAAAATATATTATGACAGCAACAGTTATACTTTTAGTACTTTATGACCAGGAAAATCAAAAGCAGAAATCATGAGTATTACTTTTAAACTTTAGGAGCCCTGAAAATCAGTCATATATCCAAACTGAACTATATCAAACCTACATGATGGCCACACATTTACATGTCTGTATTAAATTCGCCATGTGTTAATTATCAATAGTTCAGCCAACAGATTAGACTTGCTCCCCTTCTTCAAAACGTAAACTTCTTCTAATACTCTATGAACTGTTGGGAAGTTGGTACAATGGGTTCATCTGTGGTTGTCATGATAGACTTCAAAGAATGTCCGTTCTCTGTTTAAATAAAATAAAACAAAATAAGAAAGCAAAATAAAAAATCATTCAGAAAGCCAAAGATAAAAGATGAAACCTTTCTGTATGTGTGGCCCCAGACTTATGTTCTGGTGTTGTACATCAGTGACACACTTAGAACACGGGAAGGGAGACTTTAAAGCACAGCAGCCTGTCTCAGCTCCTAACCAGACAGCATAGCACACTCTAAGGACCGTTTTAATAACCCCAGCAAGGAAAAACTATGGAGGAACAAGAAAATTGGTGAAAGAAGACAATAACAAAGGGCTCCAATGAATAAAAGGGGGTAATGTCAATAGTAATACTGAAGACTTTGGGAAAAGAAAAAGTAAAAGGCAGACTGATCAGAAAAAAATAAAAACAAAGAATAAAAAGTGCTCAAATAGTCAAGAATAGAATCAGAGACATCATCTTGAGAAATATTTGATCCAAGTCCCTTCCTATTCTTAGACCGTGGATTGAAGCCAACAAGATTATTTGGTTAAGGTTATGCAATTAGAGCAGAGCAAAGATCCTCATTTAGTTCTTTTTCTGATCCAACTATTTTTTTACAACACGGTAAAAGATGAAGACATGTCCTGGACACAGACAGAAAGGAGAATATGATATCTTGTCTTTTTTTCCCTTCTTGCTGGGATAGAACCAAGGTGATTAATACACATCCTTTTCTGGCTCCTATAATCCAGGACTATAAGAAAGAAGAAAATAAAATTGAAGTCTATGAAAGCAAAACACACTTCCCAGTAATATGCTTTTCATGGTACATAGAAAACAGAGATTGGCTAATTCTAAATAGAACTTCTACCCAAAAAGTGAACCAGGTGCTCCACACATTTCCAAGAAGCCTGGCTGTTGGCAGATGCCTCTGACCCAGATCTGTGAGATGTGGTCTGGAGTCTTCAGTGCTTAGGCTGCCTGTCTGGAGGCCTATAGCATGTCAAACAATCTAGGAACTCTTTAGGTCCCAAGGAAAAGTCCACTTTGTTTAACCTTCACAAAGTAAATGATTCAGTTGACTCACGAAAAAGTTGACATAAATGTACACAAAGGAGGAGTGTTGGGAAAGAGAAACAGGGAGAAAGAGAGAGAGGAGGGAGGATGGAAGGATGGTAGGAAGGGAGGGAAAGATACAGAACAAAAAAAGAACTAAAAACCTAAACATACAAAAAATAAAAATTGGAGCAAGAAATGATACAGCGTTCTCACAAGATGAAACACAAATGGCTGAGATGTTTTTAATGTTCAGCATCTTTAGCTGTCAGGGAAATTCAGAGTAAAACTACTCTGAGATTTCATCTTATTCCATTTACAACAGCTAAGATCCAAACAAACAAACAATGCCAAATGTTTGTAAGGATATGAGAAAGGGCAAACACTTATTCACTGCTGATGGGAGTGCGACTTGGTGCTGCCACTATGAAAATCAGTGTGGAAGCTCCTCAAAAAGCTAGAAATAGATCTACCACGTGCCTCAGCTATATCAGTCCTAGGCACATACCCACAGGACTCTATATCCTTCTACAGAGATACCTGCTTATCCTTGTTTATGGCTACTGTATTCACAATAACTGAGAAATGGAAACAACCTAGATGTCGATCAACTGATGAATGGATAATGAAAACATGATACACTTAAACAATGGAATATTTATTTAGCTGTTAAGAAAAAATGAAATTATGAAATTTTCAGGTAAATGGATGGAGCTGGAAACAATTATCCTGAGTGAAGTAACAAAGACCAAGAAAGACAAATGTTACATGTTCTCTCTCCCTATGTGTTTTGCATCTTTAGGTCTGTTTGTTACAACTGGAAAATCCCTAAATGTCAGGACCCTAGTAAGAGGCCATGGGGGAAGGCTTTCTGGGATGGGAGAGAGGCTGCAGTGATATAAAGGCAAAGGGGGAATAATGGACTTGACAGGGTTAAATGGGGGGACACAAAATGCAAGGGCAGAGTAGAAGAGGAGCGGGGAGAGGGCTATCTAGCACTGAAGACCTTCTGAAAGAGTCACAGGGCACTCACGCACACATGCACCCACACACATAGGTTTAAATGACATTACCCTACAACAGGAGGGCAATGCCCAGGTACCACAGGCTAGCAAAATAAACATCCTAATACCAGGAATAGGTTCCTTCTTTTGGAGTTGTTGACTAGATAAATCCCACAAATCCACAAATGATACTGGCTATTGCCATTGCTCTTGGTTGTCCTCCAGAACTTAACAGCAAGACTAGACCCTACATATGTGAATTATAGAACAAACATGGAGAAATCGAGCTGGTACTAACTCAAAGCTTCATCTCTAACCAGCTAGCTTTCATAGTACTGGAAGTTGCTCTGAATGTGGGGGAGGCGTGTTATAATCTTGCTCAGCTGTAAACCCTTCAAGCTACAATAATGACTGGCCTGGCAAGATACACCCACTGCTGCAACAGTGGCCTGAATGTTACTGGAGTAGACAAACACTTTTTGATTGAATTTAAGGCCTATTTCATAAGATGAAGCCCATATGTAGCATTGTCATCAGGGCCAAAGACCTGTAGCTAGACAAGTCACAGGTCATAGGGAGAACTTGCTACTATTATAGTGTTAAATGGATATAGTATTAAATGGACTCCTAATGGCTTATTTTTATATCTATAGATAAATGCATCTGTTAACTCTCACCAGAGAAGCTTCTTGCACCAGATGGCAGTTAACATAGAAACCCAGAACATGCAAAAGTAAGAGACTTCAGAGTGCTTGGCCCTAAATAGAACACCTGTATCACACTCTCTCCTCCCCAGACTCAGGGATCATTGCAGAAGAGTGAACAGAAAGACTGTATTAGCTAGACATAATGAATGATTACAAAGAAACTGTGGTTTCCAGACACACCAGGGTAATTTTATACATACAAATCCATAATGTGAGGAACAGCATGCCCAAGACCTGCACAAACTCAAGCCAGAAAAAAACCTAACTTGGAAGGCAAAGATAGACAAAAAGCCCAGCCTTAGCTGAGGAACTATTGGCAATTGATAGCTGCTGGTTGACAGAGACTTGTTTTTCTTTAAGAGTCTGATGTCAGGCAGATTGATCAGGAGCCACCCATGCACAAGAGCATTTGAGGAACACAAACTGGACGTGAGCAATCCTTAAAAAAATAAACAGAGGACATGAAATGAGCGGGCATAGGAAGTTGGTGTAGATCTGAGTACAGATAGGGGAGGATGTCTGAATATATTCAGAATGCATTCTATGAAATTCTCAAAGAATCAGTAAAAAATATTATTTTGAAAATATTGTAAAACAAATGAAACATGAGATGGAGCAGAACCAATTAAAGTTGAAATAAACAGGCTTAAACAATTTTTGAGGTGAAACGTTCTGCTTAAGAAACAAAAAACAAGCCACAATGCTCAAGTAAAAAGATAGACACAGAATGAGGAAAGTCACAGCCTTTTATACCATGAAGTCTGAATTACAAGAAAGGCAAAGTTTGATCCTCCTTTAAGACTCTGATTCTTAGAGCTTCAAGAGAAAGGCCATGGGAGAGAATTCCGATTCCAGACAGCACATGGACATACATGCTTCTCTCTCACTGGGATATTCTGGGTGCCAGAGTGTGAATAAGTCACATGTTCGCCAGTGGGAAAGAAGCCATTCTGAGATGCTAACAGAAAGGGAGTGATTCAACTCCAAAAGACAGAGAAAAATTAAAGGTATAAGCACCAAAGAAAATGATGGATCACTGATTGTTTGACAGATGATAGATGAACAAGTGCTTAGATGATAAATAGATAGATTGATATATGATAGATAATTAATAGGTGATAGATAATTGATAGATAAAAGACTGGTAGAGAGATAGATCAATAGATAAAGAAACTTTAAGAAAATAAAAGGGAAAATGAAGCCAATTAAAATTTGGCATATGATCAAGTAATGTCCTTTTCACTCTATAGAATTCTCCTTTGACACTGGAACCAGAAAGAAATGCAATCATATTATACTTCTTGGCTCTGCAAGGAACAAGATGTACACTTAAAATGATGTCAATTAAATTTATTGAGTTTTCTAGTTTAAAAAAATTAACTCATGCCTGGCATAGTGGTGCCCGCCTTTAATACCAGCACTCTGGTGGCAGAGGCAGAAAGAGCTCTGTGAGCTCAAGGCCAGACTGGTCTACATGGCTCGTCTTAGGCCAAACTGGGATCAGGAAGATCTTGTCTCAAAAAGAGGCCCTCCCAAAAAAGTAACTCATGTGCAAATCATAGCACAGAACAGTTTATCAACCCTGACTAAATAAATAAAGGTGATTATTTCCAGAAATGGTCAGCAGAGAGAAAGGTGAAGAAAAACAATGTATTTATTGTATTTATTTTGTTTTAAGTGAGTAATTCTGAGAACTTCTGTCTTTGAACAAAAAATTGAACCAAGTTTTCCCTGAAGCTTTAGAGAACTGAAAAAGTGACAGAACTGTGTAGATGAGCAGACACTCCAACACCCGGAAGTCTGCCTCAGCACACACACAGCACTCTAGAAGGATGTTTAGGAATAGAAAGGCCACCTGCTAAGCAAGCTAAAGCAAAATAGTTCAAAGAATTGGTATTTGGTGGACAGGGAGGGATGAGGCAAGAAAGCATCTTTGCAACAAATATTCTTCCACGCTATGTCCTGCCCAAACTACACATTGTATTTCCTTCAAATCCTTAAAAAGAACCAAGTGGGATCCCAGAGCATGTACAGAACAGAGGCACTGGCAGCCACGTTTTCTGCAGCATCACTACACTGCTCAAAAAGAAAAGCTGACAAAGTGAAATCTCCCCTGGGGAGGTCAGTGAGGCAAGCTGTAAGCACAGGACGAATCCACCAAGAGAAGGTGCAAGCCGGACTGACCCTGAACAGACTGTCTGAGATGACGGGGGTGGGGGGGCAGCATTCTGACACCAACCTCACCTCACTGCGAAGGATCACGAATGCCTGCAGAAGAGCAAATGCCAATCAACACACCACGTGTTCTGAACGGACTGTCTACAGAGGAAGGGAAGAGGGGTTGAACAAGCTGGGCAAACATGAACTGAACTTCCTGTTAGTAAAAATGAGCCATGTGTGGGGAAAAAGTATAGTTTAAAGAAAAACACTGTGTTAGAGTACAGAATTTTTTCTGTGATGAAGACTGAACACAGAGCTTACACACAGTAGACACGTGCTCTACCATGAAGCAGCCAGATCATAAGAAACTTTAAAGAGAAAAGGAAGGATTGTACGGAATGTCCTACAAATCAGAATTCAGAAGATAGATTAAAGGAAATTATTTATACTTAAAGTATTGTTTATTGGAGCTGATGGGCTATTAAGAGAAACAAAGAGGACAGGAAGTTGGGGGTAGAGGAGAGGCGGTGAATCGGGAGAAACGAGGGGTGAATATGAACTAAATGTATCCCATGAAATTCTCAGAGAATTAATAAAATATTTTTAAACTATTGCTTTAGGGGTTGGAGCCATGGCTCCGTGCTTGAGAGCACTGGCTGCTCTTGCAGAAGACTGGGGTTCGATTCCCAGAACACACATGGCAGCTGACAACTGTCTCTAACTCTAGAACCAGGGTATCTGACCTCCACAAGCATGGCACTCATGTGGTACACCAATATATAATCAGATACTAATATACATGCATAGCAAATAAAAATAAATAAATTTCCAAAAGTTAAAATAGAATCAAGTGTGCTGGCACACACCTTGCACCTGAGAAGCAGAGGCAGGACTAAGATCAAGGCCAGCCGGGTCTATACAGCGAGTTCCAGGACAGTTGGGGCTATAAGGAGACCCTGTCTCAAAATAAATAAATAAGAATTAAAATCTATTTTTTGACTTATTTTTTAAACGATGGGTTCCCATGGCCTGTTTGCTTTGCAGTATGGCGTGAGATGTGTGTTTGCTTGTTTATTCCTTTTTTTTTTTTTTTTTAAGAATTAGACCACATTTTGTTCAGTCATTTATCATTTGAAGGTTATTTGAATTTGCTTGAAGTTCTCCTACATATAATTCCTGTCTGCATATTCATGGACAGCTTTCCAGGCGTCAGTTCCTTCGTTCTTTTAGTAGACACCTGGGGGCAGACTGCAGAGTCACAGATCCCATGGGACCTGGGCAGAGCTGTCAGCCTGCGCTCCCAAAGGGCCGTCCTGTTCCCGCATTCCCTGCTCTCTCTCCAGTGATTCTGTCTTGTCATCAAGGCCATCCTTTCTGCTGTGAAGTAGTGGCTTGTGGTTTCATTTGCCTGTCCGGGATGCCTAGGGATGCTGAGCTTGTGTTCCTTTGTAAGCACTAATGATTATTTGCATATCATCATACAACATGCTTAGCCAGATCCTTTGCCCATTTTTTTGTTGTGTGAAAATACATAAATAACATAAAACTTTACACCTCAACTATCTTTAAGTGTATAATTGTGTAGTATTAACAATCCCATGGAACACACTGTTACTGTGGAAATTGATGTCAAGGCTATTATTTTACCAGAAGGACGTGGGTTTGAGCCCAGGTTTCTCTAAATACTGCTTGGGTAGGTGGTCAGGGCAAGTTACCAAACTGCTCTTGGCCTGTCTTGTCATCAGAAAGCATTGGGGGTCTTACAAGTATGAAATAATTAAATCAAATCACAGGAAGATGAAAGCACAGGGCAGATAGGAAACTTGCCATCTCTTCTTTAGTAGTATTTTAGTTATTTAGGAGGTGATAGAATATGACCAAACATAAAAAGATTTTTCTGTTTTTAAAAAGAAAAAAAATTCTGATGCTGGGTGTGGTGGTGTGCACCTTCAATCCCAGTCCTCAGGAGGGAGAGACAGATAGATCACTGCAAGATCAAGATGGAAGCCAGTCTGATCCACATGGAATCTTCCAGGCAGGCTGGAACTAGGGAGATTCATTTTAAAAAATCTGTTTAGGTGGGGTTGGGAAAGGAAGTAGGGCCTCATGCATGCTAAGCAAAGGATCTTCAGTTGAACCATAAACTCCACTTCTCTGCAGAAGAACTTTATAATCAGTAACACATTTAAAGCTAGGTTCTTTTATCTTTAATCCCATTATAATCTAAAACCAATTTATTCTTTTTAAAAAGTAGATTTTAAAAACTTTATGTGTATGTATGTGTGTCTGTGTATGTATTCCATGTGTGTATAGGTGCCTTTAGAGGCCAGAGGAGGGGATCAAATCCCGAGAGGCTGAAATTTCAGGCAGCTGTGGTCTTCCTGACATGGGTATCGGGAACTGAACTTGGATCCTCTGGAAGAGCAACAACCCCTCTCTCCAGCCCCTGACTTATTCTTAATGGTCTATCTTTATAAAGCCCTAGTAATACATAAAATACTGTGACTAAATCTACTTAAAACATAAAAGATAAAAAGGCAAAAAAATGCAAAAGAAAAAAAAAAAACAATCTCTCACAAATGAGGACATTCACACCCATGGTCTTTTAAAAATTCACCTTGTTGGAGGCTGGAGAGATGACTCAGTGGCTAAGAGCACAGGCTAGCCTTCCAGGGGAGAGAGCTTGATTTCCAGCAGCCATGTAAGGTGACTTATGACTGCCCATAACTCCAGCTCCAGGGGATCCAACACCCTTTTCTGGCATCCAAGGGCATCTGCACTCACACGCATACAACATACACATACACACACACACACACACACACACACACACACACGAATAAATACATAAATAATCTTTTAACATTTTCCCTCATTCTCCCAGAATCGGGGGAATTTCGTGACATTTCTGTTTGCTTGCACAGAGCATCTGGCAGGTGCCCTGCTCCCACCACACTCCGCTTCAGGAAGGGGCGGAGCAGCAGGCAGGCCACCAGCTAGTCACTGATTCAGTCGCCCTGCATCCTCTCTGAGTAGCTCACTTGTACCAGGCATTTTCTAGAAAAGGGAAAGGATGCAGGTTTAAACTGCATTTGATGGGTCTGAGCAAACTTAGATGACATTTTTGAATGTGAGGTGTCAAAGATTACCACGCTGGAGAGAGTTCAGCTTCTTTTTAAAAGGCAGATGAGGCCTGTGCTCTGGATTGATACGTGCTTGTACAGTGAAGCTCTACAGCTTTTATTTACATAGGCATTTGGTTATTTTGATTTAAAAAACATATTTAGGAGGAAAATATGGTTATTCTTTCTCGTCCATCTCTGTACAATTTGAGAATGTGCTCTGGTCCTTCCACCACGTGGTTTTGCATTCAGAGTTGACTTTGCCAGGCGCCTCCGCCTCCTTCAAAAAGCCCAGTCAATGAGCATTCACCAGCCACATCTCTCTCTCTCTCTCTCTCTCTCTCTCTCTCTCATCTGTATCTCTCCCCTTTTCCTTTTCCCTCTTCTTCTTTCTTTTCTCTCTCTTTTTTTTAAATTTTTATTTGTTCATTTCTTGAGACATATTCTCTCTGTGTAACCCATGCAAGCCTCAAAAATCACTATGCAGTCCTGGCTGGCCTTAATCCTTCTTCCTCAGCCTCCCAAGAACTGAGATTAGCATCACGAGTGCCCCACACTCAGCTCAAATGTCGGTGTATTAGCTGTCCCTACGCATGCCCTCGCACATTCTAGGCCAGGTCCCACATCGTAAGTCCTCAGGCCACTGTAGCTTGCGATTCTAAGATCCTTGCATGATAAACTGATTGGTGCTTCTCTTCCCCAGCAGACTGTACACTCCAGGAACACATACTGTTTTTAGAGCCCCGAGGTATAGCAAAGTGACTGGCAGAGGGTAGGTATTCAACAGTAGTATCCATTCATGAACGGAACACATGAATAAAGCACAAATGAAAAATGAAGAGACTCTACAGAACTAAAACAGACACGTTCTAATTCCTTCAACCTAGCCACTCTTCTCTGACTCCACTCTGAGAATTTCTTAACAATCTGTTCTCCTAGAATACAGCACCAATCTAACCTTATCTCTGTGCTTATTGAACAAATGCATGAATGGCATTTATAGGCATCTGAAGGATCACCATGACTCCAAGAAGTGCCACTGTATGAATTCATCGTGAAAGAAACGAAAGAGAGATACTTGTTAGTTGAAAAAAAAAGTCAGAGAAATAAAAAGGAGCCCAGGGTTAGGGTCTAGAGGAAGTGGCCGGGAGCACAGCGGAGGAAACTAAAGCACAGGCCGCGGTCAGGCGGGGCGACCGATCCACAACACGGGTGATATAAGCGAAACTGCCCCTTCGCCTCTTCCGAGAAGGGCACCTTTTCATCAGATGAAGGGCTGTGTGTGGCTCAGCCTGTTGAGCTGTTCATGACATGCAAGAGCACTTGCTTGCTAGTTCCCTGATAAACCACGGCAAGTCATAGCCTTCTGAATGTCGTGGAATCAGTTTAGTGGGCTGCAAACATTTTAAACAACGGAAAGAAAAATTTTAAAGTATCTGTTTACTCTCTCTCCAGCGAGGTGTAGAACTACTTTGTACATCTTTGCTTTACTTTTCCACATCTACATGTCTACGCTAGGCTGGAAGATAAAATGCACTTCTTCCTGTAGACCATGTGGATAAATTTAAAGTCATTGCTATCAAGAACCATTACTATTAGAATAGCTTCCAAATAGGGAGCTAATCCTGACTCTGAAATAAGGAAGCTAGCTGGCATAAGATTTGTCTGTTCTTCTCTTCTATAAAATGAATGCAATAACACCCCAGGAATAACCCAAAGGTAGCAACAATCTACACTGTATAAATGTGAGAAGCAGTAATACAAAATGACAACTGATGCTGACTGAGATCTTTCTATGTTACATGCACCTTCATTAATCTTCAGAACATCACTATGTCTTATGATAATTGTTTCCTTTACATTGTAGTGTATGAAAGATAACACTGCATACTTTTAAGTTAAAGTAATTATGAATACTAAATAGTAAAAATTTTAAATATTGATTCCAAACTTTTTGCCTAAGGACAATCAGAAAGAATTCACTCCACTATCTAGTCTCCAGCAGTAATGACTCTTCTCATTGTAATATTTATTGTACTATGTAACTATGACCAGAAGATGTGTATATTGTTATCTCTCATATGATATACTACTCAACTCTGTTTGCTCCTGGTTCCCAATCCCTGTCGTATATCCAGCTAAGAACAGAAAATGAACAGACTGATTTAAATGAAAAGAAACTGAATATTTTAAATCTTAAAAATGCTCAAAGATCTAGAAATCATCTGGTATCTAAAGTGAGATCTTATGTTTTTTCAGTTAAAAATAGTGAAAAAGTGACCTTTTGAAAATTAAGTCCTTGTGCCCAGGAACAATTCTTGGGGTTTGGGACATCTTCCCAAAACAGCTTCTTCATTCTGCAAAGGAAAAATAAAGCAACATGATTGCAGAAGAACACTAGATTAGCAGTTAACAAACACACAAAACTGGCTGGTCCACCAGACCAGTTACAGCTCAGTAAGGCCAGATTCTATTGCATGAAGTGTCCCTCTGAACTTCTGTGCAGAACAAATGAACAACAAGTGTCTTAACAAAATCAGCCCCTCTTATTGAAAGCTTCATGTCAGGCACTGTACTAAATACCTTTCATAGGTTTTCCTTACAAAATACTTAAAATGGTTATCATTCAGTTGTCAGAAATAAGGCCACTTGATGTGGTCCCACCCACTCATTCAACTAAAGCATGAGATCAAATTCTAAAGTCTTCCCTCCTTTTTTGATTTCTGAGATTTGTCACGTGTGAAATGACCTCATGGATTGGATGTCTCAGCAGAGTGGTACCTCACCCACAGAACTAGTGGGGAACACACAGCCATTTGTCAAACCAGACACCCTGGGGCCCTCAGCACCATTCTCTGAAGAGCAGAGTGCCTGCTGTCATGAACAGACTGTTCCTATTCACCACTGAACATCTACTTTTAAGGTCCTGTGATTTTGCTAAAATCTTCATCCCAATTTGCAGATCTCCGAAAGTCATCTTTACCAATCCAAGAATGCTCTGCCCAGGTCTGCCTGCGATAAGCTGACAGAAAATTTTTTAAGCTGAATTCTTTCTTTTCTGGCATACTGAATATTTAAAAAACATCTAGATTTCTTTAATATCATGAGGTGGGTTTGAAGCCAAGGTTAAGATATGCTTAAGGACTTTTGCTGAAAAGACTATTACTTAACATCAACTGTCAATACCTTTGGTGTGATATTAAGAGTGTTCCAAGAAGTAAGACACAAGAGGAAATAATTATGGGCACAATCACATACAGACCGGCGTCATTCCAGTGCTTTTCAATAGTATCTGAAAAAGAAACACAAGTATTACAACTCAGTAACTTAAGGAAACTTTATTTCCGTATAGTAACTTATAGTACATTTTTTCTGATTCACACTAAATCTGTACTATCTTCAAAACTACAAAAATAAAAGAGGAGAAAATACTGTGTCCACACTGATAAAATTTCTTTGACTAAACAAACTAGACTTATTTACTTGCCAAACATCTCGTTCTGATTTTTTTTTTTTTTTGAGACACTTTCCTGGACTAGAACTTGCTTTGTAAACTAGGCTGTCCTTGATCTCACAGAAGAGATTCGCCTACCTGTCTCCACACCCCACAGCCCCAAAGTGCCGGGATTAAGGACCTACCCTACCATGGCCAGCTCACATACTACCATTTTTAAGCTATATGAATCAGACTGCCAATTAAAGTTGCTAGGATGAGCTTCTATCTTGTCCTGCAGAACCCACTGAGAGCATCTGCATGTTTTCTCCAGACACACCCAGGCTTTTGCTTGCCTCCTCCGGCCTTAGCACATGCACACAAGCCTGCAGTGTGCTTTCTATTTGTACTCAGAGCTTGACTTGGGTACCAGCCCACAGAAAGACCATTTCAAGCTGTCTTGGCCTCGTCACCACATTTTAACTCTGTACTTTATTTTACTTTTTTTTTTTGCCTCAAGTCACTTACTTCTATTTGGTATTGCATCTTACATAATGTGTTTATTAATCATAACTCCTGGTAGAGCCTTGGAATCCAAGCTCTCCAAAAGCAGAGTTATGTTTCCTAGTTAATCTCCAGTCCTTAGAACAAAGATCAACAAATACTTGTTGAATAATAAAATATTATTATTCTGAAAGCAATTAATTTGTTTTTCTCTGGAAACTACATTATTGGGTTACTGCTTTGGATTGAAAGGTAATTTTTTATTTTTTTAAATAAAATATTGTAAATGCAGTAATCCAAATGGAAGATGCCTAGTAAATTTAAGTCCGTAACTCTCATTTTATATAGGACTACCCTTGAACAACCCAGTGAAACATCTATGTAAAAGTTTCAAATCTTCTATGATTCTGTCAAGAAAAGAATAAGTCAGTGACAGCATTACTATCAACAAATGAGGAAACACATCAAGAAGTAAAAGGAAAATAAAGTAGGCTCAGTGAGATGGCTTCACAGTAAAAGCACTTGCCATGGAAGCCTGTCAACCTGAGTTCAATGCCTGGAGCCCAGAATGGAAGGAGAGAGATTCCAGGTTGTCCTCTGACTTCCACATGTAAGTCGGTAAGCACACAGCACAGACACAGACAGACAGACACACACACCCAGAATAATAATTTTTTTTTTTTTAAAGTCAAATTTTTACCTTGGGTGAAACCATTAATAGTCTTTGGTTTTCCCACTCCCTCCATAAATACTGGGTAAAGACTGAACTGGTATTTCTCGATGGGGATAAAATTATCTAAGGAGAAAAATACAGTAAAAGCTTGTGTTAACTAATGATGGGTAGAGCCCACATATAAAAATACAGAGTATACTCCCCAACACTAGAAGTCAGTAGTTATTTACAGACTGCCTTGATGACTAAAGGAATTTCAGGAATAACTTACGCACTCCAAATTCCTGAGCAGTGACATTAGTTTCCCAAACAGTTTTCAAAAATCTTGCTCAGACACAGATGGCTACAGTTTTTAAGAGCATGCACCAGTGACAGCCACTTTGTGCAAGTTCAAGGGACATTTTTTCTTTTGTTCCTAAGCTTTCTGTCCCAGTGTGGCATGTCTCCTCTTCTATTCTCAGAGTAAGCAAGTTGAATTCACACCAGAAGGTGCCTATTTGGCTCATTCTAGGTGGCCGGGAGAAGTCACAGGCAAAATGAAGAATTCTCTTGCGATATCTAAGTACCTAGACAATGACAGTCCCCATACAAAGTTAAGGATGGACCTGGCAATGACTTTCAGGTGCTGGCGAGGCCTGAGCAGTAGTCTCTAAGAGGCAGAGCTCTGTACGTTTCTCCTCTCCCTCACAGAAAACTCTAGAGCAACCACCTAAACGGCAGCAATGCAGACCTTGGCTCCTCACCAATAATTTACAAACAAATTTAGCCTGACACTACATTCTAGGTGCTAGAGAAAAAGGAAAGTGTGGGTCCTCTGGGTGAACTGATACCATAAAACCAGGGCATCCTCAGCCTCCCCGCTCAACCTCCTTTCCTTCTGATTCAACATACAACTGATGTTGTTCTATGTACTTGCATGTTCTACTCACTGCTCAGGGTGATGGCCACTCTTGAAGAGATTACACTGGCCTCGGTCAGCAGGTCCCAGGTCCTTGGACCTTTGGCCTAACCCTCCCACTTGCTGTGAGTAACATTATAATTGAATGCATAGTTTGGAAAAATAATTTGGCATAAGATAGTAGAAGTTACTAAAAAGAATAAGCTGGAAGCAATATAATCTCAACTAAATAAATACCTTATGTACATTTTAGAATAAAATGTTATATGATCATCACATATTCAGGTAGAAAGGATTGGGGAGAAGGTATGTGACATCTGATTGCATCTGTGTAAAACATTAAAAAGAAAAATGCTCAAAGAAAATACAGTGAAACATTCTGAGAAGGAGACATATTTATAAGTATTAAGATGGTGACAAGTATTATGCACAGTTTGGGGGTTTTCATTAACTGGCTTTATTGTCCGAATTACTGATTTATAGTGTCATACTAACCCAGGAAACAGTTTACTAAAGTAGTGTAAACATACCATGGATATAATACTTCTTAACATTTGAGGGGATTCTAAGCCATTTAATCTCATCATCTTCATTAAGAGTCTTCCATTCAATAATCAAGTACATAAGATCATAATCACTGGGTGAAAGCGTCCAGGAGAGAATAACACAGCTGCTGCTCAGGGGGTAAGCGCTGAGTGACTGCACCACACTCACTAAAAGGAAGACAAGGAATTGATTTTTTTAATTCAAAATTAATGAAAATTCACTAATCTCCTTGAGAAATTATAACAGATGAGGGGAGAAGGAATTGGAAGCAGACAATGTATATGTATGACACATAAGATGTAGGGACCCATAACATGGAGGAAAAGTGAGATTCTACCTAAAATCTAAAATAAGAATTTTGACAGAGTCAAAATTATTCTCAGCTGGAATCCCACACAAGCCATTAACCATCCTCTCAGATTCCCACAAGCTCTTCTCTCTCACTGGTGAGGGATGCTCTCAAAGCCTGTCCTCAGCAGGGTCCTTTCTGAAAGCCCGGGTAGTTTCCACATCTGAGGAGGCTGTTCTTATCCTGCCTACATGGCCGCAAGCGCCAGGTCTCAGCACCTCTGCTGTGTCTATTTTCTGTGGAAGCCACCCTGATCTTCCTTCATCTCCTCCCCTGAGCTGTGGACACTGGCCCAGACGCTGTGAAAGGTGACGCTCTCCTAGTCCCAAACATTTGTGGGTAGTTTAGTTTCTAGTCAGCATTACTTCTCAACATGACTTCTCTAACCTCAACTCAAGGTCAAATGCCTTTTTACTTCCTTTTAAAAAAAAAAAACATGTTCCTTTTCTTACGGCACACTGCACTTTCTAAATAGACATTAACATATCTGATTACTTTACTGGTATCTGTCTCACCTACTGGACTCCAAATGATTTAACCATTATGTATTTCTACCACTGTTGAAGGGTTCAACAAATATGTCTAGATCATATTAATTAAAAGAATTTAAGTATAAAGTATTATACGTGCTGGGTGCTGTGGATCATATAAGAGGCTTATACTAGACATTCAAAAGTGCTTTTAATCACACCATTCAGGAGACAGAGACAGAGGCAGGAAGATTTCTGTGAGATCAAGGCAAGCCTAGTCTACATAGTGAGTTCCAAGTCAGCTGGAACTACAGGGAGACCCTGTCTCAAAACAACAACAAACAAGTAAGAAAGGAAGATCTAAAATATCTTGAGCTGGTGAGATAGCTCAGCAGGTAAGGGTGCTTGCTGTCTGACCACCAGAGTTCAATCCTGAGAACCCATATAAAGGAAAAAGAAAGTTAACTCAACTAAATTGTCCTCTGTCCTACACACACACACACACACACACACACACGCTGTAGTGTGTATGCTCATACATGCACAACTCTCACACACAAGTAAATTTTAAATTAAATATATATATTAAAAATATCTTAAGGAATGTAGAAAGTGCTCTAAAGTTTTTAAAAGGGATAAAACATATTCAAAAAGTAAGCAAAGACTTCCACAAGAAAGTTACCCTTGGAAGGCCTTTAGATTGGTAGAAATACAGGAAACATGTACTTTCCACTTAAAATGGATACTTTGAATAAACAATCCAGATTAGAAGCACCTATTGAAAGTAGCTCTCAAATCTCCAAATAATAAAATACATTAAATAAAAGATATTCGCCACTCACATAAAATAAGATCCACAGTGATTTCCAAGTCTCAACAATTAACCTGAGTCCACATAGCATGAACATATTATTAAACTACCTAGTATTTTATATATAAGTAAATGTTATAAATATACTATGCACATATCCTATGTACTTACAGCATACTATTTAATAGAACATATATAATTCTGTATATACAATGGTATATATTCTAATATTTACATATATGCTCACAGAGGGAAAAATGGAATACAAACCCCCACAGCGACCTACAACTTCCACTGTGCCAAAAAGGTTAAGTATTAGATTTACTAGAATATTCTCATTGATGATAATGTAATTTCCAAAATATTCTACCACGTAAAGAAAATTAGTGCACAATATGTTTTTGTTATTTTTCAAACAGAGAAGGGCACTGGGCTGCTCAGAGAACGGTTTCGAGGGGAAAGGTTGTGCAGAGGATCCATATTAGAAAGAGCAACAGGCAGTGGCTTGGCGTCTCTTCTTACCTTTGCTCATGGGCCATGAGAATGTCAGATTCAAATTTGCAAAGGAAGCACCAATGGAATTGATGGCCAGAACTGTAACAGTGTGTGCTTGCTCTGTCCACAGGAAAGTGAGATTGGTGTGGTTCCCTACATCTTCTGACCACGTTCCATTGTGGAAAGTGTGATGCTTGACCACATACTTCCTCACACTGCACAACGAGTCATTTTTCATCAGGGGCTGGAGTAAACATAAAAAGTGGTTACTTTCTGCCCACAGTGCTGTTTGTGCCAATTGAGCTGATGCAGCTCTTAGTACACGTAGGAAGCAGGAGTTAGACCGAGGCAGGCACTGTCCGTTCTGATGCTGAACGATTGCGGGTGGGGTAGGGTTGAAGCTGCCTGCAGACACAATAGGCACAAACACAGCTAGGAGTCATGTGGCATGGGACACTTATTTTCCCCCTTTGGGACACAGAGACTAAATTTCTTAAAGGTAATGAAATAATAACAGGATTGGAACATTAGTTATAAAGGTGCTTCACTCCAATTGTAGAGAAAAACAAGGAAGATTCTTCATCTAACCAGCAAGCAGAATGAACACTTCGATTCTGTAAAGAAACAAGCAAAAGCTCAAGTGTTAATCATCACTTAGATTAATCTAAGAAAAAGAATACATCATTTCCCATGCTATGATGTACATGGAAGATTATTTAGAATGAAAAAGTTTTGAAAAAACACTGGCAGTTTAACAAATAACAGACGTTATTAGGGAAATGTATATGGGCATGGCACTTTGTCCCAGAGCGTTTTAAAAAAGCATACCATGCCGGGGGGTGGCACACGCCTTTAATCCCAGCACTCTGGAAAAGGAGGCAGGCGAATCTCTGATCGAGGCCAGCCTGATCTTCAGAATGAGTTCCAGGCCAGCTGTGGCTTACAGGGAGACCCTGTCTCAAAAGTACTTTTAAAAAATCATCCTATGCCATTGAAGAGTCCTGTGTAAAATACCAGATCCAGGGCTATCCTTCCATTCTAAAGAGTTTAACAACACATTCTACCTCCTGATCAATCACTTTTACCTACAGCAGGTAAACTTAAAAACTGTAACCCCTTAGAAAGCCACAGAAAGCTGAACTGTATATCATAGACTACAGCAATTGTTTTTCCACTGAGATGTTTCTAAGTCAGAAAAGACAGAGACAAATACATGTGTATGTGTCCTGCAGTGCTCAGAACTTTGTGAGCAGGTTGGGATGAAACGTTATTAGTCATAGCAAGAAAAACAACTCAAAAGTAATATAAATTTTGCATTTTATCTGAAAAATCCATGTCAGTTTGAATGCGCTAATATTTATTTTTATAACAAGAAAATTAAAAAACAAAGATATTACAAGATGCTCAGAGCTCACCCTGTACATTTTCTTTCCCAGCCCTAAATGAGCATTTCTCCCAAGAGTCCTAGTTCCTTCTACAGGATAGTGATATTAGAAACACATCTGTATATGTTCCTTCCTCCTGAAGTGTCATAACTTTCAGACGCTCACAACTTACAAATCAAGGATACATGTACACACATACAAACCCCTGTACATACACATCTCTAAAAATTCGTGTAAGAACCCATCTAAGCTTAATGTAAGTTTATACTGATCTCCAACTCTGATCTATGACCACAAGAATCATTCCAGCTGCTTCTTTTGACTGTCCAGAGCCTCCCAGTGGAGCAGGGAGAATCCCGTGCTCACTGTCCATTTATTTCCTTTCTGTTTCTATTCCAGAATACAGGTATACTGGTATCATAACTGCTAGCCTGCATCCCTGTAAGAAGTGCAAAGCTCTGCAGTGTTCCTAAAGTGTCTTCCTCCTTCACCCTGAGGACAATTTCCAAAGCTAATCAGTCCTGCTCCCTGCCGCCTTCAGTGAGGCTATTTCGTACGCCTGTGATGAAGATAGCGTTGTCATAATCTGCATGTCAGCCTTGCCTCCTACAGTCTCTTGCGATTTTTTAAAACTCTGAATGCTTTTAGGTTCACTCTGTGCTGTAAAGTTCACAGGTTTGGGCAAATGCACAGCGTTGCCTCCCTACCATTTCAGAATTCTGCAGAGGTGTCTTCACTTTGGAAGGTTAGTGGTGGTTTAAGGTGATTACGAAGAATGCCGCTTGAACAATGCGTGTGCAAGATTGTTAAGGGGGAAAAGCGTCCAAGTCACCCAATGTTCCAGCATATAGGAATGCTACATTCAACTTCCAAAGTGGTTGTACAAGATTGTGTTTCTACCAGCAACAAACCAAGGTACCTATTGCTCTGTGTTCTCTACAATTTGAATGGGTTTTTTCTTCTTTAATCATTCTAATAGACGTGGATTAGCATCTCATCACTGTTTTGCTTTGTAAATACTGACACTTGTCATCTGTGTGTGTCCTCTGGTTAGGCATCTATTCAACTATTTATTCCATATTTTGGTTTGGTTATTTGTTTTCCTATTGTTGAAGATTAAGATTTTTAGTATTATCATCTTGTCATTCTCTTGAAAGTCTTTCCCAGGTCAGAAGGACTTGAGTTCTATCTCCAGGACCCACAGGGCAGAAAGAACCAGTGATTGAAAGGTGTCCTCTGTCTCACATCTGTGCACTGTAGTACATACGTGCCCATACATATAACATATATATATATATATATATATATAAACACAATAAATAAACAAATAAATAAATGTAAAAAGTTTCTTTTCATTTCAAAAGTCAAAACAATGATGGGGAGATGTCAAAGAGACATGGGTGCATTAAAAGGGTTCTGATGACTGATAGGACAAATGTGAACAAAATAAAATAGTTCACATTGAGCTTCTCTGAGCTAAAATATCTGACACCCAAAATGCTCTGAAATCCCCAGCTTATAAAGTGCTGGCTCAAGATGTTTCAGGGTTTGGGAGCATTTTGAATTTCATATTTTTTATTACAAATGCTTAACTGTTAAAGAATATGCAAGTATTCCAAAATCCAAAAGGTTCCAAACTCATACCATATTGTATTATGACCTAAAATATACATACATATTCATAGTTCAAACATATAAATTATTGGATAAACAAATATGAGAGAGCAGAATGGTCTATCCTAAGAAAGCTAAATAACATATGTAAATCTCCACCCACAAGGAGAAACCTAACTCTCACTCCTCAAGGAGAAGCTACACACAGTGACTTAAGTCCAAAGAGTACTCCACAGAAAGGGAGAGAGTGACCTGACAGTAAGAAGCCTCAGCTCCTGAAGCTATCTCAGCAAGAGTCACATCAGAGAGCCAGTTCTCTCCATCACTGGGTCTCGGGGATAAAATCAGTTCATTGGGACTGGTGGCAAGCACTTTACCTTACTTGCTCAGCCATCCTGTCAGACCACAAATTGGATTTTTTAAAATACATTTAATTCATTTACACTTATCCTGATGCATTTTGCTTGCACAGACTGTATATACTTGGGCAAACCTTACTCTAGTTTCAGAATCAAGGCTTAAAGGACTGATATAGTTTGGCTCTTGGATATCTTGAACAAAGAATATAGAAGTATAATTTAAGAATAAAGTAAAAGATAGGAATACCTTCCAAAGCAAGGTGACGTTTCTCTCTTTCTGAGTAATATCACCATTAACTACTCTCCAAAATTCAGGTCCTCTGATCGGAGCTGTAAAATGACAAGGAGTAAAGGTTGTACATGTATGTTTGATGGAATATTTTTAGTCATATTTGAAGCACAGACTTCTGCACTTTCAAGACACATTTACAAAATGTTCACAGACCTTTTATATCCATGACAACCGTGTAGGCGGGACTGCTCCAATTACTCCAGTACCCGAGTCCATCCAACCGCTTACAGCGCACCTGAGCAGTGTAGATTGCACATAGGTCTGGCACTGGGAGACTGGCAGACTTTGATGTTGCATTGTACACTTCATGCATCTGGAAAATGAGTCACATTGTTAATACACATGCATCTAACCGGCCTGAAGTGCCCTGTTACTTTAAACCTCAACACTATACCAACATTAAGAGAGAAGTGACTTTGTGCTCTCATTTCAGAGTACAGAAAGCCTGTCCTGAGTCCCCTCAGTGTAGTACGTCTTATACATCCTGTCATTCCTTTGTAAGGACAAGGATCTGGCCTGCTTCGCTTGCAACATCATTGCCACTCTGTTATCCTCCTCTATCCACAAAGACTTAAGAATTCTTATTGCGGTTAGAGAGGGCCCTCTCTAGAGAATCAAGAGAAGACTCAGACATCGGATCTGAAATCAGTGTTCTAATGACATAATTCAGGTTTCTTCTATTTCTAGTCTCATCAAGCTGCCTTTGTAAAACTGCCATGGAAAACTGCCAGGCACACTTGATGCTGTGATTGTTTAATAAAATGCACCCAGCTGAGGGCTAGAGAGATGGCTCAGTGGTTAAGAACCCTTACTGCTCTTCCAGAGGACCAAGGTTTGATTCCCAGCATCCACATGGATGTTAATACTAGTCCTTAACTCCAGTTCCAGGGGGCTTCAATGTGTTCTTCTAAACTCTGCAGGCACCATGCACACACTTGGTGCACTTTTATACGTGCAGGCAGAAACATTCAGAAAATGAGAATAAGTAAAATCTTTTTAAAAAATGTATCCCACTGAACACATGCATGCTAAAGATATTAGTAGAACTTGGAAGAAAGGTAGCTCCTTGAAAAAAATGAGTTTGGAAACAAAAGACCAAACAAAGTCAAATGTTTCTTCGAGCTAGGATGTCTCTAAACCTTTCTGTAATAAACCACATCTCTGCACTAGAAAGATGCAGAGAAATAAGGCTTCTAAAACCTATTTAATCATGCAATCTTTTTAATACTCTATTTTTTATGTATATGAGTGTATTGCCACATGTACGTAAGTGGAGGTTAGAAGAGGGCATTGGAACCCCTGAAACTGGAGTTAAAGACAGTTGTTAGCCACCGTGTGGGTAGTGGGAATTGAACCCAGGTTCTCTGCAAGAGCAGTAAGTGCTCTTAACCATTGAGTCGTCTCTTCAGCCCCTTAACCATGCAATCTTTTTTTCCCCAAGAGCATTTTATGGAACAAAAGCCCTGTGGAGTACAATTTGGGATGATGGCTCAAGAAATGTTTGTTCCTTACAAGGGTTATAGACTTTGATAGTGTAAGTACTGAAAACAGCTATATCGCACAGGAAAATACACTATTTGTATGTCAACATCATTAATTTGAGGCAACAGAACTCTTGAACATTATAAGATGGTGTGGCAGGTTTGAACTCTCAGCAGTTGTGATTACCTGCATGAGACATGAGCACAGTTGGGCCCATGAACAGTCCTGTCAAGGACGGGGAAGAGGCTCACCAGGACCACCTCTCCCTCAGCATTTACAGGAAGTTAATGGCTGTTGGAGGTTAAGGCATTTTCTTGAGTGCTGTAGCCACTGTTATGCTGCCCATGCTCCTGCAAAATATTCCTTACCTACGCACCTGCAAACACCCGTCAACCAACTCATTGTGTCATCTTCCTCAAGAAAGACTTAAAAGTATAAAAGCAGGCTAGCTGAGAAGAGGAAGTGAATCACAGGAGGTGGGTAGGAACAAGAGTTCTAATGGGGCAAGTATGATAAAATAAATACATGTATGAAGATCTCATAATGAAACCCATTATTAAGTATAATTAGTGTATGATAATAAAAACATTTAGTAGTCCTAGCACTTTGGAGGCTAAAACAGAAAGACTGCCACAAATTAAAGACCACTCTGGGCTACAGTATATAGTGATTTCCAGTCCACCCTAAACAACAGAGTGATACCCTGTTTCAAAAACAATAGAATGAAGGAGAGAAAGAGAACGAGAGAAGGAGAGGGTAAAGAAAGAAACCAGAGGAAAAGACAAAGAGCTCCTGAGTTAAGGTACCTTCCACTGTGTCTCTTTTCCATCTAAGCCATATCGGATCTGGAAGTGAAGGTTATTCTCTGGAAAGACCGGCTTTTCCCAAGATATTTTCAATAATCCAATGTTTACAGTAATCTCTGCTTTCACACTAGCTGGAGGTAGTGGTTTTACTAGAAAGTTTAAAAACAATATTATGCAACTATAACTTAAACAACAATGGTAACTTCAAATACTACACTATTTGTGTACCTTCTATTAATATCTTTCATTTATTTTCATTCACTGCCTAATTGTATCTATTATTGCCTTGTATAACACCTAAGAAAAAACTCGTCTCTAGTTTACAAACAAAAAGGTTAATTGAAGAAAATATATCAGTGCATTATCCATGTAACTCTTCAAAGTCATAGAATACTTCCTGACTGAGCCATTAAAGTCTCGGTTCTAAAATCTGAGGAAACCAGGCTTTTAATACGCAGAAAATAGAGGCAAAAATGACGTGGACAGCACATGGTTTCTTTAACATGTGTGTTAAAATATAAAGACATGAACAGGACATGTTTGAAGATAGAATGCATAAAAACAGATAAATGCAAAGAAAGAGTTTGGTTTACTTATTGCCGTTTTATGTTGATCCCTCAGGGCTTGAGTCAAAGCTCTGACTTATGTACAGTACACTCATTGTTCCCAATACTGTTAACTCTTCACAGCAAGGGCCACTTTTCCTAACAATAGAAGGCAATGTGGAAATGTGACATGTCTAACTCAGGCCTGGAAGCTCCGTCCTCTAGAGCGCCTTATTGTGTGTCGTGACTCCAAGCACCAACTTCACGATTTTCTATCAGTCTCGATTGCATGCACTAAGCAGAAAAACACACAGAGGAGCATGGGCCCAGCTGGCATGCCAAACACATTGCTAAAAAGTTTAAAAACTATACTTCCACACTAGCTAGAAAAGAGGTGTTCTCTTGAAAGTACCGACTCTGATCCTAGATCATATTGCTCCACTCTCTCCATGGCTACCAAGACCTAGCATCTAATGGATTAATGTCTGGTAGAGAAGAGGACCCCTAAGATGATGACTGGAATGCGCTTCTTCTTGGAAATTATTTTGCTGGTCAGTTCTGCCAGTGAGCACCCCAAAGACAGATGGCCCTTTTCTGGAATACAAAATACAAAACTCCAGCAGCAGAAAAAAAGCTGGTGGGCTACTGGAAAGAAGCCCATCATCACACCAACTGACAAACTAACTAATGCCTCCTACAGGCATTCTGTGGGGACAGTTAGGAAGGACTCACTATAGATATTCTTGGTCTACCTCCTTGATCTGCTGATTCCTCAAGTCTTGTAAGTCTGAATATTGCTGATTATGAGAAACAAATGACACCTGGATTGGCACAATATGAGTGTTTGCCATCATCCTTTTCCTCCGAATCTCACTTATAACAGCACCCACTATGTAAGAAGTATGGTCTCTTCCTTGTGCAGTACTTTTTAATCATTTAAGCAATAACGCTCTTGCTTAGATCATTCAGTACAAAGCACCCAATATTTGTCATTAGTATGTATTTTCTCATGACTGTTACATTCTCATAGTTGAAGAAGGTATTCATCACCAATCCAGTAAGAAAAAAAAATACCACTGCTTGAGTGGTTCACTCTGTGGCTGTGCTTCATTGAATCGTACAGATAAAGTCAGTGACTGTTGAGCAGTCGTGTATGCAATGCCCGTGATGAGAAACATAGGTATTGAAGTATGAAGAGCTATGCACATTTTTATGGGTGATTCAGAGTGTTTATGTGCTTATTCCAAGTTTTAAAAGCTAGGAAGGGGACTGGAGAGATGTTTCCGCAGTTAAGAGCACTTGCAGAGGACCCAGTTTCAGTTCCCAGAACGGTGGCTAACAACTGTCTGTAACTGCAGTTCCAGGGGATCCAATGCCCGCTTCTGACCTCTGTGGGCACTGCACAACACAAGTACATACATTCAGGCAGTGCACAGGTTATTCAGAACCGTTATTCAGATCCCAAAGCTCGATTTCCACATTATTCCCTTACTAAGGTCAAACTTAAACTCTGTTTCAGATTTGGAAAGCAAGAGCATCCAGCATTATTCAGTTATGTCAGTAATTCCATGTTGTATTTGTCTTATATGTGAGTGTTGATGGTTCTTTGCTACTCTAGAATACTGAGTAACAGAAAGTATCGACTTCAGTAAAACTACTTACTATGGAATTACACAAAGGAAGAGCTAATTAATTGAGCATTTATGTTGAAAAACAAATCTCAGTCTTTAATTCTGTCACATAATCATGAAATAAGCATTTCTCAAAAATTTCACAATGACATTAGAGAGAAATATCAAATCTCTCGAATGCTCTTTAAATACCATCACAAATAGTTTTCACCATCTTCATTATTTTCTTCACTTCCTTTAGAAATTCTCAGTGTCTCTTTTACACAAGCTCACAAATTAAAGCCTTGAACTATGGCTCTTCAGCTTATAAATCATTAGACTATCCAAATTAAACTTTCAGATTAAAATATCTGTTTAAAATAAAAGTTTTCAAACTATACTGGAAGGATATTTTATACTACTTGTGAAAATGTTAGTAAATTCACTTCCAGTTACCTGTGCAGTTCATCAAGTACAATACCCAACAGCTATGAATTTATCATCCACATGAATAAACAAATATGCTGCAAATCATATAAAAATCAAAATAACAATATAGACTCAAAACTATAAAATTCCTAAGTAAGTTCAGTCATCTTCTCAATTCCTCTGTAGCCAGAAGCAATTTTATTCAAATCCAGTGTGATGAAAAATGAAAAAGCACATTAATCCTGAACCAATTAGCATCCAAATTCACTAAGAAAAATGCACCACGTAATCTGACATACCTACAGAATCAGGAAGGACACACGTTGGTGGAGAGTCAAGTGAACCTAATGAATGGTTGATCCTAATCCACATTGTGTAGCCAGATAATAGAAAGATTGGCTGGAAAATGCATTCATAAAAGCCATCCTGCTGCAAGTCACAGTCTTTGGGCTCAGATACTGGATGAATAGATGGACTATCAGAACAGTACAGGCTGCTCCTTGATAGATACAAAAATAGTCAATTAAACGCAACATCGATAAAAGAGAGAAAACATTTGAGAATTTTGATTTGTTGTCCAAAAGAAATAGTTTTCTCTATCTAAAACTGGATTTTTTTTATTAGAAAGACATTCTTGAACTCCTAGTTATATCCCAGTTTTACATCTTTTTCATAGAAATGATAACTCCAAGAAAAACTATCCCACAAGACAATAAGTGGGAAGGGAGTGGAAAGAACTCTGGCAAAAAGGTATGTGAGAATTAGAACCACTACTGTGAAAGTCAAAGTACTAGTTGTACTAGTGACACAGCTGTAAATAACGATCAAAAGTAGTAATGGAAGGAAAGCAAATTCTCCTCACTTTAAACAGTGGATTAAATTCCTACAGAAATCAATAATGAAATTCAAGTATTATTTGGCTTACTTGACAGTGCCCTAATACTTCCTAGTCCAAGACAGTACAACTAAAATAATACCAATTCTTGATACATACATGATATAATGAAATATATTACACATTTTATCAGAAAAGAAAGAAAGAAAATGTCTAAGTCTCCACCAGCCTTCTACCTTAGCACACACAAAGCAGTTCTCTGCTTTGAAACAGCCCGTCTGTCACTCTTTTCTGAATATGGCACTTAACGGTCTCGCAGCGACTGCTCTTTCCCCAGGGATGAGAGCAAAGGGGAGAAGAAAATGAAAAACTATAATCTTGCCATTTTTGTAATATATTCCCCTCAAGATTACTACATGGATGTGAGTGTGCATGTGTGTGTGTAATAAGTGACAGTGAATGAGAAATACGATGATGGAGGGAGGATCATCTGTGAGTACAGAACAAGATCACACAAGCTCAGCGGTGACAGTTTCAGGAAAGGCCATGTCGGTGCCAACCATTTATTGCCTATTTTATTGAATGTTTCCTAGGATAAGCTGTATTATTTAATGGCCATGAAACGGAATGTCAGTAACTCCCTTCAGAGCCCTATAAATCATACTATTCTCTTCATGTTACAGAAAACAAGCTGAAAATTTTTAAGATTAAAAAGCTCAGTCAAATATACAAAGCTGCTTGCAGGGTTATTCCGTGATTCTGGTGAAGTGAATGATACATGGGTTTAAAAACATGGAAAGAACATAAAGGCATTATGAAATTAAAATGTCCTACTATGAACTTTGTATTGATTTTAAAGTATTCATAACAGGTCTGATAAAGGCAACAATTATTTCTTTGGAAAAAGATGGAGAAATTGTCACTTTTTTCCAGTACTACAGAAGAGCAGACTCAGAACAAAGGGAACAAAATTTAGACCACAGTATTTGAAAGAAAGGTTATATTTTCCAAGCTGAAATTTTGGATTTTAAGAATAAATGAGTACATTATACAGACTGAGATTCTTCAGTACAAATTTAAAAATCAGGCCATTGTATAAAAAAGCAGTATACATAGTGGAAAACAACCATGAAATGCTTTAAAAGTATTCCAACATGCTATGTTGAGATAAGGGGAATGCTACGTCTTAAATTATTCTTTAAACAAAAACATGAAAATAAACAAGTACAAAATTCTTCTTAATAGAATACATTTCCCTTTATTATTTAGTTCCTAAATTAAATTTACCCATTCTAAAAATCATTCATGTCTTGTAGGATCTTATAAAATCTGTGTCTTAGACTCATTTTTCTAATATATTGATCATTAGCTAAATTATGCTAAACTTTATAAATCTTCCACAGTCTACATTAAGCAATTATCTTAAGTCAATTAAAACATATATAAAGTAACATTCTTGTATTTCCTTCAAGAGTAAAAATTAATTACAGAAAAACTGTCATCAGAGATGATAATTTGAGGTAAATACAAAGTATAGTTTCCTTGACTTTTGTGTGAATGTTTTCAAGGATTATGGAACATTTGTGTAATTCCTCAGAATGTTTCCAATTAATTATATTCTACCTTTTGCAGAGAACAATCTGCCAGATAACATATGATAACATATCAACAGAAACTTTGTATCACACCCTGCCTGCATTAAATACACTTACCTACGATACCTCAGCTGCACAGTGCTTCCCACAAGGGACTGGATTGTGCTGGCTGGCCATCTGCAAGTCATTTTAGTTAAGTACCCGTCAGTTTCACATGATATATTGATATTGACATCTATTTAAAACACATTAAAATATTAAAATAAAGTAAAGACAGCAAAAACATCATGAACAAACATTTTCCTTACATCGTTAGCAGGACTCTAACACAGGGTCTATGAAACCGCGTCCCGTGGGACCTGGGCAAGGCCTGGGCTTCTTACCGATCACATACAGCTCCGCATAGCGGTGGTGACATTGCTGCTCGCTGCAGCAGTACACTGCGTCGTAGGTGAACTTCCCCCGAGGTCTGGTGGCCTTCAAGTCGGAAAACGTAACTTTGCTAACACACTCACTCACGATGCTGTACTGGCTCTCAGGAATTTTCTCAGCTAAATTCATCCACCAGACAATCTTTTGCGAAGAAACAATCTGGTTTCCATTTTTGTAGATGCAGCGAAAGGAAGCATTAGAGCCAACACTCGTCAGAATTTTGGGGGGAAAGTATATGACATCTGGAGCGGAGAAGGCGGGGAGATGAAAACAGAAACCACCATGAAGGCAACTGTACCATGTGCAAAAGATTCACAACACATTTCTGGCTATCCTGCCAGAAAGAAAGTGAGTGTACTAAGAAGGAAGCTAACTCTGTGGACTCAGAGCTTCAGGAACCTGCTCTCAAATGAAAGGAGCCTGCATGAACGTCCTCACCATTTTCTGAACACAGAGGCCTAGTCCTCCCAAATACGTAATTGTAACTCTCATTTGCGAAGTGATGGGAAAAAAATCTTACTAAATCAAATCATTTACCTCCACAATAACTGATTTTCCACAAGACCCTGTACACACACAAAATTAATTACTTAATTAATCAAGTAAAACAAATGGATCAGTGAAGTGGCTTACAGAATAAAAACACTTTCTCCCAAGCCTGAGAACCTGAGCTCAGTCCTTGGAACCCACATAATGGAAGGAGAAAATTTATTCCAGTGAACTGTCTTCTGACCTTCACATGTACACCATGGTACGTGGGTGTCCCCATGCATGCACATGTAAAATAAATTAATAAATTTAATTTTTAAACATTTAAAAGAATCAGGGAATCACATAACGCATTCTTAGAACAATTCACTATGACATAAAAACCTTAAACGATAAGGGGTTGCTGCTTTTGTCTTGTTTGTATATATTAAAGTACTGAATAAACAGGTAAGAATAAGAAAAATGGGAAACGAAATATGAATGATATGCACCAATGTACAAGATACAGGAGGCAGGAACAGCAGCTGTGATAGTACTATGAGTTATTTAATGCCAGGACCCTGTGGTTGAGGGCAAGGGGTATTACTTTCTAATCCATGATTTTTAGTGCTCATTATACAATACCATACTGTTTTTCTATTATTGAAAACTTAGTTGTCTATCACTTTGAATGAGAAAAAGAATAAAAGTTAATCACAGTTTAAACAAAAAGAAATTATTGCCACCATAGCACAGAACAAAAATTAGCATATTTTGGAGGCACAACTTTAACCAGGTCATTTTCTGTTGATAAAATGAGTAACTGTTTGCACACAGCCCTAACAAAGAAACGGGCTAGAGAGATGGCTCGGTAGTTAAGAATACTGGACTCGGTTCCCAGCACCCACAAGGCAGCTAACAACCGAATACAGGAGGGAGATCCGATGCCTTCTTGACCTTTACAAGCATTGCATGCATGGATGCACCTACATACATACATACATGCATGCATGCATACATACATACAAGCAAAACACTCATACACATAAAAAATTCAAAAAAATTTTAAACAGACACAAAAGCCTTCATTGTTTTTTGCTAAGTTTACTCTGTAACAACATACTAAATTTGCTTTCATGTTTTTATATTTACAATCCACATTAGACACTTGTATTAAGTGTATATATGGTCAAATAGAAACAGGAAGAAAACCGAACGGCATAAAATCATTGGACAAAGGCCAGACTATTATATACTGTGCCTGTCTGAGTATGGTCCCAGCCTTACAGTCAGGCAGCCTTCTGGATGGCACTCACTGAAGACAAACGGCCCCCACATTCCTGAGAGACAGGACACACAGTGTGCTCCACAGCCTCCCCACTGAGCTACCTCACAGCCTGAGTCACTCTTAGGTTCAAAATTGTACAAATAAATATTTATAAATTAAGTTGAGTCTTTTCATTTACAGATTATTCTTAAAACCTCAAAGCATTTTAGTTCAAAATCAAATGCATCTAGCAAGATTTATTTGAGAAATAATGTTAAAAAGTAAACTGTCTGGACATGATTAAATGCTTTAAGCTTAAAAAGTGTGATAATGGGTAAAATTTATACCAAAACTTATACTGATATTCATTTGAGGTATGCTGAATACCTGAAATTTAACACAAATGTTACCCCAATAAATATTGAAATTTGGTTTGTAGAGTGGGAAAACTATCATGGCCAAGTACCCATGCCTTTGCAAGATCTTCATTAATGAACTTCATTAAAAGAAAGTTCTGAAAAAAGAAAAGGAACTTCTACTGGCAAATATTAATGCTAAGAATCAAAAGAATCAAAGCACTTCAGGTAAACTTCTTTAAAAATATGTGTATCACAGCTCCAGAAAATGAACTTTTCTTCTCCTTTTTTTAACTGAATTTCTTCAGATTTTATATAGTTCATTTTGACCATATTCATAGCTCCCCTGTTTTCACCCTTCTTCCAACCTCCCCGCCAGATTTTATGTACTCTGTCACACATATTAAGACCTACTGATCAAGTTGTGTCCCCAAATATCCTTTGGTGTGGGTCCATTCACTGGAGACTGGTTACTCTATCTAGCGTCACTCCCTTAAAGAACCTGACTCTGACTCTCTCATAGCTATCAGTTGCCAATAGTTCCTCAGCTACCCTTGGGACTTCTTTACTCCCTCTCCATGCCGGGATTCTGTCTGGCTTGAGCTTCTGTGGGTCTTGTGCGTGCAAGTTCATATCAGTAATTTCCAAGCTATCTGGAAAACTCTGTTTCCCTGTGGTCATCAACCACCTCTGGTTCTTACAGTCTTTCTGCCCCTCTTCCACAGTGATCCCTGAGCCCTGAGTGGCAGAGGCTTGATAAAGGTGACCTATTCAGGGATAAGCACTCCTGCAGTCTCTCATTCTCTGTTCTTTGGCCATTTGTGGCTTTCTGGGTTAATTGCCTTCTGTTACATGAGGAAGCTTCACTGGTGAGAGTGGAGAGATGCTTTAGCATTCTTTCCACCAGTGTCTGTGAGGTTCTAAGTGGTACATGCACAATGCAACCTCTGCGCCTACGGCTCAGGGAAAATGAACTTTTTCATTCTTGAAGCAGATGTGTTGGTTTTTCTTTAAAGGAAAAATATTTTCTCTAACTCATTATAAGAGCTTCCTAGAGTAAATGGTGAAGATTACATAATTATCTGTTTCTTCTTTTCTTGGTTATAATAAAAACACAGTTAATGAAGATATTATAAGCTATTACAAGAATCCAGCACTTCTAAAAGCTTATAGTGTAACCTAACAGGACTATTCTTGGGCTTCATATTTCTGGGAAAGGGCTCAATTTTCCTCTGAAAACTAAGACCTCCCCAAAGCTGCATGTAAGAACTCTGCTAGTTCCTTCTAAAGAATCCATCAAAAAGCAGGAAGTTACTGCTTCAACTGTGTGCTGAGTACCAGGCAAAGCTGTTCAATTTTTTCGATAAAATCCAAAGTGTTTGGAAACAATATGGCAAATTTGCTCATTCACTCTGAATAAATTCATGGCTTACTAGTCTAGACTGCTTCTGCTTGAGGGTGCTATTTTGCTGTACCTACCAGTGAACAGTAAGAAGAATCAAATAGCATCAAAACATAGACTTACGGAAGAAGGACTCTTCACACAAATGCCAAGACAACATATAGTGATGATAGAGTCTAGAAACTTCACCCAAGACAGTTCAGAAATCTGAAACCTAAAACACTCAAGCAATGTGGAAATCTGCTTTCCAATGTTTTAAAGGAAATAGCAGTTCAACCATACTGTTTGATGTAGCTACACTTACACTGTCTGCAGCTCTGACAATCAAATTTTAGTGCCACTAGAAATCTCGTATAATTATGTATGATGCATTTTCTGCCTTATTAGTGTTTATGAATACAAACTTTGGAATTAGAAATTTGCCAGTCCTCCTATTTTCTAACTATAATTGTGAACTTTTAACAAGTTACTTAATTTTCTAAATCTCAATGACAGTCACAGTCTTACAGGATAAAATGGTAGCACTAGCAATACTCCTTTAAAGTCAGGAAGCACCCTATGCCTGTCAATTACTACTTTTTTTTTTCAATAGGAACAAGTGGAACCTGGTTACATGACTATTTGTGACTCAGCACACATCAATACAGTAGATGATACCATAAAAGGGAAATATTTGTGGGAGTTCCTTAAATGAAGAAGGTTTCGTTTCCACTGAAGGTGCCCTGGTCTGCTTTCTATGCTATGGGTCTCCATCTTTCTCCTAATACTCACTGTTGCCCCTCAGTGATGGCTAAGTCATCCAAGTTTGTCAGTAGACAACATTGTAGTTGAGATCTGGAATGCCTCTAAATGCCTATGTGATAAAGGCCTGTGACGCTACTATAGGTGTGAAACCTTTGTGAGGTATGGCCTAATGGAAGGAGCCACACCATTGGGAGTGTACCCATGAAGAGGACCCTGGGCCCCAGGCTTAGTCCTCCCCTCTTCGCCTTCTGGCAGCCATGAGTTGAGCAGACCTTCTCTGCTGGAGGCTGTGTTCTACTGGGATTTACTGTGTTGTCCCAGGCCCAAACAAAAGGGCCAAGTGACCAAAGATCTAAACCTCTGATCTGTGAGCCAAAATAAATCACTCATCTTTTTAAATTAATCTTCATGGGTATTTTGACTGAAAAGTAGTTATTTGTTTCCTGTCAGGATTCTTTTTACTTGTTTTCTTATTTTTCTGTTTGGGATGTCTAAAGTCACTAGAGAGACACATGAATGATAAATAAGTAAAAGGCTAGTTGTTAATATTCATATGATTGGCTATTTTATATCAATGGACTGAAAAAGATGTGTGTATATGTGTACTTTGTGATCTATATTAACAAATCTGATTATATTATACAGGAATGCAAAATATGAACTGACATGAAGAAACAAAGCAAATTTAATCTTACAGATCCTAACATTCATTATATAGAGAAATAGAGCTAGAAATCTGTCCATCCAAAGTCCTAAATAGAATGAGATAATATATTAGGCATAATGCAACACACACCATATATTAAATTAAATATAATAAGAATATTGTTAATGATTAACCTAGATAAGCATTCATATTAACCCTTGGATTCTAGAAAACCTTCAAAAAACATGATTTTTTTTAGAACTACCTCTTTTTGATAAAGGAGAAGTTCTCAGTCCTAATTATAAAGTAATACAGCAAAAATAAAAGCATTTTTCTATGG
This sequence comes from Eospalax fontanierii, assembly GCA_035773235.1. NCBI lineage: Eukaryota > Metazoa > Chordata > Mammalia > Rodentia > Spalacidae > Eospalax > Eospalax fontanierii. The sequence continues at coordinate 7,630,555 of CM069531.1, forward strand.
AAGGCAAACACCTCATCCAGTGGCTAACTGAAAATGAGCATTCAGGGCTGGAGAGATGGCTCCGCGGTTAAGCACTGGCTGCTCTTGCAGAAGGCCCAGATTTGAATCTAGCACCCACATGGCAGCTAACAACTATTCACAACTCCAGTTCCAGGGAGTTCAACTGGAGTTCAACTCCCTTTTCTGTCTTCCATGGGCATTGCATGAAACAGGTGCATTTACATATATGCAGGCAATACATACATAAAATAAAAAGACACATAAATTAAAAATATTTTTAAAAAACAGGCTCTCAGAGGCAGGGGCGGTGGTTCACAACCAATAATTGCAAATTTGAAAGCCTGATTTATCAGCATATTACACAGATTGTGACAGTGAGTAGTCATTTAAGAAATAAAGATTCACCCATATCACTTCACGCCAGGTCCCTGAGTCTTCCAGATAGAACTGATCCCTGTCCTTGCTCAACACTTGATTTAGCTCATTTCTCAATCTTACCTTGTACCAAGAAATTAGTGTCAATCTTCCTGTCTTTGAGATTTTGAGCACACAGGTAGTGAATTTATAAACTAAAGTAAGATCTAATACTTTCTGAAAGTTTATTAAAGGTCAGGTGCTATAACAGACAAGTATTGCATTATTCCATGCCATCCACATAAAAACACCCCTTGACTTACAGATAAAGAAACTGAGGCACAGAAAGGTTAAGACTCTCTCCAAAGAAGTTATTATACTGATACTTCTATAAACTGTCAGACTGCAAAAATCAATGCTCTTAAACCACTAATGCTACTTATTTTTTGACTAATTTACACTTTTTAAATGTTAAGTAATCAATAAGGAAGCTTGCTGAATTAAATGTATTGACTATGTACTTACTTAGCATTTTACATTGCTATTCCCATATAACAACAAACAACCCAAGTAAAATTAAAACAAGAAAAGTATTGTTCATTTTCAACAGATCAGATGACCAAACGACAATTGTCTTTCTAAATCCACAGCTCAACTCTGGCAGAGTTGGAACTGATAAGACTCCCGGCGCTTAATAAGCAACACTGCATCGCATCTCCCTGAGGAAACTGCCAATGAACTGCAGTTTTTCTTATGTTAAAAAGCATCACTTTGAAAGAGGCAGAGAGGAGAGGCAGGTGGAGGTGCCTGACGTACATGTGTGATAAGTCTCTGAAGCCTGATGAAGACACTAAGAGAGGACTTACACCTGACAAGAACTACTGACTAGCTTGTGGCAGAGGTGGAAGCCTAAGTCAAACACTGGACAGCCTCACTGAGCAACCAAGAGTGTCACCTGTCCCCATGACGTTCTCAGCAGGAGCAAGTTCTGTGGTGGATTTCCAGGCAGAACTGAGACAGGCATTCTTAGGTGAGACACCAAGAGGCAGTTAAGGCACGACTGGGACATCAAGGTCACTGATTTAAAACAAAAACAAAAACAAAAACAAAACATAGGACCTATCCACTATTTGGAAGGCTTCTGCCAAGCTTGCATTCTTTCTAGGAAAACATGCATCATCTCTTTATTATAGCCCTGCCGTAAGGATTAGGTCAAATTTTTCTGTAAACATCAGATACTGTGGAACAGTAATCACGACTGTGGGAAAGAATAGCAAGATGCTGCAGCCCATTGACCAGAATAAGATGGATACTGCAGGATGGCCGTGTCTTCATCGGTACTATTAAGATGTGGGGGAAACCTGGTATTCATGGCTACTGGACAGCCTGCCTCTAAAGACACTGGCACTGCAGGAGGTCCTGGGGTTAGGCAGGCAGCTGGTGTACCTATGCTCCAGGATCTTACTGAATTCCCTGGCCTGCCCAAGGATATGAAGTTCATTCCAGCAGGTAATGACTCCACAGAAAAGAGGCACTGTAGCAGGTGCTGCTGCTGCTACTGCCAGCACTAAGTTCCAGCCCAGTACCAAGCAGGACAAGAGACTCCACCCTCACCTGTAAGAGAAGTCTCACCTCCAGGAATTATGGCTTCTCGACTTGGTACAAAACTGCCCATCAGCCCACCAATTGGCCTTTCCTCTACTCAAGGGATAGAAATAGGCATGCCTCTTCCACCAATGAGAGTCTCCCTCCACCAGGAATTAGAGGATCACCTCCCCAGGAGGGTATCCACTAAGACCCTAGGATGTCTCCAATAAATATGAGTCTTGCCCCTGCAGTACATCTTATGAAACTATACAACCAGTGAGTTCTTTGTCCCATCTTCTTGCATTAATTTAGCCAATAAAAAAGTCCAGAGCAATTAAAAGTAATTAAAAATATGAAAACTCTAAAAGGAGGATGGAGACCTGGCCAATGAGTAAAGCGCGCACAGTCCAAGCATGAGGATCTGAGTTCAGAGCCCTAGCTCCCACATAAAAAGCACAGGAGCTGGAGCCTGTAATCTCAGCACTGGGTGTTGAGGATAGGAGAATCTCAGGAGCCTATCCAGCTAGTCAGGCTAAATGAGTGAGCTAGAGGGTAAGGAGAGACCCTGTCTCAAAAGCTAAGGTGAGGACTGATAGCAGAAAACACCCAACGTCTGATCTCTGCACATAGACACACATGTATACACTACACACACACAAACATACACATATACACTACATATACAAACTCATACACACATACAACTCTAAAAGTAAGAATTAAATATTTTGTAGTTATTTCAAATAGATACACTTGAATTTTAAGTGTAAATGAAAGAATCAACAATACTGTGCTTGGAGTTGCTTAATGTGAACTTTCACAATAACTGTTTCTTTATGAGGGAACAGCTCTCACTATGTAGTCAAGTTTGGTTTCAAGTGCATGATATTCCTGCTTCGTGATCCAGAGTGCTGGAAATCACGGGCATAGACCACCATGCCCAGCCTATATTTTTATCTTTTTATAATATTAAAAATAATTCAATAAAAGATTATTTTGGAAATACATAAATAGGAACTCTGACAAAATTTTCATTAATGAGCTGGACTGTTCAGAATTTTTTTATTTTTCAAAAGATTTTATTTTATTTTATATTATGTGTATATATGTGTTCCTGGGTGGGAACAGGTATCCACAGAAGCCAAAAGAGGTCATCAAATTCCCTAGAACTAGAGTTATAGGCAGTCGTGAGCTGCCCCACATCAGTGCTGGGAATAAAACTTGGGTTCTCTGCAAACGCAATACATGCTCTTAACTACTGAGCCATCTCTCCAACCCAAGAGAATTTAAACAAGATGCAGGTGGGCACAGTAGTGTATGTCTGTGTAATCCCAGCAGTCAAGAGGCTATGAGACAGGAAGCCTGTGAGTTCAAGTTCAGCCTTGGCTACATAGCAAGATCTTTTTTCCAAAAAAAATTTTTTTAGAGAAAATGTTTAATATTATGTCCCCCTTTGGTGGAGGGACATGAAAGACGTCCATCATACACCAGAAGCAAAGTCTGGAGGTTTATTCCCAGAGAAACTATTACAAGGCCTACCTTGAGTGGTAAAGACCCGAGGGGAACTCCAGTCACTCCAGACTCCTGGGCCGTCCAGTCTCTTGCCTCTTGCCTGAACCTCATATGAAGAACCAGGAAGCACACTGTCTACTAGCAGGGATGTAGATGAGACGATTTCATCAGCCTGTTAAATTGTGAAAAGACCAGAGCACCAAGTCGATGCAAACCATTTATCAGAATTGATCATAAGCCTCAATGCATTTCAAACAGTTAAAATTTAACAGATGAATTATCTGGCCACAGAAAGAAAACACAAATCAAAGAGGGAATAATAAATGCTTGTGCCTCTGTCGGTGAAATTGTAAATAGCCTCTGGATCAAAAGACCATGATGACAGCTGAAAACATTGTGAACTAAATAAGAGTGCACATGTACTCCTTGGCATTTCTGAGAAAGTCAGCTCAAGTCGTTGGGCAGCTTGAAGCCACTACTGACATTTGTCCCACACTTGGTAGAAAACAACATGCAGGAGTGGAGAGGGGAATGTAGGCATCCCAGCGGAGAGCCGCTCACAGGAGGGCATCAGTGATTTTAAGCCCCTGACCCTCATGGTGAACGACAGACCATGAATCAGCACACAGCTTATGTGATGGTTAGTTTTCATTAACTTGACACAAACTAGAGTTGCTTGGGAAGACGGAACCTAAACTGAAGGATTTCCCAGGTTAGACTGGCCTGTGGCCATGTCTGTGAGGTCATTTCCTTAATTGCTCACCATAGGCAGTGCCGTCCTTGACAGGTGGGCTTGGTTCGTATAAGAAGGGCAACTGGGCAAGCCAGGGGCAGTGAGCCGGTAAGCAGTGCTCCTCCGCAGTCTCTGCTTCAGTTCTTGCCCTCAGGTTCCTACCTGAAGCTCTAGCTCTGGCTTCCTTTGATGATGGACTATAAGCAGTGGGCTGAAACAAACTCTTTCCCCCCAAGCTGTTTTTGGTTATGGTGTTCATCACAATGACAGAATGCTAACTAGGACAGTTAACAAACCAACAGAGGCCAAACCCTGTAGAAAACAAACTCTAGCTAAGATTGCTTCTGGAGCAGATTCCATTTCCAATAAGTCACTCCAGGGTTGTTAAATTCTCTAGACTTTTTAATATTGTGGAGTGGAAAGAAGGTGATAGATTTAAAAAACACGAGAAATGCATGAAGCAATATCAGGCCTTTCAAGTTTAAAGCTTGTAAGTTGGAGATTACAGGATTTTCACAGCAGCCTTAACTCTGCTTTTACACGTGTGACCCTGAAGTTTCCCAGCCTGCTCTCTGTGAAAGGAAGGCCTTTATAGCCCAGGTCTAAAATGACTGATTTTTTACCTCCTAGTGACATAACTCTCATTTAGTTTCACTATGCAATATGAAACCATTCCCAGGACCCGGAAGCCATTCTTGATACCTCCTCCCTACCTGCCAAGGTTTCTGGTACCATCCACTGTCACAGTCAGCTCACTCCAGCTTCTGCATCACTGTTCTCTCCACCTGGCATCCAATTCCCCAGATACCTGAAGTCATTGATCAAATATCACCCTCCTAAGAAGCCTGGCCCTAATCTCCACTTACTATGACAAACTTTCACCATCCTCTGATCCAGCTCTATGGTCCCAAGGTGCTCTGCTGCACCTAGAACAGCTCCTGGCTCCAAACAGGTATTCAAAAAATACTTACTACATGAATGAAAAAGGATGTAGACCGACTTTACAGTACAAATGTTTACACTGTGTGTGAACACATACTGAGCGATGGAAAATAAGATTGCAAGATAAAATCAGCAGTCTATATATGAAGACAGTTGAGTTAAAGTTTCTGTACTGGACTTCCTGGTGTTCTCTGTATACCTCTATAAATTATCTGAAATGTATAATATTCCGTGTATTTCATCTGCATTAGTTACTTTTCTGTTGCTATGATAAAACTCTGTGACCAAGAGTTTATTTGAGCTTATGGTTCCAGGACTTATTCAGAGTCCATCATGGAGGGGCAGCATGGTGGCAGGAGGTGCCAGAGCAGGAGCAGAAAGCAGAGGCTCACATCTTCAGGCAGGCACAGGAAGCAGAGAGCAACTAGGGATCCCACAAGGCTTAAGAACTCTCCAAGCCACCCCAGTGACGAGCTTCCTCCAGCATGGCCACACTTTCCAAGACTCCCAAAACAGTGCCACCAGCTGGGGACAAGGTGTCCAATACTTGAAGCCTATGGGGAGGGGGCCTTCTCATTCGAACCACCACATCATCCTACTCTATTAGGAACATGCATATATATTTAGCAGTAAGGATAACTTCTTGGGAACTTAAGGGTCTTCTGCTGCTTCTCAACTTTTCGTTTTATTTACCAAAACAAATACTTACTTCTCTCATAATTGTTGTAGAATTCTCTGAATATTTCACTTGATATTGAAGTGGAAAAGGTAACAGTGTTGAGCTGTGCCAAGAAATCTTTAAATGACCATCATCTGTGATTCCCATATGTAAACCTAACGGTGGATCAGGTTTCACTTAAGAAAAAAAAAATTGTATGTCAAGCAGTTTTCATAGCAATCATACCTAAATAAAATTAGGTTGAAATGAACTGTTGGCATATCTTGCCTTTCGACTGCTTAGAAAGTCCTCTTACTCAAGGCCAACTACAGAGTTAAAGCAAGTTATGTGTGGGGTCTTCCCCTTGCACCTTACTTGATACAATTCCCGTGTTTCATTTCATTCCCATAAGTAGTAAACACCATAAACCAGTAAATGAGATCATTTTGACAAATGGGATTTCCTACTATAAAAAGTCTGCCTAACCTATTTAGCCCACTAATTCTCAAACTTACCTAAGTTCTGTCCCTAGTCCCAGTCACCTCACTTGCTTTAGCCACCCTGAGGGTCACAGCATGGTGCAAAACACTATTTGAAAATGCATAGAATCTGTGCAAAATTCAGCATGCCTATTCCTCTTAAATACCAGCAGTCTAAACATGCGTACTCAACTTGGAATTCCCATGTAATAAATGCACCATTAGAAGACCCGACCTGTCTCTAGAAGCAGGGTTGGAGTGCCTTCACTTACCAGGAAGTTTTAATAGGTAAATGATTTCTGAGTCCAAATGTATGCATACATATTAACATATGTATTTTCATGTATAAGTATTTGGCTATTTAAAACAGTAAGAAAATGTTTTGAACATGTGTAGAAACAATTTAAACATCTTATATTAAAGGGTTACTTGAATAAATTATGGTTCATATGGTAATGGAAATCCAAGCAGTCATTAAAAACCACAATTCAGTAGAACACTGGAAATGTTTAATGTTCTTAAATTTGAAAAACTTTTTACATCCAAACTTGGACTTTTTTTGATTTACTGTTTCTATTTATGTGTATGTCCATGTGGGCATGAACATCTGCATCAGATGCCTTCAGAGACCAAAGGATGGTGTTGGATCCCCTGGAACTGGACTTACTGACAGTTGTGAACCACCTTATGTAGTTGCTAGGAATCAAACTCTGGTCCTCTGGAAGAGCAGCAAGCATTCTTAACTGCTGAGCCATCCTTCCAGTCTTGTATCTTGATTTGTCAAAATTAGCAAACAAAAAGGTATGTACAAATATGTATTGAAAATCAAAAGATTCTTTAAATGGTGAGAAAGAGATGTATTTTCCCCTCTTTACATCTTTATATTTGCAAGATTTGTACAATTAATAGGAATTCTGTAGAAATTACCATTGAAATAAAAAATTTACTGGTATGAATTTTATTTTTCACCAAATAAGATGGCATGTTTCTCCCATTCCATATGTTCAGGAATTTGGAGATAGTTTTTTGTCTTTTCTTTTATTCATACCTGATGAGGCTTTAATTTTCTGTGACCTATTACAAATTTATTTGTAATAACTTTGTATAAAGTTGTTATAAGCAAGTCTAAACAGTAACATCTAGAAACATGTAAATTTTACTATGTTCTCAGGCCCAACAACAATACAAAACAAAACACAAGAGAGCAATAAGGTCAGGTATAACTGTAAACTACGACATATTTCCTACCTGCTTGCTAGTTAATAGACACTCATTTAAAATATAAAAGAAAATTCTCTGGGTCTCCTATACCCAAGCTCCAGATTTGCTGTCACTCACCCAGTCTCTCAGGGCAACAGTCTCAGAAGAGTTGACTTGCCTTCCAGGTTGTTCCCTGCTACCAACCAACCTACTCTGGTCAGCTCCTCAGCAGCTCTGACCAAGTCAGCTTCTTCTGCCTTTCAGCAATTGGCATCCCAACAGCTACGTCCTCCTCTCCTTGAAATTATTTTCCACATAATTTCTAAGACAACACACTCTTTTATTTCATTTATTAAACTCCCTTAGTCCCTTTCTACCTGAAATCTGACTGGGTAATCTCAGAGAATTCTATGCTAACAACTCTCAAATACGTATCTCCCCTGAACTTTAGATTCATATATCCAACTGTCTGTTCACCACCTCTTGGAGTGCTAACCGACATCTCAAACACAAGGTGGCCTTGATTTATACACACACACCTAATCTCTCTACAGAACCATTGTTTCTAGTCACTGAGTTGTTTAGGGGCAAATCAAAGGTCTAACCGTAATTCCTCTTTGGTCTTCAGATCCTACAAGCAAATCCACTAGGAAGTCCAGACATCACCAGTTGTCAAATACATCGAAATCTTACCAGTCATATGTCTCCACTGCTATAGCCCTAAACCAAGAGACTCATCCCAACAGTCCTAGCTAGACCTCCTTTCCCACCATCCCAACTCCCTTTATCTCTTTATAATTTTATTTTCTGCAAGGTAGAATAATTTTTAAAAGTGCACACACATACATCTGATCATATCAACACCCCCCTCCAATTCAACTAAATAAAATCCAAACTCTATAACCCTAGCCTGTGAGACTTCTGGTCTTCAATAACTGATGTCCCCCTATGAATCACGCTCCTTCACCAAGCACAGGGACCCCTCCTCTGTTCCTCAAACTGCCAAGTTCATTGCAGGGAAGGGGTTTGGTAAACGTGTTCTCGCTTGAAGCATTATTTGGTCCGGAGTTTGCCATGGAAGGGTGTAGCAGAAACAACAGCTCCACCCAATACTCAGTCACCTCTTCCTTTTTAATTCTTTCATGATACTTATAAACTTTGAGTATCGTCATATATGTTCAAATATAAAGAAAGAACGTTTCCCTAAAATTACATCTTCATAAGGAAAAATTAAGTTTTCAAGTGACAGCACTCTCCTTCAGCTACTCTGTTTTGAAAGTAAATTCACTACAATGCAGATTCAAATGCTTTTGAAATTTACCAGATAGAACTAGTTTTAAAAAGAGAAAAAAATGTGATGTTGAATAAATATTTTGTCTTTTTCTCATGTGGTATAACTTCACAATTGCATTGCTTGGACACTAGCACAATTATGTTATAAAAATCACCAATATGTCTAGAGAACAAATTATTAGGAAGTCCTAATGTCAAAATAAATTGTTATACACAGGTTCTAAGCAGCATATTTTAAGTAACTTTAAAAGATGTGAAGTTAGAATTGTAGGAAAAATTGTGACAGATAGATGGAAAATTGTTCCAGTGATGAAGATCCGTGATGCAAAGAAGGGTGTTAGGAGTTGCATTAGGCGGTGAGATGGCTCAGCTGGTGAAGACCTGCCCTGTGAGGACATGAGTTTGGATCCCCAGTACTCACAAAGAAATCCAGGCACAGAGGCGCATGCCTGGAATCCTAGCCCGGGAGTGGGGGTAACCCCTGAGACAGCAGGTTCCCTGGAGCTCACAGACCTGCTCGTCTAGTCAAAGAAGTCCAGGTTCAATGAGAGACCTTCTCTCAGATAAACAAAATAAGGGAGAGCAATAGAAGAAATCTAACATTGATGTCTGCCTCCATATGCAGATGTACACACACACACACACACACACACACACACACACACAGCTGTATACAGTTGTTTCCGGAAATATAAATGGAAAATAGTAAAGCTGCTGAAAAATATAATGCAATTGAGCAAAATGTACAGTAATGTGAATATAAAGCTATGTTGAAAAATACTTTAATACTTGCCTACATTATTCACCTTTGGTAACTAAATATTTGAATTTCTAAAAGGAAGCTTGGGGGTGCCTGCCATAAGAAAATGGGGTACTCCTCCCGTGGAGGCCATCTTGTAGTCAGGCTGTGCAGTGGAAGGCTTGAAGTGGCCTGAGATCACTGCTGTGGCTGCCTCTGAGCAGAACCACTGACCTGTTCCTCATGGTGTGGCCAGCCTTTACAAAAGTCCCTGCACACATGACCTCTAAGGAACATTATTGAAGGAAGAAATTCAAGTAAAAAAAAGCTTTTCTAACTTCCAGAAATGGTCATCTGAGATGTAAAAGGTGATTAGCAAATAATACCTGTCCATTAGTACAATCTAGGACTTAAAGAAGCCAAAACTATTTCAAAAGACCATTTCCATGACAATGGTAGAGACATCTACTAACGTTAACTCCTTCAAGAAGCTGCCTATCCCACTATAATACATTTACCACAGTTCACAGTGTCAGGTAAAATGATATAAGCCAGTAAAAATCTTTCATCCATAAGCAACCTTTAAACCCCGTTGTGTGGTTGATCTTTAGTGCCTCTGTCTTTCTTTTCAAGTACAACTTACCGATAAGCCCGGGCTGTACTGACATTAGAGGTGACTGGAAAATCACACCGGCAGATGTGATTTGCAAATACATAAGCAGAGTGTGATTGAGTTTGGCTGTTGGTACTGGCACATGACATTCACATTCCCGAACACTGCAGTTGCACTGGACAATCTGAAAAGTGTCTTTCTGGGGGGCCAGAGGCAAATCATCCATCACTTCAGGCCTATATGGAAAAATAAGAGCTGAATGTTAGCATGGATTGGACAGGATTTGAAAGTTAAGGCACCAAACCCAAATTGAAAGAAGCTGTATGGAGACACAGCCTAAAGTGTTTCTGGGAAAATGACAGGCTCTAGCAGAACACACACAAGAGTTAGAGTAAATTCACTGCCAGAAGTAACGTAAGCAAGAAGGCACAAACAAGAAGACCTGGCAGTCCTAAAATACCACATCTAGTGAAATGTGAAATACTTTGCTCAGACATACCGAGGCCTAAAGAATCACCACCTTCTACATCTGCATTATAAAATATGCTGAAGGAAGCCTTCTGGCACAAGAAAATAAAAGCATATCAAAAGTCTGGTGTCACACAAAGGAATGAAGTTTAACTACAAAGATAATTATGATTGGCTGGTTGACTGACTGACCGACTAATTGATTAAAGAAACAAGGACAACCTTGTTTATGGGGTTTTTACATAGAATGAAGTAACAACATTAGCACCAGGCTTATGAGGAAAAATATAAGTATTCAATTGAAATGTTCTTATACTCTGTACAAAGTGGTGTGGTATCACTTGGATAAATTCGAAATTCATTAAAATGACAAGTCAGGAAGATAAAGCTATTAGGGAACAAATGATAAAAATTAATCCAAAAGAATGGAAAAAGGAGAACAATGAACAAAGAGACGAGAAAAGAGACAAAAGGGGTTAGCACAGATGACTCATCCCGGTAGATGCACTGTCTCCACATCCGTGGAGGAGGCAGTCATCATCCAACTAATAAAAAATCAATTTCAACACTAAAAACACACATTTACTGAAGGAAATGGTTTAAAAAGATATATTATTCCACTATAAAGTTCAATGGCTATATCAATGTCAGGTAAACTAGAATTTAAAGCAATACTTATTTACCAAGGTAAAAAAGATCATGTCATAATAAAAAATAAAAGGGGGAGGATTCACCAAAAGTAAACAACATGCATGTACCTGAAGCAGGCGGAAATTAGCCAGTTCATACGTATCAATGAAAAGTTCAAACTTTCTCTAATAATATAACAAGGAGACAAAAATTATTATGGATTAAGAGTTGTGCCATACTGTCAAACAACCTGACCCATAAAGTGAGATTAGCCCCTCACTTCCTGGCTGTGGTAACTCCATCTTGCAGCAAGCTGGCATTTCCGTGCTTTACTTGCCAAATTGCAGCAAAACAAGCCGTCCTTCCCATAGTGGGATGGTCTTTGCTTCAAGAAGCAGGATTCCTAATAAGGAGAAAGAACACCCAAACATGGAACTTGCCCCAGTCTGGTATTGTCTGTGGTGCGCTATCTGAGCCTATAGTAAGTAACCCCTGCTGCTTCGCTTAACACTGGGTGGCATTATTCTGCAAGAATTCTGATAGTTTGGTCATTTCAGAAGTTTCCCAAACAACTCCAACAGAAAACTCCACCATGAAACTGTAAGAAGCAATCTAAAACTAATTGCTCTAAGTGTGCAAAACCAGAAGTTAATAAATCCAGCATTTGCCTGTTTTATACAGCTCTGAACTAAAGAATATTTCCTTTAAAAAAGAATAGGGGCCAGGAATGGTGGCATATGCCTTTAATCCCAGCAATCTCTGTGGGATCAAGGCCAACCTGATCTACACAGTGAATTTCAGGCCAGCTGGGGCTACAGTGAGACCCTGTCTCAAAGAGTCAAATAATAAATAAATAAATAAATAAGAAGAATGTAGGTGTCTGATTCAGAGATAAGCACTCTACAGGCTTTTATTCTCTGCACACTAGCCAGTTAACACACATTATTTCTGTGTTAAGTGCCATCTGTTGCATAGGGAAACTTTTCTTGTGAGAGTTGAGAGATGCATTAATCTATAACAATAAGTCATTAGGAGTCGCTTAATACTAGATCCACTTAGCAGAATAAAAGTATTAGGTTCTCCCCTATGACCTGTGACCTGTCTAACCACATGTTCCTAGGCCTGATGTCCATGTCAGGTATGGGTTCCATCTTATGAAGAAGACGTCAAATCCACAGAGAAAGTGACTGGTTACCCCGTAATATTCACGCCACTATTGCACTGAAGGTCATATCTTCCCAGACCACATGTTGTTGAAGCACACAAGATTCACAGCTGGGTAAGGCTGATAATTATTTTTTTTCTTCCGGTAGCATGCATAGCATCTTCCAGCACTATGAAAACTAGCCAGTAGAGATGAAGCTTTAAATCAGTACTAGCTTGATTTCTTCTTGTTTTTTATTACAGATGATGTACACAGTTTCTTCAGCAATAGAGTCTTCAAGGTTTAAGGTTCATTGTGGAAGAAAGACTATATGAATCAGAGGTGGCGAATGACCACAATGAAATAAGAGTTTTCTGGACAGCTGGTAGATTACTCATATGAACTCACAACAATGGTGACAACATACACAAATACCACGTAAGCTCAAGCCAGACAAATTTCCAGCACAGACATGGGGAGGTAAGAAACACCAGTCTTATTGGCAACCAATGGCTGCTGGGAAGGGAGCATCCATCTCTTTTAAGGGTATGACTCCAGGTTAACCAGACTCCTGTGGATGGATCCACACTGAAGGACTCTAGGGACACAAACTTGGCTCTGCAGGCCTTAATATACATGTCATAGGGCACGTGAAGCTGGGCAAGAGGTAGAGGGAGGGGGTGCAGGCAGGGGAGGGGATCTGAAGACAGTAAAAATATATTGTATGGAATCTGCAGAAATTCAATTTAAAAAAGGAAAATAAAAAGGAAGACTGTGTCCTGAAAAATGGAGATCACTTGAAGCTCACTGTCGGCCCCTTCGGGAGCTGTGCTAATCCACTTCCATACAGCCACGGCCGCTATGTACAGGGCAAACAGACAACTGTGCAGAGACCAAAATCTACCATCTAACCCTTTAATTAAAAGACTGCCTACCCCAGACCTAATAATATCTCCTACTCCCTTCTGGAGGGCATGTGATGGACAAAGGACAGAGGAAAAGAATCCATAGAAAACATACTGTCAAATTTCATACCACCATCTACACGAGACATCTTTAGAACATTATCTAATCCAACTTTTCAAGCCATACACCATCATAGAGCTAATTTAGGAAACAAGACTCAGAGAGAACACAGACCTAGAACCCAAGCAAAGTCTTACACTTCCATCGTCAGAGCTCATCTCATTACCCAGCATGCCTGATGAGACAAATCTCATCATCACCACTACTATTTTATATAAGGATTAATAAGACATTAGGACCATAACTTAAAATAATTTTATAATATGAATCAGAATATTGCAGAATTGTGTATTTCACATTATGCTTTTCCATTCTCCACATAAGTACTAACCATGCCTGACCCTGCTTCTCTTGAAAGATCAGGTGCATTTGGGGTGGTTATGACCACAGAACGTTGTTCTCATATTTATGAAACATTCTCCCAAATTTGTATGAAAATTGGAAGCAGCATTGTTAGTTGCCAAAGTCAACATAAGAATTCAAGAACTTGGAGAGATGGCTCAGTGGTTAAGAGCACTGACTGCTCTTGCAGAGAACCTGGGTTCAGTTCCCAGCACTGCCGTGGGAGCTAACAACCATCTGTAACTCCAGTTTCAGGGGATCAGATGCCCTCTTCTGCCATCCATGAGTGCACTCATGTACATGCAGGGATAACACTCATACACATAAAATAAAAATAATAAACAAAATACTTTTAAAACGTCATTTGGAATATAGAAGTTCTTGAATTAATTTTTTTTTATTTACTTATTTTTATTTTATGTGCATGACTGTATTGCCTGCGTAGGTGCACCCATATCATGCAATGCCCACAAAGGCCAGAAGAGGGCAGTGGGTCCCTTGGAACTGTAGTTAGGGATGGTTGTTAGCTGCCATATGGATGCTGAGAACTGAATCCAGGTCCTCTGCAAGAGCAACCAGTGGTCTTAATCACTGAGCCATCTCTCTCCAACTTTCAAAGGCTGTGAGTCTTTATGGACATCAAGTAATGACATAATTTGGAGAGGAGGTAATTGTAATGCATACGTTTAAAATATCATCAAGTTTCCTAAGCAAAGAAAATATGTACTTGAATTAAAATAACCAAATATCAAGAATTTCTGAAATTCTTGAAAATTTTGTTTGCAATAAAATATTTCCCGTCTTGCACATGCACATGCATGGTGCCTCCGGCTGTTCAATTCTCGTAGACATGGGCAAACTACCTGAGGGTGAAAAATGAGACAGAACATTTGCCAAATGGATTTTACATTTGGCTTCTTTGCAAATTTTACCTTGGGGAAACCTTCTGATGTAAAAGACTTCAGTGTTTAGGACTTAAAGTTCACAAAAAGCACGTTCTGTCCTCTGAACTTTAGTCCATTTTTCCTTCCTAGAAAATTTCTTTATAAATGTATTAGAATTCTCTAAGCAAGGTCTCTGTTAAATTACTACAAGTATGCCACCGGAATTTCCGACTATTAGGGAAACTCACAGCAACACCCAGCCCACAAATCCATGAAGCAGATCTAGAATATTCAGCATTAACTTTACAGGGCATTTACTCAAATCGCCTATTTTATGCTTTATAGTAGTAATCTACAAAAATGTTACCACAAAACTTTACCTTGTTGATCTCAAGTAAGTCAAAGAAAACAGATTTTAAGACCTCATTTGAAGAAGTCTACAGGTTTAAGTCCAAGGAGTCTGTTTTTAATAAACACCAATGTCTACCTCTACCTGAGACCTATGGATCCTCCCAGGTGAATGATCCTGACCTAAACTAACCTTACCAGGCAGGTGAGCTCTAAAGAGCAAAGTTCTATCTCTACAGAAGACATCACCAAACAAACAGAAAATCAATAAGAAGAAGCGAGGAAAAGAAAAATACAAACAGAAAGAAATGGTCTCAGTCTCTCAGATTAACAACATAACCGCACAGAGCGGCACCAGAAAACCTTGACTAATTAACTTCGGAGCATCATATTCTAGCTGTGTAACATATAGCCTTAGCAGGCAAAATAAGTGTAAACAATACTGCACTCTGGAATGTGTGCTTTTCACAGTGGCGTGTGTTCACTACTCCCAAATTTATCTGCCTGCAATGACTAAGCAAATAAGTAATACACTTCTGTATTGTAAGAACAAGAAACCAGATGCTTCACTACTAGAAAACAGGAAGAGAGGGATTCATGCAGGAAGGGAAAGACTGACAGCTAGATAAAGAGAGAAAGAAAAAGACTGGCTATAATGGATCCTGTGGTTTGGGATTAGAATGAACCATTGGTATGAACACAGACTCAATATAAGTTCATACACAGAAATACAAAGTATAAACTTGTATACATATAACTGGCTCTATAGTCTGAAAGGCTACAAACAACGCCAACTAAGTAAGCCTTCAGGTGCAGGTTTATAAATACTAATCTCCAATAAGACAACTACATAACTGATTCTACTGTAGGCCTGGGAGGGCAAAGAAGCATCCTGTAATGCTGGAAAGTTGTTTTTTTTTTTTTTTTTAAAAAAAAAAAGGGTAAAGTAATAGAGACACACTTAAAAATACAGGAACAGGAGCCAACCTGGAAAGACGTCCACTGGGCAAGTACAGGTCAGTCTGAGTAAGGAAGTCTACCTGAAAGCTCTCCCAGCAATCATAGTTCTGTCTGGATTTGTTTTATGAAGGAGTGGGCAAATGGGTCACACACTATATGGAAATGCATGATCAAAAACTTGTTTTCTTTTTAAATTGTTTTTATTTTTTAATACTTTGTTATTTTATGTGTATGGCTATATTGCCTGCATGTAGACAGGTGCACCCATGTCATACAGTGCCCACAGATATCAGAAGGAGTTACAGTTACTAGCCACTGTGTAAGTGCTGGGAACAAAACCCACTCTAGAAGAGTGTGCAGGTGCTCTTGAGCTCTGAGCCATCTCTCCAGCTCCAATTTATTTATTCCTATTTTATGCATATGAGTGTTTCACCTAACGCATGTATGTAAGTGCTCCCATGGTGTGCAATGTCTATGAAGGCCAGAAGAGAGCATTGATCCCCAGGCACTGGAGTTAAGGATAGTTGTTCGCCACCATGTGGGTGCTGGGAACTGAGCCTGGGTCTTGTGAAGCAGCAGCTACTGCTCTTAACCAACGAGCCATCTCTCCAACCCCAGATTTGTTTTCTAAATAGTAGTTATTACCACATATGTACCAGCTATGAGAGAAACAAACAATGCGTAAGTAGAGGAGTCAATGACAAAGATAAAGTCCTTGAGGAGGCAACAGCATACAGGTTTCAGAACACATGAAAAAGGCTCAGCTTAGATTAGAAACACGGAAAATACAGTCACAGCAAAAGGACAGGAAGGTACTAATCTGGGCAGTCTGGTGAGTTTGACTGAGAGAAGTGAGCATTCCCCTACTGTCGTTTCCTCAACGAAAACAAACGGCAAAATCATCAACGAGTCTCTCTGGACCACTCTCTGGGTCACTAGCGGCCATGCTGACAGGTGCCCCATGCAAAGAATGCAAAGAGCCATGTGACTGACCGTGATGCCTCCAGCCAACAGCTTGGAGTGCCCAGACATGAGTTCAGGAGCAGATCCTTCTGTCTCGGATCCTGGAGCTGACTGCTTTCCCCACTGCGGACACCTTACAGCCTCCTGGAATGGCTCCTGAGCAAAGACTGAGGAGAGAAGCGCTTATCTCCAGGAGAAACTGTGAGCTTTTATTTAATGGAATAAAGCCTATGATAAGCCAGTGAGATAAAGAAAACCCGGCAGGTGGGGGGAGTTGTGGGGGGGGGGTTGTAGGACGATGACAGATGGACTGACAAAGTCAGCCTGTCCCTCCTTAGTCTACTAAGCAGCATCCAGAACCTCCCTTTCTGTGGGTAATTTGGGGTCAGGCAATTCCTACCAGACAATAATCAATATTGTGCCCAAGCACAGTGTAAGACTGAATTTAGCTAGAATTTCTCACTGTATTTTTACTATTGGCTCATTCAGCGGCAAGACCCACCCTCTGACCAATGATGGGGCAGGAAAAGACAGGTAGCCGAAAAGGAAGAGAAGGCGAGCCAGGCCGCCACTGGAAGGAAGAAGGTCCCAATCACAGGACTGTAACGGATCCTTCCCGGGAAGAGCCCACTGAAGCACTGGGAAAAGAAAGCGCATGGCCATCTCCCCTGCGGGGAGAGACAGCTACTCTGACTCAGGTTCAGGTCCCCCACCCCAACAGCCTGCAGGCGGCTGGTCTCCGTGGCGGCCCACTGCACTTCTGAGAAAAAGGCTGCCCCCACCCCATACAAAATTTCTGTCTCTCTCCCCAGGGATGAATCCTTTGTAAGAAACCCCAAATAAACTAAACTCATCTAATCTGAGGACATATTTTCCATTTGTTCAGCAGAGCGGGGCCAAACCCCGCCCACCAAGGTGTGGAAAAAATTGTTGCAACACATAGTGAGGGCAAACATGTCCTTGAAGCAACCTGTCAAGGACAAAACATCTATTTACCATCTCGTGACTATGCATGACAGGTCACACAGATGCTTAAAATTATGGAATGCATGGCCTAGGCATGCTGATATCCTCTGTTAGGTCCATCTGTTAGCCAATCATAATTTTAACATTCATATCATTTCTGCCTCTGGAGAGTAGCTTCTCCCTCCACCAAACTCAGAAAAGAACCCCCCAGAGAACTTGGGGCTCTTGAATCATGTTAAAAATAAGAAAAGCAGAGCTGGTTGAGGAAAAGAGCTGATGCAAAATTACCCTTCAGAAATGAGCTTTAAAACCTAGAGAAGCACTAAAGAGAGATAGTTTAAAATAAAAGACAGATAAGCACTGTGGACAATATGAAGGTGGAGAAGAGGCCAGAGGAGAGCCTTCAAGAGGAATCCCTCAAAGGAAATATCTGACTGTTACACCCTTTTATCAAGTGACAGGAAGCTACCTGTCGCATGATTTAGTTCAACATAGCCTAAGTGACAAAGAGGATGAAGGATCCAGATACTAGGAAGCACCAAAAATCAGGGACTGATAGATCATAGCATGATGTGACTTCTTAATTCTCTAGCCCAGAGAGAGTGCTTCAGGGGACCATGGCTGCTTTCTTCAGGCTGCAGGTCCGATCTGGTCTCCTAGAGTACCTAGCATCTTAAATGGGAAGGCCTATGATCTAACAAGTCACATGGAGCTCTCTCCCACTCTATGGAATGTAGCCTATGCCTTTATACCCAGTTTTAATAGATCTACACTTCCATTCCTCTTCCTTCATATCTTGTATCATTCATTGTTTGAGACAAGAAGAACCTGGATATCACATCATAGAACACCTCAAGACCCCCTCCAGTAACCATACTTTTCATCAGAGGTCCATGTGTTTTTGTGAGGTAATTGTACTGGCAGATTCTGCTAACAAAGCCTGAAGGACACAGAAACCACACAAACCAGGGAGAAGCCACTGGACTCCCCTGAACACTGCACTGCCAACAAGCTGAGGAAAGGCCTCAGCTGCAGATACATGCTGCCTTTCATCAAGAAGGCAAGGTGAAGGAAGGCCAGCCTAGGTGCCTCAAGAGAGAGAGAAGCCAAAATCATGAGGAGCCATTCCTGAAGAGGAGAGATATGACCAGCATGGTTGAGAGGAGAGCTGGAATCCTTGAAAGATATCATAAGAATACCGGGCTCATCAGTGATCATGATGTTTAAAGAATGTGTGTGACAGCAGGTAAACCGGGTTAGCTCAACCACACTCAGCCATCAGCCTTCAGCTCTGCTGTCCATGTCTCAGCACATTTGCCAGTGTTCGTCACGGTTCTGTGCTTGTGCTTAATTTGGGCTGGACATCCCTGTCCAGTCCCTCTAGTTATCACATGACCATGCTTTCAAACGTGGCTCTCACATTTCCTGTCCTTACAATACACTGTCAGCTCCACAAGGAAGGACAAGTCTGTGTTGAACGTTGTTGCCCACACTCAGTTCAGCACCTAGGATAGAAGGTAGAATATACAAAGGAAAAGGAGACCTTCCTTCCCAGGGCTGAGATAAATGATTTAAGCAGTTCCAATATATCACAGATTCTCAGACAAACATTAATATCTGAGCTCAAACAACCTTTTCCCTTTGAGGATATATTTATAGGTTGTAAAATCCTTTTTAAACATGAGGTTTTATGTTCTGGAAAAAAAATGAGCTTTTAGACACATGGAAGCCTTTGAAAGATTTCTCTTAGGAATTCTGATACGACAAAAGGGTGATTTTCTTAGACTAACACACTTTATTACTATTTTAAAGCAAGTCTCAATATTTCTAAATAATTTAACACTCAATAAGTTTAGTCATAGAATCAATGCTATAAAAGTCCTGTGGAGAAAAGAATATTGCCAAAGTATTAATAGGTGTTAAGATGATCTTCAGAATGGAGGTGGTTTTAGAAGCCAAAGATTCTAGAATGACACTTGGGACTTAACTTGGTGGCAGCACCTGGATAGTATACACAATCTCTGGCTTCCACATGGCCCCTCTGGGCAGAGGCAGGTATCATCTATGGATGAAAGAAGCAAACAGCTTCTCACCCATAAATGCAGCCACCACTTAATTAGCCAACATCAAAATTAATTTTTACAATCTAGACATGAGAAAAACAACATAAAGTTTCTATTCCAAGTAGACTACTTTACAAACTTTCAGAAAGACAGTGCTGAATATGTGGAAAATGACCCACATAAAAAAGGCCTGGAAATCCTGACAGGTGATGCCTACAGGCAATCTCTGCCCATGTGAGCTTAGAAAGCAAGAGTGAGATCAGACTTTCTAATGTACAGGCCAGGAGTTTATCCACCTGCCCTTTGCAAGTACCTTCCGCAACAGCCACATTCATTATTTTAAAGTACAAATCTGCTGAAAAATACCCTCCCCATTCTTTGTGAAATCTTCTAGAACATGACTTGGTTAGTTGGTTTCGCTATAACCTGCCCAAAATGGGAAATTAACTGGAACCTATTCATGATTTCTCCATGTGTTCAATGAACCAATTTGTCTTAGATGAGAAGATTCCATTTAATTTTTCCTTTGTTTTCTTTCTTTGCAGTTACTGATTAATAATAAAAGTATACATAGATATACATTCCTAAAAGCTCCATGATTTTTTTAAAGAATAACTTTTAAGTTTTTAAGTTTCACCCATCTTATAGTTTTATCCAAAGGCAACACTGTGTCTGACTACAGACAATGAGTGAGGACAAGTTATCTGTGCCAGAAGAGATACCATCTCTGCTACTGAATCTTGTTTCATTATTTACTGACATATCAGCAGGTCACATGAAGACAATGAGTGTCCATGGAATGAATTTCTGGCGAGACAAAACTTGGGACTTAGTGGTATCTTCCCTACATAAACACATGCAGGGTCTAAGGTCTTGGTGAACTTTTAGTCCAGTGGGAAAACAAAAACAGTAACCCTTCCTGTAGGATATTTCACCACTCCCTCACTTTGTTTTTTTTTTAGTTCTGATATCTTGGAGGGAGGGCCATTTGCAGTTAATTTATGGAGTTAAAATATAGAGGAATGGGTTTCATCATGGGCTCTTCATACGAATGTACCGTTATAACTCGCTCTCAGTCACTCTCCTCCCCCACCGTCCCTGCATGTCCCTTGCCGCTCTTGCCGGTCCTCTACCCCGTTAGTCTCCATCGACACTTTCTAATACAAATATTTCACTATCCTATCCCTATCTTCCTCTCTTCCCATGAGCCCCTTTGAAGATTTATGCCCTAAAACACACATATAAATATAGATATATACATATGTGTATATATAATTTTAGTTTCCTCCTAGAGAGAAGAAACTATGTGATATTTGTCTTTCTGGGACTGGTTTACTTTAATGGTAAATGAAATAAAATGATTTCCAGTTGCATCTATTTTCTGCAAATGTCATGAATTTATTTGTTAACTATTTTATGTATTATTTTTATTTTTTAGTGTGTATGAATGTATTGCCTGCATGTAGGTAGGTGGACCTGTGTCATGCAATGCCCATAGAGGTCAGAAGAGGGCCGCAGATCCCCTGGAACTGGAGTTAAGAATAGTTGTTAGTTGCCTTTTGGTGCTGGGAATCGAACCCCGATCCTCTACAAGAGCAGCTACTGCTCTTAACTGCTGAAAATTACACATCTATTGTTCTCATGACATTTAAATTAACAGCACAAAATGCAGGTGCCGCATTAATCTTCACCCTCATCCTCTTCCATTACCAGAGCACCATCAGCCCCTTCTCATTCTCCTTGGCACTTCTTTAATCTAGCTACCCTCAGAAGAATGTTCCTCCTCCAGGGCACTGCCCACAAACCTCAGCACTGCCAGCTTCGCAAATTCGCCAGGTTATTAGAAAGGTAGGTAATTTTCAATTTCTTCATTACATGGATCCCTTTGAACTCCTCAATAAAACAATGGAAGCATGGTTCTTTTAACAAATGTCCTGCCACTTCCTGTCCATTTTAGTTCTTTACTGTTTCTTCCTAAAGACAATATCCTCAAGTTTTTTAGAGCTGTTCATGTTGGCAGTTTTCTCAGTGTGTCTGACTCGCCCAGTTAGCCAACAGAGAAGGATGTGCCCATCTTTTCTATGGGGACGCTGTAGAGAAGCTTTCTCTCCTTGGCTGCAGATGGCCTAGCACAGGTTTCTGCTTCCATTCTGGCTCCTGTGACTATCACTTAAAAGGTGGCTCTGATTTAAAACTTTTCTAAAGAAGTCACGATTGTGGATTGTTTATTCCACGGTGGACTTGTTTGTTACACTGACCAGCTCGTCCTTTGGTTTTGAAAAGCCTTACTTAAATTATATAGTTATATTGCCTAAAGGGGGAAAAAGAATAGGATTCTTGGCCGAGGGAGCATTGATAATTATATAATAAACATATTAACCAAATCCCACAGAGGAAAAATCTGCCAAAAATGTTCACATTTCTTTCAGACTATACCTGCAGTATCTTCCTGCCTGAATCAACAGGAAAAGGAAAGAGGAGACCTAAGAAGAATGTTGAACAAAAGACGCACACTGACAGGAGTGGTGCACACCTTTAATCCAAGCACTTGGGAGGCAGGAGGTTCTCTGTGAGATCAAGGCCAACCTGGACAACATAGTGAGTTCCAGGCCAGCTGAGGCTACAGGGAAGACCCAGTCTCAAACAAACAAACAAACAACAACAAGAAAACGACATACAGAGACACCACTGTCTACGACATACACGTACATGGATGCAAGAGAAAATGCAGGGGTGGGAGGGGGGGTCACAACCCACTTCCGCATTCCCAACAAACCAGGCAGTAGAAACAGCCAAACTAACTTCATCGGCACTTACAGATCATATAAAAGATGAACTTTAAGGTTATGATTCTTGGAGGAATTCTTAAATAATGGTTCCATAGAGCAGATGAACAGTGTCAAGTCTCCTTTCATCCAGCACTGTATGTTCCAGTTTATACCTGAATTAAAAGTAAAGTCCTTTAAACCTGGAAAACATCCTGAACAACCCAGTGAAGAAGAAGGTTAAAATGAATTTAGCAGTGTTCTGACACGACTTCCCCACCCATGCTGAGGAGAAGGAGCAGCAAGCAGCGCTCACACAGCTCCCCCCATGCTGAGGAGAAAGAACAGGCTCTGCTGCAGGATGTCATTCAGCACCCTCAGTTCAGTACTTTAGACTTCTTTATTTTTACACCAGAGAATTAATTTCAATTATTGCTTCTCAAACTTGTCTTTCATCTCAAATGACCTAAACAGACAAAATATTCACCTGGTTTAATTCACTTTTGCTGTTCAAGAGAAAACAATACATCATATGTGTCTGTTTTCACAAATAAAACCATGTGGTTCGCATCAACTATGATGTGTGTCTCAAACTTTGTCACTGTATTCTCATAGGACTCTAATGAAATTTATAGGAGCACATCCATACTTGATACTTGTATGAAAACTTGTTATTTATAAGGCAAGAAGAGCAACAACTTAAAAAATTACTAATGGCTAGGCCGAAGAGATTATTCAGCGGTTAAGAGCACAGGTTACTCTTGCAGAGGACCCTGGTTCGGTTCCCAACATCCACAAGGCAGCTAACAGCTGTCTGTAACTCCAGATCTAGGGGATCCAACACTTTCTTCTGACTTCCACAGGCAGTGCACCACATGGGTGCACTTACATACATTACTAACAGGACTAGAGAGAGCCAGCAGTTAAGAGAGCTTCCTAGTCCTCTGGAGGACTCAGTTTGGCTCCCCGTGAGACAGCTCACAGCACCTGTAACTCCTGCTCCAAGAGTTCTTCTGCTCTCTGCAGGCACCCACACACAGCAGTCATATATTTTTCAAAATAGAAAATAAAGACAGAGAGAGAGAGAAATCTTTTTAAAAATTATGACTAGCAAGACAAAGATAAATTAAGACAATACTGACATATTTCCCCAAATGAGAACTATCGCTAGCTAATAGGTCTTGTATCACTATGAAAGAAAAACCTACTTGGAAGAATAATAAACTGAAATCCTTGGTGACCATCACTTACCCTGCTGCTCATTTTAGTTACAAAAACCTAAATTCACTTAAAAGTCAACTAGTTATTAGCAATTTATAATATAAAATTAAAATATATAGCATCACAATCATCTCACCTTCCTAAGTAAAGAAAGGAATGTGCTGATAGTTTTAATCATTTCATGACTCATCACTAAGATCTTATTCAGTATTAGCATATTTACTTTTTAAATTTATGTGTACGTGTGTGTGTGCCTGAGTGAGTTTATGTGCATCACATGCATGCAAATGCCCATGGAGGCCAGAGAAGGGCATCAGATATCCTGGAACTGGACTTACAAGCAGTTGTGAGCTACTTAATGTGGGTGCTGGGAACCAAACCCAGGTCCTCTACAAGAGCAATAAGTTAGCTGTGTCAGAAACACCAACTGTGCCACACTGAATCTTGTTTCATTATTTATAGACACATTAAATAGCCCACATAGCCAGGCACAGTATCATACACCTTTATTCCCAGAACTTGGAAGACAAAGGCAGGCAGATCTCTATGACTTCCGGGCAAGCCTGGTCTAGACAGAAAGTTCCAGGTTAGCTAGGGGTATATATTGACACCTTGTCTCAAAAAGAAATATTATTTCGATTCCAATAAAATTTAGACTACAAAAAGTGTACTTACAAGTGAAAAGAATTCCCTTAAATATGTTTTTATAGGATACAAAATTATTTGAGGCTGATTTACTACTCCCATGATGAATCCTAATTTTAACACTAATATAAAATATATATAATAGAAAAAAATACATATGTTAATCGCATCCATAAGACATCTATTTCATACAAGTTTCAGCGAATTTTCAGTCAGAAGATAACTTTTTGTGCTTCGTATGTGAAACACTTACCTCGTTGCTGAAAAACTAAAGACTTCATTGCTGAAGCAAATGTCTTCCCTTCAGTGCTGTCTGCAGTTACAGAGCAGTTTTTGCCTTGCTCATTCCCAAAGCAACAGTGGAAAACTGTTTTGGATAACTCAGAGAAGTAGGTATCACTTGAATTAAATTTAGCTTTGATAAGTGCTTCATAATCCCCACTCGAATCTGAGGTGTTCTTTGAGATTACAGCAGGTGAGAGAAAGGCACCATCTGTTGCGTTTGGTGGTATGCAAAACAACTTAAATCTCCAGGGAGAAACTGGATATGCCAGGTTAAGCGCAGTTATCACATACAGAAATTCTGTTAGGACAGGAAAAAGACACAGAAAACACGTCATCATTTTGACAAAGATGTGAAAGAAAGTACTGAGACTGAAAAGTACAGTACTCAGTGATACCTAACCTTCAAAATGCCGAGTCAGTGCCCAATGACGAGCCCTGTTCTTTCATGTGCAGTGTATGATGCCTGAGAGAGTGATGTATTTATTGAAATAATTCCATTCTCTTGCGCCTCTCCTTTGGAAATTCACGCATCATTTTTCCTCACAAATCTAACATTGATATTTCAATAAAAGGAAATTAATATCAATTCTCTTCCTTTTTATAATCAAATTATTCTAACTTCTACAAAAAATAAGAAATATCTGGATGTTAAATTTTATAAATCACTCTTCATACTCATTAAAGAGGGTTACAGCACAGTATTAGTACTGTTTTCACTGAACACTTCTGGAGGGAGTTCGCCTTTGACTGAAAGTCGGTCTGATAGTCTTCTGAACGTGCCCAGGGCCCTCCAGATATATGAGCTCACACAGGACGTGCCCCACGCACTCCCCGGGAAATGATGCAGAATGACAGACTTCTTCCTGGATGCTGTCACTGCTGGGTAAATCACCACCTTCTAAATTTAAAACTAAGGTCACTGTACCAAAAAAAAACCTTTTAACCTTACCTTTAAATGAGCGCTTCTTCAAAATAACTGATTCTCCACAATTCTATTTTCTACAAATTATCCAAATAAGCCAACAACTTTCTCACCATTTAATCTCACGAATGCAGAATGAGGATTCTGAGACCGGTGTATGGATTTGTACAGAAGGAGAAGAAAATGTAACAAAGTGTGAAGAGACAGAAGCACACATGATGTTCTTTAGTGTGTGAATGGGTGAATACACTATTAAGACATAGGAGTATCGTTCAGTTAAAAAGATATGAGGTATCAAGCCACAAAGAGACATGAAGGAAACTCGAGTGTGTGTTACTAAGAAGCCATCAAAAAGATGCAGATTATGAGTCTACAAAGAATGGTGTCTTCCAGCATTTAAGGGGAAAGGAAGGATAAATACGCAATACCCGTAAGACAAACATGAAGGGAAACTATTCTATCCGGTCCTATAGTCGTGGGGAAATGTCACCATACATTTGTCAAAAAACACAAGATGTGTTAAGAGCGAGGCCTAAGGTGAACCACAGACTGGATGATGATGAAATGTCAGTGAAGGTTCATCAGCTGTAACAAAGACCATTCTGATGAGGAGTGTTGATAATGGCAGAAGGCAAGACGTGCAGAGAGAGGCGGTATATGGGAAAGCTCTAAAATTTATTTAGAAAAAACAAAGTGTACTTAAAAGGTAAGAAAGCATAATTTTTTTAAAAAGTCAGTTCATAGTTACGCTTTTATTACAAAAGTGACACGTGTAAAAATATGTATATGATATATAAGTAATGATTGTTAATAATTTAATTTCTAAATTTGTAGATGTATATTAATATAAAAGAATGAAAACTCTCAAGCAAAATATTAATTATAAATGCCTAATAAAAATATAAATCAAAATATTAATGCCTAGTCAAACATGCCTGTGATGCCAGCTAGCACTAGGCAGAAGGATCAACAGTTTGAGTCTAGCCTGGGCTTAATAAAGAGATGCAAATCAGGAGCTGGAGTGACGGCTCAGCACTGGCTGCTCTTGCAAAAGACCTAGGTTTGATTCCCAGCACCCACGTGGTGGCTGACAACCGTCTGTAACTCCAGTTCCAGGGGATGCGACACTCTCTTCTGACCTCCACGGGCATCGCACACACATGGTGCACTTACATACATGCAGGCAGCACTCTCATACACATAAAATAAAAAGAATAAATAAAATATATTTTTTAAAAAGAGTTGCAAATCAGCCTGGGCTTTGAGTCTATCAGAAAAGAAACAGGAAGGAACCGAAAGGAAAGAGAGGGGAAGAGGGGAGGGAGGAGACAGGGAGGGAGGGAGATGGGCAGGGAGGGAGGGAGGGAGATGGGGAGATGGGGAGGGAGGGAGGGAAAGAGGAAGGGAGATGGATAGGGAGGGAGGGAGCCAGAGGGGAGACAGGGAGGGAGGGAGGGAGGGAGGGAGGGAGGGAGGGAGGGAGGGAGGGAAGGAAGGAGAGAGGGAGGGAGGAACAGGGGGAAGAATGCTGGGGATACAGCTCAGTGGAGAACACTAGTCTAACACGGCCAAGATCCTGGGTTCAATTCCCAGCACCAGAAAAGAAAAGAATGAAATAAAAGAGTAAAGGAGAGAAGAAGAGAGAGAAAGAACGGCAAAGGAAAAAGAAGGCAAACACACAATCATTTTATTGTATGCATAAAACGCACTTGACAGAACACATCGCTTCATGATAAAACTCTCAACAAATTAGGAAAAATGTATCTCACCACACTGAGGCCCATCTATGACAAACACAAGCGACAGCATCTGGAGTGAGGAAAAGTGGGATCCCTTCTTGAAAGGCAGGATGCCCAAACCCCCACTCATTAAAACATGAAGTCGTAGCAGACAACAGAAATGAATGAAACACACACAAATTGGAAAGGAAGTGATTAAACTGCCCTGCTTACCAGCTTCACAACCTGTGTACTGAAAACCCAAAATGAATAAACAAGTTCTAGAAATAATCAATTCATTAAGCTTGAAGAATAAAAAATCTATGCACAAAAATCACTAAAGTGTCTGGTGAAACAGAAAAGGATATTTTAAAATAAATTTTGAAAAACGCCTATAGAACACTTGCAGTTCCTGCTACTCAGGAGGCTGAGGTAGTCACGACAACATAGAAGAACTCCATTTTAAAAGAGGAAGGAATGGAACAGAAAAGGAAGGGAGGAACGTCTTCCCCATTTAAAACAACTACAATTTTTTTTAATGAAATTCAGGAAGGAAAAGATTTCTACACTGAAAACTATAAAACACTGATGAGAGGAATTAAAGACAACACAAGTAAATGCAAAAATGTTCTGTGCGCAAAGAATAAGTATTTTAAAAGTTTCTACTACACAAATCATGCAGAGATTCAAAGCAATCCATAGCAAAATGCCAATAATACTCTTTACAGAACAGAAACAATGACTAAAGTTCATATGAAACCACAAAAGACTCCAAAAGTCAAGGAGTTCACTCAAGAACAAAGTTTACCTCAAAACATTCTTCCAAGTTACAGAAACTAAAACACAGCACTGAGAGAAAGACAGAGACTCAGGAACACAACAAGGAACACAGAAATAAACCTGTGCTTCTGGAACCAACTAAACTTCAACAGAACTGCCAGAAATATTCCCTGGACAATGAACATTCCCTTCAGTAAATGGTTCTGGGGAAAACTGGAATTCTCAATGAAACGGTACCCGTGCCTTTCATCACACACACTTAAACTCGATCAGTGGCTTAAATAGCAGACCTGTAACTGTGGCATAACTAGATTAAACTGGGAAACCCTGATATTAGGCTGAACAAAGACACTTTGGAAAAAAAAAAACTCCCCAAATCACAGTCCATTAAAGTAAAAATAGTCAGCAATTATGTCAAACTCCAGATTTCCTAGGGCAGAGTAAATAGTCAACAGAGTGACAAGTCTACCTCAGGCTACAGAATGGAATAAAGTATCTGTAAACTCTACATCTAATACAGAGTTAATAATCCAAAATAAACAAGGAACCCACACATCCACTCAATATTCACTGAAATAAGTGAATAAAAAAAAAAAAAAAAAAAAACTAAAAAAGGAGGACCATGAAGTTGAGAGGGAGATGTGTCACGTGCTGCACTTGGAGGGCTGTGGGATTTGAGTGTGACCAAGTTATGTCGTACACATGTATAAACTGTCAAAGAAGAAATAAAATCTACTACAAAAATTAACCTGATTTTCAGGTATTCAAAAGCCATGAACACACATTTACCAAAAGAAGACACACAATCAGTCAACAGGTTTGAGGAAAGAGAAAGAGGACACGGAGACACCCCCATTCACTGTAACCCCAGAAAGAGTAAATCATCTAGAAATAAACTTGACCAAACATTTTAAAGATATATATAATAAAAATTTTAAATCTTTAAAGAAAGAGATTAATGAGACACCAGATGAAAAGATCTCCCACGCTCATAGACTGGAAGAATTAATATTGTGAAAAAAGCCGTCCTACTAAAAGCAATTTATAGAGTCAATGCAATTCCAATCAAAGTCCCTAGGACATTCTTCATAGAACTAGAAAAAAATCCTAACATTTATATGGAATCACAAAAGAATTAGCCAGAGCAATCCTGAACACAAAAAGAGCAATGCAGGGGAGATTACCCCACCAGGTCTCAAACTATATTACAGAGCTATAGTCATAAAAACAGTATGTTACTGGCATAAAAATAGACAGATCAGTGCAACATAACTGAAGATCTGAACATGAGAGCATGAATTTCAGTCACAAAGAGGTAGGTCAAAAACACACACTGGAGGAAAGACAGAACCTTCAACAAGTGGTGCTGGCAAAACAGAATCTCCATCTGTAGGAGACTGAAACTAGACCTTTACCTTTCAATCTGCACAAAAGTCAACTCCAAATGGATCAAAGACCTCAATGTGAAATCTGAAACTCTGAAACTGTTAGAAGAAAACATAGGGAGCACCTACAAGATACAGGCACAGGAAAGGACTTTCTAAAGAGGACATGAGTTACTCAGGAATTAAGGTCAACAATCAAGTAGGACCTCACCAAACTAAAAAGCTTCTGTACAGCAAAAGAAACAACCAAGGAAGTGAAAAGGAAACTCATAGAATAGGAGAAAATCTTCACCAGCTACATATCTGACAGAGGATTAATATCCAGAACATATAAAGAACTCAAAAAACAAAGAATCAAGAAAATAATGACCCAATTTAAAAAAACAGGCTATGAACTGAACAGAGTTCTTCAAAAGAAGAAATAAGGATGGGCAAGAAACGCCTTAAAAAGTGTTCAGCGTCCTTAGGGAAATGACATTAAAACCACTTTAAGATTTATTCTTATCCCAGTCAGACCGGCTAAGATCAAGAGAACAAATGGTATCAGTTGCTGGAGAGGATGTGGGGAGAGAGGAGTGCTCGTTCACTGCTGGTGACTCTGCGAACTTACACAATCACTGGGGAAGGCAGGGTGGAAACCTCTCTTAAAAACTAAAACTGAACCTACCATATGATCCAGTGACCCCACTCCAAAGACTCCTCCTACTCGTACCCAAATGTGTGATGCTGATCTTTTCACAATGGCTAAGAAACGGAAGCAGCTTAAGTGTCCCTCAGCTGACGAATGGATAATGAAGACGTGGTCCATTTACACAATGGAGTTCCACTCAGTGATACAGAAAGATGAAATCACTAAATTTGCAGGTAAATGGATGGAACTAGAAACTGTTATACTAAGTGCAGTAACACAGACTCAGAAAAACAACTGACATATGTTCTCCCTCATTTGTGGATGTTAAATCAAATCATTATATGTGAGTATGTATCCTGATGTAACTGCAGGAGCCAGGAAAATGGAAAGGAACCACGGAGGCAAAGGGAAAGAAGTCTGAGAGAGAGGACTGGTAGGAAATAGGTGTAACCAAGGGGAAATGAAGGCTTTTAACTGAGAAGGGATAAACAGAGGTTACACAGGAATGATGGGAAAGAAAGAGGAAGAAGGACCTCAAGAGGGGGGGACCACAGGAGACAGGTATTATCAAGGGAGAAATGGGAAAAATGGGGTGCTGTAAGTGAGGAGGGAGGAGGAAGGGTTAGACAGAGAGAGGGGAGACATAAACAGTACTTAGCTGGCATGAAAAAAAACAAAGGGAAATGTATTATTAGCTCAAAAACCTCCTGAAAAACTATATATACAATATCTATACATGAGTTCATGTGTACAGCTGAAGACTATATAAAAAGAAGTAATTCCAGACAGAAGAAACCTTCCTTTGAGTTGTTGGCCAGGGTGGTCCAAGAGACTCCCAAAATTACACGGCCCTTATCATCTCCCAGAACTTGTAGGTAAGACTCTACTGCTGAAGACAGGACATACTCCAAACAGAAGACTTGGAGCAAAAGCTGGAACTGATCTGAAAACCTCCTCCCTGAAGACTAGTTCTCATAGATTTGGAGGACACTATGCAAGCTGCTAAGGGAGAAAATCAACCAGTGGTCCAACCCCAGCTTTAAGACCTAATAATCACAACAATGACCAGCACAGAAAACAATATTGGTGCAGTAATAGCATTTTTATCTGGGGGGTAATCAACAGCTACCTAATTACACTTAAAGCCACTCAGTGGGAGGGAACTCAAATGGGATACTGTAAACAAGCCCTTAAGGCAGTCACATCCCTAAATAAATAATTTCTTACTATATGCTAAGTATGGGTCCTTATATTTACAGAGAAGCATACCAGTCACCACTCATCAAAGAAGCTTCTCTTGCAATAAATGAAACTATTACAGAGTTCCACAACTGTTCACAGGTAAAGAGTAAGTGTCAATGAGATGCCCAACCCAAAGTGACACATCCAGAATGGAACCTCCTAAGGTTCATGGACCATAGAGGAACAAGGGGTAGAGAGAGTACTAATACATCCCTCAACTCTCATCAATGAGGTCCCCTCATACAACAGACAGCAATGAACACAAAAGGTCAGAAATGGTCAAAGTGTAGAGAATAAGGGCCTGCAGAGTGTGGGTCCCTGAACAGGACTCCTGTATTCAACTTCACCTACCCAGGGCTCTGGGACCATGTGGAAGGGACAGAAAGACTTTTTAAGAGTCAACAGAGGAGATGCATGACCATATTGAAAACAGTCTCATAGATTCCTGGGACCTTGCTCAGATGAACCTAGAGCAATTGTGTAAGTGTTCATAAGACCCATGCAAACTCAAGCAGACAAAATCCAGTGTAGAACTGGGAAAACGGGCAGTAGACTCCAATCTTAGTCAAAGGACTATTGGCAGTTGATTACTGCTAATAGAGAGTTAGAGAGAGTTGATCTTTAACGGAGTGACTCTAGATAGAGTTAACTAGACTGTAGTGAATGAACTTGCACTGAAGGTTGTCTACGTGCACTAACTTGACTCAGTAGGCCTTAACATAAATGACAGAATGCATGAAATCAGGTGGAGGCTACAGGAGGGTACGGATGGGAAGGGGGTATAGAGATGATTAAGGTATTTTGTAAGAAATACACAAAACTTCAATAAAATATATACAAAAAATAAAATACACAAGCAAAAAAAATGTATGCACTTTTTCTGTTTTCTTTTCTATTTGAAAAATTCTTTGTCACTGTTTTCATCATTTGTATTAACCATTCTTCCTATAGCTTTTATTTTACTATGCCTCATATTTTTATAAAAATATCCTATTTATTACATACCATTATGTTGAATTATATGCTTATAATATAGTTAGATTTCTAACAGCATTTTATTCTCTTTATTCACATGAGGTATGTTCTAAATTCCTGTTACTTTTTGTTTTCTGTCATAAATACATTTGAGTTTTGAAAATCTGAAATTTCATGATAAAGTGTCTCTGCTGTTCTCTAATTAATTTGTAGGTGTATGTTTTCTTTATTTTAAATATCAGTTATTTTTATGAATTTTTGAAAATATTCATTTTCTAAATGCCTTTAAAAATAAAACTTCAATATGTGAAAAAAAATCCCTAAGGGCAAAAATCTCTGCATTACATATTACAATAGTAAAAAACTTACCCCAATGTAACAAGAACACATAGACTCTCTGACAAATCATCTTACTTCAGAGACCTGTACCTGAAAGATAGAAACCAAAAACAAAACAACACACAGAAAAACATATATACCAGCTCTCCATGAAAACACAGAGAAAGACTGCAAGTAAGTCTTCAATGCTCTGTTATTCTGGAATAATATCAGAGAATCATTTCACATTACAGTGCACAGACTTATTGCCATGCATATTCTGTCTTACATAGTTAAAGGATAAGTCATAGAATTAAAAAAAAAAAATCACTCAGTGATTTTTCAGGACAACACTGAATTTTCAACCAAACAAGTATTCATAATGTTGATTAAATATGTAACAGGCGGGTTGGAGAGATGGCTCAGCGGTTAAGAGCCCCATCTGCTCTTCCAGAGGAACTGGGTTCAGTTCCCAGCACCCATATGTCAGCTAACAACCTTCCATAACTCCAGTTCCACAGAATCCAGTGCCCTCTTCTGGCCCCTGTAGTCATTGCATGACATAGGTGCACTTACATTCATGCAGGCAAAACACTCATATACATAAATTAAAAATAAATAAATGAAAAATATTTAATATGTAACCAATAATCTAATATCCCTTAATATTACCATCTTCATGCTTTTATTTTCATACTCAGTACTTAAATTTCCTTTATTTTCCGAAGTTTTTATTATGACACATAGTATCAAATGTTAGAGTATAGGTGATGACTGGATCATTTCTTTCCAATAATGAGGGCAAAATCTTCCAAAATGCTTCTGGAGATCTGTTGCTTATTTTCAGATAGAGTAATATTCATATTTGAGAGTTACTATAGAAATCCAAGGAAAGTCTGACAGCTTTAGTGCAATCAAACACTAAGGATAACGTCACATAAATTCTACTCAATCTGAAATGCACCACAAATAAGATTTGTTTCACACTCATGAATTAGAATGATAATAAAGTTCTAATATGTTGAGCTTTGACTTGTAATGAAACCCTACACTATTTTGATCTCGATCTCTCTGTGTGTCTCTCTCTCTGTCTCTCCCTCTGTCTCTCTGTCTCTCTGTCTCTTTGTCTCTCTCTCTCTCTCTCTCTCATGTGTGTATACTGGACGAATATGTGTACAGGTGCACGTGATCAAGGAACACTCATGTGAAGCCAGAGGTCTTTGTCACTGTCTACCTAATTTTTTTAAACAGGGTCTCTCGCTAATCCTGGAACTCACTATTTAGGTTGGCTAGGTATCCAGCCCCTGGAAGCCTCATGGCTGTGCTGCCCAGACCTGGAGTTATAGACATGTACCCCTGAACCTGGCTTTTACATGGGTGCTGGAGATCCAAACTCAGGTCTTCATGCTTGCTCAACAAGCACTTTATCCACTGAGTCATCTCTACAGCCCCATTTCAGTCTTTTTTTTAATCTCAAATTGGAGTTTAGTTTACTGCATTTGAGGTGAAAAGTCCTGAATTGGGTGTCAGAAGTCCTGGGATGCAGGTCCGGGCTCTTCTAATCAACTGTAGGACTTTGGATTTCGACCCTGTCAGCCTCTTGCTAATCTTGGGTAATCTCCACAATCTCTTCCAGAGCTGCCTATAATTCTGACTTTTATTTTAAAATAGAAATCTCATCCTTGCTACAGACATGACCATAAAATATTAAGAAATGTGTTTATTTGGGAAACTGAACTGGATGCTTTATGGTTTACAAACTCCTACGAAGAAAGCAGATGTATGTAAGCAATTTGGGATCTGGTATGTTTGTTTTCCAGACTATGCTTTTTTATCAGAGCTGTGGTTCTTTGAACACTAACATCACTCAGTTTCTTCAAGGTCTCTAGAAATTAGTTCAATGTTTGGAGTGTGCAAACTCTCCTTGGTTTTTATGGTACCATTTCTGATATCAAACTTCTCCTAAAACAAACCCAAGAAAAAATTATCTTGATGTTTCACTGGATTGCTCTGATTAAACTCATCACGAATAATTCAGTTCAAAGATTGATTTGACTCACGTTTAAGGAACTGATCTGCTAGTGACCAAATGGATCAGCTACTTTCCTTAGACAAAACAAGGACACCTGGTAGTGACCAAATGGATCAGCTGCCTTCCTTAGACAAGACAAGGACACCTGTGCTTAATTTAATGTTCCGGGCAAAACGCAAACCATTCTCCCAGTGTGAAGTCTTGCAGTCAGGTTTCATTCTTACAGGAAAGAAGCAATTATAAATGGAAAAAGGTAGAGTTACAACCCTGACAAGACTGTGATTAAATGAGAGGAATATTTATATGCAACAAAATTATGCCAAAAAGGACTTTAAGGAAGCTTACAAAAAACACAAACAATACAGAAAAATGAAAGAATTTTAAAACTATGATCAAAAATAATCAAGCAAAAAAAAAAGGCCTAAGGTGCGTACCTGTACTCAGATTAGTACCGCACTCAGCTTTGGTCTGAGAAGCTTCTTTTCGCAGTGGGCAGCGGTTACTACAGACACTCATAACTGGTCAAAGTGCTGAAAATAACTGACTGTTGAGTGCTCAGCCCTAAAGAGGACGCCTATATCACCCTTTTCAAGGCTCAAGGAACATCACAGAAGAGGGGGTGGCAAGAATCCCAGAGGAAGGGGTGGAGTGTTGAATAACAGTCTAGGCACAATGTCTTGCTACAGTACTGAGTGTTCAGCAGCTGTGATTACCTGCATAGGGCCTGCACAAGATCAGGATTATCAACATTCTATCGTGAAGGGGGAGGAGGAGCTCATGAGCCCCTACCCCACCCTGTTATAGGCAGCTGACAGTTGCAATGTTGGGAAGAGGCATTTTCTTCAGTGATACAACTAATGATAAGTTCATCATGCTCCTATAAATAACTCCTATGAGCAAAAAGTTCCCTGAAAAAAATCTACATGTTCAAACAGAACCTTGGCAAGGCTGCTTAACCACAATTTCAGTGGTTGTGGAGAGTTTGGAACGTTGCGGGTCCAGAGACTAATTACCGTTTATCTTGGGCTATCTTTAGCCCCTGTAATAGCTATTCGTTTCCCATCTCTGTTTCTGATTTAAAATCCCATAACTAACAGATAAAAAGCCTTTCGGAATGTATTAACTTAACAGCAGCTTCCACCACACCAACAGCTACAAAGCCTGTCAGCATCTAAGGCTGACAGCAGAATTCTCCCCACTTTGCTCTAACCTGCCTCTCTGACATCTCCACCACTGTGTTTGAAAATTGTCTTGATTTATGGCTTTCTTTGTTCTGTTACTATAAATACTTCTTGAAACGGTTACCACATTGAAACACGGAATTTGGAGAATCTGAATCTGTGTTACCAGGTCGTGGTCACTCATATTTGGCTCCAGAATAAACTATCTCTTATCTCCTTTGAGGGAAGAATTGTGTTTTTGTATTGACACCCCTCATTCATATTCCTGCAGGTAACCCCAGTTAAATTCAATAGTGTTAGAAACAAGGAACAGTGGCTGGTTTAAGGAAGCAGCTGATACATAATTATCCTTCAAGGATAAAGTACATTAAGAGAAAGGGCCTCGAGACCAAGATCAGGCTTGAGGTGGAAGAGCATTAGAAAGGCACAGTACAAGTTATCAGAAACAGCGTAAGAGTACCCTAAAAGGAAAGAGAGGCTTCTCATCAAAACCTGTTAAGGTGCTTCACAGGAGAGAGAGCTTAAAATCGAAATTAGAGAAAAGACTGTCATAGACAGGACAATGGGAGAAAGTCCAGAAGACAGCCTTCAGAAAAATCCCCAGAACAGAAGGACATCCCACTTTTTAATAACTTTTCAGGAGGTTGCTGGCAGGAAGTTTTAGACCGGACAATTAAGCTTGGGATAGCCTATGCCACAAGAAGAATGGGAGAGTCAGGTGCGGGCTAAGGCCATAAATTCAATGCTGTAAAAACCATAAGGCAGCATGCTTCTAAACTCTCTGTGTCAAAAACGCAGCTGGGGGGGGGGGGGGGATCTAATTTCTTCATGCTGTGGAGCCTGGCCTTTGAGAGTGACCAGAATCTTAAAGGGATAGGCTCATGACCTAACAACTGGTTCAAAGGAACAACAATGAGAATTGAAGAATGACTAATTAAGAAGAGGAAGGCCATCAATTGGATTAGGAGGGCGAACACGAGCAAAATACATTATATACATGTGTGAAAATGTTATAATGAAACCCATTTATGTATAATTAATATATACGAATGAAAACTTTTTCTTTTTAATTTTTAAAAAAATTTTTTTTAATTATAAAAAAATTTTGATTTTTAATTTAATTTTTTTCTTTTAACCTCATGCATTCTGCCATATATTTTAAGTCCTATCCAGTCAAGCATTTGTACCCAGATGTCCTTCGGTGCAAATTCATCCACTGGAGTCTGGACAGCCTATCTAGAGATTGTAAGTAAGGTCTTTTTAAATTAAGAAAAGGGAAAACGAATGGTAGATTGTAAGTCTAATACACCGAGGACCATTAATTTGAATATGCTTCCTAAAGATGAGGCAGAAGTTCTAAACTTTCAGATAAATTCAGGGTACTTAAGGCAAAAGGCACAGATGACCCTAACACTAAGAGCACTGAGACATTTTCCTGACTCACTCCGTAAGGCAGCAGGGAGAGCACTGAAGCTTCAAACCAAGCCCTCCCCACCCCGTCCCCTGCCAGCATCTTCAGCTGCCATTGTCTCTGCCTGGGGCCACGGGAAGAGGGTCTTACCTGGCCTCTCTGCTCCATGGCCCATGTCTATTCCCAACACAGGAGTCAGATCAGATCATGCCTTTCTCAAACACTAGACACGGACATCTCCCAGTAGCTTCTCTGACCTCATCCACCATGGTCCCCTTTACCCAGGTCCCTTCCCTGCGTAACCGGCCCATCGGTGGTTTCAGCGTCTTCTACCCCACCTATCTCATCTGCCCTTCTGCTTCGGGTTTTCTTTTTTCACCTTATGACTGAACACTGAGTTTAATTTCTTATTTCTTATCTGTTTGCATAAAGCAGAATGTAAGTATCACTAAATAACAGCAGTCTTTACTGTCTTCTTTTCATATCTTTCAAAAATATAAGCTGTCCCTCATGTAGCAGGGATTCTATGCACATTAACTGATGAATGAATGGCAAGGTATGATGATTCCTTCTTGAAATAGCCTTCATTTGGGGTCAGTGGCATCATACCTACACAAAACTGAATGAAAACGGTCTTTAAGAGAGGCAGCCTAATGTCTTCCATATGCAGTCA
Source organism: Eospalax fontanierii (assembly GCA_035773235.1). Taxonomy (NCBI): domain Eukaryota; kingdom Metazoa; phylum Chordata; class Mammalia; order Rodentia; family Spalacidae; genus Eospalax; species Eospalax fontanierii. The sequence continues at coordinate 7,668,643 of CM069531.1, forward strand.
TTAAGGTTTCTCATCACAATTACCAAATATCTGACAGCGCCAGCTTAGTAACTGATTTGGGCTCACAGTGTCAGAAGTGTGGATCCCAAAGACACACACCCATTGCACTACTTTCTCTCCAAATAGGCCCCACCTAGTGCCTTTCCCCATCTCCCAGTGATGACATCAGTGAATAATGATTATTAATGCATTCACCCAGTCAGAGACCCTGTGATCTAAAGGTCTCTGGAGATGCCTTCAAGACAGACCCAGAAATGCGCTTTACTAATTTCCTGGGCCTTTCCAAATTCAACAAAGGAGGCGATCAAGATTAACTACCACAATGGCCCTTCAAGACTCAGCTTAACACAAAGAAACACTTCAGAATGGTAATTCCTAGCCATTTTTAGAAAGAACCTCACTGAGAATTTAGGGAGAACACTATAACTGTCAGAATGTAAATTCAAATACTGGGCTTATAGCTCACAGGAGTTAATGAACTCTCTGAAAGTAACCTAAGGCCCTTGACTAAGAATTCCTTGTATAGATAAAGAAAAGACTACATATTTCTCAGACAACCTTCCACAGGTTTAGCTCCATGAACTGAGTAGTTAACAGGCTCTAAGCTACAAGGAGTTTGAGACAATACTACCCAACATTGCCTCAGAATGTGGCTGTTTTAGTTTGTTTAGCCCGTTAAAACAAAGTAGCATAACAACACACATTTATTGCTTATAGTTCTAGAAGATACAGAATCTGCGGTCAAGGCTGCTGCAGATCTGATGAAGGTGTGTCCTTACATAGCAAAAAGGATCATCAAATTCCCTCAGTCTTTATTGCTGCTGCTGCCTTCGCCACCGTGGAGGATGGAATCTGGGGCCTCACACATGCCAGGCAATGTTCTGCCATGAGCCTTGAATCCTTTAGCTTCTTTTTTAAGGGCATTGATGGCACTAGTGAAAGCTCTACCCTAAAGGCTCCACTGTTTCCAAATGTGTGCACATGTGGGCACAACTGTGTGTACGAGAGTATGTGGAGGCAGAGATCAACATCAAGTGTCTTCCTCAACTGCTTGTTCACCTGATATTTTTGAAACAGTCTCTCACTAGGACCTGGAGCTTACCAACTAAACTAGGCTGCCTGGCCAAGAAGCCCCAGTGACCCACCTGTCTCCACTGCCACAGCAGTAAGACAATAAGTTGGCCCTGCCGTACCCAACTTTTACATGGGTGCTGGAAATCCAAATTCAGATCTTCACGTTTGCACAGCAAGCACTATACCAACTGACTCACACACACAGTCAAGGCCTCACTTCTTTAGTAATTAGGTTTCAGTAAATAACTTTTGGAGTGATACACTCAGACCATCCTAGTAGTCATTCTACACTGTTAGTTAAAAAAAGAAAAGTGCTCAGCAGTCTTTCTAAGAGATGGTAGAAATAATGTTCGTATGTGAAAACATATCTCTAGCATGGAAACAGGCAGCACCCCATCCCATCACCAACACATAGAGTTGTACTAGGAGAAAGAAAGGGTTCGATTCTCATTAGAAAGTAATTGTGACTGTTTCACAGTCACTCACCCACTCAAAAAGTCTATCAGAGCTCTCCATCTGGGGCTGGAGGGCTGGCTCAGTGAGACATACTTGCCTCTCAAGAACTATTAAAGTGGCAAGTACCCCAGAAAATTAGCTGAGATAGTCTAAACAATCTCCAAGGCATGGATTGAGAAAACCCACCTTTCCAGTTTAACTAGTCAATCATCTGCTCCTAGGACCATCCTAAGAGGCAGGTTTACTTTAAGTTATGCTAAATAAATGGACAGAATACTTAGTATGCTAATGAAATAGTGAGTTCTTCCTGACTGCAACTCTTCTCCTGGTGCTGTACTCTCTGATTCCTGGCTCAGAGAGTGCAGTCACAGGCCCAGTTAAATAAATTTGACTGGTCTGGAACATCTGGAGTCTGAGTGGTCCCTCCTAGTGGCCTGAGTGCCATAAGGACCTAGTTTCAAATGCCCAGCACCAACATAAAGTGTAAGGCATGGTTTTATGAGCCTGTAAAACCCCAGCACTATGGCAGGCAGAGGCAAAGGCTTGCTAACTTCCATTATAACTCCAGGTTCACTGACAGACCCCATCTCAAAACAAAATGGCAGAGAGGGACAGAGTAGTCCAGCCAACATTCTGTGGTCTCTGCATGCACGAAAATATAACACACTATATACAGAGAGAGAGAGAGAGAGAGAGAGGAGAGAGATCTCATCTCGCCAATATATCCTGGAATTATTTTCAAGGAAATAAGAAAATTCCTATTATTGCTATAATAAATTATCACAGAATAACTAATATTTATATTTGGGCAGTGCAGGGACATGTGTCTATTTCCAATGTAAACTGATAAATGCATTCTAAGAACATCAATCTTATAAACCAAAAAGGTGTCTTAAAAGTAAAAGTTTAGTTTTATTTTTAATATGTATTTTAATTGAGTTTCTGTACATTTCATACAATAAATCTTAACCATATTTAGAACCCCACCACATGTCCCCTCTACCCAGTTTCATGCATTCTGTCATATATGTGGAAATGTATCCGGTCAAGCTTTTGCCCCAAGATGTTCCTTGGTGCAAGTTCATCCAGCTGGTCCAGGCAGCTTCTCTAGCATCACTCCCTTAACGAAGATGAACTCTCCTTCACCCAGCAGTGATCGACTGCCAATAGTTCCTCAGCTAAGGTTGGGGCTGCTGCCCATGTCCCCAGTTCTATGAGGGGTTTTTGTCTGACTGAGTCAGCATGGGTCTTGTCATGCTGTCACCATTGCTGTAAGTTCCCAGAGGCCTGGGAGACTCTTTCCAACCCTGGTTCTTACAATCTTTTTGCCCCTTCCCCATCAATGGTCCTATATTTTTTAAATAATAACACCTTTTAAAAGTCATTTGGGAATTTAAACAGAGAAAATACTATTTTGAAATATACAAAGCTTGAAGAAACATTTATGAAGGACCCAGAGGTCTGCTCTGAACAGCGCAAAACATCTGGATGCGCAGTCCAGCATCCGCCCTGCAGAGTGCGCCAGACACTGATAACTCAGTGAACTCGCTGCTGGCTTGTCCTTGTCACTATTAACTCTAGAAGACAGACCAGACTCTGTGTTCTACTGAGTGATCATGCTACGGGTCTTCAGAGGAAGACCAGACTGTTGAATTTCTATAACTGATCATTATTTTGCATTTTTATCTATCAAATCTAAAAATATGAAATGAACGTCTCAGTGTTTGAGCGTAATTAGACTGAAAGGGAATCATTTAGAACTTGCTCCAGTGATCTGGAAGTCTCTAGGAATGTGGCAAGGACGATGAGAAAGGAAAGCAAATCTGAAAGGCCTCCGGCTTTGCCGAGTAACTCCCTCCGTCTGCTGCTAATGCTTTTGCACTTTCTGCTAAAAAAAAAAAGCATCTATCTCATATTTAAATACATTAAAGCGTTTTATTTAAATATAAATGAAAACACTACTTTTTCAAGTGTCAAAATTTTAACAAAATACATAGAGCCTGATCTGTTTCTAGCGATCCTGTCATTTTAAGTCTTCCTGTTTTTATTTCTTCGCTTAGCACAGAAATTTGCCATGTGGTTTCCATCAAGCAGCTGTAAGTTAGTTAAAGTACATTTTTAAAGTAAAAAAAGAAAAAAACTTCATCCCAGCTGTGGTGAAACATGCCTGCAATTCTAGCATTTAGAAGGGCGTAGGGAAAAGATGACCACAAAACAGAGACCAATCTGGGTTATAGAGTAAGGTCAAGACCATCCAGGTCTACACAGTGACATCCTATCTCAAAACAAAAACTCCTCCATCATCTTGGCATAAGCATTTGCTACTTTGAAACCATAACCTCAAGTATTTTCATTTCCTACAAGAGTTCTAGGTTCAAACCACAAACCCTGCCTCAATAAATAAAGTGGAGAACTACCGAGCAAGACACTCACCATGAGCTTCCAGCCTCCACACGAACACACGTATGCACATGAACCCACACACGCATGTACATCCCACGCATGGAAACACACATACACATACTGTACACGTTCACACACCACACACACATAAACATGCATAAAACAATTCCTGGGCCTGGAGAGATGGTTCGGTTGTTAAAAATACATACAGCTCTTGCAAAAAGAGTCAAGTTTGGCTTCCAGCACCCACACTGGGCAACTCACAACCACTTATAACTGCAGCTCTAAGGAATACAATGTCCTCTTCTGACCTCTGTGGGCACCTGCACTCTCATGCACATAACACACACACACACACACACACACACACACACACAATTAAAAATACAACTAAATCTTTTTTTAAAAAAAAGAACCACATTTTTTAAATTCCTTAACTAAAAATATTTATACTTTTCTTATAAGAACTATATGCTTTAAATTTTAAAAGTAGGGTCAGCACAATGACTCAGTGAATAAAGGCACTTGCTGGTTAAATATGTACCTGAATCACATAAAACTGATGGTATTTTTTTAAAAATCCATGATGTCTAAGATTTTAACTATTTAACTATTTCAAAATATTTAACTATTTCAAAAGAGTGGGTCTGAGACATTATATTTGTTTAAAAATCATAAAAGTTTCCACATAGTGGACCTTTACCTGACCCTGAAGAATGGGGAGGAATGTCAAGCTACTGTAAATACTGTAAGAGATTCCAAAATGCAGCCCACAAGCAGCAGGAAGAGGCAACAGGAAGTCCTGTGTAAGAACTGATCTGCAAATCTGGGATGTGTTAGTCAAAAGTCCTGAAAGCCATATGCCCCAAGGACCGCTTTTTATAGACTATTCTTTTACATTCTATTGGTTTCATAAGAAAGCCGGTTTACACCCAAATTATGCCTGTGACCCGTAGCATTGTTCAGAAAAACCCAAGGTCACTACAGAAATATTTAAATATCTCCTGGTGGGGAACTGAATATTCAGGACTGCCAGATACAGGCTGCCTGTCGTTCCTACCACCACCACCACCACCACCCAGAGAGCAGCCAACAGGATATTGGCAAGGCCTAGCCTGGCTGACCCGGGCTGAACTTGTACAGGTCAGTCTCTGATAATCAGCCTCCAGGTACACGTCTTTCTCTTAGAATGTCTGCTTGAGTGCTGCTCACACAATCACATATCATTAATGAAATTGTTCCTAGGTACATGCCTTTCTTTGTCTTAGAAGTTCTGCTTGGGTTCTGCTGATGCAAGTACATGTGATTAATGAAACTGCAATTATTGAAACTTGCGCTTTAATTTTACATAAGACTTTCCTGCTCTGAGGCAAGGTATAAAAGCATTGCAATTCTCCATTACAGTTCCTGTTTGTCATCAGCCTACAGATCCTCCTGATCCCAGCTGTTTCTATGTCTCTGTCTCTTTCCCTTCATCCCCTACCCTTCCCACAGAAGGATCCCCCATGGCTGGACTACAACATCTCCTAGACAGATCTAATACAATTAGTAGGCCATAATTTCAAGGGATGTCTGACTAAAGTAATAGCAATTAAAATTAGTGTTTATGTGTATACCAATGGATTTTCTCTCTGTATTTAGAATGAGTCGGTGGGCTCTCTCTCTCTCTCTCTCTCTCTCTCTCTCTCTCTCCATATATATATATATATATATATATATATATATATATATATTTCACACAACATATGTATGTGCACGATCTACCTCCTAGATGCTGACCAGTTTGCTTCAGAAAGTCTGTTGGTACATACAGAATACAATTGTTCAATTATCTCATGTTTATAGTTTCTTAATTTTCATCGGTTTAGACTCCCGAATAACAGCTGTTAGTTAAAGCAAAATGAGAAAGCATTATTCTGAGAAAAACTAAGCTGTCCTAAGCCTTCATGAAATAGACATTTGGTAACAGCTGTTCTTAAACACAACCACATTTTTTAAAGGCCTATTATAATACCATTACAGAAACTCCTGAGAATCTCTCCATTCGGATCAAACTGTCATAATGTCCCCATAAACCCAGTTTCTATAAAGAAACTGATACTTCAGGGGCAAGACTCTTTCATTTGTGCTTCTCTGTGTGTCCTCATTCTCATTCATTCATTCATTCATTCTTATTACCTCTCCCTCTCTCTCCCTCTCCATCCCTCCTTCTTCCTTTCTTCCTTCTTATTCTCTCTCAGTCATTTATTATTCCCACATTTGCCCCAAATAATTTTTTCAACTTCATAGCCCACTCCACATTAGTTTGCCATTTCGTGTCTTATAGTAATTGATGATATATTAGTAGCTTTTAATAAGTGTGTGTCCTGGCTGGCTTCAGTTGTCAGTTTGACACACCTGGGAAAGAGGGACCTCAGCTGGGGAATTTCTTCTATTAGATTGGCCTATGACCAAGTCTGTGAGGCATTTTCTTAACTGTTGAGTGACTGGGAGGGCCACGATAACTGTGGGTGGTGCCACCCCTGGGCAGGTGGTCCCGTTGTATGAGAAAGCAGACTGAGCACAAGCCAGATAAGTAAGGCTGTAAGCAGCATCCCTTCAGGATCCCTGCTTCAGTTCCTGCCCTGATTAAACTCCTGCCTTGGCTTTCTTCAGTGATACACTGTGGTTGAATTGTGTAAGCCGAATAAACCCTTTCCTCTCCAAGCTGTTTTGGTCAGCTTGTTTGTTTGTTTTTCACAATGGAAACCTAACTAAGGCAGCATATTTCTGTATCTTGTTCAGTGTGGTTCCTGGCTATAGTGCTTTTCTTTTCTTATCTCTACAAGGTACCAGAGAGTGAGTTCTTAAGAATAGGTTGTTCACTAATATCCCCAAATAATACTCAAAGAGAAGTCCAAACACACGGGTGTGCAAATCACAACACAGAAACATGAGAAACACTTGAAAACAAGGCAACACAACTCCAAAAGAACACAAAAACATCATAGTGGTCAAAATGCTGAATAAAGCGCTCACAAGTTTTCTGTTAAAAAGTATCAATGAATCAGGGCCTGATGCCACATGCCTTTAATTCCAGTATTTGGGAGGCAGAGGCAGGCAGATGTCTGTGAGACTGAGGCCAAACAATCTACATAGTGAGTTCCAGGCCAGCTGAGGCTACAGGAAGACTATGTCTCAAACAAACAAACAAAAGTCAATTATATCAGAGAAGCTATAAAGAAACAGATGAATGAAGGAAAGAAATCAATCCGGGACCTTAAGAATGTCCACAAGATGGAGAAAACTTGCAAAATAGGAGGGAAATTCAGCAAGAAAATTGGGTTGTGAAAATAAGTAGAAATGTTAGAAATGAAAAACTCAATGCATCAAATAAAAACAGTCAAAAGCATCACCAATAGACTCAACCAAGAAGGAATATCAGGGATGCAGGACAAGGTTGAGGAAATACTACATTCAAACATCAAAAAGGAGAAAAATAAATATGAATAAGCATAACACCCAGGGATCCTAGAAGATGATAAGGACACCATACTTTGAGGCTGGAGAGACGTCTCAGTGGTTAAGAACACTGATGGTTTTTACAGAGAATACAAGTCTGGTACCCAGCACCTACATCAGGCAGTTCACAACCATCTGTAACTCCAGTTCCAGGGGGAGCCAATGCCTCTGGCCTCTGCATCCACCTGCACTCATGTGCACATATCCACACACAGACAAACACACAGATTTAAGCAAAAAATAACTTCAAAAAGAAGACACCAATCCTAAGAATCTATAGGGTAGAAGGATCTGAGATAAAAAAAAAATATATAGGCAGAGAGAAGCTATTCAATTATAGCAGTGAGAGTAGAAATTTCCTAAATCTAGAGAGGAAAATATTAGACATCCAAACACAAGAGGAATTTAGAACCCCAAACACACATGACCAAGGAAGATCCTTTCCACAGTATGCTACAGTCAGGATGTGAGCAATACAAAGTAAAGAACAACAGTATGCTACAGTCAGGATGTGAACAATACAAAGTAAAGAACAACAGTATGCTACAGTCAGGATGTGAACAATACAAAGTAAAGAACAACAGTATGCTACAGTCAGGATTCGAGCAATACAAAGTAAAGAACAATAGTATGCTACAGTCAGGATGTGAACAATACAAAGTAAAGAACAACAGTATGCTACAGTCAGGATGTGAACAACACAAAGAACAAAAACTAAGATCTGTAATGGAAGAACACCCCCCCACACACCTGTAAAGACAAGCATGTTAGACTATCATCAGCCTCTCAGCAGCAACCCTAAAACTCAGGAAAGCATGGCACAACACATTTCAAACCAAAAAGTAAACAAAGGCCAAGCAACATCGTTAGACCCAGCAAAGGTATCTTTTAAAATTGATGGAGAAATAAGGGCATTTCAAAACAAGCACAATGGTGGTTTGTGACCAACATGCCAGCAAGCAGAAGCTCCTTAAAGCAGTTTTATTAATATACACAATGGAGGCCTAAAGATAGTCTCTATCATCAGAGCACAAGAAAGAATAAATTTTCTGAAAAACACAGGTATTAAGAAAGACTTATGAAGGAATCCATTATGGCTTAACAAGGTCAACCAGCAATTCCCTGGTACTAAGAGAAAGAAAACATAAGTGAAACAGTAAACTAACCAACCAGAAAAACAACCATCAAAATTGGAATTAATTTTTCTTAATGGAAATTAATTTTTCATTAATGGAATTAATGATTTCTTAATAATAACCTTAAATGCAATGGCCCCAAGTCACCAATATGAGATGCAAACTAGCTAAATTAAAAGAATAAGATACAACCGTTTATTTTCTCAACAAACACACATCACTGGCAAAGACACCTCCAGAGTTAGAGTCAAAGGATGAAAGTCAAACTATCAAGGGAAAGGAAGCCAAAAACAAGCTGGATCATATTCTGATAGCTGATAAAGTGAACTTCAAACCAAAATTGGTCAGAAGACATAAATCTACCTCATACTAAGAAAGAAAAGCACATCAAAAAGATACAATAATAGTAAATTTATGTGTACTGAATGTGAGGGCTCCTAATTTGATGAAATAAACATTAATGGACACAAATAGTCTCATAGTACTAATATAATAACAGTAGGGGATTTCAACACTTCACTCTCATCTCTGTAATCACCATCATCATCATCATATTTATTATTTTATTTATAATTATTTATTATTAAATCCTCAGCAAGCTGTCCTCCTGAGCAACATGATCAAAAGTCTCAGCTTGTCCATTCTTATTTTTTTATTGTTTTATTTTGTTTTTAATTACGTGTGTGTGTGTGTGTGTGTGTGTGTGTGTGTGTAGGTATGTGCATGTGAGTGCAGATGCCTGAGGAGGCCAGGAGAAGCTGTTGAGTCTCCTGGAGTTGGAGTTACAGGTTTTGTCTGCTGCCTGACATAGATGCTGGAAACCAAGCCCAGGTCCTCTGCAAGAGGAGGACATGCTCTTAACCACTGATCCAGCCCTCCAGCTCCACTCTCATCTCTAGGTAGGTGATTCAAACTAGAAATCAACAAGGAAATTTCAGAGATAAACTATAACACAGACCAAAGAGACTTAACAGATATTTACAAAATATTTCACACAAGGGAAATGGAATGTATATTCTTCTCTTCAGGTATGGAAACTCCTCTAAAATAAGCACATTCTAGATCAAAAAGCAAATCTTAACCAGAAAAGAACAAAATAATTCTTTGTATTTTGTCAGATAATAATGGAATAAAATTAAAAACCAAAGTAGGAGAAGCTACAAAAACTACATAAATATTGGAAATTGTAAAAAAAAAATTATAATCCATGCTCAAATGACTAATGGGTCACTGAAAAAAAATCAGAGAAATTTTTAAATTGATAAAATCAAATGAAAATAAAAACACAACTTATCAGAACCCCTGGGACATAGCTAAGGAAGTCCTAAGAGAGAATTTTATAAATATAAGAACTTCAATTTAAAAAATCAGAAAGATCTCAAAAAAATCTAATGATGTATCTCCACATCAACAAAAACAAAAATCCATAGAATTGATTATCAATCAAAAAATTGATTCTTTGCAAAAATAAGCAATACTGACAAGCCACATAACTACTATAAGCAAAAGAAAGAGAGAAGACTCAAATTAGCAGAACTATAGGTGAAAATGGGATTATACAACAGACTGCAGTGACATCCAGAGGGTCATTAGGAAACACTTTGAAAACATATTTTAAAGACTGAACAATTCAGAAACTGGATACACTGTTACTTCAGCTCTTGATTCCAGAGGGTGAGTCCCTAATCTAGGAGGAAGCAAGGCAACAGGCAGCCAGAGCAGGAACTACAGAGGTCACATCTCAGTCCACACACAGGAAGTAGAAAGAGCAAGCTGGACGTGGAACAAGGGTATAAACCCTCAAAGTCCCCACAGATGTACTTCCTTCAGCAAGGTCATACTTCCTAAGCCGCCCCAAACACTACCAAATGCGGACCACAAATGTTCAAATACCTGAGTCTATGGGGTACATTTCTCTTTCGAACCGCCATAGTCATAATCAGAACAATGTGCTATAGGAGAACACACAGGAAGACACCAACTCAGCTGTGTACCAGAATACTTGCAGCCAACCAATCACAGCTGCTCTATTTATAGCAGTTTCTGCCATCCAAGGACTTCTCCAAAGTTCACGCATTGGGTACTTACTCCCCAGTGCAGTAGTGTTGTAAGGTTAAGTCTTACCAAGGCTGAACATGAATTAATAACACCACTGATGAATCAATGCTTCTGTTGTTGGGGTGTAACTTTTTAGGCTTGGGCTTTCTTGCCCTCGGTCTCATGCTTGTTTGACGGTCTACCAGGCTTTGATGCAGCAAGAAGGGCCCTGCTGGATGTGGACTCAATGCCATTGTCAGTGGTCTCTTCCCATCCCCAGAATGATGAGCCAAATATTGTTTATATTCTATTGTTATAAATGACTAAGTCTGTGGCATTTGTTAAAACAATAGGAAAAAGGAAAGACCCTAAATATCCATACTCAGAGCCAACTTTGCAAATGTATTATATTCATAGTTATAGTTTGAATCTGAAAAGTCCTCCACAGGTCAGGACTTGGAACACTAAAGCTGAATATATATTTATAATTTTAGAAGATGAAAAAAATGCCATGGCAAAAAGCAAAGAAAAGAAAAAGAAAAAATACGCATTGCATGGTAAGAAGATGGGCAGTTCTCAACACTGTTGGGAGACATTTGAATAAGACTTAGGATAACAAACCAAGCCGTGGAGAAGAGCATTCCACAAGATGAGGCTGAAGTAGAAAGACGGTTCCCGGCATATTAAAGGAAAACAAGACCAGTGTGGCTGCAGCTGAGGAAGAGGAGAAAAGGGATTCGGGTAAAGGAAGGGCTGAAAGACCAATAGGTCTTGTTAGTTATCCCAGGGTCTTAGTTTTCACTCTACAGGAACTAGGAAACCCTGCAGGGCTTGGTCTAGAAGTCTCATGAAATCTATTTTAGAAGGAGAACTGATCACCTTTTGAGAATGGACTGGTTGGGGGTCCTTGCAATATCCAAGGTAAGGGTAGTTTGTATGGACCATAGAAGTGATGAGAAGAGACTATGTTCTAGATGTATCTTGAAATAAAACAAAGATTTTCCCACACATATATATGAGGTATGACTGACTGTAAGAGACCAAAGATGACTCCAAAGCTTAGGGCCTGATGATTTAAAAGATGAAAATAGGAAAGACTGTAGCCAGTATATGAAGATAAAGACTATTTGGAACATGTGGAACTAGAACTGTCTATGAGAGAACCAGGTAAATTGCTGAGGATGATGCTGGACAGAGGTTTGAAGCTCAATGGGAAGCCAAGGCTTGAGCTATTGCTGTTTGAGTCTTCACTGTGCAAACAGAGATGACATGCAACCTTCAAAGAGTAGAGAGGAAAACACTAACTGGTGAGGGAAGAGAGCCCAGCAGCAAAGATGTAGGGTGCAGCCTGTAAAAGGAGAAAACAGCCTGTACTGTCCTGAACATGCAATAGGAGAAGAGTGGACAGCTGGGACAAGGCAGTCAACATGTGAAACCAAATGAACACTGAGACCAAGCAAAGCATTGACAAAGATGGTATCATCAGAGACCCGCCAGTTCTACAGACCTTGAAGCAGTCTTGTCAGAGTATTCAAAACTAAAGTTGGATAGGAATGGGTTTCAGAAAAAATGTAAAAGCCCAGAAAATATAAACAACCCTTTCAAACTATTTTGCTTAAGAAATAGCTTAACTGTGCAGACATAATGTCAAACAAGACAATCTATAAAAAAGATACATAGAACATTTATATACATTTCTCATTCGAAATAGGGTAAAATTAGACTTGTGATACAGAAGAAACAAGAAGTTTTAAGTATTGTTAGAATTCTCTTTCTTGAATAATGAGTACAGGGACCCTTGTCTTACAACTCTCTGCTACAAGGATCTGCTACACAATGATGTCAGGATATGCATTTTTTTCATTTCTCCCCATGAGTCACATCTCAAATGCTAAAAATATTTAGAACCTAGAAATATATAATAAATATACAATAAAGAAACAACATACAATAAATAAGTATATAATAAAGAAACAGATAATCTCACTATTAAGATCTAAAAAGTACCCGAGAGGGCTAGGGATGTTATTGAACTTGGAAGAGTGCTGGCCTAGGTACATGAAGGCCTGAGTTTGATTCTCAGCACCCCATAAACCAGATCTGGTGACCCACAACTGTAATCCCAGCACTCAGGCAGTAGAGGCAGGAGAACCAGAACTTTAAGGTCATTCTCAGTCACACCATGAGTTTGAGGCTAGCCTACATGAGATTGTTTATTTGTTTGTTTGTTTGTTTGTTTGTTTTAAAGTACTTGACGAGGAATATTCTAAACTATAAACAGATCAAATTTAACTTGAAACTCCAACAGACTATATGAACTAAGTCTGGCCAGTAGGTGAACATTCGTACTTTCCTAGTTTAATTAAAATCGGAATTTGTAAATCACATAAAATCTGGAGAATTACAACAAACCATAAGCCTTTTTCTTCATTTTTAACTCCACAGGACATATTTTTTTTACTATGAGTGTTTGCTTCTAAGGATAAAATAAAATGCTGTGCAGTATCTGCCAAGAGAACTTTTTTTTCTGGATATGTTTAGGTTTTATTTCCAAGACCTCCCAAAGACACTGCACTTTCCAAACACAAACCATTTGGTCCTACAACAGTGATCTAAGTGCGAAGCAATGACTGTTTTTTCCTCGATAAATTCATGGAAGAGTAAAGCCTCACACTGCAACAGACAGAGGGAGCCTCTGCCAAGCACAACAGCACCCCAGAGCCCTGGATGAGCTGGCCTGAGCAGGCACAGCAGATGCTGAACTGTTTTAGTTGTTTTCCACGCAGCCAGAAGGAGGGTATCTGAGTTCTAGGACTCCCTGCCCAGTCAACACGGAATTTACTTAACTCTCTGACCATGTTTCAAAGAGGACCATCTACTCTGGAGAAGAACTGTGAGAAACACCAGTGCCTGAATGCTGATGCCATTTCCAGACCAAAGGCAGAAAAAGAGCTGAAAATAAGTTAAAAATGTGTTCATAAGAGAGTTCTTCAAAGTCATTCTGCTCTCCCAAATTGCACACAAACCATATGTGGATGGGAAAAAAAGATTTTAGTTTAGAGCATTGCCAACAAAAGGAGCTAGGAATGTTGCTAGGCCTAGCCTAGCTACCATGTCTAAATCGCAAATAATTTTCAAAATACTACCAGGAAAATATCACAAGTAGAGACAAAAGCTATCTATCGTTCTGTGACTGCTTAAATGGGTCAAGGTATTGTGTGTGTGTATATGTGTGTGTGTGTGTGTGTGTGTGTGTGTGTGTGTGTTTAACAGAAACAAAGCAAAAAATGCACTGACACTTTACAGCCTCAATCTCTCTCTCTCTCTCTCTTTCTCTGTGTGTGTGTCTCTCTCTCAGTGTCTCTCCCCCACGCCATCCCAGTGTGTGTGTGTGTGTGTGTGTGTGTGTGTGTGTGTGTGTGTGTGAATTCCTAATTTCTGGTTGATCTGTTTAGCTAACCTCTGCTATTTTCTGGGATTCATTCCAAGACAATGAAATATATCACTAAAATTATCATTTCTGTTACGGAAACTCATTTCAGAGAAGCTCTGAAGTGGTCTGAAACCACATTTTAACATTCTGCACACAATTTTATGCTAAAAAGCCACCAGAACTATTCAGTAACTGATAGGATAGGTACAGTATTTGGGTTTTCTCCAAAACATTTTTTTTCCTGTGAATATACAACACTAGAACAAAACAAGTCTTATGCTAAGACCACATTTTTTTTCTTCCTTCCTTTCTTTTTTACAGTGTTGCAAGTATTGGCTTAAAGATAAACACGATTCTTTAAATTAGCGGCAGAATATCTATTCCTATATAAACTATATAGTTCTGAGATTTTTACAAATAATGCTTTATTTTCTCTATAACTATCAAAAAAATCCTGAAAGCATAAATTATTTGCACACATAAAAAACCATTGTGCCAAGATCAATGTAGATTATTTTGGTTTCATGAAAGTAGCAATATTTGCAACAGGTTAAATAATTAAAGAACTCTACATTTTTAATATGGAGTACATTTTGAGGTATGATTAAAAAGCCTCAGCATTATCTTATTCCAATCTCTAAATTTGATAGAAAACTGAGACTCAGGAGGGTTAAACTGACCACACACCACAGATAATAACTAGTAAATAATACAAGAAGTCAGATGTATTCCAGATCCCGAGCTCTGGCAGAGCATGGTTTGCAGCACTTTATACTCACGGACCCTTCAGAAACACTCTCAGTGAAAAGAAATCCCTCCTGGCGACCGGAATCCAGAACTGGCACCCAGCATAACCAGTCTCTGATGGCGTCAACATACCTGCTTTCCTCCGTGGGTTTCTTTTTTTCTCACCGCGGCAATTCCCTTTTAATAAGTGCTTCCGCTGGGGTTCAGCTTAGGCTTTTGGTTGGTTGGCTGGCTGGCTTTCCTATTTGTTTTGTTTTTAATTTGCTCCCGGGAAGAGGGAGAGGGTGGAAAACTTGAGGCTTAGCCCGTCCTACAACACATTTTTTCCCCCTGTGTCATTCAATCCAACGTCCCCGGGATCTGAGGCTTGGATGACGCCGGCCCCGCAGTTTCCAAAGTGTCAGGAGGCCTGGAGAAGTTACGCTGTGCGCGCCCAGCTCGGTGGCCCCGCAGAGAGGATGCGCGCGGGAAGCGGGTCCCACCTCAGTCCTCAGGGGCCCCGGAGGCGGCGGTGCCCGGGGACCGCGCGCAGTCTGGGGAGGTGCGGGCCACTGGCGGACGCGCAGGGGGCCGGATGCGCAGGTGACCGCGCGGCGGGGACACTGAGCGCGCGACCGCGACGAGGCGGGAGCTCGCGGACCCCGCGCCGGCCCCCAGGTTGCCTGTGTCCGTTCCCCTGGGCCTTTCAGGCCTCCGCAGCTGCAGGTGTGGGAAAGGCTGTACTACGTATAGACTGTAATGTTTGGGAGGAGTGGGACAGCGAGCCCGGAAAGAGCGCGCGCGCGCGCGCACACACACACACACACACACACACACACACACACACACACACACACAGTAGTCCTCTGTAACTCAGAGTGCTTCAGCCTCTCAGTCAAGCTGCTGCTAAAGACAAGGAGTACGTTCAGACATCCAGAAGGCAGCTGAACCATTTTTTCCGTCCTGGAACTCAATGGCATTTGATGTTACAAGTTTTTAACAGAAAGAAAAATAATAACCGTCCTTATACAATCTGTTTGCACCCTCAAGTAAAGAGACATTTTCTTGCTCTCTGCTCAGAATGTGTTCACTTATCTGCGTATTTACTTGCTGTATGTTCATTCAGAACTTTTTACATTGTAGTTCTTTAACTTGAAGGGCAAAGACAGGTTAACATAAGCATTCATAAAATTCCCAGATGTACAATGGGCAGATCTGAAGGTGCTCGAGATTGGGTAGATCCAGTTTACTTAAAGGTGTCTCAACATTAATTTGGTCAACATTCTCCTAGGAAGGTCATCGACGTGGGGAGGACAAGCCAGTTGCCTGAAGTGGCCTAATCTGGTAGGGCTGAGAGCTAGGGCCCTGAAGCAGCCCTTACAGAAACTGCCCACCCGTGCGACCCTATAAACGGGACTTTTCCTCAACAGGAACGTCAGGCCAGGACCAGCGTCACTTTTCTGAAGCGTGCAGGGACCTCAGGACCACGTCTTGAAGCCATTTTGTTCAAAAATGTTGTATCAGCCCATTAAATGGATTCCCTGAGCACTTGTGGTAGGCAAAAAAAAAAAAAAAAAAACTAGAAATGTTAAACTCTGGGGGTTCACTTCAAATAAATAGACAAATGTCTACACTGGGTAGAGGCTAAAATGAAAATGGAGGTACTGTGGAGGTACTGGTTTCTCCAGATTATGGCGCAAAACAGCATACACACAACACACACACACACACACACACACACACACACCTCAAGAAATTAAATAATTAAACTAACATATTTCTTGTAACTTCTAGAACAAATTACTACAAACATAATACTTAAAAGAGCAGAGATTTATTCTTTGTGTTCAAGAAACCGGAGGTCCAAAGCTGTGGTGTCTGCAGGTCTGCGGACTCTCTCAAGGCTCAAGAGACTGCGGTCCCGCCTCTTCCAGCCTAAGATTTCAGGCATTCCTTGGCTTGTGGCCACATAGCTCCAGTGTCTGCCTTTGTCCTTCTGCAGTCGTCTCTGCACCTGTCATCTTCTGTTCTCTTTGTTGTAAGGACACTTGTCATGGGATTGAGAACCACCCCAAAAATGAAGGGGGATTTCCTCCCAAATCCTTAACTTAATTATACCTGCACAACTTTCTCCCCAAATAAGGTCACAGTCGCAAATTAGGATATGAACATTTTTTAGGGGAAAGCCACTATTTAACTGATCACACTGGGAAAGTAATAGAGACCAAATCACTGTCCGCTGTGCCATGAGGGTATTGTCCCAGCGTCATTATTCAAAAATGCACTGATGTTATTTCAATGTGGAAAACTCAATATAAATACTATTAAACCTGAGCATTAAGATTCCAGATCAACCGAATCGGATGACTGTCATCAAATGCTGGTAAAGATCCTGGGAAAGGGGAATCCATGATCACCAATAGTGGGAATAAAACTTGTGCAGCTACTATGGAAATCAGTATGGAGGTTTCTCAAAAGACTAAAAATAGACTTGCCATATGACCCAGCCATACCACTCTTGGGTACATACCCAAAGTCGGCTTACCACAGAGACTCTTGTTCATCCATGTTTACAGTTTCACTATTCACAGTAGTTAAGAAATGGAACCAACCTAAATGTCCATCAGCAGATGAAAGAACATGGAGGGTGGGGGTCAGTCAGCAAATGGCTTGTCTTGCAAGCACAAGTCTCTGCATTTGATTCCCAGAATCCATGTGCAAATGGCAGGCATAGTGGTTCAAACTCGTAATCTCAGCATTGGGGAGGCAGAGACAGGAGCATCTCTGGGGCCTCGTGACCAGCCAGTCTACCATAATTGATGAGCTCTAGGCCAATGAAAGACCCTGTCTCAAAGGAGATGGGCAGTGTTCCTGAAGATGACGCCTAAGGTTGTCCTCTGGCCTCCACATGCATACACATGCACCTACACACAAGCAGTTCAGCTATAAAGAAAAATAATCATGAGTGCAGGAAAATGGATACAACTGGAGACTACGAAGTTAAGCTAAATATGTGAATGTATGTGTGTCTGTCTGTCTGTCTGTCTGGGTATAGGCCATTGTATTAGTTACCTTTCTGTTGCTGTGATAAAATACTGTGGCCAAAGGAATTTATAGGAAGAAGAGTTGATTTGAGCTTATGGTTCCAGAGGAATCAGAGTCCATCATGGCAGGGAGACATGGTGGCAGGAGGTGCCAGAGTAGACAGAGGAGCACTCATGTCTTCAAGTAGGCACAGGAAGCAGAGAGCTACCGGAAATCCCACAGAGCTTAGGAACTCTCAAAGCCACACCTCCTAAGATCACCCAAAACAGCGCCACCAACTGGGGACAAAATATACAAAGTACTTGGAGTCTATGGGAGACATTCTCATTCAGACCAACCAGAGCCATGAAAGTGGAAAGAGGAGAAAGATATCTAAGGGAAGGAGAGGAAGGAAAAAAGAGAGTCACAGAACTCATGTGGGACTGGAGAGAGGAGGCTCAGCAATTAAGAGTACTGACTACTCTTGCAGACGACCCAGTTTGGTTCCCAGGACCCATAGGGTCACTAAAACCATCTGTAACTCCAGCTCCAAAGGATCTGATGCCTTCTTCTGGCACCCACAGGCATTGCATGCATGGGTGCACTTACACGCATCACATGTAAGAATCACACATATGAAACATGAATAAATAAATAAATTTTGAGAATACATATTACATAAAAGCAGGAACGGTGACTCCTGGGGGATGGGAGTTAAGAGCCAGAAGTGGGGGAGGGCAGGTGGAAGCAGGAGGACAGTCAGGGAAAAAGATGAATGAAGACAAAGTGAAATGACAAACGTGTGTGAAAATGCCATGATTAGCCCCATTCCTCCATATGCTAACTTAAAAAAAAGAAAACCCTGGGCATTCTACAAAGGCTCGAATCCTCGGTCCCTGCTTGACACCCAGGTACTGTTCAGAGGTCTACTATGGCCCATCACAAGCTATCATTTTTAAAGAAATATAAAGAAATATATCCTACCTAGAAATGTCCATTCTTCTACCCTGCGAGACAGCCCTGAGCACCTGCCTGCTGTGTACCGGGCTCTGAGTTGGTAGTTCTCTACACAGTTCACATCCTAAGCAACACAACAGTTTTAAATCTCAATTCCACTGACAGTGGTCGGTGCTTATCTCAGACCTAGTGAAGACTTGTCTAGGAACAAGTGAGTAAAATCGAATCCTTACCGATCTGCTGAACATTATTTCTGCACTGAAAATTCCCCATAGCAAGACAGAATTTACCAGAGAAAAACAGATTAACATCTTGACTCACTATTTTTTAAGAGAAGGAAAAATCCCTAAAAGGAAACTTTTAATGCAAAAAAAGAAATTAATGTCTTTGCCTATCTTCTCTTCAAAAAAAAAAAAAATCAATAGACTGCCCACTGGGAACAATCAATCACCACTGAACTTACAGTTACTTGAGGTGGTTAAAACATTTTATTCAAGGATTTCATGTGTTAGCTTCAAGGCATAAACATTGCTTGATCAATAGGTTCACAGTACTGCAGCCCTTCCTGCACCCCTCCCAGTGATTTCAGTGATTCTTACTCTTCACTCTTACAGTCTAAGCAATCAACTACCACAGAGTCCCATTCAGTGACTTAGGCAGGTTACAGACTCATCCATGAACCAGCATGTGGTCAGTGAGTTGGATTGTGACAATCAACAGTCCAGGAATGAGTCACCCGTCTACTCCTAGAAAACTGGCAATCAGAAATGGGTTGGCCTTAACCTTACCTACATAATGGAGGGTGGGGAAAAAAGCAATACCCAAAAGGCCGAGAGTAAGTGGGCCAAAAGAGGCCCTGTATTTTCTGCAACAGGCATTCAGAAAGGTTTTAGTTAAACAGGATTCAGTCCTGTCCATCAGCACCCTAAATATTTTCTGAAGTTTTTCAGAGTAAAGTCATAATTATAACTATTGATAAGATGTTTAATTACCACAAAGATTATTTATTTATTATATGATGAGATGAAAGAGTTTATTTTGGCTCACAGTCCCGGAGGCATAAGAGCCGTCCCGGAGAGGCATGGCAGGTAGCAGCAGAGCCAAAAGCTGAGAACTCCCACTCCCAACAGCAAACATGAAGCACGGAGTGAAAACTTGAAAGTAGGGCCAAGCTATGAATGCTCAATGCCCACCCCAGTGACACTTCTCCAGCAAATCTATACTTCTTTAAGATTCCAGTGCTCATTCAAACCACCAAAGATACCCAAAAATTCAAAGCTAGCATCCATACATGACAGAGAAACATGTGGCATTTGTCATTCTGGGCCTGGGTTACCTCACTCAGAATTAGTATTTACAGTTCCATTTATTTATTTGTGAATTCCTTAATGAGATCTCAAAGTAGGTTTAATTTGCATTTCCCAGATGACTCAGGAATTTGAATGTTTTTATTGAATTTGTGCAGTTTTCATATCATAGTGTGGCAGTGTTTAGATCCCTCCCCTATCTGTGCCTCTCTCCACCCCCACCCAGCTTAATGCGCGCTCATATAATATGGCTGTGGAGTCTGATCTGTGGTCCTAGCTGTTCTTCAGTGGGAGTCCATCCACTGGAGCCACCAAGAGCTCCATAACCACAAGACACTGTCTTTCTCCTTCCCAGCAGTCGTCAACTGCCAAAGTTCCTTAGGGTGAAATCGCATTTCTTACTCACTTCCCCATGTCAAGGCTGGGATTTTGTCTGGTTTGAGCTTGCATAGGACTTGTGTGTGCTGTCATCATTGCTATGAGTAACTGACTAGCTGTCTGGAAGATTCTGTTTCCTCATGGTCATCCACCCCCTCCAGCTCTTACAACCTTTCCACCACCGCCTCTTCAACAATGGTCCTGAGCCTTGAGAGGAAGAGGTTTGAAAGGGTGTCCTATTCAAGGATAAGTACTCTGAGGCCTCTTGTTCTCTACACATTGGCTAAATATGGGTTTCTGTGCTAATCACCATCTGCTGCATAAGGACACTTCTCTGGTTAGAGTTGAGAGATGCATTCATCCTAAGTGCACTGAAGATGTGTCACATAGGGTTAAGTGTCTCACAGACACTTATTCTCTGGGTTTGACCAGATCTGGAACTCTGTAATAGTCTCTCTCCCCACTAGTCAGACGCTCTCCGGTAGCCTCAGTGGGCCAGGGCCAAGTGCCCAAGGAGAGCAGATGGGAACAGGATGGGCTGGCTCTTACTAGCTAACAGAGAAAGCTTCTTATTTAAATTTTTATTTATTTATCTTTATTTTGTGTGTATGAGTATTTTGCTTGTGTGTGTGAAGGTGCACCATGTGCATGCAGTGCCTGTAGAGGCCAGAAGAGGGCATTGGACCCGCTGGAACTGGAGTTAAGGATGGGTATTAGCTACCAGGTGAGTGATAGGAACTGAACCTGAGTCCTCTGCAAGCTGGGCCATCTATCCAACACCAGTCTCTGTTTCTTTATCACACTGACATTTCATCCGGAATTCTAACAGAAACAATCTAAACTAGTGACTTTTAATTAGCCCTAATGAAATCATGAGGACTCAGGTCTGATCCTGAGTCTCTTCCACAACCTCAGTTTGGTACGCCACCCAAAAAGATAAGGAATGAATGAATGTGGGTATGCTTGAGAATTAACATATCAAAGCACGGAAAGGTGGTGCCCCTACTACAAAGGAGCACAGCAGAGGGTGGAAGGGACACATGATCTTGGATAAAACGTGAACCAGGGATGAAAAGACCACATGGTCTGTGAAGATTAAGAAGTCAATCTTGAACTTGTGCTTCCCCCAGTGAAGCTGGAGAAACCATTTTGAATAACTTATGGCTGTGATCTGATGTGAGACAGAGTGGAAGAAACAGGATTCCAAAGTCAGTTCCATTAGCACAGGGTGAGCTCACAGACAGCTCCAACTGCACAGGTTGAGGGGACAAAAGAGATTCATCTTTGAAACTGCACAGTTTGGGAAACAGCCAGTTCTAATAGGTAACTAGGGGGCATTCAGGCCTCCAAGTTTCGACCCAGTCTTAAAAACTAAGAGTCAGTCTATATGTTCAAGTGATTATGATACTAACATAATGTTAAATGCTTCAGATAGCTAAGGGAGTTCTTCTAGGCAAACCTCTTCCTGAAATGAATTCCTCTACAAAAGCCTTAACTTTTCATCAGGACCAGTATGATGGGTCGTTGGGTAAAAGTGCTTGCTGCTCAATCTAGCAAACTGAGTTCAGTCCTTGAAACCTGGTGAGACAGTGAGCTCCCCATCATTAGTGTTTTCATGTCAAGATCAGATGATTTTCCATCAGGAATGTTGTAGAACAGCACTAGACAGGAAGAGCTTAGACTGAATGATGGAGCTCAGGGTCCCCGCCAAGTCAAATCATCTTCAGAGCAGTTATATGAAGAAGATCTGAGTTGTAAAGGATGAGTTATAGAGTAGAAGTACTGTCTACCATCCACAGCAGAGTTGATCTACTACCTACATGCATGAGCAGTTTCTTCCTGCAAATTTGGTGGCTGTTTTTTTTTTTTATCTTCCCCACATTTTTTCATAGTTAAGATGATAGAAATGATATATAAATAAATAGATGATAGGTAGATCAATAGACGATAGATAGATATATACATACATCCACACATATACAAACACACACACACACACATACATGGATACCTAGATTATGAAGATCTTTATTTTCAAGGTGGTTGAGGTAATTTGGCAGATATGAAATAGGAAAGGTAACCATTGCAAATCATTATTTAACCATGCATGCAGAAGCCCTGCATTTTACTAGCTCAGTTAAACAGTCCAAGAACCACAAGGTGCCCTGCCAGCTTGTGACATAATCTGCTTTGCTGGACCTGCAGGTTGGCTGCATATGAGTCCATGGTTTGGACCACAAATACCCTGCCCAAAGAACTGGTTAGAGTTCCAGAGATAGTGAGGAAAGTTTCCTTGATTTTGATTAACTTTCTGTTTCATGTGCCACTAGGAATGCAAAAAAAAAAAAAAAAAAAAGGGTCTGAAACCAGTAAAGTGTAAGAATAAGTCCACAAACTAAAGGAGATTATGCAAACATGAAATCTAATTATTAAGAGCCCAGAGGCGCCAGGTTTTGCTTTTACATTGCGGATTTGCACTACTGCCAGTGCTCTGACTTGTTCTTACCTTCAGAAGCGGAAAATGCCTTTTGGCAAAATTGAGGTCTCTGAGTGCGTGATCAGGCTTTCATGAAATGGGTTCATGAGCACTTAGGCCTAACCACAGAAAAGCTGTATTTTAAAACTAGAGAAACGCTACAGATTTTTTTTTTAAAGGAATTTGCTGGATATGGTGGCACACACCTTTAATTCCAGTAGAGGTAGGAGGATCTCTGTGAGATCTAGGCCAACCTGGTCTATATAGCAAGTTTCAGGCCAGCTGGAAACCAAAAATAATAAAATAAATAAAAAGAATTCATCAATACAATCAATAACAACATTGTTCAAGCAAATCCTTGGATTATGCTAAATGCCTTCTTATATTTAATTGTACTGAATTACATCCACTAGATAAATACTAAAAACCATTTAATTATATAATGGATTCTAAGGCCAAAATAAACACTGGGAAAGAAAACCTTTTACATAAGGTGTTTTAACTTTGGGGTCACTTGACATGCCATTAGCTAGTAATTAGCAGAGTCACTTACTTGAATAAACAGTAAGGAGTCCCTCTGTCTGCATCAGAAATACATGCAACAAGGGGAAGTTCAGAACAGATAATGTAAAGCTGATTTAATGAAAGCCTAAGATCAATTTTCCATGTTAAATACACACAGTACCCCTAAAACACATTCCATTTTTCAAAAGTTAAGCAAAAGTTAACTGAAGTTAAACAAAATAGTTAATAATCAGTGAAAAGAGAATTTTAACAAGGACATTGAAGAATAAGTAAAAGTCCAGTTCCACACATATTGATAAATAGGACAATGAATATCAACAAACCAGGCATGACTAACTTACAGACTAGCAATTTTTCTTTAAATTAACAATATTCAAAATCTCCTCTAAGGAAGTGCTGTCTCCAGGCTTTGAATGTAACCCAGGCCACTGAGGACACGAGTCCTCCTCTGCTATCACACTCACATGTCCATCCACAGATGCTCTTCCAGTGAAGACATGCTACAGAAAGAAACACAGAGAGAACAAATATAGTCAGAACGAATGAATACTTACAGTCAAGCCATAAGTTGTCAAAAGCAAATTCTAGGTAGAGACTGGAGAGATGGCTCAGTGGTCAGCAGCACTCCGCTAGCAGCAAGCTGGGACTGGGTTCCTGAGTCTATAATTCCAGCTCCAGAGAATCTGACACCTTCTGGTATTCTTGGACAATGCCATGCACATGTGCATAGTAATACACAGACTCATACATACATATACATAAACTAAAAACAAAGTAAATTTAAAAAATACTGGGGCTGGGGAGATGGCTCAATGGTTAAGAGAACTGACTGTTCTCACAAAAGACCTGGGTTTCTAACACCAATATGCCAGCTAGCTATGGTTTTAATTCCTGTTCCAGGGGATCCAACACCCTCTTCTAGCCTCAGTAGTCACTTCATGACATGGGTGCACTTGCATACATGCAGGCAAACACTCATACATATAAAATAAAATAAATAAAAAATGTTATAAGATGACAAAAAATTTTAAAAAAATGCCCATGACAAGAAAGTTTAAACATTAAAGTACTAAAACTCCCTGAAGATGTGATACTGTAACTTTCATTTTTCATGTTTTGTTGTTTTGAGACAGTGTCTCCCTGTAGCCACAACTGGCCTCGAAGTCATTATGCAGACCAGGCTGGTCTTGGTCTCACAGAGATGCGTCTGCCTGCACCACAACTCCCAGCTTTAACACACTTTTGAAATGCGAAATTTTAAAATATGTACAATGTGTACTTTTTTAATGAAATGTTCAGAGCTCACCATTACAAGTACCTTCCACATACAAATGATCTTGTCATTCCTTCCAAGAATATTACCTTCTACATAATATTCTTAAGGTAAGCCCTGATCATGTTACATCCTTGCCTTAAAGTATCTGTGCTTCTGCATGCCTGAAGGGTACATATTAAACTCAGTCTAGAATTTAGGCATTCAAATTCACCCTCAGTGGTTTGTCAACTTAGTGTGCCATTGTCTCCTACCATAGGCGGCAACCTACAGTTTCCTTAGTCTTTGCAATTTTCGTTTATGTCTAGATTTTGAATGTGCAGTTTCACCCTCAACCTTCACTTATGACCATCATCTTCTGGCTGAAATCCCGAATCACAACCATGCTCTCTGTGATCTCTGGTAGAAGTGTGTCTTGTTAACCTTTCTACATGAAACACGAATTGATTCATCTGATTGCACAAATTCTCTAAGGACAAAGCTTATACCTTACCAATACTTTTAAATGTATCCTCTGAATAATTTCTGACAACATTTTGAGTGTCAAAATTGCTGAAGTATGAGTCTGTTTTTATAGTTCCTCATGTACATAATTTAAATTTTTATTTTATTAAATTTATTTATTTTGGGAGGGAATACACATGTACCACAGCAAATATGTAGAGGCCGTAGAACAGCTTGGTGGGGTCGGTTCTCTCCTCTCGCCATGTGGGGTCCTGGAGTGGAACTCATATCATTAGGCTTGGCAGCAAGTGCCTTTGCCTGCTGAGCCACCTAGCCAAGTTCCATCTACATAATTTTCCAAATCATTTTATCTACACATACCTACTTCATAATGATTATATGCCTTCAATACTATTTAAAGTTCATAAACTAAGAAGGGATCTTTAGTCCTTATAAGTTTTTTATAGGAAAGATGTTATAGGAATTATTTACACTACATAATCTCAAGAGGCTTCAAAAATACACATTCAAGGAACAAACAGTGAGAAACACAGCAACATGTGAACAGCAACTGGATTGACGAATGGTGGCTGAATTTACCTTGGTCTTTTATTTTACCTTTCCAACTTATCAGCAGTGATCATATGTTACTTTCATAGTCAGGAAAAGAGCCATTTGTAACAGCTACAGAGGAGCAGGTGTTCTTAGGAAACTAATCCCAAGAAGTAGAGCCATTCACATGCTCTTGAAGGTCTGAGTCTGTTTGCCCACAAAATTCCCCAACCTGTAATTCATTTAGACTCTAAATTCCTCACCCTTGGGATTGTGGCTGGCACAAATACAGGAGAATTATACTATCTTGACTGTCCGTAAAATTCACAACCCCATTTTATACTGTGAACAAAAACTATGTAGAGGCCCAGAGAGATGGCTCAGTGGTCAAGAGCGCTTGCTGCACCAGAATGAGAGACAGAACTCAGACCCCAGCACCCACATAACAAGCCAGGCATGGGCCAGTGCATCACTGGTGGGAGCAAAGACAGGAGGATCTCTGGAGTTCACCTGCCACCAGCCTCGCTGAAAAACATGAGCTCCAAGTTCATCAAGAGACCTTGCCTCGAAGGAATAATGCAGAGTGATCAAAGGGAACACCCTCCTCTGACCTCTGTGTGTGCACAGGTATGCATATATACCAACACACACACACAACACACACATGTACACACATGCATTAGTTACATTGTTTACTTATATTTTGGTATTAAGAATGAAAATTATTTTACCCAAGGTTAAATACCAGTAGTAAGATTTTTCCTCAAGGAGTTTTCGTTAACGCTGTTTTCAGTATTCATGCTATATTTTTATTATCTGTTTGCTAATCTATCAGAAGTGGGTACTAGCGTGAAATCTCTAAATTTTACACATAAAATTTATTATCTTTTGCACCTGAAAGAATATAATGAGAAATAACGGTATGAGACTACATATTGGGAATTCACCCCTTACAGCATAACCTGAAAAGGCTATTATGAAAAAATGATTCAGCTGAATTTATTTCAGAATTCTGCAGGTAAATGAAGTTTTCATAGAAATACATTTCAGATTCATATCCCTACAGAACTTAAAGTGGCCAGTATTTCTGATTTTCCTGATGATCTGTACACACATACTACAAACCAATTTTCACATAGCACAAAACCTGTTGTTCTCTGCAGGAGTGTAATGGGATTTGAGAGCAAAGCCCACCAGGTCTATTTACTGACTTACAATCCAAGTCTCAAAGGTACGCTACTGAAGTTACAAATTTATCCTGAAAAGCGTAAATATATATATATTCCCCCCAAGGCCCTAGTTTTGAATTGATGGGTCATAAAGGATAACTTATGCTGTTCCTTTTGTTGGCATCTTGCCTTGACCATCAACATGACTTTAAGGATTTTTTATTAGCATGAGCACATGAGAAAGCCCAAGTGAAGCTGTTTATCAGCCAGCTCCCTTCTTCCCCTACATTGTTCAATGTATTCCCTGTTGGCAGAGAAACTAGTTTTTCCCTGACTCCCTGACATGGATCTGGTCAGGCTGCCAATTATAGTGCCCTGGCTGCAGAGGCCACACAGCAGATGGCCCAAGCTGGACCTCTCAAAATAACCCCTGCCCCAGACTCCAGCTGAAAGATGGCACGGGAAGGTGACTGGAGAAAGGTCAATCTAGACTGTTCCTTGAGTCTTTTCAAACAAGATTCAGAACGAAGCACCAGGCCGTAAGAGTTAAAGAAATGAGGAACTCTTCCTGTCAGATGGTGAATGCTGGTTGTGCACACCCATCCCCAAGTTCAACCAGAAGCAGACTAAGATGTTTTTAAATTGTGTCTAGGCTAAAAGTGCATTGCTATTTCTCTTGACATCCCCTATACAATTCACTATGATGTTTTTTATATTGTACTAAGTAATCAACAGGTGATTTAAAGTACATGGGAGAATGGGCATAGATTTATGCAAATACCTGGCCACTTTCTAAAAAGACACTCAAGCACTCACAGATTCTGGTACTCATGGAGGTCCTGGCATCAGTCCGTGGCTGGTGTGGTTGGGAGAGACAGCTGCTCACTTCTCCACCAGCATGAACTTAAGTGGAACACAGAGTTATCATTTCAGACTACATAAACAACTGTCAGAAACTGTAGCTCCAGCTTCCCGGTGTGCATTTGAACCTCATTTCTTGAAAGAGTTCTCTCTGCCAACTGATGGAAACTGACCCTTAAAGAATCCCCATCCTTGGTCATTTTGTTTTGTTTTTGTTTTCTAAGCAGTGGGAGGCAAAGGACAGCAGGGTCAGGATAAGCAAAGGTTCTAATCCCTGAATGTTTGTTGAAGTTGGCATCTAACTCCTCTCTCTGTTTTCGAGTGTTGATCTACATGGATCCATGCCAAAGGTCACTTGAGACCAGTGACGTCCTTGTTTGCTCGATGCCTTTCTGAAGTACACCAGGAAGAGTATTCCAGCACACCCTAGGTCATGGGCACCCTAGGGAGGCTTTCCAAGCCAGGCCTGATGCCTGTATCTTGTTCAGGAATCAGTCTTCTAAGCCTTGCTGAGTCAAATTTCACATCAACTAGAACACAGGACAGTAGCTCTTCTTCCTATGCTGACTGGGCACAATGCTCTCTAAACTCACTGAGAGTGTCTATTGGTTCTTCCCACAGGGCTCAGTCTGACTATGAACTTCGTGGGATACTCAAAGCCTGTGCTCCAATTTTAGATTGGTTCTCGATATTCTGAAGCACATTCAGTTTTAAACACCACTAAGTACAACTGCCCACTGAGTCTCTCAGTGATGGAATGATCTCCCGGGTGCAGAGCACTTCACTCAGTGCGACTCCAACTTTTCTTTTCCTTTCTTGCTAATGAGGGATAGCTTTCTTAGTCTTCACAACCTGAATTCGGTCTGTTTATTTGAGACTCAAAACACAGTATGCTGTAACATCTCCTTTTGTGGTGATGGACCAAAAGTGTAACAGGGTTGTGGGAATAAATGAAAGAAAGTGCTGGGGGAGGGGTCAAAAAAACACTAGATAATCAAGATAATCCTCCAGAGAGGGTGCAACAACCCAGACAGAAGCCACGTGGAGAAAAAGGGTGTCTGGGGACACCTAACCTCGGGCCCTGGGTTCTGGGTTCCATAACAAGTACTTGCTCTGCTTTCTGGAAGCTTCTTCAGTCCTGTGAGCTAGCACCGTGACTGCCCCCCCGCCCACCGCCGCTCCCTTCTGTTGGTTCTCACTCTCAGCCCAGGGGACTCGAACCCCTCCCAGGGCTGCCTGAGAGCCCAACCTCGGGGAGCCTCACCCCACTCCCACTCTCAGCCTAGGGGACTCGAACCCCCTCAGGCTGCCTGAGTGTCAGTCCCAAGAATCCAGACCGTCAGATGCAAGCAGCATGAGGAGTTTATTACACTTGTACAAGTGGGTGACTCGGCCTCGGGATGCCAACCCCCCACCCACCCCCCACCCCCCCCCCCCCCGCCCTGCTCGGACCAAGCTCTTATAGCAAAAAACCACAAGATTATCATATATTGACATACAGGGTATAGATTGGCACAGACCAGGGTTACATAAAGACAACTTTTACATAGTCCAACCTTTTTCTCAGTAATGCCACAAGCACATTACAAATTGTTGACTTGACAAATGTCTTGACCAGGAGTCTATTTTTATTAGGAAAAGGGCTTTTTCTGTTATTATCCCAGACATTATCTCACCTACCACGAGTTGTTGACATGGTTCTTGTGACAGAAGATGCTGACATAGCCTTTATAACTTTTGGGACTTTCCAATTAGGGAGGGGTGAGCTGATAAGGAGGTTTTAATGGCTTTTTATTTTATTTCAGTGAGGGTCCTACACTTTATGCTACGTTTCTGTCATTTACACCCTGCAGAACCCCACCCAACGTAAGTCATGCCAAGATGGAATATTTTTTCATTTCACTGAAACAAGATTTCAACAGTCAAGTAACAAAAGAAGCAGACAAACAGGTGATCCTCAGAGGCTCTAAAATTCCTGGGACTCACCATTGCTTCTCTCAGCTTTTTTTTTTTTTTTGACCCCTTTCCCTTTCTTTGCTTTTCAGTTTTTAATTTAATTCTATTTATTATTTTATCTGTTTTGTTATTTTATTGTGAGGCTCATTCTCACTATGCTGTCTTCCTCGTGGTCTTCCTGCCTCCGCCCCCACAGCAAGGGCTGGAATTACAAACACCACACGAAGCTTTCCTCAACTTCCTGACAGAGTTTCACTCCCTCTGTGATCAACTGTTTCCACATAGTAGAAAGCCTATTGCAACGATTCCCAGGTTTTCCACAAACTAGTTCCCAGCTCCAGGTAAAGGAAGCAATAAGCCAGAGCTTAAAGTTTCTATCATTTGGTTTCCATAGCAAAAAAATGCAAAGAAAAAGGAAATTCATGAGTTTAGTAATTCTTCCTCATTATATGGATGATAACAGTTTGTGTTAGATGGATAACAGATTATAACTATAAAACAAAATTCCTCTCTACGACTAAGCTTTGAAAGTTCCATTTTGGAAGTCTAAGGAAAGAAGGAATCTTAAATGATTGCTTTGTCTTTTGGTAATACAGAGAAGAAAAAGTAATGAGAATAAAAACCAACAAAATTGTTTTTAAACAGGTAAAAACTAAAATGTTAATGAGCACGATTTGATACAACAAAGAACATTACCAACATGGACTAATTTCCAAGTCAAGGACACTGAGTTATAAATGTATGCCCTAGGCTTTTGCACATGCACAGCCTTCCTCAACATTTTTGTTTCAGTCACAGATTAGATATACTTGACATCATGAAACACATTCAGCTTAAAACACCAAAAAACAAAATGTCCAATGTGTGTTGCTTAGTGATGGAGTGTTTATGAATGAACTTGAGTAATTATTTACAATAGAAGACTCGGCATAGTAAAAAGGTAAGCCCTGTGGATGTGCGAACATGGAGTTTCTTTTCACTCCTGCCCCACCCCGTTGACTGGCCCCAATCCCCCTGAACATGGACGTTCTAATCATGGCCACCAAATATCCACACATTATTGAACTGTCATTTGAACTTCTTGCTAAAACTTACCATGCCCTCTCAGCCTCTTCATCTACCCCCGCCCCCCAGCTCTCCAAGGAAACATAACACGGTATTTTCAAGACTCAAAACACCACGTGTTCTAACATCTCCTGTGGTAACAGTTAGGACAAACAGCCATTTTAGTGGTTAAGACCCTCCTGTTTTCCCTGATCCTATTTCACTCTTTACCAGAAATGCAACAACAAGTTACGCAAACAGTGGAACCCCAGTAACTTGAGTGTCCACCGTGACAGTCACTGGCAACTTTCACCAGATTTGTAAGATTCTTGTGGTAAGATGAATTACAGCTGAACTCCCTTCATAGTCCAAAGCTGAGTTCTCATTTAGATGAGTGGTTCCCAGACTCTGCACTTCAAAAGTGAAATTTCAAAAATGTGTGGGGAGCCAGGGTACATTCGCCAGCTCTTGCCTTTGCCAAATAAAGATTTGGAGAAAATAATGTACTCTACCAACAGCATCCTTTCATATGAAAGAAAGTCCTGTAAGGCCAAGAAGGCAGGTAGGACACTATCTTAACTTAAAAGGAGGAAAAGGAGCCATCATCCCCAAGAACATAAAGTGGACACCTTTAGGCTAATTGCATCCATCAGTACTGACAGGAATTAAACAATACCTTCAAAGGGTCAGATTGAAAATATTTCAGTAAAAGTGTATATTGAACAAGATGATGATACCACATACACAGAGAGAGACAGAGACAGAGACAAAGAGAGATAGAGACAGCCAGAGAGACCTAGGAGCTAGTAATAGCTGGAAACCATCAGTCCTCCACTGGCTGAGGAGGAAAGCAAAGCCCAGAGCAAAATGAGTTGGAGTCGACAGAACAAGAGAGGGGAAGAGTAGGACGACAGGAAAGATGCTGTTTGTCTTTGCCATCTTGCCTCAACCAGACGCACATCAAATGGTGATGGAGCCTGAGGAATGCAGCTCATGGTGTGTAGCCTAGAGCACAGAACAAGTCAGAAAGGCATAAAATAGAGGCGTGGTGAGGGTCCACTAGAGCCCATTTTCTTAAACTGTGGGCAGAGATCCCATATAAGATAATTAAATGAATATGGAGGTTGTGAAAAAAACTTGCACAACCACCAAAATTCAACCCAAAATCCAACATGTAATAAATCCAAGGCTCTTCTGGCAGCTCGCTCACCTTACACTGTTGACTGATGGCCACCTTGGTTCTGCACACATGTGTGTACTTTTACAATACACATACTCCACCCAGGCAATGCTACACCAGCACCAGCATATGCCACCTGAAGCACTTCAGCTCAGATCCAGACTATTATATGTTAGCAATTGTTCTGTTTCTACTGTACATATGAAGTTTTCTCCTCTCACAGAAATTGAATGGTTTAATTATGGACAACAAATATTTTTACTATTTTTGTACCACCATTCCTCAGCATGTATCAATTTAGTATATTGTATTAGAAAGTTTGACTTGAAGAATTGTTGTTTGAATTGCTGGCTTGAATTCCATTAAAAAATGTGAAATGAATTTTGACTTGAGATTAGAGAAGAATTTCCAACTATTTCTGAAATGACCCTAAACAGAGTTGTGCCATCTTGTATTATGTATTTATGTGAAGCAGCATCTCTGCGCTGGTAATTGCAAAATCAGCTCTCAAAAATACTGAAGATGCCCCACATCCTGTGGTACCAAAGACTCAGCTAAGACTTAACACTTTCTATACAAATAAACAAGAACATCATCTCAGATTTGCTTTCATTTTTAATAACTGCTCAAACTGTATGTAAACCAAAACTATTTTAAAACAAATTTCTTTATGACATAATCAGCAAATGTTTAATTTTTATTCTAATGTTATATGCCTATGTACATAGGATTATGCAAGTATTCCTCAGACACAAAGAAGTCGAACATGGAAAAGATTTAGAAGACCCTGTACTGGAGCACACTAACATACTCTGACAGTGGAGGAATGGGGATTAGACTGAGAAAAGGCTGTGCATCTAAATGACCTTTTCCCCCAATGTATGCAGATGTGTGTGTGTCTGTGTTATTCATGTGTGTGTGTGTGGGTGCATGCACATGTGGAGGCCTGAGGTGGACACTGGGTGTCTTCCCTTATTGTCCCCTCCTCTGCCTTTTTATTTTTTGAGACAGGGCCTTTCACTGAACCTGGAACTTGCCATTTCAGCTATACTGACTGGCCAGATAGCCACTGGAATCCACCTGTCTCCAAACACATACACACACACACACACACACACATGCACACACACCTGCCAGTGTTCCTGCCACAGATGTGTGCCAGCCTGACTGGCTTTTACATGGGTTCTATGCAACAAACGCTTTACCCCCTGAACCAACCCCAGCTCCCTTTTTTTCATTTTAGTGGAGGAAAGTTACAAGAGAGATTTTAAGATATAATTATGTTTGTAATTACACTTGTTCCGTTCCTCGATTAGTGGTTCAGTATCCAATACTGTGGCATCAAGTGGTGCTGAAATGAGCAACTCGTTCCCGTGCTTTGTGTTTATCTCAGTCATCAAACATCCAACTTCACAAAGGTATAAAATAGAAACAACCCTCCACACTTCATTCAGTTCGGAACATTTTTCATGAATTAAAGAGTTCCACTTCTCCCAACAGAGGTTCCAGACTGCCTGGTGAATGGTACCTGGGATCTTTTTAAAAAAGTCCTAGTGCCTGACTCCCATCACTAGACATCCTGCATTTATTGGTATGAGGTGAAACTTATAAAGTGAATTTTTTCAATAACCTTTTTATTTTAGAACTTTTCAATTTGCTGGAAAAAAGCTGATTTACAGAAAAAAAAAAGTATAATTTCCATATACTTTAAGCCAAGTCCCTGTGGACTTGCAGCCCGCATTAGCAGGTACATTGGCCAAATGAGTGGAAAAGCACGGGCACAATCACTTTAACTCCACACATCATTCAAATTTTGTTTTTTCCAAACATCTTTTTCCTGCCGCAGGATCCCCACGAGGACGCTGCATCCCGCGAGGCCAGCAGCGCTCAGGCTACCGTTTCGCTATGACAACTCCTTGGACTTTCCTTGGGCTTAACGACCTTGACTGTTTTGAGGAGACTTGGCCCTCAATTATGGCTTGCCTGGTGATTTTTCTCATGATTAGGCTGCGGTTATATGTTACATGGGGAGGCAGACCGCAGAGGTAGCATAATATTCTCACTGCATACCAAAAGCACATACTGTCACAGGACTCAGTCCTGTCAGTAGTGACTTTGATCACCTGGCTTAGGCGGTGTGTTATCAGATTTTACCCGTTAAAATGACCCCTTTTTCCTCCTCTCCATACTGTATTCTTTGAAAGAAATCACTGTGTGCTACTTACACTTAGGGACTGGAGAGTTACAGCTGCCTCCCTGGAACTCTCCCACACAAGAAACCTTATCTTCTCCACCACTTAGTGACATACTGAATTATTTACTTATATCAGTATAGGCATAAATATTTATTTTCTATTCTGGGCTATAAGTTGATGGTACTTTATTGTGATGCCCAAAATTCATTAGACCATTTAAGGCTCATGATGTTATCTTATGTTTCTCTTTGACTTACCCCATCGTTGTGGATATATTCTTTAAGCATTTCTTAGATTCATACTGTGTGTCCTCTGCAAACTAGTCATTTCTCCAAAGATGGTTTGTTCCCTTTAGCAGAATAGTATTAGAAACAAAGATCTGGATAGGGCTGGGCATGTCCTTGTTTCTATACCCTTTCAGCTGACAGAGCTGTGTGTGTGTGTGTGTGTGTGTGTGTGTGTGTGTGTGTGTGTATCCATATACTAATAACTATAACTATAGTAATGTAAGCACGAGTTCCTGCTGTTTCCAGCTCCAATCTATAACCCACATAGGTCATTCCTGCCCTCTCCCCTTGCTTACAAGCTCTCACTTCATATGTTGGAAACCTGGCTCCCACTGCCAGAATTCCATTTACCTTCCTGTTTGAATCCAGATACATATGTGATGGTTTTAAGGTTGTTCCTCTGCTTCCTCAAGGGAAATTCTGTCAACTAGAATGCAATACTTATGGATAATTCTCTACCTTTTACAAAGTTACTGAGGCCAGCAGCTTTTCTTGCCTTTCAGTGAAGATTTTTGTAATATAATTAGAAAACATCATTAAATTGCTTTTGTCATGTTACATATTCTACTCTGGGATCCTCTCACCTCTGAAATGATTTTTTAAAATGCTTACAATAAGATGCACCGTGTGCTCTGAAGTTCTTTGGGCTTTGACAAGTCCATAGTTTTGAGTGAACCCAGCACTGCATAGACAAACGGTTCACCATTTATAACATATCTTCTATGCCTCTCCCTTTCATCTTCTTCCCTCCCTAAACCCCAGTGATGACTGATATCTACTTGTTTCTCCATGGTTTTGCCTTTTCAAAATGTCCTGTAAATAAAATCATTTGTATTACAGTCCTTTAAGATTGCTTCTGTCTTGGATTCCCCACACGCACACACCATCCGTCCATTCTTCTCTGTATTAATTTAATTCTGGAGAGTGGCTTCCTCTACAAGTTAGCCCCAGTAGCAGTAAAATACACTCCCTCTGCCTTTCTGAAATAGTACTGTCTCTTCCACACATTTCAGTTCCAATGGCTACGTGCCACTGTTCTTGAACATTTCATATAATGCAGACCTTTGCTAAAATGTCACCTCCATAACAAGGCCTTCGTGAACACAAAATTGAAACATTCATGTGATAAACCCTTGTTTTCTGTCTGCAGCACTTGATCCTATATGACCTACATTTTTCTTATTTATTGTCACTTCCTTTCTCTGCCCACTGAACTATCAAGGCCACAGGGAAACTTTATTCTCAGCACGAAGTAGTATCTAGTGACTACCTAGCTCAACAGTTTCAAAAATCACTCTCTTAGTTTGCTCATTCACAACAGAATACCACAGACTGGGTCGATGAAACAACAGAATTTCATTTTCTCATAGTTTTGAAGACTAGAAGTCAGGATCAAGGTGATGAACTGTGGTCTGTGGTGAACTCTCCTGTGGTCTGTGGATGGCTGCTTTCTCGCTGGGTTTGGAGAATTTTTTTTTCTGTGTACATGCATCTCTACTAGGTCTCTGTTAAATTTCCTCTTCTTCTAAGGACATCGCACAGACTGGATTAGGAGCTACTATTGGGGTCTTTTTAAAGGCCTACCCCCAAATATTCTTATGGTCTAAGATGATAAAACTTAGAGTTTCCACATATAAATTTCAGGGGAGACAGTCCAGGCAATAATAACTACTCTTGCAAGGGACAATTATTTCTTCTTGTTTTCTCTGTGAGGTCAGAGACTAGAAGCACCACTATCAGTCTACTGTCTGTGTTGTTTCCTTATTAAATACTCATTCTTGTTTTTTCACAAGTAGCATTTATTGATTTTTTAAAAGAATCCACTCGATTGTGCCTCTAAAGGAAAAGCTAAGAGAAAATAGTCATATTCTAGTTGAATATGCCAGAAGAATATAACTCAAATATCCCACACGGGCTCTGTACTATATTTGATTTACTGGTCACCATATCTGGCACTACCAATTTATTATACTTTTTTTCATTATGTAAATGACTACTGAGAGGAGAGAACCGACCAAGTCACTCTGAAGAGCCCAAACGGTTAGAAGATAGGCAAGAGATGGGAATTCTATTGTTCTGGGTTAAGTGGTTCATCCACATTCTTAATTCTGATACCAGTGAATAGGCTTCACCTGAAAATAAGATCTGTGAAGATTCAATCAACTTCAGATGAGATCATTCATTATTGCTTAGTTATTGGTCCTAATCTAATATGACTTGTGTCCTGTTAAGAACCCTCAAAAAAATACAAGAAAAGAAACCTAGAGCTTAGAAGGCAGAAGGCCAGTGAGGATGAAGCTTCGCTGGAGCTCTGCTAACACAAGTCAAGTAATGTCTGAGGGAGAAGAAGCTGGAAGAGGCCAGAAAGTGTTCTCACCATAAACTTTAGATACAGGAGTCCTGCCACATCTGATCTTCCAGCCCTCAGAACTGTGAAGCAAATTCACGAAGTCTTAAACCACATAGTTTCTCATACTTTTGTTTGGGTTTGGTTGTTGGTGGTGGTGGTTCTGTTTTGCTTTGGTTTTTCATTTTTGGTTTTCAGAAACTCTGTAGTCCTATAGCCCCAGCTAGCCTGGAACTCTTGCCTTGATCTCAGAGAGATTTGCCTGCCTCTGCCTCCTGAATGCTGGGATTAAAAGTATGTGTGTCACTATGCCCAGCTAGTTTCTCGTAACAGTAGTCCTAGGAAACAAATACACCCACCTCAAGACTTGATGAGAAGCCAGAGCAGTAGTAAGAAAAACAAAACATTTCAGAACTCAGGGGAGAGAGGTAAAAGGAAACTTATTTTATTGCCAGCTACTTTGGTTAAATAATGTCCAAATGGAAAAACGTCCACTGGATTTAGCATTGCACGAATGTGCAGGAGTTTATTAGGTTATAATGTTTTGTTAGGTAACTGCAGAAGTAGATGCATTACTTCTGTCCCAAAGATTCAGGAAGACTTCATGCACCATGACATTGAGGCTAGAATTTAGAGAATGAGTAAGATTTCAATGTGTGAAAATGGAAAGCAAGAGTTAGGAAAGAATGCAATTGTGGAGAGATGTCCAGGATCCACCAAGGAAAGAACCAACGGAGCATAGGGTGCTTACGAAAGAGATGCTGCACACATCAGGTTATCAATGTCTTTAAATGTTATAAGATAAAGAGTTCAAGGTCTCTAGAAAATGGGACAGGATAGAATAAGCATACAGTGGAATTTTGTATAGAAAATGTACACAAATAATAGAGTGGAAGCAAAGACTTCTGGACTGCAGCCAAGAAAGACTGGAAGACAGTAGAATGCCCAACAGACAGATTCTGCATATCTTAACTATGGTAGGAGTGCAGATGTACTAGAGTTCCTGTTTTTGAAACAAGCCTCCTCTCTGCTCTGTGCTAATCCTGACACCATCTTCCTGTGTTAGAATCCATTCTGATTGAACATGGTATTTGTGGAAGCTGAGCCTCAGAAACATTAAGTTTCTTTCCTGAAGTCACATAGCTGATAAGTGGGGAGTCTGAAGATACAGCTCAGAGATGTTGCATCTGCTTTGCATGCACAAGGACCTGGATTCCATCCCTAGCAACACAACAAAAGAGGGAGCTGATATTTGTAGCCAAGGTTCTGGTCTGTTTTAGGTTCCTTCCTCATTGGCTTATGTCAAATCATTCCATGGGCTATCTGAAAGACTTTCTAATGGGGCTCTACAGGCTCTTTTCTCAGTTTTTTGCACAAACCCCGCTCCCAGTGAGGAAGGTTGTGGAAACAAAACAGTGTTCAGGGAGGCCTTGTCAGATGCTGGCTTTCAGTTGGCTTGCCTATTCCCCTCATCCTACCCAGCTCCTAAAGAACAGTCTTGGACTATCATAAACGTTTCATAGCTTTCCCTCTTCCACAGGTACCAGTGGACACTAGGAACATGGCAGCACAGGATGCACAGGAGCCCTTTCAGAGATCTGTAAGTGAAGATTGCAGCTCAAGAGAGCTCTGGTTTTCCTTTTAGACCAGGACAGCAGAGTGCTTCTTCATCAGAGATGAATGGGTGACCATTTATTCTTTAGACAATTTTCTAATAACACTGAACTGGAAAGAAAGTTGTGCCTTGATTCCTGCTTGTAAGTTGATGGACTCAAAATAAAGACACAAACTTTGGAACAGAGCATCTTTTGTGCTTGACAAAAGACGACTCAAGCTATTCTTCAATGAGCTTTTAAAGAAAACTCTGATTTATTTAGTTTTAGATAATAAAATATTGTGAAGTCAATTGGCATTAAAAGGAACGATTGATGTCATTGCGCAGCAACTGGCTGTCAGTTGAGAATCTAAACTAAAGGGAGCTTGAGGATTAGGAAAGAAAAGGACAGAGACCAAATAAATGCTTTTCCTTCTTCTGTTTATGTAATAAATGCACTTGTTGTTGCCATGGCAAAAGGGACAGTCTGCTTTTTCCCTTCCACTGTCTCCACCTATTATTATATCCAATGCCAGAAAATGTCATCCTCCGTCCCTGTGCTGGGATCATTATGTCTATCCACGTACTCTGTTTTCCTCACTAATCTCCGCGCCTTTCTCTTGAGTCTACTTAGTGAGCTGGGATCATTGTGTCTTCCCGTGTACTCTGTATCCACCTCTATCCTCCGCACCTTTCTCATGCTTAAGAAGAGGCAGTTCCAGGTGAAGGAAGTGGCTTCTATAGTCAGAGGAATGATGGGAAGGAAGGAAATGGAAAAGACCTCAGCACTTTTTGAGTCATAAAGTCCTTCCTAACCTTGGAAAGCTACTCAGACCTCAAAGGAAAACTCTGAAAATGTCATCTGAAGCAAATTCCACCTTATTGGTTAGGCTAAATCAACTTGGTAGAGGACATTTTGGCCTTCAAAAAAAAAAGCCCCTTAACAATAGGGACCATGTTCTTTTCTGCCCATACTAGATGGCCTAAGATCATTAAAACATGAAGTCTGAATTAGGATTAATGATAACTCCACGGTGGTTGTACAGCATATGAAGTATCCTGCCTAATTCACCATGCCACGGGGCATGACGGATGGAAGGGCACTGACATTTTTAAAAGGTGGCTGCCAAACTCTTGCAACCACATCCCGCCTTTCATTAATCCATCTGTGTAGTCAAAGGACATTCATTAAGAGCATATTATGTGATAAGTACAGGTTTCACTTGAAATGCTTTTTTTAAAAAAGGACTTTATCCTTTCTCTCAAAAGTTTACATTCTAGTTTTTTCATGCACGAGGGAGTTGAATAAACAAAGTATTTTCATTTAGAAAAGAGCAAAGCTAGAAAAATGCCACAATCTGTAGAAAATAATGACCATGGGTGAGACAAGTGGTTTCATCCTTTCTATTTACTCTGAAGCTTCAGTGCATAGATAATCAACCCATAATGTTCTCTCTCACTCCCTTTCCATTATCCTAAGGGCAAAAGGAGACCTGGCCAGCATCTCCCTTCTTAAGTTCCTCATTGTGTCCTTGGCATCCTTGCCAAGAGAATTCTACAGAACGAGGCTGCTGCTGGTTAGCAAGGGTTTCTAGCCTTGAATCCAAGAAGAGTTTATTCAAGGAAACATTTGGGTCCTGTCTTCAAATATTCAAATAGCTGCCTTATGCAATAAAGAATAACTTTAGACTTAAAGAACATTACAAAAAGTAAGCTTTCCAATCAATGTGCATTTTTAAAGAACCCTTGGAACAATATTTCTCAAATTTTAATGTATATCTGAACCACTTAGTTGTGTTATTAAACAGGCATTTTCTTCGGGTCTGGGTTGTGGTCTGAGGTTCTTCATTTCTAACAAGATCCTAGATTGTTCTGTTTTTGGTCCTAGAACCTGTCATGTGACACTGAGCAGGAGTTGTCTCATGATGGGGCTCATTAGGCATATGGGGCTGCTAGTCACTGGCAGTATTTAAATCACATGTGGAACTATCCGTCAGTTTTGCAGCAAAAAGTATTTCCACACTACATGTGAGGATGGGTCCAGCGCTTCCTTTCAAAATAATTTGATTACGTAGTTTTATAACAGAATTTTCCAAGCTGCTAATTCTTTTCAACCTTGAAACATTTTCACATAAAAATGAAAAAAGGTAGAGGAGACTTTCAATAGATACAAAAACAAACAAACAAACAAACAAACACCCTAGACATCAAGTGACTAGTTCAAAATCGACTCTTCAGCAAATTTTACGAGCATGTATTCTTAGCCAAGATCTCACACAGGATGGACATTCAACACTGAACAAAACAGACCAGGTTCTTGCCCTCCAGATCACAGTCTGGTTGAACGGCTCATGACATACCTACAGGATACATTTCTTTTGTTATTAGCACACTGAATTGTCAAAGAGGCAAGGATTAACAAATGTGTTGTGGCAGTGAGACTAAGGGAAAGATAATCCATCATTGACAGTATCGGAGGAAGAGCAAACAGTGGAGAAGAGTACCCCAGAACTTTCCAGGCTCCATTAGCACACGCAGCATGAACCTGGCACTTTGACAGGCCAACTTTTCACCCCACTTCAAGGAATACTGGCAAGAACTAAATCATTGTAACTACTATCAACAGAATAGAACTCTCAGAATTCCATCTACTCACTTCCTCTCAAGATGATCCACTGTCCACCTCTTGCTTTGTAAGATATGACAGAAAACCTTCTCTGATGCTCTCCTGACACCATCTTACTGCAAAAGAAGTCACACCAGGACCTGAGAAAAACTTAACAAGGCTTTGCAGGCTGAATATGAACTTGAGCATTTCTTTCTTAAATAATCTGAACAATCTCTCTCTCTCTCTCTCTCTCTCTCTCTCTCTCTCTCTCTCTCTCTCTCTCTTCATCTCATGAATACCTCCCTAGTGATCTCTACCGTATTTTATCTACCTGTCAAGACTTGGAATACTATCAATCCAGGTTGAAGAGGTGGGTCAGTAAAAGGGCCTTCTGTGCAAGAATGAGGTCCTGAGTTCAGATCTTCAGCACCCATGTTAGATCAAGTTCATATAGACAATAAGAAAGGTGGCAACAATAGGCAAGAAGATGTTTGCGCTCTGAAAAAACATGAGTGAACATGAACTGCATATTGCTAAGTAAAATGCATTAGTCTGAAAAGACTCAGACTGTCTTTCACTTATATGACATCTAAAGAAGCAAGATTATCAAGAAAATTTAGAAATCAGTGGTTTCCAGGTTTCAGAGGGAAAGGGACAGTATGAACAGGTAAAGCACAGGAAGCTTGGGTGAAGTAAATTGTTCTAATCATGGAGATACTTTGGATTATTCATTCATTCAAAAACCCATAAAACTTTAGAACATGATGGGAATCTTTTGTGTGCAAACTTGAAGACTCAACTTAGGGAATCTCAGGAAGAAATTCAGAACACAATGAACCAGTCTAACCACACTACTCATGTATGGAATGACCGGACTGAAGGGGTCAGTTGGTAAAGTTGTATCCCATGAAGAACAGGGAACAGTTCTGAAACCACCCATAAGCACTGTACGACAGATGGGAACTAAATTTCTCACCGTCTGAATAGGAAGTTACAGACAAGAAAGCAGAGAGGGCTAAAATGACCCATCGGGTTACAGACTGAATTTATGCTAACTTAGTGTAAATACAGATGAACACAAATGAACTTGTGCTTTGCTGAACATAGAAATAGATTAATACTCATAGAAGTATGTATAGATGCATTAATGAAGTAGGATCAGTATATAGACATGTGTGTCCTTTCTCTGTCAGGTGCATGAGGCTAGAGGCCATGACAGTCCAGAAGCAGCAGATCAGACCCCTAGGCCTACAAAAAGAGCCAGGAATCCTGAGAGGAATGACTGGAGAAAAACCTGCACTCACTACATGCTGTAAAATAAGGAAGAACTCAAAAAGAAAAAAACACAAGTCACATTGATAGAGACATGTCAAAGGGAATCCGGAGCCAACAGAAATGTTTCCTAGAGGCTAAACCTAAGACAACTGAATTAAATAGTACTGGATTATAACCATGAACATAAATATTAACACACATGAGTTTATACTGATGTATATAAATTATTGAATACATTAATGAAAACCAGAGTCAAATTGGCCATGCAGGTGACTTTCGAATCATTTATGTGGGTCCATCATCATGCTTTCAAGTGTCGGCTGCAGTAACTTCGTCCCAAAGAGTATAGCCGGGAAACAAGGCTGGAGGAGTAACTTTACAGATGAGAACCCTGATGGCAAAGTGATGAAGGTCAACACCAACAGCAACTAGCCTGGGCGATTATACAATCCCTCAATGAAAGATGAAGAAAACTGCACATGACCTTCTGGCCTTTCTCAAAACAGCGTACAGCTCCAGCTTAATCATGAGAAAAACACCAGATAAACCTCAATAAGGGACCATCTACAAATATTTGGTCAATACTCCTCAAATTTGGCAAGATCACCAAAAATAAAGTTGTAGAAACTGTTATATGAAGACGCTCTAGGGACATTAACAAATGTAATATGGTACAGTGGGTGTGATCCTCAACAGTAAAGAGAACTGGTGGGAAAATTTTAATCTGGATTTAATGAGGGCTT
The DNA here is from genome assembly GCA_035773235.1 of Eospalax fontanierii. Lineage (NCBI taxonomy): Eukaryota > Metazoa > Chordata > Mammalia > Rodentia > Spalacidae > Eospalax > Eospalax fontanierii. The sequence continues at coordinate 7,711,604 of CM069531.1, forward strand.
ATTGGTTTGGTTCACTGATTATGGTAAGTGAGCCACACTAAGATAAAAGATGTTAATATGCGGCCTGAGAACCAGCACCCATGTTGCCATACAAGAGGTTCACAACTGCCTGTACCTCCAGTTCCAGAGAATTTGAAGCCCACTTCCGGCCTCTGCGGGCACCCACATGCATGCATCATACAGTCATACAAACACACATAAATAAAAATAAATCTTTTTTATAAAGATATTAAGTTGGGCATGGTGGTGCACACCTTTAATTTCAGCACTCAGGAGGTAGAGGCAGGTGGATCTCTATGAGACTGAGTCCAGCCAGGACTACAGGGAAACCCTATCTGAAAAAAAAAAAAAAAGATGTTAAGGAAAATATGAGTAAGGTACTCAGCAACTCTTTATATTATTTTTATAACTTCTATTTATACATAAAATTGCTAAAAATTTTAATTCTTCTTAAATATATAACTAAGCTTTAATTGTAAAAAAAAAAAAAGCTGTTGCCACTACATTTAAGAAATGATAGTCCTGGAGCACTCTAGAGACTAGAACAAAATGAACAGAGTACTAAATTTGGGAACATGTTGATATTCTAAGAACCATGAACCAGAAGAAAACCAGGATCCTAGACAGGCACAATAAAGGAAATCAGAAGGACCTAGTGATGTGGCAAAGATCCTAGAATGAAGAGAGAAGTCAGTTCTCGAGGTACCTCTCATGTCTGAGGAAGTTCAAAAGCAGGCTAAGCCTTTCTACACCGTTATGATACTGAGAGAAGCCCCACTTGTCTGTGCCCCGTGTCTCAATTCAGTAGAACATACAAGCAATTGCCTTAAGGAATATTTTTGAAAAGTCAAGAAACTATCATACTTTAGGGAACAGGTTGGTGGCAAATAATAGTCACAGTAGGCAGACTGAAGGTGGAAAAAGACTTTCAAAAACCTAGAAATCAAAGAAGTGACTTTCAGAGACAGTCATAAGCCCTCTAAAGACCTTTAGAAACAGAAGGTTGAGGGACAATAATAGGGTTCCTCTAAGTCCCAGAGACAGCCAAAGTAGAAGTCTGTGACGCTAGTGTGTGAACGCATACATTGTAAGTGGTGCATGTATGTGAATCTGTTTTGAAACAAAATCCTACAAATCTCTATTGCACACAGTTTTATCAATGTGAAATGCTAAGTTCCAGTTTACACAGGCCACTTCAAGCCAAAGGAAATTATAATTTACTCGCCGTTTTAGCTGGAAAAATACTATGCCAGCAGAGAACGTCCACTCACTTGTGTGTTCTTGGCTTGCTGCCCTCTTAAAGTAAATAAGGCAGCACTGTCCCATCTCCCAGAACAAAAACAACAGCACCATGCAATAGTTAAGCCAAAAAGCAAAGCTCCAAAGTAGAGACAACCAACCCTGTAGGCCAGCTTCTAACTCTGTTGACTTGCATCTCTTTTGATTATGTAGTGGAAATGTCTTCAAGATGCACACTGTTCAAGCCAAGCCTGGTGGTTCAGGCCTGTAATCTTAGCTACTTGGGCAGCTGAAGCAGGAGGGATGCAAAATCAAGGCCAGCCTAGACAGCTCAGTGAAACCCTTTCTCAAAATAAAAGGTAAAAAGACAGTCATGGTCATAGCTCAGTGGCACATTCTTGCTAAGGCTATGAAAGGCCCTGGGTTCAATCTCTAGTTCCATAAAAAATTTACACACTGTTTCACTGATGGCAGAATCCAGATCTGCTGGCAGAATGAGGTCTCCTTGCAAAACACATTAGATCAGATCACAGGGTCAACAATTTAACTTCATGTTTTGTTGATTATATCAGAAAATTTAACAAGGGTTACAAGTCAGCAGCCCTGCCTTGACCTCAGGAAACTTTCAGTCCATTCGGCAAGATAAAACAGGCAAGCCAAGCTTGGGGGTTCAGGCCTATAAACTCAACTGCTTGGGAAGCTGAAGCAGGAGGACAAGTTGAAGGCCATCCTGAGCTATAGAGTGGGCTGGAGGCCAGCCTGGACAATTTAATGAAGCTCTTTTTCAAAATAAAAAGTACAAAAGAGGCTTAGGATTATAAGTGAGTGGAGGAGGCGTACCTAGGCTATAGATGGCCCTCGCTTCAATTCTCAATACTACAAAATCAGCCAAGGAATGGGTATGTAAAGATGCAAGGAAAGATTAAAACATAACAACAGTCCTGGGGATTGGTGTGCAGAAGAACACGTAAAGGAGTCTGCATGGCAAAACATACATTATGACATTTGAGCACAATTAAATTTTAATTTAAAATGAAAGAAAATACAGAATAATCATTCATTGACCACCATTCTCTATTATGGGGGGGGAGAGAGAGAGAGAGAGAGAGAGAGAGAGAGGAGAGAGAGAGAGACTAGCATCTGATACCAGCCTGATCCAAGCAAGACTGGATTCTACAAAGCATAGTAAAGATAAGATTTAACCCAAGAATATCCACTTGAGAAAACACAGAGCAGTTACTTTAAAATCCACTATGAGAGTCAATTATTAATCACTAAGAAAACAGAAAAATAAAACAGAACAGATTTCTGTGAAAGTGCAGAGATAGGCAAAGGGCGTCACAGTGCAAAGCACACCAGGCATGAGAGTGAAGATGGAGCGTTTGCGGACACCCGCTCTGGGCACACCCTGCGGACACCTGCTCTGGACATGCCCAGCTCCCTCTCCTGTTTGTCCTAGAAGTGGTTCATAATGTGCAGTTGCAGAGTTGAGATGGACAGTAAGCAAGACTGAAGGATCAGCTGCACGGATCCACCAACACGGACAGAGGGAGATCGTGGGAAAAATGACCGTTGCAGACGTTTTAAAGGAGATTTGGACATTTCCGATGGAGAAAAGAGCATTTCCATGGGAGGGCAACGATATAGCCACTGAAAGCAAGAGAGACCAGGGGGACAGGGGAATGCAGACCTAACAGGCGCATCGACCCAAAACTAGGAAAAGGAAGAGAACAATGTGCTGTGACCTTGGAAAGAAGGGTGGGGTCTCTCAAACTAGAATGAAACACTAAATAAAATTAATGTGAAGATAGTATTTTTTAATTAGTGTGTAGAGGTGCATATGTAAAAGACATACAGATTTTTTTAAGTGACTCTGGGAAGTTGTATGCAACATGAGGCTTTTGCTTAATTATTTCTGGCGTTTATAACTATCAGTACTTAGCAGCTAGGAGGTAAATAGTAAATGTTTGTTGCATTAACAAATTAACACATAAAAAAGTCTCATTTACCTTTCATATTTTAAATTTTTATTTATAATATCTAATTCAATTCCAGTGCTACAAGGATGCAACATTCAGAAACTAATGACAAGGAAACTCACACCTTGATTTGGGGTGAAATGCCTTCATATTTCACGTGCGCGGTGTCCCTTCCAACACCATTCCCTTCCTTAAAGCCTCTTTTTTCCCATCTCATGGCCCCTTTCTAGTCTCCTGGCTTCTTCCCACACTTACCCCCACTTAAATACACACATTTGACCTTTAGAAGCTAAGACCACAAACAAGAAAGAACATGCAGTGTTTGTCTTTCTGAGCCTGGTTTATTTCACTTATTATGATATTTTACAGTTCCCTCTGTTTTCCTGTAAAATTCATAATCCTGGGTTTCTTTATGGTTGTATAAAATTCCATGGTATACACAATGTACCACATTTTCCTTATCCAGTCAGTTGTTAAAATAGAGTCTCATATAACTCAGGCTGTTCTCAAACTCTTGATATAGCCAAGGATAACCTTGAATCCTGATTCTTCTGTTCCTCACTTTCCAAATGCAGGGATTACTGGTATGTACCACCCCACACATATTTGATGAAGGAAGCAAGAAGGCCGGAAATAAAGCAAATATAATGGTAATGGAACAAACAAAAAATGCTGAGTGAAAAAAAATATGGTTTTTTATTATTAGATCAGAAGAGGAAAAGAATTTATGATTTTGTAGCATAGAGCCCGCAAGCTCTGGGGATGAAGACAGGGAACCTCCTGATCCCACCTGTGCACAGCTAGACTATTTCACTGCTAATATTTCTCATTGGAGGCATAGACTATGGACCAAACTTGGGTATACCTTCAATACAGGAAGGATTGTATACAGTAAGTGATTAGAATTAACATGAAACTAAGTTTGCACATTATTTACCTACACTCTTTGGAATGACTAGAAGCAGTGTTCTCGACTAACCTACAAATATTCTAAACAACCGTAGCTTCAGCAAATGGATAGCTTGGCTTTTATTCAGTTTTTCTCAGTAACAAATACAAAACCAAGCAAAAAGCTAATTAAATAGAAAAGCTGCCTTATAGCTTCACTTCACGATTTTAGGAGTAATCCATTTTATTCTAAGTACTCCTAACAGATGCCTTCTAAAAGGCAAGGATACTGGTAAAAAGGAAACTCAATGTTCCCAGTTCACAGTGTTTCCATCTCTGCCCTGATGGATGACAGCCTAATCACAATGATCTACATACTCCCCTGCCACAGTATCTGACTATTGCTGAGAGAGTTCTGCTTTCAACACTCTAGACATTCAGATGTGCCCTAGGCCAAAAGCCACAGGGGAAAGGGACTCTCCTAGAAGACGAAATCAGAGTGAGGCAGGTTGACAAATCTGATCATAATTCTCTTGAAAGCTTGAACTAAAGCCCAGGTAAAGGAGGCTATCAGTGACCTAAATATTGCCTTTCCAGTAATGATTGAAGATACTTGCTTTTTAAAAATCTCGTTTCTTGCTTCAGAGCACTATAAGCACTTGAGATTTTTCTCAAGTTTTACAGTGTAAGTATAATAAGACACGGTAGCTGGAAATGGGGCCTCTTTTCAGAGTTCTTTGATGCCACTGATACATTTTATATATTTGGGGAAAGAACTGTTCTATTTACCATAAAGATTTGTCATAAGTATATGACAAATTACTTGACATCTGAACTAGCAAAACACATTGTTAAAGACAGGCTAATCTACCAGCCACGAGAATACAGAGGGGGTATTGTAAAGAGACAAAGCATGTCACACAAGTGTGTGTGTGTGTGTGTGTGTGTATGTGTCTGTGTCTGTGTCTGTGTGTGTGTCTGTGTCTATGTGTCTATGTCTGTGTGTGTGTCTGTGTCTATGTGTCTATGTCTGTGTGTATGTCTGTGTGTGTGTCTGTGTGTCTGTCTGTGTGTGTGTCTGCAAACTGTACAGTCAACAGCTCTCATCTTGGAGTCTTAAATCTACCATCTGGTCAAAATCTAAATCAAGACCCAAGGAATCCCCTGCTCTTTAAACAGTGCTCCATTCTGATATTAATCAGAACTCCACAGGCACTCGCACTCCTCAGCCTGTCTCATGAGTCTGAGCAGGTATTGCGTGACTATGAACTACTTACACTTCTATAGCCACAATCCTTTCTAATCTTCAGCTCAATCTGAGGAAACTCACTGAGGAAGGAGCTTGGAAGAGACTTCCCCAAGTCACCCAAGAGGGTGGAGACCGGAAAAGCACTCGAGCCGTCAAAGGCTTGCTAGCCGGCTGGTGAGGACCTTTCCCTAGGTCCGAAGATCAAAACATACAGAATAGACTATTTTTTTAATGCCTAAGAAAGGACGAAATGCTATGTAGAATTATCTAGAGTCCTAAACCACCGTATTTGTCTTACGGAGCTGTCGCTTCTCACACCTCTTTCCTCTACGTACCAATCCTTGAAGCAACCAGTACTGAAGGGGGAAAAGTTCAGACTCCCATGGTGAATTAGGGGAAACAGACTCCATGCCAAGAAAACAAGAACTGTAGATGCACAAGGGATCTCTCCACAGAAAAAGAAGCCTAGAAGAGTCCTCACAGAAAAATTCCCTTATCCCCTAAGGGCAACAATTGTGTTTCTAACCATAATTTTCAGCATTTTAAAGCATCAAGATGCCCAGAGAATATACCACACTGTTCTGAGTTGTTTTCCTTCGGCCTCTACTCCACAGGTTGTTTCTTCCATTGCTCTTGGAGGGATCACAAGCAGGATCCCCCTCTATAATGAAATTGCTAGGCGGGCTGGAGAGTTGGCTCAGCAGTTAAGAGCACTGTCAGCTTTTTCAGAGGATCAGGTTTACTTCCCACTACCCACATGGCAGCTAACAACCTTCTATAACTCTAGTTCCAGGGGATCCAACGCCCTCTTCTGACCTCCATGTACACTGCACAACACAAGTACACTTACAGCTACTCAGTGCACTCATACATATTAATGTTCTATTTTTACTTGTGTGTATGATGTTATACCTGCATATGTGTAAGAGCACTCATGTTCTACAGTGCCCGTGGAGGACAGAAGAGAGTATTAGACCCTCTGGAAGTGGAGGTACAGACAGAAGATGCTGGGATTTGAATCCTGGTCTTCAGTTCCATTCATACACATTAAATAAATACTTATAAATATAGTAAACATATAATATAAAATAGATAAGTATTATAAATACTTATAAATATTATTTAAAAAATAAATTGCAGATGCTCTTATTTACTGATCACTTGCTAAATATAGGGACTACACAAAGTGTGATCAGAAAGATCATATACATGAAATGCAGTAGAGCCAGAATCCAAATCACTGGTCTAACGCTGTACTGCTGGTATTGTTAGTGAGTATGTATTGGCTTGGTGGGTAAAAGCACTTGCCACCAAGCCTGATGATGACCTGAGTTCCATCCAAGAAATGCACAGGGTGACTGAGAGAACTGAGAGAACTCCAGACACTTGCTTTTGGACCTCCGTAAGCATTCCATGGAATGTATACCTACATACACATATACACACACACACACACACACATATACATACATACATACATACATAAATGTAATTTAAATTTTTTAAGAGAATCAATTTAGAGCTAATATAAACTTGGCTTATTGCACTGACATTTGGACTATGGACAAAATATATGCCTTCTTCATCACATTCCTGCCTTCCCTAGAACTGTTCCCACAGTGACAGACCCCAGATTCCACACAAAGTTGAATTGCAGAAAAGCACCTTGGAAATGGGTGTCTAAGAGTTGATTAATTTGGTTGAAGTAGGGAATGGGATTAAAAACCCAGGGACTAGTCAAGTTTATCCTGTAGTTGTATTCAAGATGTATAATTAGAGTAAGTGACCCAGTATATCTGCTGGTCGCAAAGAAAATCACACTTACTGATTAAAATGTGATAATGTATTTCTCATTGTTGGGTTCTGGTAGAACCTATACTCAGTTTTCCCATATATATACACCTCACATAACATTCCAGTTATCTAGTATTTGTTTACTATATCTTTAGCAACCCAAAACCTAAAAGAGAAACAGACTACACGGTAGGGCAACTATTCTCTCGTCACTCAAAATAGATACGCCAAAAAGCACGTACTTGGAATACGTGCCACCCTAAGTGCCACACTGAGAACATGCAGTCTTTTATTTTATCATTGCTCATGAGCTTGGCATTGGTAATCTGCTTGATTTCATTCCATTAGTGATAAGAAGTAACTAGGAAGGGAATATTACTGGGTTAGAGACTCAATGGTTAAGAGCCCTGGCTACTCTTCCAGAGGACCTGAGTTTGTTCCCTGCAACCACAATGGGCCACTCACAACTACCTCTAACTCTAGCTCCAGGGGATCTAATGCCCTCTTCTGGACTCCATTGACACTCACAGTCATACGGACCCACACACACAAAGATGCACACACATATACACACATGAAAATAATAAAATAAATCTTTATTTTTAAAAAAAGGAAGAAGCAAGGTGTGGTGGCAGACTCCTTTAATGCCAACATTTGGGAGGCAGATGTGGGCAAAGCTCTGTGAGATCCAGGTTGGGTGGGCTACAAGTATAGACACCTGCCTTACTGCGCCTCTCTGTTGTCATCAAGGGCATTGCAACTCACAAGGCAGTCTGGGATGCGTGTGATCCTCAAGGCTGCTTACATAAATCCCTCTTCACATCACTGGCATAGACATCCACTCAGAGAGGTCAGTCATTTCCCTTTCTCATTAGAAGTGGTGTCATTTCTCAGTATTGTTCTAAAAACAGATTACTCACAACAGATCCTATAGTGCTTGTATTATGAGCTTGTATAGTTGGCCTTCAACATCACTAATAAAAATGTTCTTTCAGAGCCCCAGCGAGTCTCTGAGTATTTCTGCAATGTCATCTGTACACAGAGTACCTCTGAGCACAGGACAGGAACAACACAACGAAGGCTACCAGAGTTCTTGCGGTGAGCCGCAGCGTCAGATGAAGCCACTGTTTCCAAATTCTGTTCTCTGAGGCTTCATTTGGGAAGCTTAGAATGAAGAGACTTTTCTGCCAGACTGGAGTCCCCTCGGCATATTCCTGGTAGTTACGGTTGTTTGCTGTGGTATTTTTTTTTTAATTTTGGACCTTGCCAACAATTTGAAAGTTCACTTCCTAACATCCTTTTCATGACTTTCATTCTTGACCTAAGCACTGTTTTCTAAAGCACCATGGAATAAGTATTTTTATACATGAAACATTTCTAAAATGTGACACTAGAATCAGATTCTTCCTGTGGAGCAGGCAGAGTGTATATTGGGGGCTTCATTGTAACCACAACACCTAACAGGGCAGGAAATACAGTTTCTATTCATTTAACCTCTTATTCTTTTTATATAGGTTCTTGCTACATTGCTCAGGCTTTCTTTCAAATTGCAATCCTCCTGCCTCAGCTTTAAGAGTTCTGGGATCACAAGTATATGACACTAAAAAAGGCCTACATTAAGGTTCGAGGCCCTGAGTTCAATACCCAGCACCGCAAAAATAATCAAATTTCTTGATACATAGAGACATGAGTTTTCTGTTTTCCACACAAGTGGCACCTCAGTCCCAATTGCATTTCTCATGGACTAGTTCTTCATCCAGGAATGTGGTCTAGTGTACTGGCACCCTTCACAAAGCAATCAAAACAAAGTATTCTATTTTCTTGACATGTAGTAGCATGGGACTGCTAACACTTCTCAAGTGTAAGCTCCATGTGCCAGGGAACCATGTATTATATGTAAACAGATAGATAAATGGTTGACTGTACCAGTTCTGAATGACTGCCCTAGGCAGCTATGGCCGTAGCATTTACCAGTCACATGCATCCTTGGGCTAAGGCTAAACACCTGGTTTAATGGGGATAGATCAGGTTTCTCTTTGGGAAATTTGAAATTAAGGTAAAATTGACATTGAGAGTGGAAGGGCATGACTAGCTGTAGCCTTGTGGGGGTCAAGGTTCTGAGCAGAACCAGGAGTAACAGAAACAGGAAACACGACCCCAGGAGAAGCTGAGGTGGATCACATGACTGTCTAGGCCAGGGGCTTCCAGACTATGGCTCCAGTTTCCATGAAATTCATCTAGTCTTCTATGAGATCAATGAATCATTTATTCATCAGTGCCCCAACCTTAAAACAGTCTTTCTCTCTCCCTCTTCCCTCTCTCCTTCCCTTTCTCTCTCCCTTTCCTGTAGGTGCCAGGGCTAGTTCTGCTCCTTGCAATCAAACTATCATTGTCTAACATCATATTCAACTTAATACAGAATTCTGTTACTTAACTCATATACACACAGATTGCTAAAACACTCAAGTTTTTCACACAAACTGCACTAAAACAATTGATAATAACTTTCCTTTGCAGGGGCAAGGGTGTTCATTTTCCCAGTCATTCAACAATAATATATTAAGTAAATTTGTCTTTGAATATCATTTTATAGTTTTAGTCTTTGGTCATCAGCTGTCACATCTGCTGACAGAAACTTGTCTCTAGTAATATTCTCCTACCTTTTTCACATTTACTTTAGTCGTTATTTTTGAGACAGAGTTTCCCCGTATCCCCAGCTGACCAGGAATTTGCTTGTCCAGGCTCCTTCATCTCTACTCAATGGCTTTTTTTTAAAATATTGTATTTATTATTTTTATTTGATGCGTATAAGCGTATGGCCTGTATGCATCTGGGTCGCACAATGTTACGGACATCAGAAGAGGGTGTTGGATCCCCTGGAACTGGAGTAACAGACGGTTGTAGCCACCATGTGGGTGCTGGGAACTGAGCCTGGGGCCTCTGAAAAAGCATCCAGTGCTCTCAACTGCTCCATTCCCACTCTTCCCTATTTTAAAGCTGAAGAAATGTTTTAGGGTGGAAGAAATTGAGACTTAAGGAATTAAGCAAACTGTTTGAAGTCAATGAATAGCAGACCTGAGATTTGAATGTGAGTAGTTTCTAATAGTGAATATAGCTCGATTTCAGGTGTATTTTGTCTGCCTAGAATTGCCAATATCAGGCACTATTGGCATTTCAATCACATGAAATAAACATGACTAGATAGTAGACTCTCTTAAAATATAAATCATGATTAATTGCAGAACAAAAATCATAGCAGTCTCCTTGAGCCATTCCTTGGTCCTTTTCTTCAAAGACATCATGGAATATTCTGATTCTAATAAACCACAATAACAGGCTATTGTCCACCTACCACCGGTCTGAGATCAGATATGATCTCTTTGGGTGTGAATAAGCATCCTTCCCATGACTTATTACTGAAACTTGTATTGGTCTTTTCTTTACAACCTTAATGAAAATCCTGGAGCCAGCAAGATGCATCAGCAGGTAAAGGCGCTTGCTGCCAAGCCTGACGACCTGAATTCAATCCCCAGGACCCACATGGTAGAGAGAGTCAACTTCTGACTTCTCATCTCCACGTGTGTGCCCTGGCATGCACACACACCCCAAAATAAATGAATGTAATTTTTAAAAGACAAGCATTTCAAAAATAAAAAATAAAAGAAATATCTGAGGCTGTAGAGCTTACAGAGAAGAGTGTTTTATTTAGCTTATAGTTTAGGAAAGCTAAAGATCCATTTGCATGGCCCTGGCTGTGGTGAAAGGCATCCTAATTGTGTCCCAGCATCATGAAAGGACACCATGTACCAGGATGAGAGGAGGCCAGAGAGGGATGAGAGGCGCCAGGATTGCTCTTTTTTAACAACTCATTCTCACAAGAATTAGCCAGGGTCCTCAGACAACCATTAAGCTCCAACTCTTAAAAGTCCCACCACCCTCTGACCCTCACCCTGACATCTAAGTTCCCAATGCACACGCATACGTCATATCCAAGCCACTATAAAAGCAGACTCCTTTTAGTTGTATAGAATGATCAAGATTTTGATCTGATGGGTGTGCCTAACCCTCCCACATCTTCAGTATCCTTCATTGTCATTTTTTTCTAGTTCATATCAACAGCTCTCATTGTTAACAAGAATCTGATGATGTTCCCTTTAAATAATGCAGTTCAGTAGGGTAAATGGTGACCAGAAATGGAAATGTGACCAAAAGTGACTCAAAACCAAGTCATCAATTTATGTGATAAATAGATGTTTATGTGACAAAATGCCCATGTTGACATTAGTAAAATCAGTTTTTAAGTCTGGAATTAGAATACATTGTCAATGTAAATATATTGGAACCAATTTATTTAAACTTTCATATATTCCTTAGTTACATAAATATTTATTAAAACCCTACAAAGAGTCAGGTGCTATCTAGGAACCAGAATATAGCACTGAATGAGAAGAAAGTTGTCAACATAAAACAGGGTTGGGGATGGTGACAGATATGGAAGCTGGTCATTTTTCAGACAAAATTATCAGAAAGATCATCTCTAAGAGGTGACCTTTGAGCTCAAGGTGTCCCCAGTTCATAGATACCCTATCTTTCGTTTTGTGGAGAACATTTAACTATTTCTTTAATTTTCTTCTCAATTACAGAGCAACTTGTTTTCAAACATGTACTCTTTCCCCCAAGTCTTGATATACTGTTTCTCTGCAGTGTTATACAGCACATATGGATGATTGTTGTACCATTTCTCTGCAGTGTTATACAGCACATATGGATGATTGTTGTACCATTTCTCTGCAGTGTTGTACAGTACATATGGATGATTGTTGTACCATTTCTCTGCAGTGTTGTACAGTACATATGGATGATTGTTGTACCGTTTCTCTGCAGTGTTGTACAGTACATATGGGGGATTGTTGTACCATTTCTTTGCAGTGTTGTACAGTACATATGGATGATTGTTGTACCATTTCTTTGCAGTGTTGTACAGCACATATGGATGATTGTTGTACCATTTCTCTGCAGTGTTATACAGCACATATGGATGATTGTTGTACCGTTTCTTTGCAGTGTTGTACAGTACATATGGGGGATTGTTGTACCGTTTCTTTGCAGTATTGTACAGTACATATGGATGATTTTGTTTTCCCTTCTCCACTTCTTTTTTTGAAATATTTTATTTATTTCTATTTTATGTGTATTAGTGTACTGCCTGCATGTATATAAGTACACCCATGTTATGCAATGCCCTCATTGGTCAGAGGAGAGCATCAGATTACCTTGAACTGGAGTTACAACAGTTTTTTAGCCACCACATAGGTGCTGGGAATCAAACCTGGTCCCCTGCAGCCAGTGCTCTTAACTGCTGAGCCATCTCTTGAGCCCCTTTCTCCACTGCTTGAACAAGGCAAAAGCTATTCCAACTCCAGATTCTCAGTGCTCAGGACAAGTGAAGTGTCTTCTGTCTTGCATACCGTCTGCTGGTGCAGTGGGTGACTACTTTTCTCAATTCTGTAACTGAAGAGTGGAGTTACTGTTTGCACTGCTCCAATCTAGCTGACTTCCTTCTGGTCAACATTGACTTTTCATGGCTAATATGTTTCTTCTATTCAACTGGGCTTGGTGGGGATTTTTTTTAATATTAGGGTTCTCTAGAAAATCAGAACAAATAGGATAATATATCCTGAAGCAGACTTGTTGAATTGGTTTATGTTACAGGAGGCTAGGTAATCCAACAATGGCAGTCTATATGCTGAAAAGCCAGAGGAAACCTAAGAGCCGCTCAATCCAAGAAGATGGAAACCCCAGCATAAAGGAGGCAGGCAATGATGTCCTTTCCATCTGATGCTGAAAGCCTGGAAGCTCCCTGGAGAGTCTCGGGTGTGAGTCTGTGTTGAGAGGTGTAGGCAGCCAGGTCTGACATCCACAGACAATAGCAGTTGACCATTTCACTTAGAAAGACTGGAGCTGGCACATGCTGACTAGTCTTCTGTTTTAGTTCTCTTGCTGTGATAAAATACTCTGATAAAAGGAATACAGGGGAGAAAGTTTTATTTTAGTTCATAATTCCAGGTTAAAGTCCATCATAGGAGGGACGTTCCTGCTGCAGGAACTTGAAGCAGCTACTCATATCATATCCATGGTCAAGAGCAGAAAGCAACAAATTAATATGCGCACACTAGTGCTTAGCTTGCTTTCTCAGCTCATATAATTCAGGATCCCCTGCCTAGGGAATCGTGCCACCCACAGTGGGTGGGTCTTTCCACTTTAGCCAATGCAATCAAGGTAATCCCTGACAGAAATGCCCACAGACAACCTGCTCTACACAGTCCCTCATTGAGACTCCTCCCAGATGATTCTAGATTGTGTCAAGTTGACAAAACTAACCTCTTCCACTTTCATCCCATCCACCCTCTGGGAGTACCCTCACAGGCACACTCAGGATGTGCTTTGCTAATCCTGACATCTCTCAGTCCAGTCAAGCTGCAATCAGAATTAAGCATCACCTGATGTACCCACTGGGATCACATTTCTCCCTTTCAGTGTGCTCTTACAGGACTGTATTCCCATGAGTTGCTTTCTTAGAATGCAGTGATTGCTGTTAACTTTCTTCCACTTTTTGCCCAGTTAGAGGGGACTCTGCAGTTCACTATCTACCTTGAATTTAGATGATGACTGTTGAGTTCAGTGGTGGATATATGCAGCAAATATGCACAGTCTTAGAGAGCAGTTTTAAAAGAGCACATAGAAGGCTACCTCTAAGCCCATTTTCTATTTATCTACAGTTTGTCAGATGGATATTTCTGGAAGCCGAGACACACCAGCTGTTGTTTCGGAAACTGTTTCATTGTCCTATTTCTATCAACCCTTTATATGTAACTATGGTGGTTTGAATGAAAAGCATCCCCATACACTCCAAGTACTGGAGTGCTTGGCCCCAGTTGGTGGTGCTGTTTGTGGAGGTTTAGATGGTGCAGCCTTACTAGATGAAGCACGTCACTGGGGCTGGCTTTGAAAGTTCACAGTCTTACCCCATTTCCAGTACCTGCTTGCCGTGCCTGCCTGAAGATGTGAGTACTCAGTTTTCTGCCCTGGCTGCCTCCTGCCATGCCTCCCTGGCCACAGTAGATTTTTAGCCCTCTGGACCTATAAGCCAAATAAGCTCTTCCTTCTGTAAGTTGCCTTGGTCATGAGAATCGAAAATAATTAATACAGTAACCCTGGGGACAAGTTGTTTATTGTTTCGTGCCTGTTTCCTCAGCTATTTAACTGGGTAGATTTGTCCACTTGACACAGCTAGAGCCATTTGGACAGAGGGAACCTCCACTGAGAAATTTCCTCCATCATACAGGTCTCTGGGCATATCTGTGAGGCATTTTCTTAATCTTTAATTTATGTAGGAAGGCTCAGTCCACTGTGGGCAGTGCCATCCCTAAGCACATGGTCCTGGGCTGACTAAGAGAAGTAGCTGAGCAAGCCAGTAAGCAGTGTTCTTCTGTGGGTTCTGCTTCGGTTGCTGCCTCCAGGTTCCTATGCAGAGTTCCTGCCTGACTTCTTTCAAAGACTGACTGTGTCTGAGAGGCGTGAGATGAAACCCTTTACTCACCAGGTTTGTTTCTGGCCAGTGTTTCATCACAACAAAACAGCAAACTAGGACACCATATAATGGGGGTGGCTGCTCATTGGGCTATTAGGCTGGCCTGTGGGCCTCTTTGTGGGAGATTGCCTTAACTATCAAATGACGGAGGTGGCCCATTGTAGGGGGCACAATTCCCTAGGCAGGAAGGGGGTCCTTCTTAGTATGAGAAGAGAAAGCTGAGAGCAAGTGAACAAGCAATGATCCATTCATTTATCCTCTTTCTGCTCTTGACTGTGAATGTGATGCTTTAAGTTCCTGCTTTGACTTCCCTGCAATAATGGATTGTGGCCTGGAATTATGAGCCAGATCACCCCTCTCTTACCTAAACTGCTTTTGGTCTGGGTATTTTATCACAACAGAAATGAAATGAGAGCAATGGATAATCCACAAACAGTACTGATAGCTGTGACCAACTAATCAATGTCTCACTAATATTACTATTTACTAATGCTGCTGCTGCTCCTCTTCTTTGATACCTACACTGAAGTTCGGATGGGTCCATTTCTACCTCTTCCAACTGAATAATTTTGAGCTTGTTTTCCTCTCTGTGCTTAAAACTCTCCCATTTGTAAAATCACTGCATTGAGATACACAGTCTTCAAAATCCTGCTGCTCTGACCTTCTGACATTCTGCAGAGACCATGCTTCATGTATCCTCTGGGAATGGAAATTGTTTATGAAAAGTCTGTGTTAAACAAACACAATTCTCTTTAAATTCCACAAAGCAAAACTTGACCTGGAACAAGTATCTTAACATGAAATTATATTTGTCCTCAGATGACCCCCACCGACGCTTATCGTTACAGTTTTTATCTTGGTGTATCAGTTTTCATGGTATCAATTTTCATGGTGCTTTTTTTCCTTTTTTTTTTGTTTGCTTCTCTAAGCTTCTTTCCTTCTACTTTGCATTTCTATGTCACTTTCCTTGTTGTTTTATCAACTAATTATATTTAATATATAAAATGAATGAGTTTAATTTTTCCTATTAAATCAAATGTAGAGTTTTGTTAACATGGCAAAAAAATTTCAGGCATTCTTAAGTACATTCAAGACATTATGGGCGAGGGGGCTGGAGAGGTGACTCAGTAGTTAAGAGTACTCACTTCTCTTGCAGAAGACCTGGATCCAGAACCCACATGGCATGACAGCTTTCGGTAACTCCAGTTCCAGGGGATCCAAACGCCCTCTTCTGGCCTCTGAGGGCATTGTATGCGCAGGTGCACTTACATGCATGCAGGCAAAACATTCATACACATTATATAAATTAAAAATAGATCTATATGGGAGGGTAAAGAGAGTCCTTTGCAGCCCACATTTGTGATTTTTCTCCTGCCAACCCGAGGCTTCAGACTCAGTATCACCTAAGCAGAGCCTGACACAGGCTGGCAAGGCATTTCTAACAGGATTTTGCAGAACCCACTATGAGAACTTTCGCCAGATTCTGTCTGGCCCAACCTGCTAGTACCTAATCCTTCCCATTATAGCCTCAGTATTCAGCAAACAGTCATATTTAGTTCCAAAAGCATAACCCAACTTACATACACCAGCTGCCTTCCCAAGAATTCCAAATTGTTATCATAATCCCAAGCCAGAAGTCAAAGGAAGGTCTATCTGATTCAAACTAGGACATTTGATGTTGTTTAATTGTATGGTTTGGAATAGAACTTCCTAATGAATAGTCACCAAACCTGAATTCCATAAAGGTAATTACTCTGTAAAGTAGAAGTCAAACATGTTGTAGTTACATAGATTTGTGAGGTACCATGCTAAACAAAATGAAACAAGTTCTCCGGGGCCTTAACATACCTTGAGAAAACCTAAGATTCCCAAGACTGTCTAGCCAGAGGCCAAATTTTTTTACAAAGATCATCGGGGAAAGTTTAGATTAATGTTGCCAGTCACTCCACTCCTATGCCCGCATCATAGATGTAGAAAGCTTCCAACCCCAACTGATGTTGGTCCTGGTGATGTGACTCACTTTGGTCAGTAGAGTGTTAGAAGTAATTGGAGCCAAGGACTCAAATATTTTTGTAAAAATTAGCTTATCTCCTGACTTCTGTCTTTCCCATGAGAATTCATCCTGGCTGGCTACTTGTTCTGGAATGATAAAAACCACATGGAGAAGACCTGAGCATTGTCAGTAGCTTAAAAAACCTGCATGACCCACAGGCTTGAAGTAAAGCCACCCAAGGGCCCAGCTCAGATCAGTCCTCCGTGTGTTTTTTGTTACTTTTTGTCATTTTTGTCTCCTTATTTAATAAGGAAAAATCTGTTCCGACTTCAGCTTCTAAATAGATGGAGTAGCAGAGAGTCTGTTGATCCTGTTTATTGTTTACCAGTGTAATGACTAATTTCCTCAAATATATAACTGAAAGGTAGTGTATTACACAATTCTGCTGTTCTTTTGACTAAGTATCCAGCAGAGAGAGGTCAAAACAAGGAAAGATTTCTTTTGGCTCAATGTTTCACAAGGTTCAGTCAATGGATACTTAGCCCCATGTGCAGAGGCTGAACACACTGGCAGCAGAAGCATGTGGTAGTTGGTTACCCACTTCATGGTGAATAGGAAGCAGAGAGAGAACACGGGAAGGGGCCAGGGCAAGACAGAGTAACACGCTGCCTCCAGCTATGTCCTACCTCCTAAGCTTTCCAGAACCTCTACATCGCTGGATGCTGCGCCTTCCTAGCTAACCATAACACATTCACTGATGCTATTCACATTCCAAAGCTAGCTTTATTATTTTTTCAATTCTTTCATTGTTACTATTAATTTTATACTGTGCCCATCTTAGTTACTTTTCCTGTTGCTGTCATTAAATACTTTGACAAAAGCCACTTAAGGGAGAAAGGCTTTAGTTTGGCTCATAGTTCCAAGGGCACCTCACAGTTCCTCATGGCAAGGAAGTCATTGCAGGGCCATGAGTCATCTGGCCACATTGTATTTGCAGTCTGCAAGCAGAGAACAAGAAATGCTCTCACTCAGCTACCTTTCACTTCATTATTAAGATGATCCTTCATAGGCATGGCCAGAGGCTAATCTAATCTAAATAATCTCTCAC
This sequence comes from Eospalax fontanierii, assembly GCA_035773235.1. NCBI lineage: Eukaryota > Metazoa > Chordata > Mammalia > Rodentia > Spalacidae > Eospalax > Eospalax fontanierii. The sequence continues at coordinate 7,729,445 of CM069531.1, forward strand.
AGACGTGTCTGGAGACTTTTAACTAAACTGGCAATTCTAGAGCCTGTCAAGTTGACAAGCAACACGAACCATCACAGCACCTATCACAGCAACATACATTTGGTTCAGAACTATCCAGTTTCAAGCATCTACTGAGGAACTTTAAATGTATTCCCTCAAATAAGGAAATTCATGATCCTCCTGCCTCAGCCTCCTGCATGCTAGGATAGCAAGTATGCCCAAACAAACTCACCTTCATCTTCTGAAATGTTCCAGCAGGAAAAAAGTTATCTTTTACTGAAGGTCTTTGAGAAATGATCACTGTACTGGATATTGTCAGTTACCAGTTTGACACACCTGGGTACAAGGAACCTCAACTGAGGAACTTCCTCCATTAGATTGGCCTGTGGTCAAGCCTGTAGGGCATTTTCTTGATTGCTGAGTGGTGCGGGAGGCCCAGCCCACTGCGGGCAGTGCCACCCTGGGCAGGTGGTCCTGGGTTGTATAAGAAGGCAGGCTGAGCACAGGCCAGAGGAGCAAGCCAGTGAGCAGCTTTCCTCCATGATCAGTGTTCCAGGTTCCTGCCCTGAGTTTCTACCTCAGTGCTGGGAGTGTGAGATAAAATAGCCTCTCCTCCCTGAGTTGGTTTTGGGCAGTGTTTTTATCACAGCAATAGAAAGTAACTAAGACACTCACGTTTCATCTGTTTTGCGTGTTCAACTAAACTACTAGCATGATGGTGCTCACTTAAGGAAATATGAAGTTGTCAACTTGTAAACTTGCATATTTGTTGAAAAAATAGTTCAGTTTTAATTTTTTTTATTTTTTGAAGATAGGAGATCCTATGTCTTAGGCTGACTTCAAACTTGCTACGTAGCTGAGGATGACCTATACTTTCTGATCCTCCTGCCTCCAGCTCCTGAGGTTACAGGCCTGTATAATACCTCATACTTGCCATTTTTAAGTGTCTGCTATTCCAGTCAAACTTACCTAACACCCATTTTTCTCAATAACACATATATAATCTTGTTTAACAAAAATTATCACAGCTCTATGATACAGAATCGATAAAATACAGCATTGTTACAATACCAACTTCAAATCTACAAAACAGCAGACTCCATTTATCAGAATTGATTCTGTAGTCCACTATTCAGGGGTTGTATTAGTAGTGGTATTTAAATATGACAAAAGTCATACTGTATGAATAACATTTGAAGTTTTAGCAAACTTCCTTCTGCTTCTACTCCGGTGAGTTTTGGTTTTGGAATTTACTGAGCTTTCATTCATTAAGTACCCAGTAAGACCAAGTTTATTCATTTCAGTGTAAACTTCAGGCTAGATAAAGTGACTCATGCTTCTGATTCTGGACCTCAGAGGCTGTAGCAGGAGGGTCACTACTTCAAGAGCAAACAACAAAACAAAACAAAGCACTAAACTTCTGGACTGAACTATAGTTGAACTGCAGAGGAACCACCATGAGATGCTCATGACTCGCAAGTCTCTGAGATACTGAGAATGGCGTACAGCAAAAGCGAAGTGCATCCCGCTGAAGTCAATCCCGGGCAAGCACTCTGGGGAAATGAGCTCCAGAGCCCCTCAGAGTCCATCGTCCTGCTATCCCACCATTGTTCTCTAGTGTTCAACAAAATTAGAGCAGTCTTTTAGAATGGATATATTTTGAGTTTTCCTTTTGAGGCTCAGATTCATAATTCTATGCATCAGAGCCTGTGAGCTGGGATAGGCAGGCCAACTACACAGCCAAATGAGGACTTTCAGGGCTAGTAACCGACAGAGCAGCCAGCGGGACCCAGGTCTGAATCCTGGCACAGGTGCTTTTTGTTAAATAGTTGTTATCCCTCTTAGTTTATATTTTTAAAAATTCTTGTCCCTGTATATTTAATTCCAAAATTTTATAGTCAAATTCACTATCTGATTTGGAATGATATTAAGTAATTAAGAATGACTTCAAAACCATCTCCAGTTGAATAATAAAAGTGCATGCTGCATGACTTGAGCACTGACACTAAGAAGCTTTCTATTTATTTAGTTGAACAAAAATAGAAATCCAATGTCCTCTCATCCAAAGTGGTCCAAGTAACTTTAAAAGCTCCTCTAAAGGGATGGAGAGCTGTGGGGATGACTAAATGGCACTAAAAGCAGCACTCTACTCTTTGTACGTTCGAAAATTAGGCAAGATGGGACCTAAAGGAATTAGCACATGGCCCTGAAAAATCCCAGAATTGATCGTGTAGGCAAGTTATATGCTTACATACTGAAACCAGTATCTGAGTGTGCTTAAGAAATGTCCCTGCTGAACGCATTTGAAGGCAGGGAGTCTCTTCGTCTCTTCATCTTTGTATACTGCCCCTGCTTTTAGCCACCGACACAGTGGGCACCGCTTTGGTGTTGAAGCTCTGAATCAGTGCAGTCAAGCCATGCTTCAAGGTTTTGATCATCAAAAATATTTCTCTGAGGGCTGGACAGATGTCTCAGTGGTTAAGAGCACTGGTTGTTTTTGCAGAGGATCTGGGTTGGATTCCCAACACCCACATAGTGGCTAACAACTCTCTGTCTGCAGCTACAGTTCCAGGGGATGTGACGCCTCTTCTGACCTCCGTGGGCACTTCAGAACACAGGTACACTTACACACATGTAGGCAATATACTCATGCACATAAACTAATAATAATAAATAACATATTTCTCTGACACTGCCCTGCTGCATTGTGAAGGGCACTTTGGCTACTTTATTCAGTTATACATTCACATATACTCGTGCTTTCATTATTGAACAACGAGGTATAAAACTAGCTCTCAGGGGTGGGGATGCAACAGCATGGAAGCGCGCTTGCCCAACATGCAGGAGGCCCTGGATTGGATCCCCAGCACACCACCACAGCCACGAAGACCCTCCGAATGCCCGGCACACCACCACAGCCACGAAGACCCTCCGAATGCCCGGCACACCACCACAGCCACGAAGACCCTCCGTATGCCAGGTACTCTTCCAGGAGCTGATGATGCTGCTCTGAAGAATGCAGACAAAATATCTGTCTGTAAGGAAATGGCATTCTAGTGCAGATGGATGAGAGGCATAGGAGTTACTCTGGGCCACAAAAAGGTCCTTAGTGTGTAAGAAAGTGAGAAATTCTGTGGAAACTACTTAAGCATTAATGGAGACAGCATGGCAAGTGGGTAAAATGTTAAGAAAGACAGTCAGGTAAGTTCTTATTGATAAGGTGGAATTTATGTTATGTTTAAAAATTGATAACTACAAAAAAGAAGAAAATACAGAGACTGCAAAGTGCTCTTTGTAGTTAGCTTCAGAAGATGGGAATTGGGTTTAATTTTATTATTATTTCAAATTCTTTGTTTAATCTTTCTCAAAGAATTCAAATTCAAAGCTTCACAACTATTGTTTCAGTAGTAGAACGTCACAAATCTTAATAAAGCATGGTATGACAGTAAATAAAATAAAATGAAAATCTTGCAAAGAATAATTGGTAAAAGAGACAAATGCACATCTGTATTATTTTCAACCAAATTGCAATAGTATACCAATCAAAGTAGATTTTTACAAAACATAAGTGTCCAAGTTATGTTATCAATCAAAGTATTCCCTTACCTTATCAATTTCTGTCTTCACCCATGTCTGCTGCAGCATTATTTTTTAATCTTTCTCACTGTCTTTTTTTCTTGATTTGTACAGTCTTTCCCACCGCTTGTCTGCAATGGTACATGTGTCTTAAGTGGGTGACGTTTAATATAGTTCAGTCCACGGACTCCTGGACTTTTGGTTAAGAATACAGATGCTACTGGTCTTTGATTCACAGAACTGGCAATTTTCAAACCCATTTTGCATCTCCTTTACTTCCTGTTTGGAAAGTCAATACGTTTTTATCTCACACGTTGAAATGTTAAATGAGCATCAACATCTCCTATCACTTTGTTCCATGCATCATGCAGCCACAGATGATCCCAGGCATGGCTGTGGCACAATTTGATAGGTTCATACACCATCTATAGACAGTAACTTCCCTGGAGTATACTGAATACTCCTTGGCTATGATCTGGTTTCAAATGCCATTTCTGTCTTAAAGAAGGATCCCTCTGTCATTCCTTTTTCATATATGATGAGAATCTAGGAAATCACAAAACTTTACCCAATGAAAGTTAGGACTGGGAAAGAAATGTTTTTCTCTGGGGATAAGACCCAATTGTGGACAATTCAGAGAGTCTTTCTAAAACCCCTTGAAGGCCCTGGAGTACTGCAGTCCAAATTCTAAAGACATGAAAATGCATACTTTTTACCAGATATTTCCTTTTTAACCATTTAGTCACATTAAACTCCCATAACCCCTGTGATGCTTTAACAAGCTCTTATGCCAAATAAACTGTACCCAAATATTTGTTTCTGATTTAAGACTCATACTAATACTAGTGAATAAAATATTTCCAGCATTCCCTAGATAAATTACATTGCTCATAGGCTGACTGAAGTTGAACCTTGGAGAAGCATCAGAAAGTTTCCAGTACCCCTAGACAATAGATCATTGTATTCTCCTCACACATGCTTAGAGATTAGGTGCAGGAATGTTACCACAAGCTTGGGAAGCAGGAACATCAACATTTGTATCATTCAAAAAATGTCTTTCCTGAGAGTTAAGTCCCACATTTATCTTGTCTGAAAATCTATATTCATTCTAGACTGATAATTTTTAACTATGTACAGACTTCACCTTATAAATAATATTATATCTAATCTTTTTTAACTTTTATTGAGTCATTGTGTGTCTCATACAGAACATCTCAATCAATCTTAATCATCTTTGTTCTCCTTTCCACCTGACACACTCCACAGCCCCCCAGCTGCAATCCATACATTCTTTCATCTGTGTAAAAGGTCTATTGTGTCAAGTTAGTGTCCCCAAGTGACCTCAGTGCAAGTTCATCCACTGAAGTATAATGAACCTAACCAGAGTTCCTTACTTTAGAAAGATTAGCTCATCCTCACCAAACAGTAATCACTTACCAATATTTCTTAAGCAAAGGTTGGGGTCTGCTGCCCATTTCCCCAGCGCCATGCTGGGTTTTTGTCTGATTGAGTTTGCATGGATCTTGAGCACACTAAAACCGTTGCTGTAGGTTCATATGAGCAGAGTCCCAGGAGCTTGTAGAATCCTATTTTCATATGGCCATGCACCTCCTCATTGGCTCTTAGAATCTTTCACAATGGTCCCTGAGCCCTAGGTGAGTGAAATTTAATTTAGGTGACCCACACTCTGCAGATTCCTAATCTCCATGATTTAGCCATTTGTGACCTTTTGTGTTACCAGCCCTTTGTCGCATAAGGGAGCTTCATTAATGATAGTTGAGAGCTTCATTAGTGTCTTCTTTACCCCTTGTTCTACATTGTGTGATCCTTGGGTGTAGAGGCTGCATTATAGACATGCCACTTAGGCATGGGGAATTCACAGACAGTGTCTCTGTGTGACCAGCTGTGATACTAAGCATTAGTCTCTGGTGCAAAAGAAGCTTCTTTGATGAGTGGTGACTGGGATACTTGACTGTAAATATAAGAATATATGTTGTACATTTAGTAAAAAGTTACATTAGCCTATGGATGTGACAGTCTTGGGTATTTCTCTAAAATCTCTGAGCTCTTCAGACATGTGTATTTGGCTATGATCACAATACCATACATGAGTTTCTTCCCATGGAGTGGGCTCTAAGACGAATTAGGTAGCCGTTGATGGCCCCAAGATAAAACTGTCACTACTGCACCAGTGTCGAGTGATGTGCCAGTCATTGATGTGGGTATTTGGACATGAACATGGTGCTGGGCCATCAATTGATATTCTTCTTTGGCTACTTGCATAGTGCTTTCCAGAAATATGAGAGCTAGCCTTCAGGGGAAGTGGCTTCCAGGTAAGTTCCAGCTCCATTGCTCCAAATCCAGTCACCTAAGTATGCCCTGTCTTCAGCAAAAGGGTCTTACCTGCAAGTTCTAGGAGGCTGGGGCAACAGTCTGTATAATTTTGGGAGTCTCTTGAACTACCCTGGTCAACAACGCAAAGGAAGGTTTCTCCTGTCCAGTGCTGTTTCTAGTAATGTAGCCTTCAGCTATGCACATGGGGCTCAGGTAGAGATATTGCATGTGAAATTTGTCATTAGGTTGTTAGACTAATATTATTCCCTCTGGTGTTCTATACTAGCTAGGCAATATTCTCTCTCTCTCTCTCTCTCTCTCCCTGTTAAACCTGACCTCCATGCTTTCCCCACTTAAAGTGTCCCCATTTTCCCCATTTCTCCCTTGATAATATCAGTCTCCTAAGACCTCACCTTTCTGAGCTCTTCTTTCCCTTTATCCCCATAATTCCTTGTATAACCCTCCCTCCCCGCTTCCATTTAAATACCCCACTTTTATCTAGTTCTCCCTTAGTAACACCTGTCTCCTATTATTCTTCTCTCTTAGGCTCCTTCTTTCCCTTTACCTCCCTGGTTCCTTTCTATCTTCCTGGTTCCCTCAATTATAACAGGACACATACTCACATATAAGAGTTTGGTGCTAGGATACACAAATAACAGAAAATATATGCCATTTGCTTTTCTGATTCTGTGTTACTTCACTTAGCATAACAGTTTTTAATTCCATCCATTTACTTGCAAATGTCATGATTTCTTCTTTCTTTACCACTGAGTAGAACTCTATTATGTTAATGTACCACATTTTCACTATCCACTCCTCAACTGAGGGCTATTTAGGTTGCTTTCATCCCTTAGATATTGTGAAAAAAGCAACAATAAACATGGATGTCCAGGTGACTCTGCAATAGGATGAGTCCTTTGGGTGCCAAAGAATGGTGTAACCAGCTCAAATGGCAGATTCATTTTTAGTTTTTCAAGAGTTCTCCACGCTGCTTTCCATAGAGGTTGCACGAGTTTACAGTCCCCCCAGCAGTGAATGAGCATTCCTATTTCCCCACATCCTGTCTAGCATTTGGTATCATTTGTTCTCTTGATCTTAGCCAGTCTGACTGGGATAAGATTAAATCTTAAAGTGATTTTAATTTGCATTTTCCTAATTACTAAAGATGTTGAACACTTTTAAAGATATTTCTTAGCCATCTTTATTTCTTCTTTTGAGAACTCTCTGCTCAGTTCCTTAGTCCATCTTTTAATTGGTCATTTATTTTCTTGATTCTTTGTGTTTTGAGTTCTTTACATATTCTGAATGTTACACTTCTGTCAGATGTGTCACTGGTGAAGATTTTCTCCCACTCTGTGGGTTTTCTCTTCACTTCCTTGGTTGTTTCTTTTGCTGTACAGAAGACTTTTAGTTTAATGAGGCCCCATTTGTTGATTATTGACCTTAATTCCTGAGCAACTGCTGTGTAATTTAGAAAGCCCTTTCATACACCTATATCTTTAGGTTCCTGCCAAAGTTTTCTTCTAACAGTTTCAGAGTTTCATATTGAGGTATTGATCCATTTGGAGTTGATTTTTGTATAAGGTGAAAGATAAGGGTCTAGTTTGATTCTTCCACGGGTGGAGATCTAGTTTTGCCAGCACCATTTGGGGAAGATTCTACCTTTCCTCCAGTAAGGCACCTTCGTCAAATATCAGGTGGCTGAAATTGCATGTACTCAGGTTTGAGTCTTCAGTTATGTTCCATTGCTTTATGGGTCTATTTTTGTGCCAGTACCATGCTGGTTTTATGACTACAGCTCTGTAATATAGTCTAAAATCTGGTGTAGTAATCCCCTCTGCATTGCTCTTTGTGCTCAAGATGGTTTGGCTATCAGTGGTCTTTTGTGTTTCCATATGAATTTTAGAATGTTAATTCTAATTCTGTAAAGAATGTCATGGGGATTTTGATTGGAATTGCATTGAATCTATATCTTGTTTTGGTAGAATGATTATTTTCACAGTATTAATTTTTGTAATCCATGAGCATGGGAAGTCCTTCCATCCTCTGGTGCTCTCATCAACCTCTTTCTTTAAAGATCTAAAATTTTCATTGTAGAGATCTTTAATGTCTTTGAGCAGGTTTATTTTGAGATTTTTTATTTTATCTTATTTTTATTTTTGAGGCTATTGTGAATGGGAGGGTTTCATTGTGCTCTTTCTCCAGTTGCTCATTATTGGTAAATAGAAAGGTTATTGATTTTTATAGATTAATTTTATAACCCACCAATTTTCTGAAAATGTTAATCATTTCCAGAAGTTTTCTGGTAGAATTTTTGGTATCTCTTAGGTATAGTATCATGTCATCTGCAAAGAGGGGTAATTTGACTTTTTCTCTTCCATTGAGTACTGTTTTAACTTCCTTTTCTTGTCTTATTGTTCCAGCAAAAGTTTCAAGAACTATATTAAAAAGGAGTGGAGATAGTAGACAACCTTGTCTGGTTCCTGATTTTAATGGGAATGCTTCCAGTTTTTCTCCATTTAGAATGATGTTTATTGTGGATGTTTGGTATGTTACCTCCAGTCCAATTCCCTCTAGGACTTTTAACACAAATGCATGTTGAATTTTGTCAAAGACCTTTTCTCCATATATTGAGATGACTATGTGATTTTTGTCTTTGAGTCCCTTTATATGATTTATGACATTTATGACTTATGCATATTGAAACTTCCCTACATCTCTGCAATAAAGCCGACTTGATCATGGTGGATGGTCTTTTTGATGTGTGTCTGTATGTCATTTGCAAACATTTTGTTGAAAATTTTTACATCCATGTTCATTAAGGATAAGAGACTATAGTTTTCTTTTGGGGTTGTATTTTTACATCATTTTGGTATTAGAGTGATACTAGATTTACAGAAGTAATTTGGGGGTTCTCCCTCTATTTCTATCTTTTTTAATAATTTAAGTAATATTGTGTGTAGCTCTTCTTTGAATGTCTGGTAGAATTCTGCTGTGAATTCATCCGGGCCTGGGCTTTTTTTGGTCAGGAGGTTTTATATTACTGTTTCAATTTCCTTGTATGTTATGGGTCTGTTTAAGCTGTTGCTCTCTTCTTGGTTTAGCTTTTGTGATTCCCATGATTTATATATACATCCATTTCTTTAAGGTTTTTGAATTTTATAGCATATAGGTTTTTAAAGTATTCCCTTATAATGTTCTGGATCTTTTTGTTGTCTGTTGTGATGTTTCCCCTTTCATCTCTGATTTTGTTAATTTTTAGTTGCTCTTTCTTTTGGTTAACTGAGCCAAGGGTCTGTCTATCTTGTTTATCTTTTCAAAGAACCAGCTCTTGGACTCACTGATTCTTCATATTGTTTTCTTTGTTTCTATTTCATTAATTTCTGCTCTGAATTTTGTTTTCTTCTTGTCTGCTGGGTTTGGGTTTCATTTATTGTTGGCTTTCAAAATTCTTCAGTTAATGCTCTTTCTCACTTTTTATTGTAGGCACTATAAACTTCCTTTTTAGGACTGTTTTCAGTGTGTCCCAGAGGTTTTACTGGGTTGTATTGCTCTTTTCATTTGTTTCCAGGAATACTTTTATTTCTTTCTTAATTTCTTCTTTGACCCATTCATCACTCAGTCTCCATGAGTTTGTGAAGTTACTAGGGCTTCTTCCAGTGTTGGTTTTAAGCTTTATTGCATTGTGATCCAATAGAGTGCATGGAATTATTTCAATTTTTTGTATTTGTTGAGGTTTGTTTTGTGCCCCAGTAAGTGGTTGATTTTGGAGAAAGTTCCATTAGGGTGCTGAATAGAATGTGTGTTCTTTGGTGCTTGGGTAGAATATTCGGTAGATGTCTATTAGGTCCATTTGATGTATGGTATTATTTAATTCAGATGTCCCTCTGTTTATTCTCTGTCTGGCTGAGCTGTCTAATGGAGACAGTAGAGTACTGAAGTCCCCTACTATTAGTGAGTTGGGATTAATCTGTGTCTTAAAGTCCTGTAGTACTGTTTTTATGAAGTTGGGTACACCAGAGTTTGGTGCATGTATGCTCATGATTGTAATATCTTCTTGGTTAATTGTTCCTTTGATCAGAATGAAGTGACCCTCTTTATCTCTTCTGATCAGTTTTAGTTTGAAGTCTATTCTGTCAGATATTGTCCTGCTTGTTTCTTAGTACCTTTTGCTTGGAATTTTTTTCCCATTCTTTTACTTACAGTGGTGTCTGTCCTGGAAGGTGAGATGGGTTTCATCCAGACAACAAAAGGATGGGTTTTGTTTCTTGATCCATTCACCTAGCCTGTGTGTTTTGACTGAGGAATTCAGTCCATTGATATTTAAAGTTGTTATTAAAAGATGTGTATCGATTGACTCCTGTCATTTTAAATTCTGTTTGCATCTTTGGTCTAACTTTGTGGTTCCCCAGTTAAATCTTCATTTAGTGTCTTTCTGTTGCCCCTTGGATATAGTCATTCCTTTCTTCATCTCTGTATTGCTTCAAGTATTCTCTGAAGGACTGATTTTCTGAACATGAATTCTATCAGCCTATTCATGTCATGGAAGATTTTTCTTCGCCCTTCAACTATAATAGACATTTTTTCAGGGTAAAGTATTCTAGGTTGGCATCTATGGTCATTTAGATTTGGTTATACTTTGGTCCAGAGTCTTCTGGCTTTCATAGTTTGCATTGAAAAGTCAGCTGTAATTCTGATGGGTTCTCCTTTATATGTGACTTGTTTTTCTTTTGCAGTTTTCAGATTTCTCTCTTTGTTCTGTACACTCAGGGATTAATATGATATGCTGTGAGGAATTTCTTTTCTGGTCCTGTCTATTTGGTGTTGTGCGTCTTGTATTTGTATGGGAATGTCTTTCCTTAATTTTGGGAAATTTTTTTCTACAATCTGGTTGACAATCTGGTCAATATCCTGAAGATATCCATTATTCTGAGCTTCTTCTTCCTCTATGCCTGTGATGTGCAAATTTGATCTTTTCATGGTATTCCACATTTCCTGTATAGTTCATTCCTGGGTTTTTAAATTTTTTCATAATCTTTGCTTGAGTTCTTTAATTCTTCATCAACTCTGGCATCCTATCTTGTTATTCTGTTTTCCATTTCGTTCATTCTATTGGTGAGGCCTTCTTCTATTATTTCAAATTGGCTTACTGAGTTTTTCACTTCCTTCTTTATTTCAACCTCAGTTTTCTTTAGTATTTCTATTTCTTTTGTGAATAGTTTATTCCTATCTTTTAGTTCTTTTGTGTGTTCTTTAAATTCACTGAATTCTTTGATCATGTTTATGATTGCTCTTTAGAACTCTGTGTCTTGGGTTGTCTCTATGGGGTTCTCTCTGTAGAACTCTTCCATAGGACTGGTAATGTTTAGTAGGGACATATTATTTGGGTTTTTCATATTATTATTTTTTCATTGTGATCTTAGCATATAGATTTCTTTTGTTGTTTGTGATTATGATGTGAGACTCAAGCCTTCCTTTGGTTGATATGTGATTCTGTTTGTATACTTGATGTGACTTTGTTGTTTTCTTAGTGGGTATGAAAAGCTGGTTGTTCAAGGCTTCAGGTTCTCACTTTTGATTTTATATTAAAGGGACCATATAACTCTAGCCTAGCTGCTTCAGAGTTCCCTCGGAGGCACAAGTTAGGTGAGATCAGATGCTCTCAGGCTCTCTCTTAATGTCTGGGTCCCTCTAGCCAGCAAGCACAGGACAGTTTTGGAAAATTGCTAAGCAGAGGTTGAATTCAGGCTTTCTCAGGCAGTCTGCAAAGGTCTGGGCCCCTACAAAAGAGCACAGAAGCCTAGCACTGCAGCAGCATGGGTTGCAGAGGGAACCAATGTAGGGGGGCTAGGCACAGAGTGATTTAGAGAGCTCACAACCCGCCGGAGGTAAAAGGCTAGTCCAAAGATCTGGGGGCTAAGAGCAGAAGCAGGCCTGTGTCCAAGGCTGAAGAACAGGACATGGGGCAGCGGGAGAATGGAGTAGCTCAGGTGGGAGGGAAGTGGAAAGGCAAGGGTCAGATCAGACTTACCAGTGAAGAAGGCTGCTCACAGAAACCCAAAGCAGGCTAGGGAGGGGACAAACAAGGTAAATGGAAGGCCATGGGAATGCAATGGCATGTTGGGCATGGGGACAGCCTGTGAAGGCTCTAACAAACTAGACTGAAAAAGTGAGCTGGTCTGAATACAGGATTTGGAACGCAATGGGTGGGTCTGGACTAAGAGAGGAGTCTAGGGTCTTGGGTGTGCTTGATCTGGACTCTGAATAAGGACTAGAATAGGAATAAAGGACAGGGAAAAGATGTGGATCAGACTGGACTCTGAAGTTAGGAGAGATGCATGGCCACCCGTGCACAGCATGAGGAAGTAAGCTTGCTGTTCGCAAAGGCAACTCTCCCTTTCGTTCAGTGCACATCTGTGAGCAGCTGCACCGGGCCTGGGCTTCGCCTTCCTGGTCACTACTTCTCCCCAACATTCAGCACAGTCGTTACACACAAAGGATGTATAGAAGGACTTCAGTGCAGATGTGTCTTTATGCAGTTTCTGTGATGCCAGTAAATTCTTTCATGTAAAAAAAGTACCCCCAAATGCCAAAGTTTTTCAACTTTAGTTTATCAAATCATGTGGAAGTATATTTAATTTTTATTACAAACACCTGTGGCTTTAAAAATATTAAATAAGGAACAAAAAACCTGGGGCTTTCCTTTAATGAATCTGAAGGGGAGGAGGAATGACGAGAAGGGAGAGTTAAGCAGGGAGGGGACAGGAGGGCAGGACAGAAGAGGGTGGGATGGATAAATGATGCAACTAACACTAAAGATGTTTGGGAAAGTCTTAGGGAAACATACTATTTTATAAGCTTTATATACATGTGTGCCTGTCTAAATGTAGTCACCCTACATAGGGAATCATGTTCCTCCCAGAAGCTACAGGTTGCCAAATAAAAAGCCTAGAGCCAGGTGTGGATATCAGCCCTTAAGTTGTGTAAAATAGTGCCACATTGATAGAAGGTTAGTATAAAGTCCCAGGTATCCTAGTTTCCAGCCTAGGAGACAGTTGAGAGATTCAGCTATGTAAATACCAGATTGTGGGGCCAGTGTTCGTTGCAATAAGGTATTGAGCAAAGCCCAGCAACCCCGGAGACCCTGAAGGGACTGCTCTGCCTGATGTGTGATAACCTGGCCCCAGGAATTCACTATAGATATGAATCTTCCTTTCCCCCATCCCAGACCAGGTTTTTGGGTTTCGTTTCCCCATTCCTAAAGTTCCACAAGCTTCCCACCTTTAATCCCTTAACCCCACCTCTAACTTTCCCAATACCAAAATGCCTTCTTATAAAAACTCCTGTCTTGGTCCCAATAAACGAACTACCCACCGACGTAGTCTCCCGGGAGGGAACTCCTCCCGCCACACTCTGAGCCACCTGAGGTCCCGTTCCATCGTCCTCCATTCTCTGGCATGGCTGGAGCACAACAGCCGTGCTGGAGATGGAGACGCACCCACACCAGATCTATAGATCCATAGGTCAGTGACAGCTTAAACCCAAGAATCACTAGAGGGTACAAGAGAAAGAAGCCTAAAAGCATAGGGAAAATTCTGTATATGGCCATCAAACAAACACAACTCTACTAGTGGTACCCACAAATTACACAGACACTGTCTTCTCTGTCCAATCACTCTAGGCAATAACCTGAGGATACTGATCATATGCTTACCAATCTGCAAGTGACAACAAACTAGAAAAGATTGACATATCAAATGGCAGAATCAAGGTTCTTCCCAAAACTCAGCTGAATTAAACTATGATGAAATTTAGCATGGATTTTCAATGATCTTATATTTGTATCCAAAATCAAAATTTATAAATATAGTATAAGGGAATCCTGACTTAAGAACAGTCATACCTGCTTTGATTTACAGGATACAAAAAAGGAATGATCCCATCACCACTTATTGAACATAGCACTAGACATATGTTAAACACTATAAATGTACTCTAGCCATCTTCACAAAAATCCTAAAAAGCAGCTGTTGTCATCATCTCCATGGTATAGGTAAGAAAACAGGTAATTTGAAAAGCTAAGTAGAATGCACAGAATCCAAAAACTAATCAGTACTGAAATCTGTTGTTAAATCTGACCAAAACCATTTCTTAACCAATATGTTACCGTCGTACTTAAAAATAAATGAAATAAAAGACTCAAAGAAATTTCTTTGTAATGGCCGACATCTTAATTTAAATACTGTATGTAATTTTCTGGGAAATAACTCCCGTGACAGATAGATATAGATATATCGAGATAAATTAGGTGATAGAAGATAGATAGATAGAAAGATAATGGATAGATAGATGATGGATGGATGGATGAACAAAAAGATATAAGAAAGGAGAAAAAGAAAGAAAGAAAGAAAAAAAAATCTTTCACAGACATTGATAGCATATTCTAAAAGTACTGGAAAGCATGTTGCATAAGATATGAATGAAAACAATTAAGAACACAATCTCAGAGTTTCCTTCAAATATTCAAATTTGAAGCCGGGCATGTGGCACGGGGGAAGCAGGCGGATCTCTGTGAGACAGAGGTCAGCCTGGTCTACATAGTGGGTTCTAGGCCAGTTGGGGCTCTAGGAAGACCTGTCTCAAAATCAACACCCTTCTCTTGGTTATGTGATTATATATCAGTTTGTCAGCTATGAAGTATGTGTGATGATCTCCTCTTGGCACTGCTTCACAGAAGCATTAGAAACAATAGTGGGAAGTCTCTCAGCACAGCCCTGGGGCACAGACAGTGGTCAAGAGACAGTATTACTAGTCTTTGTGCAGCTACAGAACAATGGACTCTACCTCCATATAGGGAGAGCATTTAAAATGGCAGCTGGCAGAAACTGAGCCTGTTTCTGAGGGAGCATCCATCCGTAGAGGCATTTAGCCAGCACTGATAAAGGTACAGGGAATGCGCTGCATCATGTAAGCTTTTGCAGTTAATGCTATCTGTGCCCCCTTTAGAGATAAGAGTCTATAGAACAGGCATGTTTTTCTTACCAGCAGCATGAACTCACTGCCAGCTCACACTTCAGCTTCAGTTGTGGGGTAAGAGTCAAGAAGACACGCTCAGTGGTACACCCTTTCCAGGAGCCTAATGAAGAACTATGTGTAATCCCACGCTTGGGGAAAACCATTATTAAGGTAAGCAATCCTTAAGGGAAGATGACTCTGGCATCAATTAGGCTTTCAAAACAAGAGAAGAAAAAAACATGTATTCATTTTATTTATAAACATAGCTGAATGACCCAGAGGAACAGAATCAGTTGAACTGGTTAAATGGACAGGAACAGAAGGACTACAGTTGGATCTCTCGGGCTCTTCACCCTGTTTCTCCAATAACATCTGTTTGTGAACTACTGTGTGGGATCTGGGCGATAGTGTTTTCCTACTCAGCTAGCGCACCATTGGTGGAGCTGTTTTATCTCGTGCTTTTCCCTTAATGAAAATCTTCTGAAGACCTAAGTTGCTCTTTGCCACATCTTTTGAACTATATTTCATCATAGAATATTTTACTATGTTTGGAAATTCATGTAAGATGATGAAAAGGCTGAATTACAAACTGGCCTCAAGCCTTTGGGAAATCTCTTGGGTATTGTGTTTACAGGCCAAAGAGATGAAATCCACTTCTTTGAAGTTTCCCTCTTGACACATTTCTGGCCAGACTGGCATGAGGGACGAGATTCTCTGATAGCTTGGAATGCTGTGATTCTCTCAGACTTTGGAAAGTTTTCACAACATGAAAGCGGTCAGACTAGGGCTGTGCTGTCCCACATGCTGCTCCTCCTGCCTGATGACCTCCTCCCCTCAGTTTTGAACAGGTCACTCTCCACACACCCTTAGATCCTCTCTCAATGGCTTCATTCTGTCACCATGCCGTCCCTGACAGGCCTCCAGTCTTCAGCAGGGCCCCACATTCAATGCTTTCAAAGCCGTTCTCCACTCTCCTGCTCCTCAGAACTTGGAATTATGTATTTATCTGTGTGCCAACGATTTATCTCTCTCCCTAGGTACCACTTTATCCTTTTTCCATTGCACACTAGCGCAGTTTTTGGCTTATTGAATAAATACATTCCAACTTTTTATGACATTTAGTTACAGAGATAAATAAGTTGATATTAAATTCCCAAGATACTAAGTGCCCTCTAAAATGTAAGAGCTCAATTCAACCACTCACTATCACTTTATTTTCCCACCTTTGATCTCCATTTCTTTTTTTACAATATTTTTATTTTATGTGTGTGAGTATAAGTGCACTTCCCATGGAGGTCAGAAGAGGGTGTTGGATTCCCCTGGAACTGGAGTGGTTGATAGCTGCCATGTGGGGGCTGGGAATTGAACCTGAATTCACTGTAAGAACAGCCAGTGCTCTTAACTTCTCAGCCATCTCTCCAGTCTTGGTCTCCATTTCTTACTTTAAAAATATGACTGTGTGTGTGTGTGTGTGTGTGTGTGTGTGTGTGTGTGTGTGTGTAAATCCTTCTCAAAAACATTATTTTGTTTATCCATCAAAGTTGGTCAAAGGTCTTTTGGAAAAACAGGTTGATGAGATCTTCCTTGACTGTCCACGAGGGCAGAAGCATTCATGTCAAAGGGCTTGAGTGACGCAAGTGTGATCCCCAGACCTGCCTGACACAATTTCATTCCACGGTATTTCCTAGAACTGCATTGTTTGCAGATAGTGTTTTAGGGAAAAGTAGAAATTTAGCCAAAAGGTGAGTATGTTTAGCTCATAGTGATGGTTCCAACCAGTCTACGAGATTTGCTTTTGTTTATTCCATTCCTCACAATTTCTTACTATAAATTCACAAGAGCAGAGACTAAGTCCAACATGCTTCTCAGTTTACAGTAGGTGCTCAATAAACAACTATTGAGTAAATAATGGAATCCATGTTACAGCTGGGATTTCATGCATTGGAGGCAATTGGAAATAATCAAACCAAGAAAGCTCTGCAGGAACCAGAGCCCAGGTAGTACTACGTGACTTTTTTGGGAAGACGTGAATAGAAATGTATTCATTCAAATAGAATACCTAAGGCAACAAGGACAGACCAAAAAAACAATCCCACCCAAGTTTGGCTTAGTGAACCAGTAAGTTTATTGCAGAGTGCAGATGAGGAGCTACTTCAGGACCACAGATAACTTGAAAACAGTTGTATCATCAAAAGTCCAGCCAGCATGGTGACAGCTCGGGGAAGCTGCATCTGGGAGTTTTCCGAGTGGCCTACGTGTGGCTCTGCTGAATGAAGGATCACCATCTCTCCACAATTGTTACTGCGTCTACAGCCTTGGGGAGGGAACTTGTGAATTTTTTAAAGCTGAGCTACTCTGAGATTTGTGAGTTTTGTTGGCTTCTGAGTCTTAGACAGACTTAGGGAGTCTTAGGAAAGAATGTTCCCAGTGAGGAGGAAACAGGAAGGAGTATCTGAACTGTAATCCGTGGGATGGCTGGAGTCTTGCCTAGGCAAGTCTGAATGTGGAACATCCAAGCTATAAGAAAATTTTACCTCTAAGGACTTGATCAGGGTCTCATAGTAAATGATGAAGAAAAATCCCCTCGGTATTTCTTGCAAAGAGTGGAGGGGAGGAAACAATCAACTGAGAAAGAGACCACTGTACCAGTTCTTAGGTTCTTAACAAGCTGTTGAGGTGTTTCAGGGAGGTCAGTCAACCAGACCCTAACCAAGTGGTGTTTCATTATAGCCTAGCTGGCCTGAGGAAGGGAAATACCTAACTGTAGCCCTCTCTAGCCTTCCTGACCCACCCGAAGGAGAAAAAAATGAAAAAGTCTTGGGCTGGTCACAGTCCACAGGCTCAGCCTCACTTAAAGACTGACACCTAATCAGAAGACTGTAGAATGCTTCCTGTCCCCTATATCTAACTAGCACATCACTAAAGGCCCATTTCCAAAGCTTCTTTCACCCATCGCATCACATCCAGCTACCAAGAAAATAATAATAATAATAATAAAAGCTGCTGCTGTGGCATATGCCTGCAATCCCAGCTTATCAGGCTGAGGTGAAATACTGTGAGTTTAAGGTCAACCTAGGCAATATAGTAAAAGGAGAGGGATGACAGACAGGAGAGGGGAGGGGAGGGGAGGGCAGGGATACTAAAAGATGAAAACCCAATTTGAGGAGAGAGAAGAAAGTATCAGAACCAGAAGCAGTAGCAATGTTGACATATCTGACAAAGATTTTAAAACAATTATGATTAATGTATGAAAGCTTTAAAGGATAAAACAGAGTCTGCAGGAGCACATGGGCATTTAAGTATCAAAGAAAACAAGCAAAGGTAATAAAAGAAAGGGAGAACAGTCGATCAGGCTGTCAGCAGACACGGCTTGGACGGTCTGTGAGGAGCTACTGGTAGCCACCTCCAAAGCTGAGAATACAAAAAGTAAAAACTGAAAAGTTAAAATGGAATATTCAAGAACAGTAGAACAGCTATAAAAAATATTAGCATGATATGTTTAATATAAATGTCTTGAGAAAGGGACAATAATTTAAAATGAAAACTTACTGTTCATACTTTTAATTGAACTAAAATAACATTTTGTTCAAAATCATAACATGGGGCTGGAAAGATTGCTCAGCTGTTAGGTGCTCCTGCTGCTCTTCCAGAGGACCAGAGTCTGGTACCTAGCACTGATATCAGGTGGCTTACAACCTCCTGTTGTCCTAACATATTTCACCAGAGAAGACCATTCAGACATGAGATATCGCCAAAAGAATGTCTTTTATAGCTGGCCGGTGACCACACTGCAAACTTGTCCCAAGTGTAGTGCAGGTTTTTCTTAAAGTCAGCCTTATATACAGGAGAAAAGGAAAAAAAAAAAACATTATCTAGGGGTGAAAAGTTAAGTTCCCAAGTCTTAGGGGTGCCAAGCCCCTCAAACAATTCTTATTTGACAAAAGCAAGCCAAGTGGAAGGTACAGAAGCCATAAATCTATGGTTAGCCATAGAAACCAGGTGCATGCTGACCTTTTTTCAAACCCATAGCATAGCCAAACTTTTCCATGCCCACACAGTCAGTTACCTGTTTCTAGGTTTAACTACTTAACTACTGGGTTTACCTAGGACGTGGCATGGGTATGGTCAGTCTTGAGGTGCTTCACCCCACTTCAATTCTACCTGAAAGATATCCAACACCCTCTCCTGGCCTCTGTGGGCACTCGCACACATATGTACATACAGATACATGTACACAAATAAAATAACTCAATAACAACAATATGTGAGGTGAAATATGGTTAGGTATTTCTTGTGTGTGCTTCTGCATGATTAGATATAAGGAAAATAAACAGTAGCTATACCAGAGGATAGGAAGGGAATTGGACTCTTTTGATATTACAAGACACCCACACCACCCAGGAAACTCTGTGAAATCTTTTGGAAGTAGTGTTAGGGTTATTGTAAACTTTCATTGCAAAGTTCAGGGCAACTATTGAGAGAGTAAACAAGAAAAGAAGGGAGAGAGAG
The DNA here is from genome assembly GCA_035773235.1 of Eospalax fontanierii. Lineage (NCBI taxonomy): Eukaryota > Metazoa > Chordata > Mammalia > Rodentia > Spalacidae > Eospalax > Eospalax fontanierii. The sequence continues at coordinate 7,748,879 of CM069531.1, forward strand.
AAGGAAGAGGAAAGAGAGGAGGAGGAAGAAGAGGAGAAGAAGAGGAGGAGAAGGAGGAGGAGAATGGAGAGGACATACTGAGAAAGGAATGGAAATGAAATTATATAAAATATCAAAATGACAAAGGGCAGAAAAAGTGGTAGACAAAAACTGGATCAGGGTAGAGAGATGGCTCAGCACTGGCTGTTGTTGCAGAAGACTGGGGTTCGAATCACAACATGCACATGGAGGCAAAACCATTCGTAACTCCAGTTCCAGGGGATCCGACGCTCTCCTCTGTCCTCTGGGGGCACTGTACAATATGGGTGCACTTATACACATGCAGGCGTAACACATATACACAGGAAGTAAAAATAAATAATTTTTTAAAAACTGGAGCAAAGAAGAAGACAACAAGTAGAAAACCCCACAAATCTAGTAGATCTTAATCCAGTGATGTCAGCAATCACTTTGAATGTCAGTGGTCAAAAGACAGATCACTGGAATGATCAAAAAATCAGACCCAGCCAGGCATGGTGGCACACAGCTTTAATCCCAGCTCTCAGGACCCAAGGGGCCTCAAAAAGGGACCAAAAACTCCCAAGTGCAAACTTTCATTGTGTCCTCTGACAGCTCTACAACCACCATGGCAACAAGGGAAGCAGAGCCGCTGATCTGACAGGGAAAGCCTTTGGCAGATTCTTTCCTCCCCAACTCCACCCTGGGAAGGCTCTCCTCTGACTGGTTCTTACCTTCACTTAATTTGCCTACCAGCCCCAGCCAATGAGGGCCCACCTGGGTATATATAATCCCTGGGCATTGCCATTTTGTCAGTCCACTGAAGACTCACTGGGTTCTGCCACCTTCACTCTCACCAGTGATCTGCTCTCCATCTGCAACCTGTTCTCTGCAGACCTCTTTGGAGGTCAGCTACGGATTGGGGTCTTGCTATCACCAAGGGGCAGAATGACCCTGATCTCATTTTCCTCATATATGCCACCTATCCAGCACCAACCATAAGGCATAGACTACCACAATAACATTCATGTAAGTGAAAAAGTGCCACCTATCAACCTTTAAAGTAGAATAAAATAAAGTAGTAAGAATACATAAAAACATGTATGTTTTAAGAACATATCAATAAAACCAGGCCTATAAATTTATCAAACACACCAGACCAGTGATGCTTATAACACCTGTAATGGCTGACCTTGGTTATCATCACCTCACACAGCTGGGAAGAGGAAACCTCAGTTGAAGGATTTCCTCCATCAAACTGGTCTGTGGGCATGTCTTTGGGGGCATTTTCTTGATTGCTAATTGTTGTAGCAAGGCCCAGCCCACTGTGGGTAGTTCATTCCCTAGGCAGTTGGGCCTGGGTTATACAGAAGTACTAGCTAAGCACGCTAGTAAAAAGCCATTCTTTCATTGTTCCTGTCTCCAGGTTCCTGCCTTGACTTCCCTCAATGATTAATTACAACCTTTAAACCAAATAAACCCTTTTCTCCTCCAAGTTGGCTTTGGTCAGTGTTTTATCACAGCAACAGAAAAGCAAACCAGAACACCCTCATTTGGATCCCATGAAAAGGAAGACATTTAACACTCCAGTGTCAATGTTCCCAGTAGAAATCACCACCGGGTTGTCATTCAGTCAACTGGTGTATATGTCAAGGGACCAGCAGGCAGATGGCTCAACACAGTCCCAATCTCTCCGTCCATCCATTGGTCCCTCTCGATTTTATTTCTATATCAGCTCCTTGCCTCTGCATTCTGAGACCTCTTTAACCCTTTCATAGCCATTTTATAGTATACATTATTTGTATATATTACTGTGTACTGTGTGATCAGAGAGTTAATTTTAGCAATTAAGTTCAGAATAAAAGAACCTGTGATTGGTAACAGGGAATTGGGATGACTTGGTAAATTGCAGCTAATGAACTGGGCATAGCTATGGAATTTATTGAATTGTTTTTCAATAAATTCTGACTGCAGAAGGATACAAACATGTTTATCTGTTTCTGACATAGTGTGCTTCAGGTCAGGGACACCAAGCAAACACTCTGTGACTGGGCTGAGCTATAGCCCAGGTGACAGGGTTCCTGTAGTTTTGTGATCTTCCTATTCCTCTGACCCAAGCTCTTGAATTAGAGGTGTGTACCATCATGCCCAGCTTTAGTTATACCTTTGATAAGCACTGGGACTCTTTCTGGATTTGAATTCTTAAAAATACTGTGGCTAGAAATTTCATTAATTCTTAAACGATATTTTTCCACATCATTTCTTTCATGGCCAAGTCACAAAATCTTAAAAATAACAAAGGGCTACCCAACAGTGCAGAGAAAGGGAGGGAGCAAAGGTACGAGGGAGAAAGAGAGAGAGAGAGAGAGAGAGAACATTGAGTCTTGACCCACATGAGCAGAATCCTCGCCAACAAACATTCAGAGGCTCACTCACTGTCACAACTCCCACACTGTCCTCTTCTCAGTCCCAGTAACTCAACATGAAACCAGACTCTCTCTCCAGACCTCTCATTCTCTATCCTAGAATGCCAGGGGAAATAGAAATGTGTGTCCCAGGTGTTTGGTGAGAAAAGGAGAGGCAATGGGGAGACAGGGGTCGGGGGCGTGAGTCAGGGCTTCACTTCTGAACCACAAACAGCTGAAAAGCTATTATTGCACATCCTTGCTCCCACCATCTTTAGGCCACCAACTCCAGAGTAGACCTCTGTGGCACTTGCTGGGGCCTCACACACAGCCTTCTGTGAACAGGATTTCTTCTGTCTCCCCAACATCCCAGGTGAGAACGCCCATCATTCTCATGCAAAGTCCACACTTTATTTATGCAAAACCTTTTCTAGCCTCTTCAGAAGGCCTGGATTCTAGCTCTTGGCTTTCAAACAGCTCACTGGAGTTTACATGAATAACAACAAAAACGTTTTCTCCTCAAAATTGTTCTGCCAGCCATTAACATAGCACCTTTTCCTGCTCCATTAAATGAAGATCTGACACTTGAAAGTCATTTTCCCTTCGTTCATAGCTGTTAAGAGTTTAAACTAGCAGCTAATCAAGCCACGCCCACCTCCAACAGCCTTTCTTAAAGTCACTATGAAGGAAATGGAAGGTCCTATCAAGAGGCTGTTTGTGGATCTCCAACCCCTACCAGATGCCAAATGCCCCTTTCAAAATAATGGCAGGTGCATTTCAGTCCCCGGGGAGGTCTACAGACTCCAGACATAAGGGGGCTACTGGTATAATAGGTACACTTTCATCAGATGCACCCCATGTTCCCACTTCCCTCACATCCCCAGAGTTCTGCATCCCTTCCCTGGAATGCAGGAAACCCTCCCCAGCCCCTGCTGCCCAGGAATCATGCATAGCCTGGCTGCAGGCCTGTGCTGTGGGCTACTCACCAACCATGTGACAGGAAATGTCCCCTTTCTTGAGAGATTTGTCAGAAGGAACCCTAACTCTGCCTCAGAGGCCTGAGCTCTCTTTAGAGCCCCCACCATGCCACTGTCCATGACATGAATAACTCCTCTAATAAATCTCTTACCCTAAAGGACAGTTTGCTCCAATATCTCCATGAACCCTAAACCTGAAACCTTTCAGTAACTTAAGCGTGGGGAGATGTTTCACTAGGTAAGAATACTGGTTGCTCTTACACAAAACCTGGCTTCAGTTCCTAGTACCCACATAGCGGCTAACAACTGTCCATAACTCCAGTTCCAGGGGATCCAACACGGGTGTATTTACATACATTCAGGCAAAATACTCGGACACATAAATTTAAAAACAAGTGGTACAGGGCCCGCTCCTAGGAGTGTCATGGAGCATCAGTCCCACAGCACCCACACTTCCCCAGACAGTTTCCCCTTTGGTCAAATCATATGCCAACACCTCTAACTCTGTGTCCCACAGAGAGACACTAGACCCAAACAGTCATCTTGAGCACATCAAGCTTAAGCTTGTCAAGATAGTTTCTGTTATGTTGAGTTTATGCAACAACTTTGTCAACTTTATTGATTGAAAGCATGTTTTCATCTCATTCCATTTACTACCCATTAAATTTATCTGCACAGAGTTTAGCAACGTGGAATTATTAACTAGGGAGCAAGCTATTTCCTGAGTACTTCAGACATGACTGTGACTCTGTGACTCTGTGATTCACTCTCATGGCTGTAGCCATCTGTCCCTGAACAAAATACATTTATTTACATTTTTAGTTGTTTGTTGTTCTCTTTTCCTTCTTTAAAAGAGAGATTTAGAAAAGCAATTTTGGGAAGAGCAGTTTTCTCTCTCCCTAATAGAATACTTTTAATTAAAGAATGCTGGAACAATCCCATTAAGATTCAAGCCATGCCTTCTCAAAGCCTTCTCGTGGCTTTGCTACTGGAGTTGTTAGGGTCAAACCCCAGGCCCCAGCAGCCCTAACCACTTAGGCACTGCCACCTGTCCTCAATAGGCCAGTGTAATAGTGTAAAGCACAAAAAAAAAATAGTGTAAAAGAGTTATTCAATGTGGCCATATCAGGAAGAGGAACAAAGAGATCCAATGACTGTCCCCCCACAAGTTCACTTTCAGGGTCCTGGCATGAGAGCAGGTTAAAATGGAAGGCAAGAGTTGTACAGAACTAAGCAGTCCTGGTCCAGGTGTGGTCCTGTCCATCACTGGTCCATCCTTGACACATTGTTGTCCCAGCCACTGCCTCCCGGTTGGCAGCACTGTGTGAAATCTCTTTCCCTCAGCTGGTACCAGGACCCTCAGCATGAGAATCCTTACAGGACCTCTAGGCCCACAGGATCTGTCCAGCCCCACACACTGTCTTCCCCTCCCCTCAACAGCAGGAGTGCTCTAGCTTAGACTCTCGCTTCCTTGTTCCTCTTCGTGGATCATCTCCCTCACTGCTGTCTCCAACCACGTGAGCTCTCTTCTTTCCAATGTCGTATGTTTAGTGAGCCTTTCCTGGTGGGAGTCACCATCACCTACTCAAGCTCAGATGCATATTCAGAATAGTTTATATCCTTTTCTTTCTTACTTTTTTACTTTCATCAGCATAAAATACGTTTATGCTAGTGTACTTTTTTCTCTTTTTTCTTCTCTACAAAAATGTAGCCTAAATGGAGCCAGGTTTTGGACTATTTTATTCATTGCTATAGCTCCAGTAACAAGAATATTATCTAAGACGCAGTAGGCACTCAACAAATACTTCTTGGAAGGATGAAGAACAAGGCAAATCCAATGCTGAATGACTAACCCTGAAACAGGGTCTTCTGCCTGTACCTTCACGTCTTTCACACCTCTCCAGCAGTGCATTATCTAGACCCATCTTATAGAGTTGGCTCCTTTTAGAAGTCAGTCTTTCTGCCATTATCGTGACTCATTTCTTCCTGTCATTGACATCAGTCAAACGTTTGCTACTTTAGAAATATCTTTGTCTTGCCTGCTTACAGGTAAGCTCCATGAAGGCAGATTTTACATGTCTTAATTTTTTTGGAAAGTTTTTCTCCTTAAAACTTGGCCATATGTACATGGATCTATTTCTGCTCTTGATTCTGGTCTTCTACTGATTTCTCAATATGCCTAAAAATTGAGTAGTATATTAATTTCTCAAAAAAAAATGTTTCCTTGAATTTTGATTGCGATTGCATTGAATTTGTACATCAGTTTTGGTTAAATGGCTATCTTAATGGTGAACCCGACTCATTGGATAGATATATATCTGAAGACCCATGTCCTGTTCCCTTGGAGTACCCTGGGAAAGTGAGAGGACCTAAGCAAGGAAGTTGTTTTACCATTTTAGCCTTATCAGAGATGCCATTACACCAATAGTGGCCCCAAGGTAGAAACCCAGGAATTGAAGGCAGTGAGTTTCTCAGCAGTCACTAATGGTGGATGACTATGAGTGATACAAAGGTTCAAGACCTGTTCCCTGTCTTCAGGCCTTGATTCTCTGTGGTTTCAATACCAGAAGAACTGAATTTCTCATTAGTCTAGTTGAAACAGGAGGCATGAAACTGAAATTAGTTGAGAAACTAATTTCATAAGAAAAAAAGAAAATGAAAGGTGTTGTTGTGTATTCTCCAAAGAAACAGAACCAATCGGATGTATAGATGGGTAGATAGATGATAAACAGGAATCTAGATAGACAGATGATAGACTGACTTATTTTGAGAAATTGCATCATATGGTTACAGAGGCTAAGAAGTGCCAAGATGTCTACTCAGCACACTGAAGACTCGGGAGAGACAAGTATGGTCCCAGTCTGAGCCCAAAGGCTGAGAACCAAGACAACCAATTCTAGAAGTTCAGTTGCATCCAAGATCAAAGGTAAAAGAAGACAGTACCCCGCTTTAAAAGGGTTAGGTGGAAAGAACAGATTCTCTTTCACTTGGCATTTTTTTGTTTTTTGTTTTTTCTGTTCTCCAATATGAGGCCCATTCACTTTGAAGTGGGCAATCTACTTCCGTGATCTAATTAATCAAATGTTAATACCACCTAGAAATGCTTCACAGACACACCCAAAATTATAGTTAATTATTATTCTGGCACCCATGGCCCAGTCAAGTTGGCATATAAAATTATCCAGCACATAAGATAATTTTTGTTCAAGAGTTCCTGGACTAAGATTCATACCTATGTGAAAGGAGAAAAGAGGCATCAAGATCGTCATATGATAGCTCTCAGTGAGACTGCTCATTGAGTAAAAAGCACTTGCCACACAAACATGAAGACTTGCGTTCCAATCTCCAGAACCCACACTAAGCTGAACAGAGTGGCACGGGTCTGAGATCCCAGTGCTCCTATGACATGGGTGTCACAGACCAAGATTCCCCGGAGGCCTGTGCACCCGCTAGTTGACATACACAGCAGCAAACAACAAAAACCCTGTCCCAACAAAGTAGGAGGTGAAAACTGATCACTGAGACTGTGCCCCAGAAACGCAGGTGCCTGCACGCATACTCACAAACATGCACACACATTATATGCACACACAAATAATGTTTTTTTTTTTTTCATTTTAAAAAACTAACTTAAGAAAGAAACCAGATAGCCGAGGAAGACCAGCAACCCTCCTGCATGTATGTGTAGACCCTTGGTCTACATGTATGAAAGAGAGAATGTGCTAGAAAAGTCCTGTGATCTCCAAACGTTGAGAGAGGCAGATACTATGTAAGGCATAGGTTTTTAGGTCTTGAACTAGGCCCAGTTCTTGAACCCATGACCATCCCCCAAAACGCCTGCCTTTCTCTTCTTAATGAACTGCCTCCATTTCTCCTGCTATTCATGTGTCTTTCTTCAGACTCTGTTCTGCAGACACAAGAACCTAGAAATCCAAGCAGAGGCCCTCTAGACTCTGAACCGCACCTGCAACATTTATGCTATTACAATCACTGGCTTGACTCCTTGTTGGAAAAGATATAGGTTCACAACTGTTCTGAATGAGAGAAATGAAAAAAAGGGAGAAAGAAAAGGAAATTGCAGAAGAATTGCATCTATGCTCTAAAAAACTATTTTTGCCAGGTGTGGTGATGTCCACTTCAATCCTAGCACAAGGGGCCAGAGGCAAGTGGATCTGTGAGCTCCAGGCCAGATGGCAGCGCGACAGAGAGATCCTCTAAAAAAAAGACCTAATTAATTATTTTTAAAGACCTAATTAATTATTAGTTTTCATGCACTTTATTTCATGTGTAGTAGTGTTTTGCCTGTGCACTGCTTATGTGCATGGTGCTGCAGAGGCCAGAAGACTGTGTCAGATTCCCCAGGAACTGGAGTGACAGGTGGTTGTGAGCAGTCATGTGAGTGCTGGGATCTGAGGCTCCGTCTTCTGGAAGCAGAGTAACCATTCATAACTGCTGAGCTGTCTCTCCTGCTCCATCTATATTTTCTTTCTTTGTTTTTCCCCCTAAGACAAGGTCTCACTTTGTAGCTTTGGCTAGCCTAGAACTTACTATGTAGACCAGGTTGGCCTCAAATTCACAGAGATCCAGAGATCTATCTGCCTCTGCCTCCTGAGTGCGGGGATTAAAGGCAACACCACCATGCTTGGCCCCATCTATATTTTCTTAATTGTCAGGTAAAATTCATGCATTTGCCATGTACAGCAATGTCTAGCCCAGACTAACCCAAACTTGGTTCTCCTGCCCTCAGACCCCCAAATGCAGAGATCACAGATACATACCACCATGCATGGCTTCCAGGCCCTCTCTTTTTTATTGTGACAGTAATCTGACCAGTGTCCCAACTAACTCGGACTTTCACTTCCTAATTGTATTAATTACTTTTTTATTGTTGTTCTACTTACAGAAAGAATTGAAGGCAGGAAAGAACTATGTGGCTTATAGTTTCAGAGCATTCAGACCTTTGTATCTTTGCTTTGAGTTTCTGGATCTGTTGGTGGCAAGAGAGTCCTAGGCATCATGTTGGACAAGATGGAGAGAGACGGAATGAGGGATAACATACACTCAAGGGCCCACCCAGTGACCTGTGTCCTTCAGATAGGTCCTCCCTCTCCATTTCCACAGCCTCCCGAAATAGCACAAGTTGGGGATAAAGTATTCACAATATGAGCCTGTCAAGAGCACTTCATATTCAAACTATAACAGCAATTCAGGAGCTATTTTGTTCATACTTGTTTGGGGAATTTTATAATAACCACTTATGAGGATAATGGGCTTCCAGATATTATAACAGGTACAACTGGAAAAAAAAAAAAAAAGAAAAAAAGAAAAGAAAAAAAATCACGAGCACTAAGTGAAAAACAAGTTAACTTCTAAAATTGAAACTTTTGACATGCACATAAATTTCGGAAAATTCTAAAACACAGAATATACAAGCATACATTCAGTTATCAGCCATCGGAGGGAGCGTGCCATCGAGTCACCGCTGGAAAACACTGCAGAAAGAAATGTAGAAGGATCTTGAGGAATCCAGCCTTGGCCCACTTATCTAAACATATAAGCTGCTTTACTAAGCTGAGAGACAACCGGGGCCTGCCATTCCTCCTCAAAGGTCCCTGCCGCCACCATCTCAGGCCTCCTTAGGCCTGAAGCACCCCCTCCTTTCCTTTCCATTAGAGAGCTCTCCACTCTACCACCCGGCTCCCTTTTCACAGGAACCTTCCCCATCAGCATTTAACAAGGCCAGTCCCACCCCTCCTCCCAAATCCAACCTAAAAAGCTTCTTCTCCTCTGCCTTCCTCTTCTTGCTGCCCTATGGCTGGACCCCCACTTTGAGTCTCACCACTCCCTTGAACTGGTGATGGCTGGTTTTATCTTTAACCCTTGATGCTTCTCTCCTGGGAACTACCACACATCTCCCCTTTCTTTCTTTCTACCTTTCAAGTGCTGGGATTACAGTGTGTACCATCTTGCATTAGAATCTTAATATACAAAGACCTCTTAAAAACTGTTAAAGATGACAAACGTCCTAAAAGTAGTGTAGGCAATTCTTTTAGGAGAGAGAGAAACAGCTAAAATAAAAAGTTTAAGGCATAGCTTAATGTCCTTCTTAAATACATACTCATTTTAATAGGAGTTCAGTGTGGGGGTTTTCTGAACAAATCAGCAAATCTTTAAAATATGGAAATATATTTTGAGGGGAACAGAACATTTTTTTTTTACAAAGTATTTTATTTATTTATTGTTGTTGTTGTTGCTATTTTATGTGCATGAGTATTATGCCTTTGTGTTTGTAGGTTGCACCTGTGTCATACAGTGCATGCAGAGGTCAGAATAAGGTGTTAGATCCTCTGGAACTGGAGTTACTGACAGTTGTTAGTTGCCATGTGGTTGCTGGGAATTGAACCCAGGTCCTCTGCAAGAGAGACTGCCATCTCTCCAGTCCCTACAACACTTTCAAGAACTGCTGAAAGTTCAGTTTGCTCTTGGCTCTCCTGTCTGCCTCTCTCGTGTTTAAGCTTCAGCGGCCCACGTGATCACCTCAGTGCCTTGCACACACTGTCCCCTCCCCACTACCTTCTGTACCGCTGTAACATTGCACACTTCATCTAGTTTCCATTTCTCTCCTCACACTGAAATGACAGCTCTCTAGGCAAAGATTTGTCTGTTTCACTGCCATGGCAGGGACAGGCTTCCATTTTGTTGACTCTCACACTGATACAATTTTGAGGTCTTCCTTAAGGAAAAAAGAAAAGGTGACTTTAAATAAACTTAAAATCTGAAAATTAGGGAAATAGAAAATCTATAAAAAATGAAATGCAAATTGTCGGGAGCCATTTGCCTGTTTTTGAGCTATGCCCTAGTTTAGGGCTAAACAGAGAACAGTCATAAAAGTGCTGTGGGAGCAGGGTGCTTTGATATGCAAGAATCTTGTGACTCCTGAATGGGAGTCTGCCTTGAGCCCAAGGCTGAGGACCCATTGTTAGCAGATGTGAGTGGCTTGAATATTTTCACATATGTAAATGCATGTTTGTTTTTGCTTGAACTCCTGATGGTGGTATTGTTCCTCATACATTTGTAAGACTATAACTACATTGAGTATAATAAAGTCTTGGCCTCAGTATTGACTGAGCGCCCTCCTGAAACTATCTTTATCTCTCTCTCTCTCTTTATTTCTCAATCCTAACTCCCCAATTCAGATACAGTTCGATTTCTGCCGGCGGGCTCCGGCATATGGCGCCTAAACGTGGGACCTGAATACTGGGGACGCAGTTAAGGACGCTGCAAAGGAAAATTGAGCTCAAGTTTAAGGAAAAAGGGTGCGGTGAGTAACTTCGGAAGTAAAATGGGTCAGGGTGGTAGTAGTCTGTCTTTTGTACATATGCTGGAAAATATGCTGCATGCTCAAGGAGTTAGGGTAGGACATCAGCAGCTCTGTAGTTTCTTAGATTTCATAAAAAAAAAAGTCTGTCCTTGGTTCCCTGAAGAAGAAACTGTAGATTTAAAAACATAAAAAAAGTAAGAAAAAAACTTCAGGATTATTATGATGTTCATGGACCAAGCAAAGTCCCAGTGGATACTTTCAGTTTATGGTCTTTAATTAGAGATAGTTTAGATCCTAAACATGAGATAAAAAGGGTTCGAACAGAAAAAGAAATAAGTGACACTGAGTCACAAGATACTCAAACAGAGGAGGAATATAAAATTGAACCTTCTGCTCCTCCGTTAGAGGAGGCAGTTCTTATGGAGCCTAAAATTGAGCAACTATCCAGGAGTAAGCCATTAAATCCCCAAAAAAATAGAGCAGAAGGAGAAAACTGCTAGGTATTGGAAAGAGGCATTGGCAAAAAAGGAAACAGATCAAAAGAAAACTTATTCAGGGAAAATCCAAAATTTACAAAAAAAGATTAAAAAGTCTGTACAAATACAACAAATTAAGGAACAACTGGCTCAGGAAAAACTACAAGGCCAAGCAGGATATAATCCTCACCCAAGAGTAAATCCAGTGGGCAGACCTTGTTCTCTGTCCTTAGTGCAAACTTCTCTATCCCCATTGCAAGCTACTGTAAGTAAAGCGACAAAAAAGGGAGAAAACACTCAAGGATTTCAATTATTCCCTGAGAGCAAGACGATGGACAAAGAAATCAGGTGAGGGAACATGGTCCCATTCCTTTTAATCAATTGAAAGAGTTGAAGCTTGCTTGTGCGCAATATGGACCAACTACTCCTTTTGTGAGACATTTTGTTTTATGAGGCACTCGGTGATACGAGCTCGGCCTCCGCCCCCCCAATTAGAAAAACAACTAAGAAACTATAAATCCAGGAGGAAGAGACCCAGGGAATTCAAGAGTTATGTAAATATCCCTTGGTATGCAAGATAAAGCCTGTGGGCTTAACATTCCACAGGAAGAGTCTCCATTATCCCATTCATAAATTGTGGAAAAGTTTACCTCCTGTGAACTGCAAAGTAATGTATGGAGAAGTTGTCTCTTCTGTAACCCTGATCTGTAAGCAAATATCTTGTCTGTGAACTGTCTGTTAAACTATATGTCAATGTATAACTATCCTGTGGAACCTTACTATAAAAACCTGGCCTGGCAGGAGTCAGGCGGGCTGAGTCTCATGAACGAGACTGAGTCTCCCACTTGCGCAAGTGAAATAAACTTACTTCTTGCATTTTGCATCTGACGGTCTGGATTCTTGAGACTGACTCTCAGGCAGCCTACAGGGGTTCGAGTCCCCTGGGCTGAGGGAGGTCAGTGGGCTTGAGGCTCCCCGACGTTAGTCACCCAGGCGGCCCACAGGGGTTCGAGTCCCCGGGCTGAGAGTGGGGTCTAACACTTTCACACAGGCAATATTAGAATCCATGTCCCTTGAGGCGCTTCTTCCAGGGGACTGGAAACAAATGGCTAGAGCATGTTTGTCAGGAGGAGATTGTTATAGAAATCTGAGTATGCAGAACAATGCCAGTCCACAGCTAAAACAAATCGAGCTCAAGGGATACAGATTACCTTTGATATGTTAGCAGGCGAAGGACAATATCAAAGTATAGGGAATCAACTGGCATTTGATATTGCTGTGTATGCACAGGTCAGTGCTGCAGCTAAAAAAACATGGTATAAACTTCCCTCCGCGGGAAATAGGACTAAAGATTTGTCAAAAATTAGACAAGGGCCTGATAAACTGTATCAAGATTTTGTAGCTAGACTGATGCAGACAGCAAGTAGGTTACTGGGAGATTCTGAGGCAGGACTCTTGCTGGTAAAACAACTAGCTTATGAGAATGCAAACTCTGCCTGTCAAGCAGCTTTCAGACCGTTAAAAAAAAAAAAATTATCAGACTATATCAGACTTTGCTCCGATATTGGGCCCTCGCATACTCAAGGTGTAGCGTTGGCTGCTGCTTTATTAGGAAAATCAGTTAAGGAAGTACTTTTTCAACAGCAAACGCCTGTAAAAGGCAGGGTTGCTGGTCTCCCAAGAAGAAACCTATAAAAAGATTTCAATGGAAAGTACTACCTCAGGGTATGGCAAATAGCCCCACCCTGTGTCAAAAATTTGTGGCCCAAGCAGTTGCAAAAACTAGACAAGCTTATTCTCAAGTGTATATAATTCACTATATGGATGGTATACTTTTGGCTCATAAGCAGGAGGGAATTTTACTTGCCGCCTATGCTCATTTACAACAGGCTCTGAAAGAACAAGGCTAATTATAGCTCCTGAAAAGGTACAAACGGAATCTCCATATTCATATTTGGGTTATAAGTTATATCCTAAAATGATTTTACCTCAAAAAATTCACATTAGGAAAGATGGGTTAAAAACTTTAAATGACTTCCAAAAATTATTGAGAGATATAAATTGGCTTAGACCTCATTTAAAAATTGCTACAGGAAAACTAAAGCCTCTTTTTGACATTTTTAAAAGGTGATCCAGATCCTAAATCAGCTAGAGGCTTGACAGAAGAGGCCAAAAAGGCATTGTCTCGATTAAAACAAACTATTAAAAATCAACAAATGCAATATATAGATTATAGCCAAGAGTGGGCAGCATATATTTTGGCTACTAGTCATACTCCAACTACAGTTTTATGGCAGAAAGGACCTTTGTTATGGTTGCATTTACCAGTATCGCCTGCCAAAGTGTTGACTCCTTATTATGAGGCTGTAGCATGTTTAGTTCAAATGGCTCGAGTTAAATCTCAAAAATATTTTGAAAAAAAGCCTAATATAATAGGACTTCCATTTATAAAAGGACAGTTAGATTGGTTATTTCAAAATGTGGATTCATGGGCTATAGCTTTTGCTCATTTTTCTGGCATTATTGATAATCATTATCCAAAGAGAAGTTATTACAATTTACAAATAGTTATGCTTTTATTTTTTCAAAAATTATAAAACAAGAACCTGTTAAGGATGCTTTAGTGATATTTACAGATGGGTCTTCTAATGGTAGGGCTACTTATGTAATGCAGGGGCAATTTTATGTTTTTCAAACTTCTCCAGCCTCAGCTCAAGTAATAGAACTTCGAGCTGTAGCCGCTGTATTTCAGCTTATGGCCTCTACTTTTTTTAATCTGTATACTGATAGTCATTATATTGCTAGAGCCTTACAGATGCTTAAAACTATGCCTTTTATCGAGACAAGTAATACCAAAGTTCAGGAATTATTTGGTCAGATACAAAAGTGTTTACATGCCCGTTCTCAGCCCTGCTTTGTAGGACATATTAGAGCCCATACTGGGCTTCCAGGTCCTTTAGCTTTAGGGAATGATTTAACAGATAAGGCCACTCATAGGTTTATCTCAGTTGGAATTAGCACAAAAATCTCATACTATTCATCACCAAAACAGCCAAAGTTTGAGGAAACAGTTTTTCCTTACTAGGGAAGCTGCTAGACAAATTATTAAACAATGTCATTCCTGTCCTAAACATCATTTGGTACCTCATTATGGAGTAAACCCTAGAGGATTAAAGCCTAATCAATTATGGCAAATGGATGTAACTCACATCTCTGAGTTTGGAAAGTTAAAATAGGTTCATGTGTCCATTGATACTTATTCAGGATTTCTTATGGCCACCACTCAAACTAAAAAAGCTACTAAGCTTGTAATAGCACACTGCATTAAATGTTTTGCTGTAGCTGGCTTGCCATCTGTTATAAAAACAAACAATGACACAAAATATACAAGTGAAACTTTCCAACGTTTCTGTACTCAGTTATCTATTGTACATAAAAGAGGCATTCCATACAATCCCCAGGGGCAAGGGATTGTTGAACATGCCAATAAAGTTTTAAAAAATCAATTACAAAAAATAAAAAGGGGGGAGTTATACCCCAGATCTCCACAGAACTCTTTAAATCACGCTCTTTTTATTTTAAATTTTTAAAATGTGGATGCTCTTGGTTTTTCTGCTGCAGATAGGTTGTGGCATCCCAAAACATTGGATACCTATGCACGAGTGAGATGAAAGGATCCAATTGATGGGAAATGGCATGGTCCAGACCCAGTATTAATTAGGGGCAAAGGGCATGTTTGTGTTTTTCCCAGAACGCTGAGAATGCCAGGTGGCTGCCAGAAAGGCTAGTTCGGTTCGCAGGGACTGAAAGCTGGAAGAGTGACGCTGTTGTAGCTGTCTGAGATAGAATCAGTTCACCTGATGACACACGGAGAGCTGTATTGGACTCATGTACCAGATTCAACTATGCTGCATCCAACCATATGGGAAAAAAAGAAAGTTGTAATGATGAAGAATGATACTCGTCTGTCAGGACATTCTTACATGGGACAGTGAAAAACTGACTTTAATTATTCAGATATATTATGGACTGGTCAAAAAACAATCAGAACATTGGACAATTAAGCATTCCTCATGATGTTATCACGTTTAATGTTTACTGTGTTCTATGTAACTTGTCTAATTTGCATTTCCATAAGAATGTAAGTTATGGTATTTCAGCAATTTCCTATGTAACTTGTCTAATTTGCATTTCCATAAGAATGTAAGTTATAGTGTTTCAACAATTTCATTTATTTTGATTTGCTTGTAAAAGTTACAAAATTTCGTTTGATATGTCATGCAGACTATCAGTGGATTTGTGTTACTTCTAAGATATACAGTCAATATGATTTAGAGAAAAGAGTGCATTTACAAGGGGTTTATCATAGTGAAAATTTGGCCACTTAAATTTGACTCTGCAAAAAATACTGCTGAGTTGTTAACAAAATTGAAAGCCTGTTTGCTTTCAGGGTCTTCTTTAACCTCATGGTTAAAAAGTATTATAGCCTTGGGCCTTTGTGTTCTCTTTAGAATTTGCATGCTCCCTCCATTGGTAATATCCTCAGCACATTCCTAGAATATTAAGACGTGCAAAATGCTAGGCTCAGAACTCTACCTTAAGTAGAGTTGCCCCTTGCAGAGGCTGGGTAGCCAGAGACGGGCAACCTTCTCTCGAACTAAGCTAACCTAAGACAGGGCGTGAATGGTGGGCATTCATGTGCCAATGACGGGTAAGGTATATGTTTTGGAGAGAATGACCTAAGACAGGTACAGTCTTTCTGCCCATAGTTGGGAAAGCTATGGTTTTTTAAAAAATAATAAAGGGGGAGCTGTCGGGAGCCATTTGCCTGTTTTTGAGCTATGCCCTAGCTTAGGGCTAAACAGAACAGTCATGAAAGTGCTGTGGGAGCAGGGTGCTTTGATATGCAAGAATCTTGTGACTCCTGAATGGGAGTCTGCCTTGAGCCCAAGGCTGAGGACCCATTGTTAGCAGATGTGAGTGGCTTGAATATTTTCACATATGTAAATGCATGTTTGTTTTTGCTTGAACTCCTGATGGTGGTATTGTTCCTCATACGTTTGTAAGACTATAACTACATTGAGTATAATAAAGTCTTGGCCTCAGTATTGACTGAGCGCCCTCCCGAAACTATCTTTATCTCTCTCTCTCTCTCTTTATTTCTCAATCCTAACTCCCCAATTCAGGTACAGTTTGATTTCTGCCGGCGGGCTCCGGCAGCAAATAAACAAAAAACCCACCTGAATTCCTTTGGTATTAGTTGGATGGCTGCAGGGGTTTGGGAATAACTGATAAATGTTGGTAGTTAAGACATTTTATTCATTCACTGTTTTACAGATTTATTGAGATATAATTTATATACCATAGAATGTATCTTTTTTTTTTTTAAAGACAGGATCTCACTATGTAGCCCTGGAACTCACCATGTAGTATAGGATGACCTCGAATTCTGAAACCAGAACTGAACTCAGAAATCTGCCTGCCTCTGTCTCTCAAGTACTGAAATTAAAGCTGAATACCACCATGCCCAGCTGAAATTCTTCTATTTGAAGTGAATAACCAATGGTTTTTGTGTGCCCATAGAGTTGTACACATATTACCACAATTGATTCCAAACATCTTCATCACTCTACCATGTTTTCTTAGCTAATGGACACTTTATTAGGTTTTGTTGTTGCTTTATTAAGATAAAATTCACCTACTACAATGGACTCTTTTAAAATGTACAGTCCAATAGTTTTAGTATATTCAAAGACCCGTGCAACCACCACTTTCAGTTTCAAAACATTTTCATCATCCCGTATGTACTAATAGTTATTCGTTTCTCATCCCAGCTCTAGCAACTCCAGGGAAGTCTATGAATTTGCAGTCTATTTCTACAAGTAACAAGAGTCTGATCAGTTCCATGTGGGATTCCAAAAGTTATGAAACATTCCAAGTTTTTTGGTCTAAGAAACTGGAAATAGAAGAATGAGGAGTTTGACTTTGTACTAGGCTTGAAATGTACAGTCGGCATCAAGGAGGACAGGACATACTGCAAGCTGTGTGTATAATTCTGGGGGTTAGAGAAGTTCAGGCTAAAAACTGAAATGTGTACGCCATCTGCCTAAAAAAGGTATTTAAAGACACAAGACCATGAAATCACAAAATTAATGAGTATAGAGTAGGAAGAGTTTTTACTGGTTTACTCCCTAATGGATTATGCAGGTTGAAGCCTGGTGCCAGTCAGAACTCCTCTTCTAGAAAGAGATTTCACACAGTTTGAAAACTTGTTAGACGACCTTGTGAGAGAGACTGGAGCAGAGACAGTGATAGACAGAAGAACACCATGACCAGGTGTAGAGTGGATTGCTTCTCCGAGGGAAAAGGTGGACAAACACCCCTCTCATAGTGGTATCACCCAAGACCACCTTGAGCAGAAAGATGAGGAGCTGGGAAAATCCTATGCCCCACCTGCCCGGTCTATTGGCCTTGGATGCGAGAAGAGGAGGGGCTAAAGGTATTTAAACTGGGGGCGCCAGGAGGCTGGCCCTTCTCTCCCCTCCCCCATGGGCCATTAGGATCTGTTCACCGGGAAGTCGCAAGATCCCAGCCACGTGGACTTAATAATGGAACTTGTGGAGGGGAGGGTGGGCGCCTGTGTTCTGTAAGTAACCCCTCACCCAGTGCTCTGTTAGTAAGCCCAAGTAAACTAGCTAGAACCAGTTGAACTGAGACTGGAGAACTGTGTGTATTTGCTGCGAGGCTTGGGGGAGGGGGACCCTTTGGGTTGCAAGCAGGGAGAGAGAGGCAGGTTAAGTTAGTCTGCCTCTCCCAAAGAGAAATTTTAATAACACCAGGTATGGCAGTGTGATGCCACATTACACTAATGCCTGCACAAAATCAGCCTGACACTTAGCGTCCATTGAAAACAAGAGTGTGAAGGGCAGTACAAATGGACTGCTGTTGCCAGTTGAGGTAAAGAAAACTGATTACAGTCAACTAAACATTCAAAATGAAATCTTAGAGGCTACTATCACTATTCTAAGACGGCAGAGATTATTGCTTAAAGCTGTCCATTCCAAAATGTCAAGAAATTCTCATGAGCGGTAACATCAGATCAAAGGCACTTAAAATCAAACTTCAGTGTTAAAAGCGAAATTTATTATAATACAACAAGTGTCATGATTTAAAATGTTGGTTAAAATGATCAAGTATCTAAATAATTTTTCTAATGTAAATACTAGAAATAACAACTTTAACAATTCTATATGTACACAGAACATTGAAAACATAAAACCATGCATAAAGCCCAAAAATAACATTGCACATTATCCTTTTATCTGCTGGTCCCAACATCACACCAGCCCCAGAAGGGTGTGCTGACTCCTTGGTCCACAAGCCTCAAAGTGGGAGTGCTTTGAACGTCCATCCACTGCCATACATTGATGCTTACATGCCACTGAATGCAGTTTGACAAGTGGTTCTTCTCGTTTCCCTTTCTCCACAGGTCTTAGATAAAAAAATGAGCCAGAAAACCTGATTCTAATACCGACATGACATCGATTCTCCACGACTCATGTAAAGGTGGCACCAATTTCAACAGGAAGGATGATAAATACATCGATGTGTAAATCAAATGAAGCCGTTCACCCTCAGCTTGCTTGCACGTGGCTCTCATAGTGGGGGAGAAGACAAGGAGGTGGGCGTGATGTTTACTCCTGTGACAGGGCTTCTCAAACTTCAATGTGCATGTGATGAGCTTGGAATCTCACCAGAATGCACTAGGTCTGAGGTTTCAGATTTGGAATTTCTAATACGCTCCAAGCAGATGCCCATGCTTTTAGACTGTAAGCCACATCTGAGATGAGTCTGCAGTAAATACATCACCAACTCTGTCTTTCTGGGCTATAAGAGATGGGCCTTTGTGTCTCTGCTTCTCTAAGCACATCACAGGAAAAGGTAAAGACACCTTGTGTAAGTGAGCAGCTGTCTACAAGACCTGGTTAACATGTTTTCTGAAAGCCTCGTGACTATGTGAATGGCCAGAAGACAAAGTAATTCACCTTAAGTAAATGGAGAGATCTGTTCCCTAGGAAGAAAACTCATCTTTTGCTTCTGACATTTCCTTTAAATGATCGTGATACAAAGATATAAAAAAACACAGCATATTAAATTCTGTAAGAAAACTCCACATGTGCACAAATATGCATACAGTACGAATCCTAGAAAATTCGACGCTTCCCATCAGAATGAAGTGCTACCACTGCTCCCAACTAAAATCATCTCCTCTTCCAAACACAAGGAAAAAGCCTTGAATCGTGAGGAAGATGACAGCATTGCCCGCTAGCACCAGACCACAGGCTCCCCATTTGATCTGAAATAGAAGAAGGGTTAAATGCATTTTCATACTGTTCTCTGAAAGTCTGTGGCTCTCTGCAGTGGAACTTCCACTGAAACATGACACAATGTTGCTAAAAGGCCTAGTCATGTCACAGGTGGAGGACAGTGACCTATTCAGTAATTAGTCCAGTTGCTTCTATGGTGCTTATTAATTAAGTCTCATACCATCCTTGATATTTCCCTATGAGACTTATGTCTCTACTTATTTTTAGTTGACACTGATTGCCTCAAGCAAAATATATGTAACATAGCAAGGTTATGAACGATTCAATTACAATACTGGGCGCTGGAAATTCTGCATGTATCAACTTCTTTCATAGAGAATGGGAATTTGAGAGTTATGCATCTGTTTGCTTCCTTTCTAGGCTTCAATAATCTTCACTCAAATGAAAGCCACATTCCAGCTGGGCAGAGGTTTTACAGAGACACAGCAGGGGACAAGAGTACCCTCTAGTGGATATTTAAAAAAAATTTTTTTTTGCTTCAAATTAACCAATAGAAATGTCAATGGAAGTTTCTTCCCCCAATATGCTGGCAAATATTGAGGGAAAATAGAAATATTCACAAAGTTTAAGGAGGCTCAAGAAGAATAAAGCCATCGCCATCTGTGTTCACAGACTGTAGTGATTCTCCATCATCCAGTGGAGGCTGACATAGTGTCTCCACAACCCACTAAAGTTCCCGCCAGCACAGCATTCGGGATTCTGGCTAAGCAGGTGTCACCAGCCTTGCTAGCCTTACTCCCAGCTACTCCTTTGTGCTTCATGGGAACTAGCCTGTTCTTTATTCCTCCCACCGCACTTCACCTTGGGACCATCTAACAGCTTTCTCTACTTTAATCAAAATCATGCTTGGCCTTTGAGGCCCACAGCAAACAACAGCTAGGGTTTCTCTCTTTTGGGGACTCCTGTGGTATTCTGCCCAGGCTTCCACTCTGTACATGGTGTGGTATAGTGTACATACTCACTAGGGCAGTTTCTGTGTTCTTTGACTGCTCCATAGTATGTAATTGTTATCCTTGGTGTTTTACAAATAGCAGATGTTCCAAAGGTATTCTAATACTGATCAAATAAAGATTTGCATGCACCTGATATTCAATGTAGTTTGGAAGAATAAAAGCAAAGAGTATGAAAGACACTGAGAACCAAGAAACTGAATAAATTATACCCACAGCGTCTGCTTTGCAGGCTAAACAAAAGCCCACGCTGGCAGTGAAGGCACCCCAGACATTCCTCAGCATACCCCCAGTACTGAGAACTGGTCCCTGCTCCCACCTTGATACAATCTTCTTTTCCTGATTGGAAAAGTGTTGTCAGTATTGTCTCTATGGCTTGCCCTACAGTTTAAAAATAACCCCAGCAAATAGCTTCACACAGAAAAGGCAAGAAGTCATATGGTTTGACAAAAAGTTGCAAAAGAAACAAAGAAAGCATTCTGAAAAATATGACTGAGATGGTGACAGGCAGAATCTAGAGAAAGAAAGACATGGGCCCATGAAATAAACCCATGACAGCTGAGTAAAACAACAGAAAGCAGAACTTACCACTTCCACGCGAGCAAGGATAACAGGAAATCCAAAGGCAGAAACAACGATCCCAGTAGTGAAGAAATACGCCAGCTCCCGACAGGCACTGCTGGTCGCATCAGAGTCATATGTCACCCTTTTGGCAATGAAGTAGGGGATGGGTGAGATGACATAGAAAATCAGGACGAACAAGGGCCAGTAAACGCTGTCAGTGAAAACCAAAAGAAAAGGCACAATTACATCTCAACTCAGACATTTTATTGTTTTAAAATCATTATGAATATTAAAACATGAAAGGATTTCTATCAGGAATAGACATATAGCTATAAAAATTACTTGTTCATTAAATATGCATGTAGTTTATAATGTGTTAAGAAGCAACTGCACAGTGTATGATCAAGACACATAGTTATTTTCTCTATTATACAGCTGCAATTTCTTTCTGCAGTACTGGGGACTGAGCTTGAGATTGTCACATACTAGGCAAGCATTCTACAACTGTACTACATCACTAGCCCTGATCTATAATTCTTTAAGACAAGAATATTAAGGGTACAGTGGCTTGTGCAGGCTAATGTCATAAAGATTTTTTGAATATATGCATGACTAAAAGTTTCCAATGATTTAGAAGGATCCCATTTCTAGCCCAGCCTACATAGTCTTAAATGATCTGGAGTTCTCCACTTCTTCAGTGTGTGGCACCTGCTCTCAATTCTCTAACCTGCAGCCACAGCAGCCTTTTTCCTACTCCGTCAACACTCTGAGCTCAAGCTTGCCTTGGGCCCTTCACACTAGTTAGGCCTCTCACACCATGCAATAAGCTGAAGAATCCCTTCTTGAAAGAGACCCCACATCACTCTCGGGTACAGCACCCCCTTCTAACTTTCTGCACAGCACCACAGGATCATTTATTTTCTTGCATATGAGACTAGAGATGTGGTTTGTCTTAATCTTCATTTATCTCCAAAGTCTAGAATGAAGTGCTCCATTTATACTTGCTGAATAAGTGAAAAAAAAAAGATTTTTAAGACATGAACTGCATGTACGTACGTTCAATGGGTGCACTCCAATCCCACCTTTACTATGCTAGGGTACACTTATAACATAATGCAAAGCAACAAAGCTGCCTGCAGTCATTAAGAACTGTCATCTAATTTCCAACTCCATTTTCTATACAAATACTCCAAAAACAATCTACGATCACTGTCTCCTTCAGTTAGACATTTATTAAAGAAAAGCCATAGTAGCCACTCATTTTTATAAACTCATGGCACAATAAGACATGCCGCCACAAAACTGAATAATGCAGACCCACCCACACAGCGCGCCCCCAAGCAGGGTGGGTAAAGCCACCGTACTGGCTACTGTGGGCTTCGTTTCAGCCACAGATGCAGGAAGACAGAGTGGTAAGCAGGAAGCAAGACGGAACTGACTTTCAGCAAGGACACGCAGGATAGAAACAATGAATTTAGAATCCCACTTTTAAACCACAGAGATTATTACAGTAGATTTCAAAAATCACTGTGGCAAGGGGCTATTAGATAATATCAGTTCAAAGATAGGGAGGAAGCGGGATACAGAGAAGGACCTGTCACCTGACATGTCCTCAGCTAAGAGCTCTGAATTCTTCCTGGAGGACTGTGACAGTTCTCTGCAAGCCTCCAGTGTCTGAGAGCTTCTGGGGTGGAAGCAATCTTGTCTATGCACAAAAGTTAACTACGAAACATAACACTGTTCAGAAAACAGGTAGGCCAAAAGTTAGCAAGGTTCTCCATAGAGGACCCATCAGTAAGCGTCTGGGCCGGCAGTCTGCCGGTCTGTCTCCCTGCTGTGCTCTGCCACTGTGGCGCAAAAGCAGCAAACTAAATATGAACCGTGAGCGCGGCTGTGTCCCACCCAGACCAGTCACAGAGGCAGGCAGCAGCTGTCGGGGTCAGTTTGCCGACTTCGGAAGTAGGTGACAATCCCGGCATTTTCACAAAAATATAAAATGAATCTCTTCGTGGTGGCAGTGATTCGTTGTGTCATTAGCTTAAGGAGACACAGTGTGTCACAGGGAATTAAAACACCTGGATTTCTATTATGGGATAAGAGAAAGCACTGAGCCAAGAGGAGAGCAGAGATCCACCTCCATCTCAGCCACTTGCTGTTGTATGATCCGAGTAAGGCTTCCACTACTCTGAGTTTGGTTTCCCAGGTAAGGAGGGTAATACCAAGAACACACCCCAGAACTAGACTAGAGTAGTAGCTTTAAAACTCTGAATAAGTATGCCATTGCTTACACCAGAGTTAAACAGCTTCTGTTATTGTTTCTGACTCCATGGTAGAGCTGAACTCAGCTAGGTCCTAACAACTGGCTCTAGCTGGTCTCAATCACACAATTTCTGTCACGGTGATCATGCCACTCACCTGGGCAGCAAGCAAGAACTCTTTTCCCTGCTTGATCCATGAGAACAATGAAAAAAACCTATTGCCACCAATGTCCCCTGTTTCTTTCCACCCCATTGCCCCAGGCCTTGCTTTTGCTCTGTCTATAATAGCAGTCAGCCCCAGGGACCCTCCCTGACTCCAGGCTCCCATTTTGGCTAATAGCTTGGTATTTTCCCAATGTCTGGATACTGCCAGCTTCCTCCTCAGAGCTCTAAAGAGCTGGCTGTACATACCTGACTAATCCTTCTGTGATAGGTTTTAGAATAAAGGTCACTGACCCTATGTCTGTAATGCAGTCCCTTCACCCATTGGACAGAGAAAACTCTCACTAAGTGGGCTCACATACAACTGTCCTGATCTGCACAGGTCTGTTCTCCAAGTTCCCACTGTCTCTGTACAATGTTGTTGCCTGGATTAACTGCCTGTCTCTCACTCACCACTCGCTCCAACTCTAAGCTCCTCAGGGTAGAATTCACTCTCATCGCCAGCTGGTCCAGATTCAGAGATTAACACCAGTTCATTAAAGGAATACATCCATTTTAAAAAGAGTTTCTTTGGACTGCAGAGATGGCTCAGTGGTTAAGAGTACTCAATTGCTCTTCCAGAGGACCTGAGTTCAGTTCCCAGTACCTACGCCAGGCATCTCATGATCGCCTCTAACTCCAGATTCGGGGAATCTGATGTCCTCTTCTGGTCTCCGTGGGTACCTACACTCACTTGTACACACACAATTAAACATAAAATAAATCATAAGAAAAAAAAAAAAAAACCACAGTTTTTCTCTACACAAACACACTTCAGCCTGATGGGAATGAATTCCTAGTCTCCAGTAACTCACATTGCATCACGAGGTTAAACTGCATGACACCATATTAATAGAGACACAAAAAAGTTCTTTCTGAAGCTAGGAAGATAGCTCAGTCGGTGCAGGGAGTGCCGCACCACCAGGACCTGAGCTTTCTCCCCAGCACCCACGTAAAAAGTGGGCGCAGTGGTACACACTTGTAATCTCAGCACTGGGGAACAAAGACAGGAGGATCCAGGGCCTTGCTGGCCAGCCAGTTCAGCCCAGTCAGCAAGCTGCAGCTTCCCTGAGAGACCCTATCTCAAAAAAGAAGGCAGAGAGACTGGGGAAGAAAACACATACAACATACATCAACCTCTGGCCTCTACACACATGCACACACACAGAGACAGAGACAGAACAGAGCGAGAAAGAGAAAAAGAGAGAGATCTTTTCACACAACTTACCCATAGTCCTCCAAGGCACATCCTAGCATAAGAAATGTCAGTCCAATAGCACCGCTGAAGGAGAGCGCCACGAGAGCTGTGGAAATACAACCAGTGATTAAAGGTTCTAACCAATGGCTGACCAGAGTGAGGGGTTGTGGTGGTTTGAATGAGAATGTCTGGACATTGTGTCCCGTTGTCGGCACTGGTTGGGAGGTCTCAGAAGGTGTGGCCACACTGGAGGAAGCACAGCACTGGGTGGGCTTGGAGAGTTCTTAAGCCTTGCCAGATCTCCAGCTGCACTCTGCTTCCTGGGCCTGCTTGAAGATGGGAACACTTAAGTCTACTCCAGCCACTCCACCACCACACCTCCCCTCCATGACGGACTCTTGTCTCTTTGGAACCGTAAGCTAAGTAAACTCTTCCTTTTATAAGTTCCCTTGGCCAGTGTTTCTATCACAGCCACAGAGAAATGACTAATACAGGGGTCCAGAGATGAGACGAAAGGAGCATTAATGAATACTGGGCTCTGTTGTAGTGACAAAGCATTAGAGAACAGATCATTGTGATGGTTGCACAGCCCTGCAAATGTTACGAAATTTCACATTCAAAACAGGTGATACTATGGTATCTGAGTATATCTCAATAAAATATTTTCTCTCAAAAAAAGCAGCCCCAAGGGCTGACTAGATGGCACAGCCGATAACGGCACCTGCCACCAAGCCTGATGACCTGAGTCCAATCCCTAAGACCAACATGGTCCAAGGAGAGAACCAGCTCCTGCAGACTCTCGTCTCCCCCACGAATGCACTGTGGCATGTATGTGTACACATATACACACATACCAAATATATAAAATTTTAAATGAGGTCATAAATTTCAGCAAATGTAGCAATTTATTTTTTTCATTGATGTTACGTTTGACCAGCAAATGATGACTTCTAGGTGACTGAATGTGTGCCTTTTAAATTCATTTACTGAAATCCTAACTCCTGATGAGATGGTTATTAAGAAGTAGCCCAAGCTGTCCTTGAACTTGAGATCCTCCTGCCTCCCCAGTTCAAAAACTGGGATTATAGGCATGTGCAATCACATTTGCAAGGTGGCATCTTAAGGAGGTATCAGATTTAGATGATGTGCTGTTGGAGTTCTTTTGTCAGATCAATGTTCTCTGTCTGCTCCCTGACCTTGGAATTATGGCCTCCAGAACTCAGAAGTAATTTAAGCCACTCAGCTTGTGGTTTATGTGTTACAGTAACCCAAAGTGATTAAGACAACTCCCTCTGTCCACCAACTTTAAAATCAAAGGCGACAGAGGTCTCTAGGCATTCCAGTATCTTGCCCTTACATACTGCCTGGGTTCTCTCTACTGGCCTCAGGAAGCGAGTCAGCTCCAGTGAAGGAAACTCATGACCTGACACAGGTTAATTCATTCTGATACTTTCTAAACATTCTCAGATCTCCTTCCTTAAATTACACCAAAAACTGCCTCCCTGCGATATATACCCTTGATGAGCTGGCATCCCCAAATCACAAGTACTTCAGATACTTGAAGACTGTTTTCGTGTCTTCATTCAAAACAGTTCTCAACTAATATCCACTGTATGAGATATCTACTCTCCACATCTGCTGGACACTCACATCTGAACACATTTGCCCTTCCCATCCTGCTATGTGGCAGAGTATTAGGTGACTCAGTCCCAAACATGGGTTCAAATCTCCACCCTGCCACCCTGCATGACCTTGGGCAGCTGGACTTCTCCCAGCTAGTTTCTTAATCTGTAAAATGGCAATGATGGTCCCATTTCATGTGTCTATGGGAATGAACTGAGAAAGCCTATGCACAGTGCTTGAAAAAAAGCACTCAACCAGTGCTGGCTGAGGCGGGTCCCCACTCATCCTGCAATGCTATTTGGCAAAACAAGAAATCAAAAGCACAGGACACAGTATCATCCAAATTCTCTTCAGGAAATAATTCATGGATTCAACTAATGAACACTTTTATTGCTTTCTTTTATTTTAAGAGATTTGCACAGACTGTTTAATAGGAAGATACCAAGGTGTCCTGGTATCCTGGATACCATCTGGCTTCCTGGATGAATACAGATGTTAGGGGATGAGGAAGAAAAGTTAATTTTAAATTATATCCTTTTCTACTGATACAGGACTTTTAAGGGACAAAGTCTCCAACTAGAGAAGTTGCCTGGTCTTTTCCTCGTAGTCTTGCCCCCTCCTCTGCATCTGATTGCCCATGACACTCCTCTTCCAGGAGACTTACAGCACAAGAACCACAGACCTCTTTCAATTCCAAGACCATCTCCCAAAGTTCACAATCATATTTCTACTCAATTCCTTTAAGCCCTCTTTTGTATTTAGCAAGGAACTGTATTCATATTCTCTCTCTCCTATCTCTATCTCTCTTTGTGTGTGTGTGTGTGTGTGTGTGTGTGCCACAGCACATGCGCAGGTCAGAGGCTAGCCTCGTGGACTCAGTCCTTCCTTCCCTTTTCACATGGGTTCCGGGAATTAACTGTGATCACCAGGCTTGCCCAGCAAGTGCCTTTACCAACTGAGCCATCTGGTCAGCCCTCTGTCATCTCTTAGTTTTAGTTGGTGTTAACCAAGAATCTAAGTCCATCTCTCCTTTTTACACATGCCTGCTGAAAACTGCATTCAATCAAAGATCCCAATACACGGGCCCAGCCATATTTAAGGCTCTAGCTCACAGCAGATCCTAAGAACTCTATCTCCAATCTGGACTGCTCTGCCTGGACAACCCTCAGATGACAAGGACCTCAGGTTCAACACCCAAAATGAACCCCACTCTCATTCCCATGCCCCACCCCCAACACATTCTTTGTCTTCCCTTTGAAAACTCCACCTTAAGAGGGCAGACATTATAGCTGTACTCTAATCAAAGTGGCCTATCTATCCAGACCTCATTCAAACCACCCTTTCCTCTTGAACTCTGTGCCGCTGCAAAAGGAAAGCCCTTAAGATCTGTTGCCAACTGAGCCTCCTCCAATCCATCCTCCATACAGATGACATGTGTGTGTGTGTGTGTGTGTGTGTGTGTGTGTGTGTGGCGTAGTGTAGTGTAGTGCAGTGTTACCCTTTGTGGCTGTGTTCATAGCCTGCAAGTTGTTCTGTCACTAGAGGCTCACCAGTCTGAACCCGGCTTTTCCAACATCAGTCCTTCCCATTGTCCCTCCAAGTTCCCGAAAACCAAGAAAGAACAAGACTTGTTGTTGTCGTGGCCCCTGCCCCAGTCACATGTTGTTCTGTTCACTTGGAATGGATTCCTGCCTCAGCTGGGCTCCTACTGCGCTCTGTAGATTCAGCTGAAGTATTCCCTTTTCTGTAGAAAGCCTTTTTCTCTGTAGAGGAGCAACCACCCATAACAGCTTTACAACAACCACAAACTAAGTGACTCAGAACAACAGAAATTCACTCTCTCACAGTTCTAGGGGCTAAATTTCTAGATTCAGGTTGTCAGCTAGGCCATACTCTCTCTCTGGAGGCTGGAGGCAACAAGTCTTCCTTGCCTCTCCTTAATGTCTACTGCAGGTACACACTGCTGCTGCTGCACGGCTTACAGCTGCACCAATCCAATACTTGTTCCTGTCTTTTTTTTTTTTAATTTTTTAAATTACATTTATTTGTTTGTTTATTGTAGATTGACTAACTAGAGGGAGGGAACATGCCACAAGACAACCAGCAACTAGGTCTTTCTACTGTGTGGGTTTCAGACACAGAACTCAGGTCTTAAGGCTTGGGACTAACCGTCTTTACCCACAGGGCCAGTTTGACAAGCCTCTGCCCGGACTTTACACTGTGCCCTCCCTGTTATGTCTCCATGCTCAAATTCCCTCTTTTCTGAAGGACACCACCTTAGGTTGTTAACATCTGCAAAACCCTATTTCCAAATACAGTCACATTCATAGCACCTGGGAGTTAGAACTTGAACATATCTTTTGGAAGGACAGAATTCAATCCACATTCTCTATGTTCCCAACTGCACCTGGGCACACCTTTACTTACACAGCAATGTAATTATTTGCAGCTGCCCACACAGCAGGCTGGGAACTCACTATATAGATCAGGCTGGCCTCCATCTCACAGAGATTTACCTGCCTCTGTCCTCCTTGTGCTGGGACTAAAAGTGTGCACCACCAACATACAGTTGAATTACCTCCAAAATGTTGACTTCTCTTAGTCCTTTCCACTTTATAGCTTATGTTCCTTTTCACTACACCACAATTTCTAGCACATTCATACTTCAACTACTATTACTATTTTGTATTTTCTGGTCATAACTAAACACTGTGTAATAGTGAGATACTATTTTTCATCTGTTTTCTGCACAGCCTTCAAATGGATATATATTATACACTGGACACTGCCCAAGTAATCCACGTTTACTCAGCTGATAGGAATACAAAAGATCTCCTGAAATTGTAACATGTGCCATGTGCTCAGACAGATAAATTCATAGTAAGCCCACAAACACACGCATACATACTGGGACCATCTGCATAGATGTTGATAAGTGGTAAGATCTTTGCGCCTAATTTTAAAGAACAAGTTACAATGCTCTATTCGGAAGATCTGAAATGGAAGTTTCCTACTCTAATAACGGGAAGCCTTCCATTAACTTCATCTCCATTCAGACCCCCATTCCTCTGAATTCATACAGATCAAGATGGTATTCTCCGTGCCTCCTTCTATCAGCAGTACCATTCAAAACCACAAACCGTTCACCCACTCAAGAAAGTCTTGTCAAAACCCCACATAATCTCAACTCCAGGATTGTAAGAAAGAGATTTCTTGGTACTTTCCACTGCCAAACGTTCGGAGTCAACAGTGCCCAGTGGGAAAAACTGCTAGAAACAAGAGGGCCGAGTCTCCCAACACGCACACTGGAGACAAAGGCTCCTCTGTAAGTCACAGGAAACGCCGGAGGGGCAGGAAGGTGGTTTGGACGCGGGGGAACTGAGAGCGCGGGGAGCCACAGTCCCCTCCAGCGCGACTTCCAAAGACACAGCCCACCAGGAGGCCTCCGCCCGAGGGCGCCGGCGCCTCTAGGTTCCCCGAAACGCCCAGCAGTGCATCCCGGGAGGCGGCAGGGTTGCGGGAGTTGGCGCGCTGACCGAGCCACTCCTCGTCCAGCCCGGAGCGGGGAGCAACCCCACCCACCAAGTGGCTAAGGACCGCAATGTACCTTTAACACCCGCCATGTCTCTGGAGCTGAGGCCGCGGCTACTTCCGGCTTCCTCCTAAAGCCGCCGCCACCTAGTCCAGCCGGAGCAGGCGGGCAGATCCCGAGCCCTCCCTGCCAGGCAGGGCCCGCCCCCTGCAGACCCTAGACTCCGCCCACATCCCGTGGAGCACCGCCCCTAGAGGCCCTGATTCCGCCCTGCTGTGCAGGACCCGCCCCTGCTGGTCTTGAGCTCCGCCCTTAGCCCGCCACACCGCCCAGAACCCGCCCCCTTCTGACCCTAAGTTCCGCCCTCAGCGCACCAAGCCACGCCTCCAAAGGGCCGAGCCCGCCTATAGCCCCGCCTACGTCCCGTGAAGCCTTGGGTTCTGAGGCCCCCGAGCCCGCCCCACCACTCAAAGCCTCGCCCCTAATGGTCCAGACCCCTGCCATTCAAGATCCCGCTTCCGCTAGGTCAAATTCAGCCCCGCCCACAGTCCCGCCCCCGCCAGCCCACACCTCCGCCCCAGCCCGTAGAGCCCGCCCCCCTAACTGGCCTTGAGCCCCGCCCTCGGAGGTCGCAAACCCGCCCCACCACACACAGCCTCATTCCTTCTGGTCCTGATCCCTGCCATTCAGATCTCCACCTCTCCGCCCCATTCCGCCCCGCCCATAGCTCTGCCTCCGGGCCCATAACACCACCCCAACCTGCAGATCTCCCTCCTTCCGGAACCGGATTCTGCCCGGCCCGTCCCCCAGCCCGTGACCCGGCCTCCAGTCATCAGAGCCCGGCCCCGTCGTTCTGGTTCTTGCTCCACCCAAGTGGAACACCGCCTTCTCCAGGGCAGAGCCTTCCTCCGCCTGGGGAAGCCGGTCCAGTCTTGAGTTCAGCCACCCAGAACTTGGTCCCCGCAGATCGCAATCCTTCCCTCGCCTTGTCGCAGGTCCACAACTCTGCCCAGCTCTCAACGCCCCGCCCACCTACATAGGCAGGAGGCAATCGGCTCTCTGCACCGACGACGTTCCTTCCAACCACTTAGTGCTCCCGGAAATCCCGGGAGTTGCCCAACCACACCCCTCAGTCTATGAACCGACCTTCCGCGTAGTCACGACTTGTGGCCCGAATGCTCTTTCCGTACACTCTAACTGCTCATCCCCACCCTGGCAGGCTGCAAGGAAACCTGCCGGAGGGGAGAGGCGGAGAAAATGAGGAGCGAGAGCGGAGGGCCGGGGAATGTTACCTGCAGGACCCGACACCCTCTACCAGGACGACCCTCCCTAAGTGCACGTGTGTGCCTGTCCTCATCTTCGTGCCTGTGGACCACAGCCGCAGAGAACAGGCCTGGAGCAATCCTTCCTAAGGTCTGACTTTTGTGCGGACTTGCAGTGCGTTGTAGTTACTCGTGTAAACTCGTTGGCCGTCTACCTTCTTTATTCTAGTTCATTAGTAGAGATAAGATAAACTTTTGGGGGATGCGAAGCTTATATTACAAGTGAGCCCTTCAAAAGGGAGCTATAATTTTTGCAATGTGGGTTCTGCAAGTACCCAAGGCCAATTTTTACTCTCCCAGAGCCGTTTTGTACTTACCTTCTTCGTGGGAATCTTCAGCTTAGAAACCATCCTGTCCAAAACCTCTGGAAAAAGAAGTTCGGATAGGATAGGAACTGTGCCAAACAGCAATTTGGACAAGGGTGGAAGTGAAAGATCTAAGCTTGCAAGGAAATAAAAATGTATATATGCTCAAATCTAGTGTACAATAAGATATTTTGAGGGGCATGCATTCACAGAACTTATTATAGCATAATAATAGTTATTTATGCTATTAATTTTTTAAAGATTTTATTTTTAAATTATATGTGTGTGTGTGTGCGCGCACACGCGTGCGTGTCCTGCACATGCATACAGGTGCTCTTGGAGTACAGGGGCCTTGGTTCCCCTGGAGTTGAATTTACAGGCAATGTGTGTGATGGGAACTGACTCCAGTCCTTTGCAAGAGCAGTACATGTTCTTAACTGCTGAGCCATCTCTCTAGCCCCAAATGCTGTTAAGCTTAATGCAGCTGTTAGAAATGAAACCATCCTGAGTTGTGGATATAGGGTTTGCTACTATTGAAGTGGTCAGGCATCTGCTGGGTGATGGGAAATATGCCTGGTGGATACATTGGGACTACAGTACTTGTAAAAGCACCCAGGAACACGTTCCACCGAACCTGAAAGCTTGTGTGGTTTTAAATCCTCCAGTATAAATTCAGAGCTACCACAGTGAGGAAGTAGGCCTTTTTTCTACCTTCAGTTGATTTAGGATGTGTGATGTTAAATCCCACTATCTCCCAGGTTGTCTCTGGAGGTCAGTGGACCAGGGTTCACTGAAAGCCAACTTCAATCATGTAGAAGAGAGATGGGAGAAAACTGACAAGACATTAGAAGCACAGCATGGTGTGAATGCCAGAGGCTTAGCAGAAAAATAATGAGAGTGGTGAGAAGCAAAAAGTTGAGATGCTGGCCCTGGAGTAGGATCTGGAATCAGAAAAATTCTCAGACACACTGTTCTCTGCCCACACCAACTGTCCTTTCCAGTTCACCGAACTCTTTCAAGGGAGAGTTCTCTTGCCAGAGGCGTTAGCCAACACCAGAGAAAATCTGCTTTTACTCTGCTAGATGTTGTGCTGAAAAAAACTGTTTTACTTACCCTTTCTTGTTCCTGATGAAGAAGAGTCAGTCAAAACCAAACCTCACGCAGACTACCCATGCATGTGTTACGTGGCGGTATAAGATCTGTGCCTCTCTCTGACTACCTATGTCTAGAGTATAACCCTTAAAATCAATCATAATAGTCTCTCCTTGCATTCAATATTCAAGTGCCGTGAACTAGAATTTATTATATCCATTTTAAGTTGGTAAAATCAAGGCTCACAGAGTAATCAGGGAACAGGAAAGCTGAAATCCATCCCTGAAACACTCAGTTTAGCCAGTTAGCACCAGTTCTTATACACAGAGAAGGCAGGGATCCATAGTAATAAGAAATAACAATAACATTTTATGCTTGAGGACATTCAAACCAATTCCTTGATTTCATATCAATCTATATATCTATTAGTGTCTTGCATACAGTATATCTAAAAGGTTGGTTATACTAAGGCAAGAGGTCAGAGAAAGTTTGCTTTTGAGATGTTTGGTTTGTAGTGTCATTTCTTAAGTCGAACATAACAAATATTAATGTTTACCACCTATATGTACTATCACCTCTCCCTATACTACATAAAATGGTCCCTTTCCCATTCATTGTAAGGTACCATGGCCCACACCATTATACAAAAAGATGGGAGTTAACCACAGAAAAACATAACAAATTTGTTATCTATCATATGACACAGGAGGCTGCAGATTAGAGACCCAGAATCTGAAAGTCACATGCCTCTTTAGCTTTGATGAAGCACAGACAGCCATGTAGAAATATGATGGGTTAAAAGAGTCTGGTCTAGCTGAGTGTGGTGGTGCACACCTTTAGTCCCAGCACTTTGGAGGCAGAGGCAGGCGAATCTCTGTGAGTTCAAGGCCAGACTGGTCTATATAGCAAGTTCCAGGACAGCTGGGGCTACAGGAGACCCCGTCTCAAAAAAAAAAAAAAAAAAGTCTGATCTAATATGGATAGACTAAGAAGGAAACTGGAAAGGGGTCTGTCCACATCCACATTCTCCTTGGCTGCTCGGTACAGCATAACTTCCTTCAGATATGGGGTGAGACCCTTTCTGAAATAGCGACCTTATGACCTATAAATAAGGTGAAGGACTTTCTTGCAGTCAGCTCCTATCGAAGTGGGGAAGAAAATGAACTCGATTATGTCTGGCTTTGAAGAAGGGCAAGTGTGGTTTCTATGACCTTGGGGCAGAATCCTAGTCTCTGACTTGCCTGGGGAGGAATAAGGGATATAAGACAGGAAGGCAAGAGGTCAGAGAAAGTTTGCTTTTGAGATGTTTGGTTTGTAGTGTCATTTCTTAAGTCGAACATAACAAATATTAATGTTTACCACCTATATGTACTATCACCTCTCCCTATCCTACATAAAATGCCCTTCTCAAATCCTAGCTCTTACATGGTGGTACATGCAAGACAGATACCACAGTGTTACAACCTCACTAGAGAGCAGGCTCTTAGGCCAGCGCATCAGTTAAATGGACACATGATACAACGCCAACTGAAATCAATAAATACCAGTTTTCCTTCTTTTTCCACAGCCATCCTCTTTACAGAACCCACCATGCAGATCTCTGGCATTCTCTGCACTAGATCTCATCCCTCCAAGGAGACAGGGAGAGTTATAAATCATCTCCAGATGTCTTTTCCTAGCTCATTCTCACAAGCTGGGCTCTTCCTATACTTCCAGCTCCAATACTGACCTGCAATGCTACCTACACCTTGTCCTATTTATTATCAGAAACAGTAGTGATAGTTACCAGGAGTTAATATCTATTTGATCTCAATTTACACACTGGGCTCTTATGACAGAACTTTGAGGATTCTGTTTCACAATTGATAAAATCAAGTCTCAGAGTTGATGGTGAAAATTAGGATTCAAATCTAGGCTTTTAGTTTTAGAACAGCACATAACACTATGCCCAAACAGCATGGCTTATTTTTAGAACAATTAAAACCTGTTATTATTTGACCTTCGTCTCTGAGCTGGTGTTTCCAGCGTGGGCACTAAGCTGTTACTATACTAACTGCTTCTAGAATTCAACCTTTGTGTTCCCTTCTTACAGAGAGTGGTGTTTCACCAGTGTCATTAAGACTGACCTGAGCTCTAGATGCACACAGCATGACAGTGGCTCAAATGCTCTGATGCAGCATGTGTCTACAAGAAGAGAAATTGTCTAAAGCTTTGTGTCTATGATAAAGTTCCAAATGCCAGATCAATCCCTCTACCTCACCACACAAACACACTTTTGAAAATGCCTTAGTATTCTAATAAGGGGAGAAAGATGTCTATGCTGATTTCTTTTCAAACACAGCATTTCATCAGGCATGACCAGTGTGTGTGTGTGTGTGTGTGTGTGTGTGTGTGTGTGTGTGAGAGAGAGAGAGAGAGAGAGAGAGAGAGAGAGAGACTACAGGTGCCCATGAAGGGCAGAAGGGATACTCTTGGAGCTGGAGTGGTTGAAATCTGCCTGACATGGGTGCTGGGAACCTAACTCACGTCCTCTGCAAAAGCAGTACTCACTCTTAACCACTGAGTCATCTCTTCAGCCCTTGTCATTGCATTCATACAAGTACAAAAATAACTTAGACCTCTGAAAGTATTTTTGATCCTTTTTAATATACATTACAAATATTTTAGACCAATGACACTTTGTTGTGTTTAACATATTTACAAAACAGAAATATATTACAATAAATATGAATGAAACAGTGAATTCCATCAACAACAAGCTCTGTCACAACCAGATATTTAAAAGGAATGCAAGACCTGAGGGCCTGCATATGTTCAGAGTTTTGAGATAAATAGGGGTCCAGATTTATAATATATCTGGAAAAAAGATGGGGGGAAACCCCACATTTAGGGAAGGATTTTTTTCTCATTGCTAATGGCATAATAAAGGTCAGTGATGAAACCAGGAGCATTAATGAATTATGCAAACATGATACAAAGCTAATATAGTTCTATCATTTCAAAATGTACATGACAGCCACATAATATCCTTTAATTATTGTCATTGTATACTGTAGTTCACACAATATCTACAAATATGAATGAGGAAAAAAAGTCACAGCAACATGTCTTACATTCCAATGTTAAATAAGACAAGCACATACCGGGTCAAACATCATTTTATAATACATTAATAAATAACACCTAGGTTGTTATGGTTACCATGAACAGTTTATAGCTGTATGTTTTAAAAGAGAACTTTTTTTGAGAGTTTCACATTATCAGTAAAAGGTAAATAAATAGTGAATTTTATAATTGAAGAAAAGAAAGAGAGATCTATATAGAACCCAAAGTATTTTTTGACATGCTGCTTTTCCGGTACAGTTTGTCACAAGAATGTTAAAACGGAAACAAAAATTGATTGTCTTTGAAAAACAATGTTTGAAAGCTTTTCACAATATTGA
This sequence comes from Eospalax fontanierii, assembly GCA_035773235.1. Lineage (NCBI taxonomy): Eukaryota > Metazoa > Chordata > Mammalia > Rodentia > Spalacidae > Eospalax > Eospalax fontanierii. The sequence continues at coordinate 7,784,930 of CM069531.1, forward strand.
GCATGAACCTTTTACAATTAGTATGGAACTCTTTCTGACTGCCTGCTTTGTGAATATGTATGGGCACATTATGCACATACATATCTTTGTGTATATGTAATACGTACATTGTGCACAAGCTCACCAGGAGATGTACTGAAGTCCCAGCTGCTTACCCTGTGAAACAAGAGCTACCAAAACCCTGAGCTGAAAGCCAGTAGGTCTGGGAAAGCTTCATTTTTGCCTTGTTTTCACACAGGTTCCAACTGCTTTGACAATAGCAAACACCGTGGGAATAATCCAGGAGCTCTAGATTCACTTGGGGGCGGGGGCTGCTTCCTCAAAGCCAGTATTGGCAAGGTATCCAGCTGGATCTGAAGGTACAGGGCTAGCTCTTTGCCCCACCAGACCCTTCTCTAACCATCACTCTGAACCATCTTCTATGTCCCTTCCTTAACCACCCTCCAACCACTAGAACTAGCTGACAAATTATGAACAGGTGCAACTGCGCTACACCCTGCTGTCAGTGAAGAATGTTTTCTTGGCTAAGCAAAAGGAAGAGCAGTAAGTCTTGTGGCAGAAATTGGAAGTGGCTTTCAAACAGATTTGGAGTTGTTGTGGTTTTCAGAGTTTTTCTTTAATCAATCTCAATTTTCTAAAGAGAAAGGGAACCAGAAGCCCACTATCAGGACAGGAGTCTGGATTTTGACATCTCAGATCCCCTGGTTTCTTTAGCTAGCATGGGCTTGGATTTGTAGCTCATCCAGGAAAAGTTAGTGATTGTGCCCAGATTTCTGCATAATCACTTCTCCCATCCAAACTCTTTTATTTTTGCTGGTACTCTTGACCAAAAGACATATATAGCATCATGCTGAAGGTGACGGTAAATTTCCTTTAAAAATGCTTGTTGGTGATATTCCTGGAGTTTGTTTAAACTCATTGCTCAAATGACATCTTTAAAAAACAAAAACAAAAAAGAAGCCCTAAAAACTATTCTTTAAAATCTTCATGTAACCCATTCATCATGACTTTTCACTCATGAATCTCATTCTATGAGATGGATGGCATGCCTTCACCTTGGGTAGCCTCTGTCTGCTTTCCCCAGGCAAAATACTGAGTAGGCTTCCCAAAGGGCAGGCTAGAATGTCAAGTCTCAGCAAGGTTAGTTCACTGAAGTTCCTCTAGGTGCTGTGGACTTCAAGAAACCAAACATCCACATTCCTTATCATGAAAAATTAATTCACAAATAACAGTTTAGTACTGGAAATACATTACTGGAATTTTTGGTTCATCTGTGAAAATATCAGAATTGTGATACACACTAAGCATTAGCACAGGGCTGCAGCTGAGACAGAAAATCTCACAAACTAATACAAGGGCTTTTGGCCTTGGTTTTCAAATTCAGACCAGGCATCGTTTAGTTCCATGAAAATCATCTTTGCATATTGTTCATAGGGTTGCCCAGTGGCCTACAGAAAAGACAAAAGGACATATTAGATACCACAAGCTCAAATTACATTTACATTAAATTCACTGATAATATGGGTTGTAACTAATTAAAATGCTTTTCCCTTAAGACATTTCTTTTTACAGCCTCTCTGTGAGATCTTAATTACTATGCACTACCTTGAAAACTCACACCTGGCAGTAGTCGTCAATAAGGAGAAAACAGACCTCTTATTGGACAACAAAAGATCCATCTCTTTTTTTAATGACAGCCTTGTCCACAGTTGACAGTATTTTCAAACTCTCCTTTTCCAATTTCTAGAAAAATAAGGTCTTTGAGACTCATGATAGGGCAAATAGTTCATGGATTTCTCCAGGATTCCATTTTTCTTTTGACCAATCAAAATTTAAGTATTAATGCTGTTTTGCATTAACTATCCTATTAGTTCTAAAGTGTGCAAAGATGGAAACCAAATATGTGGAATTCCAACACGTGTTCCCAGGAAGCACTTTAACTGTGACTTGAGAACATTGGACTGATGCAATTCACACACAGCAGGATGGCATGCTTCGATATGTGTTGCTATGAACTGTGAGGATTTCAGCCAGAAGGGAGCAGAAGTTCCTGATCATGTGCGCTCTTATGTGCTCTAGTCATCTATTCAAACTATGACAACACTGACATTTTAGAAACGTTTTAAAAATCTTGTTGATCTTCACCAACTTTTCCCAGTACACTCTAAAACTTCCTGCCTCCCTGACCACACACAGCACCACATCGCTATGGGAACTGCATCTTCCCTGGGAGCTCTCAGCCTTGTTTTACTATTGTGGGTCAAGATTACACCTAAGTCCTAAAAATAAGTCACTGGTAGGTGCTGCACCTCTCTAAGTACAGAGTTTATCCCACTGTTGGTAATATGTGGTTTGATTTCTCTCTGCCAACCTCATGAAGCATAACCATTTGTCTAAATACCCGATACTAACACGGGGAGTAAGTTTTGATAAATACAAGGCTTTGCCAAGCAGCAAATTTCAAGTATGGTGTTTTATGGCACGCTTGGGCACTAGGAAACGAGGACCAGACGTGAACACGGTGCGGCAGGTTCCGCTCACCTTGTCCGGGTGTACCACCAGCACGGCCCTTCTGTATACCTTCTTCACCTGCTCTGGCGTCACCAGGTCTGCCATGCCCACTGGCTTCCACTTGGTCTCCCCAGCCCACAGCACCGTGTGCATCGTGGAAAGCAGCGCTCTGATATTTCTCTCTTTGCCTTCTATCCATTCCAGAATCTGTGAAGGGGGTTAAAGCTGCCAAATGCATCCTAGTCCAGAGCGTTCTCTCAGGACTCTGGAAATCTGCCGTCTTCGGTAACATGGGGTACTTGTACACATCCACCTGCTCCTTCTACCCAGAATGCTCTTCCACCCCCATCTCCCACCTTGTCTTTCTGGTCTTCATCATTCTTCACAACCCTTCTTGGGAACTCCAGTTCATCTCTGTAGGTTTGAATGCTTTCCTCTCCACTCTGCTACAGTTAATTACACCCACCTAACATATAAACTTCATGAGATCACAAAGGAATTTAGTTGCTTCATCAACTCTAACCATTCCCTGGTGGTAGGATGAAATGAAACTAGGACGTAGCTCAGTGGTAGAATACTTACCCTGGCTGGGACTCTGAGAACAAGCAAACAAAAACAAAGGTGGCCTACTCTATTTGTGTGTTCATCTGTCCCTGTCATCAAGTGGAGCTGCTTGGGAAAAGATGCTGTTTTTATCACTGTATTTTAAGAGGCAAATGGACCCAGCACAGGGTAGAGCTCAAAAGGCTTATTAAATTAAATGTTTAATCATCTATTTAAATTATGAATCTTCATGGTGTGAATAAAGGGGATTAAACTGAAGGAGTCACAAAGCGCATTTGACATACGCAGGCTGCAGCAAGTGAAGCTGACAGGTAAACGTTCAGTTGAGATTACTGAAGGCTGCCTTCCTAAGCAATTAAATACCCTGTGACAACCAAACAAGCAAACACAGCTTTTAAGACAAAACGACTTTCCTTTATAGAAGACTGTCCGTATTTGCCTATGAGCAAAGTTAACAGAGGTGGACACCAAGTTTCTGGGAGGAATATTGGGTCTCTATGATATTCGGTGACATGAGAAGCAAGCCAAATGCATGATCCTTTACTACACTCAAAAAGGCCTTGAAGGGTGTTAGCATAGTGAACATTTAAATCTGCCTGGTTTGGGAGCTGTTTTAACCCTGAGACAGTGTAGGCCCTCCTCTGCTAGTGTGTTACTTTTAGTGTATTTGGTGTCATACCAGGAAGGAACCCAACCTCTCTAACTGGGAACAGCATTCAGTCCCCCTGATCTTGAGGTACACATCCACAACCTCACACTGTCAACATGGCCACCTTCTGTCTCCAGAAGGAGAAATTACTTTATAAATTACTAACCTGCAAGCAGCTGTCCATACCCCAGGCTCATCTATGAAGGACTGCCCATTTTCTTATTTATAAGACAAGAAGCTTGGGTTTACTGAGTTACAAACTTTAAGTGTAAAATCATTCTCCCCAACCCGCCCCCACAAACTGATTTTTACCTAGAACTTCAGAATCAAAAACAGGTTTTGAAAAAATAAAACTGCTTTGACTTAAGAGAGTAGAGCGTTAGTGGTGAGAGCCAAGTCATTTCCTCTAGCCTTCCTCTCCCTAACCTGTGAAGTCTCAAGCCTGACATCACAGAAATGGCCTTTCCTGGACACATTTACATTTTTCTGTTGATCAGCAGAGAACTGAAACTGTGTTTTGGTACAACAGGAAGTCCTTAAGGCAGACAGAAAACACGAACAGTGCATTATGCTCATCAAACTCCAACCACTTGTGTTTATAATCCACAGGTTTCTCAACTATAAAATCAAATATCATTATTCATCTGACTGGTAAATGTATGAAATCTGTGTTACCAAACCATAGACTAAACTTTATTTTTAAAGATATTAATCATCATGTCCAGACTTCTCCAAAGCTACTTGGCTGTTAAGGAGCAAGGCTGTCCTCAAACCACAGCTCCAAGAGACTCCTTCTGATGCTGTGGCTGCCAGGACACAGGCCTTTGTAGTTAACAGACCTAGTGTCTTGTGTTGAGTTCTAACCCCCCACGTGTGGATGGCATTAAGATAAGGTAGGGCCCTTGGAAAATGTCATGATTGAAATGCTATGATGTGAGTGGCTCAGGTTCTGGGAGACTATGAACCTTAGGAGGTGCCCCCCTCCCCCCGGGGGACTTTAAAGACCTTACCTGCCCTCCCCACCGCCGTTCCCCTCTCTGTGCTTCCTGCTCCGCTTCCACCCCTACATGCTCCTGCTGCCGCGCCCTCCCTGCCACAATGAACCAGATCTCTCTGGGACCGTGAGCCAAATAAACCTTTCTTCCGTAAGTTGCTTCAGACAGCTATTTAAGTCCTGGTGACTTAACGGTAACAAATACAGGATAATCACACCAGTCGGCTCGCTCACCTTTAATTTCTCAGGATCCATTTCCTTGGCCATTTCCTCCTTTCTCATCTCAGCTATTGTTCGAGGTCCCTTTTTGTCTTTGTGAGCATTGAAACCTTGACTAGAGAGCAGGTCTTCAAAGTCAGCCGCTTTTTGTTTTCCCTCTGTAACATGGCATTTGTAAAGTCATTCTGGCGTTGATTCTTATAGAAGGTCACAGTGTCACCTCACAGGACTTAGAGTCTTCAAAGTATTTTCTCCATGCACTCATCCCCTTCCCCTTCACAATCATCCTGGGAGTCAGGTTAAAGGCTCTCAGTTAACAGATGAGGCAAGTGAGGGCTAGAGAACTCAGGAGACCCATCCAGAATCACATAACATGGTTACAGCAAGGCCAGGACTAGAGTCTGGCTCATGATTAAATCCAATTCCATTTACACTGTAACTTTTTAGATGAAGATATTTGTGATTCTATCACCCGCATAACTGACCAGTATCCACGATACATGATAGTCTGGCTTTGAGTTCTTGAAATCCACCCATGCTGCCACTTCCTGTCTATGCCCAGCTGATGGGTTGGAATGATCATGTTCTTCTCCCTGCACATGTGGTTGTGGACTAACAATCTTTCTCAGTCTGTTGGTAGAGGCAGCCTAGCAAAGAACAAGGATTCTGGAACCACACTCTCCATGTCTGAAATCTAACTCTGCTATTTATTAGCAGTGTAACCACAGGGAAGTTGCAGACCATATCTATGCCCCAGTTTCCTCATCTAGAAAATGAAGATGGTGTTAATTATATTACTTGCCTCATAGTGTTGTCATGAGAATATGCATATTCTTTTCAATGCTTAAAGTCATGCCTGATTATCTCAGTGTTGTTTGATTAAAACAAAACAACAAAACCACAACAGTTCATGCAGTCAGTAGCCATCAACCAAGGGTGATTTCTTAGTTAACAGTTAAGTTATTGACCATCTCTGTCCTTTAATATCCACATAAACATGTGTGCACATGGAAACGTAAGTGCTCCAAGATGACACTCACCCTATAGCTACTCAAAACAGAAATGAAGGGGAAGTCACAGGACTCTACAGAATTGTCCAAGGAAGTCTTCTGCCAACCAAAGAATAAACACGATGTCATGCAACCCCAGAACCATCCCATCATCCCAGCGTTGCACACAAATGCTAGTGTCATGGTCAGGTGCGAGTGGCAGCTATAGGCCAAAGTCCTGCAGCCAAATTGCTGGGATTCAAGTTCTGGCTCTGTCATGGGCTGCATGAACTTGAGAAATGACTTTATATATCTGCCTCACAGGTTCCTCATCTTTCATAGTGACTTGAAGAGTCTATGGAGTAAAACATGCAAAATGCCCAAGGTGGCTCCTGAAGGCAGCAAGCCTTCAACACATCTTAACTTCCATGGAGTAGAATTGTCTTTCCGTCCACATTCTATGCAGAGAAAGCCCTGTTCCTCATGGTGAGGGAAGAACAAACCACTGAGATGCCAAATGTATTGAAACTGGCTTCCTGACAAACTCAAATTTAACCACTCTGATATGCAAAGTATAGTGGTTTACCTCATTGTCAAGAATCTGATCTAGGACGGCCTCCGGCCACACACACTGGCGCTATGACGGGTGTCCCAAATCTCAGGAATCCACCAACCATTCCTCTCTCTGCGGCCCAAGGGATTAATCTAACACCATTTTTGGTTCCCAGCCTTTTTTTTCTAAGACTGTCTTTTTCAGAGGATAACAGCTTCATGATTCATCCACCTCTCCTCTCACATTCAGTCAACATTTATTTAATACTTACTATATGGCCAGAACTATGCTCGGTTTATGACAACATAAATTAACATGAAAACCTATGACAGATCCCTTCCATCTCACACCAGCATGGAGGAGGGACGACAAGGCCCTCAGTCATAACACGGTGCACACGTCCAAGCGCATGGTAGTCCCTGTGTCCCATGCGCACTACAAGGGATGTAGATCACATGATGTCTCAACCACAAGACTGACTCAGAAATTACTGTTGTTGGTTTTTGTCTCCTTCTGGGATACTAACCCCAGCAGTCCCACCACACAGACAGACCACCCTGTGCCAGACTCATCCCGTCATCCTCACCCAAGTTAGTGGATCCTTTCCCGCGTTCGCTCTGGCCTGCAGGCGCGGCTGAGAAGCTCACATTGTAGTTGGGTCGGTTCTGAGGGGAGGAGTGGGGCATGCTGGGCTGTGGCTTGGGCTGGGCCTGTTGCCAGTTGTAGCCTGCTGGCTGCTGCCATCCTCCTCCCATTGGCTGAGGAGATGCTTTCTGGGGTGAGCTGAGAGGTGGGAATCCTCCCCCCAATCCAGTAGGCGTGGTAGGTTTGCTGGCGAATGAAGAACTGCCTGGGGAGGAAAGAAGACAGGAGGTGAGGCTACGGGAGTAGACTTAGAATCTTTCATCTCACGGAATTATTTGCAATAACTTTAGTGGAAACTGCTTTGGGTAGCAGCATAATTAACGTTCCTAATGTGTAAAGAAATTGCAGGGGTGTGGGACCTGGGCCTATTGAGTAAAGGCATTGAGCGGGCAGTGTGGCGGGAATTCTGGCTGCTCTGTCTGAAGCTATAACCTAGGTCCCAGGAAGACACTGCAGATACGACATCCTCATTCCTCAGCAGTTGCTTAATCTTCTTTTCCCCCAACAAAGATCACCCCAGACCAAAGCCAGGTTTTTGGGTTTCGTTTGCTCATTCCTAATTTCCACGTCAGCCCTACAACCTTCCCACCTTTACCTAAAGACCCCATCTTTAACTTTCCTGCCTTCTGTAACAGCCAGAAAGGCCTCCCTATATAAATCCCTGCCTTGGTTTCAGTAAATGAACTGCCCACTGACGAACTCTCCTGGGAATTCTTCCTGACTCACTCCAAGCCATGCTGGAGATGGAGACCCACCCACACAGGGGTATCTGCACATGTATAAATTCCTTAACTGCCTCCATTAAGATTTTTAACCCTTGCCTCATCTTTCTTCAGATGAACAAACTGCAACTTGGACACTTCTCTGGGTTTTTTCTAAGTCACATGGTGAGCACATGGCAGAACTGGAACTTGAATCTAGGTCTCTGAGTCCAAGCCAGAGAGCGAGCTTGGCTCTCCCACTGTGCCTCCTTGCCTAGCTTTCCACCCTCTAAGCAGATTTTATTGCTTCACCAGAGTCAACACCACCAAGTCACAAGAACAAGGGATAAAGCAAATGGCTTTCTTTAAGGTGCTGCTTAAACTTCAATTACCAGGATAAATTATTGTTTCCTGTAAGGGCAAATGGGCTTAATACACAAGAATAAATAAAGGTGTTTTGAAATTTTACAAGGGGGTTTCCATTTCACAGGGCTTGCCTTCCACTGCAGGTGGGATGGTATTTGAGGAGGCTAAACGAGAAGCTGACATGGATAATGTCCATTCCACACAATGAGTCCAAGTGATGGTGATCATAAAAACAAGTAGCATTCATACAGCTCTTTAAGGGTTATTGAATGTAGGGAAGTAGTATCACTGAGTCACTTTAAAGAGGAGGAATTTAAAGCTGAAGTTCACTGACAAGCTCATGAGCACATAGCTGGTTAATAGAGGGGCCTCTGACTATAGGCGTCCCACCCTGTCTGCACCGAGTCTCAACTTCCTCTCCACAGCTCTGAGCCACTACTGAAACTCACCCCTTACTGTCTTTTCCTTTTCTATAACTATGTCCCTTTCATTCAGATCCTAGACTCCCCTTTGTACTAGGAATGTTGTATTATGATCACTGGACTTTGAGTCAACTGTGTTTGAGCTCAGCTGTGAAACGTACTCATTCTTGCATTCATCCACTAGTGGCTGAGTGGCTGCCATGTGCCAAGCACTATGTTGGGTACTAGGGTTATATCCAAAAAGACGGTTGCTTTTCTTGGGCTGGAGACTTTTCTTGGGCTCAGAAGTTAAGAGCACTAGCTGTTCTTGCAGAGGAACTAGGTTCAGTGCCCAGCATCCTAGTGGTGGCTCACAACTATCTGTAACTCCAACTCCAGGTGATGATGCCCTCTTGTGACCTCTGAAGGCATCAGGCACACACATGGTATACCTACATAGATGCAGGCAAAGCATTCATACACATCAAATAAAAATAAAGAGAACTTAAAAAAGAAAATCCTTGCTTTTCTAAAGTTAGATGACTTGACTCTTTCATCCATTTGAGCCCCACCTTCCACATCTATGAAGTTAAAACTGTCTTCATCAGAGGAATGGAAGATCTATCTCTCTCTGTCTCTGTCTCTCTCTCTCTGTCTCTCTCTCTCTCTCTCTCTCTCACACACACACACACACACACACACACACACACAAAACCACTATATTCTACTTGCTATCAGTTAAATGTTGAACAGTCATTTCTCCCCATCAGCCAAGGACACAACAATGGCATGAAAGAGATTCACAGCCCCTGAATGAACTCAGGCCATTATACATCATAAAACAATGCAACCACATGCATGACACACTGCAAGAGCTCAATAAATGCAAGGTTATAGAAAATGGTAATGTGGAGCTTGTGCACAGTATATCATGGCCCCCAGTCATTTCTCCCTTTGTTTGAGACAAGGTCTCACAATGAAACAACAAACCAGAACTCACTATGTATCCCAGACTGGTCTCAAACTAGTGATCCTCCTGCCTCACCTCTGAAGTGCTGGGGTACAAGCATATACCACCATGTGGTACTTGCTGTTTTCATTCAGTAACACACATCAAGAAGCCCTCTTCATGGGCCCCTGGGCCCTCTTGTCCCTAGCTATCAATATATACAAAAGTTTGGATATTCATTCTGTACTTTGGTTTCATTTTAAAGATGCTTACTTTGTTATTAACTTTAACTTTTAATAAATAGAAAAAGGCCTAAAAAACTAAAACAAAAAAGGCACCTTCCGCTTTCCAGATTCCCATCGTTTAATTATTTGTTTAGAAACTGCTATTGAGCATCTTCTATGCAGGAATGTGAGAGATTGCTGTGATGGATCTGACCATGGTGTCTTCAGGGGAGGGTCATGGAAGCATCTGGAACTTTGAGCTGGAAGTGCTCAGAGCTTAATGAGCTGTTGCTGAGGGAGCTTGAAAGATATGAATGCTGAGGGGACTGCAGACAATAGCACCTGGCTTGTGAAGTTTCAGAGGAATGTTTGAGAAACCCTTTCAAAGACTATTGGGACTGATCGTACGGTATTTTGGATTAAGAACCTGTGGAAGTGAAACCTGTGCTTCACTAGTACAATTGATGTTGGTCACAGGGTCTGAAAAATCAGTCACGATCAACAAGGGACCAGCATTATTGGGATGAAATCATCTGGGAAGTATTTCCTCAGGGTCAGCACAGAAAAGCTGTGGTCTAAAGGGGACCAAGGGATCAGGCTGCAGGTCCAGTGATCAAACAGCAGAGGCTGACCCCACTTTCATGTGGTCTAACAACATACAGGGCTTTGTGATGTCTAACTTTCCAGAATATTTTATACTCATGCTCAACAATTCCAAGCATGAATCTTGAAGCAGTAAATTGGCAAAAACACAATATAGCAGCTAAACCCAGAGCTCTCCTCACTAAAAGCCGAAGCAGTGATTTTTAGCCTTGACTGTGCCTCAGAAGTCACATCTCATCTCACATAGCACAGCACCTCCAGAGTGCGTATTTTACATTTGATTATTATTTCTCTCCTACTATACAGCAAGCTCCACGGAGCAGGACTGTTATCTGACTTGATTCCTTATCACGTCTAGAATGCTCAGCTGTAGGTATGTAATCAAAACACTATCAAATGAAGGAACTGATGCCCAAGGATCCAAAGCATAAGTCATCTTCCTTCCAATCCCCACTCTAAACACGATTCTGTCCAGATTTTCTGGAACCTCCTAGCAAGTCTGGAAAGCATTAAAATTTCCCTCTCCTTCAATTTTCCTTTTGATTCATTAACAATCTCTCTTAATTTCTTTTATTAAATATCAGGTGGTTCTTCTATTACTGAGTTCCAACAACTGTCCTAAAATATAAAAATAACTGCTTCCTAAATCTGCACTCAAGCTACAGTCCAAAGCAATTCTAAAGTCTCACTGGTTGACATATACTAATCCCACTTCTCCCTCAACTGTCCTCTACAGATCTCAGGTTCATTCCACCAACAGTTATTTGAGACCTGTCCTCCCTCTGCCTACACTCCTTCCTCTGACTCGTATCCAGTCCATATCACCCGCTTCAAACTGGCTCTTTCCTATCCCCAGACTCTGGCTTCAGGGATTTCAGATCAATGATGAGCATATTAGGTCCTTAGCTCCTTTCACAGAGCAGTGGCTATGTACCAGAAGTGATCATCTGTAGCTCATAAAGCTCCCCACCCATGAAAGTCATTCTAAGTCAATTACATCTGAACATCTACTAAGGCACCAGGCATTGACAGATTGAAATGACCTTAAGGAGGGCTATATCATTTGCTTTCTCTGAATTGCTGTTATATTATTTGGATGTTTAATTCTTACTCTCAGAGAAGTTGCCTATGAATCAAAAATTTGGCTTATAGCTCTTGCTCATTCATCTGTTCATTGTGTGACTTTAGAAGAAAAATCACTTAAATTTCTAAGCTGTATCCCTTCAGAGGTAGAGGAATTTAAGAACTAGCTTCCTAAAAGGAAGTTGTAAGAATTACTGCATTTCTAAAATGACAACAAACTCTTGGGCTGTGCAAGCAGTCATGTCGTCTGTGGTGACAAATAGCTTCTATTTGTATTGTCTGACGGTAAATGCTGCAATACAAAGAAACAGAGAGCCACATATGGAATGGGAGAAGGCAGGAAGAACTGGGTAGCTGGGCTGTGATTACATATATTTGTATTTACTCATTCCGCCTCCGTCTACTGGAAAGTAAAGCAGCATTACTGCAGTAGCAAAAAACACACTTAGCACACAGGTCTTGGCTTCCAAATCCCATCCCCCATGTAAAGGACTACAGGTTCTGTAGAGAAGCCTAAAGCTGGAGTGTGAACAGCTAGGAAATGCCTAGAACATCCCAGCATGCCATCAAAGGAAAGCTCTTTTCTTTTCACTTCATGGACTTGAAGGGGAAAGACACGGGCAAGATCAACAACATAACTAATGCCAGAAAGAGTTGATAAACAACTAACCACAAATACCTATTAGTTTATCCTGATAGAGATAAATGGCATAAATATGGACAGATAGATGGATAAATAATTGATGGATGGATGGAGATAGACAGATGATAAATAGATGATAGATAGATAGATAGATAGATAGATAGATAGATAGATAGATAGATGAGTCTTCCTTACAGTAAAATGACAGCTCATCAATATAGTGAAAGAGGAAAGGAAGATTTGAAAATCACAATCTTCAAACATCAAGGTATAATTATTTCAGGCAAGAATCATTATGAATGCTAAAAATCACTGGGTAAAAGTCAAATGGAAAAATGTGTGTTCTTCAACGGGATTACCTCAAAACACCACCCCTAGATTCATACATGTTTAAAAAGGAGACTATTAACTTTACATGGAATAAGCCTGGCAGAAGGCACCTTATCCAAGTGATAAAAGTTAAAATCAAACTGAGACTTTTTCCACTGGCCTGTATTTTCAAATAGCAGTGTTATTGTACTTAGTACAGTAGTCATGGGTGCCAGTTCCAGAAAGTTACCTTTCTCCACCTGTTTCAATCCCTATAAAATAAGAATTATAGGAGCAGGAGGAAGATTAAATATATGTAAGACATGAAAAATGGCATCTGGAATATAGCAAAACTCTTAAGAAACATTAACAGTAATACTAGTTTATGATTTTACATTATATTCTTATTCATTTACTATTTGGTTCCCTTTCTAGAATATAACCTTCAGGGTACAGGAGTTTTACTTTGAGTTGGTTGGCTTTTACCTAAACAGTACTATCACACAGAAAATAGTTGGCAAATATCTGTTCCATGAATAAATAAACATATAAAATGAACAATAAACAGGGTATTTTGTTGCGTTGCTTCGTTTGCTTTTAACCTTTCTTTTTAAATGTTTTATTGGAAAATTGCAGATGATGTATTTTAGTCATATTCAGACCTTCTCCCCCCACCGCCCCACTGACCTCATGTCTTATATTACTGTCATCTTTCCTCCACACATACCTTAATGAACTTGTCTGCATTTCACACAGTACACCTTTATCATATTTAGAATGTAGACCTCCTCTATCTGCGTGCCTCCATGCCCCACACATGATTTCATGCATTCTGTCATACTGCTAAGGCCTATAGAGTCAAGTTTATGTCCCCAGATGTCCCTCCATGTGAGCTCATCCACTGGAGCCTGGCCAGTCTGTCATAGCCAAATACATATGGCTGGAGAGGTCACAGATCCTAGAGAAAATACTACGTCTGTCACATCCCTAGACAAACGTCACTTCTTACTGTATACTAAATATGGTCCTTGTAGTTACAGACAAGTAGACCTTTCACCACTCATCAAAGAAGCTTGTTTTTTGTTGTGTGTGTGTGTTGTTGTTTTTTTTTTTTTTTGCAACATTTGGAAATTAGTATAAAGTTCCACACCTGGTCAAACACAGAGATTGTCTATGAGATGCCCAGCCCTAAGTGACACATCTACAATGAAACTTCTACACTTAAGACTCATGGAACATAGTGGAACAGGGGGTTAGACACTAATGTACCTCTCAGTTCTCACCAGTGAAGCCCCTCATGCAACAGAATGCAATAAGCAGAGAAGTCCACAACTGTCCAAAGTATAGAGAACAAGAGACTGCAGAGTGCGTGTCCACGGATAGGACTCCAATGTTGGTCTTTTAAAAATATTGCATTTATCATTTTTATGTTATGAGTGTGTTGCCTGCATGTGTGTGTAAGTGTGCTCCTGACATGCAATGCCCATGGAATCAGAAGAGGGCATTAGATTCCCTTGGAACTAGAGTTACAGATAATTGTTAGCCACAATTTTGGGAACTGAACCTGGGTCCTCTGCAAGAGCAGATGGTATTCTTAACCACTGGGTCATCTCTCCAGCCCAGTTTGTCTTTTTTAAAAAGGAGTCCAATCTGTGTTGGAGACCCACAATGGTCAACGTGCATCTATATAAAATCTAGGAACCACAAATGAGAGAAAACATGTATTTGTCTTTCTGAGGTTGACTTAATCCATTTAATGTGATTATCTCTAGTTGTTCTTGCAAATGGTCTAACTTCATTCTTCTTTATGGTCCCAAGAAATTCCATTGTGTATATATACCATGTTTTCCATATTCTTTCTTCTGTTGTTCAACATATAGCTTGGTTCTATAATTTAGTCATTGTGAACGATGCTACATTAATATGCAAGTATCTCTGTGATATGTTGTCTCCAAGTTTTGTGGTACTCAGAGCAGTATACCTGGGTTATATTGTTAGTTGTTATAACAGAAACATCTGTACTGATTTCCATGGTGACCGCCTAGTTTACATTCCTACCAGTGATGTATAAGGGTTCTCTCTTGTCCACATTCTCACCAGCGTTTGTTGTTATTTATTTGCTTAGCATTTTTGAGTGGGGTGAGACGGAATCTCTGAAATTTTCATTTGGATTTCTCTGACAGCTAGTGAAGTTGATTTTTTTTTAATTGGGAAGTTGTAATTTGTCTTTTGAACACTACTTGTTCAGAAAAGTTTGTTCCTCCCTTTGCTGTTTTGGGGACTACTTTGAAAAGACTGGTATTAGTTCTCTAAAGGTCTGAACCTGGATGTTTTTAGCTGGAAGACTTTTTTTAAGCCACTGTTTTAATCTCATTGTTTGTCATAGATCTGTTTAAATTATTTCTATCATCTCTGCTTAACTTTAGTAGGTCATATGCATGTAGATGTTTGTTCATTTATTTTAGATTTTCTAATTTAGTGAAATGTAAGTTCTTAAAATATGTTCTTATGATCTTCTGAATTTCAATGACATCTGTTGTAACGTTTCCCTTTTAATCTCCAATTTTGTTATTTGGGTCTCCTTTCCTTTTATTTATCTATGTTCATGTATGTGTGTAAGTGCATGTAAGTGCTCATGCATGCAGATATCAGAAGAGGGTCTTAGATCCCTGGAGCAGTAGTTATAGGCAATCTCCACCCTGACCTTAAAATTTGTTTCCATCTATTACTTTTGCCTTCGGCTTCATGTTTTTCTGAGTCCCTTGGGTGCATCATTAAATCATATCTGGCTTTTTAATGTAGGACCCTGTGACTACAGTACTTCCCTCTGAGACCTGTAGCCCATGTGGGTCTTTGTATGTTGCATTTTTTCCTTTTTATTTTACTATAGGATTTTTTTCCTTCCTTATTTCTCTAATGAGCCATTCATCATTCAAAAGTGTGTTCTTCAGTCTCCATGGGTTTGCATACTTTGTGTAGTTTCTCTTGCTGTTGAAAATTAGCTTTATTCAACTATGGTCTGATAGCATACAAGACATTATTTCAATTTTCGTATATTTTAAGGACTTTTTGTATACCATTATATGATCGATTTTGGAGAAAGTTCCATGGGTCACTGAGAAGAAACTGTATTCTGTGGTGACTGGATGAGATGTCTATAGACTCCTGTTAGAGTTATTTGATCTGTGATGTCACTCTGTTCAGCTCTTTCTCCTTGTTTTGCCGAGATGCCTGTCTACTGCCAAGAGTGGGGTACTGAAGTCACTCATTGTCCTGGGATTCGTCTGTGACTTTACTTACATCTAGCAGTGCTTGTTTTATGAAACTGGTTATATCTGTTTGGTATGTATGAGTTTAGAATTGCAATGTCCTCTAGATGAGCTGTCTCCTTAACCATTATGAAGTGCCTTCTTTATCTCTTCTGACTAGTTTTATTTCATTTTCAGATATTTTATCTAATATATATATATATATATATATATATATATATATATATAATGTATGTGAGTGCAGATACATATATGCCATGCTGTACATGTGGGGGTCAGAGGAGAATTTTTAAGAGTTGGTTCTCGCCTTCTAACATGGTACTGGTGGATCAAACTTAAGTCCTCAGTCTTGTGTGACAAGTGCTTTTATCTGCTGAGCCATCTTGCTGGCCCATTTCTAGCTAGTTTGAACTGAAGTAATTTTGTCAGCTATTAGACCAAGCTATTAGACTTGGCTGCTTCCTAGTTCCGTTTTCTTGAAATATCTTTTGGGGAGCCTTTGACCTAAGATAGAATCTATCTTTGATGGAGAGTTACATTTCTTGGAAGCAACAAATAAATCCCGTTTTCTAATCCAATCTGCTAGTCTTTTGAATGGGGAACTGACACCATTAATATTCAGGATATTTTGAAAGGTGTGCATTAATTCCTGCATTTTGCTGACCTTGCAGGTTTTGGTGTTTCCCTCTACCTCTCTTGAATCATTTATTCTTTCCTGTAGCTTCTAGGATATGTTTATCCTTCTCTTCAGTCTGAAGAATTCTTCACAATATTGTCTCTGGAGCTGGCTTAGTGAACATAAATTCCTTTCTCCTGTTTTTAATCATAGAAAGCTTTTCATTCTCCTTAAATCACAACAGAAACAAAAATCTTGGTTTGTATCCACACTCTTTCAGAGCCTGAAATACATCATTCCAAACCCTTCTTCCTTTTAATTTTTTTGTTGAGAAATCAGTTGTTATTCTGATTATCCTGCCTTTATTTTGACTTGGTATTTCAAACTTTCTTTGTTATGTATATTTAGTGTTTTTACTATAATATGATGTGAAGGATTTCTTTTCTGGTCTTCTCTATTTGATATTCTAAATGCCTCATATCTAGATAAGCATCTCTTTTCCCAGATTTGGGAAAGCCATTCTGCTATGATTTTAATTGAAAATACTTCTCTCTGTTTTTGGTATGGATGACTCACCCTCCTCCTCCTCCTCTTCCTCCTCTTCCTCCTCTTCTTCTTCCTCCTTCTTCTTCAATGCCCATAATTTACGGAGTTGATCTTTCCATTGGTCCCAAAGATCACTCATGTTCTACTTTGCACATTTTCACTTGTCTGTCTATTCTGACTGAGTATTCCAATTCCATCACCTTTTCTTCAAGTTCTAATAATATTCTGTCTAATTTCAAGACTTTCCACTAAACTTTTCATTTGATTTACTGAAATTTTCTTTTCTACTACTTTAGATTGGTTTTTCTTCAGTATTTCTATCTCATTATTGAATTCCACTCTCATATCTTGTGTGGACATCTTTATTTTAATTTCAGCTGTTTGTGGTTTCTTGGGATTCATTCAGGAGTTTGTATTCTCTTTGAGGTCTAGGCACATATCTATAATCAGCCTTTAGAATTCTGTATCTGGAATTTCATACTCATTGGGGGCCATTAGTGTGGGATTGGTAATTTTAGGAGGATACATGTTGTCCTGGTTTTTCATGTTTCTTATGGTTTTGTGTGGAAATTTGAACATCCTAAGTTAAGTCACTGGTTGATCGTTCTTTTAAATATAAGTCATCTTTATTCTTTCAGTGAAAGTGTTTGCAATGTTTAAGAAAGACTAGGCCGTAGTGTGGATGAGGTGCCACTTTCCTCTGACTGGTTAGACTAGTATTTAGGGTACCAAGCTTGAACCCCAGTATCTCCCTAAAAGTGGAATACTGTCTGAAACAATGGTTACTATCCAGGGGTGGGCCCACTCTGGAAATACTGTAATAGTCAACTGAAAAACAATCCCCTCTTAAAGGCCAATCATTTTAGGAAGTAAAGGAGCACTGAGAGTACTGTGTGTACAGATGTATTAGTGATGGTGGGTATGAGTGGACACAAAAGATCAAAAGGCCAGACTAATGATTAGTTGGGCTGATAGAGAGCAAGCAGAGGACGAGGCATGAACAGAAGACAGAAGGTGGGAGCAATGTGAGGGGTGAGGGAGTTCGGGCTAAAGGGGTAGGAAAGGAGAGATGTAACAATATACAACCAGATAATGCAGACAATGTAGCAGAGTCCCACAGCTCAGGAGGCTAGAGCACGGAGACCCGTTCTCCAGGGAGGAAAAAGAAAAGTGAGGAGTGAGGAGGGGAGCACTGCAGAACAGGAGCAGAGCAGAACCAAGCCGGCCTGCTCCCCCAGTGCCGGGGGTTAAATACACTGAGAATAAACATGGAGAGGACAGAGAACTGGACGGGGACACGGCCCATGGGAAACATCTGGCCTGGTTGCTGGACTGGGACTTGAGCTGTCTGACCCTGGGGTGCCTCTGCAGTGGGTAGTCCTGTTCTCCCCCTTGGCTCTTCCTTTGTAAAATCAAATGGTAGATCTCGGTTCAGTCAGTGCGTGGTGCTTCATGGGTGGAGCTTTAGATGTTGGTGCCTCTGGTCTCCTTCCTTCAGGATTGCAAATGCTGCCTCCCCACACTGCGCTGAGCAACCATTCACAATGCCCAGCACACTGCTCAGAGTCCGTGTAAAAGTTCGCCTGCAGACTGTTCCCACCAGGTTTCCAGTTAGATGAATGTATATGAGCCTGATTCAAAGTTTCTTGCCCCAGGTCTGGCAGTACCCTAAGGGACAGGTTTTACCATGCAATCACTCGTGCTGAGTTTCCTGAGAGTCTATTCATAGAGGGTCTCAAGCTGCCCACCTGCTGATGCAGCAGGGGTCTTTTGAAACAAGTGCCTAGGGCCCAGTACTGAGGAGAGAGGTTTATCCCAGCGTCCATGCCACTAATCCCACGCGTACAGGTCATTTTTACAAGCTCTTTGGAATGTCTATTCATCTTCTGACAGATGTTTTTCTCCTTTCATAGATTATTCCTTGGAAACTCTGACAAACCATGTTCAGATGTCATCTGCTATCTTCCTGAATGTTCTGTTACTTTGTTTTTAAGACAGGGTCTCACTAGGTAGACCAGCTGGTCTCAAACTTACTATGCAGCCCAGGTTGGCCTCCAACTCAGAATCTTCTTGCCTCAACCTCCTGAGTCCTGGGATATGGGCATGTACCAGCACACCTAGATGAGATCTTACTTTAAGTAAAATCTGGCTTAGTAATATTAATTTAAGCTTTGAAAAGATACAAGCAGGGAGAGATGACAGTGTAAAATGTTATTGAGAGTCTTAAAAAGGGAGTCTAAAGAGTACAGAATAGAAAGTCACGATTCTAACACAATTATTGGCAAAGATTCCCTGACGTCTCTGTAGATAAATTGGCTCCCGGTGCCTCAGTAGGACTATAGAAAACAGACTGTCTGTATGGCCAAGGCAAACTTTTGTGCCAAGTTATTTAATCCTTATTTAAGAACACTACATTGCTCTAGAGAAGGAAAGAAGAAATGGCTTTAGAACATGTAGTCAGGTGAGTGTTGAAAAACTGGCTCCATGGGGAAATGTCTCTGAGAACCCTGGGCATTGAGTCTCAGATGTTCTTAGGCCATCGCAGACTCACTGGATGCAAGCTGCCCCGCTTCCCTAGCTCATAGAACACAGACCCTAAAACACTACTGCACAGTGAGAACAAACACTCTGAACGTGCTGCAGAAGCTACTTTCTGTGTAGAGTTTCACACACTGACCAGAGAGCAACAGCGTTGAGAAGGAAGAAGATGAATGCTGTGAGGAGCTCACAGAACCTTTCACAGCAAGCTTCCGCAAGGCTGGCACCACAGGACACAAACCCATCTGAACAGCCTCATCTCTTACCAGCAGTCTACACCTCACCTCGGTGCCGCCCAGCTGTCATATGCTCCTGGAAATGCAAACTTAATTCAGCTATGAAAGTGAAATCAGGCATGGGAGACATGAATTGATAGAGATTATTTTCAGCCCAATTTTTGATATCATTTGTGTGTGTATGTCTATGTGCGTGTGTGCATGCACGCGTGTGAAGGAATCCTCACTTTATGTTTTTAAATTTTTTAGCTAAGTTTTTGTTATTTTTATATAATACATTTTGATGGAATTTAGATCCCCTCTTATCTGCACCTCCCCTCACTGCCCCCACCCAATTTAATTACACACCTACACACGCACACACACACACACACACACATATATATATGGCTTACAGGCTTATATGAATTTGTGTCCCCAAATGTCCTTCAGTGTGATGTCTTTTAAAAAAAAATCCTCTGCTTTCAGAATATTGGACTTGATGGGGTGGGCGGACAACAGGAAGTTCGGACGGTGGGGAAGTGGGGGGAGCTGAGGAGGGAGGAATATGGTCGAAGTAGAGCATAAGCAGTCCTCAGAGAATTAATAAAAATATTTTAAAATATGCGTGAGTTTAGGTCCCAGGTAGCAAAACCAGTTTTCTGTGATAAACAAAATTTGGACATGAAGCTTTATAGCTGAGGCAGATGAAGACAGGGAAGACTATGTGGTCCTGGGAGAGGAGGAGACCCTCACCCTGGAGTCTGGTGAAGCCTCTTGCCAGCAGAGAATCCAGAATTCCAGCAGCATCAGCTCAAGGCTAGTCTCCCCCCACTCGTCAAACCTGCAGCTTTCTGGGCATTACAATACAGGGCATGTCCTAACCCCATCAGCCCTGGAAGCACCTAGTTTTGCCTCATTTGATTTTAATCCCACCCAGGCACTTCTACAACCACTCAGTCACTTCATTCATTGAAAAAGCGGAAAAGCAATTTCTTAGCAACCTATTGAGATGAACTTGAAAGGAAGCAAAATTATATATATATATGGTGCCAAGATACTTGTGTGTGACTCTTTGACAGGCCCACAGCCATGCTATGGAGCATGTCTTGCTTTCTCCTCTTAATCCAACTCAGTGCTTCACACTGAGACCAAGAGTCATTTTTCCTCAGGTGAGGTCGTTCAAACATTAAGGGAAGTCCTCTGGCTGAGCTAGGCCTCCATCTCTACCACCAACAGCATTAGCCACAGTTGTCACTTATATCTTGACCTGCTAAGTTTGTACCTAGTGTCCCCAGGTCAGCAAAAGGATCCAGAGTCTGGGGCTTGCTTTGGTGGGTGGGGGTGCCATGCGAGGAGCCAGTTGGGCTGGTAGCAGCTGACTTGCTTCCCATTCCAAAACCTCCTGAAAGGGAAATGAAACCATTGAAAATAGATTAGTTGCCTGAGGCTAGATTCTGAGATGCAGACTTTCAGAGCCACTTTCAACTGTCTCTAAGACAAATCGGGACAGGGGTTGGAAAAGTTTCAGAAGCTTCTAGATCCTGATTTCCTGACTTAGGTGAGGCAAGTATAAAACACAGAGCAGGCATGCGCTTTTCCCTGGACATACCAGTGAGCTATTATTTCCAATGTTTACCTCTCGTGTCACCTGACTTCCTTCTTTCTCATGGGATTAGGATCAGGCCTGGATTCAAACTCTGGCCCTGCCACATCCTGAGTTACCTTGAGCATCTTGCTTAACATCTTTTAACCTCGAGGTTTTATGTTTTTAAAAAGGAATTAATGCAAAGTCAAAGCCATCAACAACAACAACAAAAAACAAAGGGTTGACAAACTGAATGGTGAAAAAAGCTCTGCATAAAAACAAAAATAGTCAATAGAGTTTAAAAGTGAACTATAAAATGGGAAACAATATTTGTCAACCATGTATCTGACAAGAGGTTTGACCCAGAATATATAAAAAGCACCTGCAACTTAACAATAAATTAACAAATAACTTGACTTTAAAATAGACCAAGTACTTGAACAAACACTTCTCAAATGAAGATTTACAAATGACCACCACACATAAAGATTCTCAACATCACTAATCATTAGAGGAATTCAAGTCAAGGTCACAGTGAGATATCACCTCATACCTGTGATGATGAGCATTGCCAAAATAGCAAAGAGTAACAAGTATTGGTGAGAATATTAAGAAATTGGAGCTCTTGTAAACTATCGTGGGAACATGAAATGGTGTAGTTACTTTAGAAAACAGTGTGAAGACTCTTCAAAAAGTTTTAGAACTTTTAAGTTCTAAACCACCTGATTAAGCAAACATATTTCTGGGAAAATATGTAAGGAATTAAAGTCAGGACCTCAAAAAGCGTTTATGTCATATTCATTACACATTATCCATGCCCACTGATAGCTGAAAGGCAGATGGTATATGTGTACAGTGACATATGATTTAGCCTTAAAGGGAAGATTTGCTATGGGCTACTGCTTGCATGGACCTTAGGACTTTTTGTGAAACGACACAAGCCAAACTCTGTGAGGTTCCACATATATGATACAGTAGGTATACCTGGAGCCAACTCATCTAAAGTAGCCTGGTGGTTACCAGGGGCTGGAGTGAGGGAGCACGGAGCTGCTGCTTGGTGGATATTGAGTTTCAGTCATGAACAACTTCTGCACACACGTAGTTGACAATACCGCACTGTATGCTTAGAAATTGTAGGAATTTTACGTTAGGGGCTTCTCTCTTATTTTAAGCCACAATGAAAACAACAGAAAACAACTTCTGGGAGCTGTCATGGTGCATTATATGAGTATCCATCTCCGAAACAAGTAGGAATCGTTACTTAGGCTGCCGTGTGGAATGAAAGCTGCTATCTCCATTTCACAGAAATTGATGCCATGGCTTGTCAACAACAAAATTTCTAGAGCTTCTAAGTGGTAAAGTTGTATCAGGTCCATCTAATGGCATTGTTGAGACAGGTATTCGGCAGGTGAGTCTTAGAAAATTAAGCAAGGCCTGGAGAGATGACTCAGGGGTTACAAGAACTGACTGTTCTTCCAAAGGACCTGGGCTCAGTTCCCAGCACCCACATGGCAGCTCCAGTTCCAGGGTATCTGACTTCCTCTTCTGGCCTCCATAGGTGCTATGGGTGCGCTTATACGCATGCAGCAAAACATCATACACATGAAATAAAAATAAATAAATGCATTTTTAAAAAAAGAAATACTAAACAATATACGATAAATGCATCTGTCATGTCATCAAAAGCACTGGGAAAAGCTCGGCCTGAATATGGATCTTTACAAAGAGCCACCAAATACCAGGTACAGGGCACACGCCTTTAATCCCAGCTCTCAGGAGCAAGGCAGGTGGATCTCTGTGAGATCGAGGCTGGTCTAGTCTACATAGTGGGCTGTAGGCCAGCTGGTGCTGCAGGAAGACCTTGTCTCAAAAAACAAGGAAAGGAAGATCAGCCAAATTACACAAGTAGACCATAATACTCTCAGTATTCACTTCATCTTACATGAAGGATTGTGCATTTGCCACTGGTGACAAGTGTACAAAATAAGCCTCCAATCTTTACCTGGTTTAGCATGCCAGTCCCAGCCTCCAGAGACATCTGGCTGAATATTCACAGCGGGTGTACTAGAAGCTGCAAACAGAGAGAAGCTGAATGAGGATGAGGCAGCTCACAACCCCCTTCCTGAGTTCTCAGAGGACAAAGCATCACTTATGTAGCGCTCAGGGCTTCTCTGCATTCCAGCGGAGTCTTTCCTCCCCTGAGTTTTTATCATTCTGCAACAAGGATGCTCTCTGCTTTCACCTACCTGTGCTTACTCACAGGAGATTGGCAGAAACCAGGTATTATCTCTGGTCATTCTTTGATTCACCTTTCTTTTACCTGCATATTCACCCACCTGGAATTAGAACTGAATATGTCTGTCTTCATTAAATTTTGGGTCCCTTGAAGGCAAGAACTGTCTTATTCATTTTTGTGCATTCCACCTCTATACTTAACACACTAGGTAATAAGAGGAAAGATACCCTTAAACTCAGCTCACCCTGGCTTAACACTTCATCTTACATGAAGGATTGTGCATTTAAATGCCACAATCTTGCACAGCCTACTTAGAACTGGGATTTTGTTCTCTCATCTGTGACAGGGACTGAGAACGATGAAAGATTTAGATTATATACTAGGTAGTGACTATGCATCACCCAGTATGATGGTAGCAAGGCTGGGTCTCCTGTCACTGAAATGAAACCCATTATGGCTTCAAACAAGGTCATTCTGACTTCTCTCAAGTTCCAAACAAGAATTGAAAAGTGATGTTCTGCTGTAAGAGCGACTTTCTTCCTAGGGCAGCTCTAGGTTTTGCCCATAAAAAATCAGCAAGTAAAATTCAAGCACTAAACTAACAAGTGGGAGCGAAAACACGTCCACCTGCTACAGAGGTCTGAGGCACCAGGTCTGCGCGGCAGGTCTCATATCATCCGTCTGATCTACCTGCTGCCAGCACACCATGCACCTTCCCGTCACTCCGTTAACTACAAAGCACACACCATTATCAAAGATGCTGATTCTTGCCTGTCTTTTCTACACTAATCCATGGAAACCAAGGTAGAAATTGCTAACATTTGCTTTCTGGTTTCTTTGACATTCTGATGCCAGCCTGATATCCATCAGGATGTCAAATGAGGAGTTAGATCTTTGATTTTATTACCAATTAAACCCACACGTTCCTATAATCACCTGCCATATTCAGAGAGTGGAGGCCTAAGAGACACATTTCCTTTCCCCTAGCCCAGGAAACATCAAATCTGTCAGAGACAAGAACATACAAACAGAGGCTGGAGAGATGGCTCAGTGGTTAAGAGCACTGACTGCTTTTGCAGAGGACCAGGGTTCAATTCCCAGTACCCACATGGCGGCTAAAACCTGTCTATAACTCCAGTTCCAGGGGATCCGACACGACACCCTCTTCTGACCTCCATAGGCATTGCATAACACAGGTATACTTACCCACACGCAGGCAATACATTCATATACATAAAATAAAAAACTTTTAAAGAACATACAAATAATAATGTAATTGCCAAATATTTAAAACTTTGCCTTGCTAGCCTAGAACTTGCCATGCAGCCCAAATTAGCCTTGAACTTGTAACAGTCCTTCTGCTTCTGAGATGGATTACAAGGGTGAGCCACCATACCCAGCTGTACTTTCCCTTTTATTGTGGTTAATTGTTCACTTATGTTTCTGGTAATAAATCCAAAGTAACTGTTGTTTTAAAATTAGATGATCAATAAATCTTTGTTGAGCTCAAAGGTGGTATCTCTTGATTTACAGAAGAGGCTGGTGATGCCTTCTGGAGATCTGGCCTCACCATGCTGACATCTGCATCTCCCCTGTGTGCTCTCCTACATGGAGATGATACAGCCTCCTCACAAACAGTAGGACAATCGCCTTCCTGGCAGGGATAATGGAGAATTCTCTCCACCCACTGGCATGATACAGACCAAAACGAGGAATGTGGCTTTAAAACAAAGGAGTTCTAACTGGGTTAAACTAGGTGACAAACATGATGTCCTCATAAGAAGCAGGGAACTAGGCCAGGGATGTCGTTTAATGGTAAAATACCTGCCTCCTCTGTGCAAGAACCTGAGTTTGATATCTAGTACTACAAAAACCAAGAAACAAATAAACATAACTAGATACAGGCAGCCATGCTAAAGTATTCCCCTTTTGTCCTTGGAATATCAAATGTCTTACTCTTACCAAAGTAGTAACTTCGAAGTATTCAAATCAAAGAAACGTGTAGCCTTAAAGGGGCAACTGTTATGGATCAGAAAGATCCTGATTTTAAAAAGCTGAATTAAGTCATTTCGTGTTTGTGTATTATAAAGACAGGACCCACTTTTGGCCAGCAATTTTTCCAGGAAACAAACCCTGCCTTTGTGAGACCCATGTTTCAGTGAAGAAAGAACAAAACACAGAAACAACAAAGAAGGAAATGATTCCATACAGTGGGAGTTAGTAAGTGCACTGGAAAGCAAAACACAGAAGAGAGGAGACTGAGTCATGAGTTGAAAGAAAGCAGAGTAAATAAACCTCACTGAGACAGTAACATTACGCAGACTCAAAAGAGGCAAAGGAGCTAGCTGAGCAGAGGTCGAGGGAAGAGTACTCGAGGCACAGACAGCAGCCAGAAAAAAACATCAAAGAGGTCAGTAGAGCTGGAAGGAAGATAGAGGGAAGAAAACGTGAGAAATGAGGTCCCAGGCATGGTGGTGGAGCATTCAGAGTCCACACAAGTCACAGCCAGGCTGCACGACGTTGGCTCATATGCTGGATGAAACAGAGTCCTTATGAGTACACAGATGACATGTCTTAATATTATCCCACACCCTATATCACCCTTCATGGGTAATCATACCCAATCAGGAGACTCTTGGGGTTGAAAAATGAATTTCTTGAATATTCTTCTATGGATGCATTTACAAGATTTCAAGATTAACCCCAACTGGAAGACATCCAAGAATTTTCTCTGGGTTGATTTCTGGGCTTGGTCAAGTAAGAATTTAACCAATGCTGCATGACTTGTCTTCCCTATGGATGTGCATGGCTTCCAAAGTCAAGACAGTGACTGACTACAATGTCCAGGCAAACTCAGGGAATGTCAAAAATGCATCACAGCCTGGATTAAGTCCAGTTCAGTGCTTTCCACATCAAAAAGAGTTCTAATCTGGCTCCAACCCATTTGCTCCTCATTCGGGAGGTCCAGCTCCAAGCAGTGCAATCTGACAACATACTTTTGCATTTATGAATGATTGCAATTACTTTTCTCAAAAATCCTAATTCTCTATCATAGAAATAGAACATCAACTGTATATATAACTTTAAACCACTGAGTAGTCACTTTCAAAAAGTAAAAAGACAGCAGTAAAATTAATTTTATTAGCAATTTAATTAATTTGTTTAGTCATACAACCCAGATATTATTTTAACAATTGACTGTTATAAAAATATTAAGATATTTTGTATTCCTTTTTATTTGCACTGGTGTTTATCTTTTACTTGGAGCACATTTCAAATCAGACCAGTCACATCCCAAGTGCTCTATATCCACACATGGCTAGTACCTATCAGTTAGACTAAGAGTTCCAACATATCAATGTCATATATCCCACACCACTCTTAGGAATGCTAATTTTGTAGAATTTTAATAGATTTTACAAACCTAATAATTTAAGAACCCTGTTTTCCCACCTTTCAAAGATTTCTGAAACTACGAAGTATCTTCCAGTTAATTAAAACTAGAAGCATTTTTATTGGTCCATAAAATAATCCCATAATTATTGATGCGTAATGCTTCTGTGTATGAATCTCTACTGTTAAAAACACAGAACTCCACAGCCAAATGCTTTTAAGATGATCAAGTAAAAGCAACTTAAACAGGCTTTTTTTCTATAAGAAATCCCAGAGCTTATATGTTAATGAATTGTTAATTTCCAAAGGAGAAATACATTATGTAGCTTTCCCCAGAAACACACACACACACACACACACACACACACACACACACACACACACACACAATCACACAGGACAGAAAAAGAGAGAGAGGATGCTTTTACATCTGAGCACTTAGTGTTATCTTGTGGAAAACGACTCCACTGAACACAACAGAAAACACTTTCCTTCTTACCGTGCACGGTGGGAGAAGGACTTCTCGTAGGCTGTAGGAAGGGGTCACTAGAAGCACTGGATGTGCTCAGAAAGGAGCCCAGCAAATCCTGGCCTGAAGGCTTAGCGGGAGCTCCAAAGGGGTCAAAGGCGGCACCTGGAAACAAGGGGAACGCACTTCTTGGTCCTGTAAGTTATTTGTTCTATAAATGCTGAGGAAGTGTCACTATTACCTCATCAGATAGCAGCCGATCAGGACGACGCCCGCCTCCCGGCTTGCCCCACAGGCCCTTCCTACCTTATAACTTCCTCCAGGACTAATAGTGGGTCCCAGGGATTTCTGACCTCAATAAGGATAATCTCACCTTTGTAGACAAAGGAGCCTGGGTTTATTTATTAGAAAAGACATAACTATAAATGAGATTCCCATTAGCTTTAGAAAATCATGTGCACGTATGCAAATTCATGTGTGTGAGTGTAGGCGCATACATACCACAATGCGTGGGTGTCTGTCCCAACCATCTGCTTTGTTTGAGGCAGGGTCTGTTCTGCTGCTTTCTGCTGCACACAGCAGACAGCTGGCCTGAGAGCTCCAGGGATTCTCTGTGTCCGTTCCCTACTCCTCACGGAAGTGCTGGGATTATAGTGCTGCCTGTTATGTGGTTTCTGGGGATTCAAACTCAGGTTCTTACACTCGCACAGCAAGCTCTTTTACCCACTGAGACATCTCCCCAGCCCAGCTTGGAATATCTTAATAACACAAAACCAGTCAATCATGGTTACAGAAGACAAGATCAACACAGATAAATCCACGAGGTGCCCAGAGCATGTATAGGCCACAGGGGTTTAGGGGCTAAGCTCTGCTTAGTACGGATGCTCATATGAAATTAGTGAGTGGGAAAATATCAGGCAGGGGCCCTTGCTATTAAGATGAACAGCAGATTATAACAATAACACTCAAGAAGAGGGATTCGGGAGGCACAGGGAGCCTTGGCAGGGGAGAGGAAGAGTAAACGTGTGCAGTACGCATGTGTGAAATCCTCAAAACCATTCTCTTAAGATGAATAGTAGAAAATTTCACTGACAGGACTGGGAATGATCAGTTGGGAGAGTCTGCCTAGCACACATGAAGCCCTGTGTTTGATCTCTAGTACCGCAAAGGACACGTCATGGTGGCACATGGGAGGTGGAGACATGAGAGTCAGAAGTTCGAGGGCTTCTTGATCTACATAGTGAGTTCAAGGTCAGCCTAAGCTACATGAGACCCTGTATCAAAAGAAAGAAAAATAAAAACACCACTGAGTAAGTCTTGTTTTCATTTTGTTTTTAAGTGATCTCCAGCTCACTTGAAAGCTAAAAAAAGAAAAAAAACATCTCATGAGATCAGTGCAAAAAGCTGAGCTCATCATGTCCTGAGTCCATGGAACTCAAGACTTTGAAAACAGTGACTCTCAGCAGCCTGCTGTGAACCAGATACATACCTAATAAGTGAGAAAGCTTGTGTGTGGACCTAGTAGAAAGCGGCAGGTCATGACTGCTGGCAGTACTCTGGGGCATATTCCCAAAGGCCACCTTGTGTTTTGCAAAGAAGACCTCGGGGATCCTCAATATCTCCCTGGCAAACAAAAGTGTTGTCATCTTCATCAATATATGATGAAACAGGTTCAGAAAGAACCTCGGAAACTTGCTCTGACTCAAGATTCAGAACTCGTACTCAAATCTTCTGATGCCAAATTCCGTGTATTTCCCACAGCATCAGTCTTCAAATGAATGTGATGGAAATCACTAAGCTGTGTGGAAATAATCACCCTCTAGATTATTATTATTATTATTAAGCAAGGGACAAAACTTGCTTGATCTACCTAAAGTGAGATGTCATTCCCAAATCTGTGCACACGAAGCTGATGACTATTCGCTTCCTGGAGTGAGGCTGACCCAGTCTAGGAATAGAACTTGAGAATCAAAGCAGTTAGCAAACACTTCCCACTCTCACGATGCAGTAGGACACATGATTTCACAGGTTTACACTGTGACTTTGCTGGCACAGTGCTCTCCTAACACCTGCTGGGCGGCACATCAGCCTCGTGCTGCAGCAATGGTGTCTACTGTGTTTCAGACAATTTATTTCATGATGCACATCCCGTATCTCAATTTAGTACTCATCAGACCTTATCCTCTCTGAACAGGAAAACACTGAGGTTTGCGGGTTGATACAAGGACAATGGGTTAATCTGCCTGGTTCGGGGTTGAAGCTGACCAGTGGAGGACACTAAAGCCTTCTTTGACTGCTTGGAACGCTCTGAATAACTAAAGGTGAAAGGTGAATACCACATACAAGAGCTTGAGATGTAGTCTCTCTAATAACATCCACACGGATTATCCCCAACTAAGGAAGTTAGGAGTTTTTACTAAGGTTCCGCAGATAATTGAGTGTTATTCCTGAGATTCAAATGCAGGCCATTAATTATAGACTTGGTGGTCCTTTGATTTCCTTTTTAGGGGACAGAATACTTAAGTTATAGATCTCAATCTAGCACTAAGAGCTGAGTGTACTGAGACAAATCAATCAATACATCTAAGACTTCATAGGCAGAATTAACTAATGTCTCCAGCTCCTTCTAACACTGAAACAGGAACACACATATCAGCGTAGGACTGTGATGAATTAAATTATTAAATGTTGCTTAGGATGGTGTTTCTTAACACTCAGCCATGGAGTATTATGCTGCCTTGGATCTTAGGGATTCTGTTTTCCTGACGGAACATTTATTTACTCTTATGAATTGAACTAGATGGCAGAAAGCAGAGTACAGAAGAAACGGGCCATTCTGCCTCCATCAACATGCTGTGTTCTAAGTCTGAATTTGTTTAGTTTTATTTTATGTGATGAGTGTTTTGCTTGCATGTATGTAATTGTACCCATATCATGCAATGCGTATGGAGGCCAGAAGAAGGCACTAGATCCCCCCAAACTGGAGGCACAGATGTTTGTTAGCCTTCATGTGGATGCTGGGAATCAAACTCTGGGTCCTGTGCAAGAGCAGCCAATGCTCTTAACTGCTGAGCTATCTCTCCAGCCCTGCTATGTGATTCTGATTCCCATTCTCCCAATGGAGACCATCACAAACCAAAACCGGCCCAGAGCCTGTGGAAAAACTAAAGGATGAGCTCAGGAAAAAGCTCATACAGGATCCTTCGCAGTTGGGACTCACCTATCCTCTTCCTAATGCAATGGCATCTTGGCTAATTCATGACAGTAACTGGGCAGTTGGCTTGTGTTGGTTCTTCAGACACTGCAGTGACTCTCTGGTATCCAGCTAGATCATCTTGGAAATGTCAAAATGCTGTGGCTGACCAGTGATAGGACAGGTCAAGTCTGTGGCAATGTGTCAAATGAAGCGAAGTCCTATGTGGCTCAGACCCCTTACAAAAACTGGTCACACTTCTCTCATTAGTTATGCTGCTGGTCTGAGCTCTTGAAAATATACTGATATTATATTCCATATTTGGCAAGTGGTCACTGTAAATAATAATTCATCTAGCTATATTTCCAAGCAGAAGCAGCTAAAGCAGATTCAAGGCTCAAAGTCGTGAAAAAAAGAAAATTAAAAGAGAATGGAATTTAAATATATTCCTTCACTGTTCTACTAAAATGGACATTAATTATATTTTTCTTATGTTCTCCTAAGGAACTTCCAAGGAAAACAGAAAAGTCCATCCTATTTATACTTCAATTCTGATTTTTCTGGCCCAAAAGTTATAATTCCAATTTCAGCTGTATGGAGAAACATGGAAAAAATTACCTTCTCCCACTCGTAGGGTTGGTGATGCCGAGGCAGAGGTGGCTGCACGGCGTGGTGTTGACTGTGCAGATGCAGGCCCACTAGGGTGAAACACATCTTCCACCCCTGCCTGTCCCACCTGGGCAGGACCAGTGGCACCTCCGCCCCCAAACAGGTCACTCAGCAGTTCAGAATTGCTGGGAGGAGCCGTCAATGGAGAGAAGTTCGTGCTCACATCAGACCCTTCCAGGCCCAGAAGGTCCACCTCCTCGGGGGCAGGAGGGGCAGCTGGCTCCTTCTGCTGCTTACTAGGTTTCTTGGCTCCATGAGGCTTGTCACCATTGGCATTGCCATGTGGGCTGGAGAGGGTCAGGAGTTCATCATCCGACTGCTCGCTTTCCTGATTCACCAGGGCAGCGTGGTCCTCCTCACAGAACGACTTCTCTGATTTCTGATCTAAGGAAGGCCATATGCAAATAAATAGTTGGTGACCAACCACTGGGTCAGGTGGGTTTTGTTATGGTAGCTGTACATTATTCCAGAAAGAGGAAAAGATCTAGCCCTGAAAGACCCTTGCCCTTACTCAGGTGACCTGGGACTGAGCCCCAGCTCCACCCCTCACTGTCTCTCCAACCCACAGGGAGTTACTTCTGTGCCTTGCTTCAATCCTCAGTGAAACAGGAGTAATGAACAGTCCATATCACATGGCTGCTGTAAGAGTTACATGAGGTGACATTAAAAAGAGCTCAGACCAAGAGCAGGTGGCATCTAAATGCTGATCTCCAAGCGCTATGCTCGGCACTATGGATGACAACTGCACTAATGTCCAGCTTTGCTAGCTTTTACTTCTCCACGGGGCCTGAAGCAGAAAAAACTTGCACACTTGCAAGTAAATGGGATGACTCTGCCCCAGACAGTCCTCCCACCATTCCCCAAAAGAGATATTTGCCACATAAAATAGGCTAGAAAAGACACTTCTGCGGGAGAGTGATGGAGAGCCAACAGGTGGCTTTCCAGGCCCCACAGAAACTACCTTCCCACCGCACTTTGCTGCCCCATGTCAGACAGGCCCACCTTCCAAATCAGACCCAGGTTTACACTTGTGAACCCCAATTCTGAAACACAAAGACCTGCGAACAGGTCAAGGCTTCCCTAACTGTAGTGAAAACTTGGCAGAAGAATCTGATCAGAATGACATATGAAAATGTCTGCTATTGATTAGCACTGCCCTTCCAGCCAGACAGGCGCCATCTTCCCAGGTACAAAAGATCATCCCATCTGGGCTTGTTGACTGTTGACCTTCTCTCATGGAATGAGGGGTTGGGAGGGTCATGGGACCCTAGTTTGAGCTACTCCTCCCATCATGGGCAATTCTGCTCTAACTATGCATGACCTCCAGGAAGGGCTAGAATTTATTGGCTAGGGAAGAATAAAGGAGGTGGGGGCTCCATTTATGAGGCTGGCTGAAAACTCTCCAGTGCAGTCTTATGAGGGGAACACTCACACTCCTGTAAGCAACCCTCACCCACTGCTCTATAAGTAAGCCAAATAACTTCATTGGTTCCCCAGGGTGAACTATGGTGGCATGGTATACCGGATTGTCATTGAGACCAAGGGAAAAGGGATCAAAGCTGCTTACACATCGCCTGCAGGCTTCAGTTGCCTCACTCAGGACTATTATTTTTATGTTCCACTGCAGAAATATTGACGTTTGATTGAAGGTTGCTATCTGAGATGCCATTGGGGATGTTTAATAATATATAGCTTACATATCTTCACAAAATGCAAAAGCTCTACATTCCCAAACAGATAAGAGACTGGGCATAGATGCTAAAACCTATCCATGCCTACAGGAATCATTTCTAAATTACTAAGATCGCAATGGGAAGGTCAGAGTAACTTTTATTAAAAGTCATTCGAGGTAAGAATTAAGAGGCAGCCGACCCACCCACAAGCCACATCCAGCAGCTTTCCAAGTCTGAGAACCTTTTGTTCCATTTTTCAAAAGAAAATTCTGAAAGTGAGACTTTCAGTCCAAAGGAGTTCTATGAATAACTTTTTAACTAACCTCAGAAACTTGTAAAGCAAAACCGCCAGCATTGTTGACTAATGCCAATGGCAGTCTCGAAGACAGCAGTCTAAAAGTGCTATTGTTGAGAAAGATTTAGGAAAATCCTCCAGGTATGGGAGAAAACGGCAGCTTCCTGACTAGAATAATGGTTGTTAAAGCAACAAGCAGAGATCCAGGCTAGGTGACTGCCTTCACCACGCCAGGGCAAGTCCTGCTCTGCCTTGCCAGACAATGCTCCGCTTGACATTTTGGAATATTTGCTCAAAGGCGGAAAACTGAATGCTCTCTTTGTCTCTTTGAGTTGTCAGCGACCTAAGGAAAGATCTTAGAACATACATGTTATTTGTCTTGGAAGATGTGGCCCAGAACACAGTACAGAGGGAAAAGAGAGAGCTCAGCCTAAGCTGACCTTCTGTCAGTCTGAGCACTCGTGGGTTTGAAAGCAGGGAAGTTGCCCGATTTGAAAAACAGGAAGTCAGATGTAGTGGTATGCGCCTTTAATCTCAGCACTCAGGAGGCACAGGCAAGTGGATCTCTGAGTTCAAGGCCAGCCTGGTCTACATAGCGAGTTCCAGGACAGCTGGAACTACACAAAGACCCTGTCTTTAAAAAGACCAATAAAGAAAAACAAGGAAGGGGAGGAGTATAAAACGAGGGGCAGAAAACCGATGTAGCCTGCTCCAAGGACTGGTTTCATAAAACAACCACCCGACTTAATCACCTAATCACCTAACTTTAATGTTCTGATGTACCTTGCCAACAGAGAGAAGCAAAGAAGCCACCCTGCCCAAGATGCCTGGCATGATCTGGAGGGAGATCTGCTGGAGCCTGACCTGCAAGACAGAAAGTCACACAGTATGAACTATAGGAAATAAAGCAACGTGGTAAGTAACACAGAGGTTTCGTCCTGAAAACTGAAACCGGCAGGTAGCTCATACCTCCTAAGGCCAGAGTATCCTGATGCTCCTGCTGAGAGGAGAAGAGGATGCTGGGGTTCACGTCCTTTGTGCAGTAATGCTCCCATGGTGGGGTCAAGTCTACCACTTTGTCGTTGGGCTGAACCTCTATATCCAGTGTCACCTGGAACAGCTGAGGATATTTCTCTGGTGCATCACACGCATCTAACTCGGGCCTGAGGGGAGAAATAACACCGGGAAAAACAGCGGACTCAGCAGATGGCCGATCAGAAACCATCTAGGGCTGGCTTTAGTTTAACTTGAGACTGGTTTCTAGGTAGAGTCAATCATTAACTAGATGTTATTTTACTTTTCTGTGTCTCAGTTTCCTCATCCAGAGGAAACAGGAGAAGAAGACTTGTTCAAATATCTTGGATACTACTGCACATAGTAATAAAAGCAGTGGATAGATCTGGTCAGTATGCACTGCTATGGCAAATGGGTCATTAAAATAGTGACATAGGTCCAAAGCTACCTTCTAAGTCTGTGAATTCCTGAATTCCCGCCAAAGGCCTCCCTCTCTCCAGGCTCCGGGAACCAGCTCCATCACCCTAGCTTTACCATGTCCTGGGTCCCCTAGCCATATTATGATATAAGTAACTGCCAGTCAGAACCTCGTAGAGCCTCCTGAGCTCGCTTCAGTGCTGTGCCCAGGCGCCCGTCATGAAAGGCCATACTCATGCTGTTCCAGCATGAAGCTGCCATTCCTGTTGGAAACACAGCTGTTCACAGGCACAAAGGAGGTAATCCTTTGGTTTGGTTTTTTTTTCACCTTTATATGGCATTTTAGACCTTTCTAGAACTCTTTGATGCATTTTTTCATTTTTTTTTTAAAAGACTTATCTTATTTTCTGTGTATGTGTGCACACCTGGGTACATGTATGTGTGCCACGTACATGCAGGTGCCCACAGGTGCTGGAAGAAGGCACCAGAAACCCTAGAATTAGAGTTTACAGATGGTTGTGAGTTGCCCAACATGCATGCTGGTAACTGAACTTGGGTCCTCTGGAAGAGTGGTATATACTCATCTCTTGAGTCGTTTCTCCAGCTCCCATTTGCACTTCTTAAGACCAATCACATTCAACTGAAAGATTTCAGATGCATGCAGCTCTTTGTGACTGTTGTGCCACACTCAACAGTCCATTGTATGGGGCTCTGGAAACAATAACATGATGATGCTTCACAGCTAAGCCTGAAGACCTTCAGTTCAAACAGCACTTACTTGGTGAACTTTAAAACTGTTGTATCCAGTGGTATGAATCCAGAATGAAACTGGAGTTGGAATATCTGTGTGTTGGTCACCTGAAAGTACATGATAGAATTACAATTAAGCATAGAACACAGAATCTGAATCAAAGATTGTATTCGGGGAACCCTTACCTTCAACTCCCTTTTTATCTGACCCTTTGTCTACTCTGAATATTTAGCCATCTCTCAATTTCATTTTTAGCTTCTCTTCTACACAAGGGAAAGCTGTTTTCTTATCCACTGATGTCCTATGTTCTTACATGGCCATGTTTGGACTCATTCCTTCTTCCCAGGATGCCCTGCTCCAACCTGATAAACACATCCTTCAAGGCCCAGTTCGTAATCTATCTGGCCACCACTAGCTAAACAAACTGTTCCCCGATCTTCCCTGTGAGGACATTGTAGGTGTTTCTTCATGTGTGACTTGTCCCCTCTAAGTTCAGTTTTAGTATAGGAAAGGACATGGCCTTGTGTTAATCCAAAACACCTAGGCAACAGTTGAAATAGAACTTGCATTTAGCAAATATTTGATTAATTAAAAGATAACTACTTGCAACATCATCCATACTAGCCAAAGAGTAGAAATAATCTAAACATAGAGAATGGATAAAATGTAGTATAACCATTCAATGGAACATTACTTAGTTGTATAAAGGAATGAAATGCTGATGCAAGCTAAAACACAAATAAACCTCCAAGATAATATGCTGAGTGAAAAAAGCCAGTCACAAGAAACCACATAGTGTATGATTCCAATTATATGAAATGCCCAAAATAAGAAAACCTATAGGAACATAAAAGAGATTGTGGCTGTGAGGAGGAAGGGAGGGATGTGTAGTGACTATTAGTGGCTGCAAGATTTCTTTTATGGTTGAAGAAAATATTCTATAATACAGAATTGTAATGGTAGCAACACCTTTTAAATATACAAAAAATAATCACTGCACTATACTCTTAGTAATTTGTGTGTGTGTGTGTGTGTGTGTGTGTGTGTATGTTTGTGTGTGTGTATATGTGTGTGTGTGAGACATGTGAAAGCCAACTTCAGGGGGAAAAGTAAACTGTAGGAGTTGTTTCCTCCCATCATGTGGTTTCCAGGGATCGAACTCAGGTTGTCAGGTTTGGTGGCAGGCATCCTTACCTACTGAGCCATCTTGTCAGCCCTGTCAGTGCACTCTTTAAAAGGGGTGGTTTTTATGTAATGTGAATTTCAGCTCAGTAATTTAAAAAATCATACTTAACTCTACACATACTTAGCTGAAATCCCTTACTTTATAATGAACAGACCCACCACCACTCTCAACAAAATACTGTAAGAAAGGAATGGGTTCTAAATAATATGGTTTGCTAACAGTTCCAGGGCTGCCACCTTCTGGATGGCAGTCATCCTACAAGGCACTTTATAAAAGTCAACCTATCTCAATCTCTGTTTCTTCCCCTTGGTAGTGAAGAAGGACTTCAGCAGATTTTAAGGGGTCTTTCTCACTCTAAACCCACAAATCATTCAAGCCCGAGAAAAGACTCAGAAATTAGAAACTCAGCTGAGCTCACCATCTGGTTCCTCTTGAAA
This sequence comes from Eospalax fontanierii, assembly GCA_035773235.1. NCBI lineage: Eukaryota > Metazoa > Chordata > Mammalia > Rodentia > Spalacidae > Eospalax > Eospalax fontanierii. The sequence continues at coordinate 7,821,838 of CM069531.1, forward strand.
GCTTACCTTAGCCTGCAGTCGGCTCCCAATGGTTGACCGCAAGTGGTACATGGAAACAATGACATCTCCTTGTACAGTGATGTTCAAGGGGATGAAGATCTTCCCATCTTGAACACGATATTCTCTTTAAACAGAGGTCAGAAACACAGTGAGTGCCCAGTTTGGTGCAATCACACAGACATGGGTACGTTCTGTGGCTCTAACTAAAGGACCTGTTTTCCCAGCCTTGCCCCAGAGGCCACTTCCAGTCTTATGCAAAAGCAGGAGTGTAGACAGTGTGGATTGGAGACAGATCGGTTCTGACTGGGAGGGCACTGGCCAGACACAATTCCCCTCTCTCTATCCCATCTGGGCTTCCGGGCAGACCGTGCTTTCCTCAGATCATCGTGCTTCACACATCTTCACATCTTTTCCTAACTTCAATAGTGAAGTCGAACCGAGATCAGTCCAAAACCAGGAACACCACACTCACTGAAGGTCTTGGCTGCCGACTCCCAAATTCAACCTATTCTCAGCTAAGTTTGTGTTACGGTGTAACACACTCCCTTCTCCCCAAACTCCGAGGACCTCCCATTGGTACTTGCTCTTCTTTACGGATCCTATAAATTCCTTAATTACATCACCATCCATCTGATTCTCTGAATCTCCTTAAATGTGCATGCCTTCTGTCCCCCACCCTACCATATGAACACTTGTCCATCCTTTGGAAGACAGTCCCACTCTGTGCATAAAGGAGACTCGCCTCTGCATTCAGCTGTCTCCATCTATGATGAGGCCTCATGTTGAACTTTTGTTAACATTTCACAGTGATTAGCAGGAAGAATGCAATCCAACTTACACAGGACTAGAGCAGAATGCAAGAAGAAGTAAGGAGAAAGCATTGTAACTTACTTCATTCGTTCAAAATCTGTGCAGGTTGAATATATTTTAGTTTCTCCAATCAGCACATCACAGTACGGGCGACATCCATTTCTTTGTTTATTAAAGAAAGGAATTGGACTGACAGTGATCACCTTGATCGTGAGGGGCTTGAAATGAGGGCGGTAGGGCTTGTCTGCAAGTAGATCGCACATGTATCCCAGGTACCTTAAAGACAGGATTGCCACTCTGTCAGCTCATCACATCAGGAGAATTTGGCAGTCTCTGCTGTGAAGCTTGTCCTGGCACATTAAGATGCAGTAAGAATCTACACCACATTTCTTGAATATTAATCACCAAAAGAGAACACAAACAGTTAAGAAAGCTTGGTTCAGCAAACATGGTTGTACCACCCCCAACAAGCTGATAATGGTGTGTTCATTCAATCAAAAAGGCTTATGGGAGCTTTACGCTAGCTCAGTATTTCAACATCTATTTCTACTGTGTTTAACAGATTAAATGCATCAGCAAAAATCTGACTTGGATAAATTTTAAAATTTAGAAGAACTTTTAGTATCCCAAAGTTAAGATGGAATTTTAAAATGAACAATGGAATAAGTTATAACTACAAAGAAGAAATCAGTTATCTGAAAAGTGTTTTCTTTTTAAAGCCATTTTATGTTCTCTATCATAATCCTATAATTCCTATATCTCAGTGTGCTGGATAGCTTCAGTAGTCAACTTAACACACCTGGGTAGAGGGCACCTTAACTGAGGAACTGCCTCCATTGGATTGGTCTGTGGCCATGTCTGTGAGGCATTCTTGATTGTTGAGTGATTTAGGAGGGCCCCAGCCTACTGTGGAAGGTGCCACCCGTGGGCAAGTGGTCTTGTGTTGTATAAGAAAGCCAGGGTGAGCACAGGCCAGAAGCACAAGCCAATAAGCAGTGTTCCTCCAGGGTCTGTGCTCCAGGTTCCTGCCCTGAGCTCCTACCTTGGCTTCCCTTGAGATGGACTATGCTGTAAGCCAAATAAACCTTCTCCTACTCAGGTTGGTTTTGGTCAGTGTTTTTGTCACGGCAATAGAAAGCTAACTAGAAAGTCATAGGGAAAAGTAAGTTTTAAAATTCCTATTCTGTCTATATTTCCTCATTTTCACATGGTGATCAGCAGTATGTTTCAGTAAAAACCTAAATCATGAAACAGAGAGGGCTTGAGGGCTTGGGGTGGAGGCAATGGTCTAGCTATGTCTATTGGGTACTTTTAGATCTGGGCTCCTCACATCATCTCTAAGACCAGTTTCTTCACCTCGTGAATGAGGAAAGTAAATATCAGTAAATTCTTTTAGTTTCCTTCTAGTTCTAAAATCACAAACTTTCAAATGGGGGCTATGAAACTTATGAAAACCCAGTATTCTCAGGTATCATGTGGTCACAGCTCTGGATAATACAAGATCAATTAGAAGAAAGTTAAGAAAACTCCAATGAGTACATTCCAAGCAGTCCAAGGTACCAATTAAACCACGCATGTACTATGCACTAGCCAGGTGCCTTGCGTACTATACCTCCTGTGGGATGGTGACAGACCGATTCCTGGTCGCTTTGCATAGAGCAATCGAACAGCAGGGCCAGGCGTAGAGTAGAGATTACAGAAAATGAACATAGCACCAACCAGAATTGACGATGCCGCCCGTCCATCCTGTCGAAAAAGACATCAGAAACATCAAATGTGGCTAAAGCCTACTTGCAGGTAAGAGAAAAAAAAGGAGAGGAATCTTCCTAACTGGGGGTAGATTTCACTCCTGAATTGCTCATTTCAAAAGAAAATCTGGCCTTGCTTTTAAATCTCAAAACAGCAAGGAAAAACTTTTTCTTAGGATAAAATTGACTCAAGTTCAACAAAATAAATTGGGCTTGCATATATTTGCTGAAAATAACGTAAACCTTGGCCCTACAGCACTGTAACAACTAGCCTGGAACTCAGGGTCTCAGGGTAAGACTGGAAGTAAAGAGCTCTCAGTTACCTTTTGGAATACACTATATATGTATTTTACCCAAACTGTATGCCCCTTCCTTAATAGAAAAAACACATTTGTTGTACAAATAAATCTGTTATGAACGGAATGTTTCCTCCCAAAATTCAAATATCGAAATGCTAATTCCTAATGTAAGGATATTTGGAAGTGGAGATCAGGGCTGGTCATGAAGATGAGGCGCTTAGTTCTCTCTCTCCCCCTCCCTCTCTCTCCTGCTCCCTGCTCCTACCTTCTGCCTCCGTCCCTGCTTGAAGACACTGAGAGAAGACAGCTATGTGCCGCAGGAAAGCAGTCTGATCTGGATCTGCAAACACCCTCAACTTGGCTTACAATCTCCACAGTCTCCACGAGAAACAAAAGTTCTACCATTTACATCACTCAGTCTGTGATAGGAATGCTACACAGCCTAAGGAAAGACAACATTCAGTGACACTCCTGATGGATGCGACTCTGCCTCTTCCAGACTGTGCTAGGCGAAAGGGATACTGCTTCCGTTTAAGTAGGCCATCCCAGTTACAAAGTGTTTCCTGTGCTATGCTGAGTTATTCTGTTCCCACAGTTATTTTTTATTTTGTTTTGGTTTTCGCCTATCTGTTTTGAGATACGGTCTCACTGTGCAGCCCTGGCGGGCCTGGAATTCATGATATGGACCAAGCTGGTCTCAGACTCACAGAGGCCCACTGGCCTCTGTCTCCTAAGCGCTGGGTTAAAGGCATATGCCACCATGCCCGGCTTTTCTTCCACAGCTTCTACTCAACATGAATGACCCCACTTCCCCTCCTCCCGAAGCCCCTCTATATCTGGAATGCCTGCCCTTTCCCTCAGCACTCTGCTTTCCAGGTTAAAGCCAGTCCAGTCTCTTTGATTCTTCCTCCTTTAGAATTCCTTTCCAATTCAATGGGTGTGGACTTCTGAATAGACTTAAAATATCAGTGTTCAGGTGTGCTGCCCACACTTGAAACGTAAAGCATGAGATGAGTTCTGCCGAATTAGAGAAGAAATGCATTGTCCTTAGTGTGGACGCTGTGCTTTCATTACACAACTCCAGGCCAAAGGAGGAAAAACACAGGCAAGTCACAGTACAGGCTGATATTGATCTTTGTAGCCACTGAAACCCTTAGTTCTTTCTCAGTTGATGAGCAGTTATGTTCTATTTTTTTTTTTAATTTAGCTACACGTTTATCTTATGTTTAATGTCACAGTGTTAGGCTTTGTTAAATAATAAAACTGTAAGATTTTTTTTTAACATTAAAAAAAATTGTATGCATGTGTGCATGTGTGTGTATATGTGTGTGCCACATATGTGCAGAGATCAGAAGAAGGTGCTGGATTCCCTGGAGCTGGAGTTACATGTAGTTGTGAGACACCCGATGTGGGTGACATGAACCAAACTCAGGTCCTCTTGAAGAGCAGTGTACATGCTCTCTACCACTGAGCCATATCTCCAGCACATTCTAAGAACTCTTAAAACCCAGGTTCATGGGCCCTGAGGACACCACACATTCACACATAAACCTAAAGTAAAATGTTAAAATAAATCTTTTAAAATCCAGGTTCGTTATATGACCATCTCAATTCTGAGAACTGACAAACTTGATTTCTACATCTTCAGCAAAGTTGCTTTAAAAAAAAAAAAAAAACTAAATAATACCTTTAGCCATGAAAGACACCTACCTTTCAAAGCAGATACTCAGCTGTAACCCAGGCAAATATAAAATAACCCAGGCCAGATTTCTCTGTTTTAACTACAAGAAATCAAAAAGTCTCAAGCAGGAACTCAGTCAATAACCTGAATTGCTACATTTGTTCAGTTGATCTGGTCCTGCAATCATATGAACCCATGTGGACTTCCTTTTTCTAAGGCTTTTATTTTTTTAATTTGTTTATTGTAATTTTTACTTTATGAATGTATTACCTGAATGTACATAAGTGTACCTGTGTTGTATAACGTCCATGGAGGTCAGAAGAAGGTATCAGATTCCCTGGAATTGGAGTTATGGATGGTTCCCAGCCACCATGTAGGTACTGGGAACCAAACCCAGTCCTCTGAAAGAGCAGTCAGTGCTCTTAACCACTGAGCCATCTCTCTAGCCCCAACCCTGCCCATATTTAAGGTGAAATGCTCTTTGATTGCCTGGCACCTCTTTTTCCTGTTTCCCTGTTTCCTTATAGAAAACAAGGGATCCATAACTGCATCTCCCTGTTCTCTCAGCAAATTGTCCCGGAATTTAAGTCCTAAGAATGGGCTGACGTTAAGCACTGTGAGGGTGTCTTACGACCGCACTATCTATTACCTTGTCTTATCAGTTATCCCTGCTAGCTTGAGGTTGCAGCTTCTGACCAAGTATCAGATTGCTGTCCAAGTCTTTCACAACGGTGGCAGCCGGGCCTGCACCTCCTGCAAGCACTGTCATGGGCCTACTGGTATTGCCAAGGCGTCGCCACAATCATGCAGAGAGGATGCTCAGAGCCTGTCACTTCCCCAAGTCCCTTAAAGGGGATAAAGGCAGGGCTAGGGCTCATCCAGTCCTTGAACACAACTGGACCAGGGCAGTACACTTTAACTAACAGCAGGTCCTCTGCTAAAACCATGATCCTTTTGTTACCCTTGTTGACAAATTTCTGAACTTCTTTCACTCTGTGCCTAATCTGCTTCTGCTTCAGAGCTTTCTTGATGCACTGACAGAGCTCCTGTGTGAAGAGTGTCAAGCTAGACACTGCACGATATGGTTCAGGCTGACCAGCAGCTCATGGTCAGTGAGGCCTTGGCCAGAGTCTCAGGTCCTCCTGGATCCCCAGCAGAGTCCCCAGATGAATCCTCTCACTCTTAGAGTTTGATTTTTTTATGGCTGCATTGTGAAAGCTGGGAGCTTCTAGCCTCTCCAAAGTTTTAGAAAAATGTTAAGTGAAAATCACTAAAGCCTGCCAGTCCCTAAAAGCAATCTGCTCTTTGTGTAATCTGCTGTCCCTCCTAAAGACAGCCCTGCAGCCTTTGACATTAAAGGCTTGCAGGGACCAAGTATTTTGCCTGATGCCAAGCATTTGGGAGTCGGAGCCGAAAAGTGGAGAAGTTCAACTCTCGCCCTTCCTTTACCCAGCCGGCTCTCAGGGAGGAGGAAGGCCAGCTAGTAACCTCACAGCAGAACCAAACAACAAAAACGACCCTGAGGTTTTTAGAGGCAATGACCATTCCCAGTCCTCACGCTCAAACCCCACCTGTTTGTGAACACAGCCACTTACTCAGACCTTTTCTAAGTACAAAGGCAAGTCCTTTCTGCAAGAGACAGTGCAGTGGGATAGGGAGGGACCAGCATAGGTCGTACCATGTATTAAACGCCACAGGCGACCTTTAGATGCTCAATGGGAAGGTCCATGTTGTGAAGAATATTCGAGAGTCAGAAAGATTTTGCTGGAAGGTGAGTTTTAAGGTACAGGTGAGAGGATGAGAGGAGGAACCAGAGGTTCTAGGAAGTCAAAGCCAGACCTATCGGTCCCACCGGGCACTGCACATAAGGGCATGAATGCCACTTTCTTTTATTTTTACTCAAACACAAATAGTAAGAAAAATAAATGTATTTATATCAACTTTATTCAAACAAAACTCGGTGCAATTTTACCTGTGTACACACAGTTTTTTCTGTCTCTTTCATAATACTTGGTGCATTTTAGAACCCCTACAGTATATGGCTATGAATACAGATGCCTCTCCAACAATTACTCAAGCTTTCAGTCAGGAATAAATCCAGTTACTTAGCACACCTGTGTAATACCAACACTGAGAAGACTGAGGCAGGTGGATCATCATGAGTTCAGGGCCTGTTTGGAGCTCCACCACTCTGGATAAAGCTGTCCACATTTCACTGAACCGTCACCAGCAGTAGCAAGGGGCACTCACCAAGCAGTGGACAACACAGACGTTTTTCGGATTCTGCAGCAGCCAGTTATACATATTCCGACACACAGCGAAGAGGTTGTGCAGACTAGGGGCCTGCCTGAGGGGCCAGCTGCACTCTGACACCTAGGAGAACAATGAGAACAGGAATGAATCCTCCCAGCAATTTCGTGAACTTCTGGAAGTGGTATCATGTCTCCTGTTGATATGGACAGGCAGAGTTAGGTCTAAATGCAGAAAGAGTCGAATACAATAATTTTGTAAGATTGGTCTCCATACGTAGCCCAGGATGGCCTCGAACTCGCAGTCCCTTCTGCCCAAGTCTCTTGAGTATTGGGATTACATGTGGAAAAACCTTACTTAAAACAGCATTTTTTTTTAATTAAAGAACTCTGTGGGATCCTGGGGACAAAATGGCTAGCTAAGACTAGCTGAACTGGTGGGCCCCAGGTTCAGCAAGAGACCCTGCCTTGATAAGTGAAGTGAAGAGCAATCAAAGCAGGTACAGCATCAACTTTAAGTCTACGCACACACGAACACAGGTGCACAAACACACACACACACACATGCACTCATACTACACAGGCCAAAAAGTGGAAAGATATTTGAGGAGACTCACTCTGGGATCTACACTTTCCAAAGATCTCTCACATTGTACTGTAGAAAATGGCAAGAGCTTGAGAGACAGAAGGACCAGTGAGGAGGCTGGGGAGGTGGTGCGGATGTGAGGGACGAGATGGTGATGACTGGCTGGCTGAGCGGCCATGGGTGCAAATGTACTGGGGGAACTTAGGGAACTAAGGATGTCTTGTTGACCATTCACATGGCAGTGGTGAGTCATGTAGAGGAATCTACTGAAAAGCGAATGGGGAGAGGGGTCAAGGGTGACGCCCATGTTTCTAGTTTGAATGGTCCGAGAGAGAGAGAGAGAGAGAGAGAGAGAGAGAGAGAGACCCATTCACGGAGATGGAATCCTAGAGGTTCAGTGGGGACGCCATCATCGGGGAGCTGCGTGGTACAGACAGCCCTGGCCTAAGGAAACCAAAACACCTCAAATTCCCAGTGCTTGGCACTGGAAAAGAAGGTGGGTGGAATCTCATTGGTTGACCCTTTTCTTATCACTAGATGACAATTTGATGATAAGAAATATTGAAATATAATATAAAAAACAATCAAAATATAAATGGGAAATTACCTGTGGTCTCTGTATACTGACCTCAGAAAGAAAAGGTGGAATTTCCTTCTCTAGGTCAGCCAAAGCAACCAGCTCTTTTTGGTTGATTTTCTATGACTGTGAGGTGAAAGGCACCTTCTAGGTTACCCATATTTCTGTATCCTGAGAATAATAGGTGCTGCACATTAAACAGAGTGTGCGAAATGCTTAACGCAGCTACTAAAGGATCTAAGAGGTGCTGGCTCAGGCCCGTCACTTTAGACTTCCCAGTGGCTTGTCTCTTTTAATCAATACGATTCAGGGCTGGGTTGGGTCCATTAAATCCCCAAGTCCATTCCCCACTAATGTTTTCTCAAGGAATAGAATGGTAGGGTGCTAAGTGCAAGTGAGCATTACAGGATTGCTGTGGGAATTAAGTCTTACTTACTGTCAAGCTGTATTGATTGGCTGTTTCTGTCTCTCTCTGTAGCTAATGAGTTCCGTGAGAAAAGAAAGCATAACTTCTTCCTTTTTGTAACCTCATTGTCAGTATCTATTTCTGGCTCTTGGGGACGCGTGTGCTGACAAATGAATGAATAAAAACAAAGGAATAATCCCATTTGGTGATCTCTTTTTGTGGTAGGATTCGTCTACATATATAATATCTTTCTGAGACTTATTTTATTCTTATGTGAGTATGTGTACATGTCTGTATGCATGTTTACATACATGGGTGCAGGTGCCCACAGAAGCCAGAAGAGGGCATTAGACACCTTGGAGATGGAGTTACAGGTGGTTGTGAGCCATCTAGCATGGGTGCTGGGAACTGAACTTGGATTCTCTGGAAAAGCAGTCAAGCTCTTGGCTGCAGAGGCACCTCTCCAGCCCCTACCTGCATAACATCTTGAGGGAAAGACAGGTGACTCAAAATTGTTGGGATTTTTTAGATTACAACACAGTAAAAATAAAAGAAATATATTTTCTCAGGCAATATTTTTAAAGCTTTTAAAAACTACGTGCCGTCAACCCACACACCAAACGTCAATATTTGAAATGAGTCTCAGCTAAAAGCTAGCTAAATTGTCCTTAGCACAATAGGCTTACAGCTCTAGAATCATGAAATCAGTCAAGCAAATAATATTAATTTAAAATGCTCCATAATTATATCTTTACTTGATATATAATTATATACTACTAAGCAAACACATCATTAGAATTTTTTAAAAAGCATGTACTCTTCTAAAAGAGGAAAACATTAAAACATAAATACCACACACACAAATTACGAATTTTATTAGTGCCAGCTCTTTCTGCAATTTCCTGGGGAGTCACAGTCCACACACTAAGCATGATCCCAGGCTATGTGACACTTGAGGATGCCATTTTCCAGCCTGAATGTTTCTGCAGTCACGAAGCATCAGAAAATACCATGTCAATCACAGGGCTGTCAAGATACCACCCAACAGGAGAGGCCCAAACAGCCTCAGCGCTGGGGTTGGTAGCTCTCATCAGCATCTCTCCCTTGGTGGAGTACTAAGCACAGGAGCCAACAGGGCAGCAGAGTCAGACCAGAGCACCCTCTGCAGTGTTTCCTGATTTTTACACCATTTATAAAAACAGAGGTGTTTCAGTCATTACTTGTGACATTCTATTATTACCCATGTTAATCTTAGTTGCCACTTAATGAGTCCTGATTCCAAGCCACATACTACTAATCAAATTTATTTCTTACAGTAAGTCCACAGGGGAAAAAAAAAACTAAGATGGTTTGTGCAAGCTGGAGATAGAGCTCAGTTGCTCCGCAAACATGAGGCTGCAGGTTCAATTCCCTGCACAAGAGAGAGAGAGAGAAAGAGAGAGAGAGAGGAAGAGATAAAGAAAAAAGGGGAGGGAGAGAAAGACTGAAAGGAAGAAAAGAGAATGGAGAGAAGGGGGAGGAAGACGAAGATAAAGTGTGCTTGTGAGAAAGGTATTCTTACTGTCTTAGTTACTTTATACAAGAAAAACAGTCCAAGGAGAAGTAAAACACCTTGTTTAGGAACAAGGAGAGTTGAGACATAAGCCTAAAGTAATCTTTAAAGCTTACAATTTGGGTGTATTATAAGATTTCATCCCAATAAAAAAAAAATAGTAAGTTCTATAGGCTCTGCCATGCTCTCCTGTCTATAGTTAACAAGAGCTCCATCATGCATTTGTAAGGCAGTGACAGCTTCAAGTGATGCCTATATTTTACCAAGACTGAGACGTTTGATTGGGCAAAGAGCTGTGTAACTCTGAGGTACCAGCCTCTGGCTCCCGTCCACCCACTGTTTTCTACCTCCTCAGTTCCTGTCTTGACACTAATGCAGGGAGAAAGAGGGAGAGGTAAAGTATGAGCCGTGAGCTCACTCCTCTGCAGCCCCCTCCTCACCAACCTCAGTTCAAAGCAGAAACATCCAGGAGCTACGGGACCCTTCCTTGGTGGAGGAAAAGTGGAAACCCACTGGCTTTCAGTCATGAGACCTGGGAGAGACCCAAGTCAATACTACATTTTCCAAAACTTGAGTTATTTCTAAAGATTAGGAAATAATCCACATGAAAAAGTCTTAAAACCAGCTTGGTGGTGCTGGAGAGACGGCTCAGCAGTTAAGACTGGCTGCAATTTCAGAGGACTGGGATTTGGAACTCAGCACCCACAGGACAGCTAACAACCAATGTAGCTACAGTTCCAGGAGACCTGACGCCCTCTTTTGGCTTCCATGAGTATTGCATGCACATGGCAGACTTACATACATTCAGACAAAACACACATAGACATAAAATAAATAAATCTCCAAAAAACTAAAAAGGAACCAGCTGGGCATCTGGTTTCCATGTTACTAACAACTCTTTCCTGGTACTGTCCTCCTAGGTGGGCAGAGAAGAATGGGCCCAAGCAACACCAGAATAGCATTACTCACAACTTAAGAGTGTTGGCAGCAAGGTTACAACAGTCATACCAAGAAATCATTAATGCAATGGTTCATCTTATTCTAGGAGCATAGCTACAAATCTGTGTAGAAGCCCAACACACACACACACACACACAGAGAGAGAGAGAGAGAGAGAGAGAGAGAGAGAGAGAGAGAGAAAGAGAGAGAGAGAGGGAGAGAGAGGGGGAGGGAGGGAGGGAGGATATATAGATACAGCATTAACACTGGGTATGATTTTAAATGGTTTGGACATACAAAGATAGTTATACAACACTGTAAATGCACTTAATGCTGCCGCATTGTATACTTGCAAATGGGTACAATGATATCCTTATGTTTTATATATGTTTCCATAAAGTGGAAGCACTTGATTAAGTTCTCTGAAGTCTATTACCAATTAGACTAAATACACAGCATATCTGTGGGTCTTTGTGATTCAGAGCATTCAGTTTAGATGGTTCATCTTATTGGTCTCTGGGGTGTCATTGACAGCATCAGTACTTTTAATCCATCCCAGTGGATGTTGTCTATGAAGAATCAAAAGACTGACAATATACCTCCCTGGCGATCCTAAATGGGCATTCTAGTGCCTCACTTCCAGCGTAAAGTTAGTGCTATGTGCTTTTTTGAGGTAATTCCCTTACTTGAGACTTGAACCTAAACTGGGCCTTGTCTTAATCTGTTCACATTCTATTATACATGCAAATACTAAGAAAACTACTATGTGACTATTTTATATGATCTCTACTAAGTTGTGTGGCTTTAAAAGCCTGAAAATTCATTAAAATACAGAATATCAAGCAGAAAAAGAAAGAAAAGTAAAATCTTCCTGAAAACAGCCTGTTGCCATCACTACCACCTGAACCCCAAATACACAACTCCAAATGACAGAACTCAGATTTCACACATGCAAGCTAGACCTGAGTTTGGATCCCCGGCACCCACATAAATACCAAGCATGGGAGCATGCATCTTAACCCTAGCACTGGAGAGTGGACAAAAGTGGATCTTCAAGGCCTGCTGCCAGCCAGTCTAGTCAAAACAGTAAGCTCCAGGTTCCCTGAGAGACCTTGTCTCTCAAAATAAGGTAGAAAAGCAAAGAGGGGAAGACATTCCATTGTCAACCTCTGGCTCTCCACGAATCCATAACGGATAAGTACACCCACACAGATACATGCACAAACATGTATACACCATTAAGAACACACAGAAAGAGAGAGAGAGAGAGAGAGAGATTACCTTTGATAAATACTATTCAAACAGACATCTGCATACTTCTCCGTCAGTATTATAGTTTTATTTGCTTTCAGAAGGAAATTGCTTGAGACTGTCACTGATATTTTCAGAAGAAATTAAATTTCTATGAACTATTGTGCAAGATGTTCGTGTTCTTCTGTTATGCAAATAATGGTGCTCTTTTGGCCTCCAAACAAGAAAACACAGCTTAACTTGCAAGGAGAGCCCAACATAGTGACTCACACCTGCAATGCTGGCTCTGTGGAGCTAAATCAGAAGAATGTAAGTTCCATGCTAGCCTGGGCTACACTGCAAGAACCTATCTCAACAAAGAAGCAAACAAGTTGTATTCAAATTAGCATATCAAGTCCTGTTTTTGTATGATAGTAACTCACTTTCTCTGAATTACATAATAGAGTAACAGTAGTAAGTTTAATATTGCAGATTTTAAAGAATTGCACTTTTAAAAGTCCATTACAAAATGGCAATGTAGATCCAACCACTTCAAAATTATTTTTGATTGTTTATTTGCCTATTTGTTTGTTTGTTTATTTGTTTTTGAGATACAGTCTTGCAATGTAGCTCAGGCTGGTCTTAAACTTGCTGTGTAGCCCGGGCTGGCCTTGGATTTGCTATCCTCGTGCCTCTGCCTCAAAAGTACTGAGATTATAGGCCACACCAGTTTCAAAATGGTTTTATCAGTTCTTCTCCAAGAATGATACCTACAGCAGCTCTAGGAAAAATGTGAGGAAGATCTTGGAAATGTAGATTCTTGCCCCACCCCTGTCTTGTTGGCACAGAAGTCTAACAAGGGTGGGGCAAGAATCTAAAAACGCCTCTCCTATTTATTAATACACCCAGACAGAGTTGCAAAACCAATCTTATCTAAAGCATAAGCCAAAAATACTTGAAGAGAGAGGGGAAAAAAGCCTTATTTTTTTAAAGACTAAATCAAGAACCCAGGAGCCAAAAGTATTGGGCATGACATTAGTTTCAAACTTGAGCTAGCAACCACAGCTCGTTGACCTGAAAGTGGGAAGATTTCTCCACCCTGTTCAAAAAGTGCCTTTAAAAGGGTAGTTTTCAAAACTTACTAAGTCCCTAGTTTTCTAGGGACCACGCCAGCCCAGGCTGATGGGTAGGAGCAGAAGTAGGGCTGAACGCCCGTCTTGCAGCCCTGGGAAAGTTACCGCACCCCTCTGGGTTTACACCCCTCTGCCTCCCTAGAGGACTCTTGAATTTTTTGTTTGTTTTGTGTTTTGAGACAGGGTCTCCCTGTAGCTCCAGCTAGCCTGGAACTTGCTATGTAGAGCAGGCTGGCCTCAACCTCATAGAGAGCTTCTGCTTCTGCCTCCAGAGTTCTGGGATTAAAGACTTGTGTCACCACACCCTGCCTGGACTCTTGGATTTTGTTCATGGTGGTGTCTCATGTGAGGTTCTCGTCAGGTGAACACTGTCTAAATGCTGGCCGCTGTTCTCATCATTATTAATATCCATGACCAGATATGAGAAGGCATGCTTATTATCCCAGCACTCAGGGGGCAGAAGCCAGAGGATCTTAGCAAGTTCAAGGCAAGCCTGGTCTACACAGGGAATTCTGAGCCTGACTACACAGCAGGACATGGTCTCACAAAAACATTAACTGACTGACAAATAAAACAAACAGTATTACCAGTTCTACAGTACAGACTGTTTTTGTGTAATCTTCGTTAACAGAATGTCAGAAACATATTGTTCTTAATAGCGGTGCTCCCATGCACAGTCTCACACTGACATCCACATAGTGGTAGGGAAGGGCAAAGACTGAAAAGCAGCAGCCTTCTGGACTACGCAGAGGTTCAGCCTCGAAGCCGAATCACATCAACAACCACCAAGTGCTTTGAGCCTGCAGCTTCGATGGCATTTCACTGACAGGCATGTGTTCCTGCACATATCCTCACCCAGTCTTCAGAACACATCATAGCAATATTTTGTGGCTAGAAGTGACCAGAGTTCACAGTTTTCTCAGCGTATGTACCAAATCAAGAGCCCTAAGGATATCTAAGAGCAAAACACCTTCATCAATGCAAACGATGACGCACAGCATCTTCAACAATCCTTTCCCAGGGCTACGCTTCCTTACCCGGCTGTGAAACTTGGCAGTTCGGTAAGACTTCGGTGACAGGTTGTATACTGTGTAGTGGTCAAGATGTCTAGAATCCAAAAAGCTACGAATGTCGTCAACCTGATTCCTGAATCCTATGTCAACATTGTCCAGAGGAAAGGACATCACTGAGAGAGGTCACAAACAAAGAAAACAGGTTAAACAGGTCTGCTGTCATGATAGGCAACACTTAAGAGCAGCTAATAAACACTAGTAACTTACCAATAATTCTGGAGGTGACATAAGTGAAGTCTAGGTCTCCCTTTGTATAGCTAAAAGTGTGACAAAAAAAGGACACTCGTTAAAGCAATTCAAACATGCCAAGATTCCGCTCTCCATCTCTGGAATATCATGGACTGGGATGCTTCTGTCCAGCAGGCATGTCTTGACTCATCTCAAGCACTTTCCCCACAAGAAATCATCCTTGAGAGAAGATAGCCCGCATCCTCCTGATACACACCCTGCTCTGGCATCCTGCAGCCCTAAAGACGCCCATGGTTGAGCGGTACCGATCTCAGAATAGAACTGCTGTATATTTAATAGCACAGGGTTCCAGCCTGTCTGCCCACCGGGAACTCTCTCCCCTAATTGCGAGCAGCTAAGGGGCACGGGAAGAGGTGGATGAGGAAGGCAAACCACCCTCTTTTCCTCCTGCCAACTTCCTGGTTGAGAATCAGAAGAAACAGTCAATTTTGCCTTTGAAACATGATTAAAATGCTGATTAATTATTGGATTTGACATTTGAATTTCTGATTCAAAGCTGCATATGATAGCTGAAAAGAATCCAATAACTCTAATTCTTAGTAAGAACAATCCATATTATTTTTGTAAGAATTTTAATACAGGGGAATAATAATAAACTTCTCCCATTAGATAAATGTTGAAGGACTATCAGAACACAAAAGTTCTGTTTCAATTATGATCCACCAACAGCATGAACATTATGATCCTATTTAATCCTCAAGCCACCCAAAAACACAAATCCTATCATGGTATAAAAGTAATGTTCAGAGAATTTATGACCTTGCCTTAGGTCACAGAGTTAATAAGAATCATTAGAACCCATGGTGCTTGATTGTAAAGCCAAAGGTGGTAACCGTCCTATTCTAACATACCAACTTGAATCCTTCCAGACTTTGCTTGTCATTTCCGATTCAGTGGCATTTCTCAGTTGATCAGAGTCTATGCAGTTATGTAACAAAACCGGCACTCTTTGGGTCCAATAAGCTGTTGACAAGTACCAGATCTCTTGGGATCCTGGGTTTTACCAACCTCACCAGAAAGAATGTACACACCTGGAAACAGATTGGATGACTCTAGAGGATGTGTCTTTGAGGGTGTCTTTCAAGTTGTCCTTCAGGTTGCTGAAGAGCCTCCCTGCACCACCTTTCACCATGTCAAAAAGGCCTCCCCCATAGCTGGGCTCCATGTCTGGAGACGAGGCACCTGCCAAGGAAAAGCAGAAGACGCAAGGGCACATCAATCCTTTTGCATCCTCCACGTACAATTTGGGTGTGTGGGGCAGAGTCCCAGTAATGATGTCCAGCTGTCATTACTGTGTTACAGCAATGCTGCTGGTCCCCAGGGAGAGCAAGGTAACTCCCACATTGACTCCAGGCAGAGGCCTCTAGAGCTGTTCTGTCCAATAGTGTAGCCACTAGCCACAGGTGGCAACTAAACACTTAAAATACAGCTAGCCAAACTGAGATGTCATAAGAATATACAGCAATTCCAAAGACTCAGCATATACAAAAAATAAAATATCTCTATATTTTATATTGATTGATTTTATAATGATGAATTATATAATTATATAATTTCAACCAATTTTGCTTTTTTAATGTGAATACTAGATTTATAAACTTTGTTTTACTACATTTCATTCCATTTTATCTTAGTTTCCAGACAAAGTGTTGCCATATAGAGCAGGACAGACTCAGACTTACCATCCCACTGCATCAGCTTCCTGAATAACTGGCACTACAATCATACTTAGCTTAGAACAATTTTAATCACCTACACAACCTGTGTTATACTCCCCTTGGATGGTGCTGGTCCAGAGAGAACCTGAGGCAGAACAGCAGGCTGCTGAAGTTCATCTAGGGGGAGCTGACTGCTAGAGGCCCAGGACATACTGTCCCTCACAGCAGGAATTCCTGTCCATCATGGCTTTGAGAAGCACATTAGGCCTGAGGCTGCATGCTGGCCATTGGAGTTATTAAGTCAGACACTTCAGTTTCTCTTCCCTTGTGACTTTGTAAAATGGTACTTTCTGTGGCTAGCTCTAGTCAGCACTATACATATTTGGGGCCAAATGTTACTTGTTGGGGTACCATAAGACTGCAGGGTGCCATCACAGTGCCTGGTACTAGGTAGAACTTCAAGCATCCACTGTGAGGTTTTGGTCTATAGCCTCTGCAAATGGGGGAAAGCGGTTCTCTTTTGTGATATTCCCAAACACTAATGAAGTGAGGCAAATTTTCTTTTATTTACTGGTCAGAAAACTCTTTTGTTTTTTAAATTTCAAATACTACCTCAATTCCATATGCCATTTACATGCAATTATAAATGTATGTTTACTGAGATTCTTCCATGTTGATCAAAAACCTATGAATGCTTTAAGCTTTTAATGCCTTGTCTCTTTAAAAATGAAGCTCTGTTCCACTTGCAAAGAACAATGAATGCTGGTGAGTGGACACAAGAGCAAACATTAACATGTTCTCCACTCCTGGGACTCTCCTATGCAGCTAGGGCTGTACTTGGGCCATTAGGATGGCCCAGCTCTCACAGTTGCAAAATGTTTACTATTCCTATTGGGTGTTGGTGAGACAGGGTCTCATTCTGCAGCCTAGACCACCAACCTGGAACACACAGCAATCCCCCTTCCTCAGCCTCCCAAATGCTAGGATTATAGGTACAAGTCACCATGCCTGGCCTATTCCTCTTATTACACAGGTGGAGAAATGGAGGCTCAAAGAAAGGAGGTGGTTCGTCTATGATCTCAGTTAACTAGAAGAACCAGCCTTTCACACCCATGTGTGGGATTCCAAAACCTAACAAATAATCTGCCTTGCCCCACTACTCCAAGTCCCACACCAGCCATGATTCTCCATCCATGGCAATCAGAACGGTCCTTCTCTGCCGCACGCACAAGTCCCCTCTCCTGTCTCTTGCTCTCCTCTGTGTTGAACCTTCCCACTGTACGTCTTTCATCTGGCAGCTCTCAGAAGTAGATGTTCCCACAGTCAGCACCCATACATCCCTGCATCTGTAGAAGCAATCAAACAAATGCATTATCCTGACAGCCTGAGCTCTGCTGAGCCATCTGCTCAGCACTTGAAGGAAAGGCCAGAGCCTACTGTAGCAGCCAGGACTGGTGCCACAAGCATGAGAAGGCTCTCTCGTGTTCTGCTTTCCTGTGGAAGAGGGCAGATTGTCTCCCTGTAAGCACATGCCCACATAAAAAGCTGTAGCATCTTTTGATTTTAAACACAGTGAGGACAGAGGGATTACAGGTATGCACAATCATACGTAGCTTAGAAACCAGCATACTTGGCACATAAAATATGATCTGCCTGCACATCTTTCTGAGACAGCACTTCTCAGAGGGGACATCAAATTCATTATCTAGACATCTCACTGATTCTGTTTCACACTGGAACAGAACCCTGAGCTGTAGCTACCTATTAAAAGATGTAAATGTCCTTGATTATCTAAAATTGACTCTCAGTCTCACTCAGGTCTCACTGTCTGCTTATTAGAGCCTTAGACTCCTGCCGGAACCAAAATGACTTTCCAGAGCCCATCGGTAGCCTCCAAACACCCAAACTATGTCTCGTAAGCCATGAGCCATGACACAAAAAAAGAGAAGAGGGACACTGCAGTTTCACTCTAATGGTTTATTTAGGTGGCTATTCTAGCTTTTCTGGAGGAGCTACACCAAATGCCAAAAGTGCAGATTCTGCAAAGGGTATTTTTGCCTCAGCTAGCTGAAAGAAAGAAAAGAGACTTCAAAACCGACAGAGCACCTAGTTAAACCAGAAAGTGACAATGCAGAAGAAAACAATGATCACAGTAGGTCAGGGATGAGCCACCTCTGGCCTGTGAGCCAAATATAGCTGATTGCCTGTTTCTGTACAGCCTATGAAACAGAATGACTTTCATATTTTTTAACTGTTGGAAAAGTCAAAAGAAGAATGACAGTTCATACCACAGGATAATTATATGAAGGCTGAATTCCAATGTCTAGGAGTAAATTTGATTAGAATGCAGGACTGGGGCATAGCTCAGGGGTAGAATGCTTGCTTGGTGTGCAAAATCAAGTGTTTATATCTGGTCTGTGGCTGCCTCCATGCTTAAAAGGTGAGCTGAGCAGCTGTGGCACACCTTATGCTCCACAGAGAGTAAAGGATTCACCAGCTGGCCCTTCGCGGCATCTCCCAACCTCTGCACTAGATTGTCCAAATCACTTTCATCCTTAGGAACGCAAAGCCAGCCATGTCCACACCGCCCTCAGTGCTACCCATAAGAAACACACTGTCTGGGATCCTCAGGAATCCAAGGGCTGAAGAGGACATGGTGGAGAGGTCAGAAAATGCCAAGAAGAAGCCCGGGTCTCTGCCTCTCAGGCTCCAAGCAGATCCTCGTCCATGACACCCTGTCATTTTAAAACAGATGTCAGAGCCGCACCCTGCCCCTGTGTCATTCTTAAAGATATCACAAACAAGCTTTCCTGGGGATTTTAGCATTTAGAAGAGCAGTGCCTGGTCCTTTTCAGGTTATAAACCTGCATGTGGATTGCCTGACTAGTTATTACAAAAGATCAGGCTTCCCCCAAACTGCTCATTGCCTGCTCACTTATCTGCACCAATCTTCAATTCAAAATAGATTAGAGGGGGACTGGAGGGATGGCTCAGTGGTCACGAGCACGGGCTGCTCTTACAGAGGACCCGATTCAGTTCCCATCATTCACATGGCAGCTAACAACTACCTGTAACTCCAGTTCTAGGGGACCCAATGCCCTCGTCTGACCTCCGTGGGCACTGCACAGCATGGATACACTTACATACATGTAGGCATAACACTCATACACGTAAAATAACAGAAAAGGTTTTTAAATTTAAAATTCAAAAAGTCTGGAGATAAGTCAATGGTCATTTAGAACACAGATCCTTCTGAAGACCAGCATAAATGTTGAAGCTGATTCTAACTATTCCTAATAGTGCTATATAATTATTATAACTAGCTCTTAAATATATATATGTATATAATTAGCCATTAAAATTACCTTGTATAGCTTAAGAGCACTGATACAAGTATGGGTAAAATGAAAAGTGGAATACAAAACATTATTTACATGTTTGTAAGAGAATAACATTTAAAAGAAGATTAATTTAGAAGTTTGATATATTTTGGTTTTGATTTTGGGGTTGTTGTTTTTGGGTTGTGGGCTTTTGTTTTTTGTTTTTAGGGTTTTTTTTTTTTGAGATAGAGTCTTACATAGTCCAGACTGTCTTGAACTCATTACATCTGAGGATTACCTTGGATTCCTTCCACATCTCCCTGCCCCCACCTCCCCAGTGCTGAGATTATAGGCAAATGCCACCACACTCACTAAGAAGATATAGTTAACAAAAGACAATAACAATAATAACCCAAACTTATGAAATGACTCTTAGGTTCCAGGCATAGATCTAAATGCCAAGTATGAAATAACACATTCAATTTCAAATCATTCCAAAGGTGATTCCACTGCTCTCCCTACTCACAGAGAAGAAAAGAAACAACAGGCCCATCAGTCACTCACCCAAGGACCCACAGTTGGTGAGCTATAGTTTGTAGCCAGGCAAATTGTTCCAGAGCCCAGGCTTTTACCCATCACGTTTTCAAATTAGTTACAGCAATTACATCTAATTATATCTTGGAGAATGACAAGTGGTTTTGTTTGTTTATATTACTGCATTTTCCATATTTCCTACAACTTACAGTTACTGGTAAAAACACATGTAAAATAAGGACAATAGCTAAGTGCTGTGCTACTACAGATCAAGGTGTGCCTCCTAAACAGCCATGGAGCCCTCAAGCCTCTGTGCATGATTCACCAGCCTTCTAGTCACAAAGGCTTCTCAGCTGGCCTTGAAGAAGCTGCCAAATGCTGATGTCTAACTCCAAGCTGGCTGGGGTTTGTCATAAGCATCCTTCTCACCTAGGCTAACTCTAAGGCCTGACAGCCTGCTGCATCATGAATGTAGCTCACTCCATGTTGGTATAAATTCTCAGGAGAGTCTAGGATATAAGGATAAGAAAGTGATGGCAGAAGACATTTGGCAACAGTCACATATATGGGGCATCAGCTTTCCTTGGTGGGTCCTCTGGGCCACCATAAAGACATTTCCACAGATCATCATCACCTGTCTTCATTGCAGAAAAACTCTGTCACATAATTCTAAAAACTCTGTCACTACTCAGGAAGGGTCAGCTGTGGTAAGACTGATGAAACAAACTTTCTTATGAGACCCGGTCAGTCCCCTTCTTCTGCACCAGGGTCATCCTTCCTCTGTGGTTTTTGTAAATGTTTTGTGATGCTATAAATGCCATCTGGTATCTGGGCCTTAAGTGACTGTGGAGATGCACCTCCAGTTCCTGCCTCGTGAGTGTGTCACACCCTCGACACAAAGCTTGGCCAAGGTCAAGGAACCAATGTCATAGCCATGACAGGCTTCCTGGGGTGAGATT
This sequence comes from Eospalax fontanierii, assembly GCA_035773235.1. Taxonomy (NCBI): domain Eukaryota; kingdom Metazoa; phylum Chordata; class Mammalia; order Rodentia; family Spalacidae; genus Eospalax; species Eospalax fontanierii. Next base: position 7,842,841 of record CM069531.1, read on the forward strand.
TTTCAGTCCTTGACTTCTCAGCAATTAGAGAAATAGGCCACATGGGGCATAATAACTAGCTTTCCTATTAAAGAGCCCACTGCCTTGGCTTCCAGAATCATCTTTTCCCGTTCAGCTTATGCCAGGAAACTTTCAAGGACAGGGAATGGACTCTGGGGAAAGAGGTTTAGAATTGAGGCTTGGTTTTCCTGCTTAAAATCCATGTGACCTTGAGTTTATCATTATGTTCCTCCAGGCCTCCTTCTCCCCTTAAACTAGAACCAATTAAGAACAGAAGCTTCCCTCGTGCCTCTCAGCATCAACGGGATAAAATGAGACCCCGTCTGATAGCAATTTCTAAGTAGTGAGATCTTTTTATAGGAGCAGGAATTTTAATTTTTATCCTTAGAATTTTGGCTGTCGTAGTAAATGATCCCAGAGATTGCCTGCAAGAGCATGCTCAGAAAACATTAAGTGTCCAGTGGCATGAAATAAAAGTTTAACACACACATAAATAAATAAATAAATAAATAATAAATGCAAGCAAAAAGCATTTGATATTCCCTATTCCAAATAAGGGGTTGGGGACTGAACCAAGCCAGCAGTCTTAAAATATTGGCTTCATAGCAGTGAGGGCTTGTTCGGATCCTGCTTCTGCTGTGATGGATGTACAGCCTAGAGCTACTAAGTGACGGGTCACAGTTCTGATTTCCTTACCTACCGAAGGGAAGTACTAGTATAATACCACATATCACATACTGCTATGAGAGGATTCTAGAGCTCTGCAGAACTCTTAGCACAGCATCTGCCATATTGTGAACACATCGTGACAGTTAGCAGAGGCCATGGGTATGGCAAGGAGAAAGCCATGACAAAAGCATCTGCAACCCAAAGGGCTACGTTGTTCAGTTTCACAGTTGGCACAGCCAGACTGGAGACAGATAGAAGGGAAGGATCTCGGAGCTTCTGGCCATGGTACGTATGAACCTTCCACTGTGTGAGTTCAGAATCGAAAGTGTTTAACAGAGATGGACCTCTATATTTCTGAGGTTTCAACTTTCCATCTTGAAGAGATCTGGTGTCTGGTACGGGGAACTACTATAAGCTATTAGCAAAGGTATGACTCAGGAGCACAAAGATTTGACACACTGGCTTTATTTTAATAGGACAGGACTTTGGGGCTATTTGGCTAATAATGTGAGTCACAAAGGTTAGCAGCAGCCTTTGGCAGGTCCAGTGACTGCTCAACAAACCCAGACGAAAGATACTGGGACTTGTGGTATATCCTGCCCTGGGAAGCAGGGATCAGAGCACTGGTGCTCAGGACTGAGACCACCTGAAGTCAGGCTGGGTAAGAAGCACAGGTATGCAAGTGCATGATGGCTCTTTCAAGTCAGCAAAGGCTCAGCCCACCCTGGGCTAGAACTAAGTGTAAATAAGTTTAATAAGCAAGTTGCTACAAGGATCTGCTTCCATTCTTTATATTCAATACAAAAACTGGAGATCCTTACGTTGGCAATAAGAATATTCTTGAAAATATCCAAAAATCAACAATAAAAAAATTGGAAATCAGTGATAATTAATTCATGGTTTATAACCTGGTAAGAAGTTATATGTGTATGCATATATGCTGTATCAACTATTAAATGTCTTATTTTTACTACAGACACCATAATATCCACATATTTACTATTTCTGCACTCATTTGTCAGGTTATTGACAGGAACAGCTCTGGATTAGTTGTCTGTGTCCCAGCCAGCCCTTTTCCAAGCTGCATAGCCTGGGAGAATTATAAACTCAAAGTCTCAAAAAATATACAAAATATAGGAATGAATCAGATGCTTCCTTAAGTTTCCTGCAGTTCTAAGACTTTTATGACATCATCATTACAAAATACTCTAACCTAAACACTGTGTTAAGCAGTTTCCATAAACTACTAAACTAGACCCTTATGTTGTGCAAAGTGGCAGGTGAGGGTTCCACTGGGGAAATTTGGACCTTGGTTAAGTTTGGGAACAATAATGACAGAATGAGCTGAGCCAAGGGTTGGCGATCCAAGGCCTCTGCTCTTATCCACCTCCCCATCCTGCCTTCTTTTGTGGGGGTCTTTGTTTCCCATGCCTCCCCCATCCAACATCACTGTACAACTCTATTTCAGGACTCAGGGTAGACTAATTTGACTTATCAATGAGCCAGCTTTCTTCAACCCCAATGGCTCTGAGTCTTTAGTAACAGGGAGTAAGTCTCATACTTTTTTATATCCCACTGAGGTCTCAGAGAACCCAGGACTCAGTCAGAACTCAACAAATGTATGGGATACTAGGCTGCTGAAGAATGCAAGAGCCCGAGGAAAGATAACAGAGATGGTGTAAAGATGAAGCAACCAACCTTAGCAGAGACCTAGTCTTCACTCAGGTGAAGTGAACACAACCAAATGCAACCACCTCCTCCCGTCCTTCATTTTTCTGACTCTGAGAACCCAAGAGACAGGGATTTCATGAAACTCATATATAAAACCAATACTCGATGAGAAAGCCAGGGAATTTTTTTAAAAAAAAAGAAAAGAAAAACTAATTAAGAAACCAGTAGTAGTTGCTCTTTCCCAAAGGATCCACAATATTAAAAAAAAAAAAAAAAGATAAGTGTAGAAAGAATGAAAAATATATTGAGGATGAAAACCACATTGAGCCCAAAGTTTCAAATCAGACTACAGCTGCCAATTCAAATTCTACTCAATAAAGCCCCATATGAAACAGTACAGAGGCGATGTTAGTCAGGAGGCAATTTTAAAAGCTCAAATAAATAGATCCTAAAATGCTCCTGATAATGGAATTAGCAAACAGATACTTTAAACTTCATAAATATCTTCAAAGATCTTAAGAAAAAGTAGTCTTTAAAAAGTAATGAGAGGACTAAAGAGATGGCTCAGCAGTTAAGAGCACTGTCTGCTCTTATAGAGGACCCAAGTTTGATTCCCAACCCCAACTCCAGTTTCATAGGATCTGACACCTTCTTCTGACTTCTGTGGGCACTGGACAGCACGGCTGCACTTACCTACATGCAGGCAATACACTCAAATACATAAGATAAAAGTAAAAAGTGAGAAAGATAAAGATTCTAGACTTGAAAAGAGGAAAATAGGAAATGAAAATTTTGTTTATATAAAATAATCTTGAGTGTAGTTTTGAAGGCCCCATCTCAAAACCAAAACCAAAATTGCAAACTACAAAAGAACAAGTTAATAAACTTAAAGATAGGCACAGGGAAATTTTATCTAAAAGACAGTGAGAAAATTTTAAAAATAGAGAATTACTGGCCAATGAGACATCACATTACACAATCAAGTAAGTCCAGTCCAAGAAAGAAGAGGAAGAATCAAATTGAGTAGAAAGAAAATTTAGTATTTCTAAAGTTTGTTGAAGAAAAATTACTATAAATCAAGGTCTGTCATCCAGGAGTGGTGGCCCAGACTGTAATCCCAGCATTGGGCACTGGGGAGGCTAAGGCAGGAGGAGTGTGAGTTCCAGGTAAGCCTGGGCTGCCTGGTAAGACATTGTCTCAGAAATAAAATCATATTTCTCAGACTTAGAACTGATCCCTATTGCTATACAGGGTCACTCTGTGAAGGATGTGATGAGCACGGTGCAGCCCAGGTCTATCACGAGCACCATGTAGCCCTGGTCTGTCGTGAGCACTGTGCAGTCCAGGTCTATCATGAGTACTGTGCAGTCCTGGCCTCTGATAACTAGATCACAATAGATTGTCCCTAATTCCAAATCCCAGATGATATAACCAAAAATGCCTCTAGATAAAGCCAAGCATTCCCAAGGAAAGTAAAATGATCCCTGGTTAAAAGTCACTATCATAGCTGGGTAAGGGAGTACGTGCTCATAATCCCAGCACTCTAGAATCTCTAATCCAAGGTCAGTCTGAGTCACAAAGGGAGAATCTTCAAAAGAAGGGGGAAAAGGCAAGGAAAGGAAGAAAGACACTCAGCAAATCCTATGTGACATAAATACACAAAGAACCAGATACCAAATACACTTAGACACACCAGAATCAAACTACAGAAACCAGGACTTATAAAGCAGTCTTAGTAAGTGAGAGAAAAAAAAATACATGGAAAGGAACAAACGTGAATAGTAGTTAACTTTTTGTCAGAAGCAATGGAGGTTTTTTTTTTTAATTAATTTTTTTAAAAAAGGTCTTGAGAGGGATCCAGAAAAACTATCAACCAAGAATTATATAGATAGCAAAAAATTCTTTAAAAAAGCAATTTTAGGATGAGTGTGGTAGCACATGTGTATAATCCTGGGCTGCAGTCTTCTTCACATGAAGACTATGAGTTCAAGGTCAGTCAGAATTATTTATATATTGAGACCCTGTCTCAATAGTTTTTTACAAACCATCCTGTATTAGGAGGAATGCTGAAAACTATTCTTCAGTCTTACAAGAAATGTTGCCAGATGGAAACTTGAATCTACAAGAAACAATTCACAATGCCGCAAAGTGGTCAACGTGTTACATAAAGAATTACTTTCCTCTCTCAAATTTGTTTAAAAGACAAGTGTTTCCCACAAAAATAAAACCTGAGTCCAGTGGGTCTAGACATCCATTCCCAAGGAAGGCATAAGATCTTTGAGAAACAAAATGGCTTTCTCTAGAAGTCTACCAGCTCATATTTGTGTGACCTGTGGAGCTTTGATTACTGTGAGCATGTGAATGATTCTTATTGACATTGACTTTGTACCTAAAATCCATTCCTGTGGATGCCATGCAGTTTGGTCGTACTAGTCAGGTGTCTCATATGGTGACAAAACACTAATATAAAAAATTTAAAGGAGGAAAAATTTGTTTTGGCTCATGTTCTTAGAGGTTTTGGTCTATGGCTGGCTGACTCCATTGCCTTGGGCCTGAGCCAAAGCAGAACATCATGGTGGCCAGGAAACAAGGCAGGACAAGATATAGTCCTCAAGGGCAAGGCCACAATGACTTACTTCCTCCAACAATCCTCTAACTTCTACAGTCACCACTTGCTTCCTTTTAGATTAATCCACTGATTGGATTAATCTACTTCTCTACAGAGTCTTCACAGTTTTCATGTCCCAGAAGCCCGCCAGCTGGAAACCAAGCTTTGGTGACATTTTAGGTTCAGTACTGCTACCTTTTAATAAGTGTGTCGTACATTTGTATTTAAAACAATTATAAATATGTTGGGAGTTAAGTCTAATATCTTTCTGTCTTTCTCATTGTCTTTTCTATCTTTTTTGTTTCTCTTTTCTTTCCTTCCAGCCTTGTTAAGATTGATAATATTTCAGTAAAAAACTTTCTTCTATTGGCTTTTCATCTATGTATTTTGTTTATGTTTTTGAGAGTTTCTTCATGGGTTACAACATGTGTGGTTCCCTAATCATTGTCTGCTTTAAAGAGGTAAAATAAATCTGTTGTCGCAATGGTATCTGACTCTACGCATCTCTGGTGCTGTTTTGTCATCTATTTCACATACTATTATTCTCACAGGGTATATAAAAACAAGTGACAGTCTGTGTCGGGCCCACAATCTGTAGTTTGCTGATTCCAGCATTGTCCAAAACTGCCTTTCTGACAACAACTTGGGAAAATAATGAGCTGAGCTGAAGACAATTGTGCTATACGTTTCACCCAGGGGAGCCACATGACCTACCGGCAAGTTTATGGGAGGTAAGCTGTATGAAACCAGGCTTCTCGTTCTGGTGCTTCCTTTGCAGTAATGTGTAGATTAGGCTCACCTCAAACCCATTACGGTTTTGACATTTCATCTCCTCCCTAATGGAGTTTTGAACAACTCCACTATCATTTAATTCTAATCATGATATCTGCAGAAAATAATTTCCTTAAACTTGACTTTTGAATCTAAGATGACTAACTTGTGGCTGGTAAGATGGCTCATTCCATGATGGACTTGCCATGCATGCAAACAGGAAGAAACAAGTTCAGATCCCCCAGCACCCACACAAAAAGCCAGATCCAGTGCTGAGAAGAGGAGACAGACAGATTTCTGATCCTTGCTGGCTATCCAGCCTATACAAATCAGTGAGCTTCAGGTTCAGTGAGAGAATCTGTTTCAAAGAGTTCTTTTAATTTTCAAGTTAGTGTACAAATGGGTTTCATGATAGCATTTCATACATATACATTATTATGCTTTGTTCTAATTCATCACCTTCCCAATGCCTCCACAACATGGCCCCTATCCAACTCTGTTCCCTTCCTAGTCCAGTGAGTCTCTTAACATCTCTCATATTACATGTATTCCATTACCCTCTCTTCACAGTCCTCCCCTCTTCAAAATCTCTTCCTCCTTTCTCATGATCCCATTTTACTTTTATGGTACATGCACACAAACACATACTAATACTATATATACATATATAATTTTAAATGTAGGTTCCAAAATTGATAGAAAACATGGTAATTGTCTCCCTAAGACTGGTTTATTTCTTTCTTTAAAAAATATTGTATTCATTATTTTATTTTCTGTGTATGAGTATGTATTACCTACATGTGTGTAAGTACACCTGTGTCATGCAATGCCCATAGAGGTCAGAAGAGGGTGTTGGATCTCTTGGAACTGAAGTCACTCATGGTTCTTAGTTGCCATGTCAGTGCTGGGAATAGAACCCGAGTCCTGTGCAAAAATAATCAGTGCTCTTAACAGCTGAGCCATCTCTCTAGCCCCAAGTCTGGTTTGTTTCATTTAACATAATAATTTCCATTCTATCCATTTTCCTGTTAATGTCATGACTATTTCTTTATGGAAGAATAAAATTCCATTTTATATATATATATATATATATATATATATATATATATATATATATATATATTTAACATTTTCGTTACCCATTCCTCTGTTCATGGACATCTAGGCTGATCAGGTTTCCTGACTACTTTGAATAGTAACAGCCATAAAAACAAATGCACAAGTATCTGTAATATGTTGACTTACAGACCAAGAGTGGTATTGGTATAGCTGGGACATGTGGTAGCTCTATTTGTAATTTTTTTTTCTAGAAAACTTCATACATTCAAACCATAGTAAGAGTCAACTACAAACCCTAGTTAGCACTATAGAATACATCAAACATAATTTCTTTCTTTCTTTTCATATGTATGAGTGTTTTGCCTGCATGTATGTAAGTGGACACATGCATACAATGCCCATGGAGGCCAGAGGAGGGCACTGAACCCCCTGGAACTGGAGTTACTGATGGTTGTTAGCCTGAGAACCAAACCTGAGTCCTCTTCAAGAGCAGTCAGTGCTCGTCACTACTGAGCCATCTCTTCAATCCCTCAAACAAGCATTCTTTCCAAGGGCATAAGATTTGCAAATTTTAAACATTTTTAACAACATATATTTCTAGAGTAAACTCAAACTTATTGAAATATCTGATGGGTTATAAGGAAACCAACTGCCCATTTTGGAGTCACAGGCAGAGCAAAAAGATGAAAAATGGCTCTACCTCAAAAAGCCATGTCCCTTTGGCCATACTCTTGACTAGAGCCTAAACTAGGCAAACAAACTCATGTATCACCATAAAACACCATCTTGGTCTCATAACACTATCTATACGCTGTGACCATTCTCTCTTAAGACTCTGGCTATGCTAAGAACTAGGAGCCAGTGACCAGTTGCTGGAGAAAAAACAGAGTGAAAACTCCATGTGTAATCATAAGTCACTGAGTTCAAGGGAAGGATCCATGCACATGTGCAATAAACAATCCTGGGATTTGGGAGCTGGGACTGCAACTGATTAAGGAAGCCTTCACATTGTTTTTTGAGGCAGAGTCTGTCTTATTTCTACTGTTGTAGAAACACGTTCCAGGTTATCTGGTCCATGAGCTTTTCAAATTCGGTCTCTGTCTTCCATCTTGCTGTAGAAGTGCTAGTTTAACCCAGTCTCGAAAAAAATGTGGAAGAACTTACTCCTCAAAAGTTGACCTTTCACCTCCCCAGAAATACTATGACATATTTGTGCAATGCACCCACACATGTAAACAATTTTTAAGGAAAAGAAAGCCTTCACTTGTATACTAATTAGTGCTGGCAATTGTGTACACATGTGTACATATACAACTGTGAAACTGAGGGCAATGGAAGATAAACAGAAAGTACAAGGCAGAGATGTAAACGCCAGGGAGTTTTGTTGTTATTGTGAGACAGGTTCTCCCTGTAGTCACAGCTGGCATGGAATTCACTATGTAGAGCAGGCTGGCCTCAGACTCACAGAGACTCACCTGTCTCTGACTCAAGAGTTGGAATTAAAGGTGTACACCACCACACCCAGCTAAACTCCAGGTTTTTATTTAACAAATCTTTGTTGGAATTTTGGAAACTCTACTTCCTTGCACTCTTAGGTTTGTATTTTTATGTACACGTGCAGACAGACATTTGGGATTCTGCATCCACATACATAGAAATAAGATCAGGGGCTAAAGAGATGACTCAGCAGTTAAGAGCACTGGTTGCTCTTACAGAGGACCCAGGTGTGATTCCCAGCACTGACATGGTGGCTAACAACCATTTGTAACTCCAGTTCCAGGGAATCCAATGTCCTCTTCTGATTTCCGAGGGTATCACATGACACAAGTGCACCAACCTATATTCAGGCAATATAGTCAAACACAAAAAATAAAAATAATAAATGAAGTTATTTTAAAAAAAGAAATAAGTTCATATTGTATACCACTGGGCCTGCCAGTTTTTCTCCCTAACAATAAAAATTAGTATTAAAATGTATTAGTAGTCAAGAATGAGTTGTGTCTGTTGACACTTGGGGGTACTAAGAAAGTAAGATTAAGAGTTTGAAAACAAGAGGCTAAAGAGATGGTTCAGCACTTAAAAGCACTGGCTGTTCTTGTAAGTTTGGTTCCAAGCACCCATACAGTAGTTAATAACCATGTGTAACTCCAGTTCTTGGAATCACAACACCCTCTTCTGGCCTCCATGAGTTTGCACATCTGTGCTGCATTTATATACATGCAAGCAAAACACTCAAACATACAAAATAAAAATGAATAAATAAAATTCTTATCCAGGCATGGTGGTACATGTCTTTAACCCCAGCACTTGGGAGGCAGAGGCAGGCAGATATCTGTGAGTTCAAGAGCAGCCTGGTCTACTTATCAAGTTCCAGGACAGCTGGGGCTACAGGAAAACCCTGTCTCAAAAACACGAAAAAAGAATAATAATAAAGGAATTTGAAGCCAGCCTGGTCTACATAGTAAGACCTATCTCAAGAAAAAGAGTCAGGCTGGAGAGATGGGCCACGTAAAGATGGATGCAGTAGTGTGTGTCTTTAATCCCAGTGTCCCTACAGCAAAATGGAAGGCAGAAACAGGCAGAGGCTGGCTAGCCAGGGTTCATAGCAGCAGACAACAACGAAAGAGAAAGCCTGGGCCTAGCGCATGCCTTTGACCTTAGCACTCAGATGAATCTCTGTGATTTCAAAGCCAGCCTAGTCTACACTCTGAGTTCCAGAGTTAAACAATGTGACTGGAGGGAAGGAAGGAAGGAAGGAAGGAAGGAAGGAAGGAAGGAAGGAAGGAAGGAAGGAAGGAAGGAAGGACCCCTGACTCAAAACAAGGGGGAAGGTGAGTGTTGCTAAAATTCCTCTGGGAGGTGTGAGTGGTGAGTGTCGAGGGGATTCTTTGTAGGGATGGGGTGGGGCCTTCTCTACTGAGGCTTCCCAAGATGGCAGAGGGTTAGTCCAGTTCCCTCCACTCACTTAGTCCCCCCCATGCACGACTCAGGCCATTGGTTGGTTGGGGGGGCAACTGACTCCCCTAGCTCCTCCTTTTCTGGTGGAAGGTCAAGTTTATAATCCTGGGCAAGCAGGTGTCCCCGGGCTTGGGACGAATGCTTTGTCCATAACTTGCCAGGTAGAGGACCAGTCTGTACCCTGATCTCCACAAAGGGGCCATCACACACACACACACACACACACACACACACCCCACACGCATGCACATGCGCTTGTCATAGATACCTTTCTCTAATATCTCTCACTGGGTTTAATCTAATTATTATTACTGTAGGATTTCTGTTCATCCAATGCACTAAATGTTCCTATAGAACTGTACCTAACATCGATAGGGATCCAAGAGGAGCTTATTTCCAGCTTTTATTTCTAGCGTGGGTGTGAGGTAGCTGCCCACTAGAATAAAGCAAAGAGACCTTTATAGAAGAAAAGGTATCTGAACACCGTGTGGGTGGAAATGGGATGAAGAGCCTTTCAGGCCGAGCCAGGAGAGCGCGTAAAGAGAATACTGTGTCAAGGTGAAATTCAGCAAAACCAACCAAGCATGGCCGCCACTGTACTAGGAACCACTGAAGGGCGGTGTCCTGGTCTCCACTGAACAGCTGGGGAAGGAGGGGGTCTCTGAGATGGGAGGTCACATACTTAACAGTACACACGGAACCAGGCGGTCCTGCTGTTTCCTCTGGGAAAAGGGTGTGCGAGAGAATGAGCAAACCCGGAAGGTGAGGAGGCTCTCGGGTCCCTGAAGGCTTGGCGGTCAAGCTGAAGAGAATGAACACTTACCAAACTCCGTATACTTGTTCGCAGAGTTTGGTCCTCACACTGACATCCCAATAGCAAAAATACAGGCAACCAGCAGATTTCCAGAGAGCTGTTCACAGAGAGATTAGTACGTCTCTGACAAGGGGATTTCCAGAGACACACATACTTTAGTGCATATTTCAAAAGCCAGAATCCCATACAAGGGCACCTGAAGGAAATTTCAAGATAGTCTTTCAACACCTAATTACCAGATAAATGTGTAAGGAGGCCCCCTGATAGGCAGTCTGTGGAAAGTCATGACATAAAAGTGCTTAATGAGGTTAGGGGGTTGAGTGAGGACACATCTATGTGCCAACTACACAGAGAAGGCAAGAACTAGAGAGAGGGATCTGGGGATGGACGACAACCCACAGCAAGCATCAGGTAGAAAATTCGCTATGTAACTAACTGCAAAGAGAATTGGTTACATTTCACTGGTCTCCATGACAAAGGAAACCACAATCTGTTTGTGGGTTGTGCTTGTGGCGAGGCTGTGGCGTGTAGAAACACTCAAAGTATGACCTCTTCCCTTTGGTGTGGATAAACCAATCACTGAGCAAAGTCAGTCAGTGAGCAAACAGGCCGACTTCTGAGCCTGAGCAGACTTGATAGACAAGCTAGTTCTGGACTCTACCCACAGCAGCCCAAGGCTCACCCTTTCCTGCTAAATAATAGAAGCCTGGTTTCTGCCCTTTCTCCTGGCCCTTTCCACTCAAAATGTGAAGTTCTGTGTGTAACTATTCCCACAGATTCTCAGGTCAACAATGACCAAGAAAAGGAAAAAAAGACTTCTGCTACAGCATGATGTGTCTGAGAGGGCCTAGGCCAGTGGGCTTGGTGACGCGTGCCTATTATCCCAGCACTTGGGATACGGGGCATCGAGGAATTGAAGGTTTGACAGTGGTTTGAGTTACAGTGAGACCTGTCTAAGAAAGAAATACCAAGAATTTATGAGCAAAGAGGCTCGGTTTAACAACACTCGCCTCCTTCCTATCACCACTGGGATGGTGGACCAGTTAGCTAATGGTGGACAGTTTCTCCCACTGCAAAATGGGAGCATATAACGTCTTGCACCCATGTCCGTGATGAGGTTCAAATGAGATGATGGACAAGCACCTATCAAACATCTATAAAGATTCACATATAGTTCCCACTTCTGCACACCTACCTACGTACACCACATGAAAGAGAAAGAAACCAAGAAATAGTCCTCATCAAGGGATGACCACATCTTTCACTGATTCAGAGGGAAAGGCCCTTCAGCTGCTGGGTAACCATTACAAAGAGAAAGCCTAAGGAGCCTTCCTCATGGAGTACTCACAGCGCAGAAGCCACCCTCACACAGGCACGCTGCCTGCTACATTTACAACCCAACCAGTGGAACCACGAAGAGCATGTGAAGTGGAGACACTGGCTTGACCAGAACAGTATTCCTGAGCGCACCCTGGATCCAGGGTGTTTTCACCCATCTGGAGATCATTATTACATGTGGGTTTGAAGAGCAGACAGAACACGAACCCAGGAAATGGCCCTAAGAATACAATTCTCTATGCTGCCTCACCCTGCCAGAGCAGCTTAACCGAGCAAAGAATGGGGTCTCTCCCTGGCTCCCATTGTCAACTAGGTGCTTCGGCTGTCTTCCTCGCTTAATTATGTTCAAATAATCCTGACAAGGCTGGTAGGGCTTCACTGTAAATCATGACAGTGGAAATCCTAAAATAAAAGCAAGATTAATAGTATGACCTCAATCTTGGCATGAAGGTTCATTAATTGGAAATCATGCCCTTAATTGAATTCCAGGCACAGCGCTCCAGCTGGATTAAATTTTCTGAGACCTGTTTCTTTGCCTATATCAAGATAACATGTGCCAATGAAAACGAAGCCAAATGCTGAGCCCTGCAGAAGGATACAGGCAGGTAATTGATTACCTCCCTGGCACACTAGTTACCCAGTCACAGGCCAGTCTAAAGCCGTGCTTTGGACCACTATCATCTCAATCACTCTCTGTCTTCTACACGCTCAAATATGTAATACAACCTCTCAGAACTTCTGTTTTGAGATAATACAATTCACGTACACACACACACACACACTCACACACAAGTGTTCAATAAGAAATCGCCATTCGCATCACACATCTTCTTCATCACATCATTATTACAAGAAGCTTGGATGGAGGTAAGAGCTCTGTGGCCTCTTTTCTGCAAGCTGGCTACAGAAATGACAACATAAACGGAATAGAAAAATCAGTCATACACAGCATCTCCCCTGAGCTCAGGCAGCCTCTGCCTCTGCTTGACATTTGACCTGATTCCAGTAGGTCACTGCTGTTTCCTTCAGTCTGCCTGAGAGCTAGTGCTTGGGTCAAAGACATATATATGTAAATCCTCACCAAACACTGAAAAGATGAGTATCATAGTCCCCACAGAAAGGGGGAAGAAATGAGACTCTCTAGAAATGGGTAGTTTATATAAGATGCCATCCCCAGCATATATGAAGCCAAGATACCACAGTGTTTCTTCACAGAATTGGGCATACTGAGGCTGTATTAGAGGGCGTGAGCAGTGAGAACAGAAAACTCATTGGTTCTCAGAGCCCAAGAGGCTCGAGGCCAAATTTATCTTCAAAGGAGAAGGCATTTCGAATCACTGGGAAAGATCTGGGATACTTCTGTTGAAATCTTACGACAAAACTGATCATTGCGAATGAAGAAGAAAAGCTTAGTGGGGAGACAGTACCTAATTTTACACAACTGCACATATAACGTGGCAGCTAACATGGCACTTTCCAGGGCAAACAGAAACTAAATTGAACCGACAAGAACCCAAGAGCTCCAATCACTTTTCTTTTTCTTTTTTTGAGTGTACATGTGTATGTGGTATATGTTTCTGTTTGTGTGGGCATGTGCACATATGTGGGTACCTGTACAACTGTATGTACTTGCACATGAAGGCTAGAGATCAATGTTAGGGGTCTTCCTCAATCACTCTCTATCCTATATTTTTAATTTTTTATTACATTTATTTATTTGTTGGGGGGGGTCATGTGTCAAGTGTACATGTAGAAATTAGAGAACAATTTGGGGGAGTCTGTTCTTTTCTTGTGCCATGCAGGACCTGAGGATCAAATTCAGGTTATTAGGCTGCGCAGCAAACACTTTGACCTGTTGAGCCATCTCACTGCCCCACCTTGATTTGTTTTGTTTTGTTTTGTCTTATTGAGACAAGGTCTCCCTGCAGCCCCAGTCAGCATCGAACTCACTATGTAGACCAAGCTGGCCTTGATCTCAGAGATCATCCTGCCTCTGCCTGGTAAGTGCTGGGATTAAAAGTGTGTGCCACCATGCCCAGCAATAATTTTTTTTTCACACGTATGAGTGTTCTGCCTGCATGCATGCATATAAGTGCACCACATGCATGCAATGCCCATAGGTGCCAGAAGAGGGAGTCAGGTCCCCTGGAACTGGAGTTAGAGATGATTGTTAGCTGCCAAATGGGTGCTAGGAGCTGAACTTAGGTCCTCCACAAAAGCAGCAAATGCCCTTAACCACTGAGCCATCTCTCCAGGCCCCCTCCCCACCATACACACATACACACATTGAAACAGGGTCTCTCACTGAACCTGGAGCTCATTGATTGGCAGGGCTGGTTGGCCAGTGAGCTTGAAGGATCTCCAGTCTCCATATCTCCCAGTACTGGGGTCACAGATGTATGACACTGTGCCTGGCTTTTACCTAGGAGCTGGGGGTCTGAACTCAGGTCCTCATGCTTGTATGGTAGGCACTTCGCCAGCTGAGCATCTCCCCAGGCCCCTTCACTTTCAAACCAATTAGAATCATGCTGGATGCTAAGAACAGTGGCCACTGTTTATTAACCACACTCTCACTGCTAGGAACTTGACTACAGGCCCATGTGCATTATCTGTTTTATTGCCAGGCTAAGTTTTAGCATTCTCTTTTACAGATGAGCAAACTGAGGGATCTTAGTCCATTTGAGATTCTGTAACAAAATACCATAAACTGGATGGCTTACAAGCAACAAGATTGCATTTCTCTCAGTTCTGGAGGCTGAGGTGACAGCATATTCAGTATCTGGTAAGGGTGGTTTCCCTGTGTCCTAGGTGGTGGAAGGAATGAGTTCTTTAGTCTCTTTTGTTAAGGATACTAATTCTATCCTTGGAAGCCCTACGCTCATAATCCAGTCACCTTCCAGAAGTCCCATTACCATATCCTACCGGTTTCAACATATGCCTTTGGAGGTATCGAGCACAAACAGTCCCTAGCAGGGCCTAAAACAAAAGTCCCAGTCACACAGCCAAGCCTCTTCTGTCTCACTCCAAAACCTGTGTCCTTCTCATGACATTTTGCTGCTTTCTACGTATTCATTAAAAGGTTAAAGCACAAAGGGAATTAGGCAAGCCCAAAAGGCCTGCCAGCTCATAGAGAGGCAGATCCCAGTCTGATGGCTGCTCTGTGTATGATCTAAGGGTATTTTCAAGACCAGACACTCAGCAGGGGCAAGCTGCTAAGCATCAGTTGCTGGGCAGACACAAATTAATGAAAACTACTAACTAAGACTTTAACAGGCAGGAGAGGAGAGTGGGAGGTCCAGCTCTAATCATGGCCCCTCCTGTGCACTCACAAAGGGATGGGGGCAGGGCAGGATGGCTGTCCTAAATTAGTCTCTTTGTGAAGCCAGCCTACCCATGCCACAAGCACATTGTCTTTAGGGTCAGCAACTGTTTAGACTTTGAGTATTGCCAAACAGGAGCCTGAACATGTCCGTGTGGCTCAGAGCACAGGAGGAGGGTAAGAGCAAGGGCCCCCGACAGAAAATGCAATGCGAGACCCATTCTTCACATAGAGCATTCTGCAGGCTCTGCACACAGCTCGCTGTCAAATCCCTTTGAGGTAGAAAAGCACATTCACACTGACAAACCCAAGGTCACAGCCTTTTCAAAGAAAGAAGGCTGTGACTGAAAGAACTGTTAAGTCATTAGAGGCATCTGCTCTCCCTTTGTGTCCTTTAGATCCCAGGTAATGGGATTAGGGCTCACAGGCTCTGGGATTTCAAAGACTAACTGACAGCCACCAAAAAAAAAAAGTCTGGGTAAAAGGGGGACAGCAGGCGAGGCCGAAAGCAGGTGGCTTTCCATCACGCACAAAGTAACTCTGCAAAACCCAGAGTGGCAAGCGTGGGCTGCCAGATGCTTTTTAGAGCTTGGCATCCTTCAAAAGGAGGAAGCAAGGCTTCTACAAAACCTTTGTGCACACTGGGAGACAGTGATGCGGCCCTCAAGCTCCGGTATCAGCCCCTGTTCAGTCTGCTTTCTGTCTCTGTGATAAAACGCTGACAAAAGCGACTTGAGGGAGGAAAGGTTTAGCTGGCTTCCAGATTACAGCCCATCATCCAGGGATGCCAAGGCAGGAGCCCAGGGGCAGGAACTGAAGCAGAGACGGTGAGGGAAGACAGCTTACTTGCTTTCTCCCCTGGCCTGTGTTCAGCCTTATTCTTACAGAATCCAGGACCACCTGCCCAGGCGTGGCACTACCCAACATGGGCTGGGCCCTTTCCTATGCCCCAACAATTAAAGAATGCCTCACAGACATGCCCACAACCCAATCCAAAAGAGGAAGTTCCCCGATTAAGGTTCCCTCTTTCTGGGTGTGTTGACAACTGAACGCAGCTGTGATAGTCTATGCCTGGAAGAAGTCCTGTATGAATTATTATAGCTTACACAGGCAAGCACGGTGGTCCTGAGGAAGCCAATCTCTGGGCTTCTGCTGTGTGCCAGGTCTGACAAGATGCTGCACACATAGCATTCTTCCTCCACCCTTCCAAGAGCCTGGCAGTAAAGGTCTCATGGGTCCCATTTTATAAGTGCAAAACTGGGGCACAGGGAGGTTGTAGAACATGTTCATGCTAAAAGTACTGCATGTGATGAAGAAAGAGACTTCCAGAATCAAACACCAGAGCTGACTCTAGATCACCTGACACTGATGAAGCTAGGCCACTGCACCCAAGCACCCAGATTTCCACCAGTTGAACATGGTGGTTTATGCCTATAATCCCAGCACTCAAGTGGCTGAGACAGAAGGGTCTTGAGTTTGAGGCCAGTCAGGGATACACAGTAAATTCAAAGCCAACCTATACTATATAGGGAGGCTTTGTATCTAAACAAATGCTATAGATACATGTTTCCAGATGTTTTTCTCTGGGATTAGAACCTCTGGGAGTGGGGCTGTGTCTTTCAGGAGCCCCTAGGAGCTCCGATGCATAGCAAGCATGACAGCACAGCCTCAGCCCTGTCATCAGACCTTACCAAGCACAGTCAGCCCTAAATGAAGGTCAGTGGGATGGGTACAAGAGCTAGCCGAGCTACGATTTACCAAGTACTTTTGATCGGCCCAGTGCTTTATGTAGGCAATCACATTTAATCCTTTCAACACCCTGCTGAGGCAGATCTTCTCAATCCTGGCACATAGAGGAGGAAATTGAGGCTTAGAAAAGTTAAATAATTAGATAAAGGTCACATATCCAACAAACACAAGGTCAGAACACGCCCCAAGTCTATCCAGCTCTAAAACCTTCCGTTATTGCACTGTTTGTCAGAGAGAAGTGGACAGGTCCCCGTGTAGTCATCAAAAGGGTACGGATGCCTGCAGAGACCACGCTGCCCACAGCGAATCCCCTCACGGAAATGGCTACATCCTGGAGGTGCACATCTCTCCCTTCCAGCCACCACCACCATTCTGGCTAGAAACCGAGCTCACCGTGTGGCACATGGGCGGCACAGCAGTGCAGCCCCAGCCCTCCTCCTGGCACACTGCCACCCCTCCCAGACCCAAGTCCAGGCACTGGGGTACCTATATTCTGACCCATGAGGGTAACCCACAGATCCAGATTCAAAGGCCCTTAATAAAAGGCCTTTTTGGGCCAAAAGAGGGGTAGAATTAGCTGCTCACAAAGACTCAGCTAGGAGGAGCTAGTCATCCTATGACTGATTCCTGCTCGATAGCCGGGGCAAGTGTCACTAGGTGGTCTGCACAGAGTGGATATGGAGCTGACGTTGGACTTGTTACTAATGGTGCATCATCTTTGGAACAAGAGAATCCATATCTCCATCATGGTTCCTGTTCTCTTTCTGCTCTGGAGCGCTGGTGAAACTATTACATAACAGGCTGGCCAGCTACCAGCCCTTCTGTCCCTTCTCTGCACTTGGCATAAATCTCAAGTGACTGCCTGTTGACCGATCTCTGCCCGGCGACCCTGCTTGTAACCTTTAACCACAGGTATCTTGCCTGTGACTCCCGGGTAGAGACCCAATATGAGTGGGTTGAATACAGTGCCAAGCACAGGGTGTGTGCACAGCCACAGTAACAGCCATGTGGTAGTGTTCTACTGCCAAAAAACAAGACAGGAGGCTGAAGAAATGGCTCAGCAGTGAAGTGCACCGATTGCTCCTGGGTTCAGTTCCAAACACCTACATGGAGGCTAACAAGTGTCCATAACTCTTTTCCCAGGGGATCCAATGTCCTCTTCTGACCTCCACAGGCACTGCACAGCACAAGTGCACTTACATACATGCAGGCAATACACTCATACAAATAAAATAAAAATAATAAATAAAATATGTTTTTAAAAGAACAAGCCAGGGCTGGAGAGATGTCTCAGCTGTTAAGACTGCCAGCTGTTATTGTAGAAGATCCAGGTTTAAATCCCAGCACCTACAAGGCAGCTAACAACCATGCATAACTCCAGTTCCAGGGGGATCAGATACACTCTTCTGGCCTCCCTGAGCATTGCACGACACAGGTGCACTTAATACACACACACACACACACACACACACACACACAAATACACACACACACACATAAAAATAAAGCAAAATAAAAAAAAGAGTCAGCTATCACTTGGGTGTCTACTGTGTGCCAAGCATTATTCCAAATGCTCTACAACCCTATAAAGTTCCGAAATTTTTTGTTTTTTTGAGATGGGTTTCCCTGTAGCCCCAGCTGGCCTGGAACTCTGTAGACCAGGCTGGCCTTGAACTCTTAGAGATCCACCTGCCTCTGCCTCCTGAGTGCTGGGATTAAAGGCATGTGCCACCACACTCAGCATTGTGGGATATTTTGTTTGTTGTTTTTTAAAGTTGAACTTTTTAGAGGTTGAAACAGGTATAGAAAGGCTGAGGTGTGAGCCCAAACTGTCAGCATTTTACTAGCTGTTTCTCTAGATAAGCTGTTTAAACTTTTCTGGGCCTGAAAGATGGGACAGCAACATCTACCTCTGAGGGTTATTCTGAGGGTCAGAGATAAGTGCATATAAAAGAAACCAGTGTTGGGCTGAGAGGACGATAGCTCAGTCAGTGGAATACTTGTCATGAGCACCTGAGTTCATTCTCCAGAACCCAGGTAAGAAAGTTGGGTGTCGCGCATATCCTTGTAATCCCAGTGCTGGAGAAGCAGAAACAAGTGGACCTTTGGGCTTGCTGCCCAGCCAGCCTAGTTAACTTGGCGAGCTCCAAGTCAGTGAGAGAACATAACTCAGGAAAAACACAAATGAGAGAGAGAGAGAGAGAAAGAGAGAGAGAGAGAGAGAGAACCCAGTGTTGCCTCTGTTCATTTATTCATTGGCATATCTCACTGAGCCCTGTAGTGTGGGAGGGTCTGTGATCAACAGACAGAAAACAGAAAGAGAAAAATGAAAACTATGCTGGCTGTGCATGGTCCACTGCCTGGGAAACAAACAAAAAAGGTGCATCAAAACACACAGGAAGGCCAGTATCGTCGTGGGGCATCGGCAGAGCTCAGACAAGAACTGCTGAGAGCAAGGAGAGATGGATGAGTTTGCAAAGGTGAGGATGGCAGGCCGGGATGTTCTACTCCATCAGTTGACCAGGCTATACCCTGAGGCATCAGCCTTAACCCTGTTCTCACATCTTACATCCAACCTTTCAGAAAACACCATTTCACCCTGACATCTTATCCACAGAACAACTCTGTACAGTTTGCACCTATCTAAGAGAGCAGAGAAGGGAGGGGTGACATCTTTACACACTGACAAGATAAAGTCTAACTAGAAAGAGTCACCCATGTGGGAGGGAAGGAGATGGAGTTAAAAGCTGGATTTCTTTTACTAAAACTGTTTAATAGATTTAAATCTGAATATATATGTAAATTATTCTACATCATAATAAATGTAAGTTAAGTAACTCCCCCAAGTGAAAGTAACATGAAACAAGTGAACTCAGTTATCCTACTGCTGAGATAATCATGCAGAGAGTCTATTCCAAGTACCTTTAAAATATAAATAATTTGTTAAAATGAAACCCACTGAGCCCCTCCCAAAAAACAGGAAGCAGTTTAATCTATCTGGAGTAGAACTGCTATTGTCATTCTGTGGCTGTGTGCTACAGCATAAAAAACTAAGTGCGTAGTTACATTGTTATAATTCAGATTCAGGATATGGGGCAGATAAGAAAGCCATATCATTAGGAACCCATGAGATAGTTTATCTTTTAAATAATTACTTGTAGTTCTGTCTACTAAAAAGTACTAGATAAAGCTACCCAGTAGCAGTGAGCTCCCTCACACCAAGATTATAGTCCCAAACACCACAGCCCTCTAAAAGAAGCCAGAACTCTTTGAAAACATGCCCGGTCTCCACAGCAGTGAGGCAGGTGCACAGTGGAGGAACGGGGTCCACAGAGGGCCTGTGACCCGCCAGTGGGACGGCTAACTGAGATGCATGCATTAAAATGTGATCTAAAACACAAGATCATGATAATAGCAAGAGAAAGGAGCTCCACCAGTCACCCTTGGAGAAGGCTGGGGAACTCATTTTCTAATCGTTGAACATGTGAAAAGAAAGAGGCCTCTGCCCTGCATTGCTAGATCATCTGCCCTAAGTCACCAAACGCCTGAGGAGAACATCTTTCCCTATCGGGCATGCATGCCAGCTTTACCTATGTGGCTGTGATAAAGTACCCTGACAAAAAACAGCATATGGGAGAAAAGATTTATTTCTAGCTCACAATTCCATTATTACAGGGATGTCACAGCCAGTGGCAGGAGCCAGAGACAGCTGGTCACCTCACATTCACAGTCAGGTGTAGGAATGAGCACACACGTGCTCACTTTCTTGAGCTCAGCTCGAGGTCTCCACTCACAGTTCAGGAACTCCTCTAGGGAATGGTCCCTCCCAGGCTAGGTCTTCCTACTGCAGTGTGTAAGACAGTGTGTAAGACACAGACACGCCCACAGGCCAACGCTATGTACACAATCCCTCACTGACACTCTCTTCCGGGGTGATTCTAGGTGGTAACAAGTTGATAATTAAGGTTAGCCATCACAACACGGGGCAGTAACCACTAAAACAACCCCACATTATGGATGTGAGACACAACCTATGAAACAGTCTTGCCAAAGAGTCTAATCTGAATCTGCATCTGATTAAGTTTCTCCAGTTAACTACCAGGAACACAGGGGACAAAGGCCTGGGCTAAATGCCACCAATGGGATATAGTCAGCAAAATCAAAACTTTAGAAAAGCCATAGTACAAATGAGACTGCAAGAGGAGAAAACCAGGAGAATAAAACTTTAAAAATGAAGACTTAAAGCGACCCAGCAGCTAATTTCGTGCTTAGTTTGGATCCTGATACAAATAAACTATAAAAGAGGGAAAAAACAGGACTATTTGAACAGACTGGATACTTGATGAGATTAAGACAACTGATGTTTTAAATGAAATGAGAACTTTGTGGTGGTGTTTTTAGAAGAAGATTTTGTACTTCAGGGACAAGCTACAACATTTTAAGATGAGGTGATATCAGAGCTGGGGTCTGCCTTCACATGAAGCTCCAGGCCCAGAACAAAGAAGGCAGGTTAGAAGTGAGCAGGACAATGTTGGCTAAGGCCAAGTGATGGGTACGTGGCTGTCTGCTTTTCACTCTGCTGGCCCTTTCTGCTGCTGTGTATACTTGGATTTGGAAAGCTTTATATACATATATTTACCACTGTACACATAATGAACTAAGATAGATAGATAGATGATAGATAGATAGATAGATAGATAGATAGATAGATAGATAGATACACACCCACACATAAATAGATGATGGATAGACATGCAGTCAGGTAGATAGATGGATAAGTGATAAGTAGATGATACAGGCCAAAAGTCAACTTTGGGTGTCTTCTTCAGCCACTTTCTACCTTATTGTTTGACAGGTATAGGCCACCATGCCCAGCTTTTTTATACGTGGGTGCAGGAGATCTGAAGTCAGGTCCTCGTGCTTGAACAGTGATACTTTACCCACTGAGCAATCTCCCTGGTCCCTGTCATATTTTTATTAAAAAATACTTTATTATTTTTATGTGTATGAGTGTAATGTCTACATGTATGTAAGTGCACCCATGTCCTGCAGTGCCCACGGAGGCCAGAAGAAGGTGTCAGATTTCCTAAAACTGGAGTCACAGATGGTTGTTAACTGCCATGTGGGTGCTCGGAATCAAACCCTGGTCCTCTGCAAGAACAGTCAGTTCTCTTAACTGCTGAGCCATTTCTTCAGTCCAATTGTACTTTCTAAAAAATTTTTATTTTTATTTATGTTTGTTATATACATGCATGACCATACACTCAAACATGCACATGAATGCAGGTGCCTGAGGATGCCAGAAAAGAGTGTTGGATCCCCTGGAGCTGGAGTTATAGGTAGTTGTGAGTCACCTGATGTGGGTTCTGAGAATTGAACTCATGTCCTCTGCAAGAGTACCAGTTGCTGCCGCCGAGCCACCTCTCCAGCTCCAGCCCTTACATTTTCTAATCTTGATTTTTTTTTTCTGTCTGCACCTTCTAGATAAGACATTCCGTTTAAGGGGAGTTTTACTTAGCTACTGCTATGTCGCAGAGTGTCTGACTCAGTAAATGCTGCTAATTTCTACCTTAATTTCAGTTAAACTTAATCAGCAACACTGTGCACACAAAGTTTATTAAGTGAGCTAAGCAGAGGGTGGTGGGGTTAGCAAGAACTGTCCGGTAGATTGCTTGTCTGTCCCTTTAAGACAGTGAACTTTATCATGTAAGTGACAGGGACTCTCAAGCTTTGCATCAGAGGCCTTCAAATGCTAGTTGTCATTCCCATCCCCGTTCTTCTGTTGAAAGCTGCAGAAGGTTTTTGATGCTCACACAGCATATATATTAGAAGGACTGTGGCATTATAATTAAAGATGCTGAACTTCTAGCTAATTATTTAAAATGTTGGTTTGTTTTTTTTCCTGAGTTAGAATAAAATATCTGGCTAAAGAATCCTGGGTTGAACTGAGCATGGTTGATATCTGGGATCCTATCAGTCTGAGGCCAGCCTAGGCTATATACAAGGTATACACACACACACACACACACACACACACACACACACGGGGGCGGGGGGGAATTTTCTAGATCAAAGTGATTATCGAGAAAGAAGCTGTTTGAGAATTGACTTGCTCTTTTGTTTTGTGTTATGCTTTTTGTTTGTTTGTTTTGAAGCAAGGTATTCTTAGTAGCCCTAGCTAGCCTCAAACTCTCTATGTAGACCAGGCTGAACTCAATCTGAGAGATCTGCCTGCGTGTACCACCGCACCTGGCTAAGACTTGCTCTCCATTAGCCAAGCAAGCCCTATGGTGTGAACTTCCCTGAGAACTGCTGATCAGGGAGGCTCCTGAGGCCCCCACACGACACAGACTATTGCCACCACTGTGGTTGCTCACTACAACAGTGAGACTATTACTGAAGACACCACACACTGGCTGCAGGACATAGGAAAATAAAGCTGAAACTGAGCTAGACACTTCCTGCCTGTTGCCCGGCCCTCCTAGTGCTGCAAAGTGCAACGCAGGCTGCTATGGACCCTACATGCTACACTCTGACTGGCCAGGCAAGAATGCCCACTGATGAAACAGTGGCAAGACTGTTATAAGAGTAACCAAATGCTTTTTGATTTGAGACCTGCTCTGCCAGAGGGAACACACATCTGAGTCTGTAAACCCAGTCAAAACCTGCAACTGGGGAGACCGTAGACCTTGGGGGTGCGGTGGGGAGAAAATATACTAATGTTGCTTTGACTACTGATCATGCTGTGCTTGTCACACTGCCTTCTACATATTTTTATTTATGACCATAGATCAGTGCTGCAGTTATCTTTGGTCAGAGGTTTATTTTTGCAGTAGGCAAAGGTTACTACAGAGATTAATAACTGATCAAAGTGCTGTGAATAACTAGCTGTTGAAGGCTAAGCATAAACAGTGTCTGTATAACTCTCCAAGGCTCAGGTAACATCATGGTAGACCAGGAAGAAAGAATGTAAGAGCTGCAGTAAGGGGTGGTATGTTGTGGAATGCTTTCTTCGAGGTATGTCACAGCCATCACATTCTTCGGCTCTGAGCAGCTAAGACTATCAGCACAAGACCTGCTCAAGATTGGGCCCATTAACAAATGTCATGGAGGCAGCATCACAAGACTGCCCACTACATTCCTAGAGAATGTAGCTGCATTTCGTGGTTGCTGGGGAAGGGAGAGACATTTTCTTCAGCGGTGTAGCTACTGGTAAGGTAGCTGTGCTCCTGAAAAATAACCCCACAGCCATGCTCTTGGAAGCAACAGTAATTAAACTCAGCGGATCAGAGACAGAGATGAAGAAGAGAAGGAGAAAGAGAAGGCGGAGGAAGAGGAAGAGGAGGAAGAGGAAAGACTAATAATGGAAAGAGGACTACAAAGAAGGGAATCGGTAAGAGTGGGGATAATAAAGGTTTATGGGGTGAATAGGACCAAAACACAATATATACATAATGAAATGCTCATCATGAAAACCATTATATATAGCTAATATAGGCTAATAAAAACTTTTTAAAAATCAGCCCTGATCATATGGCATAGCAGGCTGTAGGACAAGAATGAGAAGATACAAAGAATCCGAGAGTTGCCCTTTTCCCAGCCCATGTTACCAAGAAAAACAAATCCCGCTCACCCTTCCATTCACCTGCCACTTGCTAGTACAGTGGGCAGGTCACTTCCTCTCTACACACCCACTACCAGTTAGTACTTCATTCCAGGCCCCTTCTATGTCTACAGGAGCAATCCCCCACTGATATCTCAGTCTAAGCCAGTCTATCTTTTTATACCAACTCCCAGCTAGAAGCTCAGTTCCCATCACATCCTGTGGACGTTACTGAAATGTAAAATCTGATCTCACTAACTCTCTTTCCAGAAAATTCCAGGGCATCCCTACCCTTCGCCCTTAGCTCTAGTCCCAGGGCACGCCTGGAATTCCCCACATAGCCCAGTCACTCCCTTTCTTCGGGACCTTTCACATGCTTGTGTACCCAATGGCGTCCTTCCTGTGTCTTTGCCAGCAACAGTTCTGTATGTTGTATGCTTTACATTCGGTGCTTTGTTCCCGGAAAAGGCGTTGTGAGAGACTTACCACCTTGCCAAGGGCTGTCAAGCTTAAAGGTTTTTATAGTCTGTGTTCTAGTTCCTCTGTCAAATGGAGTTATATTTTATATTTGTGGTTTTCATGACTGCACTGAATATTTTGTAAGTATAATCCCTGTCTGAGATGCTCCTTTCCTTTTGATACAGTTTTGTTATTGCCCTCTCAAAGTGATAGTGACATTACCCTAATAACCAAACTGCATTGGTTTTTCTCAGTTATATAGTCAGAGAGATTCTGAATGTTTCATAGCAAATGAATCAGATACAGGCATAGGAGATTTCCTGGTTACTTTATATAATGGTTTCAGTTGTTTCTCTTCATTCAAATGCTTCTCATTTTAAAAAGGTCATTAAAACAATCCATAATGATTTTCCCAACTCTGCCTTCAGTGTGATGTGATCAATCATGAGACAGCATTAAAGACTAAAGCTTAAAGGAAAACATCAGATAATCCCAAGGCACTGTGGTATGTAGGGCATTCTGGAAAGGTTGGAAATGAAACAGAATTTGCGGTTATTTCCTTGAAGGTTTAAATAATATGTGTGGAGGAAACAACTCTAAGCCATTATTCTAAAGATGACAGTGATAATTTGGAAGATATTAAGATGCTCTGTTTTTCAGGAGTTTCAACTACCTGCATAGTAACATCTGGGTAGAACTACAGACACTTTCACCTGCTACGTATGCTGTGACCTTGGGCAAGTTAGTTAACCCTTTGGAGTCCTGTATCCTCACCCATAAAATGAACAGTCATACACAGCTCATAAAACGGTTGGAAAACTGAAGTAAAATAAGGTTCATCATTTTATAAACCAGAGACAAGGTATGAGCACTTTACCTCAATTACTGCCAAGCAGCAATACACTCAGGAAACAAAGCTCTTCACTGAGCTTCAGTGTTCTACCTTCAAGTCTGCTCATTTCACCCAACTGTTGTTTTCACTGTACTAAGAAAGACATCAAAAGGGCTTCTGCCGAGCTCCTACAAGGAGCCAGTTCAGAATGTACTCTAAAATTCTTACCATTAATTTTTAGGCTTGTGTTCATTTTGCTTGTTTTTAAAGAGCCTATTGGTATGTCAAAATCCTTAATATGAACAGCTGAATTAACATTAGATCAAGAACCCAACTGCCCAAAGTACCAATCTGCTAGTTATTGATGGACAACAGCCAGCAGATGCACATCTGTGAGGCTGCAGCTTCTGTAAATAGAAGAATCTGCCATTGTTTTCAGCACAGCCCAAGTCTTCTGTCAACAGAACATGCTTTGAGGACCCTCCAGTTTTCTATAAATTCTAGCTTTAAGATCCTAATGTAATCATTTAATTTCCAACCTGTTAACTGCTTAAATGGGTTTTAAACAGACAGAAGGATACAGATATTTTACGCAACATGACCAATACGAAAACACCAGTGCTTTCTTACATTTGAAGCCCCCAGAGTCCCCAAAAGGACTCTGAAAGGAATACTTATGATTTAACCACATCCAAGGTGAATGCAATGAAGACACCAGCCCTCCATCAGGGCAGCTGCTGATCACTCTTCTGAAGAGGTCCAAACGAAGTAGATTTTAACAGGCAGACAGCATTTTCTCCCAGCTTCACTGGGGTTTGACCGAAACCAGCCACTGATACTTAGAAGTGGAAGGCACAGCTTACAGTGAGCCTTCATCCCACACCCTGGAGCAAACAAAATCTTTAAAATGAGCTGGATTCCTGACCTCTTTTCCTCTCCAGGTACTTGTTTTTGCTATTTCTTCTTTTGATAATTTTTAAATTTTACTTACCTTTGTTTTATGTGTATGTTTTGCACGCATGTACAGAAGTGTGCCACATGTGCGCAATGACAGCTGAGGCCAGAAGAGGGGGGTGGATCCCTCAACTGGAGTAACGGGCAGTTGTTATCCACCATGTGAGCTGTGGGTCCGAACTCAGGTCTTCTTCGAGAGAAGCCAGTGCTCCTAACTGCGGAGCCACCTCTCCAGTCCCTCTTTTTGCTACTCCTTGTAGGAACCTCTTCCTGGCTCCCTGCCTAATCAACTCCTTCCTGCCTTCCAGCAGATCTCACCTTAAATGCCACCACTCTGAACTGACAGCACTCTTTCAGTTTCCCCAGACGGCTGCTATTCTTAAACATGACACTACAATGCCCATTTTGTGGATTACATAATTTTGACTTGGGTTGGTATGTTAGTTACTTTTCTGTTACTGTGATAAAACACCATGACCAAGATAATTTACAGAAGGAAGAGTTTATTGAGCTTACAGTCCCAGAGAGAGCAGAATTCATCATGTTGGGAAAGCCTGGTGGCAGAGGGGGCTGGAGCAAAAAACTGAGCACTCACATCTTCAAGCAGGTACAGGACGCCAAGAAAAACGGACTGCCCACCCCCAGTGACATGCTTGCTCCAGCCTGGCCACTCCTCCTAAAGGTGCCATGACCTCCCCAAACAGCACCACAAACTGAGTACCAAGTGTTCAAATACTTAGCAACTTTGGGGGACATTCTCATTCAAACCACCATCATTGGAAAACCCCGTTCACCACAGAGACATGTTTTCTTCATAGAGTGTTGTATTGCTAATTTTGTATTCTTAACCCAGCCTCCATATTGAAGAAGGAGGCATAAAATTTTAAAAGCAAATCTTCCAGCCAATAAAAGTCTAGAACTAAAGTCTGCTTACCATCAGAGTCTACGGTCTCTAACTAGTGTACCAAGGCCAGCAACAGGTCTGGCACCAGGTCCCAAAACATGCTAAGAGATTCCAAAAGACATCCATCCCCACAAATATAGTGAACATGAGACATCAAGAAAATTAAGACTTCCAATTTGGTGTTATACCAACATGGGGCCAAATTCCAAATCTACCATAAATCTACCATACGTACTTATGCCAGGCCTGTGCCTCAGTTTCCTCATATAAACTGAAACGCCTAGGGCTGGCCAGGTGGCTCAGTGGGTAAACACATCTGTCACCAATCCCAATGACCTGAGTTCTATCTCCAGAATCCAAATAATAGAAAGAGAGCACCATCTCCCAAAAGTTGTCTTCTGATCTCCACATGTGCACCATGGTACATACACCCACACACACGCACACAAAAGAAATAAAATATACTTTTAAATATTTTTAAGAGAAACATTCCAAAGAACACTGCTCACAAGAAGGAACAGAGGGATAACACACTCTCTGCCAATTTGGTCACCAATTTTTTTTTTTTTCTGATCTGAGCTCACACTCAGCACACATGGTATAAGACATGCCTGCCCTTTCTAAGAGCACTGGCTGCTCTTGCAGAGGATCTGGGTTCAGTTCCCAGCACCTACATGATGGCTAACACCTGTCCATAACTCGAGTTCCAGGGAATCTGATGCCCTCTTCTGACTTCCATGGGCATTGCCTGATACGAGTGCACTTAACGTACATGCAGGCAATACATCATACATATAAAATTTTAAAAATACATTTCAAAAAGAGACATGCCTTTTCAACTTGGGCTTATGACCTACTTAAACAATACTTCCTGTTCAAGGTATAATTGTCTAATTATTATTGGAATGTGAGAAAGCTTTCTGGAGTGTTGATGAGCAATTCTGATTTGTCTGGCATCAACGTAAGGGGCAGTGACCGCAGCTCACTTAATAAATAGGTAAGGACATTGCTTCACCTCAAGGAAATCTGGTCTGTAAGTTGAGGATTAAAAACAGTATCTGCCCAGTAGAAGTCCCCTACAAACTACACACGGCATCTTAAGTATTAAACACACCCTGCAAATAAACCATAAGCCCCAAATAAATGACAGGAGGTCTTAACATTACAACCTCCTCACCAAAGATTCTGAATTTCAGTCTTTGGTAAATTCCTGATAATTTCTAGAATTCTAGAAAAATTCTAGGAAAATCACCTTATTTTCCCTAGCACTCCAAAAGCCTCGGAAGTCAGTTCTATCAACCGACTGGCGCCTGTGCTCCTGCAGTATACATAAAAAGGATAGAGCAAAGACCAATAATAGTCAATCAAAATCCATTCATGTCACGTGGCTTCCTGCAAGGAAAGACTACACTTCCCATGCATCCCTTCAGCTTTGTGTGGCCATGTGATTACACTTTGACCAATGAGGTGTGAGCAGACATGAGAATGCAATTTGTGGGCTGTTTCTAGATAAGATGTGCCATCCCCTTTGTCTTCACACTGACTGGAAAACAGATGCATTGGCTGCCTAACCTAGATAATGATGAAGGAAGTAAAGTCCTATGGAGCCAAAAACAAGGCCGAAGGAGCCTGGGGCTTCTGGTTCGTCAGGTTCAGCATCAATTCAAATCAGTCTTTCAAAGAAGCAAGAAATACACTTTCATTTGTTCATGCTACACTTTGATGAATGTTGTCACATGCACTCAGATCTACAGCATGGTCAATAGCACAAACGATATGAAGAGCAGGAGAAAGGCAGCGTGTGGTTGAGGTCTTGGCATACTGCGGGGTCTCAAAACTGTATGTAGAATTAAACATCGCTCCAGGCAACCAACCCAAATTTGTACTATTGAGGTCAGGTCCAAAGGCTGGAAAGTGACCATCGGAGAATGACGAGGGCAACGAAAGGTCAAGAAAACCCATGTCACGAGGAAAGACAGGAAGGGTAGGAGAAAGGTAAGCCACCATGCATGGTAAAGTTTCAAGAAACTCAAGGGTGGTAAGTTGAACAGGGCTCCTCTCTGCACTCAAATTTCTTCATCTGTGAAATAAATAAGTAAACCCAGAAAAAATCCCTTTCAGCTGTGCCAGGAAAGACCTTTAGATGCCTAATCAAAGGCCAGAACTGCAACACCCACGAATACCACAGTGAGTGAGTGAAGGGCACGTTCCACTGAACATCCAAAGGCAACTCCCTGGCAATATTTATTTTTATTTTATGTTAATTTTTGTGTGTATGAGTGTATTACCTGCACATGTGTAAGTGCACCCATGTCATGAAATGCGTACAAACGTCAGAAGAGGCCATCAGAGTCCCCTGGAACTGGAATTACAGGTTATGAGCCGCCATGTGGGGCTGGGAACTGAACCAAAGTCCTCTTCTAGAGGATCAGTGCTCTTAACTGCTGAGCCGTCTGTCCAGCCCATTCTTGACAATATTCTCTACACCACGGCAATGTCTTCCAAAGAAAGGGTCAGTCAGGAGCCGAACATGGCGACAGGCTCCCAGAGCTGGGGCTGAGTCCTACATGCCCACAGAGTTAAAGCATTTCCTACAGAGGAGGAAGGAGGGTGCACTGGGAGCGGGCAGCCCTGGGGAGCGGGCAGCCCTGCGCTTGACCTGGTTCTGCGGCTTGCCTCGTTGCAAGATCCTGAATAAGTGCTCACTTTATTTCAGCCTGTTTCCTCACTGTAAAAATGGGGATAGGGAAATATGACGTAAAGAAGACTTTATCTAAAACGACAACACACATCAGGCACAAAGCACGGACAGAAGTATGAGCATGTTGAGGGCTGAAATTTGTGGGCAGAGCAAACACAGCTGTATCAATAAAATAGCTCTGGTGCTGTGGTGGAAGAGCAGGGAGGGCTAGAGATACAGCTCAGTGTAAAGTGCTTGCCTAGCACCATGAGACTCTGCGCTCAACATCCAGTATCAGAGAGAAAGGGGGCAGGGCGGGCAGAGGAGGAGCGAGGAGAAGGGAATCGGAGAGAGGGAAAGGAAAGGGGAGAGTGGGGGCGAGGGGACGGAGATAAAGCGAGCGACCAAAAGCCACTCACAGGTGGAAGGAGAACTTACAGCTTCTATACCAGACAGTGAACTCTTTGTCCAATATTTATCTTTTAAAATTTGGTGTTTGGGTGTGTGTGTGTGTGTGTGTGTGTATGTGTGTGTGTGTTCATGCATGTATCCCTGGTCAGGGGTCCTTGCCATCTACCTCGTTTGAGACAGGTCTCTTGTTTGCCACTGCATATGCCATTTAGCTGGCCCCAGGGCTCCTCTCACCATTGGATACTGGGATTGCACACACGTGCTACTGTGCCTGCCTTTACAAAGGTTCCAAAGATCTGGACTCAGATCTTCTTGCCTGTATAGCAAGCACCTCACCCACTGAGTCATCTCCCTAGCCCCAATTTTATCTATGTGACATTACCAAATGAGGAACAGACTGCAAAAGAGAAGATATGAAACATAATCCAGGCACAGAGAAGACACACGGCACCTGACCCAGACTGAGAGACCCAGATGAGAGTTTCTGGGTGATGAGTCGGGAGAGAACTGAGGCTGACAATGTTTCTGGGGAATGATGAGTAATCATAAAACCCTTCCACTTCCTCTTTTAAAAATCTCATATTCTGAGTGATCACTAATATTAAAAGCCCTTTCTTACTCTAATTTTCTAAAATGTTGGCATCAGATAAAAAGCCAAAATAAAGTAAATGTTCTGTGCATTAGGGTTAAGTATAATTTTTTTAAGTTAAAATAGTGCTGGGTGCAGATGTGGTCAGAAAAGAGCAACACGGAGGCCCGTGGTTCTGAGCGTGTACTGACTGTGGTGGTAGACTTTAGAACCCTCCAAAGACTCAACATGCATTCAAGTCAAGCAAAACCAGAGGGATCTAAAGTCAAATGAGTTCGTGTTGATATTTTGGATGTAACCTATCATAGTTTTCAAAACATTATGGGCAAAGCTTACAGGTGTCTCTCTGGACTGTTCCTCACAACTGCAGGTGAATGTGTAAATATTTCAATAAAAATTTCAGTTACAGAAGTAACTGTAGGAAAGTTACCTAAAATTATACAGTAATACAATATAAATTTATTGTTGAAATTTTAGTAAAACACATACAAAAAAATCTAACTACTCTTTGATTGCTGATTCTCTACTACCTGAATATTCTTTTGTAATGCTTTGATCTAGTTCCTTGATTTTCAAATAGGACATATATCTTTACAATGGTTTTCCTATGGGTATATAGGTATGTGTACATGGTTTAGTTTAATGTATTTAATTTAGTTTCTTGTTTATTCTATTTGAAGATCTTCCTATTAGTTAAAAATTCCTTAAATAACTATTTTAATAGCTATTTAACAAGATTTTATAGTCATATCTTAATTTTCTGACTCAATCTCCTACTCATGGAAATTTTAGGCTGCTCTAAAGTATTCCCTATTATAATTAATTTGTGATGAATTACATCAACTGGTTGCCACCATAACTGCAATGAAAGGCAGCAAATCTCCCCAATACAAGAATTAAAAAAGAGCTGAGTGAGCATCCGACAAACATTTCCCCTAAAGCACATGCCCCAGGCAAGTCATCTTGCAGTCCCAGAAGTCACGTGTCTGTTCTCACCACGGGGAGTCAAACCTGAGCACCAACTTTGCGCTGAGCCTGTTTTGACCTTGTGCAATCAAATAGGGAAGCTGGAAATGGAAGAAGCGATGGGAAGAAAACGTATCTAAGACTTTGAAACCAGAGAGATAGGCTCCTACTCGCATTTTCTAAATTGCAGAAGCAATTTAACTATTTTCATCCTATGTCTTCATCCATGAACATATCAACCTCCTTAGGTAGATATCATCATCTAAATGAATGAAGGAATTCCGGGCATATACAAGTGCCCAGCCACTCACTGTTTCTCACACATTCAATGTTCTTGACTGAGGTCATTCTCCCCATCCCCTTCTCCCACAGGGAACTCCTGCCTACACTTCAAGATGAGTGCTAGCGCCATCTTGAGGCTGCCTCCATCAACCCCTCACTTCCTCCTGGTACCTACTCATTGGTAGCTACACAGAGCCCTGCTGCAACTGCCAGCAAAGAAGCAACTTGAGGATTGACTTATTCCTTTTTCAATTTTGTGGAGGTCTCTGCCAACCACACTGATACCCCAAGAGGGTCTCCTCACCTCTTCTACTTGAACTATAGCTACTGGGTAAGAAATATACAAATAATGCCGGTAACCTCATCGAATCCTTCCTCCTGGGTTTACAGTCAGATCAGTGAAGACTGGTTGCAACATACAAACTGGGAATGGTTAGGAAGGCACATACACTGAGAAGACAAGAAAGCTGATCTACAGAGAGAGCATAGGGCGCAAGCAAACTGAAGGAGAAGAAAGAAGGGAGCAGGAGGCATTGGAGAGATATCCTCAGATCTGCTGTCAGGTCATCTGACATTGGACTCCTTGTTCTGCCCCTGGAACTTCTTAATATCTCTCTTCCTATGCTTTAGAATTAAGATTTGTGTATTTATTTTTAATATTTTATTTTTCTATTTCTTACTTTATATGAATGAGTGTATTGCCTGCATGCAAGTGCACCTGTGTTGTGCAATGCCCACAGAGGTCAGAACTTGAATCAGGGCAGTTGTTAGCTGCCACGTGGGTGCTGGGAACCAAACTCAAGTCCTCTGCAAGAACAGCCAGTGCTCTAACCACCGGGCCATTTATCCATCCCTTAGTTAAGATTTCAGAATGCTCATTATTGCATCCAAAGATGACTTACTAAGACCTGGAGAAAGATTCCATAGTTGTTTTCCCTCCACCTTCATCATCTTGAAATGCCCTTTCCAGCTTTATCAGCAACATTCAAATCCATTTCAGCATTTTTGACTGACCCTAAATATGACCTCACCAAGAAAGACTGGCCCCACCTATCGGCAGCTCCTCAGAGAGTGTGGCTGTGTGCACGGCTGGTGCACTGACTAGTCTTTGACTTGCTTTCCCTCCCTTTAAATCACCTCCTCTCTCTAGACCTCCATTTCCTTAATCTAACCCTCAAAGTGAATCCACTGCCTTACATGACTTAGCTCTTGTAAACCACTGATTTTAAAAAATGGAGACACGATCTCAATACATAGTCCAGGCTGGTTTAAATGTGTATTCACAAACTGCTCACTGTGTAGCCCAGGCTTATCTGAAACTCAGCCTCCGGCCTCAGCCTCTCAAGTGCTGGGTTATAGGTGTGTGCCTGATCAAAACAAAATTGTTTTTTTAAGAAAAGCAAGCAATGCCCAGTCATACTTAGAAATACACGCCAATTTCCTCCTTTCCTGGAAAGTTCCTGGCTTCAAATGAGTGGATTAGGAGCTTGATGGTTATCGGATTAGATTCAACACAGCCCTGGAATTCTCCAGTCAAACACTACTCTACATTGTCAGGGAGAAGAGGAGAGCAGCTCCCAAAGCAGTGTTCAGCCTCACATCTTTACTTTAACCAGAGTTACCGTTTTCATATGCTTTATATATGCAAAGGCTGGGTAAGGCTTTACTAAGAAAAGGAATCTATTACCTACAGATCAAGTTTGACAGACCTAGAAAATCCATGCATATCCAAGTCCCCACAGAAGCAAGAATAATGCAACACAAATAGGAAAGCTGAAAATGTATGCATTTGTTTTTATTATTAAAACCACCAGACCTTGGGGTATATAGCTTAGTGGCAGAGGCCTTGCCTTGCATGCACAAGGCACTAGGTTCTATCTTCAACACTATAACAAACAAAAACAAAACCAACCAACCAACCAACAAGGCCTTGACCCCAGAGAACACAGATCTACATATGAATTCCTAACTTCCTCTGGGGCAAATGGCTTGACGGCTCCTTTTTCTCTTTTCTTTCACACCGCATAGCATTTATACTTCCACACTTAGTGTTTGCTGTATGAATGAATTTTTGAATGGACAAAGGAAGTCTATCTCGGATGCCATAGAAATTGAGACAGGAACTGAACCTGCAGTACCTCATCCGCTCCAGATGACAGCCCCAACGAGCAGAGTCATTTTAAGACTTAGATCCTTTCTATAACAGTGCTCTGCAAAGCAAAGGCCCATCTTGAAGGCCCAAAGGAGCTCCTTCTGGGTATAGTGCTATCGACTGGATGGGTCCCAGGACATACCCTCAACAGCTCATCTTCACGAATAGTCGCAGTTTCTCCCTTCTGGGGATTTCAGCTGCCCTGCAGACATCTTCAGCAGATTATCCTCTGTCATGAAGAGCAGTACCGGTCACTGCAGAATGTTTGGCCCTACCTGGCCCTATCCAGCAGGTGCCAACAACAGCTTCTCCCAAAAGTATCTTCAGATATTTCCAAATGTCCCAGGGAGAGGAAGCGAAAACAATCCCTCATTGAAAAGCACTGCCTTACATGACCTAGCTTTTGTAGAAACACTGACAAACGAAGAAAAGTAGGAGACACGGTCTCAATACATAGTCCCGGCTGGTTTGAATGTTCACTCATAGGCTGCTCAATGTATAGCCCAGGCTGGTCTTAAACTCATGATTCTCCTGCCTTAGCCTCTCAAGTGCTGAGTTTCGGGTATATGCCTGACAATGCAAGGGAGGAAGGAAGGGAGGGGGAGGAAAGGGAGGGAGGGATGGATGGACGGACAGACGATGGAGGGAGAGAGAGAAGGAGGGAGAGAAGGAGGGACGGAGGGAGAGAAAAATGGGCATTGCCCAGTCATGCTTAGACATAAAAACCCATTCCCCTTTCTCCTGAAGAGTTCCTGGCTTCATCTTCTAGACTCAAAACTCCCCTTGACCTGGGCTATCCTGGATACTCCACGATGTAGTAAGGATTAGTACTGGTTGGCTGCCTAAATCTACCTCGACTGCCCATTGACTACTTTCGCCACGAGCTACTGTTCTAAGTGTGCTGCACCCTTACAGGAACCCACGAAGTTTGTAAATGCTCCCAAAGCTTATGAATAACCCCAGGATGACTGAAACGAAGAAAAAGACTCAGAACCTTATAGAGAGAAAAAAAGAGCTTAGAAAACATCAAGAGAGCAAATATTCTCTGCACTGCTCAATCTCACATCTATCTCTTGATCGGTTAGCATGGCTAAGCATCTTCCACAGGAAAGGGAAGTCACTAGGTTGTTTTTCATCTGAAATTCCTAACAGTCTTGAAGGAGGCATTACCTGTTCTGCAGAGCTGGAAGCAGGGGGCTCAGGCGTAAAATGAGTAGCCCAAGGTCACAAAGCTAATCAACACCATCAAAAACAACTCCAAAACAACCAGTGATTCCAACTCCAGAGTTCTCTCCCCACTGAAGTATTCATCAAGAAAACTGTAAGTAATGATCCAAGAAAAGCAACGGAAGTAAAAGAAAGTGTTCCATTCACATTCCATGCACGCATAAGGGAAGAGGACAGGACAACATCAGCCATGGTCATCCAGGAAAAGTGTGGCTGTGCTCTTCTGCACCTTCTAAATTGCCTTCTATGAACAGGTATGACTCTTCTAACAAACTCATTACCAATCATAAACAACTAAAATAACTCCTGGAAATACCAATATCTAACGACAGTTTTAAGCCACTCATCATCATTTCTCACAGAGCAGCAAAGAGTAAGATGTTTGGTAGCACTCAGCTCTGAGAGGGATGTCAGAAAACAAGCAGTCTTGTTAGAGGTCTGGGTTGGAGCTGAGTTCTCAAAAATATTGAAGTTCTATCGCAGCCCATAAGGATTCCAGGGTATGCATGAATGCTGTCTACACACAGAAATATACATATGCACACATAGATATGAAATGATCTGCATGTGTTTGTGAGTTTGCACAAGTTTATTCGTGCATAGAAATTTTCTAAGTAAATACAGAAACAGTAATATTGGGACTAAGGATAGGGAGAAAGATGGGTCTTAGTTTCACCTTTCCATCTCTTTCTGAATCGCTTTCATTTTTTTTTTCATGAACACCTATCATATTATAAACTAAAACAAGCTGAGCTGGGATTGGTTCTTATGAAACAAGAGGCCTGGCTCTCACAATAGCTTAAAAACAAAGCAAGACATGAAACAGAGTGCTTGTCTGTTACAATTGCTCACAAAACAAGACAGTGTGTGAAGTCCCAGCCTCTGTGTGCCAGTGTCAGACATAACGGAGACAGCACTCTCCTGGCACATTCTGAGACAAAGCCAGGTTCTATCCTGTCAGGGACTTTAATGGCTCCATTTTAAGGCCAAAAAAAAAAAAAAAAAAAAAAAAAAAAACAGTAAAAATCCTGCTATATTTTCCAAGATAACCTAAACCAATTTCCCTAGCAGTTAAAACCCAATGTTCTGCCCTTCCAGCTGATCAGTCATAGCCACAGAGTGCCCAGCATCTTGACTCTCCTTAGCAGACCTCTGTCACAGCCTATTATGTCTGAGGACGTGGCCTCTGTGGCTGCCTCGGCTTCTGTGAACTTGGTGCATCCACAAGGCTTCTTCGTCTTGCATTATGTTCCCACCACTTACACCACTGCCCTGCTGTTAAGATCTAAATGTGATAGGACAGAACGCCCATGCCAATGGTGGGATGCTGCTAATGGGAGCCTGGGTTCCTTCCCAGCACTCACATGGCAGCTAACAACAATCCGTAACTCCAGTTCCAGGGGATCTCACGCCCTCTTCTGACTTCTGCAGGTGTTGGATGACATGGGTGCACTTACCTACATGCAGATAATGCATTCATATGTATAAAATAAAAGTGATAAATACAATATTAAAAATTTTAACCTAAAGGCAGCTATGGTGGCACATACCTGTAATCCTAACGTTCAGGAGGCTGAGACAGGAGGATCGTGAGTTCCAGGCCAGTCTAGGCTACATAGTGAGACCCTGACTCAAACAAAATTGATTTAAAAAGTCTGACTTTTAAATGTTAACTTGCACAAGTCATTATCTGTAAAACCACAATTTTTTCCCTTTTTATTTTTTAAAAAATATTTTATTTTTTAAATATATTTTATTGAATTTTTGTGTATTTTATACACAATATCTTAATCTTCTTTATACCTCCTTTCCCACGGGGACCCTCTCATAGCCCCTCCCACTGGATTTCATGCCTTCTGTCATCTGTGTTAAGACTTGCAGGTTAGTGTCCCCTGATGTCTCTCAGTGCAAGTTCATTCAGTAGGGTCTAGTCAGCTTATCTAGAGTCATTGCATTAAAGAGGATCACCTCTTCCTCACCCAGTAGTAATCGGCTGCCCAATAGTTCTTCAGCTAAGAAGATTGGAGCCGGCTGCCCCTTTCTACAGTTTTATGCTAGGTTTTGTCTTCTTGAGTTTGCATGGCTTTTGTGCATGCTGTCACCATTGTTGCAAATTCCTATGAGCAAGGTCCCAGGAGCCTGTAGGACTGTATCTCCATATAGTCATGCACCTCCTCCCCTGGCTCTTACAATCTTTCCGTCCCCTCTTCCACAATGGTCCCTGAGCGCTGGATTTATTGCACTCTTTTGCATTGCAACTTCATTGACGAGAGCTGAGGGATGCATCAGTATTCCCTCTACCCCTTGTTCCACTGTGTTCCATGAGCCTTAGGTGTAGGTTCCATTGTACATGTGTCACCTAGGGTTGGGCATTTCACAGACACTTAATCTCTGTGTGTGACCAGTTGTGGAACTTTATAATAGTCTCCATCTATTGCAAAAGAAGCTTTATTGATGAATGGTGACTGGCATAGTTCTCTGTAAATATAAGGATCCATATTTAGCACATAGTAGGAAATTACATTTGTCTACGCATGTGACAGCCTTGGTGTTTTCTCTAATAACTATGACCTCTCCAGTCACGTGTATATGGCCATGTTTACAGTACCACATGTGAGTGTCCTCCCATCGAGTGGGTTTTAGGTCCAATTAGGCAGTTGTTGATTATCACCAAGATAAAAGTGCCACTGTTGCCCTAATGTCATTTGCTGTGCCTGGCATTGATGTGGTTATTAGGCCTTAAGGCTGGGATTGGACCTCCAATTGATTTTCTCCCACAGCAGCAAAGTTCTCCAAAGCTTTAAGAGCCAGGCTTCAGGGAGTTGACTTCCAGGTCAGTTCCAGCTCCTTTGAAAACCACAAAGTTTTTCATCCAAGCAGCCAAAGTAGCCTCTTAAAAGCACAACCAAGGCCTCCTGTGTTAGCATCCTTTCCTAGCTTACCAGGCACCAGTTACATAGCTACAAGCTCCTTCCTCAAGCTGCTCCTCCTCCAGGTCATGCATTTTCTGTACCTGGTACATCCATGAGCTACATACGAAAGCTTTGGGAGGCAACAAACCACATCTGTGACAGTGGGCCATTAAGATTATGTCGCCTCATGACCATCATAGTTTGTGCCTGAGTGCCTTACATTCGCACAGCTAGGAGACCACTTCACAGCGCATCTCTCCGACTGGGCGCCAGGAAGCACCACACCAGCTATTGTTTGTTCCTGCTCGCTTCCTCAGTTTCTTCTTCTATGTTAGTTCAAAGTTTGTCTGTCTCCTCAGAAAGGACTTTTCTGACCACCCTCTGTGAGTGAGGCAGGCCTTCCCTCCAACTCAGACTCTTGAGTTGTTCCCAGAACACTGTTTTTCACACAAATAAGAGCCTCATGCAGCAGGCCAAGGTGTTAAGACACACACACACACACACACACACACACGGCTGCGGCCATCCACACACAACCCTGTGACTTGGGGTACCAAGTCCCCCAAGCGTGCTGACTCACTGACTGCGGAGAAAGAAGGAAACACGGAGGAAGAGGGAGAGAAGAGAGGGAAAGAAGAGAGGCAGGGGACACAGCAGGGGCGGGGCAAGGACGCTGAAGATGGCGGGGAGGAGACGGAAGGGCTGTAGAACAGGGAAAAACAGAGAGACAAATAAGAGCGGCTATCCTGATTCGGTTTTGCCACAAAGCTCAAGTGGCCAAGTACTTGAGTACAACGGAGTCAGAATCTGTTTCCATAGAGACCAAGAATGTTTGTTCTCAATAACCATCTCCCGTGTTCCTCCAGTGTTTGGTCTTGCCTGCTGGAACTCCATCACCAAGCAAGGAAGCAGAGCCCCGCGCTCACCAAGCGAGAGTGAATTAAGGGCAGCCTGCCACCCTAACCGACCCAGCTTCAGCCACTACCACACAGCTCAGTGCCTCATCTCCACCCACCACCCTCTTCACCCCCTGGCACACAGACCCTTCGCAATACTCCCCTCTGATCTGCACAGCCTAGTCAACAGCGTATCAGAGCTGTACTCCCGGCAAGCCCTGTGCTAAGCCAACAGTGGTGCACTTGGTCCCTCCATACACACATTCCCAGCGGGCTTCCAGAACACACACGACCAGCTGGCCCATTCTACTCACGCCAGGATGCTACCTCCTCTCCTGCGGCCACGCCAGCTCAAATCACTGCCTTCCTGAGGCCTCACGCCCCACACACATCCTGTCATCAGTCTGTCCATGCTCCTGCCGTGAATCCAGGACTACCTCTTTTCCCACGTCCAGCTGGACTGCCCTGTTTGGTCCTCTAGTCCCTCAGGCTAACATCTCTCAGGTATATGCTGCTGTCCAACGCAGCCCTGCCTGGCCCTACTAAACCAGAACCCCTAGGCCTAGGGATATGCATGTCCACCTGGCCTCTCTGGTAAATCAGATGCCACCAAGAAAGAGCTCAGAGCCACTTGTCCTTCCCATAGCTGCACACTGGCTCAAGATTCTTGTTCTGGTCTCCAGAACTGCTGCAGGACTTTCATAGGCCCTAGGCTTCTTTGCCTTTGTGGTCCATGCCTCCATTAAAGAAAAAAAGACATTTCAATTGTATGATTGTGTTGGTATAAAACTGAACTCGTTTGCTATTTATTTATTCCATCTTTTATTTATTTTTAAAAATATTTTGTTATTTTTATTTGATGTGTATAAGGGCATTGCCTGCATGTATAAAGTATACCCATGTCATGCACTGCCTGTCAAGGTCAGAAGAGGTCATCCAGGATCCCCTGGAACTGGAGTTAGGAACAGTTGTTCACCTCCATGTGGGTGCTGGGAATTGAACCTGGGTCCTCTGCGAGAGCGGCCAGTGCTCTTAACCACTGAACCATCATTCCAGCCCCGTATTCCAGTTTTTTAAAAAGAAATTAAACATTCTTCCAAGTGCTAAAATTATTGCGGTGGCTTGGCCCAGTGCTGAGTAGATAGCGGTCCCCATCTCACTTCTGCCCCAAATCTTCCACAGCCTCTCACTACCAACCAGTCTCAGTGGCTGTCAGTGGCTGGGTTTGGTCTGCTTCCCAGCTCATCTGCTGCATGCATGGGTCCACTGATCTGGGCTCCAGCTTCTAGACCTAAATACAGTTCTCTCCACACATTACACAACTACGAAGCCTGTCAGTCCTAAACAGTGTTCTTTTCCTTCTCCACCTATTGAAAGATTTCTGTTTTGGCTGTCAGTGTCCACCATGGCCTCCCCACTCCTCCCGGTTAAACTGTGGCTCTTCCTTTGACATTTTCAGGCAGGTCTTGGGCTAATATTATGCCACATACTCACTGTACCTCTGCCATGGACTCTCAATTCTAATGTGCACTTCTTTCCCAGGATAATACTCCTGAAGTCAGGAGGCAGGTTACCATGTGTGCCTTGCCAGCTCCCAGGTCAAGTTCTACCCTGCAATGACCAATAGTCATTTCCTGTACAAGTCCAGTCCCACTCATAGGCAATGGGTTGTCTGGTTGTCTCCTTAGCAATGGCTTTTGAATCCTTAATACCACATATGGTTGAATTTTAATTTCATCTCTAATCCTAATGTCTTTAAAAATTATATCTGGATGAATTCTTGAAATAAGGAGATATTTTAGATCTAGATTATGACCTGTGGTGTATAAATTAATTAGAGACAGCAGAATTTGCCAGATTCCTTGGCAAATGTTACGAAATGTTCTAATTCCTTAGACCATGAAGGGTGTGTTCCTGAGACCCCCAAGCTACCCTATCAAAATTTCCAGGTAAATTTTAGGAAGAACTGCTAATTGCTTAATAGCTGTGATTTTGTTTTTTTTCCTAAATACAGATCTTGCAAGAAGGAAATGCACAGTGTAACTCCGTGATTCTCTGCTCTTCTTCAGAGTTACAGCTGGTCTCCCAGAAGAGCTCTAGGCAGTGAGTGCAGACGGTAAAGTGTATGTCCCTATAAAGCGCACATGAACTGAACTGCAGATGTCCAACATAGATAACAGGACTTTTAACGGGAAGCCT
This sequence comes from Eospalax fontanierii, assembly GCA_035773235.1. Lineage (NCBI taxonomy): Eukaryota > Metazoa > Chordata > Mammalia > Rodentia > Spalacidae > Eospalax > Eospalax fontanierii. Next base: position 7,884,863 of record CM069531.1, read on the forward strand.
GAAAATGGCCACAATTCAAACTCTGTGATATTGATTAAGAAATGAACAGATCTGGGGACGGAGAGTGACTCAGCAGTTAAGAGCACTTGGTGCTCTTACAGAGGATGTGGGTTTAGTTCCCAGCATCCACATGGTGGCTAAAAACCATCCATAACTCCAGTTCCAGGGAATCCAACACTCTCTTCTGACTTCTGTGAGCACTGCATGACACAGATGCACTTGCACACATGTAGGCAATACACTCATACACATAAAATAAAAATAAGAAAATATTTTTTAAAAAAAGAAATCTACAGATCTATAGCTGAAACGTCATCTCTGGTTAGGATATAGAAAGAAGGACGGGCACCAAAAAATGGAAGCAGGGAGAAGGAAAGACAGCAATCACTTCAATTTTCCATTTCTTTCTGAAATAAAAACATTACCTTTATAGGTCATATGGTGGATTGCAATTTTTGGTCAAGAAAAGTCTTTGGATAAGCTATTTACTTACATTACTGCATTAGGAACCCCAAGAAAGTCTGAACTGAGCAGTAATCATCTCTCATTAATCATCTTTTTCTCCCCCTGGTATTCTTGCACATGAAAAATGTTCATTATGGAACTAGTCTCGCTTTATGCTACAATTTCCTTTAAGCTTGGCCTCATTTCTGATCTGCTCTAGCCGTACACCTATTTTTAGGTTTGACTGGGCACACTTCATTATAAATGCCCTTTTTAAAAATTCAGAATCTGTTTGTGCTTTCACTCATTCAACAAGTATTTGTCAGACTGCCAATAGATGCCAAGCAATGAAGAGAACGCAGAGGTGAATAAGACAAAGTCCTTTACTGAACTTTATCCCCAGTCTGGCAGGAGACAGGCCAGGCAGTGTATCACAGTTCAGTGCTATGAGAGTCATTCCAGGAAGGCCAGGCTGCTGAGGAGCATTGAGAGTGACCATCCCATGCAGCCCTGGGACCAGGAAGAAAGAGCAAGGGAGATGCTGAAAAGGAACATCCAGGTGGCTCTGGAATAACAACCGAAGCTAAGGGGAAGGTATTCAAAAATGCACAGAAATGAAGAACTCATGCACCAAGGGCAGGCACGGCCGGAAGTGTAGATGGGCTGGACTTTGGAGGCCCCACACTGGGCTGCTGGTGCCCAGTTCAGAACACCTTGACATTCATCCTGAGTAGTGGGGATCCATTTTCCTTGGCAAGGTATTGTTCCATAAATTTTAGAAACCGGCACCAATTACATGTTCTCAGTGTCATATGGAGGCTTACTCAACCTTATTACAGGTTGCCTTGGCCTTGCTGCCTTTGTTCCTTGCATTTTAAAAATTCTCTACAATATATGTAACTCAGGAAGGCATATCTGTCATGTTGGGAGGAGATTCAAAATGAAAAACAACTACAATCATTTCGGTTCCCTCAATCACTCTTATTTCTCCTTGCCTCAGAAAAAGAAGCCGACGGAAGTTGGAGGGAGGGCTCAGCGGTTAAGAGCACTGGGGGCTTGTACAGAGGACCTGGGTTCAGTTTCCAGCACCCACATGGCAGCTAGCAACCACCTGTAACTCTATTTCCAGGGGATCTAACATCCTCACCCCGCCTCTGCAGGCATTCCACTCATGGGTACACTTCTGTATATGTAGGCAAAGCATTCAAACACATAAAATATTTAAAAATTCTAAAAAGAAACAAAATTCACCACTAAGTTCTTGCTTTGCTATCATAAGGGCATTTCTCTTTGACGTTTAACTCCATATGGAATAAACAGAGCCTATGTAACTTAAAGAAACTAGCTTAATGTCTGTTCCTTGGTTACTTCAACTATAGGAAGACGGTAAGTATTTGAATCTACTTTTTAAAAATCAGTTGTTTGGTCAGTATACAAAGAAATGGGTTTCATAGAGAACAAGTGACTGTGAGGTACCCAGCCTCAAGTGACACATCTATAATGCAACCTCTACACTTAAGGTCAGGGAATGCCTTGGAAGATGGGTAGAAGGAGTGCAAGAACCAGAGGGACAAGACACCTGCTGCTACTTGGAGCGTTCTAGACATGACAGGGAAGCTACGTCAATGAACTCTCCACAGTATGGCAGTCTAAGGAGAGCTTCAAAATGACAAAAACAGCTGGCATGCCATATGGAGAATGTCATGGAGTCCTACCTCAAATGAAGTCCTACAGATACAATCAATGGACGCTTAGAGAGAGAATCAGTTTTCTCCAAGGACTAGCTCCCTGAGAGGTTATGTAATCTAAAGCGGGCGGCCTAAACACAAATATGCAAGCTCCACTAAATGAACTCAGTGTAAAATATGTGTATGTATATGTATACATGTTTATGTAACCGTAATAATCAGAGAAGAGGACCATAACTTAGGAAGGAGTGGGAGAGACCTGGGGGGAGCTGGGGGTGGGGCCTGGGAGAGGTGGAAATAATGCAAAGCCAATGCTCATGTATGAAATTCGCAAAAATAATTTTTTACTTAAAAAGTTATAATAAAGAAATGGGTCTCACTGTTGCATTTTCAAGCATACATTATGCTTTGTTCTTATTGCCTGCCTTGTCCCGTGTCCATCCACCTTCTTGCTGGTCCCTTTTCTCTCCCCACTCCAGATAGCCCCTGCTTCTGCTTTCATGTCATACACTGTCCTTTATCCTCTCTTGCCCCTCCCCCTCCTTGAAATCTCTTGCACTTTCAATTTCCTGCTTTATATTCTGTTCTACATTTATAGAAAAGAAGCGTGAGATATTTGTCCAAATCTCACTTGTTTTACTTGACATAATGATCTCCAGTTTAATCTATTTTCCTATAAAACAGCAGAATCGTTCTTCTTTACAACCGAATACTATTCCACTTGCGTATGTGTGCTGGATAGCTTTAATTGTCAATTTGACACACCTGGGGAGAGGGACCCTCAACTGGGGAATTTCCTCATTGGAGTGGCCTGCGTCCATGTCTGTGGGGCATTTTCTCGATTGCTGAATGATGTGGGAGGACCCCGCCCACTGTGGGCAGTGCGACACTAGCAGGTGGTCTTGTGTTGTACAAGAATGCAGGCTGAGCACAGGCCAAAGCTGCATTCCTCCATGGTCTGTGCTCCAGGTTCCTGCCCTACGTTCCTGCCTTGGCTTCCCTTGATGATGAACTGTGCTGCAAGCCAAATAAACCCTTTCCTCCCCAAGTTGGTTTTTGTCAGTATTTTTATCAAAGCAGTAGAAATGGACTAGAACAGAAATTGGTACTGGGATCATGGGGTATTGCTATGATGGACCTGCCCATATATGTCTGGAAGGATTGTGGAAGTTTTGAGAGCTTTGGACTGGAAAATTACGTGGAGCTTAGTGAGCTCTTCTGTAGGAACTTGGAAGATAATACCAAAAGAGAAGTAGATAACAGAAGCCTGTCTGGTGAATCTTCAGAGGGAAGCAGTGATTATCAGGGCTGTTTAGTGATATTTTCAACTGAGAATCTGTGGTTTCTGGTCAACTGAGGCTGAAGAATCAGCTGAGACTAACAAAAGACCAGTGCTACTACAGTAGTACTACCTTTGCTTTTCTGGAACAGTTGATGCTGTTTAGCTGGAGCTGAGAGACCAGCGTCACCGAGGTGAAATCTTCTGGGAGGAATTTTCTCACGGTCAGCACACAGAAGCTGAGGTCCAGAGGGGGCCCAAGGCTCGATTTCAAGCTTGAAGCGGGACTCGGTAATATGGAAAAGCCTCCTGTATGGTACTGGTTTCTGAAGGCATGAAGGAGTCGTGGAGAGTGACTGAGGCTTGGCACCCTGAGAGCCCACAAAACACCATTGGTAAAAGTGCAGCTCAGTTTTGGTGAAGACCCACAGGATTGACGAGGTCATGGAGAGAATCTGAGGCTTTGCACCCTGAAAGGCCTGGAGAGGCCACTGGTGAAGGAGCGGCCTCAGTTGCAGATGAGACCCCAGGACCATGGGATGATATTGAAGGTACCAGGACCATTGGATGACCACCAAGGGCAGAAGCAGGTGTGGAATGGAGCTGGCCTGAGCCTACAAGACAAGCAGCATGCACTATAGAGAGCAGAGCCAGAGAAGTGACCTGCCCAAGCCCTTTGGAGCCCAGAAGATCTTAAGTGAAACCCAGATGTCCACCTTGAGCTACTTTGGTTTGGCTTAAGTGTGCCTGAATCTTCCCTTTTTGAAATAAAACAGTACTTAACTTGCTTTGGATTTTATAGGAGCCCACAGTTAAGAGACTTTTAAGAGAAATTTTGAACTTTTTAATTTTTTAAAAGACTTTGGGACTTTTAAAGCTATACTGTCTGATGCTATAATATCAATATTAATTTGAGATCTTGGAGATAAGAAATGGAAGGGGTGTAATTTAAAGAAATGTGTCTGTGTCAAAATGACAAAGGGTCAATTGTCCTGGATGGCTTTAGTTGTCAGCCTAACACACCTGGACAGAGGGAATCTCAGCTGTGGAATTTCCTCCATTGGACTAGCCTGTAAACCTGTCTGCAGGGCATTTTCTCAATTGTTGAGGGATGTGGGAGGGCCCAGCCCACTGTAGGCAGGGCCACCCTGGCTGGCAGTCCTGTGTTACATAAGAAAGCAGGCTAAGGACAAGCCAGAGGAGCAAGCCAGTAAGCAGCGTTCCTCTGTGGTTTCTGCTTCAGCTCACGTCTGCAGGTTCCCTCCCTGAGTTCCCGCCTTGGCCTCCCTCAACGATGTGCTGTCACTTGGAAGTCTAACATGAAAGACAACCTTTCCGCCCAAAGTTGGTTTTGGTCATGATGTTTTCCACAGCAACAGAAAAAATAACTAGAACAAGAATAAAGGTTTATTTTACCCCCAGACCCAGAAAGGATTCCGTGTTGTGAGAGCAGGCTATAGAGTCCCTGGCAGAGCTTGCTTAGAGGTTACAGCAGGGAGAGGCAGCTACTTACAACATTTTTGACCCAAGAACGGTCCTCTCAGTCAGAGAAGGTCATCAGCTTTGGCCAAGTGCACATCTTTGGGAATGATGCACATGGAATGGTACAGAAGGAAGAGGACACTCACCTAGCCAGCCAGATCAGACCTATCAAACCTGATGATGAGTTGAGTGACGGATACTGCAGCCAGATCACCCTCACACCCAGGAAAGTATGGTCCCTGTGACTCTCCCTCCAAGTTCAAGAAATTTGGCAGTCCCCAGCACTGGAAATGTGATACTTAGCTGAGCATATTTTGCTCATCTCCTACCCCATCTAGTGTGTCTACAGCCACACATTAAATAAGTCACATAAATGGACTTTGCCTCCAAGCTACACAATCTCGAAGTGGGCATATGTTTTAAGAAGAGATTGTGGGACTAGAGAGATGGCTTAGTGGGTAAGAATACTGTCTACTCTTACAGAGGTCTGGGATTCAGCTCCTAGAACCCACATGGCAGCTAACACCCTCCTCTGGCCATTTTGGGCATTGGACACATGTGGTGCACTTACATGCATGCAGGCAAGACACTCATACACATAAATAAATAAAACAATAAATAAATATAGGATTGTTTTACATATATTTATTATATTTCTATGATATACAGTTATTGAAATAAATATTCCATGACACTAAAATACCATTCAAGACATGAGTATTATATTTAAACAGTCTTTTTAAAAGATTTATTATGTTTGTAGATGTTTGCATGTCTGTGTATGAGTACGTGCATGTGTGTATGGGTATATTCATAGTCCCAAAGAGGGTGTCATCCCCTGGAGTTACAAGCAGTTATAAGATAACCAACGTGGGTGCTAGGAAACAAACTCAGGTCCTCTGCAAGGGCAGCAAGCACTTTTAACTGCTGAACCATCTATCTCTTCAGCCTCCCATTTAAAAACTCTTAAAATAGTATTTATTAAAGATAAATTTTATTTCCAAACAGATTTTCCCACTCAATAGGAAAGTATTTTTGCATTCTTCACATATTCGTCACTTTGTGTCACTGTAACAACATGTCCCATACAAACAGCTTAGAAGGAGGGACGTTGTTCTTGGGCTCACGGTTTCAGAGGTCTCAGTCCACTGTGGTGTGGAGCCACACACAGCATAGCAACCAGGAAGCAGAGAGAGAAAAGACGGGCCCAGGTTAGCCCATCAGAGGCAGAACTATCAAAAGCATGCCTGGGACCCTTTTCCTCCAGACAGAAGGAAGTCACTCACCCCAGCCCCCACTGGGTGGGGACCAAGTGTTCTTCAACACATGAGCCTGTGAGCAGCATTTCCTTCTCAAATCATAACCCTTCATCATCAATCTTTTAAACTTCACTAATATATTTCCAGATTTATTTATTTTTTTTTTTATTTTATGTATATGAGAGTGTATTGCCTGCATGTAAGAGCACTTGTGTCGTGCAATGCATGCAGAGGTCAAAAGAGGGCATCAGAGGCCCTGAAACTGGAGCGAGGGACTGTTATTAGCAGCCCTGTGGGTACTGGGAATCAATCAAAGTCCTCTACAAGAACAGTCAATGCTCTTAACTGCTGAGCCATCTCTCCATCCCCTATATTTCCAGAGTTGACGTGAGCTACTTTTCTGGCCTGTTAGCATGAACTTGGTTAGTTAAGCCCTAAGTATGAATTTCGTAAAGTTTCCTCAGGGTATGGAGCTTTACTTCTGTGGGTTCCAGAGGCTCTGCCTTGCCCTGGAAGGCAGACTATATGCAAGAGAAATACAAGTTTCTCAGACAGTGCCCTGGGATAGCTCCTGGGACATGGCAGGATGACCTTTGAAGGACAATCTTTTCTTTGAAGGAACCAAAACTGAGCCAGCGAGGGCAGTGAGCTCTGCAAGATACATCAGGAAGGAGACTGCTCTGGAATCTCATACTATCAATCTGTTGAGTTAGAACCTTTCATTTCCCTGAACATCTGACCCACTTTAAAAACAGAGGGGGGAAATCCAAGTAGATAATATTGTTTACATTTCAACCATTGTTGGCACTATGCCTACACAGATAGTCAGTTTAATTCAATGAGGCTGGGAAAACTCAGCCCATGAAGACTGAGCCACAAAGCAAGAGAGATGGCTCAATGGTTAAAATCATTGGCTGCTCTTGCAGAAGACTGGGGTTTGCTTCCCAGCACCCACATGGCAGTCAGTAACCATCTGTAACTTCAGTTTCAGGAGATCTGACACCCTTTTCTGGCCCTTGCAGGCAATGCATACATGGACACACTTAGAAGCATGCAAGTGAAACACTCTTAACACATTAAACAAAAAAAAGACTAAGCCAGGTGTGATAGCACACACCTGTAATCTCAGCAGTCCGGAAGCTCAGGAGGATCACCGCAAGTTCAAGTCTAATCTGGTCTACATAGTGAGTTCTAGGCCAGCCAGTGCCACATACTGAGACCTGTCTCCAACAAAAAACAAAATAGTGCCAATAAGATGATGACTATTTGCTGCTAAGCCTCAAAACCTGAGTTTTGATCCCTGGAACCTACATGGTAGAAGAAAAGAATCAACTCCAGAAAGTTGTCCTTTGACTGCCACACCCGGACCACACACACACATCAGTTAATGTAATAATTCTTTCAAAGGAAAATGACAGAAGACCAGAGTCTGACTGTCACTACATACTTGTCCTTTCCACTGGACAAGTCTCCTACCACGTCATCATTCTCCTGTTGTAAACTGGGCGATGTAAGGGCCCGCAGACAGCAAAATGGAGAAAAAGATTACAAGTGAAATATCATGTAGCTTTGAGCCTCAGGTAAGGTTCTCTGCTAAGAACAACCACTATGGTTCCCCTTTTCAAAGTTTCTGAAGTTTCCAGATGCTAACAGGAGTGCAGAGGTTCCACCCCAAGTCTTGGGGCACAGACAGACGCAGCCTACCTTTCACAGAATTCTAGGGAATGAAATAAATGTCTAAGAGTTCTAGTATCCCAGCCCCACACATGTAAAACAAGGTATTGTTAAGGCTAAGCTTCCCATCCTCCAAAGGATGTCAACATAGTTTTTCCATTCAAAGCCATTCTTGCCAGAACAGGACCTCATGATTCCCATATCCAATCCACACATCCCAGGCAATCAGTTGAATAAATGATCAGATTACTGTTGCATTCAGAGTGATATATGAGTTTAATTATATATCCTAATAATGGATATATTCACACCATGCAGGCCACACATTTTGCCTCTTAGAAGACAGGCTATAATTAGACAAGACATATAGTTCCACTAGCAAATGAACTCTGTTCTCAGAGTCGAATCTCTCAGCCAAACCAAACAGCATCATTCTAAATAAACTCCATTCTCAACTGAAAATATGCATCGTGATAGTACCAGCCTGCTGCAGCCAAGCCACAGTGTTCCCCTCAGCAGACGCAGAAGAGAGCAGATGGAGGGAGGCAGTGAAGAGGGATGCGGCTCTTCAAACAGCACTAGTTTGATGGAGTTGAAGAATCAACTCCTGGCAAGAGCACTTTAGAGATAGCTATATTCTTAATGAAACTGCTTTCCCACCACCACAGCTAACAGGGCAATTCACTGTTCTCTTCACATATTGAAAAATATATATATTTTTAGTGAAAAAGGCAATCAAAGCCCAGGACTTACACAGGTTACTCTGTGTTAGCATTACTGTCCCTCTGTCCCTACTAAATGACCAGCCCACCTAAGTCAAAGAGACTTCCTTTGCTACTGAATCCCTCCCCACAAGGTTTAACACAGTACTTGGGCATTGCTGTGCCCGGGAAATATATGTTGATTCTTTTCTATAATGTAATATACTTTAAAAACAAATTCCAACTCCTAAAATGACGAAGTCTTGTGGAAAAAAAAGAAAACCAGAAACTCATTTTCAAATCCCTGAAGTAAGGCTCCTCAGCACTCACTGAGCTGTGTTCAATGATTTCCAAATGTTCCCCAAACCATCATGGATCAGATAAAAGAATCTGTTAAAGATTGAAAGGAAATCTTGTTCCGTCACTTGCATTCATCCAGCACAAATCTGGAAAAGCACAAATCAAATAACTGTACACATCATTCTCCACACCCTTAGACTCCAGTCAGTTAGGGGCAATGTTAGCGTTATTTAAAATACTCAGAAAATATCTCATCCATATCCTGTTTCACTTAAACCAGAGCTTGATGATAAAGTCAATTTTCAGCCCAGGACATCTGAACACCTGTGGACAGTATTTCATCTTACTTCTGGGATGAGGAACATAGAAAATGAGATCCCAGAGAGCACTTACACAATTCAAGTCTACAAGCAAGTGTTATAAAGCGCAGGAATAAAATCTCACTTAGTTCCATCCTGCGTGAATCTTCCCTCTGGAGTCCTCAATGGCCCTGTATTAAAGTTATAAATGTAGACCAATCCTCCTCCCCCCAGCACTCCGATTATAAAAGATCTCTCCCTAAGCCATCCAGTGGTTCCCATCCCTGGGAAGATAAACAAACAGCCCTAACACTAGCCAGGACGCATGGTCCTTGATACACAAATCTCTAACTCACTTAGGACATTTTATGAGACTTTAAATCCAGATACAATGTTTAGAAGCATTTCCATTTCCCTGTATGTAAAGATTTAGGAAATATTAGCACACAAAAGGATAAAGATCAAAGCCAAGGGCAGATGACATAAATTTCATGGTGTGAACCACAAAACTGTGTTGTTGGGCAGGGCTCTGGATCCCAGGTAAAGCCTTACGTAGGAAAAGGAAACATTAGCTTCGGCAGACGGCTCAGGCGCGCTAAAGCTTTATACAATTGTAAATAAAACCGGCACCAATCCAGGGACAAGGGACTAAGCTCGGTCTGCAGGCTGCGAAGGCACCCAGCCTTCTCCTTCACCTGGGCTCCTCCAGCCGCGCGGAGAAGCCTCCCTCCCCACCCGCGCTCCGTCCCTCCCTCCCCCTCCGCTCCTCCCTCTCTCTCCCCGCCCCCAGCGGGTGTATTCAGCAGCCTAGGGAGATTAGGAGGTGCTCGCAAATGTCACCGAGCCTCCAGGCCGATCTAACGTTTCCGAGCTCCCTGGACCCGGGAAACTGGAGACGCAACACTCCGCGGCGCGAGGGGCCCCGGCCCGCCGCCCAGCCTCCCAGGCCCGGCCCGGCGGGGGGCGCGAGCCCGGCGGGGAACCGCGCCAGGCCGGGCCGCGCGCGCGCAGCTACCTGAGCTGTCCGTGGTGCTGGCTCGGTGCGGAGGCTGCCGGGCGGGGCTGCGCGCCGCGGCCGCGGTCACCCTCTGCGGGCCGGCCCCGGTGCCGGGGTCCCCGAGACTGTCCACCAGCTGCAGGGATTCGTAACCATCGCAGCTGGTCTTTTTCCGGTAGCTCCCGAGGAGGCTCATGGGCAAGCCCAGAGAAGAGGGGAGGAAAATCAACCTGGGGAAGGAAGGCGGGGAGGGCGGGACGCGCCGAAAGCGGAATTAGAAAAACAGCAACAATAATAACCAAGTGCCCGACATGACGCGAAGAGGGGGACAGGAGGGAGCGGCCACGCAGAAGGGCTCCGCGGGCGCAGCCGCCGCCCGGGCAGACAGCGCGGCGGCCCGGCCACCCGCAAGCTGGGCGGCGCCCGGAGGAGCGGAGGGGTCGCCCGCGCCCCGCGGCGCAGCGGGGCAGCTCCGGAGAGGCTGGCCGGGGGAGGGAATAAACAGAAGCGAGTAACGGAGGGGAGCGTAGAAGGGAGGGAGGGAGGGGGAGGAGGCGGAAAACGGGGCGGGGCGGGAGGGGGAGGCGACCACGACGGCGCGGAGGGAGGGGTGTGTCCGCGCGCGCGACCGAAGAAAGGGCTAGCTAGGTGTCCCCAGCCGGGACACCCGGAACGGTGGGTGAGGGCCAGGCACGCCCATTCCGTGTAACTTAGCCTGTCTTCGGTGGAAGAGTCTGCAAGTGAAAGCTGCCCGGATGCTGACCGTCCTGGTAGACTGCCTTGTAACTCCAGTGGGAGGGGAAAACAGAAGAATCGTGTTAAAGGCAGGCCGGTTCCTCTGCTGGGGCAGCATGTGGCGCTCCCCAGGACTGGCAGGGCTAGAGCAAGAGAGCTAGGTAGGGGCCATCCACCACCAAGTACAAAGATCGGTTTAGCAACTATTTGCTGAGGAATGAATCGGGGAGGGGACGGTAGGTCACGTGCAATTTCAGATCTGTCATTGTTTACCTTGGGGCCTGGAGAAAGGACTCCCGCGCGCATCTGGCTTGAAAGATGGTTGGGAAGCTAGGTAGACCTGGATTTCCTGTCCATCCTCTAGCTCCGCCCCTTATTTTTCTTTCAGAAATGTAAGCAAGGAAAGCAGTCGTTATTGGAGGGGGATCTGTCACGAAGTTAATTAAGTTGGGGGGAGGGGGCTCAAAGCCCCATTTTTGAGACAGGCCCTGAAAGCCTGTGTGTCTAACTGAACTCGAGATTTTTACATGCACAAAAGGGCCTCCAGCATTGTATAAGTTTCAAGTCTCCAAACTCATATAAACTGTTAAGTCTCAAGATGAAATTAACCAATGTTGGTTTTAACCTGAAATAATATTTCGGAGGAATCTCTCATCAACTCAGGTGAAAGACTAGGTGAAAATGTTGATTAAAAAAATAACCGTTTTAGAGGCTGGAGAGATGGCTCAGCAGTTACGAGCACTGACTGTACTTCCAGAGAACCCACAGTTTCATTTCCAGCTAACAACCATTCAGTTCCTGGGGATCTGACGACCTCTTCTTGTCTCCTTGAGCTCTGAATGACACAGGTGCATTTACATTCATTCGGGCAAAACACTCATACACATAAAATATAAATAAATTAATAATAAATTTTAAATAATTTTTAGCCACGCATCACCTTTAAGCCCAGCACTTGGGAGGCAGAGGCAGGTGGATCTTTGTGAATTCCAGGCCAGTTCAGGCTACAAGGCGACCCTGTCTCCAGGTGTGTGTGTGTGTGTGTGTGTGTGTGTGTGTGTGTGTGTGTATATTGCTTTCTTGTACTTGAGAAACTAAGTAATTTAAGTAATTCAATGTGCTGGAGCCCAAATACAAAGCCAGCTTGAAGGTGTTCTCAACTAACACAGCTTTCTCTTACTGCTATTTATTTTTTTAATCAGGTCAGGACACTAATCAAACGACAGCATCTAAGAATCTTCCGAGACCATCTGGACCCTAGAAACTCCAGCTCTCCATTGGCCTTAACACAATGAATTAACTGGATCGACAAACATTTTCTTGCTGAACGATCACCGAACACAGATCCTGTAGGAAGAGATGGACTGAGCAGATTTCCGGAGTGCTGAATGCTAGACTGCTCCATTCCTTCTGAAAGGGCCCGCACCTCAGTGTGTTTTCATCTGCCAGGGTGCATCGAGACCAGAAGCAGAATTCAGAGCTAACGCTTGTTTATAGCAACTTTGAATGGTGGAAGGAAAAAAAATCTGTACTAGGATTTTAAACACAAATGCTTTACTTTCAAACTTGCAAATATGTAAGTCTGGGCTATTTTGGTTGTTTCACCAAAGTAGTAACTTAAAATCTAGTAACAAAAATTTTCCAATAACATCTAATAATATCTCTCTGCACTTTTTCAACTCATTACTAACCCACAGGGAGCACAAACATCTAAGTATCCAGTATGTGTCTTGGCAGAGGCTGACTTTGTTATCACTGGATCGAGAGAATTTAGAGAGGACCATTTTTGAAAAGTGAAAACTATTAATTTCAAAAGTGTACTTTTGGCTATTTTTGCTCAACTTCAAAGCTGCAGACACACTGCCAGGAGAAACTGTAGATGAAACATACGCCTTTGTATTTTTGGATGTCTACCTCCTAAGTTTGAAAATTTAAAGAAAATTGTGAATGAGCTAGAAAACATCTTTATTTTTTTTTTCTGGGATGGAACCCAGAAGCTCACACATGCCAGGCAAGGGCTGTACACGGAGCTACACCCCCAGGCCAAATCATCTTACTCTTTAGCTTTATACTTAATTGAATACAAGCAAAATCAATCAGATTAACAATTCTACAAAACTGGAATATAAAGATTGGAAGATACACTGTCTAGATTAATTCACAACAGCTTAAAAACTAAAATTTGGATACTAAATTGGAGCATGTGTCAATATCAACACTAACAAATTCTTAAAAATCTCACCTCATGAAGATCTCACTTCCCATTCCATCAAGAGTGCAAATTAAAGGACTGGAGAGATGGATCAGCAGTTAAGGACACTGGCTGCTCTTTCAAGGAACCCAGGTTTAGTTCCTAGCACCCAGACGGCAGATAACAACCATCTGTAACTCCAGTTCCAGAAGATTAAATGCCTTCTTCTGGCTTCCCCGGGCACTGCACCCATGTGGTGCATTCACATCCATGTGGGCAAAACACTCAGACACATAAAATAAAAATAAATAAATAAAAAGAGTACAGATTAAGAGTACTAGCACTACATAGCTGAAGTAGCAATTGAACAACTACCTAACATGGTTCTAGTAAGCACTGAGATACAGTGAGCACTGATGGTTTGTCTCGGGTGCCTTGGATATCTGAGTTCCTCCCAGGAGAGGAGCTGATAAGAAAGTTAAGTATTTTTATTCCAAAATATGTGAACAGAAACTTATCTCTGTGTTATTACTGAGAAACTGGGATGGAGGCTTGGAGAGACAGCTCTGTTAATAAAGTGCTTACTCACATGCATAAGGACCTGAGTTGAATCCCCAACACCCGAGTTTAAAAAAGGGGGAGTCAGGCACCATAGCCCAAATTTGTAATCCCAATACTGAGAAAGGAGAGACAGGACAGGAAGATGCTCACAGTTCAACCACTCTAGCCTAAATCACTGGGGTCCGAGCCAATGAGAGACCCTGTCTCAAAGAAAAAGGAAAAGAATAAAAGCACACACACCACAGACACACAAAACAAGGTGGACTACATTTAAGGAAAGACACATAATACACCTGAGATTGACCTCTGGCCACATAAGCACACAGGCATGAATGTACACAGGCACATATGTACTCACACACAAATAATAATAATGAGAACTTGGGCCTAAGAAAGGGAGATGGCACTGAGAAGCCACGGTGAACATGCACACCTACTCTCCTGTTTCCCAAGATCGAGACAGCTCCCTAACGTATCACTTATCTCAAGAATGAAAGACCACGCGTGGAGCAGAGGCAAGGGGCTAGTTTTCCACTTGGGGGAAAATATTCTTTCTCCCTCCCTTTCTAACGGTGACTCTTGCTTTTACTGACTCAGTTATCAGGGTCCACACTGAGATGTTCAGAAGCTGGGCTCTATTCCTGGGAGTCCACCCCCAACTCACCCCAGACGCTGTCTCCTCACAGTAAACACTACATACTCTGGGCAGTGAGGCTGAAAAATGAAGGTCAACTAAGACCCTGCCACTGGAATTCCAGGAATGACACCTTGACAGAGACTGGAGATCTGGAAACAAACTGCCCGGCCTGGAGTCCTACACCCATGGACTCTGGCCATGTCACCTAATCTTTGATTCCCTTGCAAAAGGAAATCATGTAGTTCCATAAGAACGAGGTTATCACACCTAGTGAGAATTAAATCAAGTTTTTTTTTTTAATGTGTATGAGTCTTTTGTTTGCATGTAAGTGAACTTATGTTATGCAGTGTCTGCTGAGGCTAGAAGAGGTTGTCAGATCTGGAACTGGAGTTACAGAGGGTTGTCAGCCACATGTGGGTGCTGGGAACCAACCTGGTCCTCTGCAAGGACAGCCAGTGCTTTTAACCACTGAGCCATCTCTCCAGTCCCTTAACATTCTTAACATTCAGGAAAATGCACAACAAATACTACTATCATTATCTATCATTATGATTACCATTGTTATTATTACCTATTGCTGCTATATTCTGCATTTTTATATCTAATTAAATCACATTTTAAAAAATATGATTAATGTCCTATCTTTAAAATTAAGCTAAAAACTGCCCTAAGAAACATCACTATGATAAATGATAATATTGAAAGCATTTTGTATGATGTGAGTGATGGTGCCTTGGATTTTTATGGACCTGCATGCCTGTATTTCCTATTGGATTTGGGGTCCATAAGGAGAAAATCTAAGGTCTCCTCATGTTTGTGTCCCCATGACACCCACAGAGCACCCAGACAGTCAGTAAATGTGTAAGGCCCTGGGTTTGATCCCCAGCACTGTTGAAACAACAGGAAGGAAGCAAGGGAGGGACGGAGGGAGGTACAGGAAGAAAGACAGGTACAGATACCTACTGAATTAACAAATTAATGAATAAACAAAAATGCCACACTATTAACCACTCCAGTAATTTTTTTCCTTTTCCATTTTCGTGTGTGTGTGTGTGTGTGTGTGTGTGTGTGTGTGTGTGTGTGTGTTGTATGTATGTGTGTTTTCATGTTTGTGGAGAGTGGGGGGGTCAGATGGGGAGCATGGGTACATCCATCTCGGAACCATCTTCAGTCTCTTCCTCCTTATTCACTGAGGTAGGGTCACTCAGTCAAACCCAGAGCTCACCAATAAGGCTAGTCACCTTCCTCTGGGAATCCTATTTCCACTTTCTAAGGCTGAAATTATAGGCTGGCTGTCACAGCCATTCAGTTTTAAGAGGGTTCTGGGGATCCAAACTCTAGTCCTCATGATTGCATGGCAAGTGTTTTAACCACTGCGTCATCTCCCAGCCCTAGCCCAGTAGTTATAAAAATATTTTAATGTTAACATTGATGCCTACTAGTGAATTATAAAATATACTTAAAAGTTCATGACCATGATTTTGATCAAAAAGAAGTAAGTTGAAAAACATTAGAGGTTTCAGAACATGAAAAGATGTTTTTTAAAATACTGCTTGAGGTTTTTGTGGTGTAGGGTGTGTATGTCTATGTATGATGATATAAATGCATTTCTCAATGTGGGTTCTGATGGTAAATGTCTGAATGCCTCTGTTCAGGCAGAACCTCCACTACTGAGAGGTTTTAGTGTTCCCAACTGTGAAAATCCTCCCCACTGTGACATCACTTGGTAAACAGAGTTCTTACTAATTAGACAGTCAATGAGGGCAAAGTTTCTACTATGTTTTTTCTGATGCAAAATCAAGTCTCTGAGACACGTTCTTTTAATTTTTTTCTGTAACCAATATAAATCAATGAACAGTATTAAAACTTACTTGGGCAGCATGCCTTAGACCATAATTCAGGTTACTTCCTTATTGCCTGTTGGTATAGACAACACATGGTACCAATAACAGTTCTTATCTGCTTCCCAGACATGCTTGGCTTGTCTATACTTAGAAAAACTTGGATGGAGATATATCTCAGTGGTTAAGAGTGCTTACTTTTCTTGCAAAGAACACATGTTCAGTTCTTAGCATACGTATGGTAGCTCACAACCACCTATAATTTCAATTCAGGGGAATCCAACAGCCTCTGGTCTCCACAGGCACCTCTAAGTACACAGCACACATAAACTCGCACAGGAACACAAATCCACATAAAAAGAATCACGAAATATTTTAAAAGAAGAAAAACGTTTGGTTTAGGTACCTAGAAAGGTTCTCAGGCTCCACTCTCTGAGTGCCACACCTCACTACCATTTCCAGGATGGAATGTCCAGCCTACTCTCCCGCTTCCTGCCAGTCAGCCCTCACAGGCATTTGTACCTTGGACCTGGTGTCAAGATCCCACCTGAAGGACCAAGGAAAGATCCAAAACCAATGCCCAAACCCATGTCTTTAGGGAACAGCTCAAAAGACAGAGGAGCTAGCTGGAGCTCCTGCTGACCACTCTTCTTTGACACGCTAAACCTGATTCATTCTCTTCCTGTCAGTAAACCTGGAGGCAGGTCTCTATGGCTCAAACTTTCTATCTTCTCAAACTTGACTTGTCATTTCCCTCTCCTCTTCCAAGTGATGTCTAGGGAACACCTCCCCCAAGGGCTCCCATGTTGCTCTGTCCCGATTAATCAAGGTTTCAGCCAAGAACCACATGTGTAACTGGAACAGCTGTGTAACCACAGCCAGGCACTGAACCCTGGTTCTCTGCAAGAGCAGCCAGAGCTCTGGACCACTGAGCCATCTCTCCAGTCCCCTGAGTTTTGTTTTGTTTTAAATAAATTAACTCCTAAACTGTGAATAGTGACACAATACCATAATGCCAGCACTCGAGAGGCAGAAAGTTCAAGGTCAGGCTGGGATACATAGTGAAGCCCTGTTTCAAACAAATTAATAAGCAATGATGGAACCTGGCTTGTTGGTCAAAACTTTAATTCTCGTCCTTCGCAGTCAAAGGTAGGACAACTGTTACAAATTTGAAGCCAGCAAAGTTGTAAAAATAAAAACTAAGTTCCTAATTTTAACAGAAGTTTGACCTCTTTTATAGTTTATATATGAAGCTGTAGAAATCTGAGTGCAGACAGATTAAATGGACATGGTGAAAAGCCACTAGCTTTGAAGGATTACATTTATGTTTGCGTGCTGCCCAAACAAATTCTCTATGATCTGGCACCCACTCCCAGATATATTGCCTTCTCCAGTATAGTAGAGGAAATAGCACATGCCCCCTCACAGGATAAAACAAATAAGAGGCATGCAAGTGGGACAGTGAGATGGCTCAGTGGGTAAAAGGGCTTGCTGTTAGGCCTGGAGACCAGAGTTCAGTCCCTTAGACCTAGAGAGTGGAAAGAGAACCAAGAAGCACAAGTCCTCCAACCTCCACATGCATGCTATGTCCCCTCCACACACAAAAACCAACAATACACACAGATAAATGTAGGTAAATGATAAAAGATGTGTGAAAGCAGGTGATGGACATGAAACTTCTCAAAAACTTCATTTTATCAAATCTAAGAGTTGAGTCTAATTCACAGAATTGAGAAAGAAAAATACACTACTGATTTATAACACCAATTTTAAGATGCTTCAGGGTTGCATAAATATTAGCATCAAAAAGAACTGTTTTATATTTGAGATAACGTTTTAGTATTCTATTTAATGTTTTTTTATGTGTATGAGTGTATTGTCTGCATGTCTTACCATACCCCTGTCATGCAATCCCCAAAGAGGTCAAAAGAAGGCATTTGATTCTCCTGGAACTGGTTACAGACAGTTGTTAGCCACCATGTGAATGCTGGAAATTGAACCTAGGTCCTCTGCAAGAGCAGCCAGTGCTCTAACCACTGAACCATCTCTCCAGCCCAGATTTAAGATAAGTTAAAAAAAAATCTGACGAAGTATTAGCTTGAGAATATATTTATTTTTCAATGAATCATTCAGGTAGTTCTAGCAGTCACACAGATAATCCACATCATGCTTTGCCAGTGTCTGCTAAATTAAGAATGCAAAACATTGTTTAGGGGCCATCTTTAGCCTACAGAAAAGTCCACCCTGTTTCCTTAGTGAGCTCATTTAAGACACAATTACCGTTTTACTTGCTAGCATTTGACTTTTTGAGTTGCTCCTGAAGTACCAACTTCATACCTGTGTTGCCATTTCAGGAGTAACTGATGGAGATCAAGATCACATAGTGAAACCACTGGTCTAAGAAAAAGTGATCTATGGAAAAGCAGCCAAGCAGCAAGAAGAAAAGATGGAAAAAGTGAAAATGATGTCATTAAAAAGCAGGCTGCAAACCTGCAAGCATCCTGGACACCGACCCCAGATTGCCAGCACAGGCTAGAGGGGGTGTAGACCCATCTTCAGCAGACACTAAGATGTGGGAAAGACTTGTAAGAAGCTGAGGGATATAAAGAAACAAACTCAGTGATAGATTCATTGAAGTTACAAGCCTGAAACCTTTCTGAATAGGGTGGTTTTCACATTAAATCCTCAGGCTCATTCCATAATTATTTGTGTGTTTAATAATAAGAGAATGTGACTCTTTTTATACTATTGCACATATTTTTCTTTGCATAATAATGTGCCAAATTAATGAGTTCATCCAATTTTCTTAATTTTTTTATATTATTTTATGTGTATGGGGATTTTGCTCACATGTATGTAAATATACCTGTGCGTACAATACCTACATATGCCAGAAAAGGGAGCTGGATCCCTGGTACTAGTGTTACAGATGGTTGTGGGTGCTAGGAAACCATTGCTCTTAACCACTGAGCTATCTCTCCAGCCTGGAGTTCACCTTTGGGCACATGTGGCTGGAAAGGTCTAGCATTTCCCGGTAACTAAACTGAATTCCTGGGCTGTTCATGTATTTACCTGTTCAAATATGCAAGGTCTTATGATGAAGGTTTCATTCAAAGAGACCAGAGCTATGGAATGAGCTTTGGGGCTAAACAGTGATTCCAGGTGTCTGCCTATGTTCTTCTCCATAGTTCATGTTAACAGAACCCATTCATCTAGGAGAGTGACTGTACAGCAAAATGACTGTGCCACACACAGACCTCTGCATCTGCTCGACATGTACATGGGACTGAGCTGTGGCCACCATAATATATGTAGAAGCGATATGAGCCGTTTCCGGTCTGTTCTTAGAAAGTTAGATGGCTAACACCCTGCTTCCAATCTGCTCTTTTTTCTGGTTGGACATTAGAACCCCCACAGACCTCTCAAACCATTACATGCCCTTGAGGATAAAAGGCTGTCATACTTTTGGACAGAAGGACTCTGAGGCCCATGGCAGCCCTGGGCTGATGATCTCTAGATTAGTTACAAAGGAGAAAGAAACAAATTACCCTGTGGTAAGCTACTCTGTTTGCTCTTTCCTGTTACATGCAGCCAAACTAATCCCCAGGGGGATGTAATGTGCCACCTAACCTCTGGATTTCAATTCTTCACTCAGCACAGCAGTCCCAGGAAATTCCATGTCCATACGGTCGTGGACACATTCTATAACTTCTCTGTTTCCTCACTCACAAAATAGTTCTACCTAAATAACAGAACAGCTAATAAAATTATATGACATCAAGAATACAATGAGCCTAGCATGGTGCCTGGCACAGGGTGAGGACTCAGTCCGTGTTATCTGCTCTGTTTCTTATTGCTGCTCTCCAACTGGCACATAGCTATGTCTACTGAGCCTGACTCCCAAACCAGTGGCATCTCCTTCATGCTACCCAAGGACTCCTTTGGGGCAGACCCAGCCCAGAGCTGCAAGCCTGGCTCACGTCATCAGTGACTTCTCTGACAGACGTACCTTCCTTTGCATACAGTTCTCCTTCTTTGACCAGCCTATATGATTTCAATGTAGTCGAGAACTCTTTAAGCCATCAAAGCTGATACATACTTTAAAGCAAACTGTTAGTATTTACAACACAATAGTTCTAGGACAGTTTGCTTTATGTGACCAAGTAAAAGTCTGGCTCATTCTCCATTTGTACAAAGAGTACATAAAGGATTTAGGAAATGAGAGAGGTATTTTATTATTCTGCTTTTCATTTTTTGTTTGGAAATTTATAAGCACACACCAAACCAGGCAAAATTATATAATGGTCCCCTTTGTACCCAAAACTCAACACATACAATTACTAAGCCAGGGCCAATCTTCTTTCATATGTACAGCCTTAACTTTAGTTATTCATTTATTCATCCATTCACTCACTAACTCATTCATTTATTCACGTACTTATGTATTTTCAAGGTTGGGATTCAAAACCAGAGACTCATACATGCTGGGCAAATACTCCACCACTAAGCTACACACCTAGTCCTCCCAAATTATTCTTAAGCAAATTGAAGGCTTTGTATCACTCATCATTAAGTACTTTAATATGCAGTACTTTCATGTATTGTGGAGGGGTATCAAATTTCATTCAGGCCGGAAACAGAGCAGGAGGCATTCTACCTGTCTGTTGAGCGGCTAAGCCTACCCACAGGTTCCTTTTCAGGAGACCCTCGGGGAAACTTGCGTAGCCTCCCATTTGCTTATTTCTGATGGAAAAGTTACAGAATCCCTCCAGTTTCCAGCCCCCACCTGCCCCGACCCACACAACTCACACCACTTCCGGGATTAGCTATAATCTGGGCCTTGTGCTGCCTACAGATCTGGAAGCCAGCATGGGGTTAAAGTTTGTGAGCACCAGAGACATTTTTGGAATGTAAAAGGGGGAAGGAGCTCAGAGGGTAGGCCAGCCCTTTACAAATTTTGAGATAAGAAAAATGAGAGAAAAGTGAATCAATTGATTACCATTTGAATTTTCTAAAATGCAAATCCAGTTACCAGACTCAGCTGCTTAAAATCATTCAAAGGTTTCCTGACCCCCTCTATCTAGTATTTCACAGGACGCACTCTTCACACTCAGGTGCCTGCTACGTCCCCTCAGGACTAGGCCTGCCACTTGTTCTCTCCTCTCAGTCTATAGTATTATTACATTTTATGTTTCTATTTTGTGTGTGTTCATGTGTGCACACCGTGGCATGCATGTCAAGGTCAGAGAACGACATTCAGGAGTGAGTTTTCCCCTTCCACCATGTGAATCTAATACAGATCATCAGGCTTGGCAGCAAGTGACCGCCCACTGAGACGTCTTGCTGGTTACTCCACCTCAGTCTTCAAGTCCAGACAGAAGGCTTCTCTGGATTCCCCACCTGCCCAGTTCAGCCTGCCAATCAAGTCTCTGTGTGGACAGCACTTACCCCAAGGAACTGTCAAAGTTCTCAGAACCACGTTAGATGTAATTTCATGACGTCCCATAAAATACTGTATGTCTTCTAATGCATCACAATATGTTATACTGAAATTGTCTGTTTACATGTGTGCCTTCCTGAACCACTGTTCATTCTGTGGTGGTGGGCCCCTGTGGGTGTAAGGTGTGAATGAAACCCCCAACAGTTTCAGACTCAGGAAGAAATCTGGAGCCAGAAGTTTGCAAAAGAGGAATGAAGAAAGAGGGACCTTTTACAACCTCTCATCAAAACCTTGCAAATACCGCAGATAAAAAACTCCAGACCCCCAAATTCCAAGGAAACTGGGCTTCCTTAACAGATAACATTCCAGACTCCAGGAATGCGAAAAAGGGAATTCCTTCCAGGCTTAACACCAAACGGATGCCAAGGGGGTACCTTTTCCCTATAAAAAGCCCACCTGACCAGCCAAGGACGGGCTAGTTCCTTCTCCACTCCCGGGAGAAAGCTAGTCCCAGCTGATTTCCCGTTCCCGGCTGGGAGTCAGTTCAATGCCCAATAAACCCGGTTCAGTCAATTCCCGTCTCTGGTTGATTTCTGCTACGTCTCGCAAACCCGAACCTTACATTTGGTACTCCACGTCTGACGAAGACCCAGGAAATAACTACTGCCACTGGCAGTTGGTGAGCCATCTTCGGGAAAGGGCTTAGTGCTCTGCTTTGTAGCATCACATCTGTTGCTGATGAAGAACAGACCATGGGGCTGTGCACGAGCTCAGGTCAGCCTCTCAGCAGTCCATCACAGTGCTTACTGTGGATCCACCCAGCAAAGCTGTCATGTGCTGCTCTTTTCTACTGGACTGAAGAGGACAGATTTGTAACCTCTTCAGACATACTGGGTTGAATTTTCTTTTTACTTCGCTTCTGGCCTGAGCAGGAGATTTACACCCTCCATACCATTTTTCTGGGTGATATATGGAACATCTCTCTAAAAGAATATTCCTTTAGGGCACATACTGTTTGTGAATGTTTATTCACCTGTGCCTCTGCAATCACGAAGCCCATGAGCTATGGAACACAGGAAACCTCTTCAAAAGGAAGAGGTTACAGATTATAAATACGAAACATCCCGTTAGTGCTAAGCACGTCTGAAGGTCAGCAGTACAAAGGCAATAATGATAGCAAGGCCCCTTTCAGGCTTCAGATGCAAGACCAGAAAGCACAGTGGTACCCACTTCTGACTCCCAAAGAACTCACTTAGTGTCACCAGGTCCAGATCCTTCAGCTGCAGTCCCACCATCGGGTTGGATGGGAAGTGATGTGATCGGGCAGGCAAGGAGCTAATTCCAACAAGCTTAGGTCAGCACACCCTGATTTACCAGAATTTTCTCAGTGTAGTGGTTAAGTGGTTCTAGAGAGACTGGAGCTTCCAGCCTGAATGTTTGAACTTGAGCGAAATACAGAACTTCTTTGGGCCATAAGGTCCTCTTGTCTAAATTAAGCTTTTCACTGTACTAGTCGGCTCTTACGTTATATTACTTAAAGCTGGTGCCTTGGTCTCGTTTATGTTGCTATAACAAAGAACCTGTGGTGAAGTCCTTTTAAGGAAGTTTATGTGTTTCATAATTCTGGTGCCTATAAGGACCAACAGGCACAGCACAATTGGTGAAAGCTTCCTGGCTGCATTACAACATGAGAGAAAAGTTTTAAGGGAACCAACTGCATGCAGAAAGGATGAGTATGACAAAAAAATATGAGGACGAGCAAGGCTGCCCTTGACAACAACCTGCTCTTCCTAGTAATGAATCTACTGCTTGTGATATGGAAACTATACCTAGAGCCTTGCGCACACATGCCAGGCAAGTACTCTACACAAAACTGTATCTTTAATACCCTTTTATTTTTATTTAATTTTTTTTTTTTTGAGAAAAGACCTGGCTAAGTTGCCTGAGCTGGCTTTGAACTCACTCTTTAGCCTAGGTAGGCCTTGAACTTGGGGTTCTGTTGTCTCAGCCTCCTGAGTGACTAGGATTACAGACTTGCACCACCAGGCTCAGTACAAGTTCTGTCTTATGACCTATTCCCACGAAATAGCATTAATCTGTTCCTAAGCTTGGAGCACCCATGACTTAGTTTCCTTACACTAAGCTCCCCTCATAAAGGGTCCACTGGGAGCCAAGCTTTCTTTTTTAAATTTTATTTATTGTTTTTATTTTATATATATATATGGGTATACTGTCTGCATGTAGGTAAGTGCACCCATATGGTACAATGACCTCAGAGGTCAGAAGAGGGCATCAGATCCCCTGGAACTGGAGTTAAGGACAGCTGTTAGCCACCACGTGGGTACTAAGAATCAAACCCAGGTCCTCTACAAGAGCAGCCAGTGTTGCTAACCTCAGCTCCATCTCTCCAGCCCGAGGCCAAGCTTTCATCATGAAACTTTGAGGGGCAAGCCAAATCCAAATACAGCAGTAGACATGGTACACCTTCATTCTTTTAATCGTTCAAGAGAAACACTTTCTTTTTCTGGAAAATTCTCCTCTGTGGTTGGAGTTGGAGCTGCCATAACCCTAGAGCAATTAACTAAAACCAAGCTAAGTCAACAGATGGTCTTAAAATCAGAGAGTCAATACATCTGAGCCCTTCCCGAGAGCAAAGATGACACACTGCAGTGCAAGGCCCATGTTTCTGGCCTGCAGAGACTGGCTATCTGAAAAGAGAGTTGAATCTGACAGAAGAGAGAGAGATAAGAAGACAGCAGTCAAAGCCTAGGAATTCAGGAAGCCCAGTACATCCCTACATCATGATACTTACAAGATCCCCAGTGTTTCAACTCAATTCATTCCCACTATATCTGTTACATGTAGCCAGAAGAATTCTACCTATTACAGTACTTAGTTCAGTGTTCACACCATTGTAGCTCAGTGCATTAATGTTATTTGCTCAGAGAAGTCAATTATCATCTCCCTATTACATATCATGAAGAAAAACTAAGATGCTTACATAAAAGCTTACATTCAAATATTAGTGGAAGCAGGGTGTGATGGCAGTTGCCTTTATTCCTAGCACTCAGGATTTCCAGAGGCAAGTGGATCTCTGTGAGATCAAGGCCAGCCTGGTCTACATAGAGAGTTCTATGCCAGCTGGGGCTACAGGGAGACTCTCTCAAAAAGAGCAAAAAAATAAAAAATAATTAAAATACTAGTGAACATTAGCTAGGTGTGGTAGCATAGGCCCTTAATCCCAGCACTTGAGAAGTAGAGGCAGACAGATCTCTCTTCAAAATTGAGGCCAGCCTGGTCTACAAAGCAAGTTCCAGGCCAGCCAGACCCTGACAACAACAAAAGACCAAGTATGATGGCACACACCTTTAATCCCAGCACTTGGGAGGCAGAAGCAAGCAGATCTCTCTGAGGTCAAGGCCAGCCTGGGCTACATAGTGAGATCCTGTTTCAAAAAAAAAAAAAAATTAGTGAACATTAATAAAGTTATACTGGCACAGAATACCAATCCATTCAACTACATTTTCTAAACATGTTTGGACTACAACATTTATATAATACTCTGGTCTTCAGTGACTTTCCATAAAGCATAGTACTAGCCAGAAGAAATATGATACAATCACCAATATGGGCAATAACTGCACCTTTAAATTTTCTAACAGCCCATTAGAAAACAAAATGAAACAAATGAATTCAGCTTGGCAATGCATTTGAGTAACTCGGTAGCTACAGAGCATTGACACTTCTACACGAGTCAGTAAGACCTTCATGCTGTGTCACTGAAAACTGTTGCTTTACATTTACAGTGTATCTCAGTGTGTACTTGCCTCTTGCAGTGACTGGCTACTGTATAGTCCAGCACAGTTATAGAATGTTTCAATATTCCTAACCCCTCTAAAAAGGCACACTTTTTATAATTATAGATGAGAAAATTGAAACTCAAAAACAAAAACAAAAATTTCATATTCAGCAGCTATTCAGCGCAAAGCCTAGGCTCCAGCCTTGGCCTCTGGCCTCTGCTTCTGAGGCCCTGCACCTCACTATGGAGACTGAACAGTAAGAACTATGTTCAACATGATCCAGTCAAATCAAAGGAAAACACAAGGAGAAGGCCTTCCCATACAATGTGGAAGCCAGACACGTGGTCCGCAGGCACAAGACTATTTCCACTCAGATCACAAAGCCCCAGTGAAACAGAGGAGTCTTCCTGAGGATAATCCCTATGCCCACACTTTTCTGTATGTATTGATTCATGAATGGAATTAATTACTGGCAAAAAGTGATGTCTTCCCTCTGCCACACATTAACCTGCAGGCCTCTCAATGTGTTCATAAAATAAAATGTATATGTGTATGCATATATATGGTATGCATAAACACATGTTTCCCATAGCTCTTCTTATTTCAAAACATCTAGAACAATGAGCATACCTTTGGTTAAAGCAATTGGCTTTCGCTGTCTGATAGCTTTGGAGTCATAAATATAAAAGACTGTCTTTGTTATGATTTTGTGGCACTTTAGACCTCAGAGGAAAACCTCCCACTGACCTCCTGCCTTCCTTTTATCTCCTCCTTTTTCTCCTGAAGACAGATCACAGTAACTAGAATTCCTCTGCCCCAAAACAGATCACTAAAACTAAAAGTAGATCATAATCTCCCCTTGCCTTTCTGTCTTAGATCTGACAATAAAGAAATTCTCTAACCTACCTTGTCTAATTATAGACCCTGAGACTGGCATTTCATATTGAGTCCGGTCCCATACCATAGAGAAAAGAATGCTGTACAGAGAGGCCAAGAAGAATCTGAACAGACAGACCTCGCTGGGTTCCCCAGTTGATCTCCTGGTGTCTGATGATAGCCTTCTTTCCAGTACATAGTTGTCCACACTTCAGCCCCATGTCTATATAACATGGGGCTGTCTCAGTAAGAGCCCAAAGGAAGGGTTTAGAGAGCATCCAGGTGGACATGGAAGCTGATAGGAAAGTAAGTAGGAATGCATCCATGTCCCAGGAGCAGCCAGGCCCCATCAAACCTCTTCCTGTGTATGTCGTCATCCAGTTGTTTATTAATAAGCCAGTAAACATAGTTCCCTGAGTTCTGTGAACTACCCTAGCAAATGAATCAAGTCACAATAAGGAGGGGTAGGGGGCCATTTGTAGCCAGTGTGGCAGAGCCCAGAAGCCTGGACATAGGACTAATGCCTGGATAGTCCCGTGGGACTGAGCCCTTAACCTGTGGGATCTGAAGCTATCCACAGGTGCCTACAGACAGAACTGAATCTCTGACTGGTGTCTGCTGTGATCTGACTATTTGCCTACTGGTGAGGAGAAATTGCCACTTGGGAATGACAGAAGCAATCTGTGCCGATAGTAAGACTACACACAGTATAGTAAAGGAAACAGTTTTTCTTTCCTCACTATCACCAGACCACCCCAAATCCCTATGTTGAACCCTACCTCTTCCCCACTGTGATGGTATATATTTGGATATGGGGTGGGAGCTTTGGAAAATAGGTTAGGATAAGGTCATGAAGGATGAACATTCAGTCCTGAACTAGGCATTTATACCATCCCATCTAAGGCTCAAGAACATTGGCAGAGAGGATGAAAAGAATCTAAGAGCAGAAGATAGGGAGAAGGACTGTGAAATGTCATCTCTTGGGCAAGACACAGCATTGCACTCAAAAACTCACAGCAGATGCCTATATTGGATATGCACAAGAATTGGCCCATCATCAGTTAGAAACAGATGGAGGAGGGGCTCAGGAGCCCTGTCCCTCATTATTGAACCATTTGCTACTGATAGATTCCAGGAGAGGGAGAACCATTGCCTTCAGTTGTGTCCCCACTAATGACCTCACCAGGCTCCAATGGACAGTCCCAATCCAAGGGTCACACTGATGGTTCAAAACAAAAACAGAACCAAAAGTCACATATGGAAAAGGGACTGGTAGAGAAGAGGGTGAGTTGATGCGGGTAGGAGAGAGATAAAAGAGGGTGATCAGAATGCACTGCACGCCTAATGAAAGCAGATTAACAAATTCCAGTGCTTGGAAGGCTGAGGCAGGCAGACCTCAGTGAAACTGAGCACTTAAGGAAGTTCCAGGCCAGCTGGGGCCAGCTAGGCCAGACAGGGAGACCTTATCTCAAACAAAGCAAAATAAAACAAAAGCTATTTTTTTAAAAGAAGAGGCCATGAGGGCAGAAGTCCCTTGAAAGGATTAGTATCCATGAAAGAAAGAGCAGAGAAGTCAGAGTTCTCTCTTTTTCCATCATGAGGCTAGAGTGGCTTTCTGTGAGTCACCCACAGAGCCTGGACCAGGCGGAGAATCTGCCAGCATCTTCACCTTGACCTTCCATGCCTCTAAAACTATAAGAAATCACTGTCTGTTGTTTGAAAGCCCAAGTCTGTGATACCTGATTACAGCAGCTTGTGCTAAGTCAGCAGGCAAGGGCTGCTACACTGTTTTCAAGTCTAGGCTCTAGAGCTCTATGGGCTTTAGCTGGCTTCCTTGGTTCTTCTCCTCCTTCTCAAGAATGAGCCTGAGCTGGCCTTCTGTAAGATGGGAGCCACATGGAGAAGCCAGTCTCCACATCTCAGTTAGGGCCCCGGGTGTGGATGTCAGCCCCCCTGAGAGTAGCTGAGTGTGGCCCACATAAGAACTGTTCAGCTGAACCACCTAAATCCCTTCAAGTAGAGGTATGAGCTGAGTAAGCACATGTTGTCTTGAGCCACTAAGCTTAAGGTGGCTCCTTACATAGCAAAACTAAGTGACACAGAGGCATGCTTCAGAATTTCTTCAAAAAAAACCATTGACTTCCAGGCAAGCTGGTGGACTGGAAACTGCCTCCCTGTGACCCAGAGAAGGAGAATTACCAGGATAAGAGAAAAACAGACTGTTCCACAGCTAGAAAATAAGGAAGAGTTTCGAAAGTCCACAGCAGGAGAAGTGAGACCGCTGGGGGAAAACGCAGAAATAAAGAAAGGAAGGGACGGAAAAGAAGCAGAGCCCAAAGCAGCTCCCGGGCAAGGGAGGGGAAGGAAAAGCCTCGTCCAAAAGGCACAACCAGAGGCCCTGCTGCAGAGAGATGGACAGTCTCACCCCAGAGTCAAGACTACAGCACTCACAAATCCTCAACTCCGGCTGCAGTCCTGATGAGACAGTGACTTCCTAGTGGGATGGGTCAACAGTGAAAAAGGAGTTCACTCACTCAGAGGGCAATGACCAGGCCACGTCTTCAGAAGGAACTTACCTATTTAAAACTGAGCTACCCCTGGGGACCTGAGACCAGGGAAGAGTCAGAAGTCAGGGAGCCTGAAGTCAAGCTGCCACAGGCCCAGGTTGAAAAGCAGCCCTGGAAGACCATTGTGGAGATGAGAGAGACAGACACTGAGAACTCAAAAAGTGCAGAGGGCAGGAGCACTTTCAGTCAAGCAGTGAAGTGTATAGAGAAAAGCACCCCTCCCTCAGTGACAGGGAACAGATTCATCAATGGAGAACAACTCTGGAGTTTGATAGCCCAGAGCCTTGACGTCAGCAGGAGACTCAAGTTCTGGAGTCACCCATCTGCTGCGACAGTCACTCTTACAGAATCCCAGAACTCATGTGCTCCAGAACTCTAGGTGACATCCACAGCTGTACTCTCCAGCAGGGTTAGTGCTCGTGGGTTCTGAAGTATGAAGACAGGTCTGCCTGTGGTTGATTTCCTGACTCCCAATGCACTCCACAGCTGTAGCACCAGCCATCCTGGTGAGCACAGGGTGAGTGTGAGGTGAGTGGGAAGGGAATACAAGAAGGAAGGACGGGAAAGCAGGAAGGAAGAAGGAAGGAAAGGGAGGACAGTGGAGATCTGGATTCCACCGTCCAGTATTGTGAGTTAAACATCCCAAACTCATCAAACATTTCTGTGAACACCTCCCTTCCAGAATTGCTTTAGAGACAATAGTTACATCACTCAGAAGTGTAACTGATATTTAACAGACACTCAGTACATCTCAGACCCCTTCCTCATGTTCCCAGCAAAGCCTACATTTCTGTCACTTAGTTTTGTCTTATTCAAGTACACAGTGCTATCCTTTGCATTGTATTCTTAATTTATTCTTAGTTTCTTTCCCATATTAACATGTCCAGTGACTCTAAACCCACTTGGTGATGTTGTTGAACACATTGGGATGACTGAGTTAGGTAGGGCTCGGTACAAGTGCTAAGGCCTCAGAAGAAAGGAAGCCAATTGTATGGCTCTCATTGGGAGATTAAAGTCCTGAGGACAGCAGGATACTTCCGGTAAAAGTCTTGAAGCCCAGACTTCCAGTGCTGATGTCCAGGGGCAGGAAGAATTGTGACCCCCAACTCCAAGTCACAAAGACCAAAGATTCTCTGACATTTTATCCTATCTGAGCCCTCAGCTGATCTGATGGTACCTGCCTACAGTGAGGGCAAATTTCCTTACTCAATCCATCGACCCGAATGCCGGACCCCTTGAGCAGCGCCCTCACAGACACACCCCACAACAGTGTTTACCAGTTCTCCAGTAAGTCCTCACTCCAGTCAAGATGACACCATCACAGAGACGCAAGATCTTTACACTGAAAAGAAATTGGAGAAGACACAAATAAATGAAAATACCTCTCCTGTTTTCTTGGACTAGAAGAATTAGCACTGTTAAAATGTCCACACTATTCACAGCAGTTTATAAACTCAATGCACTCTTGAGCAAAATACCAATGACATTCATCATAGCAAGAGTAAAATAACCAAAAAGTCCATGCACAAACACAAAAGACCCCAGAAGACAAAGCAAAAGAAACAAAGCTAGAGGCATCACACTCTCTGATTTCAAAATACAATATGAAGCTGCAGTGACAAAACCACATGATACTGACACAAAAATTAACACAGAGACCAACAGGACAGGATAGAGAGCCCACACATACGTCCACATATTTAGACTCACCTGACTTTCAACAAGAGTGCCAAGAACACACAATGGGGACAGAGTAGACTCTGTCTACTCAAAAATGATTAAGGGCTTTTATATAAGCCCCTAAACTATGAAAGAGCTAGAAGAAAGTACGGGGAAAGTTACACAGCTTTGGTATAAGCAGGACCTCGGGAGATCTGACCTCAAAAGGAAGGGTAAGAAAAGCAAAAATAGACAAATAGAATTACATCAAACTAAAAAGCATCTGCATAGCAAAAGAAATACTTAACAGAATCAAAAGACAATCTAGGGCCAGGGAGATGGCTTAGAGGATAAAGGTACCTTCCACCAAGTCTGACAGCCTGAGTTCAATCCCTCGGATCCACATGGTGGAAAGAAAGAACCAACCCCAGGAAGTTATCCTCTGACTTCCAAACACATACTATAGCACAAATGTACCCACACACATAGAAATAAAATAAACGTAATTTGTAAAAAGAAAATTTATAGAACAGGACAAAATATTTGCAAACTAATACACATGATGAGGGCTAATATATAAAATACTTAATGAATTCAAACTACTTATAGTCAGAAAAAAATGGCCCAATTATAAAATAGGCCCAAAATCCCAGCACTTGGGAGGTAGACATAGGCAGATCTCTGTGAGATCAGGACCAGTCTGATCTACATCATGAGTTCCAGGCCAGCAAAACAAACTTCCAGTCAGCAAAACAAAATACAATAAAACAAAACAAAACAAAAAAAATGGGCAAAAGACTTGAATAGACATTCCTCAAAAGAAGACATACAAATGGCTAACAGGTACACAGAAAGGTGCTCAATATCGCTCATCATCAGGGTGGTACAGATCAAAACCACAAGGGTTATCCCCTCATTCCTGTTAGATAGCTACTGCAAGACAGACAAAAGCAACGTGTTGACAAGGATGCAGAACAAAGGTTCCCTCACAGACAGTGTGGGTGTGAGTGTAAGTTAGTATATTCATTGTTGAAAATGCATGGGAGTGTCCTCAGAAATCAAAAATACAACTACATGTTCCAGCAAACCCACAACTAGAAATAAATCCAAAGGAAATAGAATCACTATGTCAAAGAAATATCTTCACTCCCATATCTATGAAAGCTTTCTTCACAACAGCCAAGGAATGGAATCAACCAGTACCTATCACTATTAAAACTGATGAGGAAAATGTGGTATACATATACAATGAAATAGTATTTAGCTATGAAAGAAGGAAATCCCATCATTTGGGACAGTATGGACATAATGTATAATATAATATATAATAATATAATGAACCTGAAGCACATTCTGTTAAGTGAAATAAGGCAGGACCACAAGGACAACTGAAAAAGTTGATAGAATTTGAGAGTAGTGGTTGCCAGAGACTGGGATGGTTTGGAGTAGGAGTGGAAGGTAGAGAAATGCTAGTTAAAAGAGATATATTCAGAGAAAAATAAGTTTCAGAGATCTATTGAATAGCATAGTGATATTAGCATATTAGATACATAGTGATGATGTATCATATTCTTGAACAAATAGAAAAGGTATATTTGTGTTCTTATCACAAAATAATAATTAGGTAAGGTAATACACCTGTTAATTAGCTAGATTTAGCCATTCCACAACATACATATACTTATATATTTCAAACCATCACGTTGTGTGTTATATATAACATATATATAAACATATATATAATAATTTTTAAATTATAGGGGATCAGTATGCAACTCAGTGGTAGAATACTTCTGTACCATATGCTAGTTCCTGGGTTCAATCATCAGCACCAAGACAATAAAAAAACTGCATGTGGCAAAGTCATTATTCATGTTTATTTAAATATTTTCAACAGTTCAAATACATTTAATTTTTTTTCAAATAAACACATTCTGAAACAAAGCATTTAGGAGAAAGTATAAAATAATATCTTCATGATGTTGAGGCAAAAAGATTGTTAAACAGAAAGCAAGCATCATAATGCAAAATTGAAAGACTACATTACAATTTTTGTGATCTGAGACTACAGTTCAGTAGTGGAGCACTTTGCCCTCCATCCATGATGCCTTAGGATCAAGCCCCAGAAACCTCACCCCAAAGAACATGAGTTTTGCTTTCCACCAAAAGAAATCACTAAGAAGTTGAATGCCATAGTGTGTACCTATAATCCTGAGGCTGAGGCAGGAGATTCACAAGTTTATTTTAGCCCAGTCCACGAAATGAAACCCTTTGAAAAAAAAAAAAGGCTAAAAATACAAATACAAGCACACTGTGGAGAGGTACTTGCAATACGTATATGCAAAAGATTGATATTCAAAATACATAATTCAATAAGAAAAATCTGCCATGCAGACTTGCCTGCCAGAGTTCAATGTCTGGAACCCACAGTGGGAGAACCGACCTCTGAAAGTTCTTCTCTGACCTCCACGTGGACACTGTGGCACGCACATCCACACACACATCATGCGCACACACATAAAATAATATTAATAGTAATAATAATAAATAAAAATCAATATGAAAATGGAGAAACCAAGTAAGAAATTTGATTAAAGTTATCATAATCAGTTTTTTCACAAAAGACTATTTCTAGGTGGCCATTATACTTATACAAGTGCTTAACCTCTGAGTCATAATGAAAATTTAAATTAAAACAACAATGATGTACTATATATCAATTAGAATGACTAAAATTTTAAAGACTAACAGTATCAAATATTGGTTAAAATGTGGGGCAACAAGATTTCTCACACTGCTGACAGAAATATGCCTAGTACAATCACTGGAAAAGCAGTGTCTTCCAAAGCACTGCCCTGTGTGACAGTGATTCTTTTCTTTTAAGCTTTATTGATTTTTATTTTATTTGTATAATTGTTTGGCTGCATGTATGTAAGTGCACCTGTGCATGCAATGTCCAAGGAGGCCAGAAGAGAGCATCTGATCCACTGGAACTGGAGTTACTAATGGTTGTTAGCCACTGTGTGATTAATGGGAACAAATCCTAGGTCAGAGCAAGAGCAGTCTGCTCTTAACCTCTGAGACATCTCTCCAACCTTATGATGGTGGTTCTTGGTTGGCAACTTGATTGCATTGAGAACTATCTACAAAATTAGCAAATCACACCTTTGGTGTGTCTATAAGGATGTTTCCAGAAAGGATTAACTACCCTGAATGTAAGTGGTACCATCCAATCAACTGCAGGGGGATGGGGGTGGAGGGCTGGATCCAATTAGAAAGAAAAAGGAAAAAATCCACATGGTGCAGGCATATTCATTCTGATTCTCTCTCTTTCTTTCCCACGCTCTCTGCTAGACATGTGCCATGCATTGAATGGTCTCCATCACGGGCTCCTGTCTTTGTCATGGGCTGCCATATCACAGGCCCATAATCAACAGAGCCAAAGAATATGGACAGAATCCTCTGAAACAGTGAACCCAAATAAATAATTCCTATTTTGTAAATTGTATTTACTTATTTTTTGTGTATGAATGTTTTGCCTGCATGTATGTAGGTGCATCCATGTTGTGCAATACCTGTGGAGGCCAGAAGAGGGCACTGGATTCCCTGGAACTGGAGTTTCAAACAGATGTTAGCTGTCATGTGGGTGTTCAGAACCAAATCCAGGTCCTCTGGAAAAATAGTTCCAATAATTCCTACTTTTAATTGACTTTCTCAGATATTTGGTCACAGCAAAAATGAAAACTACTAACAGAAAACTGGCACCTGAGAAGTGGGGTTGTTTCTATGACTAAATCTGACCATGTGGTTCTATGCTTTGACACTGGTTTGCTAGATGAATTTGGAAAAACTAGATGTGGACTACAAAAGCCTAGGCTGCTACAAGCAGAGCTCTCTGGGAGACTCTGGCGGGAGATCAGAGGACCAGAAAGACATCAGAAATGTATGTACTAAAAATTATTCAAGAGGTTTCGGAGAGCAAGGAATCTACCGGGAATTGAACGAGGGGCCCTTCATGTCACATGTTGGCAAAGAATGTGGCTACATTTATCTCTGCCCTGATATTTTGAGGGAAGCTGAGTTTAAAGGTGGTGGGCTAATTGATCTGAGAGAGGAAATTCAAGTCAGTCCAGAATTTACAGTGAGAACCCAGAGAAAACTGCAGAACAGAAAGGTTTGAAAATACTCAGTTTGGTCATAAAAGCCAGTGCAAATTCAGAGAGCTAAAGAAGGCATTTTTTTCAAAGCCAAGCTAATTGCATCAGAGAAAATATGCCTTGAGGAACTCTGAAAAACTGGCCAGTCCTACTCACAGGCAGGCTCAAGGACATGAGAGTCTGAAATACCTTCCCTGGAGCACAGAGCCCCTCTGAGGCATATACTGCCACAACCTGCCCAGGAAGTGGCTTCCCCAGGATTCACTTCACCATGCTCAGCAGTCCGGGTACTCAGAGACCACAAAAGCCACTACCGAAGGGCCCACTTAGCACTCAAGCTGGCAGCGCACCTTGGCATCGTCCACACGATTCGGCTTTTGCAGGTATGCGGAATACAAGAATTATGAGGTTACAGACACTTCCACCTACATTTCACAAGAAGGCCTCCCAGGCAGGTCAGTGTGTGGCAATATCAGATCCATCGTAGGCAAGACCTGAGAGGGGGATGTGTAAAGTTGTAAGCACGAAGCCAAAAACACAAGGGAGAAACCAGGAAGTTAGAGATGCCAAGAATTTAAAACTTCTCCAAAGAAAAACACAGGTAACAAGCAGAGGTAGCCAAAGAAGGAAACCATATGGATTTCATCCAGCCAAGGTATAGGGATGGGGCTGGACCAGGCTACTGGGAGCTCCTGTTATCCCATGATGTGTGCAGATGACAGGCATGGAGCTATAGGATTTAATATTTGTCCTGATGTATTCTGGTCTTACTTTGGTCTCATGCCTTCTTTCTGTGCTCTATCCATCCCATTTGGACTGGAATATTTATCCTGTGCATTGTTTATCCTGTACATTAGAAGTATGTGATTTTATTTTATATTTTACAGAAGTTCAAAGCTAAGAGTTTGCCATGAGTCTCAGGAAATTTTGGACTTGAACTTTAGAACAATGTTAGAATTGTTAAGACTCTGGAGACCACTGGAGAGGGACTGAATACATTTTACACTGAGATAGACCTGAGCCTCTGGGGTTTAACGGTAGTATTTCAGAAGTGCCTATGCGTCGAGCTGTCAAGAGATATACTTGCAAGACTTAAAAATTTTTACTGTGTGTGTGTGTGTGTGTGTGTACATAATGTCTGTGTAGTCATATGTGCCACAGTGCACATGTCAGAGAACAACTTTGGAGAGTTAGTTCTTTTCTTCCACCTTGACCTGAATTCCAAGGATCAAACTCAGGCTGCCAGGCTTGCACAGCAGGTGCCTTTACCCACCAAATCATCTTGCCATCCCAGGGTGGTTTTTGAAAAAATAATTATTCCTTTTGTTTATTTATTTATTTGCTCTGAGTTTGTGTGTGTGTGTGTGTGCACATGCACCCAGTGCACACACATGGGAGCACATATGCCATGGTGCACATGTGCAGGTCAGAGGACAACTATGTGTCCATTTTCTCCTGCTACCTTGTGGGATTCAGAGATCGAACTCAGGTCACAAACTCAGGTCACGAACGCAGGTTGCTCACAAGTGCTTCTACCCACCGAGCTATCTCATCAGTGCAGCGGGTAACCCTGACCACTGACTACCCACCGAGCTATCTCACCAGTGCAGCGGGTAACCCTGACCACTGACTTGGTTGGACTGAGAAATGCCTAAATTAGTAAAAGGCACATCTGGGTGTGTTTGTGAGGTATTTCCAGGTAGGGCTCACTAGAGGGAGAATACCTTTCTGGAATATGAGCAGCACCATCCCATAGAGCAGACACCTCAATAGAATAAAAGAAAAACATAAACATAGGGACTGGAGAGGTCATTAAGATGGTAGAGCACTTACCCCACACGCCAAAGCCCTGGGCTTGACAGTCAGTGGTACATAAAACCAGGCTAGTGGTGCAGACCTGTAATCTCAGTCCTCAGGAGGTGGAAGCAGTAGGCTCAAAAGTTGAAAGCTAATGTTGTCTTTGGAGGGAATTCAAGGTCAGCCTGGGCTACATAAGACCCTGTCTAAAAATAATAATAAATGGGGCTGGAGAGATGGCTCCAAGGTTAAGAGCACTAGTTGCTCTTACAAAGGATCCAGGTTTGATTCCCAACACCCACATGGTAGCTAACAACCATCCATAACTCCAGTTCCAGGGGATCTGCCCTCTTCTGACCTCCAGGGGCATTGCACAACACGGGTGTACCTACCTACATGCAGGCAATGCACTCGTACACATAAAATGAAAATAATAAATTTTAAATATATATTAAAAAATAATTAAAATGAAATAAATGGGAAAAGAGAGCAAGCCCAGTGGAGTGGGTAGTGCCCACCTGCACTGGTTGCCTGACATAAGATAAGCAGCCTCTGCCACAAGCTCCTGTTCTGCCTCCTCACAGGTCCCAGAGTTAGCAGAGCCACAGACCAAGGGCCAAGACTCTGAAACTGTGAGGACAATAAGTAAGTTTTCTCTTTAATTGTTTCTCTCAAGTGTTTGTTCACGAAAACAAAAAAGCAAACAAAAAACTGACACGCTCTAAGATCTAGTAATTTAACTCAGGTATTTAATCCACAGAAACACATTCCTGTGTGCAGGATACATAGGACTACATTTGTGAACAGTTCTCATAACACACCAGAACTGGGTACTGCCCAAATTGTCAAAATGAACAAACTGAAGCAGCCTATTACTCTACTGTAGTTTTCTGTTGCTGTGATAAACACCAAGACCAAATGCAATGTGAAGTGCATAATGCGATACTTCAACTTACAGGCTACAGTCCATCATTGAGGGAAGTCAGGGTGGGAACTCAAACAGGAACCTGGAGGCAGGAACCAAAGCAGAGACCACTAAGGAGCGTTGCTAACTGGCTCACTCCCTCTGGCCTGCTCAGCTACCTTTCTTACACAGTCCGGGCCAACCTGCCTAGAGAAAGTAGCACCCACAGTGGGCTGGTCCCTCCTACACCAATTAGCAATCAAGACCCCACAGATATGTCCACAGGCCAGTCTGATGGAGGAAATTCCTCAACTGAGATTCCCTCTTCTCCGCTGTCTCCAGTCTGTGTCAAGTTGTCAAAAATTAACCAGCACATATATGCACTTAACAGAATGCTGCATGGAATGAGAATGACTACAACTACCACACACTGCAAATGTGTCTCACAAACATCAGGTTGAGAAACAAGAGCAAATGATAATAAATTGGATCATTTCATTTACATATAGTTCAAAACCATGAAACTAATCTACAGTGTGAGCGCTCAGACTAGTGGTTATTCTTTGCCTAGACGAGATAGTAAGAACTAAAAAGGAGTTTCTTCCAGGCTGGTTATGTCCGGTGACTCAATTTGGACTCTGGTCACCCAAGCTCATGCACATAAGAATTCATCAACCCATATACTTACAAGTCACATGTACTTTTTTTATACATAAAAGTTTGCTTAAAAATTCAGTTTTCTCAAAGGTCTATTTTCTAGGATGAGCCCATACCTAACACTGATTGCCAGACTTATGAACCTATGGCTAGACAGGTCACAGGACATAGGAGAGAGCCCAATACTAGTTTTCTATTAAACAGCTATCATATTTAATTGACTTCTAATTCCTTATTGTTAGACCCACAGACGAATGCATCTCTCGGTTCTCACCAAAGAAGTTTCCCTTCTGCAGTAGATAGTGATTAACACAGAAACCCATAAGTGCCAGAGGGTATAGATGACCACAAGGAAACAGACAGCGGTCATTTACTCATGTGAACTCACAACTGTGACAACACACACAAGTCTCATACATGCTAAAACCTGACAAAATCCCAGCATAGACATGGGAGGGGGAAGTGGGTAAGAGCCCCCAACCCAACCTAAGGAAAATTCTGGTAACTGATGGCTGCTGGGAGGGGGAGAGACAGTCTCTTTCAAGGATGGGACTCTTGGTAGGTTATCTAGGCTCCAGTGGATGGACTGACAACAAAGGACATTTGGAGACACAAGTTAGACTCTACAGGCTTTATTATATATGATACAGTACATTAAACTGGGCAGGGGCAATAATGAGAGGTACGGATGGGGGAGGGGCTCTACATACCATCAAATTATATTGTTTGAAAGTCATAAAAGTTGTTTTTAAAAGTTCAGTTTTCTTTTGGCATAAACACACTCAAAAACCCTTAACAAAAAAATTCTGAAACCAAAGTTAACAGTTCATCTCCAAGAAGGTGCCTGCACCCTTCCCACAGCGCTCTCCCTCACAGTGGCCTGCGGTCAGTGAGGCTGCCTCCTGAGGCCGCCGTTCGGTGTCGGCCGCACGTTAGAATTAAGCTTTCCTTCACATGTCTCATTTCTTTCTCATGAATTCAAAGGTAACCAGCAACTAATTTGGGAAGATAAAAACATAATCATGAAAGCGGAGTCCTAACCTGGACAATGTTACAACACAGAATCCTCCAAGCACTCAGGATTCGACAGTACACTGCCTCAATGTGGTAGAATGAGCAGTGAAGCAGGACTAAAATCAGGACCCAGGACTGGCTGAAAGTCTGCTTAAGAAACAGTGAGCTCTGCAGATCCGCTCTCCAGCCCCTGAATCTGGGCAAATGCCACCCCTTAATCCCCACAGAAGACTGCAGGTTAGTGGGAACACCAGGCAGGCAGGGGCGGGTAGGGACGGGGGTGTGGGAGGAGGTTGGGGGAAGACGGGGGGGGGGGGGGGGGACACGGGGGGGGGGGTGAGGAGGGGGACGGGACGCACACAGGACACTGCTGCACTGGAATCAAAGAGCTAAAATAAATGATCACTTTATAAATGCTAAACCCCAAGTCCTCTCCCAGCACTTCCTGAGATGTACTGTATTCTCTTAAAAGAGTGGGTTGGACAAAGCAGATGGAGACAGGCTCATGCGGACATGGTTATTGTATAATCGGTCTCTTGAGGCTTAACAAAGCAAGCCTGGGCTGGGCATGTAGCTTAGTGGTATGTACTTGTCTAACAAGTGAGGGGCCTTAGGTTCAATCCCAACACCACAAAATAGATAGATAGATGATAGAGAGATAGAGAGATAGATGATAGATAGATAGATAGATAGATAGATGCCTATTCTCTGAAGAGTAGAGTGAATTAAAGAATGGAAGGTCGTACTGTATCAAGAATAAACACTAATGAAGAGCCCTGGATTTCATATTCATTATTTTTCTTTTGCTGTGTTAAAACATCACAACAACAAAAATAGGAATAAAGAATTTATACATGTTAAAATGTGGGTGAAATTTGAAAACTTTATGCTAAATGAAAGCAGCCAGACATGAAAGATTGTATTGTATGATTTCATTTATATAAAATGTCCAGACTAGGCAACTCTGAAAACACAAAGAATAGGAATTGTCAGGCTTGAGGAAGAGAAACAGGAAGCCCCTATTACTCTACACAGGGTTTTCCTTTGAAGGGGGTGTGAAAATGCCATAGAATTAGATAGAACAGCGATCTCACAACCATAATGCATATACATATGTACATATATTAACCCTACGGCACCGCATATCTTATAAGGGTGTATTTTATAGTGTCTGAATTCTATCTCAATTTTTAAAAGTACAATGATATTTCATTTTTAAAAAGTCAAAGTTAACTTCTCTTTTGTCATATAATTCTTTCCTGAGAGAAAAAAAAAACAATTCTTTACAGCCTGGATCAAAATGGGCTTTGTCTACACTAAGCTAGTGCTCTGCTCAGCCATGCCACAAAATCTTAGTATGAAAAAACATCTCCACAGAGCTCCAAAACTCAGATAAGCCCAATGTAAAAATCTCTATGGTAAAACCTACTCCTTTCAGTTACGTAGATGAGAAAAACTTTACCAGAATATGAATGTGAATGTAAGTGTGAATGGCTGAGTCCATGGCCAGAGAGCTTTTCACTGCCAGCCAGAGGACTCTTCTACCATCCTGCCTCCTTTAAAAATCGAAGTCAAGGCTCTCATCCACTGAGATAAGCAAGGAGAGCTACTGTGAAAACAGAGTGAAGAGAGGGAAGGAAGGAGGGAGGGCAGAAAGTTTTCTGCTTATCTCACATCCACTATCTCCTTTGCCAGGGATATGAATTATCTCCCAACCTCAAAACACATTATCTTGTTGCAGGGGACTTTAGTGAATACAATATCGATTTCTATCTCTTTTAATAACTGAAGACCTAGTTAGTAAGATGAGATGCTATGAATACAGAAGCACTTTCAGGGTCACTGAAAATGTAGAAAGTGGGAAATCATGTTAAGTGGAACAAGGAAAACACGCTCACATCTAGGAACGCACACGTCGGGGCACAGACGCACAGAAAGGGCCCGCTTGCAGGCATCATCTCCCAGCGGGCGGAATCAGTGGCTTTATAGATTTTCTCTGTACCTTCCTGGAGTCTCATAAATTTATTTGGGGAGGGTACATAGTTTCCAACCTACTCACGGTCAGACACTATGCTTGGTGTTTTTTAATGCACTGTTTCTACTTTTATAATAACTCCGTTAAGTATTACCAGTTCTCTTTTTAAAATAAGTACACTGGGGCCAGAGAGATGGCTCACTGGGCACTCGCTGCTAAACCTGATGACCTGAGTTATATCCCCCAGGACCGCCATGGTGAAAGGAAAGAACCAATCCTCCACAGGTTGTTCTCTGACCTCGACATGCGATGCATGCCATGGTGCCTGTATGCCTGTACACACACACACACACACACACACACACACACACACACACACACACAATTCAGAAATAAAAACATTTTATAAATTTAATTAAGAAAATTTTTAAAAAATGAGACTGCTAGGTGTAATGGTACACACCTAAAATTCCAGCATTCAGGAAGCCAAAGCATAAGAATTACCACAAATGCAAGGCCAGCCTGAGCTATTTGGTAAGACACACGCCCCCAACACCGGCCTCCCAGAGAAAATTAGGTTCAAGGCAACTAAGAAACGTGTCTGCCTGGATAAGCTTAAGAGGAACTCACCACGAATGATTTTCTTCTCTTTTCCTTGTTTCCAGCTCTTTCTTCTTTCACCTTCCACCCTTTCTTTACAGCGTGCACTGAGGGCCAAGATGCGCAAAAATTTCACCCAGTAATTTAAATACAGAAGGCGGGGGGGGGGGGGGGGGCGGGATAGAAGACCCTGGGAGCATATTATAGGACAGACCTGAACTCGGAGAGAGCCCTCAGAGGGTGCTGCTGCTGGAAAGAGGAGGAACCTGAGCCCGGGGCAGGGGGGAGGTGGGGGGGCGTTGGGGACGGGGCATAAAGCTGTTCCAGACAGAAGGAGCATGTAGGAAACCCACAATGTAGCCTATGGGGATAAGAAAGAAATCTAAGTAACTTACTGCCAGCCCAAGCTCTGGTGTATGTCTATATGTGTGTGTGGGGGGGGGTATCTGTGTCTATGTCTGTGTCTGTGTGCATCTATGTGTGTGTCTTTGTGTCTGCATGTTCATGTGTGCGTGTATGTGTTACAGCTTGGATATTAAACTTCACCCAAAGGCCCATATTCTGAAAGCATGTAAATATGGTGAACTCTTTGCGACAGGGCTTAGCGGGAGGAAGCTGGGTATCTGGGGGCGCGTGCTCGAAGGGGACACTGGAACCCTGACTGTCCCCCTCCCTAGCCACTCTCTTTCCTTTTTTCCTGGTTTTGATGAAGTAAACAGGCCTTAACCACCACAATACACTGTGTCATCAAAGTTCCAGAGCAACAGGGCCAGTGGCTGAGGACTGAAATCTCTGAAACAGTAAGATAAGTACAGCTTTCCTTCTCTAAGTTGATTTTCTCAGGTATTTTGTCATCCTGACAGGAAGTTAACAGTATGTGATACATGAATATGCATATAAATATGTAGACATACATATAAGTGTATACTTTCATATCTTGATGTTAACATTCAATATTGATATTGTTTATTGCTAACATGTTAATAATCATTAATATTTGATCATTAAACTCTAAATATTTATATCTTAATATTTAAACTCTGGATTCCCAAGTTAAGAGATAGTCTCATTGTATCCTGGAGAGGCAAAGTCTCACAGGAGGACAAAGAAAAAACTCTCCCTGTCTTTCTCTCTATCCATGGCTTCTGCCAGGCACTGTCCTTTTCACACTCACTCCCAGATTTCCCCATTTATCTCCCAGCAGCAGGAGTCACAGCTGGGTTCAATTTCTTCTCACTACCACCACCCTCTCAACGTGGAAAAAGAATTCTAAATTTAAACAGCACAGCACCAAACTAAAAATGGCTTAGAAAGGAACACGCACACCTGCATTAAGCGCTGATACATTTCACAGACACAAAGTTCTTTCTTTTTTTTAGTATATATAATCAAATGATTCTTAGGTGATAATTTTTTTAAAAAAAATCTAAGTTTGCAGTTTGCATAAGATAAAAGTATCTGTTTTTAAATGTCCAGGAAAGAGGATGAGGAGAGAAAAGAAAACAGAAAGAAGCAGGGTGCTGATTCAGGCAAGGTGCACTTAGGGCTCTGTCCACATTTGTGCATACTAGATGCCCAACCACCGCTTTCTGATTAACAAGCTAAAAATTAAGAGATTAGGAGTCAGAAGTCCGGGATGCCTGGTGATGAGGCATCCCTAGTCTCCAGGGAACAGCCCCTTCCCAAAGATCTGGTTCATACAACGAGGCTGACTCCCATCAGCGGCTCTAGGGCCTTTTTGATCCTTGTACTTTTTTGACCTATTTAACATCAGCAGAGTACAGTGACTCATACTTGTAATCCCAACACTCAGGAGGACTGCTACAAGTTCAAAGCCAGTCTGGTCTACAAAACAAGTTCTAGGCAGCCATGGCTACATAGTGAGACCCTATCTCCAAACAAAAACCAAAAACCAAAAAAAAAAAAAAAAAAAAAAAAGAACCAGTCCTGAAAAGAAGCTTAAGCTAGAAATACAAGAAATACACAGCACTAGAATTGAGTGGTCTACAATGTTTTCTAGCTCCATCATCTAAACTCTGTGAAACCCAGTACTGTGCATAATGAGTGTGTGCCAGTAAAAACTTAAAGAATATCTTTTAAAGGTTTAAGAACTGGGCGCTTGCCGCTCTCCTAGAGGACCCAAGTTCTATTCCCAGCCCCCATGTTCAGCTGCTTACAACCACCTTATAACTCCAGCTCCAGGGAACCAACACTGTCTTCTGGCCTCCATAGGTACCTGCAATCACATGTATATATCCACACAGACAGACAGACATATATACATAAATAAATATTTTCCTGAAAAAAGAAATATTTTTAAAAATCTAAGTGCTCAAGAAAACATTTGCCTGCCCAGGGTTTTGTTGGTTTGATTCTGGGTTTTTGATTGGGGTTTCTGGTTCGGTTTTACTTTGTTTTGTTTTGATACAGGATCTCACTATGTTTCCCAGGTTGTCCTTGAACTTCTGGGCTCACATGAGCCTCCTAGCTCAGCCTCCACAGTACTCAAACTACAGGCCTATGTCACAACTCTTGGCTTCTCCCAGAATTATGGTGTCAAAAAGGAAAGGCAAGATGGGAATGGCAGCTCACAGTTAAGACTATGACTACTAAGTCTCCTAACCTAAGACTTGGGAGATGCAGACAGGAGAATCACAAGTCTTAGACCCAGCCTGGTTTATGTAGCAAGTTCCAGGCTAGATGATATGGCAGCACCCTGTCTCCAAAAAGGAAAAAGAAAGGCAAGGGTAAATACAA
Source organism: Eospalax fontanierii (assembly GCA_035773235.1). NCBI lineage: Eukaryota > Metazoa > Chordata > Mammalia > Rodentia > Spalacidae > Eospalax > Eospalax fontanierii. The sequence continues at coordinate 7,929,154 of CM069531.1, forward strand.
CTAACTGTAAGTAGTGCGTGGTGGCTCGCACCTGCACTTCCAGCACTGGGAGGCTGAGGCAGGAGGACTGCTTACACAGACCCCAAGTTCAGTACCCAGCACAAATATCAGGCAACTCACTACTGTCCATAACTCCAGCAACAGGGGATCTAACACCCTTCTTGCCTCCAAGGGTGTACCACATGGCATTCACATACAGACATAAACATAAATAAAATAATAAAAATAAACCTTTTAAACTTTTTGAAATAATTGACATACCTAAAACATGAAACCAAACAACCTTAGTATACACTTTATTTTAAAGTACACATATAGGGCTGCTTTTGCAAAGGACCTTAGTTTGGCTTCGAGCACTCGCATGATGGCTCACAACCATTAGTAACTCCAGTTCCATGGGCTCTGACAACCTCTTTGGCTTCTACAGGCATTACACACATAGGCACACTTACATGCAGGCAAAATACACACAAAATAAAAATAAAGTATACACATAATGTATACATACTATAGACCTGTATAAGTCAATCACACGGAGGTCTCAAAAAAATTCCAAGAACTAACATGATGTACAGCCTGTCCTCTCACCATGGTAGCAGTAAGCTAGAAGGCAATAGCAAGAAAATTCCTAAAACCACTGCAACTACCTAGAAATGAAGACATATACTTCCACATGACCCTCCACATCAAAACATTCATAATAGAAATTATAAGGTAGTTAACAATAATTAAATGTGGCACAATACCTGCAGGGTGTAACAAAAGCTATGTTCCAAGGAAAATTTATAGCTTCAAATGAAAGACTTTTCTCCTACCACGTGATCCCAGGGTTCAAACTCAGGTCATCAGACTTGATGACATGTGCCTTTACCTATTTAGCCATCTTGCCAGTCCTTTATTCATTATTTTAAGAGAAATCCAAGCTAGTACTTAAATAAGACAAAGGTTAAAAACAAAAGTATAAGAATTGGAAAAGAAATAAAACTGCCATTAATTATAGAAAACTACCAATATAGTAAATCTCTCCAAATCTAAAAAATTGTCAAAATTAATAATTTAGATATAGCAAGATTAATACTTTGATTTAGCAAGATTCACTGAAATAAAGTTATGTTCTTATATCCCAGGAAGAATTTAAAACTGAAAATCTGAAGTGCCAGTTCCAGCTGCAGAAAAAAAAGAATCAATAATCAGTGGCATCGTCTTCCAGCAGATTTATAACCCTGGTTCCACTGTCTCTGCTACACAGGATGATGCTTATTCATAATCCCAGCACTCGGGAGACTGAGGCAAGAAGAGTATGAGTCCCAGACCAGCCTGGGCTGAACCAAATTCAAGACCAGAGGGGACTTCATGCACAGCAAGACCCTGTCTCCAAAACAGTATACAGAACTGAGCATGTACTGTTCAAAAGTTTTGATGTTGGCTCAAATACTTTTAAAACAGGAAGGCGACGAGTCGGGACACAGTTGGGAGCACTTGCTTAGCATGTACCAGTGTCTGGGTTTGATCCCCAGCACTGTATAAAACCTAAACAAAACACAAAGAGAAAGGGGGTCAGACTCAAGCCATTTTCTGCTCCCTATGTGAGCAGCACAATGTACATAAATATAAAAATATTTTAGGAGCCTGGAGAGATGGCTCAGTGGGTAAGAATGCTTGCTCTATAAACATGAGGACCTGAGTTCGAATCGCCAACACCCACATAAAAGGCTAGGCATGGCTCTGAGTGCCAGTAACTCCAGCATTTGGAGGAGGAGACAGGCAGATACCAAGAGCACTCTTAGTAGCCAGTCTAGCCAAGATTGTGAGAGCCCTTTTCTCAAAGCAGAAGAAGAACTATGGAGGACACTCGACATCCTGCTCTGGCCTCCACATAGGCACACTGTGTGCATGCACCAAGAACATGATACATATGAAATATTTTGCATTTCCAATGAATACATCAATATGAAATTCAAACATAAAACTACCTAACACAAAATTAAATAAGCAAATGTGGGCATTATTAATTATGCCAACATTACAACTACTGTGAACAAAATAAACGCCTGACTCTCAAAATAAGTTTTTATTTTAAGAGTGGGCCTGAACTCGGAGGACACTGGTTCCCCTAGCTATCTATTAGAACTGTCTGTCTCCCAGAACTGTGCCCCTCCATCTCTCTTGGGCCCACAACCTGCACAGATGGAACCATCTGTGTCCTCACGCTGGCCAGTGGAACCCTCTTTCTACCACTGTGTCCTCCAGTCAAGCCACACTCATAATTTATTCAGAATTGTTTCTCCATCTTCAAGAAAGTACAAGTTCAAGTCCAAGGTCACCATTATCTCAACAGACCACTGGCCTTTATATCCCTAATATCTCTAATATCTTGTTTATCCAAGGTCAGGCATTCTTCCCAGTCTTCACTGTTTCTGATGGGTGGTCTTGCAACATTTTGTTAATACTCAAGCATACTCACATCAATTCATTATCTTTTGGGCTGGAGTACCAAACTGAGGTTTCCAAGGAGAAGCCCCATTTATCATATCCAAGAGCAAGGTTTTGCTGAGGTTAGTCAAAAATAATTAGTCCAGATTCTGTCCATTAATAAAAGTCATTCCTACAAATGTATGTAAATATGTTTTTTCAACTGCAGTGTAAAGCAGAAATCAACATAAGTCATTAGTAAACTATATGCATTTCAATATATAAGCATTCAGCCAGAACCACATTAGAAAACATAATACTCATATATTTGAACCTGAATGTAGATGGAATAAGAAAGATATATTATTCAGATATATATTTGTTTCCACTGGTTTGCCACGCACAAGTAATACTGCTTTGAGTAAATAATTTACTGAACAAAATTACGTATAATCTTTCTTAAACTTGATAGCATTTTTAACCCTGAAAATTTCAGGATGTGTCTAAAACCAACATATGTTTTAGGCTCAGAAACCAAAAAGGGTTTTCACCTACTTCTTCAACACAAACATTAGAAAATTGCAGAGGACACAAGCTAACTCAAATATTTCTTGTTTCTGCCCATGAATGGTACCAAATGCAAAACATACTTACAAATGTTCAGTGTGGACCGCAGGAGGCAGCACTGTTTCCACTGATAACCACTGATACAGACAAATCACTGACCCCAGTTTTACGACAGGTCCTGAACCTCTGGGAAATCACATGATATTTATAAGTCACGCTGCTAAAATATCATTTCACCTGCCCACCCAGGTAGAAGTGGATGTGACAGAAAAATCCTTGACAAAAATTGGTGTTTTCTCTGAAAATATCAAAGAAGTCATGGTAGTATGAAAGAAAGTTTCCAGAAAAATCCTGTATTGTGGACTAAACTTCCTGCAAGGCTGACCAATTGATTAACACTTATCAATGACTACGGAAAGTTTGCAATGTTGTCAATCCAGAGTCTATTTACAATTTATCTTGGGTCATCTTCCGCCCTTAAATAACCACTCCTTGCCTCCTCTGTTTCTGATTTAACATCTTGTGACTAACAGAAACCTTTTAGGAATGTATTAACTGAACAAAGCCCTAGCTTCTACCAACCAAAAGGCCAAAAATGCCATCCAGTGACATCTGAGCTTATAGCTGAGATCTCCTCTCTTTTGCTGATCCACCTACTTAATGTTTCTGCCAATGTATCTGAAAAGTGTCTGACTTTCCTTTTTTCTGTTACTATAAAAACTTCATAAACTGCTTCCATGCTGGAATACGGAATGCAGAGTGACCTGAATCTGTTCCTGGGCCATGGTCACCCATATTTGGTTTCAGAATAAATTATCTCTTACCCCCTTTGAGGTGACAGTTGTGCCTTGTGTCAGCAATAGTTAAGGAAAAAATCCTTTTTACATTTCTTTATACTTATTGCAGTGATTGAAGGATAGGCACCATATTATTTTTAGTAAGTGAGGCCTAAAAGTCTGGCCAAAAATGGCCAATCCATTTTACATGTGAAGTACCACCTACCTTGCACTATTGGAACAATATACAAAGTACAAGGTAGACAACTTTTCACAGGCTAATTGTTCATTAAATAATATCTAGGGTGTTTAGAACTAGCTCTCAGGTTTCCCAATATCCAATTAATCCATACAACTATTTTATTTTAAATTGTCTCATACGTTTCTTTCTGTGAATTAATCATAAAACATCTTTTCCACTTAAAAACCTCACCGGGCTATCCTAAGATGTACTAAGAACAGGTCAAAGAGAGGAAGGCAGTTATTAAACCACAATTCAACATTTCCTGAGCACCATTCATGTAACCGAAGCTCATTAAATTTCAAGTTCTGCTTATCAACATCCTGAGCAAGCACTTGCTCCATAAACCTCTTTAACTATTACCTGGTTCTGTTTTCAGTCTTTACAGGGCAAGTGACTCCCAAACAATTCCTGCTTTGGTACTTTGTGGTCTCTCAGCATGAGCACTCTACATTTGTATGTATTAATTTCATATTCAGGTCACCAATTGGTACCTTGGTACCCATAAATAATTTCACGATCTGGCAGCCATGTTCACACCCTCCCTCAACTGCTGTGTGTGTGACACTGTGTGCACAGTGTATGTATACACACACACACACACACACACACACACACACACACACACACAACACAGGTCCATTCCATAACACAGACTCATCTCCCAGCCCTGAAAGAAACTGACTTGGAAGAACCTTGTAAAAACCTAGACAAACATTAATTCACCTTGTTGGGGTCTCGGACACCTTTGTAAATCTAAGGAAAATTGCTTTCTCCTTCCCTTTAGACTGGCATACACATGCACGTATGTGCACATAAAATTGCATTTCACAGACTGAAAATAAAATTAATAAGTGATGGTTTGTTTCATTGTTCTTCACACTTTTGATCAGGGCTCACAGTAAATAGATGAGATGTCAGAATACAGCCTACATATCTGCACACATAAATATAAATCCCTAATACATAAGTTTAAGGAAATCAAGTTATCCTTACATTACAAGCTTTTGAGATTTTTGTTTTTATTCACCTGTGTCTAAAATGTTGCTCACAACTCACCCTATCATCCACAATCTTAAAAATACTAATGTCATCTAACATCTTTCCACTTGGAAGATAAAGAAACTGAGACTGCACCCAAAGAAATGGAGGGTCTTGACCCCAATCTTCAGTGATCACAGCCGAACAAGCCAGAACCTGTCTATTTGGACTTCTGGGCTTAAGGCTCTTTCCCACACAAAGTGAAACAAAAATTCCAAATACCATTTCCCATCAAAAACCACAGGGGACCTGAAGCTTGAAACATGCTGGCTTAGCTGGGGAGTATTCAAGTTCTAAACACTGGGAACGCTGGCCTCGGCCTGAGCCTCCCATTCAGGCAGTTTTAACTGTTTCTAAGTCATGTCTATGGCCTAGCATGACTTGGCAAATAAGCCATTTTTCCCCCCCCTCCTCTGTTAACCCTTTCTCTACCTGCTGCAAATAGCAAGAAAAAGCATGCACTCTTTCTGGAGTTGCTTTTGAATACTTGGATGACACAGGAATTATTTGTGACGCGTGGCTGGCTCGGAAGCAGGAGTGAACGGTCCTCTTTGCACTTGGGCCCTCACACAGTTGTCTCTTCCTGGAGAGGTTAATTAAAATTGAAACAGCAAAACCACACGGATCAATGTGTGGATGCGAAGGGTCCAGGGCCTAGGAGAGGATGCTGCCAACACCGGCCGTCCCAGTTCCCACTACGTCACTTTTAAAGCTGCCATTAGAGAAACCCGATCCATCAGAACCTGCACCGCACGTAACACACTGGAGCGCCAGCCTTGCGGGAGCATCGCATCGCGCGCAGTTCATTTTCGCTCCGCTTCTCTTGGGTGTTCGCGCCTAAGTGGGTGTGCAAGCAGCACTGCCCAGCGGGAGGTGGGAACCTTGACCGAGCCAGCGCCGCGGGCTCCGGGGACGAAGGCCACACCGGGCGACCCAGCGCGCGGGAGCCGGGCGGCAGCCGCGATCGCCCACCCCACCGGTGAGGACAGCAGCGGCCACCCCGGGCCGCCAGACACCGGCCTGCCCTGCGCACCCCGCCGCCCGGGGGCACAGCGGCGGCCTCGCGGGGGCGGCGACGCGGGCGGGCGGGCCGGGGCGCGGACGCGGGGAGCCCCGCGGAGAAGCCGAGCTCGCGCGCCCCCGAACGAGCGCACCGGCCTCGGCGGCGCGCGGAGGGCGGCCAGGGCGGCCGGCAGCCCCTCGGGCACGCGGCCCTCTGCGGGCGCGCGGATCCGGAGATGCACGGACGCCGAAGAAAGCGCGACCCCGGGCCTCGCGCAGCCCGGGGAGAGCCGTGGGGGAGGGGGCATGGCTCCTCCCCCAACTGCGGCAGAAATTTGCCCCGGCCTCGGCCTTGAACCCGCCAACCCTCCAGAGTCCGTGCCCGCCCGCGAACCTGAATCTTGGTTGGCTCGTGTCCTGAGAACCCTTTCCGTTCCTGGGTTTTCATTTCAATCTGACTCGCTTGTCCATCCAAAGAATTCGAGTTGATGGTTTTTTCTTCTTTTCTCTTTTGCAGAGGCAGGGGTGGGGCGGGGAATGGGGGGAGTTTGCAGGGTAAACAGTTCTTGAAGGTCAGCGACGACTCCCCACTGGGCCCTCAGGAAAAGGTGAACGTTCATCTGGAGATTCTCCAGCAACGCTCCTCTTGAGAACCCCAACTGAATAAGTCCCAAGAGCTCCGGTTATTCCAATAATTCGCCGGGAACCTACATTTTAATGATTAACGACTGTAAACACTCCCAAAATAAAAGTATCATAATTCTGGAAACTATTATTAGGAAAACCGTGAGATGTGTACTCTGCCAAGATTTAATAAAGAATACAAAAATATGTTTAGTACTGCAAAAATAGGAAGCCGAACGACACATGTGCAAACCTGAAGCCAGGCATTTTAAAAGGACATTTATTACATAACTGAACATTGTGAATACACGCTCAGTAATCTCTAGTCAGCCATGAATACAAACTAAACATATCCGTGTTGTGTCATCTCAGCCCCGAGCATCTTTAGCCTCCCCTCTGCCCTGGCCCCTTACCTTTATTTTCAGAATCTTTCATTTTCCGTTTCCTCCCTCTGCTGCAAAAGAGCAGGAAAGTCCAGCTGATCCCCTGACTTTTGATTTGTCATTCACAGACAGTCGGCGTTCTCGGGGGCGAAGTCCCTCACGAAGAAGCACCCGGGCTATGATAATGGCATGCAAGTCGGTGTGCGGGGTTATAATTTTGCTTACGCTGGAGCGGAAGGGATGAGGATGAAGGCAGACGTAAACACAGGTTCCAAAACACGGCATGGAATCGGATCCGGAGCCTAGGCTTGCTCTTCTTCCCAGGAGTGGGAATCCAACTACTTAAGGCTTCCTGGCCTCGGAAGAGGTTTGGTTCACGTTGAAAGTGGAAGGTCTGTGCCAGGTTTATTTTCAAATGGCAGCCTCGACTCTGGAGGAGATTAGAACCCTGAACTTTTTCCTCTTACATGTTCCGTCATTGTTTCATTCATTTACTCAACACAAGGTGCTTCTTCCTCTCTGTGGGCCAAGCAAGGGTGCTAAATTCTGAAGACAGAAAAATGAACAGGGCCAGTCTCCATCCCTGCTCACACTTGATACAATACAGGGGCACTGGTGTCATACAGACACCCAGTCTTCTGCTTGGACGTGAGTTCCTGAAGCCACTTCACCCTGGTATAAGCTGATCCCCAGAGAGGCTTTTCTCACTTGCCAGTCAGTGGCTTAGCCAGGACTAGGTAGGAGGAAACCAGGAGATTCCTCTACTGAAAGGCAAGGCACTTCCCAGCAAACCTTTAATCATTCAATTCACACTTACCTTGTATCACTCCACAGCTCAGATACACTCCTTCCTTCCTTCAGTCAGCCATTCAACAAACAGTAATTTGTGGCAGACACTATTCTACCTGTTAGGGTTTCAGCCTCCAAAGTCCCTGTGCTAGTGACTGGTATTACATTCTGGTGAGAGAATTCAGACAAGCAATAAATAAAGCAATAAATACTGCGAAGAAAGATACACTGAGGCAGTGAGGAAACAGAAATACCATTTTTAGACAGTGTGGCCAAGAGGGGTGACACTTAACTCATGGAAAGTGGGTCAGCATCATCTTAGTCTTCCAACATCTTCGCTCAGAAATTGGGGCTGGGAATGTGGTTAAACGGTATGGCAGTTATCTAGAAGTTCAAGGCCTTGGGTCTGACCCACAGCACTGCCTCCCCCACCAAAACAAAACAAAACAAAACAAAAACACTTTATAATGTTTTTCCAGGGTCAGTGAGATGGCTCAGTAAAGCACTTGCCACCAAGCCTGACTGACAACTCGGGTTAGATACCTGGGACCCACATACTAGGAGAGAACTGACCCCCACAAGTTGTCCTCTGACTTCGTGTGATACATTTTGTGCACATACACAAAATCAAATGTCATTAAACCTTTTAAGGGTTGAATAAACCTTACTAAAACAAATGCAATGCTTTTCCAGTTCTGAATCTTAATTACTTCCTGTACTCCTTGTTTCCTTACTGGGTGTCTATTTTTTCCCCATTATACAAATTGGAAAACTGATCTCCAAGGAGATTAACTGATGTAATACAGGACCTAAGTTGGAAGGATAAAAACCCATCCACCTGCTGCTCTCATCCCCAGCACTTGCAGGGTTAAATACTGACATGGAAATGTGCTGGACTAGGAATGGAGGCAGGAGTGCTGAGGACCTCGATCTGTCATTATGAACCGAGTGGGCAGGGAAATGACTTAACCTCTCTAGCATCATTTTCTTCCTTGTAAGCTGAGGTTAGTCATGCCTGCTCTGGGTATGTACCAGACTGTCAGGAAGGTGAGGGGCGAGGAGAGATGCAGGACGTGGTAAACTAAGAGCTCTGTGGATGTGGGTGAGTTGTTACCAGCTGCTTGGGCACATGCCAGAGGTCTAATTACAAGTGCTCAGCCACTGACTCATTCCTGCAGCCAGGAGTCAAATCCGGCCACAGAGGGGAAACTGTCTTAGAGGTCCTGGAGTTGATTTCTAGTTGTCGGAATCTGAAGATTCCCTGAAAGTCTGAAAATGTTGAAGTACTCGGTTTCCATTACTCTTTGGCAGTGGATAACACCTTTCTGCTCATCGTTAAGAACTTGGGGCCAATGAGGGAAATAAGCTGAGCCATCTGAATCTTGAATGTCTCCCAAAGGCCCATGCAATAAAGGCTTGGACCCTAAGGTGCTGCTCCTTTGGAGGTGGTAAACCCTTAGAGGTAGGGTAGGATGGGCTACTGGGGGTGTCATCTCGAAGGGGACTGTGGGAGTGCAGCCTCTTCTCTTTCTCCTTCCTGGTGGCAAAGTGAACTGTTTTTGCTCTTCTGTGTGATCCCACCATGATATGATGGAGCTTCTGCCCAGGCCCAAAGCAACAGGCTCAATATAACATGTACTGGGGCAAAAACAAACACTTTCCCTTCATAAGCTATTGCATGTATTTTATCACAGTGGTGGAAAGCCTAATATCACACATATGGGTTCATTATAACTCCTTATTATCTGCCACATGAGTCAATGGTCCATGCACCACATCAAAAAATTGGGCAGCCCCCAAGGACATGCTCAGTAGGAACACTTGGGGACCTGAGATGCTGCGAACAACAGACCTTCCTTCATCAATAATGTACTTTGTGCCACACTGCTCTGAGCACTCTGAGCATTAAGAATGATGCAGTGCTGAGCAAAATGTTCTCTGTCCTCTGTTCTCAGTAGTCTGTAGTCCCTAGTCAAAGTGTTTGCACAGATATGCTGGCTTACTAAATTAGGCAAAGGGGTGCCAGGCCTGGGTTTGAGTACAAGGGCAACAGGGCTCTGGGCACAATGGTCCGGGTCTGAACATGGGCTGGGCCGTTTGCTGTTCCCTAGAGAAAGCTGAAACAAGTTCTTACACCTTTCTGGTTCCATTCCAGCTGTGTGAGCTGAAGATGGTAATGGCACCTACCTCTAGCGCTGGGTGAGGTGCAGTGGGTTTAGCATGGAAGGACCTTGGCATGCGATGCCTGACACATAAAGGAAGAAGGCTGTGAATGCATAAGATTAATACTACCTGAGTCAAGTTAGCCCTCTGAGCCTCAGTTTCCTCATAAAATACGAAAATAATAACTAGTTTGTAGTGTTGTTGCTAGAATTATACCCCAGGAAGAAAATTTAATCTCCTGGTATAAAAGAACCACCACTAACTAGTTCATCCCAAGCCTTTGAAATCAAGCACCCTGTCCTTCTAGGCAGGATTAGTAAGAAACCAAGGAGGAAACGAGGGCCGCCATTTATATTTCAAAGGAAGTCACTTTTTTTAAAGTGTGTAACATTTTTCTAAAAATACCTGCATTTTACCCAACGCTATTTTGAAAAGTTTCAAGCATACAAAAAAGTTGAAACTGTCAGGGAACTGCACACCCATGTACATTTTGTTACATTTGGTACATGTTTCTATGTCTACCCATTCTAACTGATTCTGATTTTTACCTTTATTTTATTTTGTGTGCGTGTGTGTGTGTGTGTGTGTGTGTATGTATGTATGTATGTATGTATGTATGAGAGAGAGAGAGAAAGAGAGAGAGAGAGAACAGGTACATGCCATGGCTCGTGCATGTGGAGGTCAGGGAATAACTTCATGGAGTTTATTTTCTCTTTTCACTCTTTTCACCTTTATGACTTCCCAGGTTGGAACTCAGGTGGTCAGACTTGCACAGCAAGCACCTTTATGAATGAGCTATCTTACCTCACCAGCCCCATTTAGGTTCTCACCATATTCCCAAATGACGTCACCCTTACAACTGTCCCATTCCTGCCACCCAAGTGCTGGAACTGCAGGCTTGCCCTGCCACACCCTTCTTTTTTCTCCCTCCCTCCCCGCTCCTCCTCCTCCTTTCCTTCTCCCCCATACCCGCCCCCCTGCATGCTTGGGGGATGAATGCCTAAAGATGAGGCTCCAAATTCTTCAGTGCTCCCACCTAGTCTTCCCAGTGTTGGAACAATAGGCATGAGCCACCCCTTGTGGGTAACTGATCTTTTTATTTTTTTTTTTAATCAAGTTGAAAGAGATTTGAAGTTCTTATCAAATAGGAAGAGGTTTTATATTCCCTCCAAACACAATGTTTACCAAGCCTTAGATCTTTGATCCACAGGCCATTCCAGCCAGGGTCAGAAGAGCTCTCAGAAATCTTGTCCTGCCCTACAAGGTCATGCCTCATTCAGGGACAAGAACAGACTCAAGCCTTGGATCTTTTCAGACTCATACCAAAGACCATTATGAACAGCCTCTCATGGCAAGATGCTCTGCCTCGATAACTGGGTGTAGAGAATGCTCAGACAGCTCCACTGGCCATTATGTCCCTCCACAGCTCTGCACAGTCCTTGTCTTGTTAGAAGCCACTTCTGAGTCACTAGCCTGGTGAGTCATGCCTGCAGGCGAAGGCCATCTTGAGTGAAAAACTGAATAGAATTTTCAAGAACAAGTGAAACCTTGAATTGAAAGGGAACAAGGCTTTTATTTTCCCTAGAAAACAAAACAAAAATGGGACGGAAAAAACACTCCTGAAATACTGAGGTTAAACTTGTAAGCAACAAATTTTATCCCAGACAAAGACTGGGTCAAAAGAAAAAAAGAACCAAACTGAAATGTTTTCTGTATTCCTTTGAGCTTTTGAAGCACTTTTATTTTTATTATGTATGTATGTATATATGTAGGTATATATTTGAGACAGGGTCTCCCTGTAGCCTGAGTTAACCTGGAACTTGCTATGTAGACTAGATTAACCTCAATATCACAGAGATCTGCCTGCTTCTGCCTCCCAAGTGCTGGGATTACAGGTTGTACTTTTATTCTTGATTAGGATATAGATAATCAAGATGGACTCGAAAGGCCAACCAATCTTGCAATGGCTTGGCCTCTTCTGTCTTGGAGATTCATTCCCTAAGCGTGCTGAGCTGGGATGGAGAGAGGTGGCTTCCCCTCAAACATTACACTCAGTCTTCCTCCATCTAGTCAAATCGCTGCTTGGTTTTCTCTGAGCACACACATGGCCATGGAGAAGGTAAACAGAGAGAGAAAATCCTGACGAGGAGTGGGGTATGAAGAAGTATATGATCGAAGGTGGCAGCATGGTGACAAGAAAAGTCCAGGAAGCTACCAGGCAAGAGGAAGGAAATCAGCCTGTGGAGTGTCTACTGTCTGCCAGGCAATTATTTTTTTATTGCCATTGGCATACCTTTGCTGGAGAAACTGTCTGCCAAAGGGGAGCTTCAGTGTAAGTGTGTTCACAGCAAGCTGCCTGGGTTTGAGTCCCAGGGTACTAGCTGTGTCACTATGGGAACATTTCTTCATCTCTCTCTGCTTTGTTTTTTTTTTCTTAATTTCTTATTTATAAAATGAAGACTGTAAAGTAGGGTTATTGAGGTCAGAAGGTGGCTCATCGGGTAAAAGTGCAGCAGTGAAAGGCAGATGACCTGAGTTTGAACCCTGGAACCCACAGAAAGTCAGATGCAGCCACATGGATCGATAATCCCAGTACTTCTACCGGGTGGAGATAGAACAATCTCCCAGAAGCTCTGGAGCAAGCTGGTCTGGAGTACACAGTGCAGCAGCTGAGGCAAGAAAGACACTGCCTCAACACAGTGGAAGGAGAATCAACTCCTGAAAATTCTCCTCAGACCTCCACATACATGCTATGGCATGTGCACATGTGCACACCCACACATACACACACATACATAGAAACATTTGATTCATTTTAAAGTATATATATATATACATATATATATATATATGGTTATTCTAAGCACACAACATATTTCATGTATGCATTGTTTGGCCTGGTGGCTGACACAAAACACCACATACATGCTGCATTCTCTTTTCTTACAGGATAAAAAGGAGGGAGAGAGAGAGGCGAGGTGACAGACACACAGACATGAAGAGGCAGAGTCAGGATGTTCCACATCTTTCCTTCTCCTAACAGCCCTGGGCGGGAAGGACAGCATCCTATCATTTTTCTGTATTGCTGAGAGCTTGGGAGCCCAAGAAATGGCTGGTAACTTATTCATGCCACAAGCTAATGGAAGAGTGGCAGCTCAGATCTGTATTTGATAAAAGCCAGCCATTGTTCATCCCACAGGCCAGTTCTATAGATTCTGCACAGAGCAGAGTTATTTCAGGGTCTCTTAAAGGACAGATTTCTCAGCTCTGTCCCCAGAGTTTCTGATTTGATAGCTCTTAAGTGGGGGTTAATATTTGCATTTCTAATAAGTGCTGACTTTCATCTGGAGGCTGTGCTTGGAAATCTCCCTCCACAATCATGAACCTGTGTGCAGAGCACATGTTAGAAGGGATTGGGCCAAACACTGTAGGTCAAAGACATTTTGCCACTTGGACAAAGTGTTGGTTACTTGCCAGGGCTTAACTACCTTTGTGTGTGTGTGTGTGTGTGTGTGTGTGTGTGTGCACCCGTGTGTGATGTGTACATGTCCGTGCAGGTGCATTCACACATGTGCATGAGTTTAGAGGCCAGAGGTCAACATACAGTGTCTTCTTCAATTGCCCTCCACCTTATTTTTTGAGACAGCATCGCTCTCTGCACCTGGGACTTGCTGTTTCAGTTAGAATGGCTAGCCAGAGAGTCTCCAGAATTGGCCTGTCTCCGACCTCCAAGGCTGGGTTTACAGATGTTTGTGCACTACCATGCCCAGCTGTTCTGTTTTATACTAAGGATCTGAATTCAGGTCCTCATGCTTACTTTACTCGTGGAAGCACTTTATTCAATGAGCCATCTGCTCAGACCTTATCTTATATTTTTATACTTATTTCATATTTATGATTTCAATTGATCTTTCCAATAACCACTATCTCCACTTAATGTAATTTTTTTCTTTAAAGATACACACTGTTAAAAAATTACAAGAAGCAAAGCCACCAATCAACTGACAAATGTTTCCTTCTCTTCCTATTCTGGAAAATATTATCATCTGCTGGTGGACACTGATTTCCAGCTGTATCTTCCCAGAAATACCGTGTTTCTGGTCCTAGAGGATTTGGGGAAGGTGGTTTTTTTGTGGGTGGAACTCAGGGCTAAGTACCACAATTTCAAGGGCTAGAGAGGTCTGCTGATTATGGAAATACTTCCATCTTCCAAACATTCCCTTTTCTGCAATGTAAAAATTTTGATATTTGATTACAACATAGCTCTCTGGAAAGAAGGGTGCATTGGAAAGGTTAATTTCCATTTGACACAGCTTGATCACAATCCTATTCAGAACTAGAGCAATTGCCTACCATGGGGGAGGCCTTGAATTTGGTCCCAGAATTGGAAAAAATGCATAATTAACTCTACACCAAATAAATCATTAGTGCCTTAAAACTCCTATGAAGAGAGAAAAAAAAAAAAAACCTACCAAATAAAAGACTGGAAAGGGTTACCAGCAGGTTTTCCATAGAGACTCATAAGAGTGGGGAATAGTCAAGTGAAAAGAGACTCAGATTCATTATTTATCAAAGAAGTTCCATTAAAAATGTGCATATTTGTCATGGTGATGAATTCTTATGATCCCAGCACTTGAGAGGTAGAAGTTCAAGACCAACCTTGGATACATGAGACTCTGTATAAATAAATAAATAAATAAATAAATAAGGAGTTGAAGATGGCTCAGTGGTTAAGAACACTGACTGCTCTTGCAGAAGACCTGGGTTCAGTTCCAAGCTCCACATAGCAGCTAACAACAGTCTTTAACTCTAGTTCCAGGGAATCTAATGCCCTCTTCTGACCTCCGTGGGCAATGAACAACTTACATACAAATAGTTAATCCACACATATAAAATAAAAATAATATTTTAAAATAATAGTACTAATATTAAAATAAATAAATAAAAAGGTACATATACCATTCACGCTCATCAAATTGGAAAGCATTAAAAAGTCTAACACTATCAGAATGCATTATAATTTGTATGAAATTGTCAAAGAACAAACTTAACTAATTCAAAAACAAGTCTAACAGTGCTCAGAAAGGAATCAGGAATCTCACACAATGCTGGCAGAAGTGAATTAGAATAAACCTACAGATATCAACTCCCTAGTATCTTTCAAAATGACTACTACTAATAATAAATAAATAAGGCAGGACTAGGGAGGTGGTTCAGTGGTTGAGAGCACTGGCTGCTCTTGCAGAGGACCTAGGTTCAGTTCTCAGTACCCATATGGCAGCTAACAATTATCTGTAACTCCAGTTCCAGGAGATCTGACATCCTCTTCTGACATCCCCAGCCATTGCATACATATAGTGCATATACATGCATGCACACAAAATATTAGTCTATATAAAATAAAAATAAATGATCCTCCCCAAAACAAAATAAAGCATATACCCTTTTATTTGGTAATTGTCCTTCTAAGTACTGAAACTGTAGTTTCAATTATAAATATTCAGGATGTACATTTCAGATTCAGACTGGAAAGATTCATTCATTTGAAAATATTTATTGAATATCTATTATGTTCAGGAAATGGTATTAGCATCGAAAGGTGCCAGGAGTTCCTAGAAGCCATGTTATCTCTCCTTTTTCACCTACAACCTCCTGGTGAAAAGCAGGGTGTTGGGGGCCATGGAAAGAAAAACACCTGGTTGGCCCAGAAACTTCAGCAGCCCAAAGGAGATTCCAGCTATGGCCTTTTCCACAGCTCACTGAACTTTTCAGGCATTCACCCATATTTGATGTTTGATTACATAATGAAAAATCTGTACTAATATTCATAAAAATAATAACCAGCCTTTTCTGAACCTCTGTGTGCCAATAACTATTTCGTGTCAGAGCACAAGATGACATGGGAATTAGCATCCCATTTTCCAGGCAAGTGACTGAGTTTTAGAAAGATTAAGTGCCCCAGCCAAGATCACACAACCCAACTGTGTGCCACTTAGCAAGAGCAGACTAAAATCACAGCCTGTCTAACATCAGAGCTTATGATTCCACACACCCAAAGTAAAAGAGACATCATCATGAAAAATTCAGACCACATTTCCCAGAATCAAATAAAACTGGGCTATGGATTTCTTTCATTGTGTGGTACTTCGTTTCACTCCTCCCTTCCATGAATATGAAGGAACCTGTTTATTCTGTGCTAGGAGATGTAGCAGCAGGGTGCAGTACAGGTAGCCTGTCCTGGAGGATTTAAATAAGTAACATCCACCCTCCTTCCTCCCAGATGTGTTATCAAAACCTGAGCGAGATCTAGTTTGAACTACTCTAAAAATATCATTTAATAGACAATATTTTAACAGTTGTATCCCCAGGGTGTTTGGAGGAAGGGACAAAAAATAAGTAATATAGAAATGTAGGGAGTTGCTAAGATCCTACCTTAGAAATGGGAGCTACAAAGCTGTGGGTGAACCCCAAGACATGAACCAAGGACTAGAGAATCAGAAGGCAGAGGATGCTGTAAATTCAGTATAGAACTAGCTTAAAAATTATAAACTGAAAAATAGCTCGGCAGGTAAGAGCAGTTGCTGCCCTTTCAGAAGGCCAGGGCTATGTTCCCTGCACCCATGTCAGATGGTTCAGGACACCCAGCTTCAGAGGATCCAGTGCTCTATTCTGCCCTCTGAGGGTATCTGCATACATGTGAATACACACAGAGAGACATATAAAAACATTTTTAGAATCACAAAAATAGAGCATCTGCATTATTACAACGACAATATGTATTCATTCATCTTTTGCACACAGCACCCAGAATCATGTGATACATGCAACTGTTGCTTAAGGAAACTTGTTGTGATCCCTGGTCCCATTCAAACTAGAGAATAACCTTTTTTATTTTATTTTATTTTATTTTTTTAATCAGCTCTTACTACTTCCAGGTTTCAGCTGCAGATCGTGATGACAGTAAGGAAGAAATGTTATTGGCGCACTGATTAAAGTAGGATCACATACACTGGAAGCCAGCAAAGATGGTAAGCGCAAGCTGTGGCATCTTAACCACCACCAACAGAAAAGCTCAATTCTGCCACAATAAATAAATATTGCGAAACTACTGGTCTTTGTCAAGTTTTATACTTCCTAACCCTGTGCCAGAACCTCAGAACTAGTAAACTCTTCCAATTCGATCATTTATTTGCCCCTCAAAGTAACAGGTCAGAGGTGACTATGTCATGACAAGGCTCTGGTGGAAACTGGCTTCTGCCTTGGATCTCGTCGGCCATTTTAGAAATCAAGGCATGTCAACCTCTCAAAGGAAGAATCTCTGAATGTGAGAAACCGACGAAAAGCATGAGATAGACACAAGACACACACAAACTAGCAGGTATCTACAAACTACCAAGTCCTGCACTTAGCCCGGTGGGAAGGCAGGCAAAGAGGATGTGGGTAGGTGTGGTCTATAATGCCAGAGGAACAGCGACAAACTGCAGGAAATAAAATCCTAAAGAAGAGGTTAGAGGTGGCAAGAAAGGCTTTTGCAGGAGATGGCGTATGAGTGGGTACCAGCCAGGCAGGGCGATGGCCGCTGCAGGGAGAGAAGCCAACAGATCACGCCGCTGCCCTGCGGCCTCCCCGCCCTGAGGAAGGATGCCCACTCCTCCCTCTCTGCCCGCAACGCTCACTTTACCCTGGTTCGGCTCCCGGGGTTCTGCCGCCGTCCTCCGCCCGCAGACAGCTCTCCCGGCGGCACGGGGGAGTAGCACGCCGGGTTCGGGGCTCCCCGGTGGCCCGGCCTCAGAGACGCCTTCCCGGGGCCCCTGCCTCTTCCTCCCTCGGCGCACGCCTCCATCCTCCCCAACCTCCCAGCACCGCGAGCCCGTGGGGTGCGTGGCCTCTGGAGAGTACCGTCGGGCTCCCTCTCTAGAAACGGTCCCGGGAGCGCGGCCTTCCGGCCCTGGCCGTGGGAGAGAAGCGGGATGCAAACTCGCGGAATGAATGGAGGCGTGGATCCGGGTCGAGGCCCCGCGGAGGACGACGGCCTGCGCCTGGAAAGCAGTTCCTTACTGCGCGTTCCCGGGAGGCGCCCACAGGCTGGAGAGGGGGTGGGTCGCGTGGAGGTGGGAGGACCCCGAACGGCCCCTGGGGTTCGCATCAACGCCCACCCGCCAGCCGTGGGGTCCGGGAGGAGCGCGCCCTGCGCGATTCCGCAGCCTGGACGTCCTCGATCCTCCCGGTGCAGAGCCAGCCCCGCAGACGCGGTGCCGGAGGGGGGACAGCGCGGGGCCCGGGCCTGCGCCCGCCAAGCTGGGGACCCGCCGCCCGGCCCCGGCGCCCACACTCACCCCGCGCCGCCCCGCGAGCCCAGCGCGCCCTCCACGGCCGCCGGCCCGCTCGCCACAGCCGCAGCGCGGAGAGCAGCCTCGGGTTCCGCCTGCCTCCGGCCTCCGTCGCGCCCATTCGTGCGCCCGCCCCTCCCCGCCGCCCGGGCCGAGGGTCGCCGCCGCCGTCGCCGCCGCGCGTCTGACCGAGCGGAGCCACCGCGGGGAGGACGCGGCCACCGAGGGAGGAGCTTGCGCCGCAGGCGGCCGGGGAGCGAGGCGCCCGGAGCGTGAACAGGTGCGCCCGAGACGCGCGCGTAGCTGCGGGCAAGTCCGTGCGCCGCCAGAAGCAGCCGGGCATCCTGGGCTAACACCCGGAGCTCCGCCAGGGTGCCCGGGTCGTGTCCCACGTCCAGAAGGTAAGATGAAGCTGGGAGCGAGGGGTGGGGGGGGAGTCGTCTGCCCAGAGATGACACAGCGCTGAAACGACGGATCCCGAGTCTGAACTCCAACTCTGCCACTTCGCTGAATCTACGGGTGAGAAATTAAACAAAAAAGTCTCACTGTATGTCTGCCAAATCATAAAATGGCCATTTTTGCAGGTCTGAATATCAGACAAGAGTTTCACCAGGTAGTCAAAATTAAAATAAACAGTGGGGACAGACGAAAAGTGCTGCGGAAGCCAGGCTACCTCGGGGTAGCCTGGACAAAAACAAAACAAAACACATTAAACCCCCCAAATACTGCCAACACTGTTAGGGGGGTGCTGAATTCTCCAGAGGTGCGATGTCGCAGAAGGCTGTAACTGAGTTCAAGATCAGATCAGAGGAGGCTAACACAGCTACTAGACACAACTCTGAGACTGCACTCCTGGGGTGGAGGCATTTGGTGTTTGTTTTTAATGTTCTAGAGGGTTAGTTAACTCAAAGATTAAATATGGATGATCAAATAAACTTTTTCAGTGATAAACTTGTTGACATTAACTATACAGTAGTTATGAAAGAAAATGTACCTATTTTAAGAAAATACACACTGAAATATTTCAGAACAAAAGGCCATGATTCATTACACTTGTCTTCAAGGGGTTGAGAAAAAATAAAATGTTTCATGTCTGTAAAAAAATAAGGTGGAAAAATCATTCTACTTGATATGAAGTTGAAGGCCTATATAAAGCCCAGATAAAAACAGTGACTGGGGTTCTAAGGGTAGAGATATGCACACTTGAGTCAATGTGCAAGGTCCTGGGTTCTGGCCTCAGAGCTGAAAAAAACAAAACAAAATATGTGTTGTCTACAGAGAGATAAGACTCTCTCTCACTCAATGAAACCAAGTCAAGAAACCAGAGAATATGCTCTTGAGAAATACTTCCAGCTGATTCCTAACAAGTTCAGAAGCACTTCAGTGTCTTTGGCTTGGTGGTGCAAGCCTGTGTTCTAGTACTGGAGAGGCTGGCACAGGAGGTTTGCAAGTGCCAGGACCAACCTGAGCTGGTCAAAACACAACAACAGCAACAATGATAAAAAGAAAAAGAGAGAAGGAAGGGAGGGAGAGAGGGAGGGAAGGAAGGGAAGGGGGAGAAGGAAGGAAAGGAAGAAAAACAGAAAAGAGAGAGGAAATTAAGAAAATTAAAACCAAAGCAGTTCAGTGGAGGAACAGTAGTTTTTTCAAAAACTAATAGTTGGCACAATTAGACATCCATAATTCAAAAAATAAAAAGAATCTCAAACTAAGTATATATAAAATGTTAATATATAAGTATATATAAATATAAAAATCAAGTCAAGATGGGTTGTAGATTCAACTGTAAAACTTCAAAGTTTTCAGAAAGAGAATCTAAAACTATGCTAAGAGTTCTTTGACTTGTCACCAAAATCATACTCCACAAGAAGGAAAACACATTAACTGAACCTTACCAAAATTACTTTTGTTCTGTGAAGACCCTGGAAAGGGGATGAAAAGATTAGCTATAGACTTGGCAAAAGACTTACTAACCACATATCCATCAAAGGGCTAATATTCAGAATATATAAAGAATTATCAAGGGGATAGAAAGATGGCTCAGTGGTTAAGAGAACTTGCTGCTCTTTCAGGGGACCTGATTTTGGTTCCCAGCACCCATATATGGTTAGTTTACAACTGCCTCCAGAGGATCAGACACTGTCTTCTGGCACCTGCACTTAGACCCACACATGAGTGCACACGTGAGCGCACACACACACACACACACACACACACACACACAAAACAAACCATAAATCACAAAACTAAATCTTAAAAAAAAAAAAAAAAAGAATTCTCAAAACTTAACATTAAAGTCAAGCATGGTGGCGCTTTCCCAGCACTGGAGAGGTAGAGGCAAGCAGATCTCTGTGCACTTACTGCTCTTCCAGAGAACCTGATTTTGGCTCCCAGCACCAATGTCTGGCAACTCACAATCTCCTGTAACTCCAACTCCAGGGGATCTATTATCCCCTTCTGGCCTCCACCAGTACCCACATACATATGTCCTATAGACACAGAGACATACACAAATAAAAATAAATCTTAATAAAAGTTTAATTACAAAATATGCAAAAGATAGCATCACTGAAGTAGATATACAAATAAGCAAGAAATTCAGCCTCACTGGCCATTAGGGAAATAGTAATTACTGTCACAATGAGATAGCACAACACACCTATCAGAGGGACTGCAATGAAAAATAGCCACAACATCACATGCTGACAGGGCTACAGGGGGCAGAAGGTGGATCGCCCATGATTACTGAGAGGGATGTAAAAGGTGTAACCACTCTGGAAAAGGACACAAATACCATGCGATCCAGCAGCTGCACTCTTGGGCTCTAGTCCCTTACTGAAAGCATGCCCACACATGTTTGCAAGAAAGTTGCACACATGAATGTTCACAGTTTTATTTGCAATAATCAAAAACATGAGACAACATAGATACTGTTTAGAGGGTAAATTATTGTAAAAGTCCAGTTTCCTTTTTTTTTCCTTATTACATTTATTTATTTTGTGTGTGGGGGGTTATGTGTACGTATGGGGGTGTATCACGGCATAAATTAGAAATTTTAGGATAACTTCTGAGAATCAGTTCTCTCTTCCCCCTGTGGGTCTTGAGGATTGAACTTAAGTTGTTAAGCTTGGCACCTCCATCCCCAGCACTGGAGTCACAGGCCAGGTATCCTCACCCAGCTTTTTCCATTGGTGCTAGAGATTTGAACTCAGGTCCTCATGCTTGTGGAGCAAACACTCTTGTAAGGTCTGGGTTTGAGAGACGCAGCAGACAAAGAGACCAGAGATTCTGTTGGGAGCTAACAGGACTGGTTTATTAAGAGAAGACCAGATGGGATTAGTTTCTCTGCACTTGGGAGTAGAGAAATGCCAAAGAGACGGAGGAGACTGGCCCTCTTCATCTTGGGGGCTCGGGCTGGGGGTAACTGTGCTGGCATGCCTGGCTTCAGATCGGGATGGAGAAGCTCCCTCAGGGAGAGTGCGAGAGGCTAACTCCCGGGAAAGTGAGATCAGCCAAAAGCCTCTAGCTCTCTAGCCTCCTCCTGGCTGGTAAGTAGGCCCATCACATCTGATTGATGTTTAAGGTAAACTTCTGGCCAGGAAGCAGTCCCTTTTTACAGCTGTTTGTGAATCCTGGGCTGCGAATCTTATCTATTCAAGAAGTAGTAAAAGTCAGTTCCTTTCTCAGATCTCAGTGGGCTCTGAGAGTCTGGCTGGAGTCACCAAGGTGTCTGTCCTGGCACTGCCTGAGGGGGGGGAGGGCATTTAGGGCCTCCAGTCACATCTTCAACTCTCACCCACTGAACCATCTCTACAGCCCTTTGACCTCTTAATACATCACAATAGCAATTAAACTCCAATATGAGTTTCAAAGCAAATGAGCCATACTTGAATTGTAGCAATGGTTAAACAAGCTGTGGTACATGAAAACTGTGAGGACGAGGCCTAAGAGGAATCACAAAATATCCCTCATTCCAACTGGACTATTACAGGTCTCAGGCTCTGCGGACAAAAAAGACAGGCCCAGGCATGTTAGGCAAGCCTGGAAACAAAAGGACCCAATAAGGTATAAACAAGCCTGCAATATACTTAGGTAATGGCCAGCACATTCCTCTGCCCTAATGAGAGATTCCCAACCCATTTCTGGTGTTCACAACCAATCAATTTAAAGACAGGTTTGGCACGCGCAGGCTTTTGTGACCAACCTGGGGGTAGCAAGGCAAATCCCCCTCCTCCCTTTGTCTAAAACCTATAAGAAGCCCCTCCTACCTCTCCTCATGGCCACTTACCCTCCGCCCACTGCGTTGGTGCGTCGGGTGGTGGACCGAGCTCGAGCTTGTAATAAAGACCCTTTTTGCTTGCATCAGATTTGACCTCCATGGTGGTCTTTTGAGAGGAATCTATAGCCTGGGCACAGCAAAAACCATTGAGTAAGACTAAGCAATAAAAAGTAACCAACTGTTATGTTGATACATGCAACCATCTAAATGTATCTCTGGAAAATTATATTCAGCAAAAAGAGTAAAAACTTACATACTGAATTATTCAATTTGTATAACATTCTTTTATATGTTTTAAATTACATTTTAATGTATTTATTTTGTGTGTATGTAGGGGGAGGTGTGCATGCACAATACACATATGGAAGTCAGAAGACAATTTGTGGAAGTCACTTATCATGTGAGTCCCAGAGATCAAATTCAGGTCATCAAACTTGGTAGTTGGTACATTTACCCACTGAGCCATCTCACTGCCCTACATACAGTTTTGAAATGGAAAAATTATAGATACAGAGACAGAATAATGGTTGCCTTGGAGAAGAGAGAGAAGGCTGGTGTGGGTATAAAAGAACCACAGGAGGGACCACAGGTTAGTGATGTTTATGAACAATTGTTTACATGCCTGTTGTAATGTTAGAATTATAGGTTCACACAATATTATCATTAGAAAAAAATGAGTTTAAAAGTACATGGGCTCTCTATATTATCTCTTACAACTGCATACACATCTGTACTTATCCTAAAACGTGTGTGTGTGTGTGTGCATTTGCACACACATGTGGAGGCCACCATCCTCCTTATTTTTTTTATTTTTGTTTTAGTTTTTTGTGTTTTGGTTTTGGCTTTTTGAGACAGAGTTTCCTTGTAGTTCCAGCTGGCCTAGAACTGGAGCTCGCTATGTGGACCAGACCTGCCAGCCTCTATCTCCCCTGTGCTGGGCTTGACAGTGTGTACTATCATGCATGACTAAAATTTTTTAAATTACATATCTGCAATTGTTTATGGTTCAATTTAATACATTAGATATGGTTGAGCCATTAGCCTCAGGCTTCCATGGTTACATTTCATTTCTTCATAATCCCTGTTCTCTTGAGGAAGCCAGATGTCATCTGAGTCTCAAGGTAGAGACATGAGCTACTTTCAAAGGTCACAAGGGCATAGCTCTAATTACCTCCCTGGTTTACAAAGAAGCACTCAGAGGTCTAGATAAGTGATACTATAACAGTATTTACGGGCTGCTGTGTTTTATTTGCTTAGTAATGCAAAATAAAAGGATATAAATACAAAAAGAAGATCAATGGGAGAAACTGGGAAGCCGGTGGATCTCCCTCCCCCTTCCCCTCTTTGTAATAAACTGAGATTTCTTTCATACCAACTTTTAATGTCTATGACATTCAAACTAAAGACACTGGCCCTTTTACTCCCTGTATGAGCTGATTCTCAGTAACTGGTTCTGAAACACTTAGCAGCCCCAGTAGCCTAGCTGAGACTCAGCTAGGCCGGGTCCTGCGTATCTACAAGTCTGATCAGCGCCCAGCAGAACCCAGCTGCTCACCACTTAGATTTCACTGATCAATCCAGTGTGGTGGTGTGCTCCTGTAGTCCCAATACTCAGGAGATAGGAGGTAGGATGATCACCAGTTCAAGGCCCACCTAGGCTACATAGTGAGGGGGAGAAGAAGAGAGAAAGAGAGAGAGAGAGAGAGAGAGATTTCACTGGTCAGAAAAAAAGATGAGGCCATCCCTTTTTGCCCTTTCATCCAAATCTCATGTGATTTCATGACATTCCACCAGTTCAGAACTGGAACAAGGCCAGAAGCCTCAGGTTCCCACAGTTCCAATGAGCTGTGAGCAGATCTAGGGGGGAGGCTCCCACATAGGCCCTAGGGCCCATAAAAAGAAAAGCGCTTCTGCTGAGTGGAAATGTCCCGGTGCCCTGAGGCACATTCAGGAGCTTAACAATCACAATTTCTTTTCAAGCATCAAAAATGTGGTCTAGTGAGAAGGCTCATCAAGTAAAGGCACTTGCTGCCAGTCACCAAGCCTAGCAACTTGAGTTCAGTCTGGACCGACACAGTGGAAGGAGAGAACCTACTCCCCCAGCAAGGTGTTCGCTGATCTCCACATATACACAGTCATCCACAGACACACACCCCCAATAAATAAGTAAATAGATAAATAAATAAATGTAATTTAAAATTCAGATGTCAAAAATGCAAACCAGTGGGGATGAAGAGATGGCTCAGTAGTTAAGAGCACTGGCTGTTCTTGCAGAAGACCTGGGTTTGTTTCCCGGCACCCACATGATGGCTAACAACCATCCCCAACTCCAGTTCCAGGGGAATCTGACTTCCTCTTCTGACCTCCTCAGGCATTGCATGACACATACATGCAGGCAACATACTCATAAACATAAAAATAATAAAATATTTTTAAAATACAAACCAAATAAACCCACTTCTTTATACATCTGACTCACTGGGCAAGGAGAGAAAAAGGGGACAAATGACCTGAATTCCATTCATGTCATTGTGTTTACAAAATATGAAAATAATAGTCCTCAAAATCAGTGCAATATATGGAATGTGTATGTACAAATATGTATATATGTATGCGGGTGTCTAGAGAGACACTAAGAGAAATAATCCAGCAAGTTATGAGAGCCCTGGCCCTTTTTCTGGTAATAGTGTAGTCTTGGCCTACTTCTCAAAGCCTCAGTTTCCTCAAATGTAAGATGGAAACAGTGAATAGCAGGTTTGTCAGCAGTTTTTGTAATAATACTTTCTGCATTCTATATAAGGGATCAAAGAAGCTCAAATTTAAATGGTGGCCTATTATATACCATATCCCTTGAAGAAGCAGTAGCAGATTTTTTTAATGCCATCTTTGGCTTTTAATGAATAAACTAGTGGCTGTGTGTCTGAAGAGAAACGAGGAGGCCTAGATCTTTGACAAGGTCATATCCATCAAACCTCACGGTGTAAACCTCTTTTCTATAATGCCTGAAGGCCCTGTCACCTGCCCCCGCCCCTTCCAGAGGATTCCAGGATATGAAGCACACCCTGATGTCACTGCTAGTGCTCCCAGGGCCGCCGGGGTTGGCAGTGCTGTTCCTTGTCTCCCCACCCAGGGGCAGTGCACTGCAGGGAACTAAGGGTGTCTTCAGTCTAAATTTGCCTTTCAATCTGAAGTTCTCCAAATTCCCAGAATTAAAAGGCAACCCCTCCACGAACCCCCAGACACATGTTCAGTAGTGGTAGCAGGGGTGAGAGGAAGGGAACCTGCTCAGGTGAAACGTTCCAGGGCTTCTAAGCAACTTCCTTCAACTGCGCAGTAAACCCTCCTCACTGAATAGTTTAAAACAATAGTCACTCCGTTGCTAATGATTTTTTGGGCTCTCGTCAGTGCTCACAAGAACAGCTTGTCAGCTGGGGTTATTCAGGACGCCAAGTCCCCCTGCTAGGATAGCTTGCTCACTCTGCTGGCAAGATGGTGCTGGCCATTGCTCGGAGCTCCGCCAAGACCCATGGTTCTTCTCCATGCGGTTGCATGGACTTTCTCTCATATGGTGGCTGGGTTCCAAAAGGGAGAAAGGCAGAGCTTCTTGGCTTTTGCCTCAAAAGTGCCTCCAAAAACTGTTGCCTGCACATTGTGTTGGTCAAGTAAGGGCCCATGTGCTCTTTCTTGGTGGGAGAAGTACACACTCATGCAGTGGATGCAAAATGGTTCAGGGTTGTCTCCAGAGGACTTAGCATGAGCAGTCATCCAACCAGACAGT
The DNA here is from genome assembly GCA_035773235.1 of Eospalax fontanierii. Taxonomy (NCBI): domain Eukaryota; kingdom Metazoa; phylum Chordata; class Mammalia; order Rodentia; family Spalacidae; genus Eospalax; species Eospalax fontanierii. The sequence goes on from CM069531.1 coordinate 7,955,539, forward strand.
CACCCTGCCCAGATTCTCATCATTAGGGATCCGTGAGGAGGGTTTACTGTGCAGCGGTGGGCACTTGAAGGAAGTTGCTTAGAAGCCCTGGAACATTTCACCTCCTCACATCATAGGGAGATGCCTTCTAAACAGGAAAACATGCTCAGGAGGAGGCCCTTTGCTCCAAAGCAGAATACTATCTCAAATTAAAACCATCAGAAACCTAGAAACTTCTGAATACCTACTTGCTCCCTCTAAGCCTGGGGAATGAGAACCCAGGCCTGGCATCAAAGACCTGGAGAGAAGCCAGTTTACCTGCCATTTCAATGTCCTTGTACTAATCAATTTCTCTGGGCCACTTTCCATATCACGACGTTGGCTTAACCTGGTCACTTAGTGATGGGAGAGTTTTACATTGAGGTTGGTTACAGTTCCAGGACTAAGTAAGTCTAGGTAAAGGACTGGACGAAGATGACACACACAGGGGTAGGCCTGGCCTCTCAAAGGTCCCATGCAACCCACTATGCTCTTTTCTCTGCCTACTTCAACTGGATGGAGGCAGAAAAACTAGTTCCAAACTCCAAGGCCTGAGTTGGAAAGAACCAAGCTCCCTGAATGCCTTCATATACTGTAGAGTGCATACCTCCCATCATTTTCATCAGAGCAGCTGTGACTACTTGCTAAAGACCCCAAGATTTCAAAGTTAATTTATAAAAGGCAGGGACGGAGGGCAGGTCATCGGACCCTCGCCTGAGGTTCCAGTCACTCCTCACGTACCTCCCAGTCTGATGTACAAAACTCTCCCCTCATTGCACTTGGCATCTTGGTCTCAGGAGCGTGTAATGTGAGGAGTCAAATGAAGTGGGGACTTTGTTTATATGACTAAGTGGAAGTCAGCAGTCAATACCCGTGCTATGCTAGGGTGAGACTTTCTGGTGATGTGGCTGATTGGGGGGGGTCAAATAAACTCATTGATTCCCACATTGGACCTTGGTGGAATCACACTTTGATTTGTCATTGATCCTCTATAAGAAGGAGGTAGATGTTTGTCTACATCTCTCACAGGAAAGACTTCTTTCTTGTAAGATGATACAAGTCACATCAGAATGCACTATGAACAAGAAACATTTTTGCCAGACCAAGCACTGAGATACTGCAGATGTTTGTTACAGCAGTTCAGAGTCTTTCTAATTCACCTACACAGCTGAATACTGAGGGAGAAATACCTGACTCTGGAAGGCATTCCTAGAAACATAATGGCAGGTGATTATTCCAAGAGAAGATTAGCTGCACCTGCAGGTCAATGTCTCTGAAGAGAACACACACACACACACACACACACACACACACACACACACACACACACACACAAGATCATTTGATAGTATACTCCATGGGGACAGATAACACCAAATTCTATTTACCATTTGATGTGTCCTGATTCTCTGTGTAATGGCATGCCGTTCTTTTTCTCAGTCATGGACTGTTGAAGATGGAGAGAACTGAACTGGGAAAACAGAGGGACAGGCACTGGAAGGTGGAGAAGTGTGGGCATGGAGAGCAGGGAGACTGAGGGCTGTTGAGGCGGGGCTTAGTGGCCTGTACCTGCTGCCTGCTGTGCCATCTTGAAAAGTTCCCTTTGAACCGGCTCCATCTCTGGAGTGCTCTGAAGGACACAGGAATGGGAAAGAAGTCCTGGGCCTGGCTCATCTTCCCTGAACAGGTAGAGAAGTGACAGAGCCAAACACGAGACTGACAAGACAGGGACGTCTGTGCAAGCTGACCACCAAGGAAATGACAGAAAGGAAATCGTCTTGGCAACCGTCCTCAAGAACCAACTGGAAGCTGATAGAAAGTACACAATGCTCAGGAGGTGGAGGCAGGAGGATCATAAACTCCAGGCCAGTCAGAGCTTCATGGTGAGACACTGTCTCAAGCAAACAAAAAACACAGATGGAGTGATAGCATTCCCAGTTCCCAGTGCCTTGCAACTAGAGTAGAGGAATGAGGAACCCCAAGTTCATTGAAGATGATATTTTGGAGATTCACTCAGATGGTACCTGTAGGGCTGACACTGTGGGGACTTACTGAGGCTGTACCTGCAAGGCTGATACTGTGAGGATTAAAAACATAGATTGAACTATAGAAGAAAAAAAAAAGGTACTCAAGGAGGTAAAAGATTTCTACAGGGAAAATTTCAAAATATTGAAGAAAGAACACACTCATGCTCATGGATTGGAGGAATTAGCATTGGGAAAATAGCTGTTTTATCAAAAGGAATCCACAGATTCAGTGCAATCCACATAAAAATTCCAATGAAATGTCATTCACAGAATTAGCAAAACAATCTTAAAATTCACATTGAAGCAGAAAAGACCCAAAGAAGCCAAGGCAATCCTAGGCAAAAAGAGCAATGCTGGAGGTGTGGTACTGCCCAACCCCAAATCACTCTGCAGAGCCACAGTAACAAAAACAGTCACAAAGGCAGAGGCAGGTGGAGCTCTGTGAGTCTGAGGCCAGACTGGTAAACATAGTGAGTTCTAGGCCTGCTGGATCTACATAGTGAAACTCTGTATGGGGAAAAAAAAAAGCAAATAAGCAATCAAACAAATAAATAACCCAACGGAAGAGAAAAGAGGACCCAGAAATGAACCCACATGGCCACAGCCACCTAATTTTTGGCAAAGGTGTTTAAAAAGTTATTCGGAAAAAAAGGCAGCCTTTTCAACAAATGTTGCTGAAAAACGCCTGGCTCTCCATATGTAAAAGAATGAAACTAGATCAAAATCTTCACACACAAGAATCAATTCAAAATGTGTCAATGTCCTTAATGTATGACTTAAAACTTTGAAATTGCTAGAGGTAAATATAGGTAAGTGACTTCAATGCCTAAGCATAGCAAAGGACTCCAGTAACACAGGAAATAATTTCAAGAATTGACAAATGGGATTGCAAGAAATTACAAAGCTTCTGCACAGCAAAGAAGCAAGAGAATGAGGATATGAAAGGAAATCTTGCCAGCTGTGTACCACAAAGGGGACTAATATCTGAATATATAAGGAGAACCTGAGTTCAGAGTGCCAGCACCCACAGATAAAAGCCAGGTGTAATCCCCGCACTGGGAGTGGGGTAGAAGTAGGCTGATCTCAGGAGCTCACTGACCAGGTAGTCTAGCCAAAGTGGTGACCTCTAGGTTCAGTGAAAGACACCATCTCAAAAAAATCAGGTGGTAAGTAATAGAGGAAGACAATGAATGCAAACCTCTGGCCTTCACCACACAGGCACACGCACATACACTATACATAAATACACACACACACACACACACACACACACACAAACACGTCAATCAATAGATGGGTAAATGGGAACCAGTGAGATGACTCATTGGGTCAAGGTGCTTGCTTTGACGTCCAAAGACCTGAGTTCAATCCCCAGAACCCACATAGTAGAAAGAGAACTGCCTCTGTTGTTGACCTCTGTCCTCCACATGCCTGATGCAGTACACATGTGCACGCCCACACACATTAGGTTAATTAATTCATTAATTAATGTTAAAATTGACTTAAAAATAAATGGGCAAATTGATTGAACAGAGAGTTGTCCAAAGAAGAAGTAGAAAAGACCAATAAGTTATGAAAAATTCAACATTCTTAGCCGTTAGGGAAATGAAAATCAACACTGTATTGAAACTCCATTTTACCCAGTCAAAATGGTTACCATCAAGAAAACAACAGCACACTGGCTCGTGTCTGCTGACGGAATGGGGCCGGCCACCTCACACTGTGCCATCTGTGTCCGGTACCATCTGTGCCATTATGGTCTGCATTCTCAAACTGTGAGCCAAAATAAACCCTTCCTCCCTTAAAAAAAAAAAAAAGGAAAAGAAAAGAAAAGAGAAAACCAGAAAACCTTTTCTGGTAGGAAAGCAGTGTGGGGGGTCCTTAAAAAAATAAAGAAGGGACTCTATGCAGACTGGGACTGCAGCTCAGTAGCAGAGGACTTGCTTAGTGTATGTGAGGCCCTGGATTCAGCCTCCAGGACCAAACCCAAACCAAACAAAGCCTATGGTCCAGGTATCATACGCCCGGGTAGACATATCTGAAGGACTGCAAGTTGGCACACCACAGGGATACCGGCATGTCTCTGTCAGTGTAGCACTGTCCACTACGTACAGGTCATAGAATCAGCCTACATGTTCATTAGTCATTGAGCAGATAAATAAAATGTGATATACGTAGGGGCTGGAGAAGGCTCAGGGGCGGTTGGTAGCTCTGGCTGCTCATGCAGGTCTAGGTTCCATTCCCAGAACTCACATGGCAGCTAACAGTTCCAGGGGGGATTTGATGCCCTCTTCTGACCTCCTGGCATTGGATGACATAGGTGCACTTACATACATGCAAGCAATACACTCATATACATAAAATAAAAATAATTCAGTGTTTTTTAAATGTGACATATATATTCAGTGGAGTTTTATTAATACAGTCATAAAGGAAAAGAAGACTGACATTTTCAGGAAAATAGATGGAACTAGAGATCATTATGTTAAGTGAAATAAGCCAAACACAGTTGTCACATTTTCTCTCGTATGCAGACTCTAGATTTTAATATGTGTGTCTGTGTCTGTCTCTCTCTCTCTCTCTGTGTGTGTGTGTGTGTGTGTGTGTGTGTGTGTGTGTGTGTGTGTGTGTGATGAACATAGAACGGGGGCTACTGGGGGAGAACGGAACAAGTAGGAGGGAAATAAAAGGCGTGAAGAGGAGAAAAATACACATGTATGAAAATACTATGATGAGACCAATTGTTTTGGGTGCTAATTAAATTCTTTAAGAAAAATATCATTCCAGTTTCTGTATATCTGAGGTATGAAGTTACTATCCAGCAAACACATGTGTGACATAAATGTTAGAATCTATACGTGACTCATACTGCATGAACAATGTATTCGGAAGCATTCCAGAGTACCGCACTCCTTAATAAATTATTTATTACAGTCATAGCCTGACTGCCACATATTTAAGCTGTTTCCAGTTTTTGCTGTTTTAACCAACACCTCAAATGGATGCCCTTATGTTTGTATGCACGTGTGGGATGAATTCTTTGAAATGAAATGATAGAGTCAAAAGGTCTGTGATGTTTAAGTTTTGATACACAGTGGCAGTTTGCTCTCCAAAATGACTCAAGCAACTATGTCCTGAGCCAGCAAACCAGTTTCACCCTTTTCATTAGAATCTTCCATCCCTGGATATTGTCAACACTTTTAAATTTTTAGAGTTTACTAGTTAAAGTGGTTTACCTTGTTCTCTCATTTTTATTTCCATAATTATGAGGTTTAGAAATTTGCATATATTACTTTTGCATTATTTATTTATTTTGATCTGTGTCTGTGTGATTCTGTGTATGGGTGTATACACATGTGAGTGCAGGTGCCCACAGAGGCCAGAAGGTGTTAGATCCCCTGTAACCAGAGTTATAAGCAGCTATAAGCCACCTGCTGCTGGTGCTGGGAACCCAACTCAGATCCTATGCAAGAACAGCACACACTCTTAACTGCTGAACCATATCTCCATCCCTTTTTGCAGTTTTAAATAATGGGTTTAACAACTGTGTATATGTGTTTTGTATGTGAGTTAGCTACCTTGGTTTGTGCTTTTTACCAGTTGTTCTGTTCAAGTTCTCCTTTTAAAAAAAATTAGTGAATTTTTGTGCATTTCCTACAGAACATCTTAATCAACTTTATATCCCGTTCTTTATTAGCACCCACCCATAGACCCCCCACTGGATTTCATCATTCTGTCATTTCTGCTAAGGCCTATCATATCAAGTTAGTGTCCCCAGACATCCATCAGTGCAAGTTCATGCACTGGGGTCTAGTCAGTCTATCTAGAGTCTCTCCATTTAAGATCAGCTCTTCCTCTCCCAACAGTAATCAGCTGCCAATAATTCTTTGAGTACAAGTGAGGCCTGCTGCCCATTTCCACAGTTCTGTGCTGGGTTCTTGTCGGCTTGAATTTGCATGGGTCTTGTGCATGCTAACACCATTGCTGTAGGTTCATATGAGCAAGGTCCCAGGAGCCTGTTGTGGGTCTCCAGAGACAGCGTTGCGCACCGGCGGTCCCAGAGAACGGAGTAAAACAGGTCCTCAGACGGCTCAGAGTGCGGCGGGAAATGACGCCCGGGAAACTGCTTCCGTGGGCAGATCGTTTATTGGGACCAAGACAGGGCTTTTTATAAGAAGGCATTTTGGCTGTTACAGAAGGCGGGAAAGTTAGAGGTAGGGTTTGGGGATTAAGGTGGGAAGCTTGTGGAAGTTTAGGAATGAGGAAATGAAACCCAAATACCTGGTTCTGGTCTGGGGTTGGGGAAAGGAGGATTCATATCTATAATGAATTCCTGGGGCCAGGTTATCACACATCAGGCAGAGCAGGCCAGACACCTGCCGTCCCTTCAGGGTCTCCGGGGTTACTGAGCTTTGCTCAATACCTTATTGCAACAAACACTGGCCCCACATCTCCCCCTTTGTTTTTCTTTATAGGGGGGAGGTATCATCATAGTCGTGAGATTTAGGAATGGTTTGATATTTTATCACGACTCTTTGGGTAGCTACGTTGACTAATGCTTTTAGGCATCCCTGAAGAAACTGGATAAGGCAAGGGGCAAGGAGAAGGAGGGCACAAATAGCTAGCAAGGGGCCGAGGAGAGGGAGTAGCCAGGTTATGACAGCACTACTGTGCCAGGGGGTAGCTGTGGGGTTTGGGGATAGAAGGGAAAGTTCCTTTTTTAACTTTAGTAGGTTTTTCACATTTGTTTCCACCACCCCTGAGTCATTAACATAGAAACAACATTCCTCTTTGAGCAGCATGCAGGTCCCCCCATGTTCAGCTGTAATGAGGTCCAGTGCTCTGCGGTTTTGGAGAACCACCTCTGCCAGCGACGTGATCTGTCTTTGTAGGGCCTCTAGACTGTCAGTGGTGCTGGAGGTGGCCTGTTCCAGGCGACCTTGAAAGTCCGCTTCCATGAGGTGGGCTTGGTAAAGGGCACCACCCGCTAGTCCTGCTGAGCCTGTTGAGATGGTGAGGCCAAGGCCAATTAAAAGGGGGATAAGGATTTCCCGTTTGGGTCAGTGAGTTGTCATTTTTGAATTTGCTTCCTCCTTTTCGAACAGCATCAGCTAAGGTGTGACTGCAACGGGGATGCAATAGGAGAGAGTGGTATTGATGCAGGGGAGGGTGGTCCCCCCACACCAGAAGAGCACAGGAGGGGAGGCGCAAAGACTGGTGGAGACGGTGATGTTGAGGAGACAACGCGAGGAAGGGGTAGCAGAGCTGGGGGCCAGGCATACCGGGGGATTTAAGGAGGAATAAAGGGGAATGTTTCACAGTGGGGGGGATGAAGATTCCAGAGTGGTATCTGTAGTGAAGACAGAGACGTTAACAGGGACAGCAGCGAGTAGGGGCCTAGACAGGGAGGCACATAGGAAGCACTGGGATATGTTGGGGTGAGAGGAGAGCCGGAGGAGGTTAGTTGCATAGTGAATATACTGTATCCAAGTAAAGGGGGCGCGGGTAGAATTGCGAAGGGTGTTCTCCTGCGAAAGAATGCGTGATTTAACTTGTTCAGAAGAGGGTGCAGGAACCAGAGACCGGGAAATGGAGATGTCAGCTGTAGGGCAGGAAGAATACCCGTTATGGTAAAGTTTGCCATGTACTCCCACCCTCCATCTCTCATCCCAGGGTCTTCTATTTTAATTCGCAGTTCACCCCCTACGTTTTGGTATATGCTCCCTTTAGAGGTAGAAAATTCGATCACACATGACCACCTTCGGCATCCCCCATAGGTGGGTGTGTCCGTCAGACAGTCCCCACGGTTCCTATAAGGGAAGCAGGCAAATGAGGCAGGGGTCACAGAAACAGATTGGGGCTTAATGGGAATTTCCAAGGCTGTTTGGCATCCTCATGGGGAACAGTCACCTGTTCCAATAACTGTGTTGGTTCTCTCAAAGGTTTCTCTGACAGAGAATCTCCAGAGAAACGCCTGTTGGGCAGAAGCAGAGTTAGCATGTAAAATAACCATGGCAGCCAGGAGGATGGCAGAGAGGGAGGCATTAGGTGGGCAAGTTGCCTGTGCTTGGGTCACGAGGCAGTGTAGATCCTGCCAAGTGACATTGTGGTTACGATGGTGTCCTCTCCTCCATCTTCGATGTGTTGTATCCTCCAGGGATAGGAGGGCCATCTTTTTGATCAGTGGGGAGGTGTCAGACATTTTTGGCTGGAATCCAGATAGGCCTCGGTTGGTCCTGGAGAAAAACACAAGCAAAGCCCCTCCCTGTTGTGAGGAGGGGGTCTGGCCCCTTCCAGGTCTCATCTAGTGGGTCCTTCCATTTTACTAGGATAGGAGGTATGGCTGGGGGTCTAGACCAGTGTAGGACTATAGGTGGAGCTTGAGAGGATTTATAGATATTAAAGACATTAAGGGTAGTTAGGGCCAAGACGAGCTGTATTGATGGGGGGTAATTGGGTTGACTTTGTTTTTGTAATTGATTTTTTAAGGTCTGCTGTGCCCTTTCAGTTATCCCTTGTCCACGGGGATTGTAGGGGATGCCAGTATGGTGTCTAATTTTCCAAGTATTGCAAAAGTTTTAAAAAGCTGAGCTGGTGAAGGCAGGACCATTATCAGTTTTAAGTTGTTGGGATATAACCATGATGGCAAAGGAAGATAGCATATGGTTAATGAGCTTCTTTGAGTTCTCATGTGTCCGAGCAGAAGCCCATATAAAGTGGGAAAATGTATCAATAGTATCGAAGACATATTTTTGTCACCCAAATTGAGGAATATGGGTGACATCAATCTGCCAGAGTGAATTGGCTTTAAGTCCTCTAGGGTTGGTCCCCATGTGCTGAATGGCAGGGGTGGTAATCAGAGAGGCACAGGATGAGCATGTTCTAATGATGCGACGGAGGTGTGCCAAGGGGACGTTAGGAAATTTTGCATGTAACCCTTTGAGGTTGACATGGATGTTTTGATGTAAGAGTTGGGCATCAGACAGAATGGCTGGGGAGACCTCAACGGGGAGAGCTCTGGTAGAGACAAGGTGATAGGCCAGGGCATTGCCTTGAGTTAAAGAGTCTGGGAGATCAGTATGAGAGCAGATATGTTGCACAAATAGGGGGGCCTTCCTGGCTTGGAGGAGGTTAGAAATTCTGATGAAGAGTGGGGAAAGGGGGTTGCCATCCAGCTTAATCAGAGAGTGACTAAGCCAGGGTAAGAGGTTGACAGTGTAAACACTGTCAGAGGAGAGAGTAAGGGGTCCATCTTCATTTTTGAGTGCTAGGTAGACAGTAAATAATTCTTTGAACTGTGGCGAACGGTCTGGAAGGCGTTGAAAATAGTTAATAGAGAGTTTATCTCCCAGCTGAACAATAATTGCAGCCGCCCCCTTATAGCCTCCATCGGTGAAGGCTGTGGGGGTTCCAGGGATGGGGGAACGGTAGAAGAGTCGGGGGGGTAGCCAGGGGAGAAGAGGTATGGCAGAGATCCATTTGTCCTTTGGGTAGTGATAGTCAATTTGGCCAGAAAAGTTAAGGAGGCTAAAGGCGAATGAGGAATGATTCCTCATGAGCCATTGTATGTCCGTAAGGGAGAATGGCGTGACCAGAATATCGGGCTCTTTCCCTAGGATTTGTAGGGTGTGGTCCCTGCCTTGCCTCATCATGGAAGCTAATGCATCAATTTCTGTAAGGACTCGTGGTGCTCCTCCGACAGGGGTGTGCAGCCATTCAATGACTCCCTGGGGCTGAAAAATAGCACCGACTACAGTGGGGGAGGAATTAAAGAGAAGGAATTGGACCCGTGACTGGGGATCATATCTAGCCAGTAAAACTGATTGTAAGTGGGCATTAATTATTTTTAAAGTTTCTTTGGATGCAAGGGTCAATTTCCTTCGGGAGGAGGGGTCTTTACTGCCCTTAAGGAGTTCGAACAGGGGTTGTGGTTGACTGGTAGATATAGAGAGCCAGGGTCTTAGCCCATTGAGATTTCCTAAAAAACTTTGTAAGGAGTTTAAAGTAACGGGTTGAGGGAGGGTTAGAGTGGGCTTATGGGGCCGGACAGTGGTCAGAGAAATGTCTGTGCCTGAAAAAGTAATGGGAAGAATGGCCTGTATCTTATCAGGGGCAATTTTGAAACATTTAGCTTCGAGAGTAGATACAATCTGATCTCGCAAGATAGGCAGTGAGGTGTTTTGGCCTTTCCAAGCAAGGAGTTCATCCATGTAATGGTAGATATGGAGACCTTTTTCTAAAAATGGGGCCAGAGCTGCCGAAACTGCTTCCTGACATACGGTCGGACTGTTGCCATGCCTTGGGGGAGGACACACCACTCGTATCTATTGGCAGGACCTGAATTATTGAGCTTTGGGATAGAGAAGGCAAAGCGTTGGCAATCATTGGGGTGGAGGGGAATGGAGAAAAAACAATCTTTTATATCTAAAGCTAGGAGTGGGGTAATGGAGGGGATGGCGGAAGCAAGAGGGAGCCCTCTCTGTGGGGATCCCCATACCGCATGGCTTTGTTTATAGCCCTCAGGTCATGTAGTAAATGCCATCCCCCTTGTATAAGAAAAATTGGGGTATTCCAGGGGCTTCTGGATGGCCAGATGTGTTGTAGGTTAAGCTGCTCTTGGATAAGCTGATTAAGGATTTGTAGTTTCTCCTCATTAAGGGGCCACTGTTCAACCCAGACTGGTTCTAAAGAGGTCCAGTCCAGGGGAGGGGTATAGTAATCAACAGTGGCCGTTAGAATTGGGGGTTTTGTTTAGTCAGCCTTTTTGTAATTTCATTAGCCTGAAGGTGGCCTGCTTCTGTGCTGGTGGCCAGGATGACATTAAGGTCCTCTAAGATATCTCTGTCTAAAAGGTTAGTGGTCACATCGGTGACTAAAGGCCTAATGGTGCCAAAGGTGCCATCGGAGTCCTCCCATCTATAGGGTTCTTTGATGATAAAAGCTGGGGAAGACCCCCCTACTCCCATTAGTTGTGGCCCAGGGAGTAGCTTCCAATTGAGGGGAATTTCTGATTGTTTTAGTATAGTTTTGTCAGCTCCGGTGTCAATTCAACATTTAAAGGGCTTATTATCAATTTTTATAAGGAGTTTAGGGTGGGAATTTTCCATGATGCTAGTGACCCAACGAGCTTGGTGGGCGTCCCCTCTTATTGGCGGGGCTGAGGGGTGCCCCGGAGGGATTTAAAGGTTCTATTGGGCGGCTGTCCTTGTCATATTTGGAACAGCAATCCTTTTTCCAATGGTAGCCGTTCCTGCATCTGGGGCAAACAGTCTGGGGTAGATTTCTCTCTTTTTTAGAGGAGTTTTTTGCGCATTCATTTTTCCAGTGACCTGTTTCACCGCATTTGAAACATTTCCCTGTATTTAGTACAGCGGTTACAAAAGCCTGGGCTATCGCAGCAGCTTTATGGGAGTGTGTACCAATGTCCTGAGTGGCCACAATCCATTTGTCAAAGTGCTCATTTTTAAGACCTTGGCAAGCTTGACGGTGTTCAGGGGTCATCCCTTCCCATATAATAGTAGGAGGCCCCTGGCTGCTGGGTCAGAAATTTTTCTTTCTAAACTAGCACGAGTTCTGAGAATGAAGTCAGTTAGTGCTTCTTCAGGCCCTTGTCTTAAATGTAACAAAGAGAGGCCTCCTGCCTCCGATGTAGAGGGGGATGTTATACGGTCCCAGGCTTGAAGGGCACAGAGGCGTACTTGGTCAAAATATCCTGCTGGCAGTGGTGCCTGTTGGACTCCTGTGGCAAAATCACCTTGCCTGAAAAGGGCATCATAGGTCCAGGTAATGGGGGGAGTATTCTGACCCTGGTTCTGGGAATTCTTTCTCCTTGCCTGTTGGAGGCACTCATCTCTGCAGAGAGCCTCCCATTGTAAAAAGAGAGAACTAGGGAGAGAGGATCGGCAGATGTCCCGCCAATCTTGAGGAGTTATCGGAGCATGATTTAAGGATTGTATGTGTAATCTTTCAGTAGGTTTTTGGACTAATACTATTCCCTTTGGTTTTTATACTAGCTTGGCATAATTGATCTCTCTTCTCTCTCCCTGTCTAACAAGGGATGACTCATGAACACCATCAAACTTGCCAAGGTCTTAAAAATGAGCACTTTGACAAATGGATTGTGGCCACTCAGGACATTGGTACACACTCCCATAAAGCTGCTGCGATAGCCCAGGCTTTTGTAACCGCTGTACTAAATACAGGGAAATGTTTCAAATGCGGTGAAACAGGTCACTGGAAAAAATGAATGTGCAAAAAACTCCTCTAAAAAAGGGAGCACCCTACCCCAGACTGTTTGCCCCAGATGCAGGAAGGGCTACCACTGGAAAAAGGATTGCCGTTCCAAATATGACAAAGATGGCCGCCCAACAGAGCCTTTAAACTCCCTCTGGGGCTGAGCCCGCCAATAAGAGGGGAGGCCCACCAAGCTCTTTGAGTCACTAGCATCGTGGAAAATTCCCACTCCCTTCATACCTCCCCTTCAAAGTGTCCCCATTTTCTCAGTTCTCCTTTGATAATTCCTGTCTGCGATGGTCCCACCTCTCTTCAGCTCCTTCTTCCTCTTTATCCCCATAGTTCCTTGTACAACCCTCTCTCTCCACCTCCCATTTTACACATTTCTCCCTTAGTAACACCTGTCTCCTACTGCTCTTTTCTCTCAGGTTCTTTCTTTCCCTTTACCTCCCTGGTTCCTTTCCTGTTCCCAGTTCCTGCAGTTACATCCAGATATATACTCACGTGTAAGGATTCGGTGCTAGGATCCACAAATGAGGGAGAACAGATGTCATTTGTTTTTCTGAATCTGTGTTACTTCATTTAGTGTAACAGTTTCTAGTTCCATCCTGCAAATATCATTATTTCATCTTTCTTTGCCACTGAGTAGAACTCCATTGTGTAAATGCACCACATTTTCATTAACCACTCATCAGTTCAGGGACATTTAGATTGCTTCTATCTCTTAACACAAGGCAAAGACCAGATCTAGGCATTCTCCAGCAGTCTGCAAGGGTCTGGACTCCTACCAAAGAGCAGAGATTCCTAGAGATTCCTGCAGCAGTGGGAGGGGCCACATATGGTCCCAATGTAGCAGGATTGGCACTGCATGATTTGGGGAGCTCACCGTCTCGTGGAGGCCAGATGCAGGCACTCTCAGGCTAATACCCATAACCTACAGAATTCCTGCACACTAATAAAGCAGAACTTGAGGGAACTGGAGAGATGATTCAGCGGTTAAGAGCACTGGCTGCTCTTGCAGTGGATCTAGGTTCAATTCCCAGCATCCACATGGCAGCTAACAACCATCTGTAACTCCAGTTCGAGGGGATTCAGCACCCTCTTCTGACCTCTGAGGGCATTGCAGGACACCATTGTCCTCACATTCATGCAGGCAAGACACTCCTACACATAAAATAAAAGCAGTACATAAATATAAGAAAACTTCTATCTTTTATGCTTTCTTTTCTTCTACTACACATTTAGAGACTGAAGTCAAAGCATATTTTTCAAATTTTTGATGCATTCTATTTACACTCTTTTCTTCATGTCGGGCCCTCTGGCAGATTGTTCCCCACACTGCAGGAGTGCTCAAACTATAAGGGATAACAGTGCTAACATTGGAATATAAGGTGAGTGCTGTAGAGCACCCACAAGGGAAGGGTAGAGAAGTGTCATGGGCAAGGTGATGAGAACGTGATCCTGAAAGACAAGAAGGGCCTGGGCAAAAAAGACAGGAGGAAGATGCAGACACAGACACCTAAGGGGCAAGGCACATTTAAAGGAAGATGAAGCCTCAACTTCGTCTGAGGTAACCAGAATGGCCAGATATGGTGGCACATGCCTGTAATCCCAGCACTGGCGGGCTGAGGCAACCTAGACATTCTTATTCTATAATGACAATATCAAGAGAAGATATAAATCCATAGCAAATATTATACTCACATGAACAGAAATGTGTGCACAAACAGGAACAACATGAAGAATACCAAGCAACCAACAATGCCAAGTCAAAATGTTTCAGGAAGAACTGCAGGTAACCCTTTGCTTCTCCCTGGTCCATTACCAAACCTCTGTATAATTTACGATATTACTTAGAATAGTTTACATTCCAGAAAAATGTACAGGCAAACACACATTTGCTAATTTTTACTTGACTAATAAATTTAAAGATTAAATGCTTAAATTATCATAATCTAAGTTTTAGTTTTCATATTAATTAAAACACTTTAAGATTATTCAAACATTGGACTGGAGAAAAGGTTCAGTGGTAAAGCCCATTTGTTGCTCTTGCAGAGGACATTTGGAAGTCACCACCCACATTAGGCAGCTCATAACTGCCTCTAACTGCAGCTCCATGGGATGTGATGCCTTCTAGTCTCTGAGGGTTCCTCACACGTGTGTGCACGTGCACACACACACACACAGTATTTTTAAAATATTTTTTAAAAGATTATTCAAACATGAGAATTGGATATATATGTGCTTACTGAAAGAGAGCCGTTGGGTTGATTTAGTCACCAAAAAGAAAAATCAAACCTAAAGTATTGCATTATGAAAACATTTTTGTATGTGTGTTTTGCCTGCATGGGTGTGAATGCACCACATGCATACAATACCTGTGGCAACCAGAAGAGGGTGTCAGAACCCCTGAACTGGAGCTACAGATGGTTGTACAGCCATATGCCTGCATGTGTGTAAGTGTACCTGTGTTGAGCAGTGCCCTTGGAGGTCAGGAGAGGGCATAGGATCCCTGGAACTGGAATTAAAGATGGTTGTTAGCCACCATGTGGGTACTGGGAACCAAACCTTGGTCTTCTGCAAGAGCAGCCAAGGCACTTAATTGCTGAGCCATTTCTCCATCCCATAATAATAAGAATTTTAAATAAGATAAGTAAATATATATTTATTTGTCGTTGTTGTTATTTTAGGACAGGGTTTCCCTGTAGCCCCAGCTGTCTTGGACCTTACTAAGTAGACCAGTCTGGTCTCAGTCTCACAGAGATCCACTTGCTTCTGCCTCCCGAGTGCTGGGATTACAGGTATACACCACCAAGCCCAGCTTAAATATATATTCTGTGCATAGAAACTATACAGAGAAAACCCAATAAAATGGTTGCTACAGCAGAGAAACAATCAAAGAAGTCTTAAAAAAACTTAAAAAGCTTATAGAAAAACATCAATAGCCAATAAGAAGTCAGTCAACTGCTACTGATCAAGAAGGCATGGAGCCAGGCCTGGTTAAGTATACCCATAATCCCAGTGCTAGAGAGGTATAGGCAGGAGACTCAGTAAGTCAAGGGCAGCCTTTGCTACATAGTGAACTGGAGACCAGCCTGGGCCACATGGAGAGCCTGGTTTTTTTAATTTAAAAAAAAAAAAAAAAATCAGGAGCTGGAGAGATGACTCAGAAGTTAAGAGGACTGGCTGCTCTTAGAGAGGACCCGGGTTCAATTCCCAGTATTCACATGGTAGCTAACAACCATCCTTAACTCCAGTTCCGGGGGAATCTGACGCCCTCTTCAGACCTCAATGAGCATTGCACAATATGGGTGCACCTACCTACATGCAAGCAATACATGCGAACATACATATAAAAAATATAAAAGGAAGAAAATATTAAAAATTAAAAAAATATAAAAACAGGGCTGGTGAGGAGGCTCAGGGACTGAGAGTGCTTGGAATTCACATTCCAGTACCCACATCAGGCCGTTCACAAACAACCACAATTCCAGCTCCAAGCAGCACCCTCTTGCCCGCTCAGGCATCGTGCTCACATAGGTAGAAGATAAGGAACAGCACCGGCATGTGTGAACTAGGCCACTGAGCACACTGTTGAACTGGCCACAAATTTAAAAGGTGGTACACACTGGTTATTCCGGCACTAAGGAGGAGGATGAGGCAGAAGATTGTGAGTTCTACGCCATAGTGAAGAAAGGTCAATTTTAAAATGAATTTAAAATTTTGACTCAGCATTTTGTTGTCCAATGAAGATGTATAAATGGTCAATGAAGGAAGATGAAAAGATGTTCAACATCATTAAGGCAAGACAAGCCAAAATCCTGGTCCTGGGGATCCACAGGATAAAAGGAGAGAGCTGACTCCTGCAGGTTGTCCTGGATCTCTACACTCATTCTGTAGCTCATGTGCACATGAAAATGGGTACAAATAATAAATAACTTTCAGCCTAACTTTCACAAGATATGCTTTTGTTTCACTTTTCTTGTGTTTTCAAGAATTTTTCCTGTGTCTTTTCTCTTCCTTTTCTTCTTTCTCTTCAGAAGCTCTTTCAGAATCAGAAGCATCAGAGAAGGGCTGAAACACTGGATAATGATGAAGATGATGCCCTTGTCTGTTCTCCTTTCTTAGCTTTACGTTTAGGAGTTAGCACTCCATAACTGAGTGTCCGTACACCAGTAAATGGTTTGCCAGTTGCATCTGCTTTCTGTCTCTCATACCACTTCTTGATGAGACATCACTTGCTCAAAACCAACATGATGCCCATCTAAATGAAGGGCTGGTATTGTTGTTATAAAGAACTGTCTATGGCCAGGGGTGGTGCACGCCTTTCATCCCAGCTTTTGGGAGGCAGAGGCAGGAAGACCTCTGTGAGACTAAGGCCAGCCTGGTCTATATAGTAAGTTCGAGGCCACTTGGAGCTATAGGGAGACACTGTCTCAAAAAACAAAACGAACAAAGTGCTAAAGCCCACTAACCACTTCCCTCCCCAACAGCCCATCCCGGGTTGGAAGGAAACCCATTCCCTTTTGACATAGGTTTGTACTAGTTTTTCAGCATTAAATGGTATCTTCCAATTCTACTTACTGACTGCGTAGCAATTAAGTAGCTTATTGTACTCTCCTGCTTTCCTTCTTACTCTTACATTTAGTTGTTATTTCTACATTTACATGCCATGTCCACTACCTTCACTTTGTCTCTTCAGTTAAATAAACTGCATATACGCTGCAGTTCCTTGCTCTACTTCCTCTAGTTATCTCCAGGGTTGGTAAAGCTTGTCATCAGGAAGTAACAGATTCCTAAGTGAGGACCATTAATCAGAATGTGCCTTGCATATATGAAGACCACTGTGTTGGTTAGTTTTTTGTCAACTTGACACAAGCGAGAGTCACGTGGGAAGAAGGCACCTCAACTGAGGAATTTCCTCCATGTAACTGGCCCCTGGTCATGTCTGTGATGCATTCTCTGGGCTGCTGGTTGATTTAAGAGGGTCCAACCCACTGTGGGCAGTGCCATTCCTGAGCAGGAGGGCCTGAGCTGTATAAGAAATGAGACTGAGTGAGCCAGGAAGAAGTATTCCTCTACAGTCTTTACTTCAAACTCCTGCCCTGACTTCCCTCTGTGATGAACTGACAAGGGGGTTGTAAGCTGAAATAAACCCTTCCACCCTCAGACTGGTTTAGATCAATGTTTATCACAGTAGCAGAAAGCAAACCAGAACAAGTACTTATCCATATCCCTGACAACTGAGGATCAGCTAGATGGAATTTCTGTCCTTTAAAGTATTACTGTGTTGTTATTCTGATCCTGTGTTCAACCCAGTGTTCTTTCTGAACAGAGGCCCAAGTTTTCCTGTTCCTCGGAGATTATGTCTCAAAGTTGACCATTCTAAGATGGTTTTGACAGTTCTAGAGTACATCCTATCAATATGTGGTTCAAGACTTTGAACATCTGTTGTCATAAGCTGTACTGGATTGTGGATTTGAATGTTGGTCTTGACCCATTGTTTTATTTTTCTTATTCAGGAAACGGTACATATGTCGGATCTTCTCCATCTTCTGTAGCTATTTTCTTTCTGAGCAGTTCCCTTTCTCATCATTTGAACTCAGTCACCTTTGTAAGCTGTTGGCCCTCTACTCTCTTGAACCGAAGCTGCTGTTTACAGTCATTCACTTTCCTGTCAGCTCTCAGTCACAGCTTCTTGTTCTGTGTCCCCTTCTGCTCTGCACTGAATTTCTCATTTGTGTTGGTTCACCTGTCACTGCTCCCCTAATTTTATTTGGTTTGTGTTGGAATGTTGTACTACAGTTTCCTCTGCGCTGAAGTTGAGTCTTACGTGTTACTATCGGTTGAACAATTCAGATTCTCAGTATGTTTCCTTTTGAAAATAATTTTGGGGGGGTGCTGGTGACATGGCCCAGGAGATAAAGGCAGTTGCTACCAAGGCTGACGACCCAGGTTTGATCCCAGGTACCACATAGTGGAAGGACAGAACTGACTCCTGCAGGTTGTCCTCTGACCTCCACATGTGCTTGAGGTGCTACACACAATAAATGTGAAAAACAATTTTACATGGATATTGGCTGTTTTTTCTGATCATTCTCAAGATGTGGGGTTTTTCCTGGGCCAGGTTGGAGAAGTGGAGTAGTTTCCTAGGTTTCTTAGCTCCCTCTTCAGTTGGTGCACTGAAATACATGTTTTATATTCAGACAGGCACACCAAAACCCAGTTTACATGGTGCTGGAGACAGAACCCACTCTGCCAACTAAGATATATGCCCAAGCCACTGAAATCAATTCATTCTCATATACTCTCTCTCTCCAAAACATAATCTTCCTGTAGCCCCAGGTGGCCTTTAACCTGCTGGCCTCAATCTCAGAGACCTCCTGCCTCTGCCTCCTAAATACTGGGAATTAAAGGCATGTACTAACATGCCCTTGAAATACAGTTCTTAATGAACTGTCTTTGTGAGGCATGGTTAGGGAGAGTTTAGTGTCTTTGCTTATGTAGGTTTCTTTTTCCACACAAGTCCTGTCTGACTCCACTTCCACGGGGGCTTCAGAGCTTGTTCTAATCTTATATTTCCTCGCTCAAATGAAATAGAGGAGTTTCACTATGTTATTTCCTGGTTCATGAGGGTTAAATGCAATTTCAGTTCCTGCTTTGGTTGATTTCTGTGGTTTTGAGAAAATGTATAGAAAGCTTCGGAACTAAGTAGCTATCTTCAGAGTCCTCTCAATTGGGCCCAAACTTGTAAATACCAGTATTTATAAACTTTTAGGAAGACTTTCATATAGACACTATACAATAGCCCTGTTTTATTGGCTTCATACTAGAGAAACAAAAAGATTTTTATACAGGGAAGAAGACAAGGGGCCACTGAGATGGCTCAGTGGGAAAAGGTACTGGCTGCCAAGCCTGACAAACTGAGTTTGACCCTTGGGATCCTTGTAGCAGAGGGAAAGATCCAACTCGCGAGCTGTCCTCTGACCTCCATTCACATACCATACACACATACATTTTTTAAAGGAAAAATTAAAAATAGTTGTAATAAGTATGTAAACAGGCTATACAAAATGGAGCCTGGAGGGTAGGAAATTTAAGTAAACAAATAGAAACATGCTAGAGTGGAAATTTACAAAGTTAGCTGTGGAAATTTACAAGTTTGCTGTGAAACTAAGATTGAGATTTGTGGTGTCTTGCTGTAACTTAAAATCCCCTAGAAAATAGATAAACACTCGCACCTACTTATCTAGCAATGACCTAAACCAACCGGGTCTGAAGTGTTTAAAATGGAAGCAGGAGCACTCAGCCTCAGAGCTCTGTGGTCTGGGCTGGAAGCTTGTTGGCGCTCTCCCGCACAGTCTCTCCTCTGGCAAGCATCTGTGGTCTGGGCAAGGAAGCCCCGCACAGAAGCCTAAGGACCATCCCCAAGGTCCGTGGGAACCCAGCGGACAAGTCCGAGCTCCCGATCTCCGGTCGTTCGCATTGGTTCCTGATTACAGCTTGTAACCACTTGAGGCCGCTCTGGAGCCCTCAAGCCTTGGATCAACTCTGCGTTCCAGACCTGGGACCTGTGACTGCAACTCCGCCCCTCTGCCCTCGCGAATTTCCTGTGAGAGGCATCCAAGTCCATGAGGAACTTGAACAACGCGAACTTCGGACGGACTTGCGGCTCTCGCGTCACGGGAGGTACTTTAGTAATTGGTTGTATTAGACCCCAAATAAACCGTGTGATTGGTAAACTAAAACTTAGTGTGGGTCTGATTTCCTCCTCCCATAACTTGGGAGTGTGCTCGCGTTAATAGCAAATAAAAAAATTTCGAGAATATGATTCAAAATAAAAACAAACACGAAGCAAAAACAAAAAATAGAGAAACAAAGACAGAAAATGGTTTGTTTAGGTCTTTAAGCAACTTTGACCTTCCCCTTACTGCCCATGTCGGACTGATGGAGAGTTCCCACATTGTGAAAGACATGTGATCCATATATCCAGGGTAGTTGGTGTGTCCTGCTGTTTTATTGGCTCTATACTAGAGAAACGCATATTTTTATACAAATAGAGGGCTGGTGGAACAGCTCAGCAGGTGCTTTCCACCAGGCCTGTCCAGGGTCATCTGAAATGGTACGTTTAATGATGTTAGAGTCAATAGCTGTAGAGCCTACACCGGCAATCTCCAGTCAGCCATTCATAGACTTAGATTGGGGTATTCAATTCTTCACCCCAGATTGTTCCTTGCCAAGAAATTGTGTTCCTCTCTCAAAGTTCATGGCCTTATATGGAGGCTTACAGAATATCAACCCCTGATCAGATAAAAGACTTATTCTCATAGGAGGCCTTCCAGGCTTGTTAAACACTGGCCCCAGAATCCTGGCTCAAAAAAAGGAGGCTAGCCACGGGAGAAACAGAGCTGCTCAGTTCCTTGACACTTTGAAGTGGCACAGTTCCACATCCCTGTCATCCTGACCAAGAGAAGAGATACCTTGATTGTGGTCCCTCCGGGTCTCTGGATAATGAGTTGGGATGAGGAAGAATAGCTGAACATCAGACTTGAAGTTCCTTCACCACTTAGTAAGTGGACAGGCTTGTGTAAAGGTCTCTGAGTCAAGATTCATCATGGGCAACTGATGCATGGCCCATTTCACACAGCCCTCAGTTGTAACTCGTACCTTCAAGTACACATGCATGTATGTATACACATCATTTAAGTGGGTTTCCTCGATTATGGGTATGGTTGCCATTTCATTACTGGATGCTCACGTTTACTGCTTGAAATTAATAGGGAGCCAGGTGTGGTGGAAGTTGAGGCAAGAGGATACTATAGTCAGAGTCAAAGTCACTTGGGCTACAGAGTAAGGGGAGAGAGGGTGAAGCTACCAAACCCCACTGAGCTCTAGAGGGCAAACTCAAGAGATTTAAGTAGGTGGTGCTCTAGGATAAATATATTGACTCGAATTCTAAAGATTCCTGCCATCTTGTCTGATAGTCTCCCACCCCTAGCCTCACACGTCCTAATTCTTTTCAGATATTGGTCTAGCCAGAAAGACCCACTTCTCTACATCATGCCTAAGTCTCAAATTGGCCTACAAAAATCTGCTGTTTGACCGGTACAATGTTTAAGATTTAATTTTCAAAACACACACAAAATTTAACTGTTCCTCAGAGAAACTTGAATGACTGGGGCATTATTCCTGCAGTGGTAGCAATTGGCCAGCAGCAATGACTCACTCTGCTTAGTCACAGCCAGTCTCTCCACACTGCCTCGAGTGCACCCGATTTCCTCCTCCTGTTCCTCATTTCTCTCTTAGAGGATTTACTTTTCCACCTCTTCCCACATCTTAGTTCATATCTGTTAGTGTGCCACTTTGTCATGCAAATCTGATGGCATACTTTCTGGCAGTCTATACTGTCTACCACCAGCAAAGCCCAAACCCTTTCCCAACCAGCCTCACCTGTCTCTCCATCCTGCCCGCTGCAGAGGCCTCTGCCTGCATGAGGCTCAAACCACCCTGCACACGTCACTGCATTCTTTCTAGCATCACTTGGCTCAGTTATCAACTCTTCTTTGGTCTCTTATTGGCCAAATCACTTCTCTGTTCTCAATGTATATGTTAGTCAATTCTAACAGCTACGTAAAGTTATAGAATCATTCCCATGTCCTTAAGAAGACTGTGAAGAAGTCAAGGGCAAATGTTTGTAACCTTAGAACCTAATGGTGTTTGACAGGAGCATCAGTTATAACTGGATGACAAGACACACTCCCAGGCCCAACTCCTTCAGTTAGCTTTGGGTGTATTACTGCAAAAATAAACGAAGATTTTGTCACATGGGTTTGTCCTCTACCGGACAAGCTGGATTGACAAACCATGGACAAAAGCCTTCATCCCAGGACTACTTTGTGCAAGAAAAGGAGGTGGGAAGGTCAGATGCCCCTCCCAACCAGCCTGTTGGCCTTAGATATAAGAAGAGGGGCTAAAGGAATATAAGCTGAGGGTGCCCTGAGGCGGGCCCTTTTATTCCCCCCCTTGCCATTTTCTATCTGGCCACAAGCCTGATTGAGGGTTTACTGGTGTGACCTATGAAGGGGGTGGTGGCCACTCTTCTGTAGCCCCTTACCCACTTCTGTTAGTAAGCCCACATAAAATAGCTAGAATTTGTCAAACTGTGGTTAGGAGAATTTGTGTCTTGTTTGTTATAGGACCTGGGGAGTAATTTTAGGAACAGCTTTATTGCCCCACATAATACTCACCCACTGTAGACTGGCTGCATCTCTGCTGTAAGTCTTCCCTTTAGGATCCAGTCAAAAGAGCCCCAGGGCATTGCCAGATTCACTCTAGAGGAAAGTGTGACAACTGCATGTTCCAGCTAAGGCTGAGAAGAGGCACACTGTGTGCCTGCTCTGATTTCAATGGCTACAGCAAGTTATATGTCCAAGTATGAAGACCAGGGAACAGGGATGCACTCTTTCCCAAACGAGAGAGCATCTTCAACACTGATACAATCTACCACACTGCCACCCTATCTAGATCCCTTTCCAGTCTTCTCATGGGCATGGAAAGCTACAGAACTTGCTTCTAGCTGGGTTCAGCTAACAGGAGGCCCCACAGAGGAGGGGAATGTCGACTGTGAAAGACCAGGGCCTGCACCTGTTTTCCCAGGCTTCTCCTAAAGAGGCCGTACTTTCACAGCCCTGGCTTCCACCAGGCAGCGTGCAAGTGTAACAGGTAAATGGTAGGGAACACACAGAACTTAGGAGCCCACGAGTCAGGCAACAGGACAAAGCAGAAAAGCAAACAGGCCTTAGAACATAACTCTTGGCTCAGTACTTTGCTTGTGACTGTCACTTTATTTAGATAACACCTTTGTTTGTCGTTCACATCACCTGCACACTGGAGCCAACTGTGGGTAGTGAAGAAACTACAGAGAGAACTTGTGGAAATTTACATTGTCAAGTATAAACAGTCATACAAACATTAAACGAATTGATTAGTTATTGAAGCAGGAAAAATTTATTTCTATCAAATTGAAGAGCATGAATCAATCTTCAAGCAACAAACAAACAAAAATCAATACAATTAACAGTCAGGAGAGCGAATACAGGCTTTGATACTCTGAAGTAAGCTGACTCGTAAACATTCAGCTCCTGGGAAACTTGAGCTGACATTTCACAGGACAGTAAACCGAAGACAGGTGGCACGAAAGGCTTAGAAGACTGCTTTGAACTGAGATCACAGTGAAATGCCATCATAACTCAGTTTCCCGAGATCTGTTCACCCCCAAACAAAAACATATAAAAATCAGTAGTACAAATTCTCATAAAATTAAAAAAGCCTTCTGCGCCCTAACATTTCTTATAGCTTATAGAAAAGACTGAGTTTTCATTTTTCTTCCCTTTTCCTTAGATACAAAACCGTTTGTGCCCCAGGGAGAAGTGTCTGGATGGTCTGTTCCTTTCAAAGATTTTAAACAAGAAACTTTAAAGACACGAGTTTCCTACAGTTGCCTGTCACAGGGGAGCCTTTCCCTCTGGGCAGTGTCTTAGCCTGTCTTCCTCACACCTGCCAAACAAGAGAATTGTCAAACTAAGGACTGCCCTGAGCCACACAGATAATGGCATTTCTTCTGGTAAGAACTGTGCAGTTTGCTGACCTTAGATAAGGGATGGCATTTATGGACAATTTTAATGTTTCAACGGATATCAAGCTTTTTTTCATAGATGAAATATGGCTTTGCGGTTTCATGATAGCTGGACCTGAATTTCTTACCTGGAAATCAGGTTAGGTCAGTTATATATGAAAAATAATAGTAACTTATGGTCAGACCACATTCTTATATTAAGTCTCCTTTACTGGGTTCTTCCCATGAGACACCAACTATATCAGAGAGGTCCTAAGATGGGAGGATGGATGACTCATGGCTGCCCAGGGCTCTACCTGACAAACTTCCCATCACCTGCCGAAAGACTAGAAATGGGGCTTCTGTATAGACAGATTGCCACACCGACCTGCTGAGGGCCAGCTCCAGTCTCAGCAGCACAGCTCAGCAAGCGAAGTCCAGACAGGCGCCAACACACTGTTTTGTTACTCATGAGACTGAAAAGCTCCCTAAGGAAAGGCACAGAACAGGCCCTTTGGAATTTGCTGGCCAATCCTGACAGGTACCTGAAACCATGTGATTAAATAAATAAGATTATTTCAATTTTTAAATATAAGGAGATAATAGAGATACTGATTGCACTGGGTAGCTGATTTCTTTAGACAATGCATGCAACGCACTTACATAGCGGACATGGGAAGAGCGCCAGCAACAACACTCTGAAAGACGTGTGCTCTGTCATTTAAGTGAGGGGCTCCAAGAGGCTGAAGCTCTTCGCTAACTCAGGTTTTCCATTTTATAAGAATGCTACCTATCACAACATCTATCTAAAATCACCCATCTTAACATTTCAATTCTCAAGCAAAGCCAGTAGAAGCCGAGTGTTCCCGGGCACCTAGGGCCTTCCTACCTCTGTCATTCTCTACAAAACACTTGGGGCTGACTTGGGTGACACTAGAGCTGAGCTTGGCTGTGGGGGCTGCAAGGGAAGATGAGGCAGGAGAGTGATTCCCGGGGAAGATGAGGCAGGTCACTGCCATGACTGCTACATGAGAGGTGGACAATGGGCGAGGTGGGAACCTGACATCAGAGCGGTACAAATGTGTGGTGTCACCCAAGTTGCCCTGTGTTAGGTGCTCCATTGGCATTTCTTCACAAGCTAGCACTTTCGGAAAGATTTTTTGTTCTCTGCAACCAGCTGAGGCCTTTTGACGAGAGGGTGATTTGTTCTGATGTCAAGGAGAAAAGCAGGGCCTGAACAGCTCCATGAAGCCTGGGCCTCTGTAGGGGATGGATCCTCTGGGACGGGACACAATGAATACCAAAAGAACAACCAGGGAACATGGGCTTGCCTGCTAGGCAGATTAGCCTGGGCCCAACCCAGCCTGCCTCAAAGCAGTAATATTTACAAAGGACCCAGCTCAGACCGCCCCCACCCAGCAGCTTCCTTTGCTTATGTAAGGAAAGCAAAGTCTGCTACTCCTGGTAGAGACTCAGCAGCAGATCCAAGCAGGCTCAAAACTCTGGGTTGCTCAAGGCCAGACCAACCTGAGTGTGAGTCACTGCTACACTGTTTACCGGCATCGGGAGCCTGGGCAAGACTGCATCCTGGATTCTGTCTGCCTCCTAGGATGCTGGGAAGATTCACCAAGATGCACCACAGTGCACATTGCACTCAGTAGGTCTTCATGATGACACCTGTCTTAAGTTTCCTGTAGTATTGGCGGAACAAACAAAGCAGTGTTTTCCAAGTTCTAAGCAAGTGGATCATGGGAAGCAAACTGAATGAAGAGCTGGGTAGAATCACTGAATGCAGCATGACTGGAGGTTTAGAAACCACCTGGACTCTCTGTACATGTGAAGGAACCACATGTGTGGCATTAAAAGGAAAGCAAGATGCTTCTTTAATTTTACTTTTGTCAAGATATTTTCCATATTAACTTTTATTTTTACAAAGCCATTTAGAGAAGAACAGTGAGTTTGTTGCAGAAAACCAGAAATCTTTTTTTAAGGCCACTGGACATGATCAGCATCGTGTGTCAAAGGCCACGGAAGAGACACTCTTTGCTCCTTGCTGGTCTCACCAGCACTGACCCGCAATCTCAGCACACAAACAAGGCTGAGACGCAGGGAGTGTCCCATGCTGACTAGCAAAGTCCATTAACCTAGAGGAGGCAAAAGGGAAAGATGGCCATTTCCCACTCCTCTCCCAGAACTCTACAGAAGCAAAGAAGAAGTCTGAAGACTTTTTTCAAGACTCTCTTTAGAATTATCCATAATTCCTTTAACACTCTCCTGTTCTTGTTAGTGGAAACAATCTTGTGGCAACCCTACTAAAGTGTATATTTCCTATTTTTATCTGTCTATACCTGGTTCCCCAAGGAGGCTTGACATCGGTGCTCACCCCTTCTCCACCAACAGACATCCAAATCTCCCAAAGTGCTCAGCATGAACATGACAGACCTGGACCCTGCGCCTGCACTGCAGAAGCTTATAGAGTAAACAGATTGAGAAGATGGGGACACTAGTGTGCATTTCCACCAAGGCAGACAAGGTACATGCACATGGAGGGACGAGCGAGGGACCCCTGGAGTCTGGGCAGTGTAGTAAGATGGACTGATTAGCATACAGAATATGTGGCAGCGGATGAACTGGGGATTTACAGCACACCTTCAGAACATAACGAGTTATGTGTTTCAATACCACTAAACTGCTGAAATACACCGCTTCCCCACATGTATCAGTATGAGATATTAATACAAAATCACTGCCAGGAATAAAAGATGCTCCCTGGGAACAGGTATGAGGCTGGAAAGGGGTATATAAAATTTCTAAGGCAGTAGAAGAAACATCGTCGTTATTCCCAGAGGAGAGCAAGAATTATACAAGGTGGCCAACAAGTCTGGAAACCAGGAATATCTTTTAACAAATGCTTTATTGATATATAATGATTGACAAAATATTAGTATCTTCATTTCTGGACTTTATGGCCACCTATGGATTGCATCTTTGGAATAGGAAGAAAAACAATACTCTGTGTTCCCATAATGGTAAAGCTGTCATAACTCAACATAGTACAATGTACAACTTGTGCAACAATTTCCTCAGGTCCAGCGACCCTGTTCCCTTTACTGTACTCATCCTCTGCTTGAGTCACTTACAGGAGAAAAAGAGTTAGCACTAGCACTTAGCAGCATGTTCACTTTCATCCAACCACTTCATGAATCCAGCAATGCCATATGATCTGATTACTAGCTCTATACAGAAGATCCGATCATCATTTCCATGAGCCATTCCCTTGTTTTCTGAGAATTCCAAAAGACTCTTGAGAATCTTTCTCTCTCTCTTTTTTTTTTTTTTTCACAATGAAAGGTACAGAGTGTGTCCAGAGTCAGAGCAGCTGTTTAAAGTAAGCCCCTCTGCCTGGCTCAGCTCCCAGTGTGTGAAGAGACTCCACTCAGTCCGAGAGCTCTTAGTTCAAAGAAAGAAGTTAGAGGAATAAATGCAGTAACTATCGGTATCACTGAAGAGCCTATGAGAGAAGCAAACAGATGTGAGAAAACAGTGAACAGAAAGCAGGACGTCTGCGGAGGGAGACAGTCACTGGAAGGAAGCGGACCACTGAGTGTAATCAGGGTCAATTCACTTGTCACGGGGGGGGCGGCGCAGGAGAGGACTGGGACAAAGCCAAGGTCCAGAGCCCTTCAAGTTCCCAGGCTTACCAGAGCTGCGGTTCAGCAGCCTTGGAAGGTGGGGAGAACCAGAGCTCCTCACCATCACATGCAAAAAGGCTGTGATAGCAACATGGCTGTCAACCCCGACCTACAGCACAGGCTCCTCCCCAGTGGAGATCCAGTCAGTACTGGCTTTCTTTAAAGGGTGTGGCACACTTGCAGAGGAGGGTTTTTCTTCATTAACTCTTTCTACCCACTAGTTCCCCTATCACTTCACCATTAAACTAGAAAAGATGCTGCTCTCGGCTAGCTTCTAATTTGGGCACAGCACCAATACTACACGCACGATCGAATGAACGACCACACCTTCTGCGTTCTTCCAGTGGCGGGCTCAGTATGCTTCTTTGGACTGAATAGGTGTGATCTTGTTTGAGAAAAGCGTGTAAACATAAGGCCAGATCTTGTTAGTCTCCGTCCCAGAAAATTGGTGGAGCACTCCTCGACTCCTGGGAAAGTTCAAAGAGTTGATTTAGCAGTTGAGACAGATGAGGACTCACCCAGAGCAAGAAGTAGGCACAATCTTCTGGTCTCTTTTTTATAGTATTAATTTTTGCCAAACTCCCTTCAGATAGTCCCAGGCCTAATCTACCTAAATCACTTATTTACATGGAAGAATGTCAAAATACCAAAGACAATTAAATAGGAAAATTCAGGCCAGGGTAGAGCTCTGAGGGGAGGCATCTACCTATTGGTGAGGCCCTGGTATCTATCACCAATCTGTTCCCTCCCCTCACGAACAGAGAAAAGTCTAGATACAATTCTACAGACAATATAAGTCCTCATGTTTTAACAGTTTCTGAATAAACATGCTGGGCTTTATCTCTCATATACAACTCTACCATTTCATTGGCCTTCTGGGAGGTAATAAGCCTTTAGACTTCATCCAGCTTGAAGAAACACTATCTGCATCAGCCCAGCGTCCTCCCGGAGGGCCAGGCACTGTGGGAGGCCCTCTGCACACCCCACCCCGACCCCCGCCGCCCCAGGGCCAGGCACTGTGGGAGGCCCTCTGCACACACACTGTTACTACTCACTTGTACAGCTCGATGACTGGCTTTGCTGCATCTTTGTACCGTCTCAGCTTGGCAGCCACAGCTTCAGGTTTATCATCTTCCTGCTGGACTAGAGGCTCACCAGTGACGTCATCAATTCCCTAAAACACCAGAGAAGCCCATTAACATGGCCAACAGCTGGGCCTTTCCAAAGACAGAATTCTCCACGTGGTCAGCTTGAACTCTAAGCACACGCGAGCAGGCCTGGGGCTTCACAGTGCTGATCTTATTTCCTGAGAAAAACATTAAATCCTTCATTAACTGCTCAATCTTTATAAACACCTCCCATAGCTACTGACACAGGATACTTTCAATTCAGTCTAAATTCTGAGAAACTGTCCGCAACAATGTATCTTTAGCCAGCGTCACTCTGGCCCACAAAATATTCCCCTACACTGTCTGTCTTTCTAAACTCTAGCTTCTTAGTATAGGAAACAAATGACTAAAAGAATCATAGTGGGGGCCTGGCTCAGCAGGTAAAGGTTCTTGCTGTCAAGCCTGATGGTCAGGGCCCCATGTGGTAGGGGACAACTGACTCCTGCAAACTGTTCTTTGACTTCCATATACACACATACACAAATGAGATCCACCTGTTGAAAGGAGTCCTCTAACCTCCACACATTCCCCATGTGCCTCTCTCTCTCTCTCTCTCTCTCTCTCTCTCACACACACACACACACATACACACAAATAACTGTAATAAAAAAGGAAAAAAGAAAAAATCAAACTGCTAACTTAGTATCATCTCTGCTAGCTTTCAAACTCCCTTGGAGTTTCTCTGAAGTTTATCTTCATTTATCTTACTAGACCAAATGACATGTCCTAAGGTGTAAAATAGGCATGATGCAAATATCTATGACCATCACAGTGGTTTGGTGGCACACCCAGTCACTCTGGAAACTAGTCAACACAGTGAAACTGGGGCTATAAAATGAATGAGTCAATGAATGAAGGATGATCCAACAAATGTAGGAGGCCTAAAAGGGGTGTGGCATATTTACATTTAAAAGGTAACCAGGAGGAGATGAGTGCTTAACCCAGTGAACTGGCCTCAGGACATCACTGGCGCAATGGTACCCAAGAGTGGTGAAGTCATCTTAAAATAACTTTCAGGACTAAGTACTGCCCCCATCTCCAGTCAGGGCTAACTTTATCCACAAAGACTTATCCAGTAAGATACCCTGCCGTCTCTCCCACTTAAGTTCTAACCGAATGCAGTATCAGGGAGTCAGATGTGTGGGAAGCAGGCTGAACCATCACAGCACTCACTTGGAATTGCTCAGCACTCGGGAGGCCAAGGCTGGAGGATCATGAGTTACAGGCAGCCTAGGCGACTTACCAGAGCGAAAGGGAGGAGGAAAGGAAGAAATAAGAGGGGGTGACGGAGGTGAGCCTCGATGGTAGAATGTCTGACTGGACACACCAGGACCTAGGACTCTGATCCCCAACACGGAAGGGCAAGGAAACCAAAGTATTCACTCTTATAACTGAGTCTAAGATCATACAGACATCATCCGACTTCCTTAATCAGTACGCTATAGGTGAACATTTTTATTTGGGTTTGGCCACCACACAAACGCTCAAAGAAACACCATTATTTTCACATCCATAACAATCCTCACAACAGCCGGGTAAAGACAGATCAAAACTTTTAGTCCTTTTAAAATATACATTGCCACGTGGCTTTAAAAAAGCAGCTATCAATATTTTATCAAACAAAAATGAGAGCGTCAATTTTCCCAGATCCAAGTCAGCAATGTTCCAGCCTGCTAAATTTTCCTGGTCAGGTGAGTCTCAAGTGACAACCTGTTTTTCAGGTAGTGTTCCCTTTGACTACTACTGATTTTAAACCCATTTTATGGGATTTTTGGCCATGAAGATTTGGTTTCCAAACAGTCTGTTCATATCCTCTGCCCACTGACATATGTTGCCTCTTTCTGGTCAGTCAGTGAAAGCCTCTGTGTATCTGCCTTACATGCACATGAGGTGGATTGAAGTCCAGGTTATAGACCCTTCCGCTAGGAGGGTGAATCCATCGACGGCTCAGACGGTCTTTGAGTGTCTCAAATGGAATGTTCAAACTGACCACTAGGTCCACATCACAGATTCTGTCCAGGGCTTCGGCTTGTACTAATGTCCTTGGGAAACCTAAATACCAAAACAAAAACTATCAATTGCAAGACACTCCCCATTAGTCCTTGAAATATTTTCAGCAATAGAATAATCAAATCTGTACAGTCCAAAACCAGTTCCAACTAAGAATCAATATCTACCTCTGCAAATTTAATATGAGAAGAAAATATGCTATTTTTTAGCCTCACTTCTAAACATGGACTAAGGAGTCCCATGAACAAAGAAGACTAAACTGAACTGAAAACCACTAACACAGCCTGGGATGGAGTGCCAGTTTTGTCTTAACCACTTGTGTGACCCTGGGCAAGCAACACTTTTCCATTAAAGATAAAGCACAAAATTCTATCTGAATTCATTTAGCTCTCGCCTGTTATTCTTAGATTACCACAAATAACAATAGGTGTATCCTTGACAGTCTGAATCAATTAAAATGAACCCCTCCACCTGGCTCTTCACCCGCATTTCATGTGCAATGTGGTGGCTGTATGTAACAATTCCATATTGCAGACATGGGGTGTGCCAGAAGCCAGCACACACCTGTGACCCTGGTATTTGAGATGCTTCAACAGGAAGACCTCCAGTTCCAGGCCATCTTAGCAATATAAGCAAGACCCTTTCTCAAAAGGCAAAACACGAGGGTACCCCTAACATACTTATGCAATTATTAAATTTTAAATGTTAAAGCTAAGATCTGGAGAAATGGCTCAGTGGTTAAGAGCACTGGCTGCTCTTGCAGAGGACATGGCTTCAGTTTCCGGCACCCACATGGTGGCTAACAACTGTGTGTAACTCCAGTTCCTGGGGATCTGAAACCTCTGCTGGCCTCTGTAAGCATTTCGTGTGCACATGGTACACTTACAGACATGTAGGCAAAACATAAATAAAAATAAATTAGAAACATTAAGGCCAGGCCAGGTGTGGTGGCCTATACCCTTAAACCCAGCACTCAGGAGGCACGGACAGACAGATCTCTATAACAAGTTCCAGGCCAGCCAGGACTACACAGTGAGACCTTATCTTAACAACAACAAAAGTTAAGACTGATTTCAAAAAGTAGTCCTTTAAAGACTATTTAGTAAAAACTATTTAGATGCTGCAAAACAAATTAATCTGTCCATTTCTATAAATGTGAAAAAATAACAGAATGTGGCCTCATGGACATTGCTTTTTCTTACACCATAAAAAGTATTTATTTAAAATCCAAGGAGAAATAACACTTATGAATTGGAAAGAAATTAAAATTTTCCTCCAGAAGAGGCCAAGGGGTTTTTGATGTGAGCATGTCATCTTTAGAGTACTATGGTGACATCTTTATAAGCGGAAGCATGCCTCACAATTTTAGTTTTAAGTGAACACGTAATGAAATCGACCTTTTATGGCACATGGCCTAGCATGTTAAAACCTACAGAGTCATTCACCAAAAAAGGCAACTGTAGGTCTAGAAATAAGGGATGTGGAGTCTTGCTGGAGGAATATGTCACAGGAGACAGACCTTGAGACATTACAGCCTAGCCCCACTTCCTATTCCAGAGATGATGGGGAGATGGCCCGATTTGTAAAGTGCTTGCTGCATAAGCCTGAAGACACTGCTTCTTCAAATGCTAAGTGCATTACATCATATGACCCCAAATCAACCAACCAACCAATCCATCCACCCACCCACCATCCTCTCGAGCACTCAGACATGCAGCACAAGGCTCATTCACTGACGTTCACACTCACCTACACAGGGACTGGCCTGTTTCAAATGTATCTTCAGGCTAGTCTCGCACAATATTGCTTTTTTTGTTTACTTGTTCGCTATTTGCTTTGGGCTTTGTGAGACACAGTCTCACTGTATAGGCCTGGATGGCCTGGAGCTCAGAGATCTGCCTGCCACTGCCTCCTGAGCACTGGGTCTAAAGGGAGGCACTGCCTCCTGAGCACTGGGTCTAAAGGGAGGCACTGCCTCCTGAGCACTGGGTCTAAAGGGAGGCACTGCCTCCTGAGCACTGGGTCTAAAGGGAGTGCCGTGTACCCTGAAGAAATCATTCCATGTGATCTGGTCTGGTGTGTATCTAGTATCTAGTAAAGGTCTCTAGATCTTACTTAGGGGTGAAAGAAGCACGTGAATGGAGAGTTTGGAAGTATGAGACCCAGTATCCAACAGGGAAACTTGGAGGTCACTTCAGATAAGGACACCAGCCCGTCCCTGCCCTTCCATCACTACGTCAAGCTGCCAGTTACAGTCCTGGTGGTCCTAAAACACTCAAAATTCAAACAAGTCTGTACTAGTTGCCCTGGCCCTGCACTGAAACTCCAGCCAGCTTCGGCATGTTTGTTGAACTGCACATGACAAAACACAAAGACTGCTCCTGTCCGGTCCAGGCACTGTGGCGGTCGGCCACCACTGCAAGCTCCCCATGCACCGTTCCCACACTTTGTCATCGCCCGCCACATGAAGTTGTTGGTTAGTGGACTATCAGGTCCTGCCTTGCTCTGGATAGCCTCCTCATTCTCTTAAAACTTCTATTTCATTGTATGTATTAGGAAATATAATAAATTGGTGATGCTACAGATATAATTTATATTAAATTAACTACATATACAACGTAAAACAAATTCAATCTTTTTACTGATGTGTGTTCACAAAGAATTTCAGAGCTGACCTCTTAAAGGATCTGAGTTCTCAGTCACAGTCTTAGCCTGTATTCTACCATTAGCTGTTACGCTAGCAAGAAACAGTATGAATTATTTGCATACAGTGATAGCTTTAAAAAGGAACCTGAAAACAGAGAAGTGCTGGGGAGATGGCTCAGTGGGTAAAAGTGCTTGCTGCTCAACATAAGCATGGGATCCCTAACATCATGAAAAGAGAGGAGCATGGCTGTGTGCACCTGTCACCCCAGTTCTGGAACACTTTTTTTTTTTTAACCAGAGCAAGCAACTGGAATAATTTATTATTTAGGGTAAAAGATACTATTGTGCCATTCTACCCCAGCCTGAGGACATGCTTGAAACCTAAGAGAATCCTTAGAGCCAGCTGGCCAGCTAGCCTAGCCAAAAAGCAATCAAACTCCCCAAACCAGTGAGCCTAAGGTTCAGTGAGAAACTGTCTCAAGGAAATAAGGCGAAGACTGAGAGAAGGCCTGGCATGTTTCTCTGGCCTCCACAGGCACATGCACGCACATGCACCACCACCCCACACACATGCAAATAATAAAAAATAAAATCAGAGAACTCTAAAAGAATATGGTATGGAGAACTGTGCTCACAGCCTCTGCCCCACTCTAAGGCCTGCACCACTCACAGTGGCCAAGCTCCAGCTAGGGAGATGGTAAGTTAAGGAGGTACCTATACCACGGCCCATACAAAGCTGACTGCTGACAAATCCACTAGTTGTAGAGCACATAGTAAACAACTGGCTACAAGAGCCCTGAGAGAGTGTGCCCTCCCCTGGAGGGTGAACAAACCTTGTTACAAGCAAAGTTAGAGGCAAATGTTACTGTGGCATTCCATGAAATCAGACCCTATCAGAAGTTCTGACTTGCAAACTCCCCTTCTAGCATCTGGTGCAAGAAATAGTTCAGGACCAGAAACAGATCGGAACTTCCAAGTGCAGCTACCTGTCTGGTTGGTCTTCTTGAAAATAACAACCTGTGTGCTATCCATTGCCAGACATGTTAAAATTACACCAAAGGAATTCAGTTAGCACACCATATATGCAGAGAACATACTTAAGAACATTTCTATCTTTGCCCCAACACTTAAATATATGATTGCAAGAGGAAAAATGGTGCATGATAAATAAATTTGCTAAATTTTTCTGGACAATGCAAGCATTTGGATTTTTAAGTTAATTAATTAATTAAGATTCTGTTTCTCTTTCTTTCTCTCTTTCCTTCCTCCCTTCCTTCAACAAGGTCTCCCTGTAGCCCCTGCAAGCTTGGACCTCACTATGTAGACTAACCTGCCTTGCTTTCACAGAGACCCACCTGTCTCTGCCTTCTGAGCACTGGGATTAAAGCTGTGTGTGTCACCGCATCCAACAAAAGTAAATTTTCTATTGACAACAACTAAGTGATGTCTGTTGTTCCCTTTTTCCGCACACAGTAGATCCCATCCATTCACTACACTTCCCCGAACTGTCCTACATGCAAATAAGTACATGTGTTTCATGTTTTCTATCTTCTGTGCAGTCCCTATAGTCCGCCAATAAACTATAGTAAACTAATTCTCAAAAGAATGTGGCATGGGGCTGAGGACACACACACACACACACACACACACACACCTTGGAATAAATCTAATTAAGGAAGTGAAAAAACTCTATAATGAAAACTTTAAAACATACAAGAAAGAAATTGAATCAAATGCTACAAGACAGAAAGACCACCCACGTTTGTGGATGGGAAGAATCAATACTGTGAAAATAGCCATCCTACCCAGAGCAATCTACAGAGTCAATGTAATCCCCATCAAAATTCCAACCCCAATCTTAAAATTCACTTGGAAGCAAAAAAAGACACTGGATAGTCAAAGCAATCATGAGCAAGAAGAATAAAGCAGGAGGTATCAACAGATCCAATTTCAAGATATATTACAGAGTCACGGTAACAACAAGCAGTAGGGGACTGGCAAAAAACAGACAAGCAGATCAATGGAACTGAGCAGATCTATATACAAACCCACAGCAAAAGCTACTTGTTTTTTGACAAAAAAAAAAAAAAAGGGAAAACTAGATCCTTATCTCTCGGTCTATTAAAAAATCTACTGTAAATGGATCAAAGATTGTAATATGTGAAACTCTGAAACTGTTAGATGAAAACGTAGCAAATACCTCAGGTGTGCAGACACAGATGAGGACTTTCTGACTAGGATTCCAGATACTCAAGAAAGGAAGAAACAATTAATAAATGGGAACGTGTGAGACTTTCATGAAATTCAAAGCCTCTGTACAGCGAAAGAAACATCTGGTCAAGTGAGGAGAAGCCTACAGAGAAAATCTTTTGAGAGCTATACATCTGACCGAGGATTGATACCTAGAATATGCAAAGAACTCAAAACACTAAACAAGAAAATAAATAATCCAATAAAAAAAGGGCTATGGAACTGAAGAGTTCTTCAAAGAAGACATACAAATGACTAACAAATACTTTTTAAAGTGTTCGATACACACCAAGGAAATGGAAATTAAAATGATTTTGAGATCCCACCCATCACACCCTCATCAGAATGGTGACTCACCAAGACAACCTGTAACAATAGCTGCTGGTGAAGGTGTCGGGTGAGGGGAGCCTGTACTTACTGTTGGTGAGAGTGTAAACTGGTACAAACTCCATGGAAGTCAGTGTGGAGGTTTCTCAAAAAGCTAAAAATAGCATTACCAGATAGCCTAGCTGCATCATTCCCAGATATATACCCACAATTCCCCATACCCTACTCCAGAGATACCTGCTCGCTGATGTTTGCTGTTCTAGTCTCAACACCCAGGACAGAGAATCAGGTAGAAGTCCATCAGCTGGTAAGTGGATAAAGAAAATGTGGCACATATACAGGATGGAACTTTATTCAGTCATAGGAAAAATTTAAATTTGAAATTTCTAGGAAAATGGAACTGGAAGATATTATAGTGTAGTGACGGAGGCTGGGAGAGACAAACATTGCCTCTCAAACGTGGTGCCTAGCTTCTGATCTTTGGAAGAAAATGCCACCAGTTATAGTGGTACAGTGAAGGCAGAATGTACTGAAGAGGCAGAGGCAGGCCAGTTGGGACTACACAGAGACCCTGTCTGCAAAAAGAAAGACAAACTATTAAGGCAATTCTAATATTGGCCCTTTGAAAGATGAAGAGCCCCAAACTTCTCAATGATAGCAAAATTCAAAGTAAAATAGCAGATCTTGTTATCTGACTCATTTTTCCGGTAGACTTAATTCCACTTCTAGGCAGGTGTAAATCACTTTGAAGATCATGGAAGATAACTAGGAAGGAAGGTACCAAATAGGTAAATCTTTCCAGAATAATCCGGTCCCTGCCTCAGCCACGCTCCTGCCACACCTGCCCAGATAAGCAAATGTACTTGTAAGACCTCTAAGGAAGGTAGTGTGTATGGCAGGGGACAGTCAACAGAAGCTAACAACCTGGACCCTGGGCACTTTCAAAAGCGAGGAGGTCTCCGGACTCAGCCTGGAGTGAGTAATGGGCTCAAGTGTTAGACTCAGGCACACCCGGAGGTCGGTGTAGCTCTGACCAGCTGTCTGTGAGAACTGCAGCAACTTTCCTGCTCTCCCCAGTCCTCTGTACCTCAGATGTGTAATAAAGGGTGTGTAACAGAGTGCCAGGGCTACTCCAACAAGCACTCCACGGATGGCGGCTGAAAGAGCAGATACTTCATTTACCCACAGTATGGAAGTCCACATCCAAGGCGTCAGGAGTTGGCTTCCTCTACTCGCAGGTGGTCATCGTCTCTGTGTCTTCATATGTTTTTCCCACTTTATGAATCTTTTGTATGTATGTATATGTGATACATGTGTGCACATTGCATGTACATGTGGGGGTATATACCTGGAGGCCAGAGGAGGATACCATGCGCTCTCATGTTCCACCTTATTCCCTTGAGACAGGGTCTCTCACTGAACCTGGAGCTAGGCCATCAGTCAGAAAACCCCAGAGCCCCTCCTGGGGTTACGGGCTTACGTGACCATATCTGGCATTTTATGTGGGGCTGCTCCTCAAGCTTGCACGCGCTCGTACCACTGAGCCATCTCCCCAGCCTTCTCTATGCAGATGTTGTCCAAATTTCCTCATGGAAGTATCAGTTATATTTGATTGGAGTCCACTGTAATGATCTCACTTTAACTTAATTCTTTAAAGACCTTGTCTCTAAATGTAGTTGACAAGGCTAAAACATTCTGATATAAGAACAACCAGTGCTCCTGAATGGATGCCACCATTCTTAGTTGGGCTCTCTAGAAGCTTACCGGCTTCCCAATCCCATCAAATGGGCCTTCCCTTACTCTTATTTGATTCCTTGTTTGAGAGTTTTCTGAGTTTGGGGAAAGGGTTCTGTGTTCCGTTAGCACTTTGAATCATGGGTCACACACTCCAAATTCTGGTTCTCACCCACTCTCAAGGGAGCTCAGCAGCTTGGAGCCTGGGCATAGTATTCTGGTTGGGACCACAGGCTCCTGCCTGGGATTTCCAGGGTACTCTGTTCACCTCGTACCTTGGTCTTCACAGTAAAGCTCCCTTATCTCTTTTCTGGTCCACTCTGGCACCTTATCACAATGAGCTTTTATCTGGATTACAGGCCATCGATTTGGCATGCAGACTCAGATATCAGCTCTATCAAGACTCAGACTTCAGCTTCTAGAGGTGCACACTGCTTATGCACAGGAATGGGACACAGTGTCCTCGGGACATTGAGCACACAGGCTGCACAAACCGGAACCAAAATCCAAATTCAGAGCTTTCAGAATTTTCCATTTGCTCCGAACTGAGAGAAGCTCAATTAGATGCATTCTACACCCAACAGCCATATAAGACCACGCAGATATCTGCTTACGGAGTTGCTTTCCTCGTTTCTACATAAGCTTCCGGCCCATGGCTCTCCGCCTGCCTCATTCTTCAACAGTAAAGCTCTTCACTCTACTTCCCTTGATTTAATTTAATAGCTTCTCAATATGAGCTCTCATTTGGGTTCTGTTCCCATCCCAGAGTAAGCCAAATGGTGACAGAGCCTTTGTGGTTCTTTGTTGCTGCTCTACACTTAGTGGCTAATGGTGCCTGGCACATGGCGGGTGTTGAATATTTATTGAATGAATATCATCTCAACAGTCATAATTCTACAAGGTGAATATTATCCCTATTTTAAAGCTGTAAAATCTGAGGCTTTGATAAGTGACTTGCCTATAATTATATCCTTAGAAACTCTGAACAGAAGTTTCCAGAAGAAAGTCACAACTATGATAAAGATTCTATAATGCTGATAGACTAATTAGAAATTTATGACCATGAAGAGCTGAAAATACTGTGGAGCTAAAGCCAAATTATCCTGGGCTGAGCCATTCACTGTCCACCTCCACATCTAATCTAATATCCTTATGACTAGGAGGTTGTAACATCTGAAATGTATTAACGTCACAGACTAGCTACCTTCTGCCAATTCAGAGGCTAAGGCTGTCGTCAGAAACCCATGGCAGAGATTCCCTGCCATACTGTAACCTGCCTGCCTGACATTTTCACCAACGTGTTTGAAAAGCACCTTAGTTTATGACTTTGTTTAATTTTGTAACTGTATATAAAAACTTCATGAAACTACTCACCTTGGAGCAGTACTTGAGGTACTCTGAGTCCACAGTCCCAGGCCATGGTCACTCATATTTGGCTCCAGAATGAACTATCTCTTATTCCCTTAGAAGTGAGAGCTGTGTTTTCATATTGGTACAACTCAGAACCCGAGGTGTGAAGTCAGTAGGTCTCCAGCACCACATGCCATCACCCCATCCTAGCTTCCCATTGAGGAGAGGAGAAGCTATTCTCACACAGGGAAAAATGCCAGGTCTAAGTCTCCAGCAGGCAGTGTACAGGACAGCACGGGCAGACCAAATCCTGCGAGATTTCTGGAACTGCTCGCACCCTTATGTGTGTAATGTGTTCGTGTGTGCCACAGTGCAGATGTGGAGGTCAGAGGACAGCTTGCAGGAACTGGTTCTCTCCTTCTACCAAATGGGTTCCTGGGGATCAAACAGGTTGTCAGGCTTGACAGCAGGTGCCTTTAATCCCTTAAAGTCAACTTGTTGGCCCTGACTGGGAACTTCATAAAAGGGTAACTAAGAGAGACACTGGGAGTGAGGGCTGGGGGTGACGACAGAGTAACACCGTACGTGGGAGAGAGCAGAACCTTCCGCAGAGCTGGAAAGCACGTGTGCTCAGAAAGGAGGTGGAGAAAGCTGTGTGGAAAGACGATTCCAGGGGGCACAGTGAGGAGGAGAACTAGTCACAGAAACAGAAGTGGGCATGAGACATGGAAGGCTGGCTTGCCTTTCGGTTCATGACAAAGCACCCCAGAGGTAAAAGACAGAAGTGACAGGCCTTGAACGTATCATCTGAGGACAGATACAGGTGCTCCTACAGATGTCTGGGCAGCTGTCACAGGTTCTGGAGAAGGGCAGCACTTTGACTGACATGAAAGTCGGGGGTCTAAAACTGGGTGCAGCATTCCTCTGCCATCGTGATTATTAAAACGTGTTTTTTTCAGTCTATATTCATCTTCACGGTGCAGGGCCCAGAAGAGAGTACAGACCAATGGTTTAAATTCTAGATTCTGAGGGCAACACGGTGGTGCTGGCATTCTCTGAACTGATATACATCACTGTCTCGAGCTTTGTTGAGCACATCACCAAGGTAACTCACACGTAACTCTCTCATCAACTGACTGTCAAGAGCAGTGCCAGGAAAGGCATGTGCGACCTGTACTTCAAGCACATATTTTTGAAATGAATATGCTTTCAGGAGTACATTATGAAGACTTATGAGACTTGTTAATCAAGAAAGTCCCTGTAATCAGAATGACACATGCACGTAGACCGCCCGTTTCTTGCCTGCTAGTGTGGCAGTGGACCCTGGCCCTGTACCTTTCTCTGTACACAGGGGGTAAAGAAAAGTAGATGTAGTTAACATTTGCTATCCACTGATCAAAGCTCCTTTTAAGAGAGCTACCATGGAAACCAAATGTGATTCAGGTCCCTGGCACAGTAACTGAATCATTACAACACTGACTCATGAAAGGAATCACCAATGTAAGTTCCAAATAAAATGTAATCCGTAATAGAGGATCCCTAAGTAAAAACAGCCATTTCTGGGAGTGTGACATGCAGTCCAGCAGGAGGTGGGATGTGAGATCCTGGATTCAACACTCAGATCTTGCATGCATGTACATTTGTGTGTGTGCACACACATACAACATACACACAGAGACAGTGAAAAACAGACTTAACAGACTATTACTAACCATGATGGTGACCCCTAAAGAGATTGCTGCTCCAGTGTGGTACATACCTCACTAAATGCAGCTGCTGGCAGACTATGAGAAATGGGATTGCCTTGAGGGCTGGGCAGCGTCTATTCCTGAAGTGACCAAGGTACAGGGAGATGCCGTGTGGGCAAGGATACTGAAAGTGGATGAGATGCACAAGCAGATTTGGTCAACAGGTAGCAGTATTTACAATTTTTCCATTAAGTGAAAATTACAGCTGGGTGAGGTAGCTGACTGCACAATCCCAGCATTGGGAAGGGCTGAGGCAGGAGGACTGCTTTGAGTTCCTGATCAGCTTAGCTACTGAGCTATTGGGGCTCAGTCTCCGAGACCAGGATCAATGGTGGGGGGGGGGGGTGGCATGGGAGAGGGATAGACAAAAAAGGAGAGGGGAAAGACAGAGTTGTGGTGAGCTTTTCCTCACTGTTTCCCACAAGTGACCATCAAAAGAACTCAATAGCAGTAGGCTAGCTTCCTTAACTAGCCCAGTACAAGAGAAAATGTCCCAGTAGCTGTCCAGAAAACAGAAAAGCAAAGTGAAAACCATACCAAACATGGTCTTCATAGGTGTTTGCTTATCTCCTGGTAGCTGCCCGGCATGGCCTCTCAGCAGGTTATATGAGCCACAGCAACGCCAAAGCAACTACTGCCATCATTTGTCTCTTAACCCAAACTAGCAAAGGCTTCTCCTGTCCTGTTCATTCACGTAGCCAGTCTAGCTGGAAAATTACCATGCTGTACGTGCACACTAATCACAGCACCAGCAGGTTCTGTTTCTTAGATCCCCACAGATTCATAAGGTACACTAAGATGTCATTAAATTCCTGCTGCCACTGGGCCTTGGCACCTGCTTCTCCTGGCCATTCCAAGAGCCTGAGGAAGGGCAGTTAATGCAGAGTTCCACAGCAGCAGCTGAGGGCAGAGAAGGACAATGAGAGCAGGGTACATCTGCTTTTCTAATCTGGAGTGTGTTCCCCCCACAGGGAGGTGCTGGGCCAGGCTCCACTGCCACACTGGCAAGCGGGGAAACGAGCTGTCTGCTGATGGAAATACTGGGCAGTTCTGTAGGTAGCAGGGTTGACACCTTGTGAAAAGCCCCTCCCCACCTCTACAAAGTCTGCATCCAATATAGTTCCTTCCGACCACCCACCTATTCCCAACTGTGAGGAAAGCAGGAGTCCGGTACAAATGCAAGTTGTCGATTCTCACCATTAACCATATGGACCAGCTACAGCTGGAAGCAGGTGGCATTCTCCCTTCGCCTTACCTAGTGCGGGGGTTCAACTTGTTCACACCAGCCCAGAATCCTCAACAGGAAGATAAAACGAGCCAAGTGAACCCTCTGCTGCAGGCCTTTTCTCTGGCCTAGCTCTGATTGTTCCCTGTTTGCTTGCATGTTTCTAAGCTCCACAATTCATTACAACCAGCTTTTATTAACAGACAATGAAGCGGTGGTGTGCTCAGAATGTCAGCAAGGTCTGCATTTTCAACTATACCAGGTGCTCGACAGCACAGCCCACCTCCTGCTCACTCTAAGTCTCCTGGGACACATGGCACAACTCCAGATTCCGAAGTGTTAGGATATAAGAGATTTATATAAGGGGCCCTGCTCTAAAGGAACTTATAAAGTTAGTAAAAAAAAATGACTTGAAAAACCTAGATATACTATAATTATCACTTAGTGGTGAACTGATAAACAGAATAGTTTCTCTGGAAAAATTTGCTTTTAAAATCAAAAGCATGAACTAGATAGGACAGCACACATCTGTAAGCCCAGCACTTGAAGGCAGGAGGATCAGAGTACTAGGTCATCCTTAGCCACATAGCAAGTTCGAGGCCAGCCTGGGTTATGTAAGACCCTGCTTCAAAAAACAGGATGCAGAGATGGCTCAGTTGTTAAGAGCACTGACTGTTCTTGCAGACAAACTGGGTTCAGTTTCCAGCACACACCTGGTGCCTAATAACCATCCATAACTCCAGATCCAAGGGATCCAATGCCCTCTTCTGGCCTCCGCAGGTAATGCATGCATGTGGTGCACTTACATGCAGGCAAAACATTCGTGCAAGTAAAAATAAATTAGAAACATTAAAAACATTAGAAAACATAAGTCTGCCTCTTCCAAGTGGCTTTGGGAAATAAAGATGAATTCCTTTTAGGTGGGAATTCTTGGGGAATGTCAGCACTGAGATCCAGGAACGGGTTACAAAATCCTTGTTCTTAAACTAGTTATACTAATGCACTGTACCTCTTTTCCCATAAGAGAGACACCCCTAGAGTGGAAAAGGAGTTATCACATGTTTGAAGGCTCCTCTGTTTAAGAATTCTCTTTGTTCTCTGGACATAGGTCCCCACAACAAATTGTGGAAAACTTCATTCCACTGTTATCTCAAGCAAAAGGACAAATGATTTCACTACAGACCATTCATTTCTGCCCAGGAAAATAACAGTCAAAACATTCCTATGAGAGTTCAGCTATTGGTTGCAGGTAAAGTTTTCTAACTGGACATGCATTCAGAAACCTTTATCATGTGACAAGCACTCTTACAGATGCTGGCACTACAGTTATGACAACACAGACATGGTGTCTGCCTATATGGGCAGGGGACACTCAAAAACCAAATATGGAGATAGGTATAGTAT
The DNA here is from genome assembly GCA_035773235.1 of Eospalax fontanierii. NCBI lineage: Eukaryota > Metazoa > Chordata > Mammalia > Rodentia > Spalacidae > Eospalax > Eospalax fontanierii. The sequence goes on from CM069531.1 coordinate 7,998,986, forward strand.
CACTACATGATTCTGACCTAAGAAAGAATGAGCCACACACTCCTGTAATTCCCATACTTGGGAGATAGAGACAAGAGGGTCAGGAGTTCAAAGTCATCTTCAGCTATGTTAGGGAGTTTGAGGCTAGCCTCAGCTACGTGAGTCCCTGTCTCAAAAAAACTCCAAGAGGAAAAAAAAATACTCAATACAAATAATAATACGGATATTAGTAATAATAACATATGCCTACCATCTGACCATCCACGTCCAGAATCCTCTAAGTGTCCCATGCTTGTAACCAATCCTGGCGAAGCTATGCCTACTTTATGAATAAAGAAAAAGAATACAAAAAGGTACTTTCTCTGGCTCAACAAAGCTGAGCTATTCAACCACAGACTGTTATTGAGATGTCTCTCCAGTCCAGGATCCTTAGCATGGCGCCTTGTGCACAAGACTTTTATTAAGCCAAGTCTCCTCAGGAGCTTCATTGAACTAATACAACTGTCAAGAGACCAGTTCCATAAAGGGGAAGGGGGTTCTCTTAACATCTAAATCTGGGGTGAGAAGATGGTTTCATCTTAGGCTTTCTTTGTATACTTCTAATTAAGTAGCCATGGGTTATGTGCATTAGAAAGTACAGGTCAGTACACAGGATATGCAGAGAAACCGCACTGAATGGCTAGAGATATCTAAATTAAAAAGTTGGTAAGCTAAGCCTACTAGCACAGGCCTTTGTAACAGCTACTCAGGAGGCAGGACAATGGAAAGTTCAAGGCCTGCCTCAAGTTGGAAGGTTTGAAAAACAGGGTGTGAGGGAAGGTGGCATGTGGTTCAGTGTAGAGTGAGCACATGTCAAGGCCCTGGGATCAATCCTCAGTATCGCAAAAATAAGCAAGCCAAACTGATTAACTTTTAAATGTTATTTGCAAAGTTAAAAAAAATAAGTTGTACATACTGTCCACATTTTATTGTAAACGTCCTTCTAACTTATTTTTCTATTAACTTTGACATTTCATCAAATCCCTGGTTTGAGTTTTGTTTGCTTCAACATCATTCAGTGTTAACTTCATCCTCATTCAACTTTTCGGAGGAGGAGGAGGAGGAGGAGGAGGAGGAGGAGGGGGGGGGGGGGGAGGAAGGGGGGGGAGGAGGAAGAGGGGGAGGAGGAGGAGGGGGAGGAGGAGGGGGGGGAGGAGGGGGGGGAGGAGGAGGGGGAGGAGGAGGAGGGGGAGGAGGAGGAGGGGGAGGAGGAGGAGGAGGAGGAGGAGGAGGAGGAGGAGGGGGAGGGGGAGCAGCAAGGCATTTCCAGAACAAACCACAATATGGCTTCGTGCCACTCTCTCCAAGAAGCCTGCCTCCTGTGTCACCTATCCCTCCTCCTAATAGTGCTCCCAAGACGCCACTAGGGCAGGGAAGCCAGCAAGTATCATCTCCTCTGGACACAATCAATGCCCAGTTCACCAAGATGTATAAAACTGCATTCTTTGTTTCATGAACCCTAAAACAAGTTTTTGAAGGATTTTTTTTTTTTCCAAATGTTTGTACACATATACTTTCCATATGGCCCTTAATTATCTTCTACTATTAAGTGAAGTCAAAATAAACAACACTACTACACCAATCCTTTCACCCAGGGCAACAGTCACATCAAGCAGAGGAAGTGGACATGGAGGGTGGGCATCCATCCAAAGAAGGAAAGGACCCAGAGTTTCACCAGGTGTTGGGTTGGCTGCACTCTGGGCTCACACTGACATTAGGGACACTGACTGTAGAAAAAGCCACCAGAAGGAGAATCTCAGTCCTAGTTTGCATTGAAATCAAATTAAAGATGGCTCTTGTTGTCATTATTAGATTCTGAACCCACAAAGTAGAGGTGGAGGAGCTCTATATATGTTCTTGGATGCTTTGCTGTCCTACCTGCACACTGCCTGGAACGTAGGTAGCGTTATTCAGTCAATACTTGGTTGCCCTAAAAACAACAACATCTTCACAAAAGCATCTAGGGCCATGAATAAAGGAGCAGCTATCGCCTCAAAGTAATCTCCATTAGGGCAAGCACGGGGGAGGGGCGGGGGGGAGCCTGGAATCCCAGCCACTCAGGAGGGAGAGGCCACAAAGTCAAATCAAAGCCTACCTGGGCCAGAGTGAGAGATCTAGTCAGCCTGGACAACTTCCTGAGGTCCCGTCTCAGACAAAGAGCTGCAAACATAGTTCAGTGGCAGAATGCTTGCCTAACATGCATAGGGCCCTAGGTCCAATCCTTAGGACAAAAGTTGGCTTCACCTCTACATCAGTATCTAGATACAAACTTGTATCTGGATGGAGAAGTGGCTGAATGGCTAAGAGCAGTTTCTGCTCTTCCAGAGGGTCTGACTTTGAGTCCAAGCACCCACATCTGGGTGACTCACCACTGCCTGTAACGTCAGTTTCAAAGATCTTCTTCCTTGCCTTCTCCAGGCCCCGACAACACTCATGACCACACAGATTCATAATTTAAAATAAACACACACACACAAACAGTGGGCTAAGCTTTTCATTCCAGCCTTGGGAGGCAGAGACAAGTAGATAGATTTGAGAGTTTCAGACCAGTCAGGGCTACATAGTGAGACCTTATAGTCCCTACCCCTCCCCCCCAAAAAAGAGAAAGAAAATAAGTAAATAAATGCCATTTGTTTGGTAGTGCTAGGGACTATCCAACTGTGCTACATAGTGACTTCCAACTGAAGACAAGCTGTGCTACAGAGTGAGACTTGTCTCAAAAACAAAGAAAAATAAGCTGGGGAGATGGCTCAGCTGGTAAACCGCCTGCTGCATACCCATGAGGACCTTGGTCCAGGTCCTCTGTACCCACAGAAAACACTGACACAGCAGTGCATGTCTGGAATCCAGAGGGGGAGAAGAAGGTCAGAGGATCCCTGGGGCTTACAGGTGTGTCAGTCCAGCCAGCCAGAGAACTCCAGGCTCATTGAAGTGAGAGACTTTGTCTCAAAACAGTAAGATGAAAAACAATGAGAAGACACTTGATGTTAACCTCTGGCCTTCACATGTATGTATGTGCTCACCCATCCCCCCACCTACAAGTTAGCTATCTAAATAAAAGTAAGAAAAAACATGGAGACTGGGATGTAGCTTATGGTAAGAGTGCTTGCTTAACGTGCATGAAACTAGGGCTCCCCAACACCACGTAAATCCCAGCATTCAGGAGGTGGAGGCAGGAAGATCAGGAATTCGGTGTCAGCCCCGACCCCCATCCCACTGCATAGCAAGTTCAAGACCGGCCTAGGACAGATGAGACTCTGTCTCAAAGAAGGGAGTGGGAAGGGAGGAGAGTGAAGGAGAGAAAGGGGGGCCGTCAGATCAGGTGTCACCAACGTGTCTTCCTGTCCACGCTGAAGAGTGCTGCTGCTCCTGCTACTTAGAAAACCATTAGCTAGCCTCACCGCAGCAGATCACCGTCCCCGTGACATCCCCAGCTTTCTTACAACACACTGCTTGACTGGAAATCAATTATATGGCTACCCAGTATTTCACTTGAGAATATCCCAACATTTAGTGACCATATTAGAAAACTGAATCAAACGTGTCTTGGATTTTATAATGTTTTCTTCTAAGTTTCTAAAGATCTTTAAACCAATTAAAAACACAAACCAAAAGATATGCCCATCTAAGGAACAGTATCATGGTCACCTAGCTACCAAAATAATTATTGAAATCAACCAAACACAACGAGTAGTAGCTGGTCCTGCAGGAAACAAACACACACACACACACACACCTTGATTAAGTCCAACGTTAAAATCACAATTGTACAAAGTGTGCACACAAAGAAAATGAAAATGATAGAAGTCATATTCATTTAAGGGCTACTGCTCAATTCTTTCCTCAAGAGAATACTGGGTGCAGAAAAACCATCACGTATGTATTTATACTTTCCTGGGTCCTGGGTGTAGCCACTAACTAGCAGACACCTCCCCTCATCACTTTTCATACGGTCATTCCACTTATCTGACGGAGCAGGGATGCCCGACTTTGACGGTGTGTACATCTGCCACCCATGCATGCTGCAATGGAGCTTAGTGCGCTTTCCTTCCGCTTTCCTGTGCCACCTTTTTAAAAGATGATTTTAAAAACAAAAAAGAAAGAAAGAAAAGCTGGGCTTGGTGGTACATGCCTTTAAGTCTAGCAGTCAGAAAGCAAAGACACGCAGATCTCTGTGAGTTCAAGCCCAGTCTGGTCTACATAGTGAGTTCCAGCCAGCTGCAGCTACAGAGAAACCCTGTCTCAAAAAAAAAAAAAAAAAAGATTTCATTTCATTGTATTTATCTTGTTTGTGTGTGTGTGTACATGCATGGACATGTAATATGTGATGCGTGAGTGCAAGCATGTCCATCATGAAGCACCTGTGGAGGTCAAAGGCAACTTTCGGGAGTCAGTTGTGCATTCTGGGGACTCCAGTCAGGTAGCCAAGCTTTGCACAACAAATGTTTTCAGTCCCTGAGCCACATCCCCGGCCCTAGTCTCTCTTCGCAACAGACTTCTTCCTTCGCTGCCACCATACTTCATATGCTTCAGAAAGATCCAAGACCCTCTTATTCACACATGTAAGAGGTTACACACACTTTGAAAGTGAGGCATGTTTTATATTCTAGTCTAAAACAACTTTTCAGTGATCTAAAACGATCTAGTAAAGATTTTTTTTTTCCAGGGATGGAGAGATGGTTCAGCGTTAAGAGCACTGGCTGCTCTTGCAGAAAATCTGGGTTCAATTCCAAGCACCCACATGGCAGTTAACAACTGTAACTCCAGTTTCAGGGGATCTGACTCCCTCTCTGACCTCTATGGACATTGCACAACACAGGCACATTTACACATGTGAAAGCAACACACTCATACATGTTTTATTAAAAACAGATCTTTTTTTTAAGGTAACGGGGTGTGGTGGTGCACATCTTTAATCCCAGCCTGTGGGAGGCAAGACACAGGAGGATCTTTGTGAGATCAAGGCCACCCTAGTACACATGGTAAGTTCCAAGCCAGCTGGGGCTACAGAGAGTCTTTAAAAAAAAAAAAAAAGTTTAATGTTTTTTATGTGTATGTGTCTGTGGGCACACTGCCCACAGGGTATAGAAGAGGACAGGGATATCATAAAGCTGCAGTTATGGACCACTGTGAGCTTCCCAGCAGAGAAGGGGTGCTGGAACTTGAACTCTGGTCCTCTGCAAAAGCCGCAAGCACTGTTAACTACTGAGCCATCCCTCCGGCCCCAAGAATTGCATTCTTGAAACATCCCCTGTATTCAGAAGGGAAACACACAAAAAATGCTCTTGGTATTTCTGAAAGATGCAATTCAGAATACATTGTTTGTTTCCAGTAGACATACGCTGCCCCCTAGGAAACAGCACTCTGCAGAGGTCTGCTTCACAAAGAAAAATACAGAGGGGATAAGGTCAGATCCTATGAACCAGTCTAACCTGGAAAAAACAGGTCTGTAAAAGCAGGACAGACTCCTCAGCTCTAGCACCTGTGGCTGTTTCTGGACACACAGCTCCTACCTCCATCACAATGGCTCTACGTGAGGAAGTGGGTGTCCCAGACGCCCTCAGGTCTGAGATCACCCGCTCTAGGGAAAGCAAACACACACGGCAACACTGTACGTTCAAGCGGCCCTGACTTCTACACAGAAAATGAAGACATAAAAATAGGATTCTCATGCACATCTATAATCCCAGCATTGGAGAGGCTGAGGTAGGGATAACCATGAGTTAAGGTTAGCCGAGTGAGACTCTTGTCTTAAAAGAAAAAAGGAGGAAAAAAGGAAAACAGTATTTCTTACCCAAATACTGTCAGGTACTGCTGAACATTTCAGCAAGGACAGAACTGGCCATGCCAGAGCACTGGCCACCTCCCCACCCCACTCAGCGTCTCCTTGCCTTGCATCCGCTGCATCCCTTCCACCCACGATTAGCAGGACGCCTCTCCAAGGCCATATGGACCACGGTGATGAGTCATCTGTCTCCAGAATCCCTTCTGAGACAGGCCTCTACACATTCGGTCACCTTTAGCACACTCAACAAGCACATCCTCCGCTAAGCATGAGCATGTGCCCTGCAACATAAGGAGTCTAAAGTGGAACACAGGGACCAGGCAGTCCTCACTTTGCCAAATGGATAGATTCCAGAGCTCTGGAGAAAAATCACAACTGAAAGTGACCAGATGGGTTTTCAAGAAAGATGCAAACTCAGTTGGTAGACTGACGCACTTCACTAAAAACAGGCCTGTGATGTAAAAGAACTTCAGTTATTCTCCCTGAGGGAACAGTTACGGAGAAAAGAAGCACTGAAAAGAGACATAAAACATAACTGACTTTTCAATTCTGCACGGCTAAATTTCTTAAAGCTATTTTTAAACTCAACACGTCATGCAGTCATGCATCAAAAATCCGGGACCTTACCCTAGCCATGACAAACAATAACAAAACCCCACAGCACTCACTTAGACATTACTCTTCTAAGCACCTTGCATCCACTCGTTCACTTCCTCTTCATACTCTTTCCTAATCGATCTTCCAGATAAGTCAAAGGTAAGGTGACATGCCCAAGGTTGCACATAGCAATGAGTTAGTATGCAAGTCTACTAGCCACCTTTCTAAAGGAATTTAACATAGATGTGGGTCCTTCTTAACATGTACTGAAATTCTGTACAAGTACACACATTTGTTTTACGAGAGGCCTTACAATTATAGAGCTTTAAAGGAATTACTGTTAGGTCAGAGCAAAGCTGGGTAGAGTTCACCGCAAATACATAAAAATACTGGGGAAGTATGTGAGGTGGTCCGCGCCTGTAACTCTACTGCTGGGGAGAACTATTATTCAGTTGTGGACCCTGCGTGCTAGAGTGCCCACCAGCGCAACACTGGCACGGCTGCTGTGGGGGTAACCAACTGCTTTCTGGTTGGAAGTAGAGACCGTCCAGCTAGAACTCTAAACTTGGCCAAGAGCCTAGTGGGGAAGCTACTGCTGTTGTTTTGCTAAGTGGAATGATGAGCCTGTAAACTGCCTTCTAAATATTTGTGTTTATGATCACAGATTAGTACTGCCCATCAGGTTTAGTCAAAGATGCTTCTGTTTACAATGGGTGATATCTAATTCAGAGGCTTATATAACTGGTCAAAATGCTAAGAAAGTGACTGCTGAGGATTCATCCTTAAACAGGACATCTAGACCGACCTCCCTCAAGGCTGGGGGGAGCATGGTACGAGGGAGTGGAAAGAACACAGGGGCTGGAGGAAGCAGTGGACGACTTTAGGATGATGTGGCCTTTGCACTGTTGAACTCTCAGCAGTTGTGACTACTTGCACAAGGCCTGCATAAGACTGGACCCATCAACACGTCAGGGAGAGGTTCACAAACCTCTGCCATTTCCTGATGACTTACAGGCTATTACTGGGGTTTCTACGGGAGGGAGAGACATTTTCTTCAGTTGTGCAGCCACTGGTAAGTTGCCTATGCTCCTGTAAATCACCACTGTCCCATGTTCCTGTAAGCCCTAATTAAATTCACTGAGGTACCAAAACTTTAAAACACATGAATGTAGAAGAGGGACTAGACGGGACAAAGAAGGGGAGGTCAGTGGGAGTATGACAAGTGATAATAGGGAGTGAGCAGAATACATATGCACGTATGAAATTTCACAATGAAACCCACTATTATATAACTAATATATGCTAATAAAAATTCTTCCTCCCTTAAGTACTTTCTCAAGTATTTGATCACAGCAACATAAAATATGCCTAACATGTACACATTCCACCCCTGCCTCTGTGCTTGCAAGCTGAGAAAAAGTACTAGGCTGAGCACAGTCTCTACTACTCACCCCCAAATTCATCTCTGTAACCCCCTTTCTTCCACCTACGTGAGCACAGTCTCTGTGACCCACCAGCCAATCTACCTCTCCTCACCCCTTTCTTCCACTCGAGGACATCCATCTACTTACTTTTCCATAAAAACTATCCCAACACATTCGCTTATAGCATTGGTAGCCAACTATCTGTATGGCTTATTCCTTTCCTGGGACATTAGCACCTTAAAAACAAGGAGTGTCTTTATTACTTGTCAAAAGGGGGTCAAATAAACATCCTCAAAGCTACATCCAAAGGCAGAAATTAAGAACAGAATGGCCGAATCAAAAGTATACACAGCACCTCAATGCTCCCCAAAGGCTTTCTGAGACACTCTGTAAGGCCAGCTGGTCTGGAACTCACTACATAGAACAGCTTGACTTGCAACTTGCAGTTGTCCCCCTCCTCAGCTTCAAGGTATGCCACCACGTCCAGCTGAGGCCAGCCATTCTATTAATGCTTCCTCTATATTCAATATAGATTTTCAGATATCCTATCTCTCTGTTACCTGTCAGGCTGCATTGTACAGTCCTAGTGAAGGACAAAGCCGCTCAACTGAAAATGAGTATACCCAGTGTGACTTTGTCATGCTAACCATGGAACTGGAGCAATGGGAGCCACTCAACCGGCTCCCTTCAAGTCAGCGTTTTCACGGCAATGGTCTGTAGGCAGAAAATTAAGAGACTTAACTTCTATGCTGCCAAATTCTAATATTAAATCAATGAAACAGACTTTCTGATCTGTACAGCGTCAAGGGAGGGTACCAGGGTGCCATGATCTGTTCCTTCCCACAAGCCCAGCCTGCCCATCGCCCACTCACCATCCAATAGCCAGTGTTGGCCACTCCGGGACTCCAGCTCCGACATCATGAGGCATGTGATCACGTGATCTGGAACCAAAAGACCTTTTTCTAGGTACTGCCTTGCTGTGTCACGAACTTCTGTTAAAGACAGGAGAAGACACTCAAGAAGGCTTCCAAGATGGGCACAGTGGCATAGCTACACAGCACTCAGGACAGAAAAGGCAGGATGATCAGGAGGTTCAAGTTCTTCCTCAGCTATAAGCAAACCTAGGTCAAAGTGGGCTACATGAAAATCTGACTTTTACAAGCTGGGAAAAGGGAGAGAAGCTTACATACTCTCAACAGTTTAGCCTTTGGGTTCATCGTCCATGATGTGGTAGCAAGGATGAATGAAGGCAGCTATTACACTGTTTTAATATTGGTCTTAACAATGTGGGCACTGGTTCTTCATTGGCTCCTAGTGAATTATAAAAAGAAATTCTTGGAGATATCACAGGCAAAAATGCAAGAAAGAAAAATGTGAATTGTCTAAGACTGAAAGAAGGAAGGAGGTAGAACAGGACAGTCCTGGCGGCGAGCCACAGCCTGCGCACCAAACCCCCAGCAACACACAAAACAGACAAGCGCTCCATCACACAGTGCTTGGAGAATGGAAGGCTCAAGCATACCTTGTGAGACCAAAGGGTTTCACTGCCTTCAAAAAGAACACGGCAGAGCCCACACCTATGATCCCGGCGCTCAGCAGACTAAGGCAGGAGGATCATGAGTATAAAGACAGGCTACATAGGAAGGCCTATCTCCAAAAACCGTGGAAACAACAAAAATGGAATACTGTATAACATGACACAAACACACACGCGGTTTGCTTCTCATCGTGAGTCTCAATATAACATGGTACCCGGTGACACACTCTTAAAGGCAACTTGGCACTTTTATTAGTGAACTGCCAAGTTCGTAAAAGCATGAATTTCAAAACCCACTCCAGAGAAAAACACTTCCTTCTACATAGAAAGGGTCACTTGTGCTGGGCAAACAAATGACTACATCAAATCTTCCTATTTCTTATAACTGAACATTTTCTGTAAAAATTAAGTTTTCTGCTCTCCTGGGATCTGATAATGAACCATTTGGGGTCACACTCACACAAGCCAACTAAGTTCACAAAACAGTGCCAGCAAGATGGCTCAGTGGGTAAAGGCACCTGCCATCAAACTCGACAACCTGAGTTCAACCTGCTCCACATGGTGGAAGAAAAGACTCCCCAAAACTTTCCTCTGGCTTCCAAAAACGCTGTGGCACTATGCGGGTGTTTGCGTACACACACACACACATACAACCAAACAATTAAACTACTGGCAAAAATAGTCTAGAAGTATTTTGACACTGCTCTTGCTTGGATTCGGGTAGAGCCTTTGATCCCCCAGACTCAGTCTATATTCCCAGCCCCAAGTGCAGCTTTGAAGCACGGATTGTGGAAAGCTCCCTGTCACTCAAGTCACCACCATAAGGTGACTCAAACCACACGTCCAAGTCAGCTATAGTGGCACATGCCTATGATCACACCTGCTAGGAGGTTAAAGCAAGAGGACTGCAACACAGAGGTCACCTTGGCTGTAGGACAGACAATGTCTCAAAATCACAAAAGGCAGGTGCAGCAGAGCCAAAGCTGGCTGGCCCACGGATGCAGGCTCAGTAACACATTGCAAGAATCGGAAGCCCCAAGATAGCCGTAGGCAGGAATGCATTTTTCAAGAATGTAGCTGAGCTTGAATATGAAAAATTCACACTTATTCAATAAGCATTATTAATGGCAAACTATGTGATGATTAATACTCTTGACATGGGGCTGTAAAGTTCCAGCTTACTGATATTGAGCAGAATTTGCTTCCCTAAAAGTAACAACAGTATCCATTAGCTGACCATATAAAACATCCCAGCACCATGCTTCAGGTGCTCCATATGCTGTCATAATCCTCACTAAGATCACCTTCAGATATGATGTTATATTGAGATTTGACAGCTTAATTGAGAAATAATTCACATACCATAAAATTTCCATTTTCCAGTGGCTTCTAGTATGTTCTCAATGTTGTACAACTGTCACTAGTCCCTAATCAGAGTTCATTTGTTGTTGCTGCTGCTTTTCTTTCAAATGCTGGGGAATGAACCCATGGCCTTGTGAGTTAAAGGCGAGCACTCTACCACTAGGTTACAGCCCAATATCAGTCTAATTTCAGAACATTTTTATACCCCAGGAGGAAACTCTGTGCCTATTAATAGTTGTTCCCAACTCACAGCTCCCTCCAGCATTACTTTCTATGGGAAGAGAGGGAGAAAGGGGAGGAGAACGGGGGGGGGGAGGAGGGAGAGGAAGAGAGAATGAATGTGAGTGAATTCAGAGCTTCCCAGGTACAGGATGATCCATAAAAAACTTGGTGTATGCATGAATAAGTGAGAACCCTGATAACTGAAAGGAGTAACCTTTACCTTAACTGAATAAGAGCTATTATCCCAAAGGTTATAGTGGCACACACCTGTAAACCCAGCACTCAGGAAGACTGGGACAGGAGGATCATGAGCTCAAGGACAATCACGGAGACGCTACCTCAAAGAGGAAGAAGAGAAGGAGCAAAAGAGGTGGGAAGAGAAACATGACAGGCTAAAGAGGAGCTCAGCTGGCCCAGTGCCTGCTCAGCACGCACAAGCCCTGGGTTAAAGCCTCCGCACCACACAGACCGAGCGTGGTGGTACAGGCCTGCGATCTCAGCGTTCTGGAGGTGGAGGCGAAGGCAAAGTCAAGATCATCTTTGTCTATTTAAGAACTTGTAGGCTAGACCAGGCCACATGAGACCCTGTCTCAAAAAAAAATAACAAAGAGCTAGCCTAGATCCCAGAGAGTAATTTTCCAAAGTAGCTAAGAAAGCTCAACTGAAGCCGGTGGTGGGATACGTGACTCTAACAGGTTTTTTTGTCATTTGGCAGTGCTGAGGATGGAATCCAGGGCCTCACATGCAGACAACTGCACTTCCACTGAGCATTTGACATCCCCAGCCGTCAGCCAGTTCTAAATGTTTAGATTTCAACACTTGAGAAGAGAAATGAGAAGGCACAAGGGACACACCGCAGAGCCGCGGAGCACATGGAGGACACTGCATGGAGCACATGGGGGACACCGCAGAGCGCGGAGCACATAAGGGACACTGCAGAGCCGCGGAGCACATGAGGGACACCGCAGAGCGCGGAGCACATGGGGGACACCGCATGGAGAACATGGGGGACACTGCAGAGCCGCGGAGCGCATGGGGGACATGGGGGAACTCCATGCACTGAAGGGTAGAAAGCATACTGTTAACACATGGGGGCAAATTTGAAGGGTATTTAAAGCAGCTTTAGAAACCATTCCCAGGCTAGGATTAGACTTAACCTGCAGGGCTGGGTACAAATGGAAAGTGTAGGTAGGGCTCTCTGTAGAAGATGACACAGAAGAACATTCAGCTAAGTTCAAGGAGACAAGCACAGATCACAGAACAGGGCAACATGACACTGGGACGGGGCTGGCAGGGGGAGCAGAGGAGGCCGTGACGATCCAAGCAGACAGGCCTGACTTGGAGCAGTGGCCAGGGAAGGAGGACTTCAATCGTCCTTTAGGAGAGCACCTTGGCTTGATCCAACCCAAGTTTAAAATAAACTCATGGAAGACTTCCAGAGCCATCTCACTCCAACATACAATTAAAAGGATTGTCCAGGTACAGTAGAACCCTCCCAGCCACTTCTGGCAGCTGTGCCTCACCCTGGAGGATAACAGGCAACGTGTGCACTGGCCTGACATTACTGGATAAATTACAGAGCTGATCTAATTTCCCAAGAGGAAAGACTTCAAAAGACTGGACACATACATTGTCTCACACACACACGTATGCACACAAATTCATTAAGCACCAGGACGGTTTCAGAAACAATCTTTAAAGTCAGCCATTTTGGTGTGGGCCTTTAATCACAGCATTCAGAGAGCACAGGCAAATGGATCTCTGTGAGATCAAGTCCAGCTTTGTCTACATAGTGACTTCTAGGCCAGTTGAGGCTACAGGGAGACCCTGTCTCAAACAACAAAAAAAAAATCCTTTGAGCCAGGTGTGGTGATACAGGAGGACTAGGAACCAAGGTCACCCTGGGCCACAAAGCAAGTCCGAGGCTAGCCTTGACTACAGAAGATAGTTTCAAGGGAAGAGAGGAAAGAACAGAGAAAAAAGAAAAAAGGAAACAAAGGATCACATTGTGGATCAGTAATATCCATGTATGCATAGATAAGTGGTATCGTCCCTTAAGAAATGTTCCCCATCATACAGTTGGGACAGGTCTGTCTGTATGCCACCGTCTGAGGAATATGGAAGAAACAGGGTCTGATACGAAACAGATGTCCAAGCTGGGCATGACAGTATACACCTGGATTCCCAGCCTCAGAAAACAGAAGCAAGAGGACTGAGCACTCCAGGCCAGCTTGGGCTACAGAGTTCTGTCTAAAAGAAAAAGAAAAAGTAAAACACATTCCATGACAAGTGAAATTCACTAGTTCATTTGAAAACATTTACTAAGGGCTAAGGCACATTTCTTCTTTACATTTAATTGTTTATTTTTATGTTATATGTATGAGTGTATTGCCTGCATGTAAGAAAGTGAACCATGCTTTGTAATGCTAGTGAAGATCAGAAGAGGATACTAGATCCCTAGAACTGGAATTACAGGTGGTTGTTGGCCACCATGTGGGTGCTAGGAATTGAACCCAAGTCCTCTATAAGAATAGCTGGTGCTCTTAACTACTGAGCCTTTCTCGAGCACAAGGCTAAGGAACATTTCTGAGGATTCAGAGAAACCGTGATGGAAGCATCATTTGCTGTCTGTTTCTGAGGACACCAAAGAGTTGCCAGCCTGGCCTACTTACAAAACAGACTCAACCTATACAAATGTTCCCATCTTTTATTGGCACAACCTTAATAAATATAAGGTTTGATTCTATTTTTTTCTGCCTAAAGAACCTGCCCATTTATAGAAAAGTTTGAAAAAAAAAAAAGACAAAATAAATGTAACATTGGGTGTGACAAAAAACTATGGGAAAGCAAGACTGATTAGGAGATCTGAGATGGTGGTTGGCAGGGGCATGGGTGGGAAAAGGACATTCAAGGGCTTCAAAGGCATGCTAAGTGTTCAGACAGTGATATGGATGTGTCTCTCCTCCCTGCCCTAACCACCCTCCCTCTCTCGTTCTGACCAGGTGAGTGCACACTGGAATCAGAAGACAGAGCTGGACACATCTTTACCATGCAGAACTTGGCACAACACCCGGCTGGGTCACCAAAGGCTCAATGTCCTTTCATTGTCCCAGATTTTTTTTTAAATTACTGAGGAAAGACCCTGTCAAGGACCCAACTCCTCCTTAAGGTCACACGTCCTGTAAGTACCAAATGGAAGGAACAGTATTAAAACTGCTCACCCTAGCAGCACCGTTCTGCAAACATTGATAGAAATGCCAACAGATACAGAACAAGAGACCTGATCATCGATAAACTGGGAGCTTTGTGATTTGCGAAACTTTGCATTTTTCTCCTCTTGTAAGAATATTCTGGCACATTAGTGGTTGAAAAATATTTGAGTCATTCTATAAACTTGTCTCTCCTTAACGTTGCTTTTATAAATCTGTTCCAGTAAGAAAATAAGCTTAAAAAAATCTTGGGAAGGGGTGATAAAATGGAGAGGCAGGAGAGGACAGTAGGGGCAATTGCTTAACATATGATCTATACACGCATGAAGGCTGAGAAAAAAAATATTTGTAGAAAATAAATGCCAGAGGGACAGTGAGATGGCTCAGTGGGTAAAGCCATCTGCTGTCAAGTCTGACGACCTGAATTCAATCCTTAGAACCCAAACAGCAGAAGAAGAGAACTGATTCCAAAACACTGACCTCTGACTCCAACACACACACTCTGGGGAATATACACAGCCCCTGGCAAATAAATCAATAAAATGTAAGAAAAAAATGGATGTTGGACTGAGGAGATATCTCAGTGGGTAGTGCTTGTTGAGCAAGCATGAGAACCTAACTTTGATCCCTATCACCCCCCTGGTGGCATGTGACCACAATCCCAGCACTGGGAAGAGTATTCCGGGGCTCACTGTCAAGTCAGTTCAGCTTACTCCGTCAGCCCCAGGTCCTAGTGAAAGATTCTCCCTCAAAATACAAGGTGGGTGATTCCTGAAGAATGACACCCACATCCACCCTCAGCCCCCACACTTCTACCACTATCTCTCTCTTACACAAACACACAAATATATGTGAAGCGCTGAGGGTACAGCTCCACTGACAGAGTGCTTACCCAGCAGGCATAAAGCCCTGGGTTCTACCTTGAGCACTGAGTAAACCAGATGTGGTGAGGGACACCCATAGTCCCAGCACTTAGAAGGTAGGAGGAGGAGGATCAATCACAAGTTCAAAGTCATCCTTGGCTACAGAGTTCCAGGCCAGCCTAGTCTACTTAAAAAAAACAAAACAAAACAAAAAAAAAGACATCAAAAGCTGGGGAGATGACTTAGCCAAACCTTGAAGGCCAGAGTTTGGATCCCCAAGCACCCACATAAACGTCAAGTGGAAGTGGCAGCCCACCTGCAATTCCAGAGCTCTCAAGGTAGAGATGGGGAACCCTGGAGCAGGCTGCCGATCCACACTACCGCGTATCGGTAAACTCTGGGTCCAACTTTAAGACTTGTCTCAGTGAAGAGGATCAACAGGAGATTCCAGAAAGCAACACCAGACCTCCACATGTACATGACTGTGCGTTCACATGTGCATGTGCACCTGCATTCATGGAAGCACACACATATACATGTACATGACTGTGCATTCACATGTTCATGTGCACCTGCATTCATGGAAGCCCACACACATACACATGTACACACATGCACCAAAAAAAGTAAGGCTAGATGTGTTAACCCACACAGCTAGTCCCATCACTCAGAAGGCTGAGGCAGGAGCATCACTATGAGTTCAGGGCCAGCCTGAAATACAGAGTATTTGAAAAAGGTCAAAATAAATAAGCTAAAGTCCTTTATAGATAGAAATTATGGAAAAAATTCCTAAATTTAGGTCACTTTGCACTTAACTCAAAGGAGCTATTTCTGACATCCAGGATCCCACCTGCCAGTCAGTCTTGCTCAAGTACAGACTCTCCTTGTTTAATGCCACAAAGACAAAGTCAGTTTCAAATCACACCCTGACACTTGCTACTGGTAGCTATGAAGAAAATTCTGAATCTAGTGTAATGACTAAGAACCTACACTCGGCTAGGTGCAGTGACACACACCTTTAATCCCAGCACTTAAAAGGCAGAGACAGGGGGATCTCTGAGTTCCAGGCCAACCTGATCTACTTAATGAGCTCTAGGTCAGCAAGTGTTACATAATGAGAACCTATCTTAAAAACAAAACACCCCACACACTTTAAAGCCAGACTGCCTAAGGGTCTGGAAAGATCGCTCAATGGTTAAGAACACTTGTTCTTCTAGAGGATCCAGGTTCAATTCCCAGCACCCACATGGTGGCTAACAACCAACTTTTACTCCAGTTCCAGGGAATCTGATACTCTTTTCTGGCCTTTGTGGGAGGGCATTATATGCACATAGTATACTTATGTACATACAGGCAAAACACTCATACAACTTAGATTCAAGTTCTAGCTCTGACAATTAAGGCTACTATAAAAGACTTTGGTCACATTTTACGGTTTTGCCCCAGTCAAAGTTGTACCTAACTACCCAAGGTTGGTTTTTGGATTTCATTTTGTTTTTGAGACAGGGTCTTCCAGTCACCCCAGCTGGCCTGGAATTCACTATGTAGACCAGGCTGACCTTGAACTCACAGAAACTACTGGGATTAAAGGAGTACACCACCATGTATGGCTACTCAGAATTGTTGTAAAAGTTGTATATTGTTAATATATATAAAGGACTTGGAGTGATGCCTCTTTACAAACTGCATTCAAGGACATGGAAGTATTAGGTGCTTGCTCCTTAGTACCAGTAGTGGATCTATACAACTTACACTTCAGAGCTCACTGAATCACAAATATCGATGAGTCAGTGCTACTGGTTTCCTTGATTCTTTGAGGAAGAAACTGAAAGATTTAAGTAACTTACTGTGGAGGGAGGGAGCTAGAGAGATGGCTAAGTGGTCAGTAATACTTGTCGAACAATCATAAAGGGATTTTGGATTCCAGAACCCATATAACACACCAGACGTACCCAAAATGCCAGTAACTTCCACTATGAGGAATCCAGTGCCCTCTTCTGGCTTCCATATGCACACAGAAGGGCACACTCACATGCGTGCACACACTTACACAGGCATATATACACACAAACAAATAAAACAAACCTTGGGCCAATAAGATGGCTCAGCAGATAAGGGCACATACCACTAAGCCTTATGACCTGAGTCCTATCCTCAGACCCACATGGAAGAAGGAGAGAACCAACTCCTACAAGCTGTCCTCAGACCTCCAAACATGTGCCAGGGCACACAAGCCATAAGTGGCACACATGCATAAGTACATTACGTAATTTTAACAT
The DNA here is from genome assembly GCA_035773235.1 of Eospalax fontanierii. Taxonomy (NCBI): domain Eukaryota; kingdom Metazoa; phylum Chordata; class Mammalia; order Rodentia; family Spalacidae; genus Eospalax; species Eospalax fontanierii. Next base: position 8,016,282 of record CM069531.1, read on the forward strand.
CTTTTTAAAAGTCAAATATTTGAAAATAAATAACTTGCTCAATTCTGTTAATAAATAGCAAAGATGGGATTCTGATTCAAGCAGGTTGACTTAAGAGTTCATTTTCTTTTGTTTGTCTGTCTGTCTGCTTGTGGGAAAGAAATCTCAATAGTCTGTTTGTTTGGGGCAAAGTCTCTCATCGCCTAGGCTGACCTTGAACTCCTGATCCTCCTGCCTCCACCTCCTACGGCTGGGGTCACCAGAAGCATGAATCACCAAACGTGGCTCGAGAGTTCATTTCCTTAACTGCAATACCCCGCTACACCTCTCCCCAAAGAGAAACACTGGGTTAGTCTACTCTCTTCTGCATTGCTAAAGTAAATGCCTGTAAATAGCACAGGGGCCAGACATGGTGCCTCACAGCCATAATGCCAGCATTTAGAAGCTAAGGCAGGAGGAAGACCACAAGTTCAAGGACAGGGTAGGCTACAACAGCAAGACAGGACAAGAGAGGCCAGAGCTATGAGGTAGATGTGGCCCCAAAAGGACCACAATCTCACCTTAGGCCCAAAGAGAGCTCTGTGGGATGGAGAGGTTTTCAGAGCACTAGAATAAATTGATCAAAGAATCACTCTTCAAATAACAAAGACCTCAACCAAGTCACAGGCCTGAGCGCCTCAGTTTCCCTTTGCACTTGTCCAAAGTCTCAATTGAAAGCCACCCGTGAAGCTTCCCCTCACCGTTTCCTCTTCTACTTCAGAGTAAGTGTACTCTCCTCAACAAGTTGAACCTAGTAAGAAGGATGTCTTATTGGATGACCAACTGGATGGTCAAGAACAAAGCTGTACTTTAAACCCCACCCCTCTGGCCCACAACACAGTCTGCACATCCACCCACCTGCTGCTGGCCACAGTATTCAAATCCACTTGCCACAGGGCAGAGTTGCCTCAAACTTTATGACTGGTCAGCAAGCTCTCCAAGTCCTCCTGTCCCCACATCTCCAGTGCTGGGATTATCGCACTGGCCACCACTCCTGGCTTTTTGTGTAGGTGCGAGAGACCCTGGCTCAGATCCTTATGTTTGTGTAGCAAACATTTTACACCCGTTACTAAATCCATTATATGGTTCAACAGTCCTGAAATTCAAAAATGCCTCATTCCCACAGTAAGAACAAAGCATTCCACGCAGCTCCTAATTATTTGGCAAGCCCTGAGTAACTGAGCAAAAGGGATTACTGAATTAAGCATTCAGTCACCCCGGTTAGATGACACTAGCCGACATTAAATGCATGGTGTCATTCTCAGACCATTTTGGTCTCTACAAACTGATGCAGAAAGAGCATCATCACAGGGTGCACTTGGATCTTAAGTCTGACCTCTCAGCAGGAAAGGACTGGTCCCTACAAGAACCTGCTTGTTCTTCCTGGAGCTATCTAACATTCTTAAACACCCACAAAATGTTTGAGTCAACTCCTAAAGAGTTTCTAGTAAGACTCCAAAACATCCTCTATTAGAGGGAGCAAAAAGTTCAATCTTAAAGCAACAATTGACCACTTTTAAATGAACCTGTAGTTGCCCCTGCTGAAAGTTATACTGAGCTCAACAGTAAAACCCCAGCAGCCGCTCTTCAACCTGTGCCTTCTTGATGTCTGCATGACAGATAAGCTTTACCTAATAATAAATCCCACATCCAGAGCCTTGCAAGCTTTTTCTAAAGAATGTGACAAAGATAGATTTGGAACTTATCGTTTTTAAAGCTCTGAAACCCTGGAGACTTCAATCCTCTACATTCCTACTGTTAAACACCATAAGACTGAAGATCCTCATGGGACCAAGTCACTGACCACCTGCTTCCATAACTTCTCATTGCCATGTAGGCTTAGGCTACATTATTTAGCTGATGGTGGTAGTGGGGAAATCACTGGTGTTTAACCAAAGGAAGAGTTAAAATCTGTTATCTGTATGAGTTACTTTTTTGTTGCCGTGATAAAATACCATGAACATGGCAACTTACAGAAGAGTTTATTTGGCTTATGGTTCCAGGCAGAGGTAGCCAGAGCAGAAAACTGGAGTTCACGTTTTCAAACAAGCACAGGAAGCAAAGAGCCAGACTAGAAGTGGGAAAGCTATATACTCTCAAAGCCCACCCCAGTGACGTGCTTCCTCCAGCATGGCCACACCTCCTAAAAGTTCCATAAACTAGGAACCGAGTGTCCAGATACTTGGAGCCTATGGGGAACAGTCTCATTGATTACCCCTAAATATTCAAACATTATCTTTACCTGTGATCTGTGTAATCATTTGTTTCATCAAAATCAGGTCAATGATAAAAGAAAAATGGTTTTTAACCTACATTTGAATCAGACTGTATGAAACCATCACATCACTAATTATGAGTAAAAGGGAAAGAACTGAGAGCTAGAGAATGGCTCAGCAGGGAAGCACAGACAATGAGTGCACTGGGTCTCAGAGCCCACACTGGGCAGCTCACAACTGACCCGAAGGCTCGAGGGAAACCCAACGCCTCTGACCTCCGAGGGCACCAGCTCTCACCTGTACATACACAACAACCAAAAATAACATTAATCGTTTTTAAGGAAATACTTTATTATGTGATTCATTTCCCAGCCTCTGCAGCCCACCCTGCTTTCAAGGGACCATGCCTTTCTAAACATTAGAATAGCTTCAGAATGAAATAAAGAGCAAATAGATCCAAAGACTTGCCCGCAGAATGACAAGGAGAAGTATCTGGGCACACAATTCTGCTTCCGATTTCCACAGGACTCTAAGTCAATGAACTCTGCTTATTAAAAACTCAAATTTCCACATCCGCCTGTTACTTTACCGGTGGAGTTTCAGTTCCTGGAACCTAGCTCTGGGACCTCCTGTGAAGGATGGAGAGCAACCCACTCCCAGCCAAGTATTTCCTACAGGACATCAGCCTTCTTCATCCACTCTTGTTTCCCTGAGTGAAGAGCATTTTAAAGCATTTAAAGGCATTTCCACGGGCAGACAAGGCACCCACCACTGTATCACTCTAGATGCGAGACGTGGAGAGGACTGAGCTCAGGCTGACAGGGCTGCTTGTTTCTCTTTGATCATCTGTCATGCCTTGCCTGAAGAACTGAGGGCTGGCGCGTTGCTAGTCCCTCTCTTTTCTCTCTAGTCAGAATGGATATTTTCATGTGCTTATTATGATTCTGTATTCTGGGTTCAGAAATTTGGTGGCAATGGGTGTGTTCCTAACAAAGTAACAAGATGCCAGGGGCAAGAGCCATGACTTTGGATTGGGGAGGGGCTGACCCTGATTGAGAAAGGGTATCCTCCAATACCCAAGCCGAGAAACCACTACAGATTCGCTCATCCTGCCCACGGATCAATTATTTAAATCTTTCTATTGAAGAGCACAGAAACCTCATTTTTAAGACCAAATAAATCATGAAAAGATGGTAGAATTTCGTAAGCCAAACAAAAGTAAATGCCCTACATCAGGAACATATTCTTGGCTCAGAACCAGAACACATGCACTCAAACACAGCATGAACATCTGGCACTGTACCACACGCGGCCCTACACGCAGCCAAGGAGAAAAACACAGACTGGGACAGAGGTAGCAGAAGACAGCAAGAGAACAGATTGGGAAAGGGCAAGCGCTCTGGAGGCCGGCCAGAACTTAAAGAATTTTAGACCCCGAGTCTAAGGCTCTTCCGGCTCAAGCCCACACATCAGCCCTGGTACCCACCATACTGCGGCACACTGTAGCCTGAAGAACGAGCGGATGGCACTTCACACCTCTTTCACCCTCCAGATCGTCTCTCTGGCACTGCACTTTCTCAGCAAAAAGCACAGCACTCCTTCCTGAAAACCGGATCCCAGAGTCCAATTACTAACCCCATTCAGAGGACAGGGACTGATTTTATTCTCATTCTGACCCAGGAGGTCATTCACAGCAGTAGACTTCCATGCAGCTGGCTTGGCCACCCCCTGAGCAGGAGGGATGATGGCTGTGGATCAGCACAAGGAGCTTCTGTTCTCCAGCGCCATCTGCTCAGGTGGGACAGGCTACCACTGGGCCAGGCCTGATCTCCAACTACTCCACCCTTCAGTTTTCTCACAACGACCTAGTAGAGAACGAAAACAAGAATAGGAGAGCAGAGACAGCCACAGTCCCAACAGTAACAGCCACTAAATGCTAAGAGCTTAAGGCTGAAGACATGGCTCAGAGGTTAGGAGTGTTTGCTGCTCCTGCAGAGGACTGGAGTTCAGTTCTCAGCAACCAGACTTCTAACTGCCTGTAACTCTGGCTCCAGAAGACCCAATGCCCTCTTCTGGTCTCCATGGGCTCACAAACACGTGGCATATATTCACACAGATACAAACACATGCACATAAACAGAATCAATAAAATCCTTTTTTAAACTAATCTTCACAAACAACTAAGGACTGACCAATAACTGTCCCAATTGTGTCGTAGGTTATTGTTTGTTTTTTGAAACTAAAAATGTTACCCAGGCATGGTAGCACACACCTGTAATCCCAGTACTCAGGAGGCTAAACAGGAAGGTTACCACAAGTTTGAGTCAGCCTGGTCTAGAGTGAGTTTGAGACCAACCCAGGTTATACAGCAAGAGCTTATCTTAAACAAACACACACACACACACACACACACACACACACAAAACCACCTAGAAACTAAAAAGTGTCTTATATCCAAAAATAGGAAAGGGTTATACACTTATAACTGCACACATGCTGGGCTTCCTTCTTTTTTCTTTCTTTTTTGCTTTATGAGCACGGGTCCTAGTCTTGCTATGTAGTTCTGAAGGGCCTGGAACTATGTGATCCAGGCCGGCCTAAACTCAGCCCCCTAAATACTGACTTCTTATTTTCAAGGTTCGGCCGTTCATACCAGGGGTCACATAAGTTACCAGCCAGGTGCAGTGACAGGATTGTGATTCCAATGCCATCTTGGGCTACATAGATGATTCTGTCTTTAAAAGCCAGTCTTCTCAATCCTGGATATGCACTGCATCCTTCATTCTTATAGCGAGCCTATGTTGGCCTGTCATCACTATTTCTAGTTTGTGGCTGCAAAAGTAGAGAGAGAAAGCATTGGAGTTACCTTGTACAGGGGGCTTCCACACAAGGGGACCCCAGAGTCTGTACTGTTAACACCGAGCCTCCGGCAAAGGCTTTGCCGGTCTTCCCTGCCCACTTCCTCAAGCAATTAGTCTCTCCAAGTTCTTCCTGCTCTGTAATTCTCTGTACCCAAGTACTCCTCCTCTCCTGTTCTGCCTCAAGGGAAGAGCGTGTTGGGCAGTGATTTAAATGTCTCAGGGAACCAAGTGTCCCATCAGCTGTTTAAAAGAAAAAACAGGATGTCTGTCTGTATGTAGCCCAGGCTGGACTAGAACTAATTAGTGATCCTCTTCCTCAGCTTCCCAAGTGCTGGTGCTGCAGGCATGCAGTACCATGCTTGGCTCGTCAGTCTTTTTCAAATGGTGTAAACGAATGAACCAAGGGGAGAAAGAGGGAGGAACGAGGCACGCCAACGGTTAGAACAGTGATGCCCCGACATTCGGGGTGCATCCAGGCAAAAGAAACTTAGATCTTGGGGCCAGCAAGATGGCTCAGCAGGTAAAGGCACCTGCTGCCGAGCCTGCTGACCTGAGTTTGATTCCACGAGGTGGAAGAAGAGAACTGATTCCCATGAGCTGTCTGCTCTCTGACCTCTGATCCTCTGCCTGCTTCCTCGAGGCTGACTACTGAAGGAACAAAAGGGAAGACAAGGTGAGGGTTGACCTGGGGGCTCAGGGAAGAGGGAAACTGCTCTTGGTAAGAAAGCAGCAGGTTTGGAGGCCTAGAAGCAGAATACAGAAAGGACAGAGTCAGAGAGCAGTGCAGAGAGGTCACGTACTGCCCTATGTGTAGGGAGGGGCAGGCGACGGCCTGAGGGTATGTCAGTAATGGGTGACTGTTTCTAGAACTGTGGCGTCTAATATGCCACATGATGAGCTGCTGATAACAGACTCAACCCCACAGCAGCCCAAACCCTCAATACAATCACTTCATTATTACAGTGCTTTGGGGGAGGAGAGTTGTAATAAGTACAGTGTCCAACACAGGATGAAGCCATGCAGAACAGACTGAAGAGAGTAAAAGGCTGCCAGACAAGAGGAGACTAAAGCTACCACACAGGAATAGGCCTGAGCCCTATCTTTCCTTCATTTAACTGGGAAATGGACCCTGGGCTTCATGAAAGGCAAGCAGTCTACAATGAGCTACATCCCCCACTCCAGAATCTCACTGAAGTCGCCTGGATTGGCCTTGAACTTGCTCAGCAGCTGGCAAACATTTAATCTGTAATCCTCCTGCCTTAGCTTCTAAGGTAGCAGCAATCCCAGGCATGCACACCTGACTGAACCTGTGCCTTTTTTCATTCAATAGACAAAGCTGGAGGACTTAGGAACAGCTGAGGCCCTGCAAAGTGTCACAAACTGGGTCACCAGTCACCCTTCCTCACAGACAGAAAAGATCTCTTCCCTACATAATATCCCCTATTATATACCTCATCAGAACAACTCCGCATGAGGCCAGGATTTGTACTGTGATTTGACAGTCTGTTAAAAAACTCAGACCCGGCTGGGCCAGAAGCAGTGGTGAAGGAGGGCAGGTGGATGTCATCCTCCAACTCTGAAAAAGTTCACTTCGCTAACCAATGATGAGCTGGGAAATTGCTCAATAGGAAACATTAAACTCCTGCCAGACTGCTCGCTGGGAGGACAATCCATTCCCATCGCAATTTCTATTCCAGTGAGTTCCTAGACATCTCAGGGTGCCTCCCTCATAAATCCAATTGCCTGTAGGTTACCAGCCCCTCAATTTCAACCCACGAGCTTATTCTGTACAAGTCTCCTCTAATCCACACTATCTGAAACAAACAGCACGTACCTGAAGCCAAATGCTCTACCAGAAAGACTAATCTTAGAGTCATTTTAAAATATTCACACTTGCTCCACCTGCCAAAGAAACGAGGAAAACAAGACAGGCCGAGCTGCCCCAGCTGTGTTCCGAGGGGTACATGAAGGAGACATATTTCCCAAGACAAACCCGCCCCCCTTCCTTCTCCTCCTATTAGAAGCCAGAAGACACCCAAGAGTTATCTCTGAGGATGACAAAAACCAGGAACTTTAATCACTCTACACACAGGCAAGAATAAAGTTATGCTTTGTAGCCACTCACTTTCAAGTGTATAAATTGACAGCAAAAAGTTAAACAGTTCATTCACCAACTTCCTTTGGCCTGTCAGTAGCCACTTATCACTAAACAGATTCAAGATATAACTAAAAGTGCCAGGCATGGTGGCAATAATCCCAGTACTGAGGCAGGGGTTTGAGGCTAGGCTAGGCTACACAAGTGAGTTCCAGGCCAGCCTGGGCTATAGAGTGAGACTATCTCCAAAACAAAACAACAAAAAGCAAACAGCAACAGAACCTGAATTACAAAAATATTCTATTAAGGTCCAGAACACCACTTGCCAACTCCAGGGTGTTCCTGGCTCCCATCCATTGAAGAGTTTGCAGCCAACAATGCTCCTGTGAGGGCTTGGCCACCATCTGTGGCTGCCCTTCATAGTCCTCGAGCAGAGGAGTGCAGTTTGAGGCGGCAGGCTAGGGGCTTGGTGAGGCTGCTACCCATGTGGGCCAGTGTAGTCAGCACCACAGCATGACATTCAAAGCGCTTTACTATAAAGGAAGACCACAGCCTCCCACCTAGACAGACTGACAGATGACATCGCCTACTAGGATATACAGAGGTCCAACCAAAGACAGAGAGAGAGTGAGTGATTTCACTTTATAGTCCAAATAGATATGAACTAATTACGTACTTCAGGTTGACTTCAAAATTACAGCAATCCTCCTGCTTCAGCCTCAGTAACAGCTGGGCCCCACTACAGATGCCAGATGCACACTCATCCTGCCTGACTACTGCAATGTTGTTAAATACAAAAAGAAATGCCAAAAAAAAATCCACAATGAAAAACAACACAAATTCTAAAGCTGGACTTGGCTCACTCTCCCTCACCTGACCATAATCTCCAAGTCTCTTAGGTCTGATCTTTATTTTATTATTTTTTATTATATTTATATATAAATATATTAATATATTTATTATATAATATAATTTATAGGTGTTATATATATTATTTATTATTATTATTTTATTTATTATTAGATCTCTGGAGCCTGTGAGATGGCTCAGTGTATAATGCCCCCAGGTCTCACATAGTGGAAGGAGAAAACTGACTGAAAAGTTGTCCTCTGACCTCCATACACATTAACTTTAGTGTTTAATTCTGGTTTTATATCTTGGGGGTCTTCTGAGACAAGTGTCTCACTCTGTAATCCAGGCTGGCCCGAAACTCACTGTTCTCTTGCCTCAGTCTCCCATGAGCTGAGATTATAGGGATGAGCCACCATGCTGACTTAAAAATCTTCATCAGACCTGTAGAGATTGCTCAGTGGTTAGAGTGTGGGCTGCTGCTGTAGTGGACCCAAGTTCAGTTCCACACCAGGCAGTTCACAACAGCCTGTAACTATAGCTCCAAGGAGTCTGGCACTCCTTCTGGCATATGTGCACAAACAAACAAACATACAAAGCCAGACAAGGTAGCACACACATTTAGTACCAGCACTTTCGGAAGGCCAGCCTGGTCTACATAGTAAGTTCCATGCTAGACAGGCTACATAATGAGACCCTGTCTCAGTATATATACATATATCTATATACTAATGTTTAGAAACTTTATCAGGGCTAGAGAGAGAGCACAGAGGCTAAGAGCACTTGTTCCTCTTACAGAGGACCTGAGTTCAGTTCCCACCCACATTGGACAGTTCATAACTGCCAGTTAACTCCAGCTCCCGGAGATCAACACCCTCTTCTGCAGGCGCTTCACTCCCGTTCACATTCCCTCACACACAAACACACATATCAATAAAAATAAAATCTTTTTATTAAAAAATGATCTCAACTATTAAAGATTTCTCAGTGTCCCTTGCCCCTCCACCAATAGTGCCTGATCTACCTCACTCTACTCCTGACCCTGCCAGCACTCACAAGGAATCCTAGCGGGTAACTCAGCCATCACTCCATCTGTGCGTAAATACAGGTTGGCTACCTTGCCCAGTGTCACAGAGCTAGGGTGGGTGGCCAAATGAGATTTCAAGTCCAGCCATCTGGATACAGAACCCATCTTCCTATTCAGTCACACTGCTACTGAGAGCTTTCCATTACTAAAACAGCTTTAAGAAAATAACAACACAAGGCTGGCGAGGTGTCTCAACTGGTAAAGTTGAGGACCTGAGTTCAATCCCCAGTACCCATGTAAAAAAGCCACTTACAGCAGTGATGGTGTGTGCTGTGTAATCCCAACACTACTACGGACAAGGAAAGGGCAGGACTCTTAGGGCTTAATGCCCAGTCAGCCTAACTTACTTGGCAAGCTACAAGAAAGTGAGAGGCCCTATCTCAAAAGACAAGGTAGATGAAGCCTGATGAATGACCCAAGACTGACTTTTGGCCACACACACACACACACACACACACGCATGCACACACACAGAGGAAGACAACTGAAATGAACTATAATTAGGGTCATCCTCGGCAAATGAAATCATGCAATCATGAGATTGCATGATCAGTGCTCACCAATTCATCAATTCTGTGCATCCATCCTGACCCTTGACCTGGCCCTGAATCAAAGAACAAAGCAATAGCTATGAGAAGCTGGAGTAACTGGTGTCCTACACTCAGTGTCTGATGGCCCTCCTATATAACTCAAATACTATGAGCTTGGGGGAGGGGGACATCGCACTACGTATCTCTGGCTGGCCTAGAACGCCATGTAAACCAGGTTGGGCTTGAATTTGCAGTGATTCTTCTAGCTCTGCCTCTAGAGTACAAGATTACAGGTATGAGTCACCACACGTGGCTATATCAGGAGTCTTTATGAGGTTAAGGAAGCCAATGTTATGCTATAGGATAACATTCAAAACTCCCCAAATAACGTGTAAATTGAAAAAGAGAATACAGTGGAAACCCACAACAACAATAATGGCTCCACCATTTAACCAATTGGTGATGATGGCTATCTCAGTAGAATCATGGTGTGTTGGGAGCCATTTGCCTGCCTTGAACTATGCCCTAGTTTTGGGTTAGGCAGAAATCAATCTCGTGCACAGAAGTGCTGTTGGAAGCAGGAGTTTTCATTATGCAAATGATTTACATCTGAGGAGAAGTTTATTCTACACCCAAGACTGAGGTCACCTGAAGATCTTTGAAGGAAGCCAATCACATCTTAAGTTATTTTGCCTGTGTTAGTATTGTTTGCTCACTTCACAGTATAAATAGGGGGGACTTAATAAAGGCAAGCTGCTTCAGTGTGACTGACAGTCCTCCTGAGTCTGTCCTATTTTCTCTCTCTCTCTCTCCCATCTCTATCTCTATCTCTATCTCTACATTTTCTCATCTTCACTCCCAGCTTTGGATGCGGTTCGATTTCTGTAGGCAGGCTCCGGCAATGATGAATGGTTAAAAAAAAAAAATCCATCAGGTCATGGTGGCATACACCTGCAATCCCAGCATGCTAGAGCCAGTGGCAAGAGCTGTTCTAAGCCACCCTGGGCGGCACAGGGCGTCCTGGTCCACAGAACCATACTCTATCTCAAAAAAGAAAAGAGGGCTTGAGAAATGGCTCGGCAGTTAAGAGAGTGTACTTCTGCTCCTGCAAAGACCTCAGTTCAGTTCCTAGCAGCTCACAACTGCCTGTAACTCCAGCTCCAGAGCAGATCTGGCACTTCTGGCCTCTGTGGGCACTTACATTCACATGCACAAACACACACACACACACACACACACACACACACACACACACACACATCATTAAAAATAAGATAAATCTTTAAAGAAGAAGAAGAATCCAAGGGGTGGGGAGATAAGATACTTCAATTAATAAAATGCTTCCCACACAAACATGAGGACCTGAGTTCCATTCCCCAGCATGCATGTAAGAAACTGGACACAGCAATATTATAGGCTTGTAATCCCAGTAATGGGGAGGCAGAGAAAGGCAGATCTCTGAGGCTCACTAGTCAACCAGTCTAGCCAATCACTAAGCCACAGATCCCAGTGAGAGACCCTGTCTCAAATAACAAAAACAAGGTGGACAGCCCCCAAGGGATGCACACACTACAATGCACATCGCACTGGTAAACTGTCATGCGCTCACTAAGGAACTGACTCTGGAAGAGGGCTTCCTCTCTCCCCCATTTCAGACCAAGCATGTTCAGACCAAGCATGTTTTCTCAAAGTGTTCTCCGTGGTTCCTTGCCTGGGGAAGGACTAGACCCACTGATCCACCGATTCTTTGACAAGGAGGGAGGAGAACAGAAAAACAGCCCAAAAGTGAAAATTTCATGTGCTTAAGAACAGCTGGAAGGTAAAGCATTTCCACCAGATATTACTACTCTTCATCGCATGAGATCAGGGTGCCCACAGCGGGAAGGCAAATGGGTAAGTTCAGTCATGGACAGAAAGTTCAAGAAGGAACGCAGCCAGCTGTCTCAACTTCCCCGGACAACTTCTGCTGGACATTCCGAGCACCCAACCTGACGATGCTTTATCCCTGCTTCCTTACTCGATCCAGCTGCTCCAGCCATCTCCGCTGGGTGCTGTGGGCACCTGGTCTGGTGATGGGATGCTTTTCTATCTGCTCCTATCACTTGCGACTTCTTTTGCTTGCTGTACACTTAGTAAACCCACTCATTTGAAGCAGAAAGCACAGTTCTTAACGGTAGGTCTCCAGATCATATAGAACGTGCACTCATACACATAAACATGCACACACATCCACATCCACATCCATAACACACATACACACACCCAAGAGAGAAAGAGAAAAGAAAATCTACATATATAATCAGGGGAAAAAGAGTGCAGGAAACTAGGGCTCTTTTTTCTTGGGGAAAAAGAAAATGACATCTTCAGTTGTCAAAGAGATACCTTGAAACTATTTTTAATAGAAGACAAACACTTGAAAAATGATGGCAATTTACTGATGACCATTTCAAGAGCTTGGCTTTCATCTCTCAAGGAAAAAAAAAAATCTCCCAGCAAATAGAACTGTCCAACAATGAAAGAGCCTGTGCACAGAGCTGTGGGGTAGCTGTCAGTTGCTACAGAAGGGAAATGGCCTAAAATCCCTTCCAACTCCAAGGCATCTAATAAGTTGAATAATTCAGATTTGCCACGTTCATTGTTATGCGTGGTGTTTAGTGCCTAAGAACCATGGAAAACCAAAACAAAACTCAGCTTGGCAGAAAAGAGATTTTGTACTTGCTCCAAACTGCAGGCTAAATTTTCATAAAACTAACTAACTGGAACTGATTGGAGTCAAAAACCAACCTCTCCTTCAGAAAAATGAAAGTATGTCCTGAGGTGTTATCTGTAGTTACTATTTAAAGAAAAGAAAAAAGAAAACTGAAGCTGCATCACATATTCAGTCAATTTTAGAGCACTCTAGCAACTACTCCTTTTTTTTTTAAAAAAAAAAAAAGAAAGGTTTATTTATTCTATTTTATGTGTAGAGTATTGCTGGCATGTATATATGTGCATCACACCCACGTCTGGTGCCTGGAGATCAGAAGAGGGCACTGGAGCCCTGGAACCGGAGTTATTGACAGTTATGAGCCACCCCAGTGCTGGGAACGGAACCCTCCACTGGCATTCTTACCAGGAAATGAAGGTTACCATAGTGACCCACACCAGACCCAGCACCGAAAGCTGGGGTAGGAGGATGGCCATGCATTCCAAGCCAGCCCGCGTCTCTACTCCAACCAGCAGGCCCATCGCCTGTGCAGTGCCTACCATTCATTCCAAAGCTTACTAGACACCTCTCCCTGGAACTTCCTGAGGGCACATCCAGCTTGGTGTCCTCTCCAAGTCTGATGTCCCTCATCCTGTGAATCAGGACTTTTCCCCTAGTCACTGAAATTCAACCTTCATAGGACATTTGGCTCTGACAGTCATAATAGGTACAGCCGTTTCTACCCCTAATTACAGAGGACCCAGGCTCAGTTCAGAACATCACATGGCAACTCACAACCATCTATAACTTCAGTTCCAGGGATCTGATTCCCTCTGCTGGCCTCCGCAGGCATCAGGCATGCACACGGTGCACACACATAGATGTAAGCAAAGGACTCAAACACATAAAATAAAAAGGAATCTTAAGAAAGCAGGTGCTGGAGACATGGCTCAGAGGTTAAAAGCACTAGCTACTCTTGCAGAGGACCTGGGTTCAGTTCCCAGCACCTATATGATGGCTAACAATTGTCTGTTGTAACTCCAGTTCCAGGTGATCCAATGCCCTTCCTCTGACCTCCACAGGCACTGCATGACACGGGAGCGCTTACATGTATGTAGGCAATACACTTATATACACACAAAATATATAAATAAATAAAAGTTTTTAAAATAAAAAAAAATTTTAAGAGAAAAGAAAGTGAATTAAATGACAAGCTGCTTGTGATGGCACATATCTGCAATCTCAGCATTCTCAAAGTTGAAACAGGAGTGTCACAGCCTGAGCTACTTAACAAGACCGTCTCAAAAAAAAAGAAGAAGAAGAAGAAGAAATGACGGAGCTGGAGAGATGGTTCAGTGGCTAAGAGCACTGGCTGCTCTTGCTGAGGACCCAGGTTCAGTTCCCAGCACCCACATGGCAGCTAACAACCATCAATAACTCCAGTTCCAAAGGATCCAACACTTTCTGGTCTCTGTGGGCATTGTACAACATGGGTACACTTACGTACATGCAGGCAAAATACTCATACACATAAAATAAATAAAAGTTTTAAAAAAAGAAATAGGAAAAGCAAAATGGCAACAATGCTGAAGGTGTACTTAAGCCCCTCCCACCCCCCCTGCCCCCGCCAGCATGCCACCCTGCCCAGGGACACTTAGAGCTTCCCTGCCTATAATCCCCTACATCTGAAGGAGGCCTGGTGGTTCACCCCTACAATCCCAGCACTTGAGATACAGGAAGATCATCTAGGGAAGGTAGGCCAGCCTGAGCTATAGAGTGAGACCCCATCTTAGAAAAAGAAAGAAAAAAGAAAACACACCTCCTCCCAGGCATAACCCCTCTCTGGAGCCTCCTCGTCCCCACCTCACCTGCCATCCAGGACTCAGATGTTACACCATCTTTCCCATGGCTCCCTGATTCAAAAGTGGAACAACTATTAAGCAGCAGCTTAATAGTTAGACACTATTCTAAAAAACTAAATCCAAGAAGAACTTCTAAGTAACTCCTCTCACTGTTCTTAAAAGGTTTTCCACTTTTGGAGCACTTGGTACACCTGGCCTACAAAATTTCAAGTGTAAACTTGACCAATTCTTATTCACACAATGTTACTGGAACATGCTGATATCCTAACTGCTTGATGAGATTTAAAGTCTGTCCATGCTTGTAATAGCCTCTTCTCTCTAGCTTCATTCTAGAAGCTTCCAAGTAGTTTCCAAATGACTTGATCCATTCAGAATGTAAGATGTCTGCCTCATGTTTAAAAATTATAGCTTGAATGATGCTGAACAGGGCTTATCTGTAATCTCCTCCTTGGAAGACTAAAACAGAATGTTGATCCAGGAAGGGAGGGAGAGAAGGAGGGAGAGAGATAGGCCAAGGGAGACAGACACACAGAGACAGAGAGGGAAGGAGAAGAGGGAGAATACTTAAACACTATCTTTGATACAGCTAGTAATCAGAATAAAGAACTGAACATAAAAAGACAAGTGAGCTCGTTTTAGAATTGGGAAAACAGACATTCAACAGACACTTCTCCAATGAAAATCTATAATCAACAAGCACAGAAAAAGCAGTTCAGTATCATTAGTCCTTCAGGAAACGCAAACCCAAACCACAATGAGCTACCACTTCACACCACTAGAGCCAAAACTAAATAAAAGTCACACAAAAATCAAATTTTGGCTGTGAAGTAGAGCCCTCATTTATTACTTCTAAGAATGTAAAACGGGGGCCAGCGAGACGGCTCAGCAGGTAAAAGCATCTGTTGCCAAGCCTGAGGACTTGAGTTCAATCCCCAAGATCCACAGAGTAGAAGGCAAGAACTGACTCCTGGTTGTCCTGACCTCCACACTCATGCACTATGGCACACACAGACACACACACATATATACATACATGTACACATAATAACCACAGTTTTAATTTTTTTAAAGAAATATTCAGACAGTCAGACATGGTGGCATGCGCCTCTAATCCTAACCACTGGCAGACAGAGACAAAAGGACCATGAGTCTGAGGCCAGAATCCTACAAGTAGAATTTGCAAATGTCACAGACAAGGGGGAGGCTGAGAGGGGTAAGAGCTAACTGCTAACAAGCACAGGGCCTCTTCTGAGATTAAAAACAAAAATCCCGAAAGAGATGGTGACGATGGCTTTACAATTCTATAAAATATATAGAATACTATATAATGTATGTACCTTTCGGGTGGGAGGCTTCTTTTGTTGTTTTTTGTCATTGTTTATTTGTGCTGTTTATCTCAAGACCAGGTTTCATGTAGCCCACACTGGCTTTGAACTCACAATCCTCTGCTTTAGCCCCCTAAATACTGAGCTTAGAGTATGCATACCATGCTCAGAGGGTTGTGTGGACAGTGGTTGTTGTTTGGTGGAGATCAAACCATGGACTTCATACACATGCTAGGCAAGTCCTCTGTCACTGAGTTATGATCCCACCCTTTTCTCTACTGAGCCAGGGTCTTGCTAAATTACTCACATTAGCTAAGAACTTGAGAGAGGAGAGAGAGAGAGAGAGAGAGAGAGAGAGAGAGAACCTTACAAGTGTCATAGCATACATATGGAAGTCAGAAGTTAGTTCTTGCCTTTCATGTCATTTTGAGGTAGGGTCTCTCTCTGTCTCTGTGCTATATGCTGCAGGCTAGCTGGTTCACAAGTTTCAGGAGAGCCTCCTTCCTCCTGGTAGGAGTGCTGGGGTCACAGATGTGTGCCAGCCATCACATTCTGCTTTTGACATGGGTGCCTGTGTTCCAGGGATTGAACTCGGGTCACTGGGCTTGCATGGTAAGCACTTTTACCTGCTGAGTCAGATCTCTGACCTTTAATTTGTACGATTTTAAAGAGCAACTTTTACTGTGGGCAAGTTTTCTCAGTAAAGCTGTTTTGTATATTAACAACAGAACAACAACAACAAAAAGAATTTCCCTTATAATGAACCCCTAGCTATGCTCAAAAGTCCCTGAGCCTACCTGACCCTTCCAGTCTGTTCTCCAACCATCTCCACCATCTCCTCTTCTTTCTCCCTTTGTTTCCTTTGCTCCAAAATGTTCGCACACTGACCCTACTTCCGCTCAGAGCCTAGCTCAAACACCTCCCTCAGTAAGACTTGACTTCGGATACAAGGGTCAAGAAACATCCTACTTTCCCGTTTCGATCCTATGTCTCCCATGGAGGGAACACCTGAATTCAACCGCCATTTACTAATTTGCTATTCACATGGGTTAGAGACAATAACTGGAACTTAATACAATGATAACAAAAGGGGCCAAGGTAGAGAGGGACATGCCTTCAATCCCAGCACTGACACAGAGTTCCAGGTCATCCAGGGCTACACAGTGAGGCCATGTCTCAAAAAAAGCAGGGGGGTGGGGCACACTAGAGAGGTGGCTAAGTGGTTAAGAGCACTGGCTGCTCTTGCAGAGTACAGGGATTCAGTTCCCAGCATGACAAGACAGTTAACAACCATCTATAACTCCAGTGCCAGGAGATCCAATGCCCTCTTTTGATCTCTGTGGGCATTACAGACACAGGTGCACCTATATACATGCAGGCTAAATACTGATACACATAAAATACATTCTTTTTAATTTTTAAAAGAGGGGTGCTGTTACTGGGCAGAGGTAATGTTCACTGAGGCGCACATGGCTGTAAAGAAGTTCCAGAAAAAAACACCTGTGGCTGTAACTGTGTGGAAAAGCGTCATGGAAGTGAGGAGACTGAAATCAGGCTGATTCACAGAAAGAGAAGGATTCCAGGAGAGGGTACATCTGAACAATGGGCAGTCTGCCTTGCTTATGATCTCAACACTCCACCCACACATGCACGGGAACACAGTGAGACCTATAACTTGAACCCTACGTAGGCCATAAGTACTCAGGGTCAGAGAACAAGTTTTGCGTGCATGCCTCCCCATGCCTAACGCTGGCACAGGAGCTTCTAATGACTAGTGAAGGAACACCAGGCTCCGGAAATATTCCAAAACACAGACGGTTACGATGAAAAACTATTTCCACCTCCTCACAACCACAGATGGCTTCTATTTTAGACCTTTTAGGTCCTTTTTTTGGATGGGAGTGGTGCCTTTTTCTTAGAGTTGTTTTTAAAAAAATGTTTTGAGGACAGAACATCAAAAACTTTAAAACCCCACATAGCTCTAAGCCTACCCTATTGTTGTCTGTGTCGAGTTCTCACTACATAGCCCAGGTGGCCTGGAGTTCTCAGCCTCTGGCCTCAGCCTCCTGAGTGCTGGCATTCGAGGTGCACACTGCCTCACTCTCCTAACTTAAAAGTGCCTTCAATACACTTGTGGAGAGCTGAGTTGCTATGATTCTCTGCCACCCACTATGCCTAGGTCAAATGTGTCATACCCCAAAATTTAAAGATAACTGCCAATATGACAGTGTTAAAAGATGAGGGCTTTAAGGTCATCTGATCTCCCTTGAACATGGGGTTATCCCCCTACTAAAGCCTATTAAAGTTTCAAGACTGGGAGTACAGGGGACAACTTTCAGTGGGGTATGGTAGGAAAACCTGCAATCCCAGCACTCAGATGGAAGCTGAGGCAGGAGGATGAATTACTAGTCTAAAGCTAGTCTGGAGTTACATGCTGAGATCATGTGTCAAAAAATGAATAAATAAAATACAATAAAGGGCCAGCAAGATGGCTCAGCAGGTAAAGGCACTTGCCATCAAGCCTGATGACCTGAGTCCAATCCCTATGAATTACATGGTAGAAAAGGAGAAGTGACTCTTAGAAGCTGTCCTCTGACCTCCACGTGCACCCCACGGCACCTCTAATTCCCCATCCCACATAAATGGAATAAAATAAAATAAGAAATACCAACAACAATAAAAAGCTTTACCACCGTCTCTCTGGCACGGGAGGAGTGTTCAGGGCGCCAATGCAGAAGCAAAGGCGTTCTGAGTCTTTGGTTTTAGAACTTGCCAGCCTTCAGAACTGTGTGAAACAGCCAGGCAAGGTTACACACACCTGTAATCCCTGCACTCAAGAGGCTGAGACAGGAAGATCTCAAGTTCATAACTGGCCTGGGCAGCGTACCGAGTTCTAGGCCATGAAGTCCAGGATCACACAGTAAGAACTTGTCTCTAATCCATACATGTATGAAATGAGTCTGTTGCTTTAAACTACAGAATTAAACACTTAGCAGTGCAAACAGATTAAGATACACTGTCTCTCCATTTCTAGCCAGGTTGGGTGACACTCATCTACGATCCCAGTATTTGAGAGTCTGAGGTAGGAGGATCTAATCTCCCCAGGATCCAGGTCAGCCTGGGCTATACTATAAGACCTGATATTAACAAATACAACCAAAAAGCAGAGGCCAGAGGATGAGGAATTTGAGACCAAACTGAGCAGTATATACTGAGACTATATCTCATCCTCCCCACCCTCAATAAATAGTATTTCTAAAACCCAACAAGTATAACTTGCTAGCTCTTCCAATGCTGGGAAGGCAGCATGACTGAGTTTAACTCTAGTTGGAGAACCCTAGGTTTGGCTGTGAGCTTTTCTGTCTGTCTGACCCAGGCCAAGTTCTGAGACCATGTATTTATTTTTAAATTATACAATAAGAGCATCTGCTCTGTAGATGCAGATTAGAACTGACAGGTACACATTAGCCAACCTGGCACTGGAACCGGTTAGGACCAGGTCCCAAGAATTACAAAGTGTCAAGCAGGGTCCTATTAATGTTGCAAACACTTACAAAATAGTTAATTTCTAGCTTCTTCAGAACTTGATGAACAGGACTACCATAGTTCTGTCTGGTTAAGTAATGGGTACATGAGTTCTCAGAGTTTGGAGGGGAGGCTGTTAAAATGTAACATCAGTCATCCAAACTGGACTTCATGAGCCTGTAGAAACCAGACCTTTTGTACTGTGTCTGAAAAGCCAAGAAGTATTAAATGCCAATACAGAGGATGGAGGGAGACACAGATGATAACCGTGAAAAGTCTCCATTGCCTACTTAGTTAAAAAAAAAAAATCAATTTGCTAAGGAAAGTCCATGTTAGACTGTCTGACCCATGAAAGCACACTGAAGCTTTGAGGAAAACATCATTTCCAAGTCCACAAATCACCACACATACAGCAAACAGAGTAGCACAATACAATGCTATTTAATAACTCATTTGGCAAATAGGTAACACAATAAACCTTTATAACTTGTCTATTAGTAACTAAAAGTTTGAACCCAAATTTACCAGTTTCATGATTATTTGCCAGGACTTGTACTTCAGAAAGTTCAACACTTCAGAAACTATAATATACTATTTTTTAAAGATTTCTTTCATTTTGCTTATCTGTCTATATGTCTACATGTATGTGCACATGAGTGCAGGTGCCCAGGGAGAGTGGAGATGCCAGATCCCCCTGGAACTGGAGTTACATGATTGTGAGTTACCTGATATGAATGCTGGGGAACCGAACTCAGGTCCTCTGCAAGAGCAGTATGCATTTATTCTTAAGCACTCAGCCATCTCTCTAGCCCCTGATAGGCTATTTTTATGTGAATCTTAAAGCACAGGCAACAGGAGATAGAGGCCACCATGGAGCAAATGGAAGCACCTGTCCTTGCCCTGGAGTGCAGCTCAGCTGCAGTGCTTACACTCAGCATATACAAGACAACCTAATAACAGAACAACGCTTTGCTTTGACAGTACATTTGTAAAGACTGACCCAATGACCTACAAGGTATGCCCATGAACTCTAAAAGACAAAGGCTGAAAAGAAAGAGCCTCCAGGTATGATGTAGCAACAACTCCACCTCCTCACCAGATAGTTGATGTCATCTGTCAAATTTAGTTCAACAATCACCTCCTCTAAGGTCAAAGTGTTCCCCAGCAAGAGCCAGTGAGATGGCTCAATGGGTAAAGTGCTTGTCACACAAGCCTGATCACCTGAGTTCAATCCCCAGAAACCACATAAAGGTGAAAGGAAAGAAAAATTCCCCAAACTGTCCTCTAACCTATACATACGCATACACATATATAATCTTTTAAAATGTTCCCCATCCAGATGAAGAATCCCAAAACTCATGAGGATGAGGATGAGGTTATCCTGGACTATGTTGTCACTTACAGGCCAGCCTGGGTTACAGAATAAGACCCTGTCAAAAAGTGTTCCCCAATCCCACCTCCTCATCCAACACACTGAATACTGATCTTCCCCGTGGCCATCAGATCCTGGAATACACCTCCCACAACAGCTGCTGCTTCCTCATCATTAGCCTGCTTCTTGCAATATTGAGCAGCTCCTTCAGAGAACAAACCTTAATTCACCACTTCCCATCTCACAAACCAGCACTGCCTGGCACATAAACACTGACTGCAAGATGTACCAGAGCATTCAGTGCTACATGCTTTGTGCACTAGAAGGGTATAAATAATCTCAACTCCCACTAGTTAAACAGGCAAGTCACAAAATGTGGCCTGACAATCATGTGTCTTCAGACACTACAACACAGACTAAAGAGCCAAAGACAATCTCACTTTCTTCAATTAAGTCAGATGTTAAAGAGACTGAAAGCCTGGCATGGAAGCTGGGCACGGTGGCACATGTCTGCAATTCCCAGCACTCAGGAGACAGAGGCTGGAGGATCAGAGAAGTTCAAGGTCATCCTCAGTAATGTGGCCAAGTTCAGGGCCAACCTGGGCTATACAAAATTCTGTCTTAAAACACAAAAACATGACTTATGTCTTTTCCAGCCCTTACTGTTTAAAATTGTTTTGAGGGCTGGGTGTAATGTCTTCAACCCCAATACTTGGGAGGCAGAGGCACATGTATCTCTAAGATCCAGGCCAGCCTTACCTACATAGCAAGTTCTAAGCCACCTGGGTCTATAGGGAGACTCTGTCTCAAAAACAAATAATGAAAACATAAAAATTGTTTTGAGCCCAGTAGTTTTATTCCTTGGAAACTGTCACAAGAAAAGAAAGTATGTTTGTCTAATAATGTATATACAATCATGTTCTCACTATATACTCTCAGGCTGGTCGCTGGGGTAGTGTTTGTGAGATGGGGGTCTTACTATGGCCCAGCCTGGTCTCAAACTTGCATCCATCTGTTGCCACATCTTCCCTGGGCTGGAACTACATGCATAGCTACTAAAAACATTCTTTGTCTTTTAAGATTTATTAATTTTTAAAATTTTATGTATATGACTGTTTGCTTGTGTGTATGTATGTGCACATATGTGTGCCTGGAAAGGTCAGAAGAGGGCATCACATCCCTGGAACTGGAATTACAGATGGCTATGAGTTGCCATGTGGGTGCTGGAAAACAAACTCACCAGTTAGGAGCATTGGTTGCTCCTGCGGAGAGCCCAGATTTGGTTCCCGTACCCACAAGGCAGCTAGCAATCATCTGTAGACACTCTCTTCTGTTTTCCATGAGTACTGCACACATGAGTGCATTTACATGAAGGCAAAACACTTAGACACACAAAAAACAAAATATTTAAAAACTGGACAGATGGCTTGGTGGTTGAGAGCAGAGCCTCTTGCAGAGGACCCAGGTTCAGTTCCCAGCACCTACATAGCGGCTCTCAATCATCTGTTTCCAGTTCCAGAGGACTGATACCCTCTTTTGGCCTCTCTGGGTATTTTATGTATGTGTGCACTTACATGCAGGCAAAAAATATTCACATACATAAAATAAAAATAATATATCTTTTTAATTTTTTTTAAAGAATCTTAAAACTACATAGAGAGTTCCAGGCCAGCCAGGACTAAACAGTCAAACCCTGTCTCAAAAAAAAAAAAAAAAAAAAAAAAACCTTAAAATACATATACATAGAAGTCAAGGTGTATGTAGCTCAATGGTAGACTGCTTACTACAGCTAGAGCGACCTCATCACACGGGGACAGGGACAACACACATTTATATCACTGTCTTATTTAAAGCCTTTCAATGGTTTCCTAGAGCCCTTAGAATAAATTTCAATATGTAGGATCCTCAGGACTCTGCCTGACCTGACACCCACTTGCCTCCCTTTCTTCCGGTTCCTCAAGCTGTGTCTGCTGTTGCCTGAGAGCCTTCATGCTCTTCCTTCTTCCTACCCAAGAACATTCTGCTTCTAAATCACTGCCTGCTCATTCATTCTTTACGGAATGAACTGAGAAGCATTCGGCTCCTTCCCTGTCACACAGCCTAGGACAGCCACTAGGACCGTCATGCTATAACTCTGTCAGAATGTCAACCCCACACTAGGAGCATCCTGTTGATGTCACAGGTATTTATTTATCTTCTGCTTCCTTGTGGAAGTAGGTATTAAGAAATATCTGCAAAGTTGGGTGCAGTGGCTCTCACCTTTTCTTTTAATGTGTGTGAGTATTATTTTATGTGTATAAGTGTACCCATGTCATGCAATGCCCACAGAGGAAAGAAGAGGGCATCGGATTCCCTGGAACTAGAGTTATGCATTGTTATTAGCCACTATGTGGGTGCTGGGAATTGAACCTGTGTCCTCTTAACTACTGAGCCTGTCTCCAGTCCAGTGTTCACCTTTGATTCCAGAATTCAGGAAGCAAAGGCAGGCAGATCTCAGTGAGATTGAAACCAGCCTAGTTTTCATTAAGAATACCAATACAGGGAGACCCTATCTCAAAATAATAATAATAATAGTAATAATAATAATAATGTGCTAAATATTAGAAAAACATTAAAATTGGGGGGTGAGGCATTCATTGGGTTTTGTTGCTGCTGCTTTGGTTTTGGGGGACAGGGTCTCACACAGCCCAGGATGACCCTGAACTCCTCATTCTCCAGCCTCTACCTCCCAAGTGCTGGGAGTGCACCACATTCTATTTGACATTAAAATGTTTTTAAAGGGCTAGAGGGTAGCTTAGTAGTTAAGAGCACTGACTGCTTGATCAGAGGACAGGAGTTCAAATCCTAGCACTTACATCGGGCAGCTCACAAACACCCGTAACTCCAACTCCAACGAACCCAATGCCCAGTCTCTCTTTGTCTGTCTGTCTCTCTCTCTTTCTCTCTCTCTCTCTCACATACAAATAATTAAACAAATCTTTAAAAACAAATAGACAGGCTGGAGGAATGGCTCAGTGGTTAAAAGTACCTGCTGCTGCTCTTGCAGGACCTGAGTTCAGTTCCCAGCACCCATACTGGGTGACTCACAACCGCCTGTGACTCCAGGGGATCTGACACTCTATTCTGGCCTCCACAGGCACCCTTCACAGGTTGCACACACAAACACACAGACAACAGCAAACACATAAATCTTTTTAAAATAAAAAATATATAAAATATTTTTAAAGATAGGGTTTTGTTTTGTTTTGTTTTAATGTGTATGACTGCTTTGTCTGCATGTATTTAAGTGGACCACAGAGCCCAGAAGGTAGTTTTGGATCTCCAGGAACTGGAGTTATGATTGTTAGTAGCCATGTGGGTGTTGGAAACCAAACCTGAGTCCTCTGCAAGAGTAGCAGGTGCTCCTAACACCTGAGTCATCTCTCCAGCCCCTAAAGGTAGTTTTAAGAATAAAGGAGCTGAGCCTGGTGGTACAAACCACAGAGTACTTGAGAAGCTGTGTCAAGAGAATCATGAGTTCAAGACCAACCTGAGCTATAATACTGAGTTTTGAGATGTTTCAAAAAAAAAAAAAAAAATGTCTATTTCCCAATATATATAGGGGAGGGATATACAAAATAAGAAAACAATTCTGCTAACATTTTCAAGCATTAGGGAGACTTTACTGTAGGTAATTTTCCTTCTTCTGTCTCCTTTACCTTTTCCAGATTTTCTACAATGCATGACTTAAATCAGAAAAAGCTACTTATTTTTTTTAAAAGTCACTATGAAAGCTAAGGCAGACTTAATGTTAAGCCACAAATAGTGCTCTCCAAATTCAAATGAAAACCATCCAAAAAACTAAACTAGAAATAAGCAGAAATGATATAGATCTAGGCTCAAGTTTTTTTGTTGTTTCTCTTTGTTTTGGAGTCAGAATCTATGTAGCTCAAGCTTGCCTAGATCTTTGTAGCCAGGGATGACCATGAACTTCTGATCCTCCAAGTGCTGGGATTGCATGTGTGGGAGAACAATCTCGGTTTATGTGGTACTAGAAATCAAACCAAGGGCTTCCTCCATGCAAGGCAAGCACTCTGACAATTGAGCTAGATTCCTAGCCCCTCAAGAGATGTCTTAAAACTAGTCAGACCCTTGATTTCCTTGGGGTTCATCCTGAGTGTCCCCAAGCTAGGAGGGAAAACAGAATGCAGCATTCTCTAAAAATCCTGGAATAAGCCAATACCCTGGATGACCCACAAACGGTTAACCATTTAAAGTTAATTTCAATGTTAAAGTTCATTTCAATGCAGTGTTGAACTCTGATGCAAGTCTCCAAACCTCTCTGCCCTCCAAGTCTCAGAAAATGTCACCCTTACATAAGCTGCACATTTATACTTAATGAGTACCCAAAAGCCTGGGCCCTTTGAACGAGGTCATCTTTTCAGAGAGGATCAGCTCACAGCTTCATTTGAGATTCAAGTTCCATCTGCAAAATTCCAGCGTGAGCTGTAGTTAATATTAATTAAGAGCAGAAACAGGTTTGTTCTTGAACATCTTTTCTTTCTGTGGAACCCCAGACGCTTCCAAGTGAAACTCTGCCAATTTTCCTGCACTTGAGATATTAGATTCAATATAGATAAAACAATGCGACTTTTTCTAATACCACTATTTGTGTGACCCTTAAAACAGGACTTTAATCTTTCAGATAAAACCTAGCAAAGAAAGCTATCACAGAATGTCAAGGTGTGGTTTGAGACAGGTTTTCTCTATGTAGCCCAGTTACTCTTCCTCCACCTGTTTCAGCTTTCCATGTGCTAGGATCACAAGCACGTGCCACTTCCTCCTACAAATATCAAGAGTTTTTAAAAACACTGTATGTACGAGTGTTCTGTCTACAAGTATGTAAGTGTACCATGTGTATGGGATGCCTGAGGAGACCAGAAGAGGGCACTGAATCCCCTGTAACTGGAGTTAAGGAGTTATTAGCCATCGTGCGAATGTTGGGAACCACTCACTACAAGAGCAGCCAGTGCTCTTAACCACTGAACTGTCTCTCCAGAGCAGGACATATGGTCTCATCTACCCCAGGCTAGCCTCAAACTCACTACATAGTCTTTGAACTTCTGATCTTCCTGCCGCTCCCTCCCATATGCTAAAATTACAGGTATGGGCTACCACACCCAGTTTATGTGGTGCTAGGCTTTGTTGGTTCTAGGCAAACACTCTACCAACTGAGCTACATCCCCAGACCAAACTAAGACTCTTCAATGAGATACGTTCTGTGAAATGCCAACTTTTTATGTATATTTATCATGCATAAGTGTGTACACACATACACAGGCGGGGGAAAGCTAGCATTCCTTGTGGGAGATGCGGGGCTCAGCACCTGGCAATCTAAGCTAGTCTATTTCCTCATGCAGTGTGCTAAAGAAAATATAAGCTAAAGACCTGGGGGTGGGTCTTAAATAAGGTATTTGATAAGCCTCAGCCTGCACTGCCCCTAGCAGCCTATGAAGGGCCAAGAAAAAGCAACTCTCATGAAGCTAATCTAAAACTTTTTTTAAGCACTAACTTATACCATAAACAAAAGCTAATTAAACAGAATGGACTCTTACTGTAGTACGCTTCTGGGAAAACGTGTACAAGATTTACAACTCATGCTTTTAACACAGGCTCCATGAACCCTTTCTAGTGTATCTCATAGTTTGCCAGACCCCGATTTCAGTTGTGGGAAGTAAAACATGATAAAGAAGGAATAACATTAAACTGAGCATGGTGGCACTTGGTAGGGAGAGGCAGGAGATCTGGAGTTCAAGAAGTGAAGTCCAGGTCAGGTATGATGGCACATGCTTTAATTCCAGCACTGGGAAGGCAGAGGCAGGTGGATCTCTGAGAGATCAAGGCCAGCCCGGTCTATATAATGAGTTCCAGGTCAGCCCCTCTTTCAAATAAATAAATATGTAAGTTAAGACACATTATATTAAACAATGAGATTATCCCCAACACCTAGAACACTAGTCCGCTCAGCAGATACACAGGCAGAGGATGAGTTAACATTTATCATCCTTCATTTCTAACTGTATTTGAAAGTTACAATAGAATCAACAGTATGTGCAGAGGAAGGTAATGGATTCTGCCAGAGCACATGAGAAAAGACTTCCCTCCCCAGGAGCTGGGAGGGCAGAGCGGCCCTTTCCCACCGGGCAGCTTTTCACCAGACAGTGGCTGCAGAAGGCAAGCCATGTAGTCAAGAGCTTACCCAAATCCAGGCTGCAGCAGATGGCCTGAGCTACTTTCCAATTCAAATTGCTACCAATATTCTATTTCCTGGGGTTTTGTTGTTTCGTCATCTCCTTTAAGCCTTCAACTATCAAAGTGTATATTCAGAAAGGATGCTGTGCTTCCGCATCAGGAAGTTTGCTAAAAGCAAACAGCAGGTAACAGAAAAACACTGAGGAATGTTTTCTTATTTAGAAGACTATGGGCCCCTAAGACTCTCAGACAGACCTCCTGAGGGAGAAATGTAACAACATTACACACACCCAAGTCCACAGTCAACAAGACACTTTCAAAACAAATTGCAATGAAGTTTTTTAAATCAGTTCATAAAAAAAAGTGATTCCTAATAGAAAAAGGAAATCTAAACATCTAAAAGTCACATCTTACTACAAGAAGAACTTGTAAAGGAATGAAGGCCTAAATGAACAGAAACTAAACTTTAGAACAGAGGAATGTTAACTAATATTCTTTAAAAATTAGAACAAAAGAAAATAGCACGTAAAAAATTTTCAAAACTCCTAAGTAAAGAAAGAAGCTGTTTCCCATCACGTGCACTGGCTGCTCCTGTAGAGGATCTGGGCAGCTCACAATCATCTGTAACTCCAGTTGGGGGGTGGGGGAGATGATCCAACCCCTCTGTGGACACTGTACAACACTGGTACACGTAAATACATGCAGGTTAAACATCCATACACTAAATAAATAAACAAACAGTTAAATGAGAGGGTACAATTAACACAGGTTAACAGACAATGCTGATGAACAATCAGAAGTCTTTCCCTCTTACATTCAACAGTAAGGCCTGCCAGATGGAGCACTGGAAATCTACCTTACCCCTCCAACCTGGGAGCACCAAGGACGGGTGCATCTCCTTCCACTAGGCTGCCTGACATCAAGCTACCAGTCCAACTTCCCAATTGCAACAACATGAAGGAGGATAACTTCAAGATCAAGAGCATGGCCTGAGAGAGGTCAGCCAGCCAGGCCCTCAGCCCTCACAAAAGCAGCTACTTCTGCTCCCCATTTTGTAGTCCAGCTCTGGAGGTTCAACGTGAAGCTCTTCGTGCCAAAGGGAACAAGTCCAAGTGAGGTGCAGAGGCTGTTATGAAATGGGTGGCGAGTTACTCTAGCTTTATCTCCCCTAATCATCTCCATATTCTCAGTACAACCTATGCACAAGCCCTTAGGCTGCTGTCCCCTCACAATTTGTGTTCCAAATACAGAAAGAGTAAATCAGAATAAAGGACCTGGGGCTGTGGCTCAGGGGTACAGTGCTTGCCTAGTGTTCACGATGGCCTAGTTGGAGGTGAGGGGGCAAGGTTTGATCACCAGCAACAAGAAGAATTAAACTGCTCAGGGTGCACCTGTAATCCCAAGTGTGGCAGCAGAGTGACAAGTTCCAGGCCAGATGGGCAATTTAGCAAGACCCTATCTCAAAATAAAATGTACAGGCTCAGGGTCTGAAGACAACTTGCCACCAAGCCTGAGGACCTGAGTTCCATCCCCAGGACCCACAAGGTGGAAGGAGAGTCCTCCTGCAGGACTATGTTCTGACTGCCACATGCACTCCATGGCATGACCCCCACCCAATAAATACATAAATGTAGTTATAAATTTAAAACAGGGTTGGGATGTAGCTCAGTGGTAAAAGCACTTGCCTAGCTTGTGCAAAGACCTGGGTTCAATCCCCAGTGGTGTGGAGGGGGGCACATCTGAAGTAATATCCATAAGAACATTAAAAATACAATCCGGCACTTCAACCTTAGCCAGGTATGAGGGGAAGTGCCCTTGAGAATCCAAATAAAGACTTGCTTTTAAAACTTGCTACAAAGGTAATGAATAAGCGCAGAGGCTTCAAGTACTTGCTTTAAAGCGTTCTTCCAGCTTCCAAGCAGTCCTCCACCCACCTGTTCACACTAACCCTAACTGGAGCTTCTGAAATGCAGACTCACAGACAATTAGCAGATAACGAGCAATAACTACCTTGAAAATGGAGAACTGTAACAGTGGGGGACTCCCTGAGCAACAACGCGTTTCAGAACCGAGTAGCTAATTACTACACGCATCTGCCTCCCAGAAGGGTGAGCGAACGCAACACTCTTTCAGGCTTATTCCTCTGGAACTAGGAGCAGGAAAAGATGGGACAAGGGAGGAACTTGCCAGACTCGGAGATGAGGCAATCTATATCCTCAAGTCACCGCACCCGCCGAGGGAAATATTCTCTAGAAGCCATTTCCAGGAAGGCTGAATTCAAAATGCAATTTATCAGAACGAGTCTCTTGGTCTCCAGGCGGCCAGGCCCCCAGCCTGAGGAGGAGGGGGAGTTGGCGGATACAGTCCGCCTCGGACCCAGGCAGGGAACTCACAGTCACGCTCCGGGCCGCAGGGGACCCGCGCGCCGCGACTCCCACAGGTGTCCCCAACTCCCGCTGGAGAAGGAGCGGCACAGCTCGGAGGACCAGGGCGGGGGCGGAGGGGACCGAAGGGCTGTGCCTTCCCAGGCAGCTAAGACGGCCCAGCTGGGGTTACACCGCGCGCCCCCTCGGCCAGGGGCTCAGAGTCCTCGCCCACGCGGGAGCAGTCGATGCCACACCTCCCACCATCCTCCCGGCCAGCCTCGGCCTCCTCCCGGGCGCGGTTAAGCCGCGCGGACGCGGGCGGCTGGCTGCATGCGCCGCGGCACGTACGAGCCCGCACCGGCACACGCGGGCGGGGGCAGGGTGCCTAAGGGACCCGCGCCCGCCAGGCCCCCGGAGCCTGCGATCACCCCTCTCCCGGCCCGACGACCCCGTGGGGCTCCGCCCCGGCCCTCGCTCCCCCGGCCCCAGCCCCTCACCCGTGTTGGTCTTGAGGTTCTCCCGCAAGAAGTGGCCGCTGGAGAGATGCTGGAGGCCAAAGTTCTCCGCGATCCTCTGGCACACGGTGCCCTTGCCCGAGCCCGGCGGCCCGAGGATGACCGCCCGCAGGAGTTTGGAAGCCATGGCCTTGGCGACGACAGGGCGGCCGGACCGAAGCCCGCGAACTTTGTGCGTCCACCCGGCCTGGCACCCTCTGCACGCGCGGGGACTCACCAGCCGCCCCTACAGGGAAGGGGAGGTTTGAAGACGGCCCCGCCCCCGGCCCCGCCCCTCCGCCGCCTCCTCCGCCCGGGCTGGACCCGGCGCGCTCCCGGCCCCCCGCCCGGCGAGCTCGGCCCTCCGGGGTCAGAGGTCGGCCAGGCCCTCCCCGCCAGCCCAGTCCCCTCCTGATCCCGGCGCGCCGCTGCGGGGCATCCCCCGCGGGTCTCTGCCGCGGTAGAGGCTGGGCGGGCGCGACCCTGGCGGCCCGGCGCTGACCCCCTGCCGGGTCCCCGCACGTGGGCAGGGCGGGATCCGCGACCGCATCCCCGGAGTGGCCGCCGCCCGCGCGCAGCTGGAGCGACCCACCTCCATCCCCTGCAGCCAAATAAACAGACCTCGGCGGGAAGGCGGGCGGCGAGACTTCAGCACCGACCCCGCTGGGCGGCGCCGCCTCCACCCGCCCGGAGCCCGGCTGACCGCGCGGGAC
Organism: Eospalax fontanierii; assembly: GCA_035773235.1. Lineage (NCBI taxonomy): Eukaryota > Metazoa > Chordata > Mammalia > Rodentia > Spalacidae > Eospalax > Eospalax fontanierii. The sequence goes on from CM069531.1 coordinate 8,046,512, forward strand.
TCGCTCCTTACGTAAGCCCGGAGCCCAGCTCCGCGCCCCCGCCGCCGCGCCCCCTCCTCTTCCTCTCCGCCCACCCGGGTAGACGTGCCCCGCGCGACCCGGGCCAGGCTGCGGGGGCGAAGGGAGGTGGAGACGACGCGAGCAGAAGGAACCGCCTGGGGACCCGGTCTATTGTGCAGGGGACGGAAAAACACAACTTGTTGAGCGCCTGCTCTGCGTCAAATTTGGTGCTATGTGATTTCATTATGCAACCTCTCCAGGTACAGCTGGGAAAAGGAGGCATGGAATTGGAACGTTTATCCGTTCATTCGCTCATTCTTACAGTCATCAGTGTTAGGGAAGCATCTCGAAAACTGGCTGGGTGGCCCATGCCTGTAATTGCAGAAGGCTGAGGCTGGAGGATCCAGAGTTGGGGACTATCCTGGACTAGGTAGTGAGACCCTGTCTCCAGGAAAAGAAAAATAAGAAAGGAGTAAGCACCTATTACTGGCCCAACACTGTTCTGGGTGCTTGGGATGTAGATGTGACGAGAGAGCAGATCCTGTGCTCGTAATTACAGCAGCAGCTTTGAACTTTTGACTGACTCCGAAGCCCAGTACCCTGGGAAAGAGGCGGGGGACTTCCATGTTTCTCCTCTGTTCACCAACCATAAACAGAGGTTCTTGCCCCTCACAAATGCCAATACGTAGCCCCACCCCCCACGTCCTCGTTTAGTTTTGTTTTTGAGACAAGATTTTCCTCTGTAGCCCAGGCTGGCCCCCAGCTGGGAGTACAGGAGTGGGCTGCGTATTCCCTTAATTCTGTTCCCACTTTACGTAAAACCTTCAATTTCCCACCCAAGTAATGGATAATCACCTGTACATCCGTCTCTTCCACCTATTTCCTGTGCGGTTACTAGAAATATTACTAAAGTAAAAACCCGTTTCTTCCAGGCCTGGTGTAAAGGGCCTTTCATTCCAACATTCAAGAAACACAGACAGGCAGAGCTCTGTGAGTTTGAAGCCAGCCTGGCCCAAATAGGAAGTTCCAGGTCAGCCAGGGCTACATAGTGGAACCCTGTCTCAAAAAAAATTCTTTGTTTCTATTCCTCTTATTTGCTTATATCCCACTTCGGGATAATCAGAATCTTAGAGCACTGCCTTTGCATCCCACTTCCCTCCTCCAGGCTGCCTGCCTTTCAGGGGTCCTTTGCTGAGCTCTGAGCAACACCTCTCGGTAATTCAGGGAGGGTGAGGGACACAGACAACAGGGACATTGTTGAGAAGTGCCCCCTCTGGATTCCCGGCTGTTCCTTGCTATGGAGGCATTAGAGAGAGCCTACATGGTCTCCTGCCAACCCAGCTCCTCTCCACACACAGAATTGGCAAGATAGCACACTCAGGCCACCAACCCCTATGCCAGCATTTGTTCCATAGCCTCATCTCCTAAAATATCTCAATGTGCTGTGAACCTTATTCTGTGTTCCCCCAGCCAGCCTTTCACTGAAGAACAGAGAGGAAGGGCTGGGGTGGGGCTTAAATTCCGCCCCCCCCCCCCAGTTCCTGCTATATGCTGCGTGATAGTCAGCTGGCAGGGCTTCACAGTAGTTGTCAGGCAAGAGCATCAGAATCACCTAGAAGGCTTGTTAAAACGTTGCTGTGGACTGGGGGAGGTGCCCCGAAGCACAAGGACCTGAGTTCGGTCCCCAGCCACACGTGTACAAAAAGCCTGGTGCATTGCTGGAGAGGTAGAGACTGGATCCCTGGGGCTTGTTAGCCAAATTGGTGAGCTCCAGGTTCAGTGAGACCCTGCCAAAAATGAGGGGTACCACCTACCCTGGGTCTTCCATGGGGCAGAAGGTCTCTAACTGCACCTCTAGGTGGCAGTGCTGTTGAAGATAAATTCAGCTACTATTCTACCAAAACCTCATAGAGACATTTGACAAACAGAAGTGCTCTTTGGAGAAAACAGCACTGAAACTGTCTTGACATGGTTTTAAAGAAACAAACCTGACTTCATCCTGTTGCTCAAACCCGAGTAGGAAATTTTTTCACATCTTAGATTTACTTTTTTCCTGTTATTAAGAATTAGAGGAGGAGGGCTGGAGAGATGACTCAGTGGTGAAGAGCACCAGTTCCCAGCACACATGTGGCAACTAGCAACCATTGGGTACTCCAGTTCTAGGGGATCTGATGCCCCCTTCTGGCCTCCTTGGGTGATGCACTTACATCTATGCAAAACATACAAAATAAGAGTAGGCTAGAGAAATGGCTCAGAGGTTAAGAACACTAGCTGCTCTTGCAGAGGACCCACATGGCAGCTAACAACCGTCTACAACTCCAGTTCCAAGGGACCCAATGTGGGTATTGCTCACATGTGGTACACTTACATATAGTTAGTATGACCACATACATATATTTAAATGCCTGAGGAGACCAGAAGAGGATATCAGATCCCCTGCAGCTGGAGTTATGGGCATTGTAAGCCACCTGATGCTCTTAACTTCTGAGCCATCTCTCCAGCCCTGGAAATAAAGGTTTTAGCATATACAAACAAGATGACATACAGTCCATGTTGTCCTTGTGCCTACATTTGAAATATCCCCCCTTTGTGTCATGGAGTATGGGTAGTCACCCACATGGCCCTAGAATATTGAGCTTTCAACAGCTTAAATTCTGAAAGCAGAAGAGTTTGACACATTAGAGCAAAACACATTAGAGAAATCCACAAGGTCCTCAGTGGACCACCCCAGGCATAGCCACCTTGAGGGTCCCTCAGCTCAGCTGATGATATGAAAACTCAGAGGAGAGAGAAACAGGCTTTGGGTCCCAACACAGGTGGAGAACAAATCTCAACAGCACCATTCACTTAATAAATCTCTCAATCTTTGTGAGCTCTAGTTTATTTATATGCAAAACATAATGCCCACCTCAAAGGCTTGTAGTACGGCTTAAGTAAGACAGTGCTGAGCAAATAGTCATCATTATTAACATCATGTGGACCTGGTGGCTCAGGCCTGTAATCTCAGCACTGGGGAGACTAAGGCATGGAGTCATGAATGAGTGTTAGCCACTTTGTGGGTGCTGGAAAGGGAACCCAGGTCCTCTGTAAGAACAGCAAGTCCTCTTAACTGATGAGCCATCTCTCCAGCCCCTTCTCTGCACCTTTAGATGTATGGCTGTGGCAATTCCTTAATCTGTGTTTCATGTTTTCTATCTTAAAATTAGATAGTGGACTGAGGATGTGGCTCAGCTGGCAGAATGTATAGCATGTCGAAGCCCTGGGTTCTATCTCAAGCACTGAATAAACTGGTCATAATGGAATAGGCCTGTGATCCCAGCACGGGAGACAGGAGGATCAAGAGTTCACAGTCACCCCGGACTACAAGAAATTATGTCTTTTATTTGTTTGATTGTTTGTTTTTTGAGACAGGATCTCACTTTGTAGCCCAGGATGGCCTTGGACTTTCCATCTTCCTGCCTCAACCTTTTAAGTCACCAGAATTACGAGTTTGTGCCAGCAGGCCTAACAGTATTCTTATTGGTACTTAAGCTACCACCAAACTCAAAGTGCTTCATGGCACTCAGGTAGAGTCTTGTAATTATGCCCTGGCCAGTGAGTAATGGCTAACAATCTGAGTTCAACCCCTGGGACCCACACAGTGAAAGGAAAGAATACACACACACACACACACACACACACACACACACACACACAAAATGTAATTTTAAATATTTTTTCACCATGTCAAATTGCTTCCATCATTGAGACTATTTTCTGAGGACTCGAGGGACACTTGTGATTTCTTTTCACATGAAGACTTTATGGCTGTCTTTATGGACCACTGAAACTGGTTCTTGACCTACAATATTCTGTTTTTTAAAGCGTATCCTTATTTTGTGTGTGTTTGTGTGGTGGCAAATGCTTGCCGTAGTACATGTGTGGGATCAGAGGACATCTGGAAGGAGCTAGCTCTCTCCTTCCACCATGCAGGCCCTGGGGGATTGAATTAAGGTCATCAAGCTTGGCGGCAAGCACCTTCACCCACTGAGCTAGCTCACCTTGTTCAGAATGTTTCTTCTTTCTGCTGCATATTCAGAGTTACTTACTTATGGAATGGTGTATCTTCAGAAAGGAGCACAACCTTGTGTCTTTTGCTAAGGAAACAAGAACTACCGGGACATGTTCCTGTCCATCTTCAAAAGTGCTATAGACATGTATAACACACAGTGAATTCTCCTTTAATGTGCATTCCATATTACTATAGCATACACTAGGCCTCTCTGTGAGCTCTTCCAGCTGCATGTTGAAGCCTATGAAATCTCTATTTTGGTTTAGGTTTCTTTGCTGATTTTGATTTATTTTTACCTTACGTATATGAGTGGTTCATTTGCCCACATGTACTTGATTGCACCTGTGGGTACAATGCCCATAGACGGCATTAGATTCCCTGGACCTGGAGTTATGGATGGGTGTTAGTTGCCCTGTGAGTGCTGGGATCTGAACCCGGGTCCTCTGGAGGAGCAGCCATTGCTCTAACCACTGAGTCATCTCTGCAGCCAGAGTCAACTAAAATAGCCCAGTCTGGCCTAAAACTAAAAACTCTCTTGCCTTCTCCTCTCATACACTAGGATTCCAGGCTGGGCCACACACCTAGCTTAAAGTTAACTTTCCTTATCCAGCAGGAGCAGGAAGACAGTAGGAAAATAACTGATTAATTAACATCAGGCCATTGGGGTTCCTTCGTTTGTGTAAGGATTAAAGCAGAGGGTTCTTCATTACCAGACTGCTAGGAATTGACTTGTTTGGAAATTTTGGCTGGATCTCTCTAATCCTGATTTCTCGGAAGGTCAGATAACAGTTTAATTTCTGCTTGAAGACATGGAACTTTAGCACTAGTGAGTCCAGTTTGATTCTTTGTCTGGTCCGTAGGGGCCTGGGGCAGGGATCTGTTCAACATTGCCTACAGTAATTGACACTGAACTTTCAGTATGTCTTGTTACTTACTGGGGTTTGCCAGAAAAGCAAGCAACTTACTTACTTACTTAATTAATTAATTGCTTTTTATTTACTTAGGAATATGAAGATGTAGCCAACTCATTTGGGGGTTGTGAGTTCTTGGGCTACATCCTAATCCCCCTTCCTGTAGTCATCATGACTTGGCTGACCTTGAAACTGGAGGGCATGTCAAGCGACCACAGTTAGAAACTCAAAATTGTCTTTCTCACTCCAGAGGACACCTGTCCCAGGGCCTTGTCTTCTCCATGTCAGCTTTCTCTCCTCTAGTCTGAACAGCCAATATCAACAATTTTCCCTCACACAGAGACCAGAGTCTGAAGCTAGAGGCTCTGTGGCCTCTTGATGAGGGGCTTGAATCTTAGCCTTCATTTTTCAGCATCCAGAAGAACAACTTTAAACTTAGATTATACAAAATTTGAGCAAGAAGACTCTTAGTCCTTCAACTATGCTATATAAAAATGGAAACTTTTAAATGTTTCTATAAGATTTATTTTTAGGGGTGGGAAGATGGCTCAGTCTATGAAGTACTTGCCATACAAGCATGATGACCCAGGGTGGATCCCCAGCATCTATGTAAATGTATATGAAGTGGATTCTCAGCATTAACTATTCTAAAATCAAAGTATTGATCATCACTGGGAAACACTGAAGGTGTTTCCACTGAGTAATACTTAGTAAAGTTCAATTCTTTGGTTGATTTGCTTGAGTTTTGAGACACAGACTCATGTAGCCCAGGCTGGCCTTGAGCTTCTTATGTAGCCAAGGGTGACCTTAAGCTCCTGATTCCCTTACCTCTACCTCCCAAGTGCTGGGAGTGTAATAGGCAAGTGTGTACACTCCCAGCAAGACTTAAATCTTTAAGTAAAAATAAGCAATCAGATCTCACCACCTCCAGGTCTGGGCCCAAACTGGAGCTATTCAAACTCCAGACCAGCAGGGGGAATTACCCAGAACACCATTCCCTCTGCTGCCATCTCCCACTTCCAGGAGTAAGCCTGGATTGTGCTGCTCAGGCTGCAGGTCAACCTAATTAGTCAGCACCCTGCCCTTCTCCACCCCACCCCACCCCACCCCACCCGACCCTCATCCCAACCCCTGTTCCTGCCATCTACACACTTCACTTCTAGAACTGAGCATGCCCTGCATCCAGACCAGCCTGGAGTTCACAGTTAAGAGACTGGATTATTTTAGAGAGACATTGAGCTGTTAAAGTATTAGAACTTTTAAAGACTATCGGATTTTTTAATTGAACTGCTTTATATTGTGATTAACATTAACATCCAATCTAGGGGGCAGGAAATGGAAAGGTGATGTTTTAATAGTGATCTACCTGCGTGTCAAGTTGACAAGTTGATTGTCATGGTTGGCTTTGATTGTCAACTTGACATACCTGAGAAGATGGAAACTTCACTGGGGAATTGTCTCTATCAGTTGGCCTATGGGCTATCTGTGGAGCATTTTCTTGATTGTTGAGTGATGTGGGAGGGCCCAGCCCACTGTGAGTGTTGCCACCCCTGGGAAGGTGGTCCTGTGTTGTGTAAGAAAGCAGGCTGAGCACAGGCCAGGGGAGCAGGCCAGTGAGCAGTGCTCCTCTACGGTCTGTGCCTTAGCTTCCCGCCTGAGCCCCTACCCTGGCTTCCCCTGATGAAGGACTGTACTGTGAACTAAAATAAACTCTTTTTCCACAGTCCCCTGCCACAAAGATAAAATAAACAATCCCTATCATCTGATTAGTAGGCAGATTTTCTTTCTTTTCAACAAATAGTAAAATGATATATACCAATGAATTTTTAAAAAGTAAATTTCGCTTTCATTACCAGTAAATGTCTGGTTTGTACACTGATTCTATATACCTATATCTCTGGGTCTTGAGTGGAAACAGTTTAAGCAACCCTGGTTTAGGTGACTTACTTCATTGTCACCTGATTCTGCCACATCTGTTCATTTAATAATACGCATGGAGCCTTGTGGTTTGAATGAAAAATGTCCCCCATAGGCTGTAAGTATTCTGATCCTTTGGCCCAGTTGGTGTCATTGCTAGTAGAGGGTTAGGAGGTGTGGCTTGCTGGAGGAATCTTGTCGCTGGGGTTGGGTGTTGAGAGTTCATAGCCTCATTCCCACTTCCAGATGCTCTCTCTACTTTGCTTGAAGATGTGCGTGATGAGCTTCTGCTCCAGCTGACTATCTCTGCTCCCATGTCTCCCCACCATGATGGGCTCTTATTCCTCTCTGCTTGCCTCAGTCAGGGTGTTTTATTACAACAACAGAAAAGTAATTAATGCAGGCCCCTAGAGCATGCAGGCACTGAACCAACCCTAAGGAGTGTCACAAGTTTGAAGTCAGCCTATGCTGCAGGAGGGATTCCACAGCAGCCAGGGCTATGTATCAAGACCCTATCTTTAAGAACCAAAATAAGGGGCTGGAGAGATGGTTCAGCAGTTAAGAGTACTGGCTGTTCTTGCAGAGGACCTGGGTTTGAGTTGTCCATACCTCCATCTCCAGGGGATCCGATGCCTTCCTCTGACCTCTGTAGGCATTGCACGACATGGGCACACTAACACATGCAGGCAATACAGTCATACACATAAAATAAAAATAATGATTCCCACATAAGCCAAAATAAGCCTTCATATTTTTTAAGTAACCAGTGTCAGTTTCTTCATTATAGTGATACAGCACTGACTAATAGACTGAATCAGAATGTGTAGGGGAAATACAGGATTTCACCTTCCTATGACCAACAAATAATCACTCGTGATTAAAGGGGCTCTACACTCCTGTCTCACCTGTAACAGAAAGCCTCCCTGCAACCTGTGTCTTACCTGCTCCAGCCAGCTCAGATCAACAAACTTTCCTGGACATTCCTGTTTTCTGATTAAAGAGCGCCCACTAGCTAATCATAGTAGTGCATACCTACAATCCCAGCACTGGAGAGGCTGACGCAGGAGGACAGCCACAAGTTTAAGGCCAGCCAGAGCAATAGAACAAGACTGTCTCAAAATTCAATCAATGAATCATTGACCCAGTCAATGAATAATAATGAGTGCCTACTCAATTCAGTCAATCAGTCATCAAGTCAGTCAGTCAATAATAATGAGTGCCTACTCACCCCTCAAGGTCCAGCTTACTCAGCACTCCCCCTGGAGCCCTCCTTGGCCCTCTGGCTGAGTTCCAGCACTGCAGGTTTTTCATATTGTCACTAAGGTAGGATTGTGCTAGGCTGCCTTGTGTTCGGAGATTTTTTTTTTTCTAAGTCTCCTGATAAAAACTTAAAAAATTCACTGGGCCAGATGACATGGACCTATCATCTCAGCTACTCAGCAGAGGGATCATAAGTTCAAGGACTGACTGGGCTACTGAATGAATTCATAATGAATGTGTAAAATCCTTGTCTGGCAGGGCACACACCTTTAGGGAGGTAGAGGCAGGTGGATTTCTTTGAATTCCAGGCCAGCCTGGTCTACATAGCAAGTTTCAGTTGAGCACAGGGCTACATAGTGAAATCCTGTCTAAAAGTAAAAAAATCTGCCTCTAAAAGAAGTGAAAAGGGGGCTGGAGATGCATGGGCGATGCCAAAGGTTCAGTCTCTAGTGATGGAAAATGAAAAAATTTAAGAGTTCACAGGACTGTAATCCTAGAATTTAGGAGGTAGAAACAGGAGTTTGAGGTTATCCTCAGTTACATATTGAGTTTGAGGCCAACCTGAGCTATAAGAGACCTTGTCTGAAAAATAAAAACAAGTACACAAATAAAAAACAAAAACACCAGCCCAGTGTGGTGGCGTATGCCTTTAATCCCAGCACTTGGGAGGCAGAGGCAGGTGGATCTCTGTGAGTTTGAGGCCAGCCTGGTCTACATAGCAAGTTCCAGGCCAGCTGGGGCCAAAGAGAGACCCTGTCTCAAAAAGACAAAAGAGAAAACCCACCAAATAACAATAGAAAAAAATAACATAAACACCATCTCTTACCAACAGAATTGTTGTCAAGAGAAATGTCTTTGGGAAGAAATGCCTATTGAACTTGGCAGGCATGGTGGCCTGATGTCAGATAAGACAGAGGACAAAGTCTCACCCTGCCCCTTCTATTTGACTTGGGAACTTTGCTTTACCTTTTGACCTCAGTTTCTTCACCTGTGAAATGCAGACAGATGTTTTCATCCTCTTCTCCCCACATCACAACACGGAAAATCCCATGCAGAGTCACGTAAGATTGATGGTGAGCTCATGAGTTCAGTCTGGAATACATTGAGTTCCAGGCCTTATCTCCATAACAAGACTCTTCCCCCACCCCAAAGAAACAAAATCCCAGCACTCAGAGAGCTGCAACAGTAGGATTTCCGTGGGTTCAAGACCATCTTGGGCTACATGATGAGTTCTAGGCCAGTAGGGCTACAGAGTAAGACCTGTCAAAAAACCCAAGAACAAGAGTCACATTAAAACTAACATTTACTTAGTCCTCCCTGTGTGCTAAGTTCCAAGTAACTCCTTTACAACAACAACCATCAAAATGCTGTTATTGTCTCTGGTTTACAGGTCACAAAACTGAGACAGAATAATTGAATTGTCAATGATTATAAGAGCATGTCAAGAGAGGATTCAAGCAAACAGTCTGGCTCTAAGTGACTACTCTTATCTTGTTTACCTTGACAGCCTGTGTCCCAGGTCCTAGAAGAGGCAGATGGAGAGTTGCCAAAAATAACTTGGATGACTAAATCAAACCCTTCTTGGGGAGGGGAGGGATGTAGTTCAGTCTTGACTGACTGTGGTATGCCCATCATACTCAAGGCCCATGTACAGGACCAGCAAGATGGTTTGGTGGGCAAAGGAGCTTGCCACCAAATCTGACACCCTGAGACCCACAGTATGGAAAAAAGAGAACCAGCTTCTAAATGATGACCTCTAACCTCCACATGAGCACTGTGGCACAGACGACTTTCTCCTGCCCTTAAATAAATGTGAAAAAGGTTTTAAGAAAAAACCCTATTGATACACACCTGTAACCTCAGCACTCAGGAGGCGAGGCAGAATGAGCAAAAGTTCAAGATCAAATTGTCCTACATAGTGAGTTCCAGGCCAGCCAGTGCTACATAGTGAAACCATCTCAAAAACAAAACAAAGCAACCAAAACCCTTATGTATTTACTACTGGTACATGTTTCATAGAAGTCTTGACCTATATACTACATATAAAAGAACTTGAATCCTAAAGACCCCCAATAAATGTTACTTTTTTGTTCCCTACAACAATTATGCAAGAGGTATGCTCCACCACACCGGGTTAGTAACTATAAGACAAGGTCTCACTATGTAGCCCTTGCTGACCTGAAACTCACTATGTAGACCAGGCTGGCCTTGAAGTCACAGAAACCTACCTGCCTCTGCCTGATGAGTGTTAGAATTAAAAATGTGCTCTACCACTCTTAGCTGGTAAATACTTGTTAAGAGTATTGTACACCAATGATAAAACTGACCGGAGGTATAAACATTCTCAAGGGCTCATCTCTTTGGGCATCCTCATTCTAAAACCTGTGCCTTTTCTTTTATACTTGAGGTCTTCACACATTGCACACAGGCCAAGGTCAGAGGATTAGGAGTTCAAGGCTATCCATAAAGCTGGGCATGGTGGCTCATAGTTGTAATTCCAGTTCTGCTCAGGAAGTGGAAGCAGGAGGATTAAAAGTTCAGTGTGCTCCTTGGCTACATAGTGAATTTGAGGCCAGCCTAAACTAGGCTCTGCCTCAAGAAAATGAAAACCAAATAAGCCAATATACACATAAATACATACATATACACAAGTATATATGCATTATATATATATGCTACAGTGTATAGTATGTGTGTGTGTGTGTGTGTGTGTGTTTGTGTATAGGGTATCCATAGTTGCTAGATAATCACACTATATTCCCATCCCTTAATTAATTAATTACATGATTAGTTGATTATACTTCTTATTTTGCAACATGGTCTCATTAACTTGCCCAGGCTAGGGCTGGAGAGATGACTCAGTGACTAAGAGTACTGGCCACTCTTGTAGAGGATCTGGGTTCAGTTCCTACCACCCAGATCGTGGCAAAGAACCTTCTGTAACTCCAGTTCTAGGGCACTCAGCTCACTCTACTGGCCTCCATGGGTACATGCAGACAAAATTCTTATACAAATAAGAAATAAGAACAAATAAATCTTTTTTTTTTTAATTCCCAGGCTGTATAGCAAAAATAGCTTTAAGCTTGTGATCCTGTGACCTTAGCCTCCTGAGTAGCTTGGATTATAGGTCTGCCTGTGTCACCAAACCTAGCCTCTTTTTTTTCCCTAGACAGAGCTGGAATCAAAGCTAGGTGTTATACATGCAGGTCTTTTACCATGGAGATAAATCTCTAAACCTTGATTTTTTGGACTCAGTGTTGCTGTGTAACTCAGGCATGCCTTGAGTAACAGGATTACTAACATGTACCACTCCTGGGTTCCTTACATCTTTACTGTTGATATATATAAATTTTTTGATTTTCAGCAGGGTCTCTTATGGTCCAGGCTGGCCTCAAATTCACTATATAGCCAAGGATGATCTTGAACTTCTGATCTTCCTGCTTCTTCCTCCTGAGTGTACCACCATTCCCAATTTATGCGGTTCTGGGGATGGAATCCAGAGCTTTGTGCATGCTAAGCAAGCACTCTACCAAATGAACTACATCTCTGGTCCCAAAAGTTATTTTTAATCATTATCTTAAGTAACTCAAAGGCTGTGATTTCTGGAGCATTATAAATATTGATATTTTTAAACTATTGTATCACTTTTTTTTTTTTTTGGAGACAGAATCTCACTACATAAGCCCTAGTTGGTTTGGAACTAGTTGTGTTGTCTAGGCTGGCCTTGAACTCTTAGAGTGAATTCCTCCTGCCTCTGTCTCCTGAGTGCTAGGACTAAAGGCATGCACCTCCACACCCAGCAAGTGTTACCTTTTTTAAAAGTTGAAATTTCCAAACCAGGTATCATGATTCAGACCTATAATCCCAGAGCTCTGGAAGCTGAGACAGAGGATTGTAAGTTTCAGGCCTGCCTAGGCTACAGAACGGGACTATATCAAACAGTTAAAAATCCCTTCATTTGTCTTATTGCTGATACCACTAACGATTTATAGGGCAGTATGTCTGATGCAATTAAAGGTCAAAAATAAATCTATATTAGATAAAATTACCTTAGGAATGTGTGTCTGATCAACATTAGACTGCATCCGTAATGAGCTGCACATTTTTCACACCGAGATTATAACCTTGCTGAACAGAAAGGTTTCCATGTGGGTTGCAATCCATTTCCTGCCATGGGTGGTCACTGTTCTTTTGGGGTTGGTCACCATTCCTTTTGTGGCAGTCCCTCACAGCTCCTCTAATGCATTTGAGAAGTCTAGAAGTAGCCTGCAGCTCTCCTGCTGAGCTCTGCAGCCTCTGCTTACTGAGTATTTAGAACTTCTGCTATCACATTAACCACCTTGATACAAAGGTGAGGTAGTGGCATATACCTGTGATCCCAGTAGAGGAGGAAGAGGAGTTCAAGGCCAGCCTCAGCTACAACAGAACCTCACTCAAAACAAACCAAAAGACCAAAGAAACAACTCAAAACAAGATCCAGAATCCACACCACAGGTGCTTGAGTTTCTTCCACCGAAACTGCTTCTCTTCATGGACTGATTGATGGATTAATTAATTTTTTAGGCTTTTTGGAGGCAAGGTGTCGCTAGCTCAGCCACCCAAGTGCTGGGATTACAGGTATGAACCACCTTGGGGCCATCTTTTTTTTTTTTTTTTTAATTTTTTAAATTAAATTTTTTAAAGATTTATTTTTATTTTATTAATCTTATCTGTGTGTGTGTATGATTCATAGGCATGTATGTACAGGTACCATGCCAGAAGAGAATGTGGATTACCTGGAACTGGAATTATAGGCAGTTGTGAGTAGCCCAAGGTGGTTGCTAAGATCTGAAATTTGGTACTCTGGAAGAGCAGTAAGTACTCCACATTTATTTATTTTTACTTATCAATTTATTTTATTTATTTATTAGTGTGTGTGTGTGTGTGTGTGTGTGTGTGTGTCTTTGCTATGTGGTGGCCAGAGGTCAACATTGGGTGTCTTCCTCTATCACCTTCCACCTTATTTTATCTATTTGTTTATTTATTTATTTGAGTGTGTATACATGTGCACATGGGTGCATGTGCATTCATGCCATGGTGTGTCTGTGCAGATCAGAAGACTATCAGGAGTTGGTTCTTTCCTTCTACCGTCAATACCAGGGATCCAACTCAGATCATCAGACTTGACAGCAGGCACCTGTACCTATTAAGGCAGCTCACTGGCCCTACACTTATTTATCTACTTATTTATTTAGTGCAGTACTGAGGACTGAACCCTGAGCCCCAGGCATGCTAGGCAAGTATTCTGCCACTGAGCAATATTCCCAGCCCTTTCATTTTTAGAATTTCTGTTTATTTGTAGTGTGGGAGTTTTAAGATGTTTAAGTTTTATTTATATATTTTAATTTGATGTATATGAGGTTTTGCTTGCATGTGTGTGAGTCCATCCATGTATGCAGTGCTCATGGATTGAGTCAAAAGAGGGCATTGGATCCCTGGAACTGGAGTTACAGATGGTTGTTCTCTGCCATGTGGGTGCTGGGAACTGAACCCAGGTCCTCTGGAAGAGCAGCTAGTGCTCTTAACCACTAAGCTATTTCTCCAGCCCCTATTTATTTTCAATTCATTTTGTGTGTATGAGTGTTCATTGGCATGTATGTATGTATACCATATTTAAGCCTGGAATTCTCAGAGGCCAGAAAAGGGCATCAGATCCCCTGGAACTAGAGTTAGAGATGGTTGTAAGCCACCATGTGGGGAGCTAAACTCTAGTCCTTTGCGAGAGCAGCCAGTATTCTTAATCTCTGAGGCATTCTCCAGCATCTGTGTCTTTGTTCTGTATGCATATTTTTGCAAATGTGAGGAGTACGCACACCTGTTCATGGACTCATGGAGAACAGAGGATAATATAGGATAACCTGCTCTTTCACACGCTTTCTTACTCTCTTGACACAGGTCTCTCACTGAACCTGACTTGCCAATGAGCTCCCATGGTCTGCCTGTCTCTGTCGTCTGGTGCTGGGGTTACGGGTTCAAATGGCCTTGACTGTTTTTTTTTAGGCAGGTGCTAGGGATTCAAATTCAGGTCCTCATGCTTACACAGTAAACGCTTTTACCAACCATGATGTCTCTCCAGCCCTTATTTTTCTCTATTGATTTTTATTGTATGTGTCTGAGAATTTTGCCTGCTTGTAAGTACACTATGTGCATGCAATGCCTTCAGAGGCCAGAAGAGGGTGTCAGATCCCCAGAAACTGGAGTTACAGGTGGTTGTTAGCTGCCATGCCAGTCTGGGAACCCACGTCCTCTGGAAGAGCAGCCAGTGCTGTTCACCACTGAGCCAACTCTCAAACCCCTATTTATTTATTTATTTTTTTATTTTGAGACAGAATCTTGCTAAGTTGCCCAGGCTGTCCTTGAACCTCCAATCCTCCTACCTCAGCCTCTCAAATAACTGAGATCACAGGTGTATACCACCACACCCAGCATTACTTTTCTCCCTCCTTCCTTCCTTTTTTTCTTCCTTCCTTCCTTCCTTCCTTCCTTCCTTCCTTCCTTCCTTCCTTCCTTCCTTCCTTTGTGCTGCCTCCCAAGGGCTTATTTTGTAATATTCCCTTTACTAGAATAGGGAGTAGTCAGGAGCTAGAGCAAGATTCATTCCTTGAGAATGAGCAGGTCCAGGAGGACTAGGAGCAAATGCAGATTCAGATGAAAGAGTCCAGGTCCAGACATCAAGTAAACTATATCCTCAAGGACTGACAGGATTTGAGACACAATAAGGACTAAGTTAAAAGATCTCAGGACCAAGAGTCAGATAGCCCGCCAGGCAAGGGATGAATAAAGGAGGCCAGTAAGACAGTTCCGCGGACACTGGAGAGCTGGCTCAATGGTTAAGAGTGCTTGCTACTCTCAGAATTCGGTTCCCAGGATCCATGTCAGGGGCCAACATCCACCTGTGATTCCAGGGGATCAGATGCTCTTTTAGGCACAGTGCTCATGTTCAAATACCCACACACAGGTACACACATGGAAACAGACATACACATAAATCGAAATAAAGTAAATCTTGAGAAAAAAAGATGGTATAAAGGTACTTGCCACCACCAAGCCTGACCACCTAAGTTCCATCCCCAGGTCCCGAGTGGTAGAAATAGAGAACAGATTTCTGCAAGTTGTCCTCTGACCTCCACACATTTGCTGTGGCTTCTGTACACACACACACACACACACACACACACACACACACACACACACACGCACACATGCACACACGCACACACAATAAATAAATAAATGTGAAGAAAAATTTTCTGAAACAGAGTCTCACTGTGTCCTAGATAGCCTGGATCACACTATGCAGACAGGCTGAACTGCTTGTGCCTCCCACGTGCTGGGATTCTAAGTATGCATAGCCACATCTGGAAGCCCCAGTTTTCTTAAAAGTAAAATGGTGATTGGGTTGGTGATGCTGTTCATCTGATAGAATGCTTACCTAGTATGCATGAAACCCTGAGTTTGAGTTTGATTCCCAACACCACATAAACTGGATATGGTAATGCATATCTACAGTCCCAGCTCATCGGAGGTGGCAACAAGAGGATCAAAAGTTCAAGGTCATCCTTGGTTACAGGTTAAGTAGACAGCCTGATATATATGAGACCCTGTTTCAAAAAAAAATAGCTAGGCATGATGGTGCATCTCTTTAATCCCAGCACTATGAAGGCAAGGCAGGTTTGATCTCTGTGATGTTGAGGTCAGCCTGGTCTACATAGCAAGTTCCAGGCCAGCTGAGGCTACAAGAAGACCCTGTCTCAAAACAAACAAACAAACTCATCAGGTATTTGTATATCTTATACCAGCAACTTTTGCTGAGGCAACGTCTCAAGCATCACCTGTGCAAAGAAGTCTACACTGGATATATGTACATATATGTATATGTATATGTATATATATATATATGTATGTTCTGGTGTCCTAGGAATCAAGTCAGGGGTTATATGCTAAACACACACTGCCACTGAGCTATACTACTAGCCTGACTATTTATATAAAGTACCAGTCAGATGTGGGGATATGGCTCAGTGGTAAGCCCTTGCCTAGCATGTGCGAGACCCTGGTTTTAATCCTACTACCATAAAATTAATTTAAAAATTATAAAATATCAAGCTGGAGAGGTGGTTCAGTGGTTAGGAACACTTGCTGCTCTTCCAGTGGACCCAGGTTCAGTCCCAGCACCCACATGCCTGCAATTCCAGCTCACATGTGACATAAATCTCCGCAGGTAAGGAAGGAATAAAGGGACCCAGCAAGATGGCTCAGCGGGGGCTGGAGAGTTGGCTCAGTATTTGAGAGTGTTTGCTGCTCTTGCAGCGCTCAGTTGCCAGGACCCAGCCTGGTCTACATAGCCAGTTCCAGGCCAACTAGGGTGATAGGGAGACCTGTGTCAATAAAATAAAGTAATAATAAATTGGTAATCTAGAGCTAAGTTATGTGGCTCATGCCTTCAAACTGAACATTTGAGAGGCCGAGGCAAGAGTATTGTCTTGAATTAGAGGCCAGTCCAGGCTACAGAGTGAGACCATCTAAAAAATTAAAATATAAAAATAAAACAAAATTGGGATTTTGCACTTATAGTTTACGTAAGATGGCAACACAGAGCCAGGCATATAATATGTGCTCAATAAATACTAGCCATTTAGACAAGAAAGTCCTGAGCAACCCATAGTTCCCAAATGTACCTACATCACACTATTCTTTTAATTAATTAATTAGAGAGTTTTTTTGAGACAAGGTCTTATTATGTAACCCGGGCTGGCCTGGAACCCACTAGGTAGACCAGGATGGCCTCAGACTCACAGAGATCTTCCTGCCTGTGCCTTCTGAGTGCTGGGATCAAAATGGGATCAAAGGTATGTATCACCATGCCTAACAGACTCTTTATAAATATTTTACTTATTATTTTTATTTTATGTGTATGAGTGTATTTCCTGCATGTATGTAAGTGTACCCGTGCCATACCTTGCTCACAGAGGTCAGAAGAGGGCATTGCATACCCTGCACTGGAGTTATAGAGAGTTGTTAGCTGCTATGTGGGTGCTGGGAACAAACCTGGGTCCTCTACAAGAGCTGCTGCTGCTCTTAAGCACTGAGCCATCTCTCCAGTCCCAGCAGCACATTCTTTTTTAAAAAAGATTTATTTCAAAGTTGTGTGTATGTATGTGTGTGTGTGCAAATGCCCACAGGAGCTAGAAGAGGGCGTGTGTGTGTGTGTGTGTGTGTGTGTGCAAGTGCCCACAGGAGCTAGAAGAAGGCATCAGTCCCTGGAGCAGGAGTTATAGATGGTTCCTTGGTAAACCTGCTCTATATAGCAAGTTATAGGCCAGCCAGCCTACAAGGTGAGACCCTGTTTCAAAAGAAACAATTAAGTGGTATGAAAAAGCAGAGGGAAATGTGTTAACAAAAGCCTACTAAAAATACACATCATATAAATACATTTATATGTATATGAGTGCGTGTCTATCACTGAAGTCTATATAACAAGAAACACACTGTCAGACAGAAGAAACCTCCCTGCTCTTTGTCAGAGTAGTCCAAGAGACTTGAAAAATTACACAGGGTATTGCCACAGCCCTTGATTGCCTCCCAAAACTTGAAGTTAAGACTCAGTTACTGAAGACAGGACATACTTCAGACACCAGACTTGGAGCAATGGAACTGGAACTGACCTGGAAGCCTCCTCCCTGAAGACAGTTCTCACGGTATCAGAGGATGCTATGCAAGCTGTTAAGGGAGAAGGTAAATCAGTAGTCCAACCCATCTGTAAAGCCTAAAAGCCACAATAACCAGTACCGCAAACTATCTGTATTGGTGCTTTAGTGGCACTTTTATCTTGGGCATAAGCACAGCCCACTGAGTGGGAGGGAAGTCATGTGGTACTGTAAACTGCCAAATACACATGGCTGGAGAGGTCACAGATCCCAGAGAAAACTCCACTTCTGTCACATCCCTAGACAAATATAATTTCTTACTGTGTGCGAAATATGTATCCTTATATTTACAGACAAGTGCACCTCTCATTCATCAAAGAAGCTCCTGTTTGCAACAGATTGGGGATTATCACAGAGCTCCACAACTGGTGAAATGCAGAGAATGCGTCTAAGTGACACATCTACAGTGCAACCTCCGCACCTAAGGCTCAGGGAGCATGGCAGAACAGGGACTAGAGAGGATATTAATGCGTCTCTCCTCTCTCACCTTTCTGTACTGCTTTCTCCTGTACCAGCCCCTCAGCCCTGCCTGCTTTTCCTCCCTCCATCCATGTCAGTTTTGTTCTTGAGTTCCTCCTCGGGCGTGCCAGGGTTAAGCATGGATGGTGTCTCCATCCCTCATCACTCAACCTGATTTCCTGTCACTGCCTCTCACTCACTGAGTGATCTGAGCGGGGGTTTTGGCTCCAACTACCACTGTCACTCAGGTGTTGATGAAGCCAAGGTGTATATTTCTTGTGTGTGTGTGTGTGTGTGTGTGTGTGTGTGCGTGCACGCACATATGCTCATGTGAGTGTGAAGGCCAGAGGTCAACATCAAGTGTCTTCTTCAAGAATGTCTTCCTCAATCTCTTTGCCTTATATATATTTTATCCATTTTCTCTCTCTCGTTGTGTGTGTGTGTGTGTGTGTGTGTGTTATATATGTGTGAGAACACACGCACATACCACAGTGTATATGTGGAGGTCAGAAGACAACTTGCATCATGTAGGGCCTGGAGTTCAAGTTCAGGTTGACAGGCTTGGCAGCAAGTGTCCTTACCCAATGACCCATCTACTGGCCCTACCTTGCTTTTTTAGACAATTCTGCTCGATGTAATCCCCAAGGATCCTCCTGCCTCCACCTCTCCAGTGCTGAGATTACAGTTATTAACTGCTGCAACTGGCTTTTTTATATAGGTGCTGGGGATAGGTAGAACTCAGGTCCTCATGCTTGTGTGACAAACCCATTACATGCTGAGCCATACCCCCTTTTTTCTTTTTAAATCTTCGTGTACGAGTGTGTAGATTGTATGTGTGGGCCTGTGAGAGTGTGTGAGTGCAGGTGAAGGGGTCTGTGGTGTATGGGCAGAGGTCCGAGGGACCTTAGATGTCAGTCCTTGCCTTCACTTTGTTTGCGGCAGGGTCTCTTGTTCACTACTGCATATGCCAGGCTAGCTGGCCTGTGAACTTCAGGGAACTCGCCTGTTTCCACTCATCTGCCTATAGGAGTGCTGGGATTACAGATGTTCTCTGTCTTATGCAGCTTTATGTAGGTTCTGGGGATGTGAACTCAGGTCCTCACACTGTGCTTCAAGTGCTTTAGCCACCAAGCAATCTCTATGGCCCTTTTTGTAAAAGATATCATCTTCTCACATAGCCCAGGCTCACCTGAACTACTGATCCTCCTGGCTCAGTCTTCCAAGTATTGGAATTATAAGCATGTGCCACAACACCTGGCTGAGGTTTATATTTCTAACCTGTGTTTCTTTTCTGAGCTCCAAACCCATAGTCCTGATCATATTGCATACTCCTGCTTGGAAATATTCCAGGACGTCCACAATCAATATGTCTAAAGATGAGTTAGTAATATTCCCTCCTAAAGTTTTCAGTACTAGAGTTTGAACCTAAATCCTTGCACTTTTGAGTCCTAGGATTACAGGTACCCACTGTCACACCTGGTTTAAATATTCATCCAACTTTAAAGTCCCAGCTTGCTCTTGCTGGCCTCTCCCCATCTAGCATGAGCCTGGTATCATTTCATTCCTTCCTCAGATGCCTCTCCGTCCTGCTGTCTGTTGCCTCAGGACTGATGCGCATGTCCACTGTTCCCTTATAAACTTAAATCCACTCATTTCCCTTCCCCTGTGTTGCAGCTTCTTTGAGGCAAGGATTTGTGCCTTTCTTCTCTATCTCCAAAGAGGCTAGCTTGGTGTGCAGGACATAGGATCATTCTATTAATGCGCTTTTGAAGGAAGGAAGGAAAGAAGCCAGACTTTCTTTGTTAAAGAGGAATGTGAAAACTAAGAACAAAATGAGGCCAAAACAGATTAGAAGACCTGAGGTCCCTTTATTATGCAACACCACATGTATATTATGACTATGCCTTAATAAAAACAACTTAACTCTTAGCATCCGTTTTTAAGTCAAGAACAGACATAAACCAGGTATAAATCCTTCAGATTTTTCTCAGAACTGTGCTCCTCAATAAGGGTTTCACTTACTATTTTATTAAACCAGTATATCCAGCATGAAATGGGGAAGTAAAAGTCAGAAATTTACCTTATCAGAGATTTTACCCTTTCTGATCCCAAGACCTAGACCAATAGACATGTATAACCATAGACAGATGTTATCAATCAAATCCCATCTATTGTTTACAACATAAATGAGATGCTCTTTATATCTTTATTGTTTCCAATGAATAATCTCTGTTTAGACCAATTTTATTGTTCACCATGTACATGCAGCCGTATATGCATAATTCTAGGTCTAGGGCAAGGAAGGGTTATGAGGAATTAGGGTTATGTTTAGGTCACAAGAAGAGCTCAAGGTTCTGTGAGCTTGTCTATATTATAAACAAGCTAAGATAAGATTAACTTTTAGGTTGCAAGTTAAAGTCCTTTGTCCAGAGTATGTTCATATTGTAAAACTCATTCCTCTCCTTTCCAGCCTTGAGCTTTGAGGAGTCCTGATCTACTTTCACTCTGCTGTTTTGATAAAATACTGACCAAAAGCAACTCGAGAGGAAAGCGTTGATTTGGCCTTTACTTCTAGATCAGAATTCATCATTGAAGGGAGTCAGGGCAGGAATGTGGAAGCAAGAACTGTGGAAGCGTGCTGCTTGCCGCCTCACGCTCTGCTTGCACACTGGCTCAGGCTCAGCTACCTTTTCTTACGTAGGACACTGGCTTAGGGACGGTGCTGCCGAAAATGGAGTGGGCCTTCCCATATCCACCATTAATCAAGACAATCTCTCCTAGACAACGCCACAGGCCAGTCTGATCTGAGCAATCCCTCAGTTGAGACTCCCTCAGATAACTCCAGGTTGTGTCAAGTTGGTAGCTGAGGCTAACTAGGACAGGTCCCCAAGGCAGAAAACCTCAAAGTTACTAAAGAAATGAGGGTTATAATGTGATCTCACATTTATCCTTCTTTTTGGTCTGCTGGTATGTAGACGGAAGATGTATTCAAACCCTAAGGAAGACAGAAGCCGAAGACTTTGCATGCCTCTCATCAAATCATTTGCCTAATAAAGATACAGGCTCTATCCTTCTTTCTTTTTTTCTCCTCTGTCTTATTATTTGCCATTTCATAAAAGAAAAGAAAAAGAAAATAACGAACACCAGAGACTCACTAGGGAATATGCAGTTGTTTAAACTGGGCTTCTCTTGTGACCTCTAATACCCAGCAAAATGATAATTCTTATTCCTTGCTGAATTACAAAGGATATATTATCCCTGCCCATTCTACTGCAGGAGAATAATGGTGTAGGAACGAAGAGAGGGAACATCATAGAAAGGGACATTATTTTCCCAACAAAGAGGAAAAAGCTGTGCTTTGGGGCCGTGTGTTTTTGCTGAGGCACTGAATCATTCCCTCTGGTAATGTCTAAAGTTCTCAAATGAATCCTCAGATCCTACTTTTGGAAATCTCTGTGACTAAACTGTAAGTGTGAATAAATGAGAACACAGAAAGCCAGCTGTGATGGCTCAAGTCTGGAACCTCAGCATTGGGAGACTTCAATAGGAAGCTTGCCAGCCATGGGTTCTAGGCCAGCCTGAGTCATCATAGGGAATCGTGCCAAAAAGAAAAGAGCTGGAAATGGTGGCTCATACCTTTAATCCCTGCACTTAGAATGCAGAAGCAGGCAGACCTCTGTGAGTTCAAGGCTGGCCTGGTCTACAGAGTAAATTGTAGGACTACATAGTGGGAACCTATATCAACAAAAGAAGAGAGGGAGCATAGATAAAGAAATCGTTTGCCATCTGGGAGATGGTTCAGTGGTGTGAGAAAACCTGCATCTCCAAACTGAAGGCGAATAAACTGATTAGAACTTCAGTGATTGTGGGGCGTTTGGAATGTTGCAGGTCCAGAGCCTAATTGCCATTTATCTTGAGCTGTCTTCAGGCCCATAAGTAACCGTGTCTCGCCCACCTCTGTGTCTGACCTCACATCTTCTGCCTAACATAAAACAACTGTAATGAATAAACAAAACCCTAGCCTCCACCAACCAAAAGGCTGAGCATCACCTGAGGCCTGTAGCAGAGATCTGTAGCAGAGATCTGCTGTAACCGCCAATGTGTTTGAGAAGTGATCAAACACTTATACACAGTCACCGTATAATAAATAAAAAAATATCTTGTTCTTTTCTTTTTACTTTTTCATTTTTTTGAGGGCCTTATGAAGCCCAGGCTTCATTCACAAGTAAATATATATTGAGACAGCATCTCATTATGTGGCCTTTGCTGGCCTGGAACTCATTATGTAGATCAGACTGACCTTGAACTTGTGAAGGAGCCTCCTGCCTTTGTTTCCTGAATGGATACTGATATGCAACACAATGCCCAACTAGATACATCAATCTTTTATTCATTATTCTTTAAAGAGGCTGAAAACAAAACACTAGACTTCATTTGGACAGTTATAGGAGAATAGGTAAGTAAAGGTAGTGTATCCAAATTGCAGACATCACACAGTAATTAAAAATGGTAAATTAAAGCCCAGTGTGGTGGTGGGCTACAATCCCAGCACTTGGGAGGTGAGGCAGGAGAATGAGAAGTTCTTAGTCATCCTGCAGCACACAGTGAGTAACCCAGGCTAACCCAAATTACAAGAGACCACGCCTGAAAACAAACAAACGCGCTACATACAATACATATTTTGCACATACAAGCCCCTGGTGCTTTCTGTCTAGAACTCCTCAAGCCTTCCCTGGTTGGCTTGTCATCATGCATGACTAGACAGGAGAGAAGGAAGGCTACAGTTCCAAGCTTCACAGCATAAATCTCCCCTGAAACCAACAGTGTGTTGAGTGGCAGGAGGCCAGGAGCCAAGGCTCTGAAGCTACCCATTGGGCTTCTGTGTCCCTGGAAGACGAAAAGAAGGAAAAGAGGAAGGGGGCTGCCTGCCTCTTGGCTCTGAGCCTAAAGAGCTGCTCATGGGAGTGCCAAGGGAAGCAGAAAAACCAGATCAGATTTCCCACTGGAGGAGCTCTATTCAGGACAATCTTGGGGCCCTTGCTGGTCATAACAGGAGGGCATTCATTGAGTCATACCTTGATTTGGGCTGTTAAAGCCCTCCCCACCCCATTTTTTTCTTTATGGTACAGGGCCCCAGCTTGCTAGGCAAGACTTCCACCACCTAGCCGCACCCAGCCTTCCTTTCTTTAACCTTCATGCTGGAAGGTGTTTCTCTCAAAAATTCAAATACCCAGAAGTGCCAGGTGTGGACATCATGAGATAAGCGAGAAGGGCATCAGGCCAAGACAAATGTGAGCCGGCAGCAGCTCAACGAGGAAGGGGCGCTCTCCCGAAGAGCCAGGTGCTTCTTCCCCTCACAAAGCCAACCACCAGCTCAGATTATTGATGGCCCAGCACTGACAGCTTACTGAGTGTTCTGTCACTCAGATCCCTAAGATTTTGCCAGAAATAGTGACTCATCAGAACTAGAGAGAAGGCTCACTGGATAAAGTATTTGGGGTGCAAGCCTGAGAACCCCAGAAAGTCAAGTAGATACTGGGTGGGCAAGGCACCCTGCCTGTAATCCCAGCCTTCAAGAGACCAGGGATTGCCAGAGCAAGCTGTCTAACGGACTAGCTGTATCGAGCTCAGGGTTTGTTAGAAGACCTTACCATAATAAAGTGAAAGAGCAACACAGGATGATACCCATATCAACCTCAGGCTTGAGCACACATGCAAAATGAACATGCATACAAATGGAAATGGAAAAAGAAAACAGAGTGGCCCGTAGACAGCGCCTCCTGATTCTGATGTAGAAGGGCTTGCTTCCCGGTTTATGCCTGTAGACGTAATACGTAAAGTAGGGCAGGCGTCGTTTTGGGTTAGTATGTACTGGGGCAAGAATCTCAGCTCTCCATGTGCTGGCTGCCGAGCCTTTCACCGGTCGCTGGGCATCTTCCTTCAACCTTTCATTTTCAACATCTGCAAAATAGGAATTACGAACACCTTTCTCCCTGGCATGCTTTAAGGATTAAGAGAGAGTCGGGTCCGAGGAGATGGTTCAGTCAAGTAAAGTGCCTGATACAGAAAGATGGGGACCAAGTTCAGATCCCAAGCACCCACACAAAATCCCAGGGTGGTTGCATCTCTGCAATCCTAGCATAGGAAGAATTAGACAGAGATAGGCAGATCCCAGGGGCTCACCGACTAACCACCCTAGCCAATGAGTAAGCTCTGGGCTCAGCAAGAGACCCTGTACAAAAATAAGGCATAGAACAATCAAGAAAGACACCCAATATCAACCCTGGCCTTCACACACATGTACACACAGACAAACACACGCTCAAATACACATTACACACATACAAGAAATAGTGGATGTAAGATGTCTAACACATGAGCTTTTTTTTATAAGTTCATTTGCTCCAACAAAATTAATTACTATAAGAGCTGGAAAGATTGTTCAGTGGATAAAGCGCTTGCCATGCAAGCCTTGTTAACTGAGTTCAGTCCCTAAAACCCAAATAAAAGTGCAAAGAGAGAACTGATTCATGAAATTATCCTCTGACCTTCACATGTACACTGTGGCATATGGACCCCACACATCATATACACACAATAATGATAAATTATTAAAAATAAATAAATGAATGAATGACTACTATGGTAAGTTCTTACATTGTATATGCAGCTTAAACACTCAAGAGTGCTGCATGTCATCAGCAGATTGAAAGTATTTGAAACTCCTTGTGTTTGTATGAGAAGAACGACTGGAAAAATAAAAGCTCTGCAGAAGGGATGCTCTGCAGAAGAGCACTTTTGGCACCTCCTCCTGGCATGGTGCCAGGGCCAGAGCAAGCAGGGCACAGCATGCAGTTATGAAACCCTAATGCCTCAAGTAAGGCAGGTATCGACCCAATGGCTCCAAGCCAGACTGCCTCTGGGTTTCAGAAAGATACTTCCAAAGCAACAAAGTTCTAGCAATTGGAGATTTCATTCATCCATTCAGTCTATAGTACTGGAGAGCCTGGAATATAGATATATCCAGGGACCGTGATCAGACCTTGCCCATACAGAACCACAGTGTCTGCCCACCAGCTGCTCACAGCCTGGTAGGAAAGACAAGACAAATATTGCAAGACAGTGAGACAAGGGCACAGATGGTATGTACAATAAGGCAGCGGAGATGGCTCAGCAGGTGAAGCACTTGCTGTGCAAGCCTGGCAATCTGAATTTGATCCCCAGAATCCACTTGAAGGTGAAGGGAGAGAACTGACTGCACAAAGTTGTCCTTTGGCCTCCACATGGGCAACGTGGCATACGCCTGTGCCCTGCCTCATGTCTCTGCATACAGTAATGATAGACAGATAGATAGATAAATAATAGATAGACATGGTAGACAGACAGACGAGACACAAAGGATGGGAAAATTTGTCAAAGAAATGAACCTCTTGATTTTAGACTTATATTTGAGCAATAAGAAAGATACTAGCTTGAAAGGCAGTGAGCTGGGCCTGGAGAGTTGTGCTTTTAACTCAGCAGTTAAAAGCACATACTGGGACTGCAGAGATAGTTCAGCAGTCAAGAGCACCGGCTGCTCTTGCAGAGGACCCAGGTTTGGTTCCCAGCACCCACATGGCAACTAACAACCATCTGTAACTCCAGTTCTAGGAGATCTCCACGGGCACTGCACGACATGGGTGCACTTAAATACATACAGGCAAAACACTCATACACAATAAATAAAAAATTTTTAAAAGCACATACTGATCTGCAGAGGATCTAAGTTTGGTTCTCAACACCCACATCAGTTGGCTCACAAACAACTGTAACCCCAGCTTTAGCAGATCCAAGCCCCTCTTCTGACCTCCAAGGAGCACCTACACACAAATAAAAAATAAAATGAATTTATCTGATTTTTTAATGTGGGTGTGTGCATGTGCATGTACATGGATGTGAGTATGGATGTGTGCCCTGTGGGTGCATGTGTGTGCTCATGTGTGTGGAGGCCAGAGATGAACCTTAGGTGTTGTTCCTCAGGAGTCACACACCTAATTTTTTGAGACAGCAACTTTTATTGGCCTTAAGCTTGCTGATTAGGCTGACTGGCCAGCAGGGCCCAGGGAGCTTCTTGCCTCTGTCTTTCCAGCGGTGGGATTATAAGGACACACCACCATACCTGCCTTTTTTACATGGGTTCTGGGAATCAAACTCTAGTTCTCGGGCTTGTGTGGCAAGCGCTTTACCAACTGAGTTATCTGCACAGCCTTATTTTTGCTGTTTGAGGCAGGATAACACTATGAAGCCCTGGCTGACCTCAGTCTCATTATCTGGGCCTGGAGTCCTCAGCCCGACCTTTCTGTGACTTTGTACGTGTGTATTAACTTGTGTGGCCCTTGGTGTCCCAGTTGAATATGTCTTTCTAAGGTTCAGCCAGTGACTTTAGTTCCCTGTTTTCCTCAGCTGTAAAATGGGGATAGTTATAAGGTGAGTTTGTAGAATCAAGTGGCACACTGCCCTGCTGTGGCTTGTCCACACCAAGGTTTATGTTGAGATCGAACTGGCACTGTGATATATTGGGAAGTGAGACTTGGGGTGGGGGTGGGCATCGCGTCCTTAAGGAGAACTAGTGCTTTTCTTCGGAGAATGGGTTTGTTTTATTGGGGCAATGGTGAGAGTGGGTTGCCACGAAGCCAGGGCTTCCTGTTTGCAACCTCCCATCCACAGCTGCCCATTTGCCATTCTACCTACTACTGAGAACTGAAGGTGCACCAGGCTGGCACTGGTGCTAAGCCCTTGAACTTCCCAGATCGAGAACCGTGAGCCAAAAGAAACCTCTCGCCTTTATAAATTGTCCAGGTACAAACATTTTGTTTTAACAACAAAAATAGGCAAGGACCAGTGGTTTAATGCCTGTAAAAGTATCTGAATAGGGATTAATTAGGTGGCTCAACGGGTAAAGATGCTTGCTGCCAAGCCTTAAAACGTGAGTTCAATTCTCAGAGCTCATATCGGGGAAGGAGAGAACTGACTCCCACAAGTTGTCCCATAACATCCACATGTGTGTCATGGCACATGTACTGTGGCATGCACCTGTTTCCCCGCCTGTCTGCCCCACACAAGATAAATAAACATAAATAATTTTCCTGAGTATTTGCAATAATACCTAGACACAATAAGCACTATAAAATAAACACAAATATCTTAAATTTTTCTTTCATTAAGTGCTTGCTTTAAATCTTTAGTGAAAAGCAATAAAAGATTTCCCCAAAATCCAACAAGACTCTTCCGGAAATCTTTTTTTTATTACTTTATTATTTTTATTTTATGTGTATGAGTGTCTTGCCTGTATGTATATAAATGTACACATGTCGTGCAATGCCTGCAGCGGTCAGAAGAGGGTGTTAGATTCCCTGGAACTGGAGTTACAGACGGTTGGCAGCTCCCATGTCGGTGTTGGGAACTGAACCCAGGTCCTCTGCAAGAGCAGCCAGTGCTCTTAACTGCTGAGCCATCTCTCTAGTCCCCCTGTCTCAGGAAATCTTATATGACCAGCTAGCATTACCCAACCTACTTTCTGAGGTTATCTGTCTGTACTTGGGGTCCAAAGTTACCTTCTGCATTGTTGTCTCTCTGCCCAGCACCATGTCTGTCATGGTCCTTGCAATTTCTTCACCACCAGTGATTCTCCAAGTGTTCTGGGCTCTTCCTCGTCTTTCCCTTCCCTGAAAGTGCATGACTCCTACTAAAGTGATGTCACTTGTACATTTAACAGAATACAGTTTCTTTTTATTTACTTAGGGAATTCCCATTAATTTCTAGCTTACTTAGAAAATACAGATATTTAAATATGCCTTCAGTTTTCCTTATAAAGGCACTCAGTGAGTCATAAAGCAGTGGGCTGAAAAAACAGCTAATATTAATCAAAGGAATCAACTCCATTCCTAATACAAACATATTTCTTTTTGTTTTTTTTTTGTTTTGGTTTTTCTTTTATTTTTTATTTTTTTGAGGCAGGGTCTCCCTGTAGCCCAGCTGGCCTGGAATTCACTATGTAGACCAGGCTGGCCTCGATCTCACAGCGATCCAACTGCCTCTGCCTCCTGAGTGCTGGAATTAAAGGAGTGTGCCACCACATCCTGCTCATATTTCATTTTTGATATTTCTTTTATTTTTTACAGGTTTTTTTTTTTAATTTAGGGGCTGGAGAGATGACTCCGTGGTTAAGAGCACTGACTGCTCTTGTAGAGGACCTGAGTTCAGTTCCTAGGTGGCTCAGAACCATCCGTAACTCCAGTTCCAGGAGCTTTGAAGCCCTCTTCTGGCTCCACAGGCATTGTACACATGGTCTACTTACATACATTCAGGCAAAACACTCATATAAATAAAATTTTAAAAATAATTTTTAAAGCCAAACCAAAATGCATGATGTGGTACTCCATTCAGAACACAGAAATCCTTCATTTTAACAAGACTTACAAGTTATCTGTAAGCAGTTTGAAAAGAGATACTTCTAGATTATTCTGTAGTGCTCAATAGTCATCAACTCTATAAAAGTTTCATAAATCTTCTTGTTCACCCAACTTATTCACTCACCACTATTTAAGCACCCCTAATTACTCCCTTCCAAGTCTTATCTACCCAAGGGCTCTTTCAGTCATTCATGTTCCCACCTCACTGACCTTCCACCCACAGATCCATCCATCCCACAGATCCACTTACTCTACTGATCCATCCGTTTGTCCATCCATTCATCCATCTAACCATACACCATACTTTCACACACCTGTCTGTCCTCAGATTTGTAAACCTTTAATGAGAGCTTCCCATGATGATACACTGTCCTCACTGATGGAGATAAAAGTTAAACCCTCTCTAACACGCTCCTCCCCTCAGAGAGTTCACAGTCTTGTGGAGGAAGTAACCAAGTTTAAACAATTACAACATATGGAGAAGTGCTATTTTGCTAGGACAAGGATCTGTCTAGGGAGTTAGGAAGCATACAAGAAACATCCCACTCAGCCAATAAAGTCAAGAAGGCTGACCAGAGACAGCAACATCCAAGTTGATGCTAATCTTTCAAGTCTGTTTACCTCTTCCAGCAAGCTTGGTGTCTCAGTACTAGGTTAGGGATTCCTAAGTCATGTTCTAGTCCATACAAGCCAGGCAAACATTCCTACCAGGATCAGCATGTGCAAAAGTCTCAAGTTAAAACTATCCTGAAACCAGGTGTGTGGTGACAATGATGTAATCCCAGCATTCACCAGGCAGAGGCAGGAAAATCAGGAGTCCAAGTCATAGTGAGTTTAAGGCCAATATGAACTAACCAAGATTCTGTCTCAAATGAATTAATCAAATTAAATAAATAAGTAAAAATATCCTGGAACATGTGGAGTCTGTGTTAATAGCCCAGGCATTGTGAGTTACACGTTACACGTGTGTCAGTCTCTCCTACTCTGCCAGGTAGGAATTATGTCTTATTTATAATTATTTGAGCACCTACAACAGTGCCTGGCATACACTAGGTGCTCAGTAAACACGAAGGCAGGACAGCAACAAGACAGGGTTTGAGAGGAATTTCTTCAGGGTCTAGTTCATTCCCCAGAAAATCATTTTGGCCTTCCATCTACTGCATAGAATAAGATTCTAAAAGAAACAGGGTTGTGGTTGGTTTGTGGGTTGTTTTTATTTTACATTTATTAATTTGTATATGTGTATGTGTATACATACATGCCATCACGTGCTTGTGGAGGTCAGAAAGCCTACCATGTGGATTCTGGGAATAGAACTCAGTCTTGGTGTCAATCATTTTTACCTCCTGAGCCATCTCACCAGCCCCAAAACACAGTTTTTTAATTGCAGGAAGAAATGACATTTGATGGTAGCATTGTTAGTCCTCTGTACTAAAATTATGCTTTTAAAGAAAAACTGTCTCAGGAGCTGAAGAGGTAGCTCAGTGGTTAAAAGCACGGGCTGCTCTTGTAGAGAACCCAGGTTTGGTTCCCAGCACCCACATGGCGGCTAACAACCATTTGAACCTTTTGTGACTCCAGTTCCAGGGGATTCAGCACCCTCTTCTGACCTCTGTGGGCGCTACATGACATGAGTGTACCAACATTCATGCAGGCAATACACTCATACTCATAATATTAAAAAAGTAAACAAAAAATGTTTTAAACTACCTCATTCATAGACAAGGAAAAGACACAAGGGGAAAAACCCAGCGGTGGTAGAACGGTGACGCGAACACGTGTGTGGTTTCCCTGCCGCTTCCGTTACCCGCAAAGGCATGCGTAGCCTTTGTTGTTAAGACAGTCTCAAGCACCCTGTGATGGCCTTAATCTCACCGTATCGCACCTGTGTGGCCGAGTAACTCCGTTCCTCCTGCCTTGATCCGAGCGTCGGGCTTACAGACACATGTCGCCACACAGGCTGCTGTGTCTTTCGCTGGAGAGTCACAACCTGACAACTTGGTTGTCACCTGTGCCAGCAAACGGTGTGTCCTGTTTACATGAGCTACAGCTGAGAAAGTCTTAAAAAATAAAGCCTGGGCAAGGCATGGTGGTACACACCTTTAATCCTAGCACTTGGGAGGTTGAGGCAGGCAGAGCTCTCTGAACTCCAGGTAAAAAGGTCACCAAATGGAGAGATGGCTCAGCAGTTAAGAGGCCTACTAGCAGAGTTTGGTTCCCGACATTCACACTGGGCAGTTCACTCCAGCTCTAAGGGATCCAACACTCTCTTCTGGCTTCTGCAGGTACCTGCACCCTTGCTGTTGCACGTGTGTGCACATGGACACACACACACAAACACACGTAAAAATAAAATCTTAATAAAATAATAAAAAATAAAGCTTGGGGCTGAGAGCTGTCTCAGTGGGTAAAGAACTCACTACAAAGGCATGGAAAGTTAAGTTCAGGCTGGAGAGCCTATGAGAAGCTAGGTACAGCAGCGTGACTCTGTCATTCCAGGGCCTCCGTAGAGAGGTGGGAAGTGGAGATAAGACGGTGCCCTGAAGCTTGCAAGCCAGCTGGCTCACACAGTGTGAACAAGAGTCCCTATTTCAAACAAGATAGAAAATGAGGCCAATAACTAAGGTTTTCCTCTGACCTCCACAATGTGGCACATAAGTCCCCCCCCCACACACACACACCAAGAAGAAAAGGAAAGTTCTATTGGATGTGGGAGTTTTAGACTCAAACAGATATTTCAGATTCTCTAGTGTAGCAGTTAGCTTGCAGCCTTTGCTCTGAGAGAGGTACAAGAGGCCCACAGATCTCCACTGCCTCCCAGCAGTGAATGAGACCGAATGAAGGCCGTTTCTTGCACACACAGCTCTACTGTTCAGGAATGAGCACAACAGTTTAGCGTGTTGATTTTGCTGCTACAAAAAGTGTGAATTTCACCGAACTCTGCCATGACTGCTAGGTACTTACAGGCAAAACACTTTCTGTGCCTCAGTTTCCCCACCTGTAAAATGAGGATAACACCTGTTCCATCTCACAGGATTAAGGAGCTAACATTTGTATAGCTCTTAGCACAAAGTCCAGTGAGGCACAGGAGGGATATGTCCTCATATCTGCAGAACTGGAGTGTAGCAAACATTCAGTGTTTAGTGGCTATAAGCACTTCCCCTATTTTTTAACTACTTCCCCTCTACTCAAGGACCTACTATGGCTCCCGGTTGTTTACTCAGCCAAACTGAGTATCTGTCAAAATTTCAGCACCTTTTCATTTGACATTTGTCTCCAACCTATGCATTCTAAACAAGGGCAACATTGCCCCCAAGGGGACAGATACTAGCTCTTGAAAGTTGGGGAGGAAGTATATAGTCTTATTACAAATAGAGAGCTTAACCAACTCTACCCTATATAACTGAGATACAATATAGCTTGGTGTTGAAATGTTGCTGGAGGATGGCAGTGAGGAAGGATATTTGGTTTCCTGATATCATGGTTTCCCAGGCACCATGAAAAGTAGTGTAAGAAATGTTCTCTCAAAAGAACACTCACCAAGTATGATGGATGGGGCCTGTACTCCCAGCACTCAGGAAACCAAGGCAGGAGGAATCCGAAGCCAACCGGCCTATAGAGGAAGACCCTATCTCAAAAAAAAAAAAAAAGACAAAACAAAAAACAAACTAAAACCAAAAAAAAAAAAAAAAAAGAAAGAAAGAACGAGCACCCCACTGCATAGAAGAGAATCATTCTAGCTTTCTTGGCCCTCAGTTTCCTCAAATGAAGAGGACTGGCCTTAGTCTCTATAGACATTTTCAGTTCTGGTCGCTGCGTCCTTTCCCCAACACTCGGGCTCCTTAAGAGCACAGACAGGTCTACACAGAGCCTCTGTGTGTGTGAATTTTATCCACTGCTCTGGCCTTTTTCTCCTCTCCCCCCTTTTTCTTAAACTGGGAGATTGAACCCAGGGCCTCATAGATGTTGGGCAAGTGCTCTACCACTGAGCTACTTCCTAGCTCCTTTCAGTTCTCTCTCTCTCTCTCTCTCTCTTTCTCTGTACATATGTATGTATGAGTGTGTTTTGTTGTTGTTGTTGTTTGTTTGAGACAGGGTCTTCCTGTAGCTCCAATTAGCCTGTAACTCACTATGTAGACCAGGCTAAGCCTTGATTTCACAGAGATCCTACCTACTGGATGCTGGGTTACAAGGTGTGTGCCACCACACCCAGCTTCTATATGTTTTTTTGTTTTGTTTTGCAGATTTTTGTTTGTTCTTAGTTTTTTGTTTGTCTGATTTTGAGACAGGGTGTCACTAAGCTGCACAGGCTGGCCTTGAACTCACTCACTCTGCAGTCCAGACTGGTTTCCAACTTTTGATGCTCCTTCCTCAGCCTTCTGAGCAGCTGGGATAGCTGCTCTGTCTGCTTAGCTCCCCCTCTAGTTCTTTTTCACCTCACCTCCTCCACCTGAGGTCTCCTCTGTTAACAACACTCCACCTCTAATTTGGTGGTGCCTGCAAGAAAGTATGTTGCTAACATGTGAATGAAAGTGAATTCTCAGAACCACTTCTAGCCAGCACCAAGCCCAGAGCATGGAATGAAATAGATCCTTAGTGAGTCTTTGTTGGAAGAATATATAAACAAACTGCACTTCTGAATTTCTCCAGCAGATTTCACCATGTCTAGAGCAGCAAAGACCTCACTAGCTAGGGAGAGGCTGGTCTCTTTCAGGGTTCCCCACAAGCAAACTTTGAGATGCAAATAGAATGGCAGAAATTTAGGGAATCTTCCCAGAAGTCCTTCTGGTAGGGGAGAACATAAAAGCTAGGAAAGGAAGGACCAAGCAAGTCACCTTTGTGGGCAACCATAGCTCAGTTCTGCTGGGGAACTTTGGAAGCTAGGGTAGCCACCCCACAGAAGAGAAAAGGGCTGGGGGACTTAGCCCCCAAATCCCACTAGCCGATGGCAGAGAGCCCACTGTCCTAGGGGTCATTCACTCCTCGGGCTAAAGACACTGTGGCCTCTGGCATCCAGGGAGTGCTCTGAGGCCAAGACACGCAGGTGCCTGGCCAACAGGGAAAAGGTGAGCACTGAGGTAGAAAGTACACCCAGTCCTTTCTCTTCCTGGCTTGCACAGGTCCTAAATACCATGGGACCCACCAGAGCCAGCGCCATGCAGCTGTGAGCTCTCAGCTGAAGCCACGAAGCACAGCTGCGGCTGGCGAGAGGCAACTGATTCTCAACCCTCCCGAACTAGGGAGAAAGTCTCCTGCTTCAGACTCCGCTCTGCCAGTAACTTCCTGCAAGGCTGCGGCCAGGCTATCTGCCTCTTAACACTCATTTGTCTTATCTGTGCCCTGGTGGTGTGAGATAAGAGATGACAAAGTGTTAGGTCAGACTGTAGAGTGCTATGAAAATAGAAGATGGTCTCCGAGTCCTGAAGTCTCCTTTCCTAAGCTCCTGCTGGTTGGCCTTGGGCCACATGACGGCGCTCCTGCGCTGTCTTTCTTGCCTGTGCCTTCCTGTTCCCATGCCTTTGGGAGCCTTTGCTCTGCCTCTGCTGGTCACTCACAGCCAGCAGCCACTACCTCCAGGACTTTGTTTCCGGACTTCTCACAGGAATTCTCTCCCAGCCTCCACCATTGGTAGTGAACAGGGCATACCTGTGCACCCATAACTCCCCAGAGCTTGTGGCCAGTTGTTTTTTTTTTCCCCCAGATTTTAAATGTGTGTTGTGTGTGTATCTGTGATTAACACAGGTAGAGACCAAAGGACAATTTTTGAGGGCCTTTTCTGGCCTTTACTGTGCAAAAGCAGGTCTCTCTGACTTCTACTGTGCAGGAGTCTCCAGGACAGCTAGTCTGCCAGCTTCTGGTGAAATCTGTCTCCACCTTCCAAGTCTTCAACATCGGTCTCTCAGTACGAGTGCTAGGATTACAGGTGCTCACCACAGTATCTAGCCCCATATTTCAGTTCTGGGATCCAATTAGGTCATCAGGCTTGCATGACAAGCACTTTTATCTGTTGAGTCATCTTCCTGGCCCTAAAATTATTTATTTTTATTCTCAGTGTATATTTTATTTATTTTTTGTGCATTTACTACAATACATCTTAATCATATTAGAGCCCCTCCTTCATCTGCCCTCTCCAAAGCGCCCCCAACCGGATTTCATGCATTCTGTTATGTATATTAAGGTCTATGGAGTCAAAGTTCTGTACCCAGATGGCCCTCTGTACAAGTTTACCCATTGGAGTCTAGTCAGCCTATCCAGAATCACCCTCTTAAAGATCATTTCTCCCTCACCCAGTAGTAATCTGTTGCCCACAGCTCCTTGGTAAGGTTGCGACCTGCTGCCCATTTCCCCAGTGGCATGCTGGGTTTTGTCTGTTGAGTCTGCATGTGTCTTGTGCATGTTGTCACCACTACTGCAAGTTCACATGAACGAGTTCCTAGAGGCCTGGAAGACTGTTTTCTTATGTTCATACCCCAACCCTGGTCCTAACAATCCTTCTATGGTCCTTGAGCCATGCATGGGTGAGGTTTCATACAGGAATCCTATCCAGGGACACACCTTCTATAGTCTCTCATTCTCTGCACTTTGGCCCGTTGTGGTCTTCTGTGTGCATCTCACTCTGTTGTCTGAGGAAGATTCACTGGTGAGAGTTGAGGGATGCAGTACACTCCTGCTATGTCCCATGAACCTCGGGAATTAGAGAGGTTTCACCTAGATGTGTCCCTGGGGAATGGGCATCTCGCAGACACATATCCTTTGTGTGTGACCGGTTGTAGAGCTCTGTAAATATAAGAATCCGTATTTAGCATACAGTAAGAAATTACATTTGTCTAGGGATATAAAAAAAATAGGTTTTTCTCTAGGATCTATGACTTCTCCACCCATGTGTCTTTGACTTTGTTTATAGTGCCACATGAGTTCCCTCCCATTGAGAGGCTTTAAGTCCAGTTACATTGCTGTTGGTTTCCTGAAAGATAAAAGTGCCACTACTGCACCAATATAGTCTTTTGTACCAGTCATTGTTACAGTTACTAGGCTTTAAAGCTGCGGTATGACCATTGACTGATTTTCTCTCTTAGAAGCTTTCATACTATCCTCTAGGACCATGAGAGCTAATTTTCAGGAAGGCGGCTTCCAGATCAGTCCCAACTTCATGGTTCCAAGTCCTATGTCTGAACTATGTCCTGCCTTCAGCAATAGGGTCTTACCTTCAAGTTCTGGGAGATAATCAAGGGCTGTGGCAATAGCCTGTGTTATTTTGGGAGTCTCTTGGGCTGCTCTCACCAACAACTCAAAGGGAGGATTTTTTTCTGTCTGGCACTGTTTCTTGTTATACAGCTTTCAAGTATACACATGCATTCATATTCAAATATTGTATGTATATTTTTCAGTAGGTTTTTTAGCTAATACATTTTTAATTTGTAAAGGTATACAGAGCAATGGGCTGCATTTATGCATTTTCATATGTATATGTCATTATACTTTGTTCTAATTCTCATCTCTGGTTGGTCCCCTTCTCTAAAGCTATTAACTCTTTTAAAGCAGGTGTTTTAGTTTCTCTTCTTGTTGCTGTGATGAAATTCCCTGACAAAAGCAGCTGAAGGAAGAAAAAGAAACGTCAAATATTAGTCTTTTCTTTCAAATACTCTAAAACATTTTACAAGGAATTCTAATGTTCTAATCACCCCCTCTTCATCCTACAAAAACTTTTGATTTATGGTGAGGAATTCTAATCTTTTGATCAGCTTTCCCCACCCTAAAAACGCTCTCCTGATTTATGGCAAGGGATTCTAATCTGCTGATCACCTCTAACACCCTCCCTGTAAAGCTGTGGATTGCAAAAGGAGGAAAAAAATCCTGGTGCATTCTGGGAATTGATGGCCTGGGAGTGGGGAGAAGGCTAGCCCTTCCTCCTCCTTGGTCCCCCCCCCCCAATTCTCTTTTTCTTTGTATAGATCTTAGTCAACTGGGAATGAGGAAAAAGACACAGCATTATTGGGTTAAGAGTTGGGATAAAAACTTGTGCTTGGGTGTCCCTCTCTCTGTTGTGAGTAGTGCACCCCGGATCAGAAGTACAGGTTGCCTTGTTGAGAGCCGCTTTCATTGGAGTGGTGGTGATCTCTTCCTTTGCGACCCTGAACATATTTCTAACAGAAGGGTGGGTTAATATTAGCTTTCAGTGCAAACTACAGTCTTTCATGGAGGTGAAGTCAGCAGGGGCTTCAAGCAGCTGGTTACCTTGCATGGACTGTCCGAAGAAAGCAAAAAATGGGTGCCAGGGTGGGAATGACTTATTAATGGACATAATCTGGACTAGTGATTTCTAACTAACCCCAGTGAAACCATGTGCTCTTGCGTCTGATAACCAGTGTGTCTCCTTGGCAACCCCAGACTGGTACTCTACCCAAAAAGACAATGAATCTCAGTGGGTAGGCTTGAGAATGAACATAGCAAAACTCTGAGAGGTGGCACCTCACTTCCACCCCACATAGTAGACTTAGGGAGGGATGTGATGTGTGTGAACTAGAGATAAAAAGATAGGATGGTCTGTGAAAATTAAAGGGGGAGCCAAACTTGAACTTGCACTTCCCGGATGAAGCTAGAGAAACCATTTCAAACAAACTATGGGTGTGGCCTGACTGGGAGGCCGAGTGGGAGAAACAGACTTCCAGAGTCAGTACTGCCGCACTGGGTAAGGACGCAGACAGCTCCGTCCACACAGGTTGGGGGATAGAGCTCCATCGATACAGTTCTGGGAGAAAGACATCTCCAACAGATAGGGGAACTAGTGTCCTTTGGGTCAGGCCCCTCTTAAAAGTGTAACCTCAGAGTCAGCCCGTTTGCTCCGGTGATTAGGATGCTGGCATAAACGCTGCACTTATGTTCAGCAGTTTTATACAGTCCAGGACTCCGGTCCAGAAATGGCCCCACCCATTTTCAAAATTAACATCATAAAGACAATCCTGCGTTGGCACAACCAGAGGCCCATCTCCAAGTAAACAATCAAGTAAAGACCTCAAATAAACAATGCTGTTATAGCAAGCCACATGATTTGTAGGTTCCACACAGAGTTGTTTGTGGCTTATAGACAGTCCTCAGTGATACCCAGGGCAGTGAACAGGCTGACGGAGAAGTGCACCCTCAGCGTAGGAGCCGATTGATGACATAATGCCAAACGCTAGTCTTGGAACCGGGGTCCAGATAATCCTTCTAGGCCACGAATTAGGATTGGAGGGAACCTTTTAGCAGTGGCATCAAAATGTAAGGGACTAAATTTTTGATAAGCAAACAAGGTCACCGGGGAATAATAAAGATGACACACTTCCTGCTGCTTCTTGGTCTGAGACAAAGACCTGGCAAGCTTTTTTCTCCTACCAGCAGGGCTCCTTGTCTGGCTCATCAGTCCAGACCAGTTTAGGTAAGACCAGAGGCTGGACCTGGCAGCTTGAAGCTGTGACCTATCAACTCAGCCTTCTTTGTTTAAGTTGACCAATCCAAAATTAGGGGAGGTGGACCTGCTTCAGACCAGCAAAAACACTTAGAAGTCTTGAGAGGGGAGAGTGCTTTGGATTTTGTGGTTTCTGCTCTCCACTCAGACAGTTTTCCCCTCTGTATGACAGTGGATTTAGGTATGATTCTTCATCTTTCAATGAAGTCTGTTTGCCTGTTGCTCTCTGCTGAGCCTGAGATTTTTTTTTCCTGCCTTTTAATTCTTTAATTGGCAGAGAAAATGAACCCAAGCAAAACCCCTAGATGATAATAAAAAGATCCCCCTTAAATTCAGTATAACTTAATTTTGAGCGTTTATTTCCACAAGGCTTGGTGTTCTTCAAACTTGACTCAGTAGGCCTTAACATATAGGACAGAATGCATGAAATCTAGTGGGGTAGGGGCCGTGGAGGAGGGGGAGATGGGGGAGGGGTCTAAATATGATTACGATGTATTATATGAAATGCACAAAATTCAGTCACTGGTGTTCTTGCCCCTAAGTTTGAGGCAGATTTTCAGACCATGGATGCCTGCTATTTCAGCTGTGCACATGCCAGAATGCCTGTTGGGGCTCAGAAGCTGCTGAGTGGGACTGGGCTCCCTTGTCCACTGCGCTCCCTTCCAGCTAAAACAGCTTCTTTGCTGGTTGAATGTTTCTCCTTCCCTGGCCACCTAGCAACCTGAAGGCCTATCATTTACACTCTCTATCTTGGTTAGACATGAGTGTTCATGCAGACTGGCTATATCAGGGACTGTGCATAAATTACAGCATGCAGGAATCAGAAAGAGCCTTAGAAGTCCTGAGCTTTGGATCTTAAGATTTGAGATTGATCCTCCTTCCTAAAATAATCCTCCACATTTTTCATCTATCAAAAACGGGGATAATAATTGATACGGGGAAAAACAGCATCTAATAGAGGACTCTTGGGATCCTTCATAAAAGAACCTAAGAATGGATTTAAACAGAAGGTTTAGGATAATTTTACTAGAATTTAAAGAAAAATCCTCAGGGCAGGCAAGCTGGGGATCCCGGCAGCTGCCGTGATGGGAGAATGGAGGGAAAAGAAAAGCCACAAAGCCCGGTGCAGGTTTAGAGCCTGTGTGGAGGTCAGACCATGTGGACTGACAGACACAAGATGCTGGGGCAGCCCCAAGCGGTAGAGAAAGCGTGCCTAGAAAAGGGGATTGAACAAGAGAAGCAGAGAGATTACGCTTTTCTGATGGAGTCAGAAAAGTGGGGCATCATTTACAGAGACCTCATGTTTGTGGTACAGGCCACAAGAACTGCACTAAGAGGCGGGGACTCCAGGCAGAAGTTTACCAGCTTATTTATGTATTAGGTGTTCTGCCCATCTATTCAGCTGACGTAAGGTGAACCTGCCTTCCTAGGGGTGGTCCTACAACCAGGTGATTGACCAGTGAAACTGGAAAGGTGGGGTTTCCAACATATAGACTAGACATTTTAATTTTTGACCAGTTAATCTTTGCTTACCCTAAGTTATCAATAAGTACTGAGTACTCACTAAGGCTAAAAGTCCTTTTGTTCAGGACTAAACCAGTATAAGAATGCCTGAACATAAGAAGACTGGCAAACTCTCTTTCCCCGTCTTCAGTTGACAGATCATGAGTAAGTTGTGACCTAGAGAAGTTAACCAAACATCGAACCAGAGACAGACAGCACAGTGGGGTCTTTGAGGAGAAGAATCAGAGACCATGAGGCAGATGGGGAGGGTCTGTCTATCTTATAGTGCTCTGTGAGGATGGTAAGGGTTTCACAGCACAAACCTGAAGCCAGGCAGGAAGAAAGGAATGGGGTGAGGAACAGGCTATGGACCCACCAATAATCTCCTTTGATGTAAACTTACTTCCCTGGTAAGAAATTGTGGGACCTGGAAGCCTGTTAACTTGAGATTCATAGATAATGCCCTTAGTCGGGTGTCTATGAAAGGAAGGCTGCAGGTAATGTGGCCTGAACAGCAGTTCTGTCTTGACTCCAACGCTGCATTTTTTACATTCTTACAACGACCTCTAATCATTATCAACTCACTAATCTGAAAAACACTCAGAATTAAACTTTTCTTTTTTTGAGACAGGCTCACTATGTAGACCAGGCTGACCTTGAACTCAGGGAGATTCACTTGCCTCCGCCTCCTGAGTGTTGGGACCACAGGCATGCGTCACCATACCTGGCTTAAATTCTTATCTTACAATTTGATTACATTTTAGTATGTGTATGGGTGTGGAGGTCAAAGGACTCCTTTGAGGAGTCAGCTCTCTTCTTCAATATGTGGGCCCAGGGATGGCGCTCAAGTAGTCAGGCTCAGCAACAATACCTTTGCCTGCTGAGCCATCTTGCCAGCCCAGAGTTTAAACTCTTATGCCTTCATTTCGGGTCCAGAGCTGTTTCTCTTACTCACATAATGGATTTATAAGATCTCTTCATCAGTGGGTGAAATAGCCCCTTCTCTCGAGCCTGATGACCTGAGCTTGAACCCTGGGACCCACATGATGGAAGGAGAGAACTAACTCCCACAGGTTGTCCTCTGACTTCCACATGTGTGCTATGGCATGTCCACACGTGTGCTGTGGCATGTCTACATGTGCACTGTGGCATGTCTACACGTGTGCTGTGGCATGTACACCGATTTCCCCACACATTCACACATGTACACAGAACAAATAACATGTAAAAATAAAGTCTCTTCATTATATGCTAAGGATATAAAATTTTTCCTAGACAATGGAGAGGCTCAGTAAGTTAAAAACAGCAGATACTCAAGCCATCTACTTTTTGTAGCTGTGATAAAATACCCAGAAAAACAGTAAGTTAGAGAAAAGGGGTTTATTTGGTTTACAATTCCAGAGGGGATCTAGTCCACCATGGTGTGGAGAGCACATGCCAATAGGGACTTGAGGCTTGCTCAACACTGTAAAGCTGACTGAGCATCTTTCATCCATACACAGGAAGGAGAAAAAATGAACAGGAAGTGGAGCGAGGCCATAAAACCTCAAAGCCTGCACTCAGTGACCTATTTCCTCCGGAAAGGCTCCACTGCCTGAAGGTTCCATAACCTTCCTGAACAAAGGACCAACTGGGGACCAAGTGTTAAACACCTGTGCCTATGTGAGGCATTTTGTTTTTAAATCAGCACCAGGCATGGTGGTTAACACCTCTGATCCCAGCACTGAGAGACTGAGGCAGGAGCTTGGCCAACCTGGACAACACAGTGAGTTTCAGGCCAGCTGGGCTACAGTGTGACAACCAAACTGGAGTGGAGAGGAAGCAGGAAATATTTGAAAAGAAAGAAAGCACAAAGCTGAGACATTGGTGCCTGAAGAATTTCTCTCAGTGAGGCCGGACTGCGCTCAGCTCCTCCCAGCTCTCTAGGTCCAGAACAACCAAGCAAATGCAGTATTTTACCAAATTAGAGTCTGGGAAACCAGAGTTTATATGGGCTTACTTACAGAGCAGTTGTGGGGGTGGAGGGGCAGAATCCTCCTAAGGAGGCCAGACAGCAAATTTTACATTTTGACATGACCCCCCCCACACACACACACACAATTTCGCTGACCACCCAAGATGGCGAACCTTGGCAGTTGCTGCCAGTCATCTCTTTCCCAGCTTCCCTGGCTCTCTCTTAGTCTCTCCTCCTACATACAACTCAAGTCACTGGTTAGTTGGAAGAGGTAGCTGACTCTACTGGCTTCTTCCTGTGTCAGGCAAGCTCCTTGTGCCTGATCCATTCTGACAGTCAGAGGAAAAACTTCACACCAACTGGTATCAATATCATCAGATCTCAACAAGCAAAATCAGCTACCTGAGCAAATGCTCAATTTCCTGACCCCTCTCGCTAGTCGTCAGACTCCTTGGGGACAAGAACAATGTTCCCCACATGGTAGGGACTGACACAGTGTTACTGGATGCAACTCTTCACACCAGTGTGTGGGTGGTGCACACAGAAACAAGAAGGGAGTTAAGTGTGCCTCCAACCTGCTTCCCTTCCCTCAAGGATATCTACACACCCAATCAGAGAAGACAGAGTCCAGTCATGATGTGGCTTCAAGATCCTTAAGTTTGCCTTCAAAGAATGCCACATCAAAAAACAGTTTGTGTGGCTGGGGAGATGGTTCAGTGGTTAAGAGCACTGGTTGCTCTTGGAGAGAACCCAGGTTGGGTTCCCATCATCCACATGGCAACTCACACCCATCCATAACTTCAGTTCCAGGGGATAGGATGCCCTCTTCTGGCCTCCATGGGCATTACATGCATGTGGTATACATACATAATGTAGTCAAAACACATACACACATAAAATAAAAATAAATTTAAAATATAGTTTAAAAACAGTTTCTGTGGTTCAGTGGTAGAGCGCTTGCCTAGCATGCGTGGGGCTCTGGGTTTGATCTCAGCACTGCAAAAATAACACAAACAAAAACCAAACCCTACCCACTCTGTAAGTCTTCCTTTCAGTACTCTGCCACTGATCCGTATACCCACAACTTCTGAGGCCAAGCCTCAGTCTACACTGAAAGACGGACAAAAATTATATGTAAGTATGCATGTAATTAATTAATAGGGGGAACATACTTGACTGTGTGACTGAAAAACAAAATTTCTGTTTCTAGGATACAATATTTTGAGTAACTTTATTGTGTATAACAGATGACATTCATTGTCTTAAATTTTCTGTATAAAGCATGCTTGACTTGTCTAATTGAAAAGAAAGATAACCCATTATGGACAGAACACAGTCACCAGGACATCCTTAGTTGTATCTATAAAGCGTGATCCTGACACCTGAGAGAGCCTGGTACGATAACATTGCAGAAACACTCAAGGGGCTCCTGGGAGTACTGAAGGGATCTACGGATGTGGTTTGGCACTCCCAACTACTTTAAATATTCATGAAGATGACTCCGGAACCTGTGGTTGGCTGGGTTTCTGGGAAATAGCAGCATCTTCTAATTTGGCTGATCCTCATACCTCCAATTTAGTTCACAGGCATTAGACCAGAAGCAAGCAGCAAATCTTGAGGACTACAGAGTGGAACTCTGCCTTCTGTACACACAGCCTTCCTCAAAAAAGAACTGGGAAGATGTTTTGGAAATGGTGGGAAGGCAGGGCCAACCAGCTTGTATCTGAGTTTTTATTATGGAGAATGCCACAGTGGGAGGCACAGCAGGCATGGAGTTGCCTTGCTTCTTCCCAACCGTCTGTCTTCTAGCAGGCAGTGAAGTTATCCAACAGCCTCTGGAGCTGGAGGTTTTACTGATTTTTGCCTGGTTTTGTTGTTGTTGTTGTTAAGATGGAATCCAGTGCTAGGTAAATGCTGTCCCTGAGTTGATGCTCTGCAGGGAGCGGTCAAACGCCATTACGAGATGGCGCCGGCTTCCGCAGCAGCATGAGGTAAACAACTCTATATTTGGCCATGCTTGGCGCGAACCCTATCCCGAGAGTGCGCGTGCGTGTGGGTTTGAATTGTCCCTAGCCAATCCCGTGGCATTTTGCTTAGGGCGCGCGAATTGCAGCCAATCCTGAGGTACTATGTTGCCCTTCAAACTATAAAAGCCGCAGCACAGGCTCGCCCCTTGCCCCCCAGTCTTCATCGCCCATCTGTTAATCAAGAGCTCTCCAATAAAGTGTGATGCTGGAAGACTCCTCGTGATCGCATGCTTTCTTCCTCTGCTGGCCGGAGGCGTTCGCCGCAATGCTCTATCCCTGAGTTGCATCCCCAGTTCCCTATTTCAGCTTCGGAGCTGAGGCCATCCATGATTTTCTGGATCATCCTCCAGTCACTAATTAATCATGGCAGGGAATTAGAGCCTGGCTGGCTGTGCCCAGCATGGATCATCCCAATATGTCCCAAGACATTCTAATTCTAAGATCTACATCATGGTATTCTCATGAAGCCCTGTTTCTTGCATTCTTTTTTTATTTTAATTATTTACTTAT
This sequence comes from Eospalax fontanierii, assembly GCA_035773235.1. Lineage (NCBI taxonomy): Eukaryota > Metazoa > Chordata > Mammalia > Rodentia > Spalacidae > Eospalax > Eospalax fontanierii. The sequence goes on from CM069531.1 coordinate 8,090,746, forward strand.
CTTTCATATTTTATGTACTTTAATGTTCGTGAGTGTTTTGCCTGCATATATGTACATGCACACATGCATGCAGTCTCTGAGGAGACCAAAAGAAGGCATCAGATCCCCCTGGAAGTGAAATTACAGACAGTTGTTAACCACCATGTAGGCGCCAGCAACTGAATCCAGATCTGTTGCAAGAGCCTTCTCTTTTTTATAAACATTAACCCAACAACCTCCAGCTCAGGGGACCTTACTGATGAGCTTTTGCACCCACATTCCCACTACATTTGTATATAATACACAGATGCACTTAAAAAATTTTTATTTTGGTAAAAGATATGCATATGCCGGGCATGGTGGCACATGCCTTTAGTCCCAGGACTTGGGAGGCAGAGGCAGGTGGATCTCTGTGAGTGCAAGGCCAGACTGGTCTACACAGTGAATTCCAGGTCAGCTGGAGCAACGGGGTGACCCTGTCTCAAAAAGACAAAAAAGTGCATGTGACTACATCTCAGTTACCCTTGCAGCACTGAGCAACCTGCTCATTTGGCCCCTCATACTGGTACGCACCCTATAGAAGAGCATTGTTCTTGCCACCAACAAAGGCCGGTCTAATGGGAGACAGGGAGGAAAACTGATCAGCAAACTATGTTGTGAGTGTGTGCATACACCTAATTATTTTTACATTTTTGCTTATTTGTTTAATGTTTGTGTGTGTATGGGTGCACGGATGCCGCGGCACGTGTGTGGAAGTCAGGACAACTTTCGGGAGCTGGTTTTTGCCTTCCACCTTGGTGAGACAGGGTCTCTCATTTCTGCTGCATAGCATTCTCCTGGCCTTTGGACGTCAGGTATATTGCCATAGGAGGGCTGAGGTTATAGAGTCACAGCATCAAATCCAACTTTTCACGTGAGCCCCACGGATCCGAGTCAGGTGGGTCACTGGTCGCATGTGGGTCATGCCTGTACACGCCGAGCCATCTCTTCGCCCCATGCATCTAATTCTATAAGCAAGTGGAAACCACTAATGAGTTCCCAATATGTTCATCTTAACGGTTTTCTTTATCAATTTGAACAGTCCTCTTGCAATGTTGCTTATTAGTTTGCCTTTTAAAGTATTTTGATACTGACACAACAAAGTTAAATTTGACTGCCTTACCAACTGGGAAATTCTACTACATTCTAAACTCACTGAATGAATGGGTCTCTGGATATTAGGGCTGATTCATGTTGCCCTTAGAATTCCAGTTAAAATGGTGTTTTGTCTGTTTTGACTCTGAAATGATTTTAAAATGACAGTAAAGACTGAGTCCAGAAATAATAAGATTGGAGCCATGATCACAAGATAGCTCACAATAATAATAAGGCTGTGGCCGTACACTGAAGCCTTGGTCAGATTGTACCACGCAGCTGCAGAACCACAGCAAGCAACTGCTGAGAGAACCAAGAATAAAACAGGATTCTATGTTCTGTTGTGTCATAGCTGCATTTTCTCTCTTTAAGAAACTCTGAAAGAATGTGTTGCCAGAGGGGGGAGTTCATAGCAAGAAGGAATTTGGGGTATATGATAATTTCCTGAAGCATTTATAAAAGGGCTTGAATGGTATGGTATCTTTGACATACATATACCTAAATCATATCAGTTTTCTGATATCACCCTTGTGTGTGTGTGTGTGTGTGTGTGTGTGTGCACATGCATGTATGTGTGCCTTCTTGTGGTGCTGGAAACTGTACTAGGATCATTCACTGAACCATATCTTCGACCATATATAGCAGTAAAAACAATTATCGGGTTGTTGAGATGGCTCAGTGGATAAAATACTTGCGATACAAGTGTGACAGATATTCCAGGATCCCAAGTGAAGGTGGAGGGAGAGAATCTACTCCACAAAGCTGTCCTCTGGCCTCCATAGGTATGGCACGGCCTGAGTGCACCCCTACATGCACACAATAAGTAAAAAAAAAAAAAAAATCTTTAAATGGGAAACAAAGGCACACAGCTAGTGTTTACTGAGTGCTTACCACAGGCCAGGCAATATTTTGGCACTTTACATTCATGTGTAAAATTCAGGCATGTCAGGCATGTCAACCTGTGGCCTATGGACTGCACCACTTACAGGATAGTGGTGAGTCCAGCATATCTGCAGATGACAAGGCCATGTCACAATGCCAAAAGGTTGGCTACTCCTGGAATCTTTGAAACAATCCTTTCAGTAATTATCTCCATTTTGGAAGAAGAATAACATATAAATCAGAGTTGAAAAAAATTGTGTAATGTAGGCCAGCAAGATGACTCAGGACAGGAAGGTGCTTGCCACCAAGCCTGACCCAAGTTCAATTCCTGGGATCCACCTGGTAAAAGGAGAAAACCAATCCCTGAAAGTTGTTCTTTGGTCTCTACACAAGCGCTATGGCACACACACACACACACACACACACACACAAAACATACACACATGCAGTAGATGTTAAAAAGCATGACAAATTTTTATTTTTTATATTTTTATTTCATGTATATGAGTGCATTCCCTGTATGTGTGTAAGTGCATTGTGTCGTGCCATGCTCACAGAGGTCAGAAGAGGACATTGGATCTCCTGGAACTGGAGTTACAGGTGGTTGTTAGTTGCCATGTGGGTGCTGGGACCTGAACCTGTGTCCTCTGCAAGATCAACCAGTGCTCTTAACTGCTGAACCATCTCTCCAGACCCTAAGAAACCGTTTTTAATTAAGCAATGTGCCAAAAATGCCTTCTGAGTTTTTGTTTTGTTTTCATTTGTTGATATTTTGAGATAGTCTCATGTAGCCTAGTCTGGCTTCAAGTTTACTATGTCTCCAAGGATGACCTTGAACTCCTGATTCTCCTCTGCCTCCACCTCCCAAGTGCTGGAATTACAGGCATGTGCCACCACACCCAGTTGTGCAAGAAACTACTATTTTCTACCCAAGGGCAGAAAATAAGAACCAAGTATTGCAGGGTTTATAATATTTACATGTGCACTTAGAAAATCTGACACATGGTACTTGGAATAAACCATATCAAGAAAATTGAGCTTTAAAAAGAAGAAACTAAGCCTTGATTTTTTTAGTTACAAAGCTCTAGCTTTTGGATTGCTTGCTTTATAGAACTCATGCATTTAGGGTTTGGAATTTCCTTTCCTTCACATGATTTGAGGAGAGCTATCTGGCTTCCACCACAGTGAGTCCTAGATACCTCCTCACAGTTGATCCTGAAAGGCAGACTATTCTCCCATAGAAACAGCTTTGTCATTGGGAGCAGCATTCCTGAGCTACAGTCTCAGCCACATGTAAATCAAAGGAAAAAGCAGCGATTTAAAGCAACAACAACAATACTCCTGGCCAAGGGCAGTGATGCACACCTTTGATCCCAGAACTTGGGCGGCAGAAGTAAGTTGATCTCTGTGAGTTCCAAACCAGTCAGGGCTACATAGTTAGGTTTTTGTCTCAAAAAAACAACCAAACAGAAACCCACAAGCAGTCACATGCACAGTTATTTTGAAAAGTCAGACTATGCCTTACAACTTATAAATGAGCACAACTTTCCAAGAGTCTGGGGATGAGGTAGGTGAGTGGTTACGGCAGTTGACTGGCAAGAGTCAGTCGCCAGGATACTGGGGATGTTTGGCGCTCAATGTGCAAGTCTAGAAGTCTAGGACACCATAAAATGAACCCAAAATTAATGATCTAGCCATACTGCATATTAATTAAACATTTAAATAGTTGTTTTGTTAGGGTTTTTGTTGTTCTTTTTTATTTATCTATTTATTTTTAGATACGTGTTGTTTGCATGTATGTAAGTGCACCCATGTCACACAGTGTCCACAGAGGCCAGAAGAGGCTATCAGATCCTCTGGAACTGGAGTTATGGATGGTTGTTAGCCTGCCATGTGGGTGCTGGGAATTGAACTCAGGTCCTCTGCAAGAGCAGTCAGTGCTCTTAACTGCTGAGCCATCTCTCCAGCTCTGTTATTATTTTTGGTGGTGTTGTTGTTAAAGCAAAATGAATGTAGATTTATTAAGGAAAAGTGGTAAAGTGCAAGGGGCTCCAAGGGAGGGGTTCCCTGGCTCTGTTTTTGAGGTAATGTCTTACAGTCCTTACCATACAGTCTTACTATATGTAATCCAAGCTAAGCTCAGACTCGCTGCCTTTCCTACCTCAACCTTCCACATGCTGGGATTACAAGCGTGCACTACCATGTCAGGTACTTTGTCTATATTTTAGACTTTTGAGGGGTTTTAAAGTTTATTTAAATTAACCATAAATCTGCAAACCTACTATTAACTTACTAAGCAGCTGGTCAGAAGAATGTGATAAATGTAATGTATCTCAAGCTTTTGGGACTATTTTGGCAGGAAGATGGTTGGAGGAAATAAATCTGTATCTAAGATGAATGTCAGTCATTACTGTCATGATAAACACTGCCAGAGTGTCATATACTGCATTATACACTGTACCTGTGTTATGTCCCTGAATCCTTGAAGCAAACATAAAGAAGGAACTGAGGTCACAGAAACTGAATCACTTATCTAAGAATTCAAGCTAGCAAATAGCAAGGGAGAAGACCCAAGCAATGAATTGTAAAGTGTTTGTCTTCCTGAATCATCGTGACGATTACAGTTTGGATCTTAAGATTTATTTTTTCCTTTTTATTTATGTGTACGTGTGTGAGGGTGTGTGTGTGTGTGTGTCCCCTCTGGGGCCAGAAAAGTGTGGCAGATCCCATGGAGCTGGAGTGACAAGCAGTTGTGCGCCGCTCCACGAAGGTGCCAGGACCCAAACTTGGGTCCTCGCAAGAGCAGCAAGCACTCTTAACTGCTGATTCGTCTCTCTGAGAATCTCAACAATTTGGATCTTAAGTGTCCATCAAAGGCCCATGTGTCCTCAGCTTGGAGTTACTTAGAAGCGGCAGCAGCTAGTGTACAGTCTCGTGGCAAGTGTTCTGATCACTGGGGAGTACTCTTACAGGGGATCCTGCTACACCAGCCCCTCTCTCTTGCTCATGTCTGGCCACGCAGTGACCAGTTTTGCTGGACATGCACGTCTACTGTGATGTTGTCCCTGGTCCAAAGCAGTGGGATCAACTGGTCATGGACTGAAACCTCTATAATGGTTAACCAAAATAAATCACTCCTCTTTTTAAAATTGATTTGCCTCAGGTGTTTATTATAATAATGGAAAGCTGACTGCAACCATCCATCACCTCCCTGAGCACTGTCCTGGGATAGGTACCCCCTGAGCACGTTCTTTAGTCATTTAAAAAAGATTTTTTTAATGCATGTGCATGCATGTGTGTATGTACACATCTGTGCAGGTGCCTGCAGAGGCCAGAAGAGGGCGTCAGACCCCCCAGAACGAGTTGTGAGCCACCTGACGTAGGTGCTAGGAGCTGAATTCTAGTCCTCTGCAAGAGCAGCAAGTGCTCTTAACTACTGAGATATCTTTCCAGGTCCGTTATTTAGAGAGTTCACCCTTATGGCAGTCCTCTGAGGAAGATAGAATTCTTATTCTCATTTTAAAATTGGAAAAAAAGGAAACAGATAAGGCAATGTGTAATTATCTAAGCAACCAGTACTAAAGAGTGCTAATCATGGATCAAAAACAGGTCCCCAGTGGCTTGCCATAATCATCCTCCCTTGCCATGAAGTGTTTGTTAAAACTGTATTTGGATAATAAAGACTGAGATCGATGAATATGGGAAAGTATGCATTTGTCTGAAATAACTAATAGGCAGGATAACAGATCTGGTCCCCCAAATATGTCAGTGACTTGGTATAGTGAGCTGAATTTAACAAGATGCAACTTTAAGAGAAGCAAAGTCCTAAACAGATTCCCAAAGCTAGCTACATAGGTAAATTAACTGGAGCTAAACGAATTAATAACAATGCATACAAAGAATTATGAAGTAGGGCTGGGGAGATGGTTCAGCCATTTTGCAGAGGACCTGAGTTTGATTCCCTATACCCGTGTTAGATGGTTCACAACTACCTGCAACTCCAGCTTCAGGGGATCCAATATCGTCTTCTGGCCTCAGAGGGCACCTGCACTTACATAGCAGACATTTACACAGACACACAGGGGCGCATAACTAAATAATAATAAAAATGAATCTCTAAGAATTATGAAGTATTGGAGTTGGAGAGATAGTTTACTGGGTAAGAGTATTTGCCACATAAGCATGAGCACCTGAGTTCAGACCACAGTAGCCACATAAAAAGCTGGGCATGGATGCACATGCCAGTAATCTCAGCACTGTGAGAGGAAGTAACAGGAGGATCACTGGGGCTTGCTCGGTACCAGCCTAGCTGTGCCCTATGAGAGATCCTGTCTCAAAGGAATAAGGTGGAGCGTGATCAAGCAGGACCCCCAACATCCTCCTCTGGCCTCCACACATGCTCACAAGCACACATGTGCACATACACTACACATTCATGTACCATATACATACAACCATGTACACACACAAATAGTTATAAAGTAGTTAACTGATGGTAGTGTGACTGGAGTAATGGATGCTAATGGGAGGAATCACTAGTTATCCACCTCTATCCTTACACATGCATGCGTGCACACACACACACTTTTTTAAAAAGCATATCTATGTGTGTGTGGGGGGGTGCATGTGAGTGCAGGTGCCCATCGAGAAGCTTGGATCCCCTGGAGCTAGAGTGATGGAGAGATATGAGTCACTGGATATGGGAAGCAAACTCAGGTCCTCTCCGAGCGCAGTGTGTGCTCTTAGCCACTGGACAATCTCTCCAAACCCCTCACTCATCTTTTAAAAACTATTTTCATTGCCAGGTGTGGTGATGCATCTTAGTACTAGGAATCAGACCTCTATGAGTTCCAGAGCAGCTTGGTCTACATAGTGAGTTCCCCAGCTAGAGCTGCATACTGAGACCCTGTTTCGCTGTTTTTATTTATTCTTTTATTTATTGTGTGTGCACGTGTATGTGCATATGCCGTGGCACACATGTGGTGGTCCAAGGATAACTTTCAGGAGCTGGTTCTCCCCTTCCACCTTGTGGGTCCTGGGAATCAAACTCAGGTCATCAGGCTTGGCTACAAGTGTCTTAAAACTGCTGAGCCAACCTACTGGCCTCACACTCATGTTTTTTGTTTGTTTTTGGTTTTGTGTCTTGAGACTGGTCTCACTCTGGAGATCTGGCTGGCCTGGAATTCACCATGTAGAGCAGGCAGTCTATGACAATTTTATTTTTGTTTACTCTAACCCATTACTAATATTATAGCTTTACTTTCAAAAGATATTCTTATTTCCAAAAGATAGATGTGTGAGAGATGGTTCTGTGGCTAAGAGCATGTATTCCTCTTTTTTATTTTTTTAATGCTACAAGTGTATTGCCTGCATGCATGTAAGGGCACCCATGTTGTACAGTGACCGTAGAAGTCAGAAGTGGGTGTCTGATCCACTGGAACTGGAGTTACAGATGGTTGTTAGCTGCCATGTGGGTGTTGGGAATTGAACCTGGGTCTTCTGAAGGCACAGCCAATGCTCTTAATTGCTGAGCCATCTCTCTAGCCCCAAGAAAGTGTGTACTACTCTTACAGAGTACCCAAGTTCATTTCCCAGCACTAACCTCAAGCAACTTACAACTGCCTGTAACTCCAACTCTAGTTCGGGGAGATCCAACACCTTTTCCTGGCCTCTGCAGGCACCTGAACTCACATGCACACACTCCCTCCCTTGACACATACACATAATTAAAAATAAAAATAAATCTTTTTAAAAAGATGAATGTGTATAGCCAGATGTAGTCACATATGCCTATAACCCTGGAAGTTAGGACAGCTTGAGGCCAGATTGATGTACATGAGACTCTACCCTCCAAAAAAATCAAAGTAAGGGCCTGGAGAGATGGCTCAGCAGTTAAGAGTATGTGCTTCTCTTCCAGAGGACCTGAGTTCAGTTCCCAACAATCACATTCAGTTGCTCACAACTGCTTGTAACTCCAGGTCCAGGAGGACCCCATGCTCCTGACCACCACAGCACTGCGCTCATGTTCCCACCCACACGCAGATTCACACATTCTATTGGTTACCTTTCTGTTGCTGTGATAAAGCACAGTGACCAACAGAATCAATACAAGGAAAAGTTTATTGCATTCATGGCTCCAGAGGAATTGGAGTCCTTCGTGACAGGGAGGCATGGTGGCGGAGATGTCTGCCGTGGAGAGCAGAGCTCTCACATCTTCAAGGAGGCACAGGAAACAGAGTAGCTGAAAGCTGGCAAGGCTTATGCACTCTTAAGGCCCACTCTCCCAGTTATGTGCTCCCTCCAGCAAGGCCCCAGCTCCTAAAACCTTCCAAAATAGCGTCACCAACTGGGAATGAAATGTCCAAATAATCGGAGCCTATGAGGAACATTCGCATTCAAACCACCACATACATACACACATAATTTAAAAATACACAAATAGAAAAACCTGTTAAAAATCAAACTAAATAAATAATGACTATAGCCATCAGTAGGGTTGTTGGTCAACCACTGAAACAAAGACGTGGGCGAATCCTGGAGGCAAAGACACAAAGAATCGTATACAAGCAGGAGCTCAGGAATACACTGATCCTGTGGCATCCTTATCTTTGTACAAAAGAGGCATGTGGCAGAGTGCTACAGATGAAGATTAACAGCGTGTTAGTGGAACATTCTAGTCTTTGGAAGAAACTTAAAGGAAGGACAGACATCCTATTCTACCCTAGATATTGAATATTTTGGGTAATTATGTTGACTGACATGAAGTAGGCAAAGACTTTAAAAGTTACTGTGGCCATACAACAATAAACACCACTGACAAGGGCCTTGTCAGGGAGCTTCTATTTTTGTCTGAAGCAGATGATGGATGGATAGAAGGACAGATGGAAAAACAGGTGGATGAACACATAGATGATAGACTGATAGATTACATAGATAGATTAGATACATAGCTAGATGAAAAATAGGTAGATTATACAAAGTACTAAGAAAACAAATTTTCCCGAGTTCAGACTGACAGCACTAAATGACTAAACCACAAGGGGGAGCCAGTTCTGCAAAGACCAGGGGAGGAGCATTTTAGACTAAAAAAAAAACAAAAACCTGCCCAGGGCACTTAAAGTCATCTATCCTTTCTTCCCCACACTTAAAATTTCAGAAGCAATAAAACTCTCTCAACCACTTTAATTGTGTCAGGCTGACTGACAAACAACAACTCCTGTTAAATCCAACTTGCCGGGGGAGGAAAGGGTTCACTGCATCTTTTATTTCCAAGTGACAGTCCATTATCGAGGAAGTCAGGGAGGAACTCAAGGCAGAACCTGGAGGCAGGAGCTGAAGTCTGGCTGTGAAGGGACTCCGCTTCCAGGCTGGCTTCCCCAGTTGCCCTCCGTATACAGCCTGGCCACGCCCTGCACCACCCACAGTGGGCTCCCGCACCAACTACCAGTTAACAAAAGGCCTCTCAGACATGGTCACAGGCTAATCTGATGGAGGAAATTCTTCAGCTGAGGTTTCCTCTTTCCCAGTGTCTCAAGTTTGTGTCAAGTTGACAAAAAAAAAAAAAAAAAAAAAGAACCAGTGCAGGATTTCTCCCTGAGCCTGGAGGTGGCCAGCAGGCCCCGTCATCTTCCTGTCTCCACCCCTGAACACACTATGCTCACGGACAAGACCGGACCAGGCTTTTAATGTAGATGCTGGGATCCAAACTCAGTTCCCTGTGGTCAAGTAGTAATTGCTCTAACTAAACCATCTCCTTAGCCCAGGGCCAATTTTTATTATGTACATAATACAGTTTTATTATATATACATATATAGAATACCAAAATACCTTTTCCACTTTGGTACCTTAATTTTTTGAGATTGAAAAAAAAAAAATCAGTTCAAGGATTTTCACACACAAAAATGTCAGGCTTTCATTTAGTAAAAAAAAAAAAAAAATAGTGCAGGTTTTGCCAAGCTAATTGTATATACATCAAGATAAATATTTTAAAATGTTGAAATAGAAATAGAAGCCTCAGATTTCTTAATATTTTAATGACATGTATTTTACCTTGTTCAGTCTCTTTGTTAAAAAATAAATTTACCCTCTTCTAATCCCAGGACCTGGGAGACAGAAGTAGGTGGATCATTGTGAGGTCAAGACCAGCCTAGTCTACATAGTGAGTTTCAGACCAGCCAGGGTTACAGAATGAGATCCTGTCTCAAAAACAAACAAACTTACAGGATGGAGAGATGCCTCAGTGGTCAAGAGGCACTTTCAGAGGACACAGGTTCAGTTCCCAGCACCCACATTGTGGATAATATCCATCGTGAACTCTAGTTCTAGGGGACTGAACACCCTTTTCTGACCTCCTCTGGCACTAGGCACACACGGTGAATCTATGTACATGTAGGCAGAATACTCATACACATAATTTTTTAGATTTAATTTTAAACTAAAGCAATGGATTTTTCTTTCTTTCTTTTTTTTTGGCTTCCTTAAAGATTAATTTTTTAATCAGGTGCACATGTGTGTGTCTTGCATGTGGGAATGTGTATGTGTGAGAGAAGGTGCCTGTGGAGTCCAGAAGAGGGTGTCAGATTCCCTGAAGGTAGAGTTACAGGCAGTTCTGAACTGCCATGTGGTTGCTGGGAACTGAAACCCCAGTCCTCTGCAAGACAGTATGATCTCTTAACTGAGACATCTCTCCAGTCCCCCTGCTTTTTAAAAAAGACAAAGTACTTAGTAAAAACGGCAAGTTTTCACCAGCTAAAAATATATCTTACAGGTGTACAGATGTAGTAATTTGAAAGAAATAAACTTGTTTATCATGAAAATATATAAAACTTTTAAGTACATTCCATAAGAGACATAAATCCACTTTCTATCGATTATATGATTATCAAAAACTACTCTGATTTAGAGTAGCTTCTGAAAAAAATGTCATAGCAGTTAAGTATTGCTTTTCTAACGTAACATATAAAAAATATTTCTATCTTACACAATAGTATCAGTATTCATTCATAAAAATGGAGTATACACAGAAAGGCCAGCACTGTCCTGCATTCAAGTTTCCAAGTTTGAGATCCATTCACATGTTTCTATAACTGATAAAAAGTACACATGTAAAAGTAAAAAGAGAAAAGGTGAACACCTGGACTGTGGTGACATCACTTTTAGTCCCAGCACTCAGGAGGCAGAAGCAGGTGGATCTCTATGAATTTGAGACCTGCTGGGACTGCATAGTGAGTTCCAGGCCAGCCAGTGCTACACAGTGAGACCCTACTTAACAAAAAAAGTACCTGAAACTTAATACTCAAATATTCCCAATGATTAAGACTCTAGAATGATACTTTGCAAATCCTCTATCACAACAATGACATGTGTTTGACCCTTGTAATGGTTTCATGGTCTTCTGAGTAGGCGGCAATGTTCTCTTCTGTTACTACAGAGCAGTCAGGACTATCACCACCAGTATCACTCCAGTGAGGATTACATGAGGCACCACACCACAGTAAAAGCAGCTGCAATGTCACTGCAGCCCCTATGGAAAGATGTCCAGTCAGTTTGCTGACAGCCCAATATCTACATTACCTTAACTTATTAATTGTTCAGGATCAGCAAGCATCCCCATCCATGAGGAACAGAGGGTTCCTCGGGCTTAGAACTAAAGTGCACAGTCACTAAGTTCCCAGAAGAATATTGCCTACAAGTCACAGGTTGCATCAGTCCTCTTCACTGACTTCACCCTCAGATTTAGCCAGAGAGTCTGGGGTAACAACGTGTCACTGACGCAGAGCTGAAGATCTCCCACTCTCCAATTTAAGAAGAAAAAAAAGAGGCTGAGCAGAAGGATCAGGAGCCCAGAATCATCCTCAGTTACATACGAACTCAAGGGTCAGTCACAGTACACAAGACCCTTCCTCAAAAAAAAAAAAAAAAAGGAAGTGGATTTAGAGAGACGGTTTATTGGCTAAGAGCATGCTTTTGCAGACCGTTCAAGTTCAGTTCCTAGCACTTACATCAGATGGCTGACAACTGCCTGGAACGCCGACACCAGGAGATCTAACACCTCTGTGTCTGAGGGCACCTGCACTCATGTGCAAACACACACACATATACACACATAATTTTAAAAAGTAATAAATCTAGCCAAGTGTGGTGGCACATGTCTTTAATTCCAGCACCCTGGAGACAGAGGCAGGCAGATGTTTGTGAGACTGAGGCCAGCCTGGCCTACATAGTAAGTTTCAGGCAGGCTGGGGCGATAGGGAGACCTTGTCTCAAAAAAAAATGTCATAATGAGACCCACTATTATTCATAATTAATACATAATAATAAAGCCTTTATCAAAAAGAGAAAACATCCAAGCACACTGTATGTGGTCAGAAGAAGACACAGTTTGTGAGACTTTGGTTTTAGTTGTGATGAGGTATGTTCTGGATGATAAAATTAAAATTAGTTACTTGTGCATTGATATTACAATACCAGAGTGGCAGAATATAGTAATCACAGCAAAGGTACAGGTTGGGGGTGTAGCTCAAAGGTATCATGTCCTGGTTTTGATCCCTAGCAAGAGGTAAAAGAAATGGAGGTGGCGGTAGAAAGTAAGGAGGACAGGGAGGGAGGGAGGGGGAGGAAGGGGAAGGAAGGGGAAGGAAGGGGAAGGGAGGGGAGGAAGGAGGGGGAGGGGGAGGGTAATATCCGAGGTCATTTGGAAAAGGTCATTAATTTCAGCTTCATAGTCACTTGATATGCAAAGAAGCCCAGGCCCTCTGAGAGGGGCTTTCATGAACACTGGAAAAGCTTGAAATCTGCTTACAAATTAAATTGCCATGTTAACAGCAATACACTTTCCGAACCACCTTCCCAGATGATTTCATTTGAGCTTCTAGTCTTTCCACTGTAGACAAAACAGAAGTGGCAACATCTGTGGCAGGTTTCAGTGATCCATCCACTTCACACCTGGAACCTGGGCAGCACCTAAGAGACAGGATTTTGCTCACAGCCCCACCGAGAGAGCTCTCAAGGGCTAAAAAACAAATATGGGCCTAGCCAAGCGAACTGGGTTTCGGGGCCTAGCCAAGCGAACTGGGGTTAAAGGCAGCACTCTAGCTCCAGGAGGGAGAATGCAAGGGATGAACAGGAACTGAGGCCAAAGCCTAGAAAGTGACGGAGGCACAGAGTGACTGGGTTCGTGCTCAGGTACTCTGTATTCCAAGTTCATTCCTGCAGAGCTACAGAGCTCCTTCAAAGACAGTGGTCTTTACTGAAGAAGTACCGAAGAATATCATAATGGGTGAGGGACAGGTAAAAGTCTTATCCAACACCACAACAGAAGCCAGGTTTGGTGGCCCATGTCTGTTGTCTAGCACATGGAAGAGGCAGAAAGATCAGGAGTTCAAGGTCAGCCTGGGCTACAATGAAAGCCCGTCTCAAACAAACAAATTCCAAATTCATACACTCAAGATATGAGACTAGTGGAGAGCTGTAAGTCAGTCCGATAGACTCGTAAGAACTGAGGGATCAAATAAAATAGAGGATGTCCACTTTAAAAACAAAACAAAAAGGAAAAAAACCCTAAAACAGGGTTTCAAATAGCTCCAATTGGCTTGAACTCACTACGCAGGAAAGGCTGGTCTTGAACTCCGAATCCTTCTGCCTCTAGGTCCTAAATGCTGAGATTACAAGTGTAGGCCATCATAGTCTTCAAGCTGTCTACTTAAATTTGAATTTAAGCTAAGCAATGGCAGTTGACGAGATAGGTAAAGGTGATTGCTGCTAAGTCTAATGACCTGAGTCCACCGATCTCCATATAAGTGTCATGGTACAGTCTCTCCTCACCCCCTGCACACCCACAGAAGAAAAATTTTAAATGTCTAAAGATAAGCAATGAAGGAGGCTGGAGAGATGGCTCAGTGGTTAAGAGCACTGGCTGCTCTTGGAGAGGACCCAGGTTGGGTTCCCAGCACCCACATGGCAGCAAGCAACTGTCTAAGTCCAGTTCCAGGGGATCCAATCCCCTCTTCTGGCCTTCTTGGGTATTGCATGACACAGGTGCACTTAAACACATGCAGGCAAACATTCATACACACAAAATAATAAATAAAACATAAAAAAGATAAGTAATGGATATATTTTAGTGTGAACAGGTGCCAGTTAACATTTGGGATCACAAGCCCCAAAACTATGATTTGTTTAGAATCTAAATTTGACTGGGTGTTCTGTATTTTGATTCACTAAAATCTGCCCACCCTGCATGAGATGCTTGTGAAGGGTGAAGTTGGATGGTTTGGCAGAAGAACACAAAAGATTTCTTTCTTTCTTTTTTCTTTTTTCATTTTTTTTTTTTTTTTAGTGCACAGCAGTGTTTGCCTGCATGAATTTTAAGTGCATCTGTGTTGTGCAATGCCCGAAGAGGCCAGAAGAGGGCTTCAGATCCCTTGGAACTAGAGTTAAGGATGGTTGTTGACTACCTTGTGGTGAAAACTGAACCCGATCCTTTGCAAGAACAGCCAGTGCTCTTAATCACTGAGCCAGTTTTTGTTTTAAAATGGTGCTAAGAAGCAGGATAGATGACTTATGTCTGTTATCCCAGCACTAGGAGGCTGCTGTGACTTTGAGGCCAGCATGGACTATAGCATCATACTCTACCACTAATGCCCACAAAAGGTTCTTATACTTAGTAGGTAATGGGAAGCCAAGAAAGCTTTTTGTTTGTTTCAAGGTAGGAACTTACTAAGTAGCCCAGGTTAGTCTTGAGCTCCTGATCCTCTTCGTCAGCTTCCCAACTAGCTAAAGTTACAGGTGTGAGTCACTGCACCTGGCTCATGCAAGTTTTAACGAAGGGGTAAATATAATGAGATTTGCCTTTCAGATCATCATCATAGTAGCCCGATGAGGAATCAGAGTTCAGAGGACAAGAATTGAAAGATCAGAACACTATTTAAATAATTCAGCCCTATGAACTGAAAATACCTTTACACAGTTCATATTACTGTCCAACACAAGTGAGACTTCAACCTCCAGTTGGGCAGTAGAGATCAAACTGTCTTTTCAAGAGAAACTTTTGTTTCAAGAGACAACAGTTTTGAAGAGAGAACATCTTTCTTTTTCTTGCTCAAACTCTGTGCCAGTCATACATTTTTAATTTTTATGTTCTTTTTTTCCTCAGTCAGGGTCTCATGTAACTGAAGCTGGTGTTGAACTCATTTTGTAGCTAAGAATAACTTTGAACTCCTGATCCTCCAGCTTCCACCTCCCAAATGCTGGGATTACAAACATGCCTCCAAGCTGACCAATCACATACTTCTTGAGGAAGCTGAGCAGATACATGTATATATCAACTTTCTTAATTTCCCAATAGACTAAACTCAGTGTATTGCTCATCATCAAATTCCCAGTGAACAACAAATAAATATTTGTTTAATAAAGTGCTACTAGACTCTGAGTTCCTTAAGAGCAAAGTCCAGGTCCATTGTGTTTGTTTCTTAAGTACTTGACTCAGGGCTGGGAATAAGTTCTTCAGAAAATGGTTCTTGATTAAAGTGGTCTAATTAATTAACAACCAGAAGTGCTTCCTATTAACTACATTTCTCCAAAATTACTTCAAAGACACAAACTGGCATACTTTTTGCAAGAAAGTGAAAGAGGCCTGCTGGGAAACTGCTTTTTAAAGCTACAGAATTATACCAATTAGATGGTTTCAAAGGTAGTATTTTTCATTGGTATGAAAAGCTAACTTTTTTTTTTTCTGAGAGGGAAGCATTTGGCAAACTGTTCCTATAAGTTTTGTCATTGCACGGATCGTAGTCTAGGCCTTAATTACATCTTAGGTAGGTCCTCACAAAGCAGTAGTCCGTGCTTTTGCTCAGCCCACTTGTGAGTCTAGTTACCTATGTCTTTTCAAGGTTGAAGCATAAACTTGAGGGCAGGACCTATTCTGATTTATTTATGTCACAGAACTTCTCTCTATATGTTTCTTGTTGAGTTTTCTGTTTGAGGCAGGGCTTTCCTACTGCAGTGTTGCCCTGGGTGACCTGGAACTTGAGATTCTCTTGCCCTGCCTCTCAGGTGCTGGGATGACAGCATGAGCCATTCCTGACACAGCCACACTTTATTGGACATTATGCTCCAAATATCATGGATAGTGCCTTTCGTATGTCTTATTAAACTTCAACCCTAAAACTCCTAATTTAAATTGGGTGTAATGCTTATCTTATGGGTAAAGAAATGAAAATCACAACTGGTAAATAACTTGCCCAAGTAGAATAAACAGTTATGTTAGAGGTGAGCTCAGTACTGACCATGAAACCTGTACTATCAGTAAGACACCAGAATAGTCATTTTTCCAGGACAAATTTGACAGCTGAAAGGAGATTCCTGGGGTTTCTGTAAGGATTCAACTTAATCAGCAGCTATGTGGTAACCCTGAGGACTAAAGTTAGACCTTCAAAATAATGCGTGAGTGCTCAGGTACAGAAGGTAGGAGACAAGGAGGTAACTCCTATAATTACACCTTTGAAGCTCAATATTTTTATTTCTCATTGGCTTTGTACTTAAGGGAACAAATGATTTAGTTACACAACTAGGCTTTATCTCCACTCTGCTGAAAGTTGATAGTGTTACAGCTAGGCTATGACCATCCTATTGATATCTGGGATGCACACAGGGACTTTAGATAGATGACCGACCAGTCATACCAACTGTCCCATTCTTAGACACAGATATACTCAAGTATGCAATGGAACCTTCCAGATCCAGATGACTGTGCTTTCACCTGTGACAATACATAACTGTCCTCTGAGCTATAAATACAATTGCAGGAAGTAGTTAATCTCCAGTCTTTTGAAGTTGTAAATATACGCATTCCACCCTGGTGCTAATAACCCTCTGTGGCCTCATAGCCATAGTTGGCTGATCGCTCACAGGATCTCTGGAAGAACCAGGCTTTCTATGCATAGGGGTGCAGCTCAGAGAACAGTGTTCCCCTCATGTATATGAGGACCTGGGTTCATTTCCAACCCCACCTCCTAAAGAAAAGACGGTGCCAATGATTTGAGTACAGACTGAACAAGATTAAATCATAGCTCAGACTTCATCAAAACATGCATGGTCTTATGAAGGCAAACACAACTCCCAAAGAGCAAGAGTTGGCACAACTAATTTAGTTATTTGAATAAGAAGGAATTTAAAGAATATCCAAACACAGAACAGGCGGGGCTGGGGGCGTTAGTCGATTAGAAAGTTGAGAAAATATACTCAGCCTGGACAGTGTAATTAAAGAAGTCTGCAAAATAAGGTCTCCAAAGGTGTAAGAGCCATGAAGTCTCCAGTGTTCGACCTTCACTGGAAGCATGCAAGGAATTTCTTACCAAGTTGGTCAGGATGGGACTGTGGCAAAGATCCCCTCCACGGTTTCTTTGCTAGTCACTGTGTTAAACTCAGATACAGATGAATGAGGCGACAGTCCTGTGTACCGAAGGTGAAAGCAGCATGAAATGAACATGTTACGGACAGGGTGGCACAAGGAGGACATAACAAAGATGATTCACAGCACTCATGTGACCATGTTTAGTGAAAAATGACAAGGTCTCCAAGGAAAGAAAAAGGGAGGGCGAGTCTGGGTTGGAACAACAAACTCGAGCCAAATCGAAAGAAAGGAGGCTGGAAAGACGTCAATCCCACGGCGTCCCAAAGGGTCAACACCTCAAAAGCGTTCCCCATCTTCAACTTCTAAACAAATAAGAGTTCTACGAAGCAGAATCCGAGTCACTCGTTTCTGTGTAACACCCCCGTCCCCGTCTACCCCCTCAGAATATCAAGTAAACCCCAATCATCGGAACTGGGCTCTAACTGGATGTTTGACCCCGTGCTACGCCCACGCCCCCTCCGTTTCTCCGTCTGTGAATTGAAGCACACAGGTCAACTCTACCGTCCACTTCTGCTTTGCACTCAGAAAGGAAACTGAAGAGAAACAAAAGTGAAAGTGCCTGAAGGAACTACAGTAGCGACCCGGAGTACCAAATCCTGAATCTCACTGCAAGCCGTGGCGCAGTTCCAACCATTTGTGTTTTGAGCAACTGTGAACTTGCGAAGAGACAGACACCTACCAAGTCCTCTGGATGTGAATTAAAACAGTGGAAGAGGAACCGGCCTGAGGCCATGCAACGGTCTACTCAAACCACCTTCCTTAGCCCCGAACAATCATATTTAAATTTTCTCCCTTAATGAATCCAGGGATGCTGCTGGCCCCAACCCATCGCCCCCCACCCCCACCCCAGGCAGCCCACAAAAGGGTGTGTCCAGCTTTGGAAAGACCGCAGAAAGGACCTCGGACCCAGTCAGGTGCTGCCTGCCCTCGCCACGCGGTTGTCCTAAGCAACAGTGTCGAAACAAACTGTTTTAAAACTTAGGAAATACAGTGGTCTTTCGACTGTGCGATAGGAATGGAACCCGGCACGACTGTGCCACAGAAGGCCGGCGAGGGCAGGCAGCCGGGAAGGGAAGGGAAAGGAAGGGAAGGGGCAGGCAGCGGGAGGATGCGGCTGAAGGATGCGGCGGCTAGGACCAGCGGCCCCCAGGCTGAAGGATGCTCGGGCCGCTACCGAGGCCGGGCGCGCACGGGCGCGCACGCGCGCGCACGCGGCACAGCCTTCCCCCGAGTTGTGTCTGGTCTCCCTTTTGTTTTTCTCCCTTCCCGGTCATGAGACCCGGAAGTTTTTTTTTTTTTTTTTTAATCCTGTCTCTTTCCCTTTTCCACCCCCCTCCCCAATCTATCACATGGCAGAGATAGAATAAAAACAGAAAAATGGCGTCGGTCACGTTGTGGCGAGCCTTGCTGCGTCATTAGATAATCCTCATGCAAATAGCGGGAAGAACAAAGGAAGGGGGGCTCGGGACCCCCGGGGGCGCAGGTGGGTGCGGGGCGCGCGCGGCCTCGGGGGCGGTGTCGGGACGCGCGCTCGCGGCCGGGGGCCGGCGGGGAGCGGCGGTGCGGCGCGTGCCCGGCGCTCGCTCCCGGGCCGGCCGGGCGCCCCGCGGGCCGGGAGGAGGCGGCGGGGGCGGCGCGGGGCGCCGGGCGAGCCGGGAGGCGGCGGGCCGCCGGGCGGCTGTGGCGCACTCGCTTTTCCCCACCCCCGCGGCCCGCTGGGCGCTGGCGCGGCTCCCTCGCCTCGGCGGCCCCTGTAAATAGAGCCTGGAGGTTGTTTACATGACGGATCTGGCGGGAGGAGTCTGCGCGGAGGAGGCGGAGGGAGGCGAGGAAGAGCGGAGTCCCCGCGGCGGCGGCGGCGGGCCGGGGAGCGGGTGTACCCCGCGCGGAGCCCCAGGCCGGGACGCGGGAACCTGGGGTATGCAGGCGCGGGTGCGGAGGGCTGGGGGCGCCTGTCAGTGGGTTTTGCGGCTCGCAGCCTGCCACGCAGACTGTCGGGGGCAGAGGGAGGGTGAGAGGGAGGAGGGAGGGTGGGGGAGCCTCGGTTTCCCTGCAGGTTCGGGAACGCCCCCCCTTCGGCCTCCCATCCCCACTGTTTCCCGCGTCTCCCTGGGCTCACCTGTTTATGTCCATCACTCAAAGCTCCAGCTTTTTTTCTTTAAACGTGGGCCTCGGCCACTGCTTCTTTTATTAGAAGCATAATTGGGAAGGTGGGGGGTGTTCTTGTAATGGATGCTGGTCCAGGTCGGTTTTCAGTGGGGCGGGGGAGAACTTGGCGGAGACCCCGGGCTCCTGGCCGCGGCTGACCTCGGGGTTTCTCCCGCCTTCCCTATGAGGAATCGTTTCCTTACTCCCGCTACCCGCAGCCAGCTGCCAACCTTCCTGGAGCAAGACCACACCTATGCTGCGTCCCGCTTTGAAGGTGAGGTGAGCTGAGAAACTGGCAGTCCCCTGCCCTCCGGGGTTTGGCCAGACCCTCACTCACACCCGGAATTGGCGAACAGCGCGTCTTTCACCTGCTGAGTGCTTTGGGTAGGTCAGCTCTCCAACCCCCCAGAAGTTGCGGTTTACTGTTGTGTTACAATTTTTCTCTTCCTTCATCCCTGGTCCCCACCACCAGCACTGAAATGCTGGGCTTAAGTTGAGAAAGATCCCCCTCCTGCGAGTCTTGTCCCTGTTTTTTATTCCCCAGTGGGTCTTCCACTCAAATCTTCACTTCCCCTGACTCTTCTGCTAAACTTAGCCCAGAGCCAGGCCTAAGCTTTTATTCCCTGTGGGCCGCACCCTGGCCCCTCTCCCGTTCAGCGGAGCCAAATGCCTCCTTAACAGCCGGCACACCCAGCCCCAAGGCTTTTCCAGGAGGGAGGAGAAAGCGGAAAGAGAAGGGACTCTGGGGTCACTGGTTCCGGTTCAGAATACCCAGACAGTATTCCCCTTTCTTGTGCCCTGTGGAGGTAGAGCCCTGCCATTCTTCCTAACAGCTGTTCCTACAACCCATTTTGCTCCTGGCCCTATAGCTGTTTGGAGGAAAGGAGTGGGTGGAGAGAGCTGGTCAGTCAGCCCTCTTTCCTAGAGTTAGGCATTTTCCTATCATTTAATTTACTGTATGTTTAGCATATAAAATATGCATGTGTGTTTGCCTGCTGTTTGAGAATTCATTTTCTCCCTGGCTAATGACTAACTGGGACTCCAGAGGAAGGAGAGGACGAAGATGAGAAAGGAGGAGTCTTAATCCTCCCCCGCACCCCAGCCCCTGTCACCACCACTGCACACACCTAAGTGTCCTCAGTTGCCAGAGAAGACCCTTCTGAAAAAGCCAAGTCTTCCTTCTATTACATCACCACCTAAGCCCTTCCAACTTTAGCTTCAGAACAGGAAGAAGGCTCAAAATAGAACTACCTTAAGAACCCGGCTCCTTTACAAGATCAACTTTTAAATCAGCTGCTGGAGGGACACACTGAACTTTGACATGGGGAGAAGGAAGAGAAAGCTGTAAGGACATTAGGAAATGGCTCCTTGGGGGAGGAGGGTACTGGCCAGGTATTTCAGAAAGGATTTTCTCAAGGTAGAATTGGGCCGATTAATACTATTTTGGTGTGAGATTAATGTACTGTTCATCTCTTTTGATATGTCAACAGCAACACATTTCTGTGTGGCTAAAGGGGGACTCCTGGATTGTGCTGTATGGGCTGGTGTAGGCACAATGTGGTAGGGAGAAGCTGAGAGGGGCAGTGGCAGCTACTCTGTGGAACATCCTCAACGAAGAAGCAGTGATGTCAAGATTTCCCCTCCTTAGAAACTGACCTCCATTATCTTTGCATCCGTTCCTGAACTTTCTCTTTGCCAAACACCCCTTTCCAAAGACAGCTACTTAGAAAAGTATTGTTGCTGAAGCCCGGAGAGTTTACGGTTGGATAGGGGTACAGAAAATACTTGATGTCTTTTGGGCACTTGGTGTATACTGTAGCAAGATTTGGTGGATGGAGGTAACATCCTTTACTCTGATTAAGTTAGAAGAATCTGGGTGGCAGGACTGTCCTGTGCCTCCTACTGTGGTAGCGCCTAACCACTTGACACATCAACCTTCTAATACAGAGGATGATGAGCTGAATTTTTCAGTCTTAATTTTTAAAAGCCATACCTGACACACTGAGTTATTGGAAACTTAAAATTGTTTGGAAACATACTTGAGTCTATGTGTCTACTTTTTAAGCTGGAAAGTCTGTGAAATCTAAATACAGATTAAGTATCTCTGTTGAAAATTCAGTACTGAAATTGAGACATGGTTTGTATAAAATACACTGCAGATTTTGAGGACTTAGCATCAAAAAGAAAGCTATGTCATTAATATCCTCATTGAGTTGTTTGAAAGTGGGGCTCCTAGAGAATCCCAGCCGACACGTGCAGCTTGCATTCTGACTTTTTAAGTCCTATTTTTTTTGACACAGTAATTTTATGAGTACCGTGTGACACTCATGCATGTATGTGATATGTTGCTGTATGCTTCTTTTGGACAGGTTGGGCGTACAGCAACCCTTCATTATGTCCATGGATTAATTTCAAAGAGGTGACTGCCTAAAATATGTTTGTCAGCAGTCTGCCTGTCACTGCTGTGCTGCATGTAAGGACCCAAGTGTTCTAAAGTATTACTGGATGTCAAGCTTCATAGTGACTGCTTTGCAGATTTCTACTCAGGGGGTTAACCCCCCACCAAGGGTTCTAAAAGGGTTTGCAAGTTGTGGATACCCGTGTATATCCCTATAGTGGCTTGCTTAAAGGGTTCCAGGCCATACCAGAATGTATCAGAGAACGCTGTGTAGCATTGTTGCAGCCATGATACCTGTTGATGATGGTGGAATTGTTACCTTTATTAATTTTATCTTCCTGTCACTTTACTTTCTGACTACATTAGGCTTCACAAAGTTGCTTACTTCCTCAAAACTACAGTCCCAGCAGGAATGTAGAGCATCGCCTTTGGAAGTTTTGTTTTGTCTAAAGAAATTCAATAATGGCCTTCATATACTACTCCTTATTTTATAGATGGCAAACTGTCCAATACCTTGTAAGACCATGCGGAGACAGGAATTCAACATAAGTGTTTGTTAATAGTATGAGAAATCAGGGTCATCAGTGAAGCCACTGTTGGTTGAACTTGTCTTTGGTGGGTATGACAGATAAGTGTAGTGAAGTGACTGAAAAGAACAGTGCGTGACTTTAGAAAGAGTTGACTGGCTGTTACCATGAACCGTGCCAGGATGTCCAGTACCCTCCCTGCTTAATGCACAGGTGCCACTGTGGCATGCATTACCAGTGGATATGTGTGCATTTCACAGCTGTAGGAACAGAAGTGGAGAGAACGGTGGACCCTGCAGAGGGGTCTGTCATTATGTTTATGGACTAGTATAGCCTAAGGTTCTAGAATTAGAGGTCAGTGTATGCCTTTGGTATTCTCTCCTTTATGTGTACACCAGGAGAATTTGAAAACCCAAGACCCAGACAGTGACTGTAGGCTAACAGAAGCTTTTAGGGATTGTTAATGAAGGGTAATCACTTTGAAATTAACCCTTTTTTGAGAGGAGTGGATTTTTTGAGACACAGTCTTTGTATGTAGCTCAGGCTACCCAAGATCTTCCTGTTTCAACACTCGTAGTGCTGGGATCATGCCTAGCTACAGTTAATCTGTTTTTCCAGTTGTAATGAGTAAATTCCTGAGAGTGGCCATTTGGGTTGTTTTTTTGTTTCTTGTTCTCTCCCCTCCTGAGTGCTGGTATTGCAGGTACATCACCACATCAGTCCTTACCTGGTCCTTTTTTTTTTTTTTTTTTTTTTTTAATTCTAAAAGGGTATAATCTAGGTAAACCCAGAGTGAAGTTAACTTGTAAGCAAACTATGAAATAGTTTCTGGGGATAAAATGCCGTGCAAAGCACAATCAGAAAGTTAAGTAATTGGAGAAGACAGACTAAAAACATCTATACTGACTACATACATGAAGAATATATATATTTAGGAGCTGGTCGTGGTGGCACATGCCTTTAATCCCAGCACTCTGGAGGCAGAGGCAGGCAGATCTCCGAGTTCAAGGCCAGCTTGATCTATATAGTGCATTCCAGGCCAGCTGGGGCTACAGGGAGACCCTGTCTCAACCCCCCAAGAACATTCTTTCTGTCTGTCTGTCTATCTATCTATCTATCTATCTATCATCTGAATAACAGAATGTATGTGTCAGTGTATTTATTTGTTAATGTTTATTCTGTTGGAGCCTTTTTGGACTAAAACCTTGACAAGCATAAGAACAAAGCTCATTTTTTCTTTGTTGATTTTTAAAAGATTTACTTTTAGTATTTTATTTTTTGTGTGTGGGTGTGGGTGGGTGGGTGGCATGGCACCCGTGTGGAGGTCAGAGTCAACCTGAAGGAGTTAGTTCTTTCCTTTCTTCAGGTGGGTCCCAGAAATTGGTCAGGTCATGAGGCCTGTCAGCAAGTACCTTTACCCACTGAGCTACCTTGCCTGCCTTCTACCTGTTTATTTTGTACATGTCTTCTGTGGACGGGTCCTGTTCACATGGACCTGTTGCTCTTTGGCCTCAGGGTGTAGAGAGACCGGTTCTAGAAGTGTGTAAAACAGTGACGACCTTCTGTGCCTGTTCCCAGTTAATGTTATGCTTGGATGTCAGGGCTGTCTTTGAGCAGGGCTTTTCTCCCTGACCTTACCTTATCTTTTAGCCAGTCTTTCTCAAAGGAGAAAAGTCTCTCTCCATGGTTTCCCACAAGTCCTTGGCACAAGTTAGTTGCTTAAAGTACAGTGTAGCAAAGCTTGCAGTAACTTAGAAGTATATAGACTGCTTGTCTCTGACCAAGCAAGTGTTGACATTTGAGCTTTTTTTTGCCAATGGATATTGGCATATTATTTAATATTGTCACAGCTGGATTATGATTTTCAAGTGAAAAAGGAACAGTGCATTTAAATTAGCAAACTGCAGTTTAAAAATATTTTGACTTAGGAGTTTACTTCATAGTATCTCTAGTTATTTAATACATAGTCATGGTTCATGGTTTCAGGTCATATGCTAATTGCTAGTTTATAGATAAAAGGAATGCAACATATTTTTAGCTTGATATTTGTGCTCTACATTATTTAGAGGCAGATTCTAAGGCATACTATTCCAGAACTACCTGGCTTTTAAGAAACTTAGTGCATGCATTGGTGAAATTTGGTGAATAAATTGTGGGTTTTTTTCCCTTTAGTGTTTATTTTTATCTCGGTTTTTATATGATTTGTTTTTCTTTTTTGAGACAAAGTCTTACTCATTCTGGTTAATCTTACTCTGTAGCTCAGGCTGGCCTCAAGCCCATAACAGTCTCCGTCATCTCAGCCTCCTGAGTGTTGGATTATACAGGTATGAACCACCATGCCTGGCTGTTTGATGGTTTGAATAGAAGAGCTGAGTTTCCCAACATTCTGAGCTGCAGAGGACAATGTGGGTGACCGTTTTCTCTCTTCTTTTCTGGTATATTTTCTTGCCGTAGCCTGAGTATCAGTGGTCACTTGTTTTTCATTAAAATAATTTCATGGTAAAGAAGTGTTCCTGATTTAGTTTTTGAAGAAAGCACATTTGTAAAAGAATTTCCAAGAAGAAGCAATATTGAGGTACTGGCGATTGAACCCAGGAACCCACATGTGCCAGGCAAACCACTGAGTTGCATTCCTAGCCCTTTTTATCTGAAGACAGGGTCTTGCCACATTGCCCAGAGTTGCCTTAAATATGCAATCGTCTTGCTGCAGGCTCCTGAGTGCTCAGAATACAGACATGCACCACTGTGCCTAGCATAAAAGGCTGTTTGAGAACCCAGAATTTTCTTACTTCGAGAGGCTTTTTACAGTTAATCTAAGAAAATACTAAATATTCACACAATAATGATGATTTTTCTTATGTGTGCATGGCTTTTTTCTAAGTTAAATAGGAAAAAATTGGAGGAGGAAAAATAAGCTTCAAAGGGAGATATCCTTTAGCTGTTTCATCCCAGATGCTGGGGGTGTGTGAGTTTTGGTATAGTGGATTTGACAAGAATAGTGGTCTGCATAGCAATAGGTTGCAGACTTGACTTTTATATTCATTTTAAGGCTTCCTGTTACATCATTGTCACTCAGACCAGTGAGGACTCGCTAACACTGAGCACTCCTGATCATTTAATGGTTCCCATGCTTCTCCAACATCAAGTGTGTCAGTGTGAGTGAAGACAGCAGCTGTTAGAAGCCTGGAAAATTCTGTGGTCAGGGGATGGGAGGTGATAATATTTTTATCCTTCTTGATGGTTCAACTTCCTAAAATTTTATTCTAAAACTGCCAGAATAGCTTTGTTCACCTAGCAGATGTTTATGATTTGGGTGAAAATACGCAACTATTTCCAGGAAACGTGGGTTGTGGGATCCAACTGTTGTTTTTTTTTTAATTTTAAGCTTCATTGCCCTCTTGTGTTTCAACTGTGTATTACATCAGTTGGCTAAAATGTGCGTGCTCACTGACCTCCTTAACCATTAGCTATTTTTGCACTGTAGAGAACATTTTTCATCTCTGTAGGTGGATTGTTTCATTGGATATTACTTTTCTGAAGATAAGGTCAGTTTTGTAGTACATAAGTTAATAGTGGAGGTAGATTCATTATTCTCTTCTATTGTCTGACTCTGGGTCTAAAGAATTGATTCATTTATCTGACTTACTTGAAAGTAGAGTTAATACCTGTTCTGCATATAATGAGTCTTTGAAATTCAGCAGATGCCTAATTGAAAACCTAATTAGTCAGATTCCAGTCAGACTTCACTCATGCTGAGGTAGCCTGAGACCTTATAACAGATGTGGAGTGAGTGAATCGTGATTTTAATAAGTTGGCATCTGTTGCCTGTGCTTTAGTTTCGGAGACTTTTGTACTTTTTATAAAATCAGGACTCACCCTGAAGTTACATCAGGGCGTATCTCAAAGGTACAGGGTGGTGATGATGATGATGACTTTTTAAAGGTATTCCGAGTTTTTTAGCCTCGCACCAGTGTGATGGTGGACTCGACATACGCTACAGTGAAGACTCTGGCAAGTGTGCTGCGTGCTGTGGTGTTGGCACTTTGACTAGCTCACTCTCAGGGCAAGAGCAATAAGAGAATATCATTCTCACTTTTGTGCATTTCTTCTTAAAGCATAAACCACGAATTTCTGCTTCATGGTTCTAGTTACCAGAAAACTGAAACTCTAAGCAAAAAGTAGCTGTTTTCAGGAATGTTTATAATTGTGTAAATTGAGTGTCCAGTTGGTGGGAGTTGGACAGCTGTGAGTAGAGGAGGGGGACAGGTACCCAGTCCAGTTTTTGAAAATGAATTTGGGCCTACATTGTACGTTATTGCGGATAAGATCTAAGGTAAACTGTATAACTGTAAGCTATATAGCTCCTTTAAAAAACATTCTCCAGATTTATTTTTTAATTATGTGTATGTCTGTCAGCGGAGTGCATATATGTATGAGTGCAGGTGCCCGTGGAGCCCAGAAGTGTCCGATCCCCTGGAGCTGGCGTTACAGGTCCTGGATATGGGAAGGCAGCAAAGCCTTTCAACCACTGGGCCGAATCGCCAATCCCACAGTTTTCTTAAAAGACTTAAAAAATATTCTTTGACAATTTCATATATGTATAATATTTCTTGATCATATTCACCCCCAACTCCCTTGGGTTGTTGGTTTTTCATGTCTGTAAAGTGGGCTTATGATAGCTAACCTACTAACACAATCGTTTTTGGAAGAGTTAATGAAAATTCATTGTTAACCCCATAGCATTTTTGTAAAAAAACAAATGAAAACCAGAAAATGTTACTAAATGTTAAGGAGGTATGGAGTATCATTGTCCTGTTTCGTTATGAGCACTTATAGGAACCATGTCATATATTGATAACTGCCTAAACATCCAGGAAAGATTTTAAGATGTAATACTCCTTAAAGAAAATTTACTTGGGATCTGGAGAGATTGCTCAGAACTTAAGAGCATTGGCTGCTCTCCCAGAGGACTTGGGTTTGGTTCCCAGCACCCACATTGCAGCTAACAACCATCTGTAACTCCAGTTTCAGAGGATCTGACACTCTCTTCTGGCCTCCACAGGCATTGCATGACATGGGTGCACTTACATACATACAGAGAAAGCACCTATACACATAAAATAAAAATAGATAAAATTTGGGGCTGGAGAAATGGCTCAGCGGTTAAGAGCACTGACTGTTCTTGCCGAACACCTGGGTTTGACTCCCAGCACCCACATGGCAGCTAACCACCATCCATAACTCTAGTTCCAGGGGATCCATCGCCCTCTTCTGTCCTCCATGGGCACTGCATGACTACGGGTGTACTTTCACACATGCAGGCATAACACTCATACACATAAAATAAAAATAAAACTGAATTTAAAAAATAGTTAAAAATTTTAAAAAAGAAGAAATAACTACTTCATGGATGAGGTCAGGGAGATGCTGCTGTATGTGAATGTGGGAGGCAGAACCAGAACAAAAGCCCAGTTTCCTCGTGGCTCATCTCCATATCATGTGTAAATCACCTGCTCAAATGAAATTGAAGTTGACTATCAAGGATTGGAGCGCTGGACAACTATTTGACCTTCTGATTGGATGTAGGGTAAAGGTGGTCGGGAAAAGTGCCTCTCATTCTAATGTTGTTCTGCTGAGCCATTTAATGTTTCAGCCTCATAATCTGACTCCTTTTCTTCTGCTTCCTCATGTCTCCAGCCAGAATGGAATCTTTAGTCCTTCACACCACAGGAATCCTTTGGAGGGAGTAATGCCACCCAGTGAGAAGCTGCTGATGGACACAGTGACCGACAGGCTGCCCTGGCTCAGTTATCACAGTGCTGATGCTGTCCATTCTAAAGGTACAGTACTGTGATAACTGAAGGATGGCAGCCATCTTACCTTCTGAGAAGTCTCCACACCTCAGACCAGGACAGAAGGAGAAAGAGAAGTGAGAAGCAGGAGACTGGAGCAGACACGGTTCACCTGTTCCCGTGCTGACCTTTAGCGGCTTTAGAGGGGGCTCCAGTGCTGTTCGCCTCATTTTGTGATGTGGGATTAAGATAGTGTGGTAATTTGCACAGTGGTGTGAAGCCGTGCTGGACAAATGGTTATAAGGTATTTGGAACCTTTGGTCTTGAAGAGATTGGTGCTAGGAAAGTACTAGTTTGAATTCTTATTTCTAGAGTAGTAGTCAGAGAATTGAGCCATTTTGTATATGTGAACGATAACTTGATTAAGACTGCTTTGTACTTATCACACTAGCAGATGTGCAAAATTAAATAGGGAGAACAGCTCTACACATTTAACTGTATTGATGTTGCATGAAAGAAATTACATCTGTGTTTAAAAAATGGATAGCAAGGTGTCCGTTTCAAGATGTTTAGAATCTAATTTTTAAAATAGTTATGGAATGTCTGTTATTACTGCTGTCACCTTTGCATGAAAATAGTTTTATTCCATCAAGTAAATAAGGATCACTCTGTACACCAGCACAGATCAATTTCAGGGATGTGAAGTTAGAATTCCAAGCCAGTATCACATTTGATTGAAAAGCTAGGAAACCTAATAGAGCATATATCTTCAGCCTGCATCATCTTCAATAAAGTACCATTGGAGGGGCCGTGGAGATAGTTCTATCAGTAAAATGCTTGTGCAAGCTTGAGTCTGGAGTTTCATTCCCAGCATCCATGGGAAAATTTAGGCATGGTAACCTGCATTTGTAAAATCTTGCTGGGGCAGCAGATCCAGGTTTCTCCTTGGGCTAGCTAGCCAGCCAGCCAGCCAGCCAGCCTGCCTGCCTGCCTGCCTAGCTAAATCACTGATGCTCTAGGTCTTGGTGAGAGACCTCAAAAAAAACAATGTGAACTGCTCCTGAGAAACAACACCTGAGGTGGACGTCTGACCTCCTCGTGCGTGGGCACAGGTACACGTGTGCACACACCTCGCATAGATACAAAGTACAGTTGGGGCAAAGGGGGTTATTAGAGTACTCAGGATTTCTCATATTCCTTCTGCCAGTAATTCCTCTTCCTGACAGACCCTAAGGACACTGAATCCAGCAAGCAAATGAGTACCAAACCTGATGACAGTGTTGGATCAGAGTCCACTGTAACACCCAGGTAATTGCATGTAATGTGTTTTAGGATCCAGGCCTAAACACGCACATTACCTCTTCCTAAGCTAATGTGTGTCTGGGAACCTTACTGCCCTGTGGATGAGTGAGCAGTGAAGGAACTGAAGCAGTCGTCCATCTATTCGAATAGTCAGACCCTATTTGAACCTACCTACAACAGGGACCCAAAAAGTCCAGGGAGGGCAAAACTGTGGGTCTGACTTCTTAACATATATGAACCTCACTAGTCTACGCTGTCACTCTGTGTCTTAGACCAGTTGTATTCAGTCCTTTCCTGGGACAGGGAGGAATTCCAGGAACTGGGAGCCATCACTATTCTGCTGGTTTAGTCTCAAACTTCTCTCCCTTCTCCACCCAGAAAGGAGCCAATCCTGGTGACCTCTGGGCCACACCTGCTTGGCCTGAAACGACATGTTAGAGCTCAGTACATCACATATCCTCACACTCAAAATTTCTCTTAAATCTTGAGCTAAACTGTACTTGATTAATAAGAGAGGGAGGGTTTTGCTCAGTTGTGGATTATACTAGCCACTCCTGAGATTCCTTGAAAAGGAATTTTTGACAGAAACCCTGGAAGAACGCAGGAGAAATCTCAGTGATTTGGTGAATCTTCAACTAATTTAAAACACTCCTAAATGTTAGTATTTTAGCAGGTGGAAAAAGTGCTTGAAGGAGGAATGTGTTTGCAATCCTTGGCCCTGATGTGGATTTCATCACTTTCCCCGACTTTCCTGTTTTCCTTGTTACTAGTTTAATAAAAATGCGTCAGGTTTTTAACCAAGCCTGGCCTCAGTACACATCCACATACATGGTGTGTTGCAGAGAGCAGTTGTCTTAGTTGCTTTTGCTGTGATAGAACACCCTTGACAAAAGCAGCTTGAAGGAGAAGTGGTCCAGATTAGAGCCCATCATGTCAGGGAGGTTGTGGTATCAGGAACTTGAAGCAACTGGTCATACTATGTCCACAGTCAGAAGAAGAGTAGTGAATACTCAACTTGCTTTCTCACTCCAGTCTGGGATTCCCTGCCTAGGGAGTGGTGCCAACCACAGTGGGCATTTCTTCCCACTCCAGTTAATGTAATCAAGATAGTCCTTCCCTAGACCCATCTCTAAGGTGATTTTAGGTGGTATCCGGTTGACAAGACTATCCACTGCAACATTGTTGGCTGTAGTTTGGATCCAGCTTTGTACTTCTGTAGACAAGAGTCAGGCTGGGCCCAGGAGAACTGAGGCTGTGGCTCTGGAAGCTTGCCTTGGCTTGGGGTCTTCAACATCTCAGAAAAACTGGATGTGATGGTTCACACTTACAATCTCAGCACTTGTAAGACAGAAGCAGGATTGCCCATGAATTCAAGGCTAGGTTGGTTTTATGTGGGCCTGGTCTGCCTAATTCCAGGCCAGCCAGGGCTACACAGTGAGACCCAGAATCCACAGCAAAAAGGCTATCTCTGAGTAGTAAATATATGTGGTGGAAGGTGTTGATCTAGCTACATGAGAAGCGATGCAGGACCGCTGATGGGGTGTTCCCGATGCCTCGGACTTTAGATTTAGTTCATGTTCATTATGTTTCTGGGTGTGTCTCTACGTTCAAAGCACTACTCACAGTCGCTAAAAGGTGGAAGCCACTGAAGTGCTCGTGAGTGGTGCATCCAAGCAGGAAAATGTTCGGCATTTGGAAGGAAGGACGTTCTGATAGATGAGACCACCACATGGGTGAACCTTGAACATATGATGCCAAGTGAAATAAAGCAGACAAAAGGACAAACACTGGCCCAAAATGAGGTTCCCAGAGAATTCATAGACCCAAAACGTAGTTACCTTGCCAGGCCCTCGAGCAAGGAGGGAAATGAAATGGGGAAATTGTGCTTAATGAATGCAAAGTTTGATTGGAAGAGGTTGAAAAAGCTCTGGAGGTGGATGGTGCATGTGCTTAACACCCACAGAAATGTCCACCCAAAATGATAATTTTGCTAGTATATCACAATTTAAAAATTAGAAGAATAATCCTGTTGGATCCAACAATAAGTTTGTATTAGTTGCTCTCAGCCTCAGTTTTTCATTGTGAAGATAGTAATTGTTCTATTCAATGTAGCAATTAAAATGTAATTGACATGTCCTTTCAAGTGTGAGGTTCTCTAGTCTGTAGTCCCTTGGACATATTGGACATATTTCCAGAGGTTCTGAAATAAGATAGCCTTAACTTGGTAAAATGTAAAGATGGCTAGAGTACTTACTAAGCACAGTGAGAAAGAGGCTCGGACAAGAACTCTGCTTATGGTGCTTCTCTGCTGTCGAAGTTGAGTGACCCTGGTTCCAGGCAGTCTCCTTGGCTGGAACCTCCTTGGTGTGGTAGGTAATAAAGGTAAAATGACATTAGCTTTCTTACTTGTAGTATGTTTAATTTTGAAAATAACACCCAAGACTTGAAAGAGTGAAAAACTAAAAGATCACCCATAGACTTTTAGGCTGATGTGAACATGACTGGTGGGGTGTGGGACTCAGCACAGCACAAGCCATCAGGAGTGCAGGTTACCACTTGTTCAGGGACCACCATTGGGGATGTACCTGACCCACAACTGTCAAGGATGAGCCTCCTCGGCGACCATGTCTCCAACTTTATCTGCATTAAACTTGAGGATACTCTACTTTGAGATGGGAATCTTCCTGGCAGCCCAGGGGAACTTGAACTTGCCTCTACATGGGGCCTCATCACATGCTCCTTATTCTGCAGCTGGGTGTGGATGGTCATGATGATCTGACCAGTGTGGACCCTGACCATTGTGCTTTCCCAAAGGCCCTCCATATACCTCTCTGGAGCCTAGGCTAGGGACAGCATTGAGATCAGAGACATAAATATCCACCAGAAAACTCTCCAAGGTTGCTTAAGGCAACCCATACATGCAGCCTGTATGTACTTCCAAAGGGGCTGGTGTTTGCAGTCACTGTACACAAAGAGGAAAGGACCTGGGTGGCTTAATTACTGTAGAAAGGTAACATTTGTTTGTTTGTTGTTGAGACAGGGTCATGCTGTGTAGCACTGACTGGCCTGGAATTTGCCATGTAGACCAGACTGATCTTGAACTCACAGAGATCTCCTGCCTCTGCCTCATGAGTGTTGGGATTAAAGGTGTGATACATTTTTTTTTTCTTAGCCATAGGTAAACATTCATTTGTAGACTCTTATTTCATCACAAAGACATGGCTTGAGGTTAACCCTGCAGAAGAGATTGTAGTTGGAACATGGGGCTACTCCCCAGATATGGACAGTATTCTTCCTCAGTCACAGCACAGAGTTGGAGCACATGGCTCACTTGTTTCTGCCACAGTGATTTCAAATGTTTTGCTATGCCTAGGACACTTTAAGCTCTGTGAATAACAGGCTCGTTATATGATAAACCGTATTATTCTTAAATTTTGTTTCTTTCACAGCAGTTACCTTTTGAGGCAACAAGCTACTTACGTCTTGGGCTTCATGTAGTTGATATTTTTGAGTGTTTATTTTTCTTTCCCGGAGACAGGGTCTCCATGTAGCCACAGCTGGCTCGGAACTCATTATTGTAGAATAGACTGGCCTTGATCTCACAGAGCAAAGTGCTGAGATTAAAGGTGTGCACTACCACGCCCAGGCTTGTTTGGTTTTTTAAAGTTATTTACTTATTTTTTGAAACCCAGTCTCGTCAAACCAATCAAGAATAACCTTGGACTTCTGAACTTCCTGCCTCCACCTCCTAAATGCTGGGATGATAGGCATGCATTATCATGCTCTGTTTTATATGGTGCTGACCTTCAAACCCAGGCCTATGTGCTAGGCAAGCACTGTTACCACCTGAGCTACATGCCCAGCCCTCGTTTTGTTTTTGAAACAGGTCTCAGGCTGGAACCACTGAATTCAATGCCTTACCGTGGAGAACTTGTCAAGTAAACTAGGCTGACTGGCCAGGGATCCCCCTGTCTCTGCCTCCCCAGTGCTGGGAGCCTTCAGTTCTAGACATGACTTCCCTTATCATGGGAATAGCTACTCGACAAGTAACATCAGTGCTTCCATGTACTTGGAACTTGCAAGAGAGGGAGCAGTAGGATAAGTGACTGCCTTATTCTCTGGCGATGCTTGAAGAACTGACTGTGACGCCACGCACATGGCAGAGTCCGGCAGGGAACACGTTAAAATTCCCTGGTTTCAGTACTGAAAAGTGGCGAGCAGCAGGATTCAAACGCTGCCTGTATGCAGGTGTTCGGCCCAGCGGCTGGAAGGCTTGTGGTACCCTTTCTACTCAGGCCCTGTGGGACAAGCCACACTGTGGAAACCCTCCCCACCACTTCCTGGCAAAAATTCTTCAATCTGCCAACCCGGGTGTCTTTGTTTGCATCTTTTGGAACCCAGGAGGTGGCAGCCAAGGAATTAGCAAGGCCGAGCACTGGGTTGAGCATTTAGTTAGCTGAACACTTCCTTATGTTTTTCTGATTTGTTCTCATAGAAAGTGACCTTAGTCCAACTCTTAGTAGCACATGACTGTGGAATGTGCCCTCCTGAGAAAATACTGCCTTATTTTTCATCCTGAGCATGCTGAAAATATGTAAGAATATTTCCAGAATCAACTTCAGATGAGTGTGTTAGGGTAATAATGTGTGCCCAGTACTTCACATTTATCATATTTGTCTGTGCATCAGTGTTTATGCTGTGTGCCTACTGTTTCACATCTAATCCATGTCCATCTATATCTGTCAGCCCTCACCTCTCTCTGTCTCTCTCTGTCTCTCTGTCTCTGTCTCTCTCTGTCTCTCTGTGTGTGTGTGTGTGTGTGTGTGTCTGTGATCCAGGGCTTCGGTAATCCAGGGCTTGGTAGCACTCTCACTGAGCTCTGTCCCTAAGGTTTTACTGTGTTGCCAGGTGGTTCCTGAGCTGCTGCTGGGTTTAAACCTTCCTGTGGCCTCAGCCTCTTGAGAGACTGGAACTACAGGCATGTGCCACAGAACCCAGCTATAAATAGGTGTATTAGTAGATGTCACAAACCCCTGTCAAAATAAGTGGAAAACCATGGCTTAGAAAAACTATCTCATTAACCTGACCTGACAGTTCAAGCCTTGGGTTCCGAATTTTCAAATTCCCACATATTCTTTTCGGCATCCCTGTGAAGCAATGTCAGAACTCAAGCCACTGTGCCCGCTCTACCCCACAGTAGTATCAGCATCCACCTCCTTTTGGTTGGTTTTTGGACTTTCAGTGCATGTCACTGACTTAATTTGGGAACAGGGTGCCCTGCAAGCTCAGAAGGCATTGGCAATTCCAGTACAGACTGGAGTCTTACTGCTGAGCTTGACCAGGTTCAATTGTACTTGCATTATCTTATTTATTCCTTCTGTAGAAAACTTTCCTTGCTTTATTTTTCTCACTTTCATGTAGTCTGTTCACATGAATGACTTCAATTTACTTACAATGCTGGCTGCTTCCTTTCCCCCTAGAAAGGTGGCTTTATAATTTTAGCTCCACTATAATAATGGACTTTGCAAGTAGGATCAGTCCTGGGCTTTTAACAAATTTTTTTACATTTATTTATTTGTTTATTTATTTACAGGGCTGTCACTCATTCTAGGGCATACATGCCATCACATGCATGTGGAGGTCAAATGGCAACTTGCAAGAGTTAGTTCTCTCCTTCCACCATGTGGGCCATTGAGATCAAATGCAGGTCATCAGGCTGGGTAGCAAGTACCTTTATCAACAGAGCCATCTCACTAAACCAGGTCTTATTTTGCAATAGTTGTTCAAATGTTTGCTGAATTAATAGTCCGTATAGGCCAATACCACATTAAAAAAATGTAATGTGTTTTACCTGCATGTATGTAAGTGCACCCACCCAATCATGCAGTGCCCACAGAAGCCAGAAGAGGGCAGTGTATTCCTTAGAACTGGAGTCATAGACGATCATGAGCTGTGTGCTGTGAACCAAACCCAGGTTTTCTGCAAGAGCAGCCAGTGCTGTTACTTGCTGAGCCATCTCTCCAGGCCAACAAATAACCACTTCTTTTTAAAGTTTAAAAATTTTGTTTATTTTTATTTTATGTGTATGAGTGTTATGCTTGCTTGTGTATAAGTGCATACGTGTCATGCTGTGCCTGTGGATGACAGAAGACAACATCAGATCCTCTGGAACTGGAGTTATGGACGGTTGTTAGCCATCGTGTGGGTGCTGGGATTCAAACCTGAGTCTTCTTCAAGATCAGCCAGTGCATTAACCACTGAGCCATCTCTTCAGCCCCCAAATACCACTTCTAAGTAAGTATATATCATCCCCACTTATAAACAAGGAAACTGAGGTTTGTGCAATAACTAACACACTTAAATGTGGAGGTAGGTACTTTTAACTTCAAAATCAGTTTTCAATGTTCGTGCTAAGAATAGTTTCTTGTCCCACTGTATTATTGGAATAAAAAAAAATTAATGCAGAAGAGGTTAATTTAGTACTTCGGGTACCCTTCTTGGAGAAGGTATGTATAGGAGTGTATTGCCTGCATGTATGTAAGTGCACATGTCTCATGCAATGAATGCATGAGAAGGTCAGAAGAGGATGTCAGATCCCCTGAAGCTGGAATTACAGGTGGTTGTTAGCTGCCAGTGGCTGCTGGGACTGAACCCGGGTCCTCTGCTCGAGCAACCAGTACTCTTAACCACTGAGCCATCTCTCCAGCCCCCAAGAATACATATTTTCATCCTCTCATCTACAGTAGTGTCTGTATCATATTAAATACAATAAATTAAATACTGCTACCCAGGGCTGATCCTCAAGGATGGAGGCCCCTCTACTGTTCTTGCTATCTCTCTCTGCCTTCCAGGTTGGTCTTAAACTTGTGATTCTCCGTTTCAGTGTCCCAGGTGTTGGAATTACAGGTATGTGCCACCAGCTCGGCCCATGGGTCTCTCTTGAAAGAAACAGAATTTCAAAGTTGTAAGAGGCTTCAGAGCCATTTAGTCCAGCTACTCCCCTAATGACAGAATCTGGCCCCCCTTCTCTCAGTTAGAAAGCCCTTTCTGCTGATAGACAGCTGCATTATCATTGAATGGATGTATTTTTGGGAAATTCTTTGTATTGAGCTGAAATTTATCGCCAGGTAACTTCTACCTACTGTGTGAGTTCTGCCGTCCCTCCAGGACACAGAAGAAAAACATGAAACCAGCCTTTCTACTCATGTACTTACTTACTTACGACCAAGAGAAAATGGACTCCTCCTGTCCCAGTCCTCAGCCTTCCTCGGGGACTTCTTTCCAGGAGCTTTCCCACCCTGCTCGGGCCAGTGTTCCTCGGCGTGTTCATGCCGTTCCACCAGCGTTCCTGTGCTCTGTGTGGTGTAGCCCCAATGTTCTTGGCAGTCACATCACCTTGTTGGCTCACATCCCTAAGGTTTTATGAGTGAACTCTGTTCAACTCTAGAAGGAAGAAAGTACTCCACATTGGAGCTGAGTGTCCCTGGTGATTTTGAAAGCTACCAGTGACCCTTGTGGTTACTGTCCTCCGTCACTGTGGCTGAGAAGGAGGTTGAAATCCTGTTGTCCACCTCCCAAGTGCTGAGGTGACCGGGGTGTGCCATCACACCAGCGTAGAAGTAGCTATGTCTCCTCCTTTCTTTCTTCCTCTTCCTCCTACTCTTCCTTCTCCTAGTCTTCTTTTGAAACAGCTTCACTGTGTAGTCAAGACTGGTCTGGAACTCAAAATCTTCCTGGTTTAACTTCTTGAGTGCTGGGATTACAGAAGTTCACTGCCACACCTAGTTTCTGCTTGACAATGCTATCAGGAAAGCATTGTCCGGTCTCCATTTTGCAAGTTAAGAACCTGGGCTAGGGGCTGGGGATATAGTGTAGTGAATACAGTGCTTGTCTATTAGGTACAAGGCCCTGGGTTCAATTTCCAGGGTTCAGTTTTCAAAAACTGGTTATGGTGGCCCACAGTGGTAATCCTAGCACTCAGGACATAGAGGAAGGAAGATCAAGAATCCAAGGCCAGCCATGGCTACACAGAGATTTTGAGGCCAGCCTGGACTATGTAAGCCCTGTCTCAAAAACAAACACCCAGCCAGGAGATATCCTACAGTAATCGACCCTTGGCCAGCAATTCATCTGACAGGAGGATCCTGAATATGTAAATTTAAAATTAAACTCCACAGGAACAAATGGTTCACTAAGTGGGCAGATGAAATGAAAAGGTGCTCGTTGATGGTCAACAAATAGATGAAGAAATGTTCAACATTACTTGCCTTCAGGAAAATGCAAACCAGAATTACCTTTAGGTTCTATGTACCCTAGTCAGAATGACCGTCTTGAGGAAGAATTTTTGGGAAGAGAATCTTATAAACCATTGGTAGAAATGTAAATGAGTACAGCCACAATATGAAGAGCCTCAGAAAATTCAAAACAGAGCCAGATGTACCAGTACACACCTCAAATTCCAGCACTCTGGAGGCTGAGACAGGAGAATCAGAATTTTAAGGCAAGCCTGGGCTACATGAAAAGACTGTCTCTAAACAAACAAACAAAAATATGTGATAGGGTGTGGTACAGACCTGTAATCCCAGAACTTGAGTAACTGATGCAGGAGAACTGGAAGTTTGGTACCAGGGAGAGCCTGTTGCCAAAAACAAACAAGTACGCCGATGGCGCAGGCCCACCATCCTAACTGTTGAGGGGGCTGAAGCAGGAAGATTACAAAGTCAAGGCAACCTGGGCAACTTCCTGTCTTGGAAAGCATGCCACTTGGTTTTCCGTGTCAGTGTTACTTCATTTGGCATAACACTTTCTAGTTCCATCCATTTCGTTTTTCTTTACCACTGAGTAGAAGAACTGCATTGTGTAAATGTACCATATTTTCATTATCCGTGTTCATCAAGAGGTGACAGAAAGATTGTAAGAGTCAGAGGGGTAGAGGACCACAAGGAACAGTCTTCCAGACAGCTGATCAGGTACTCACAATAAGTCACAGCCATCGTGACAGCACACACAAATCCTATGCAAGCTCAAACCAGACCAAATCAAAAGCATAGACTTGAAGAAACGGGAAGGACATCGAAACCCAACCTAAATGTCTGGCGATTGATGGCTGCTGGGGAGGGAAAGACAGTGTCTTACAGGGATGGGATTCTTGGTGTGCCCAGTGAACGGATCCACACTGAAGGACATTTGGGGCCCAAATTATTATGTGTATGAAAGTACATTACATTGGGTGGTGCAGTGGGGGAAGTTGTGGATGGGGAGGGGATCTAAACACCGTCAAATGCAGTATATGAAAATGTCAAAAATCCAATGAAAAAGTAAAAAAGGTGGAGTGTGGAGATGATCCAGTGGGTGAAGTGGGTGAAGCCTGCAGAAAACCAATAGAATTGAGATGATCCAGTGGGTGAAGTGGGTGAAGCCTGCAGAAAACCAATAGAATTGAGATGATCCAGTGGGTGAAGTGGGTGAAGCCTGCAGAAAACCAATAGAATTGAGATGATCCAGTGGGTGAAGTGGGTGAAGCCTGCAGAAAACCAATAGAATTGAGATGATCCAGTGGGTGAAGTGGGTGAAGCCTGCAGAAAACCAATAGAATTGAGATGATCCAGTGGGTGAAGTGGGTGAAGCCTGCAGAAAACCAATAGAATTGAGATGATCCAGTGGGTGAAGTGGGTGAAGCCTGCAGAAAACCAATAGAATTGAGATGATCCAGTGGGTGAAGTGGGTGAAGCCTGCAGAAAACCAATAGAATTGAGATGATCCAGTGGGTGAAGTGGGTGAAGCCTGCAGAAAACCAATAGAATTGAGATGATCCAGTGGGTGAAGTGGGTGAAGCCTGCAGAAAACCAATAGAATTGAGATGATCCAGTGGTGTCACTCCTGGTTAGCTACCTAAAAAACCAAAGTCCACGTATCCCAGACATACCTGTATAACCACATGTGTTCTGTTACCTTCTGTATTTCCCGCCTCCCTTAAGATATCTTCCTCCTCTGTAATGGTCTCTTTTCTAGTGTTGTGACCTATAAACACACAGATACATACACATGTACTATAAACACACACACACACACATATATATATATAAAACATTATATATATATATATATATATATATATATATATATATATATATATATAATATTTAGAGTCCCCCATATGAGAGAAATGTTGAATTTGTCCTTCTAAGTCTGGCTTATTTTACCTAACATAATGATTTTCAGTGTTATCCATTTTCCTGCAAATGCTATAAATTCACTTTTCTTTACAGCTGCATAAAATTCCACTGGGTATATATACCACATTGTCTTTATCATTCATCCGTTGATGGTTATCCAGGAGGCTTCCATCCTTGCTAGTGTCGATAGTAAAGCTATAAACATGGATGTGGTGTGTTGACTTGGAAGTGGTACAGTTGGGTCACATGGTAATTGTTTTGGGGATTTTTAAGGAACCTCTATAGTGATTTTCATAGTGGCTGCACAAGTTTATATGCCCACCAACAATAAATATTTTTCTTTCCCACATCCTCATTGGCATTTGTGCTATTTGTTTTTTATTTAAAATTTTGATCATTTCATACAGGTGTGTAATTTATTTTGGGCATTTTCACACACGCCCATTACCTTCTGTTATCCCACTCTTGACTCCCTCTGAATCCTTTCTTCTTCCTAACACATCCCCCTCCCATTTTCATGTCCTTTTTAAAATCTATTTTTATTTTGTGTGTATCTGTTTTGCCTGCATATATGTAAAACATCCAGGTGTGCCGTGCCCACGGAGGCCAGAAGAAGGTGTCAGATCCATCGGAACTGGAGTTACAGGTAATTGTTAGCTGCCATGTGGGTGCTGGGAACCAAACCTGGGTCCTCTGTAAGAGCAGTCAGTGCTCTTAACTGCTGAGCCATCTCCCCAGCCAGGTATTTTCATTGTTGTTTTTTGTGACCAACTGAGTTTGTTTAGGGTTGTTTGCATGAGTGTGCATAGGAGGTTACTTACTGGAGTGTGGGCAGCTTAAGAATGACTGCATCACAGGAGAAAATGGCTCTTCCTTCCCCAGCAACTATTAACTGCCAATAGCTCTTCAGGGATCAGAGGGACCTCATTAGCTCCACAATGGAGTGCTGACAGGCCCTGTCTTGTGCAGGTAATCACAGCTGCTGTGCGTTCTTATATGCGATAGCAGCATCATGCCTGGAAGACAGCAGCACTCCTCCTCATCCTCTGGCTCCTACATCCTTTTCACCCCACCTCTGCACCCCTTGAGTCTTAGAAGGGGTGATACAGATGTCCCACTTATGGTTGAAAGCTCAACAGTCAGTTATTCTCAGCATTTTGACCAGGTATGAATCTGTACATAAACCATCACCCCCTGCAAACAGGAGCTTCTCTGACCAAGGCTGGGGAGCCCTAATCTAAGTATGAACAGAAGTATTTAGAAGGTAGTTTGAAAACGTGAATGTTTATCAAAACAACTGTGGTAGGTTTCCCTTAGGCCTATGGCCTCCCAAGGCATGGGGTTTTGACAAGGATTATAGACTAGGCATGAGTTCCCACCTGTGGAACAGCCCTCAAGTCAAAACAGAAAGCAATTGGTTACCTCCATTACGATCATGCCATTATTGGAACAGTGGGCACACCTTGCTGGAAAATTGATACTGTAGGTGGCAAGGTTCACAGCTGGTAAGATGCTGGTGACTTTCTCAGCCACATGCATAACACCTTCTGGCACTGTGAATCTGACCAGTAGCAAGGAAGCTTTCAGCTCAGTTCCAATTTGATTTCTTTATGTCCTGTGACCAAAGTGTCTTACCCTATAGTTCTGGTGAGCCGTTTGTTTTTTAATTATAGCCATTCTGACTGGGGTCAGAGGGACTCTCAAATCAGTTTTAGTTTATATTACCTGATGGCTAGGATGTTGAGAACCTTTTCAAGTATTTGCTGGCCATTTATATCTTCTGTGGGCAATTATCTATTTTGTTTCGTTAACACTTATTTATAAAGTGTTATTTGTTATTTTTATTTATTTAATTGTGAGACAGGGTCTCACTATGTAGCCTTTGCTGGCCTGGAACTCTCAGAACTCTACCTGCCTCTGCTTCCCAAGTGCTGGGATTAAAGGCATGTATGACCGTGCATTAGCATATCTATTGATTGGGTCTTTAATTCTTTATATATCTGCAATAATTATTCTCTGTCTTATGTGTACTTGGCAAAGATATTTTCCCCCACCCTGTAGGCTGTCTCTTCACTTGGGTGATTGTTTTTGCTGTGAAGACATGGAATTCCATAAAATTTCATTTGCAAATTCATGGGATTACTTTCTGTGCTTTTGAAGTCATTTTCAGAACATCTTTATTCCTGGATCTTGAAGGGTTGTTTTGTTTTGTTTTTTTAACCT
This sequence comes from Eospalax fontanierii, assembly GCA_035773235.1. NCBI lineage: Eukaryota > Metazoa > Chordata > Mammalia > Rodentia > Spalacidae > Eospalax > Eospalax fontanierii. The sequence goes on from CM069531.1 coordinate 8,132,719, forward strand.
GTTTTCATTCAGTAATTTCAAAGTTTTGGATATTCCAGTAAGGTCTTTGATTCGTTTTGTTTGATTTTTGTGCAGGCGAGAGATATGGATTTAGTTTCATTCTTCTACATGTGGAAACCTGTTTCTCCAGCAAAATTTGTTAAAGAGGCTATCTTGTCTCCACTCTATGCTTTTGACAATGCTTTCAGAAAATTAGGTGACTATAATTGTGTGGGTTTATTCCGGAGTCTTCTGTTCTGTTCCACTGGTGGACATGTTTGTTTCTGTGTCAGTACCAGGCTTCCTTGTTCCTGTGACTCTGACATAATGTGTACCCCCAGCATTGCTCTTTCTGCTACAGATGCTCTGGTGATTCAGGTCCTTTTGTGTTTCCACATCGGTTTTAGGATTTTTTTTTTTTTTTTTTGTAGTTCTGTGAAGAATTTTATTGGGATTTTGATGGGGATTCCATCCAATCTGTGGTGTGCTCTTGGTAATGCAGCTATTTTCACAATATTATTTCAGTCATCCATGAACATGGAGGTCTTTCCATTTTCTAATGTCTTTCTAATTTCTTCAGTGTCTTAAGGTTTTCTTTGTAGACTTTTTTGCCTACTTTGTTAGATTTAGTCCTGATTTTTAAAAATCTTTTTATTTATTGTTTTTATTTTATGTGTATGAATGTATCGCCTGCATGTGTGTAAGTGCATCCATGTTGTGCAAAGCCTGCAGAGGCCAGAAGAGGGCATTGGATCCCTGGAACTGGAGCTATGGACAGTTGTTAGCTGCCATGTGGGTGCTGGGCATCGAATCTGGGTCCTCTGGAAGAATAGCAAGTGTTCTTAACTGCTGAGTCATCTCAGCCCCTTAGTCCTAATTTTTTAAAAAAGGTATTGTGATTAGGATTCCTCCAGATTTCTTTCTCAATGAGTTTGTTGTTAGTCCATAGGAAAGCTGCCAATCCTGCTGTGTTGATTTCATACCTTGCTACTTTGCTGAAATGTTTATCAGGTTTCAGAGTTTTCTGGTGGAGTCTTTAAGATCTTCTAAGTAATAGGATCATGTCATCTTCAAGTAGGGATAATTTGACTTCTTTCCTGTTTGTGTCCCTTTCATTTTTTTTCTTAATATTCTAGCTAAGACTTTGAGCATCATATAAATGACAATATACATACACTGCTGTATCAATTAGAGTTTAGAGAAAATTCTATCTACTTTTTAACATTTTAGTATAATATTGGCTATAGATTTTTTGAAGTATGTTTCCTTACTTCTGTTCCTAGTTTCTTCAAGGCTTTAAAAACTATTTACTTAGGGACCAGAAAGATAGATCAGTGGATAAGAGTGCTAACTGTGGAGGACCCAAGTTCTGTCTCCAGTAGCCACATCTGACAGCTCACATTTGCCTGTAACTCCATTTCTGGGGATCCAACACCCCATCTAACCTCCAAGGACACTTGCACACATGTGATGCACATAAACTCACACAAGCAAGCACACATACACACAAATAATTAAATAAATATTTAAATTGTTTTATTCTGTATATGTGTTTGTATGTGAGATCAGAAGACAACCTCGGGTGTCAGTCCTCACCTCCAGCCTTGTTTGAGACGGAGTCTCTCCTGTTGTTTATGACTGCGTTGTGTTCTATAGGCTATTAGGCCTGCAGGCTTCTGTGGTATTTTCCTTTCTCCACCTCCTGTCTCACCATAGGAATTCTGGGATTAGACACATGCTACGATGTTGACTTTTACATAGGTTGAGGGATCCAAACTCAGGTCATCAGGCTTGTGCTGCAAATGCTGTTACCTACTGAGCTATCTTTCTTGCCCTCTTTAGGGTTTTTATCATGAGGTGATGTTGAACTTTGTTAAAGGCCTTTCTGCATCAGTTGAGTTGATCATATACTTTCTGTCCTTAAGTCTGTTTATGTGCTGAATTATACTTAATAATTTGCATGTGTTTGATCAACCTTTGATCCCTGGAATAAAACCACTTTGGTCAGAGAGCATGATCTTCTTAAAGTATTCTTGAATTTGATTTGCAAGAAATTTATTGAGAAATTTTGTGTGTATGTTCATTAGAGGAAATAGTCTTTTGTTTTTTATCTGACTTAAAAAATTTTGTTTATTTTATGCATGTGTGTGTGCCTGTCTGTATGTGTGCTATGTACATACAGTACCTGAAAAAGCCAGAAGAGGGCACTGGATTCCCTGGAGCTGGAGTTATAGGCAGTTGTGAGCCACTTGATGTGGGTTCAAGAAACCAAACCTGAGTCCTTTGCAAGAGCAGCAAATGCTCTTAAGCACTGAGCATCTCTCCAGCACCATATTCGATTTTTTGTATCAGACTAATGCTGATTTCGTAGAATGAGTTTGACAGTGTTCTTTTCAGTCTTATGGAACAATTTGAGGAATATTGATGTTAGCCCTTTTTGAAAGGTTTGGTAGAATTCGGCAGTGAATCTGGACCCCACCTCTTCGTTGGGAGGCTTTTATATAACCACTACAATTTCGTTGATTGTTACACTATGTTTAAATTGTTCGTATCTTTAAACACATTTTGGTAGGTCATATGTGTCTAGGAATTTATTTACTTCCAGACTTTTCCATTTGGGGATCTAAGTTTCCAGGTACTCTGTATCTCACTGGAGTCTGCAGAAACCTCTTCATCTCTAATTTTGTTAATCCATCTTTTTCTTTGGTTAGTTTTGACTGACAGTTTGTCAATCTTATTTATATTTTTTACAAGGAACCATTTCTTTGCTTAGTTTATTTTATGTAGTGAGTTTTTAGTTTTTATTTTTTGGGGGGTGTCTCCATTTTGTGTGTGTCTTTTTCCACTCTGATTAGATTATGTCTTGCTCTCTGCTGCTTTGGGCTCTGGATTGTTCTTGTTTTTCCAGGACCATGAGTTGATTCAGTAGATTATGTTTTGAGATCATTCTAATTTTTTTTTTTGAGGCAGGATCTTATGTAATCTTGGCTAGTCTTGAACTCATTGTAAAGTCAAAGATGACCTTGAACTTCTGATCTTCCTGCTTCTACCTCCCAAGTTTGGATTGCAGTCATACACCAGCATGCTCAGTTCTATATTAGTTTGGGGGATTGAACCCAGACTTCGTACAAGCTAGGCAAGCACTCTACTAACTGAGCTATGTTCATAGCCCCACTCATATTTTTTAACCTTTATTTTTATTTTATGTGTAGGAGTGTTATGCCTGCATGTATGTAAATGTACCTGTGTCATGCAATGCTTGTGGAGGTCAGTAGAAGGCGTCAAATCTCCTGAAATTGGAGTTAGGGATAGTTGTTAGCTGCCATGTGGGTGCTGGGGTACAAACTTGGGTCCTCTATTAGAGCAGTCAACACTCTTAACCTCTGAGCCACCTCCTCCACCCCATCCTGATTTTTAATATAAGTACTCAGAGCTATGACATCTCTCCTTAGAACTTCTACAGCTGTCTCCCAAGGTTCTGGGAGGTTGTGCTTTCATTTTCATTTTAACTTTTAAATTTCCTCCCCAATTACTTCAGTGACCCACTGGTCATTCAAGAACGTATTGTTCTTTGTGTATCTGTGAGTTTCTGTAGCTGTTCTTGCTATTGTTTTCTGGTTTTATTGAACTGTGATTCAATAAAATAATAACAAATAATTTCAGTTCTTTTGTATTTGGTTAGGTTTATGGCCTAGAATGTGGTCTGTTTTAGAGAAGGTTCCACAGACTGCTGAGATGAATGTATATTTTATTTCTGTTAGGTAGAATATTCTGTATTTATCTGTAAACATCATTTGACCATAGTGTTGTTGAACTGTGATTCTTTGTTGATTTTTTATATATTTATTCATTTGTGTATGTGTGCAGGCATGTATGTGTCATGGTGTGCATGTGTGTGTGTGTGTAGGTCAGAGGACAACTTTGGAGGTTCATTCTTGCCTTCCATCTATTTGAAGCGGGGTCTCTTGTGTTTCTGTTGCTATGGGTATCATGTGGACCCCTGAATCTTCAGAGTTCCTAGGTTCTATAGCAATGAATGAAAAACAGGTAACTCCTGAATTTAATCCACCTGCTGGCCTCAGGTTCAGAGCTGTCAAACTGCAGGGTGATTCAGTTGATGAGCTGTGTTTCCAGACACAGAGGTCAGGGCTATCTCTTCCTTATATGCTACCCAGCCTGAGCCAGCTTTCTGCTGGTCTCTCAGACGCTGGCCTTCCTGCTCTCTACTACTTCTCTGGCTCTTCTCTCACCTCAGGGCTGTGGTAGGCTAACCCGAGGCTCCCTTACCCGTGAAAGTTTGTTGATCTCAGTTCAGTTTTTAACAATAGATTCTCTCTAAAGATGGCACCTGGCTGGGGTGGGGGCACATTTTAAATCCCAGCAGAGGCAGAGGCAGCAGTGGGGCTCTGAGTTCCAGGCCAGGACTATATGGTAAGACCTGGCTACTGTCCTCTGAGTCCTACAGAGTACAGAATGGAGAATGTCTCACAAATCCCCTGAACTGGATTTGAGGCTTGTGAGGTCTGTGAGCTTGATATGAGCCTAGGACTGCCTGGCTTTAGTCTGGTTTACCTTTTTGGAAGCATCTTCTGCGTCCAGGCCCCCAAACCACCCATGCCCCCCAACTCTCATCCCACCCTCCAGGGAACTGTGCAGATGAGGCTAAGCTCAGCTTGCTTCCCTGTGGTGATCTTTCCAACATGATTTCACTTCCATTGTGAATTTTCAAAGCTCTTCTTTGCTCCTCTCTCTGGATTAAGGTCTGTTTCTCTCTCTTTCTAGCTCTCCTTCTCACAGAGACGCAGATTTTGCACTGACATCTTATCTGGGGGTCAGGTTACCTGAACTTTCCTTCATCAGGCTTCCTGTATACTTAGTTTGGAGCCAAGGGTAAGCATGGAGGCAAAGTAGGAAGTCTGCAGATGTTAGTCGAGCTCAGCCTAGATGTGGTCTTGCTTCCATCCCTTCAGAATGTGTGAGGAGAAGAGCCACAAGTGCCAGGCCCTGACCACTTAGCCATGTGGCCTGTGAGCCACCAGCTTCAAACCAAGTTACCATGCCGTCGTAACCATGAGTACAGAAATTACTTATGTATCTCTAGTAGCCCGTTTAGTACCAGTCCTTACTCTGCATAGCATCTGAGTGCTCACACGATCCTTTTTACTCACATTATTCCACTTGTTTCTCCCCGTAACTTGGTGGTACTTGTAGGCTGAGCAAGAATTCATTGCCTTGTTCTATACACAGGGAATCTGAATCTTGGGCTACAAACTGCTCAAGGCCTGAAGTTTAAGAGTCAGAGCCTGGACAGGCCCCCTGGAGCTGAGTCTTGTCTGTGCACTCAGCTGTTTCCTTCTCTCTCATACTGTCCCCAGATGGCTTCTCTCTCTCTGCCCTTGCCGTTGGCCTTTTTGGCCACAAGCATCCACCCGTTCAGAAAACGTGGAGTAAAACCAAGCAGAACTGCTTTTTTCAGGCTCCACTTGCCAAACCATCTGGCCATGATGACTTGCCACAAGACAGGTGGGTAACTTGCAGTTGGCCTTCAGCCTTCACCTTCTCTGGAGAACCCACTTCACTCTGCACTGTCTGACCACCATCAGTCTTCTTCCAGACACAACCTTACTTCTAATACTGGTGCTACACTAGCCCATCACTCACCTTCTCTACAGTGGACAATATACTGAGCAATTTCCTGGAAACCACACTTTCAGTGAGTGGGTTTGTGGAGGAGCATCTGGCCTGAAGTTCATGCTGCCCTTCGCCAACGAGAAGAAGCAGTCTGCACCCCACTCAGCTTAGAGATGAGGCGTGCTGCGCCCCACCCATCTGTATCTGTAGTGTCTGCCAACCACCTCTAAAATTATCTCATGTCAGCCGGGCACACAGGAGGCTGGAATGGAATGATCGCTTAAGCTAGGCAGTTCAGCCCCAGCCTGGTCCACATCGTGAGACCCCTGATCACTAAGAAAAAGAATAACGTTTTGTAATAAAAAAAATTATGTAGGAGGCTTTGTATGGTAGTGCACATCTGCAGTTCCAGCATGTAGAAGGCGGAGGCAGGAAGACTGATAGCCTCAGCCTCAGCCTGGGCTACTTAGTGAGACCTCATCTCAGAAATACTATAGCTGGGCGTGGTTGCACATGCCTTTAATCTCAGCACTTTGGAAGCAGAGGCAGGTGAATCTCTGGGAGTTCAAGGCCAGTCTGTTCTACATAATGAGTTCTAAGCCTGCTGGGGATATGGGGAGACCCTGTGTCAAAAGGCATTACATAAACAGAATGGTAAAGCATGTAGCATTTTGTGGAAATGACTTTTATTAATGAATATAATCTGGACTAATGACTTTTAATTTACCCCAGAAAAACCGTGTGCTCTTGGGTTTGATGACTAGGGGGATCTCATTGGGAACTTCAGTTTGGTACTCCACCCAAAAAAATAATGAATGAATGTGGGTATGCTTGAGAATTAACATAGCAATGCACCCACACACTGGACACAGTAGAGACTGGGGAAAAGCCTGTGACCTTGGATGAATGAGATACTAGGCATGAAAAGGCGTGGATAGTCTGTTGAGATAAAGGTGGAGCCAAACTTGAACTTGTACTTCCCCAATGATGCTGGAGAAACAGTTTTGAATAAATTATGGATGTGGCCTGATGAGGGACGAAGGGGAAGAAACAGGGTTTGAGACAGACAGTCCATCAGCACAGGGTGAGACACAGACAGTCCGTCGGCACAGGGCGAGACATAGACAGCTCTATCTGCACAGGGTGAGGGGACAAGAGAGATCCATTGGTACAGTTCTGGGAGACAGAAGACTCTAATAGACAGCTAGGGGAACTGGTGTCCTCTGAGTTCAGGCCTACACTTAAAAACTTAATTCAAGGCTGGGTGTTGTGGCACATTCATTTAATCCCAGTACCCAGGAGGCAGAGGCGGGCAGATCTGTGAGTTCAAGTCCAGCCTGGTCTACACAGTGAGTTCCAGGCCAGCAGGAGCTAGAGGGAGAACCTGTCCTCCACCCCACCCCCCATCAAATCTTAATTTAAGACTCAGTCTATTTGTTCAGGTTATTATGATGTTGGCATAATAATAAATGTTGCAACATTTTAGAATTGGTTTTTGTTCACATAGCAAAATTCTCCAAGAGTTATCCAAATTGTGAATTAGCTTTATTTTGTTATTGTATTTTTTAAAATTATCTAAATTATACCCAGTTTTAATTTTATTATTATTAATTGTTTAATGTGTATGATGTATTGCCTGCATATATGTAAGTGCACACATGTCATGCAATGCCCAAGGAGGTCATAAGAGGGCATCAGATTCCCCTGGAACTGGAGTTATGGACAAATAGCCACCATGTGGGTGCTGGGAATCAAATCCCAGTCTACTGCAAGAGCAGCCAGTGCTCTTAACCACTGGGCTATCTCTCCAGCCCCTATTTGCAGTTTTTAAACATTTCTATTTTAAATATCTCTATTTCTGTTGACTGTTTTAGTAGTTGAAATCTATAAGCAGGACTGCAGAGGGCAACTGTGCTCTTTCCGAGCCAGGAGACCATGTGGACCCCTTCACATCTGAAACTCTGTTGCCTCAACTTTAGACTGCGTAGGAGTTAGATCTGTATAGGAGATCGTTACATTCTCATTCCATTCGTCAGGGTTCTCTAGGGGATCGGGACTGACAGAATGAATATTGCTCAGTCCCTAGAACTGGCTGCCTCAGCAGGCCAACATGGTTCCCCAAATCTGGAGAACTACTGGTTCTGTTAGTGATGGAGGCCTGGAAACCCTGGTTCTGACGTCAGCAGAAGCAGGGACAGGACACATTACCTGGGCCATGAAAGGGGAGGCTAAGCAAGCAAAGAGTGAATGCGCTTCCTTCTGCCGTGGCCTTTTTATCTGAGTTGCTATCAGAAGGTGCCTCCCACAGTTGAGGTGGGCCTTCCCACATCAATTAAGGCAATTAACAGTCCCTCAATTGAGGCTCCCTATGAGGTAATTCTAATTTGTGGCAAGTTGACATTAAAACCCACTATCACATTCATCATTCATGGAGCTTTTTTAGCATTTCATTTTTGAGAATTTCCTCCATTAGTATTATATTTGCATTATTCCATTCCTCCAGTGCCTCCCACGTTCCCCTCACTCTCTTGATTATTATTATTACAGGTACATACACCTACAAATACACATCTATATGTACATATATAATGCGCTGAGTTCAGTTATTGGTGTTCCTACATACCTGTGGTTAGGGTTACCCACTTAGAGCTGGTCCCTGGAGGAAACTGAATTTTCCACCCCCAGCATCCATTGACTGCCTGTAGCTCTTTATCTTGGGGAGGAACCCCATGAAACCTGCCCATTCACCTTGGCATGTCACCTGGTTTTATCATTTTGCAGCTCTCGATAGACTACTGCACTGTAGAGATTTCATTGTGTAGCTTCCCTATCATGTCCTGAGTGCATTAACCAGCAGTAGATGCCTTGTCCTTCTGGTTCTTAGATTCTTTCTGTCCCCTCTTCCACAGTGTTCCCCGAGCTACAGGTACAGAGGTTATATCGTAGATGTGTCACTTGGGACTGGGCACCTCACAGTCACTTATTCTCTGCATTTGGCCAGTGATGGAACTTTGTAATCATCTCCATCTGTTGCAAAAAGGAGAGGTATGCTTGTAATTGAGGATTTGGAGCCTTTTTACAAAGATGCTGGAGAATCAAGGTGTTCAGTTTCTTGTTTTTTTCCTCTTTCCTTGGGGATGGAACTCAGGGTCTCACATGTATTAGGCAAGTGCTCCACTAGGCTGAACCCATAACCCTACACAGTGTCATCTTTAGCCACAGATCAACTCCAAGTCCCAATATTTGGGGGATTAGGATAAACAGCAGGTTCTGTGCATTATTTGGAGTGAGAAAACAAAACAAAACAAAACATTCGATTCAGGGCTGGAGAGATGGCTAGGAGCTTAAGAGCCCTTGCTTCTCTCGCAGAGGACCAGAGTTAGACTCCCAACACCCGTATCCCGCAGCTCACAATCACTTGTAACTCCAGCTCCAAGGAATCTATCATTCTCCTCCGGCCATCACGGGCACCTGCACACAAGTGTGTGTGCACACACATGCACATGAATAAAAATAAAATTACTCTAAAAACCCATTAGATTCAATGATTCACCTTTTCTGGAAGTACCTATCATTCCTACTGTCCCACAGAGACTGGCTTGCTGACTCAATGAAGAGAATGTGTAGTGTGCCCACACCAAACCCTTACAGGTGGAATCCTGTCTTATGAATCCCTTGTGGAAGCATAAGGAGACTACGAACTTCTCCGTTGGCCCTATCATGACAATCATCAAAGATAAGCTTGCCTGGTGAGATGATACCCATATCACAGAGGTGACCAGTTGAGACTGAGGGTACCTGGCAGATATATATTGAGAGCAGAGCACAACTGACCTTCAATTTAGGCCTTTGTAGGCCCTAAGCAGGAATTATTCTTTATGACATGGTAACAAATAAAAATTCTCTGTTCAGTCAAATTCTCGGAAGGGGACTGAATTTGACAGGAACATGGGCTTAATGGACCCCATCAGAGACAGCTGTTCCACAAGGTTGTTCTAAGGAACAAAATTAATGACCAAAAGCCTTTGATCAACCATAAGCCCTATACAAAATACTAGTGTTTCACAAAAGTCACCTGATTTAATATGAAGTCAGGCCCCTCTAAGTAGCTTTTTGGCTCTGTGCCATTAGGAATGGAGACTCTGGTGTGTGTATGTGGTTAGGGTTGTGGTGTAATGTATGTGAGATTTTAAAGGAGAGGGCACGTTTTCATAACTAGAGAGACTAAATGTGAAAATGAATAGTTTGTGTGTGTGTGTGTGTGTGTGTGTATGTGTGTGTATATGTGTGCGCGTGCGCGTGTCTCTGAAAGGTGTCAGTGGGATTCAGTACAGAGCCAGAAACAAGAGTCCCTAGTTCTTGTGGAGTGTCTGTGGCTGGGAATTCAGATTAGACTATGACTTCTAGGCTTGTCAAAGGTTACAAGTGTCCATTAGATAGGGACAGAAGTCAGTGCCAGGCATAACCAAGGCCCCGGTCTGTGGAACAGACTCAAGTAGAAAGTATGAAAAGCTTCAAATGCTAGCTTGGTCCTCAGGCTCCTCATTCAAGACATAGAACTAAGACTTGTCTTTGGATAATACATATTTTTTTAGAGCCAGTTTCAGAATGGGGAAGGAGATGACCACCTAGACAGTTTCTTGCACCTAGACACCTGGTCTTGGCAGTGAGCCACTGTGACCTGGTGCAGAGGAGAGACTCTAAGGAACTAAATCCCTGAAAAACAGATCACTAACAACTAATAAAGACAGCACCCTTTCTGCTTCTTCTTGGTCTGGAACAAAGACTTGGCAGGTTTTTTCTTCCACCAACAGGGCCTATTTTCTGGCTGACTGGCCCAGACCAGTTTAGACCAGTTTGTTGCCTGTAACAGAAGAGCCAGAGTACATCCATCGCTGAGTGAGCAGGAGGAGGAAAACCCTGGAATCCAGGTTGAAAGAGACTTGAGGCCAGTGAGTGATAATGGATGGGTGGGGAGACGGTAAGCAGTACACAGAACAGTGAGCTGCAAAGACTTCTTGAGGCTGTGGAGAGGCAGGCGGGAGAGAACCGGGTGCAGAGCGCATATGCCTAGGAAGCCCACTGTAAGCTACTGTGACTGACGAGGCAGGTGTGTTCTGAGAAGAGGCAGGCGAGAGGGCCAGTGAGGGAGGAGCCATGATGACCCAGGCATGGGTTAGAACAGTGCCTCTGTAAGTGAAGGGTGTCAGGGGCTCAGAAGATAGAAAAGACTAGGAGCAGATTTTCCCCGAGTCTCTGGGAGGAATCGCTCTGCCCACACTCTGATTTTTACCCTGAGAGGCCCACTTCAAACTTCTGACCTTCAGAACTGGAGTAATGCATTTGTATCTTTTTTAGGCACCAAGTAGGTGGTAATGTGTATTCACATGGTCAGATTTCAAATGGAGTCACCAGACTCCAACTCCAATTGTAGGGACCAGAGGAATACATAAAGGGAAGGCTGGCTCACATGGGTGCCTGATAACAGGCTGCTGACACCACAGTCTTTCACAAAGACCACCACAGCAACATGAGGAAAATAATCCTGCAAGGACATCTGCCCAACAACTGTCTGTCCAATTTACACCCAATGAGATGGATGCCTCTTTTGCTTATAGATAAGAATAACTCATTCAAAGCAATCGATGTAATCCTCCCCATCTTTGCTTTCTGAAACCTCCTCTGACCCTGTCAGTCACTTTCATCAAGCACACAACATACTGTGGATGCATATTCTAACTGCAGTGCTATGACCAAGGAGGCAGTAACTTTGGAGAATCTCTGTTTGTTGTTTAGGTTTTGACAATTGGAAGCAATAGTTAGAATGTAATACAGAGGCTAAGTTGAGAGAGAGAGAGAGAGAGAGAGAGAGAGAGAGAGAGAGAGAGAGAAATAAGGTCAGAATTAAGAAAGTAACTTGTAGCCTCCCAAATACTGAACGAGTCCAGTAATATTGGGGGAACCAAAGACTATGATATAAAAGCCTGTGTATAAGTTCCTCTCTTTAGAAAGTTTCCCAGCCTCTTTAGGACACAGTTTGCTGTCAGTCAATTTCTTAACCTGGAGGGTCACAGTGAGTGTTAAAAAGCCCACTGTTCCGAACATATAGCCCGCCACATGTTAGCACCGAGTAGAAAAAACATCTACTCAGTCTTAAACACTTTAAAACAAGGGCTGTACAATTGGGACATATACATCACATCCCTCACCCTAAGGCTCGGGGACTATGACAAAGGAGGCTGTAAGAGCCAGAGGCCAGGAAGGACTGGAGTCCGTGTCTTCCGGACATGACAGAACCACTTCACTCATGATCTCACAGCAGCTGCGGTCGCCTACAGAAGATCAAGCTACTGGAGGCTGGAGAGATGTCTCAGCAATGAAAGCACTGGCTGCTCTTACAGAGGACCCAGGTTCTGTGCCCAGCACCTACATGGAGACTAACAACTGCCTGTAACTCCAGTTCCAGGGGATCTGGCGACCTCTTCTGACCTCCGCAGGCATTGCACGGCATGAGTGCACTTGCGCACACGCAAGCAATAATACACTCATACACATAAAAAATAAAAAGAATAAATAAAATGTTTTTAAAAAGAATCAAGCCAGTCAAAATTCTAGCACGGACGGGGGAGGGGCCCAAACTCCCACTCTTCACTAAGAAGCTATTGACAGTTGATGGCTTCTGCAGGCCGGAGATCAGTTTCTTTAAGGATGTAATTAACCCCTGGTGGTTTGACCATGATCCAGTGAATGGCCCCACACTCGTGAGTATGTGGGCAGCCAAATTACGATCAGTAGGTTATTATAAAAAAGGGGGACATGAAGTTGGGAGGGGGAGAAGAGATGGGGTGGCCCTGGGAGGAGTAAGCGGTGAATATAATCAAAATACACTGTATGCACTTGTGAAATTCTTTAAAATTAATGAAAATATATTAAAAATGACAAAACTAGGGTGTTGAGGGACTCCCTGTTCTCTGCACTGACTCTAGTTAGAGAAGAGCCACTGGATGGCTAAAAACTAAAAAGAGAATATCTCGAGGGACGGGGAATTTGGACATAGAGCTATTTGGATATTTTTAGGATTGGTTACATAATTTGTGAGGCCCAACACAGTTTGGAAAATTGGGTCCCTTTGTTCAAAAAATTATTGGGAATTTCAAAATAGCTACAAAAGAGCATGACCCAAAATCAATCCTTCTGAGCACAGTGTCTGTTGCAGAGGCTGCTCAAAGGACAGCCAGCTTGAATGTTATCTTGGAAAAAGAGGCAAACTCTGACCTGACTGGTGACACAAGGGCCTGATACAGGGCCACTGGAGACTGAGTTCAAAGTGGGCAACACAGGAAAGAGAAAGGAAGAGTGGGTGGGGCAGGGGGGGGGGACTTGAACTCAAGGGAGAGAACTAGAACTCAGGAGAACAACAGACATCATGGTGTCAGAGAGAACTTTGTAACAAGCCAGTCAAAGACAGGAGCTCTGTGGTCCCTTGGGTCCCCAGTGTTCATCCAAGGTGGACGGCCACTTTGCTTTTACCTTCCAAGGGAGAGGTCCTGTGACCAGACACTGAGAAAGTGAAAAATTACATCAAGTGATCTCTGAAAATATTTCCAGTTCTGAGACTTGATAATTCTATCAAATATTTTAAGAAAGAGAATTCTAAGCTCTCAAATTTTTCTGAAAAGAATTAATGGGCTACTTTTTAAACCATACAGAGTCTGCACTCAGAAATGCACATGTACCTACCTCTTTCCTAATCATCATGCTTTTGATGTTTTACAATTTTTACTACATGTTTATTTTTAATATGTGTATGTGTATGTGTGGGTGAATGCCATGGCCCACATGTGGAAGTCAGAGGACAACTTACAGGAATCAATCAGTTCTTTCCTTCACCCAGGTGGGTCCCCAGGGATCAAATTCAGGTCATCAGGCTTGGCAGCAGGTGTCTTTCCATGCTGAGCCGTCTCTCCATCCAGGTCTTGATATGTTCACGTAGCTCGTTCTCCTTCCTTCCTCCCTCCCTCCTTCTTCCCTTCCTCCCTTATAATGATGATATAAGTTAAAATTCAAAATAAAAAGTTTAATTAGTATTGCTTTAATTTAAAACATTTTTATTTGTGCATGTGTGCGTGCGTGCGTGTGTGTGTGTGTGTTTGCATGTGTATCACAGAGCACATGTGGAGGTCAGAGGAGAACTTACAGGAGTTGGTTTTCTCCTTCCACCATGTGGGGCTCAGGGATGAAATTCAGCTCTTCAGTCCTGGCAACAAGTGCCTTTTCCTCATGAGCCGTGTTCCCAACTCTGTCATGGTGCTTTTATGTTTTTCTTAAAAACTAAAACATAGGTATTTAGTTTTTAAGACTATTGTGATTACTTATGGACACTTTGAATGTTTGTGGGTTTTCATGACTACGTAACAACATTCCACTGAGTGGACGGAGTGCTATTTATTATTCCCTAGCTACTGAGTGACTCATTTCTTTCCAGTGTTTCATTATTACAAAGAATAAGTGCCCTAGATTTTTTTTTTTATCAATAGCTCCATTTTGTTCTTGAAATTCATTGTTTGCCAGAATAATTAGAGCTCACTTGGTTGCAAATTCCAAAGCTCACTGGAGTAACCTAAGGGAAAGTTTCTGCAGGGAAAGCCTGCAGAACAGTTACAAAAATACAGCCGGCAAGACAAGTCACCCGGGCCTAGACAGCTGCCACTTGGCCCTCTCTGCGGTGATTTTCTCCAGACTGCACCCCAATTCCTGTTCCTTTCAACTTTGGAGCCAGAAACTCTGGTCTATATTCAGAGTACAGCACCAACACTTCCTGACAAGAACTTTTGTATCAAATTCCTGGTAAGGGCAGGATTCCCTGCCTGTGTGAGCTGGTGCTTCCTCTGCCTACTCCAGTGGGACATGGGCACACAGTGAAGACACGGCTCCCGTATCGCTGCTCTGACCCAGTGACCTCGCACACACCAGAAGTCCCCTGCATGTGTTAGATCTTAGGAATTTGTTTTGTTCTTTTCTTTTTTTGTGGTTATATATGCAATTATAATATATATATATATATGTATACACACACACACATATATATATATATGTATACACACACACACACACACACACACATATATATATATATATATATATATATATATATATATATATATATATTACTTTACTCATTCTTCAGCAGCATCTGGAACATGTCCATTGATGTGCAGCCATCACCACGGCACATCTCCAGAACTTTTTCACCTTTCCTGACTGTTAGTTCTTGTCTTTTAATTATAATTTTTCTTTTTATAAATCATTTAAGATTTTTATTATTTTTTTTATGTTTATGAATGTATTGCTTGCATGTTTGTAAATGCACCTGTGTCATGCAATGCCCACAGAGTTCAGAAGAGGGCATCAGATCCCCTGAAACTGGAATTAAGGATGGTTTTTAGCTGACATGTGGGTACTGGGAATCTAACCTGGGTCCTCTGCAAGAGCAGCCATCGTAACCTCTGAGCCATCTCTCCAGTCTAATTACCATTTTCATAATTATCTCAGATATAGACCCTGAGTTCATCTTTTGTCCGAGTGTGACGGAGGCACTTTCCGAAGACAGGAACACGGTGCTGGCTGCCCCGTGTCTACTGAAAATGCCATTAAAAAGAGCTCAGTAGTTATCGTTTGTTTGTTCATTTGTTGTTGTTGTTGTTGGTGGTGGTGGTGGTGTGTGTGTGTGTGTGTGTGTGTGTGTGTGTATGTGTAGTGCTCAAAGAGCCCAGAAGAGGGTGTCAGCTCTCTGGAGCTGGAGTTACAGGCAGTTGTGACCCACCTAATGTGAGTGTTGGGAATTGAACTAGGGTCCTCTAGAAGAGCAACAAGCACTCTCAACCATTGAATCTTCTCTCCAGTCCCTGAAAATACCACCTTTTCAAAGTCTTCAGCAGCACAGAACACTGGTGAGCACTGTTTTGTGTGTCCTCTCACAGGCTTTTCTGGGTTTTTAGTGTTAAGGATTGAAGCGTATTCTCTACCACGGAAGCATGTCTCCAGCTAACTGGATTGAAGTTTGGGATCTCACTCACTCAACATCTCTCATCTTACTTGGAGAGTCAGCCTCAGGGCCAGGTGTTCTCATTCCAAGGATACGCCACTTCTAAGTCATCTGAGAGGTGGATTTACTCAACCAAACTCAGTCATTTGTCCATAGAAGTGCCCCCTCCAAACTCTTTCAGATTATGGACTATAGGGAATTTCAAGTTTGGATCTGGCAGTTGGGCTCTAAGCATAGGCTTACAAGAAGTCTGATGGCTGGCTTAGTTCACCAGCCCCCACCTCCACATTATTTACAATAATAGCTTAATATTGTACGATGTGGTGATTTTGTAAAAAGTAAAGAGGGGAGGATGAGTTAGTAACCCCTTAACTTTTACTGAGACACTTTTAAAATATTTTCTGGTGCTACTAACAGAATTTTAAAATGATATAGTGAAAAGATACCATTAATAAAAAATGCGTGCATTTTCTCTGGTGTTTCTGCAGAGAAACATACTGTGCCTAATTGCCTTGATTACATTTTTTAAGTGAAAAATACCTTTGCCAAAGACTTCATTTTATACAAAATCACAGGAAGCAAGCCTGTGTGGACTCAACCAACCCCTGCTCCTCCCTAACAACTAGACTCAGGTCTGCTATCAGGCAGTCTTTCCATTATATTAATGGCTACTTTTTGGATTAGATACCTTCCATTTGGCACTCAGAGTCATTTCCTGACACTTATTTTAAAAGAAAATCACTTAGGGTAACTGAAGACCTTCATGGGATGAGCCTTGATGTCTGAGCTGACCATTCTTTCTGTATACCTTTTATGCAGTCTACTCGTGTCCTGCCATATTGAATTGCGTGTTTTCTCTCTGCTTTTCGACCCAATTCCACTCTATCAGTGCTTCCCTGACCACTCTCCATCTGTGTAACCATGACCTCACTCTGTCCACACTTCCCTGGCCCCAGTTCATCCATGATACCTTGATTCTACCCCATCTGTGCCAGCCTGTGTCTCTTCAACTCTGCCATATAGGTTATGTTAGCTTCCTTGTTCTGCTCAAATACACTGTATTCAGCCAACATCCACCTACCCCGTGTTGAACTTGTGTTGTATTTGCCTTTCCTCTGTGTGGAATTCTTCCCTTTATTCGGGCAGCCTACTCTGTTATTCTCCACCTTGTTCTCTTGATAGAGGGTCTCTCATGGAATCTAGTGCTGGGCTGGTGGCCAGGAAGTCCCACAGTGGTTATAGCCATACACAACCACACTTGGCTTTTTTCATAGGTATTGGGGATTTGAAATCAGGTCCTGGTGCTTGCATAGCAAGTGCATTTACCAATGGAACCATCTCCCTAGTCCTTCATGAAACTAGGGTTGCCTACAGGAACATCTTACCAATGACAATATCACTGAAGAAAATGTCTCTCCTTCACACATCAGCCATTAACTGCACAGAAATCCTCAAGGAGAAATGGGACCCTTGCCATGTAACAGATGTGGATGGGCCCACTCTTGTGTAGATATGGTGCTGTGAGCTTAAGGGTGCAATGGCCTTGGGCTAGAGAGATGGCTCAGCAGTTAAGAACACTAGTTGTTCTTGTAGAAGATCTGGATTCGAATCCCAGCATTGACATGGTGGCTTACAACTGTCTGGAACTCCAGTTCCAGGGGATCTGATGCCATTTTCTGTCCTCTACGGGCACTGCATGACATGGGTGCACTTACATACATGCAGGCATAACACTTCTACACATAAAATAAAAATAAATAAATAAATTTTAAAAAGAGTGCAGCAGCCATGCCATGCCTGGAAGTTGGCATTCCGCCCTACTCTCCCACTTCCACCAGCCCTCGTGTTCACCTGCTCCTTGGAGGGGGCATTATAAGCGTTCCATTTATGGCTGAGTATTCAACACATATTATCTCACTTTGACCAGTTTTGTGTCTCGGCAGTTGTCACTGACCACTGCCAAAAGACGCTTCTCTGACTAAGTTTGACAGTTCCACTCATCTATAGGCAGACACATAATTATTTAGAAGGCAAGTTGACAATCACATTATGTCCATTTAGAAAACAACAGGAGCATCCTCACTAATGCTTACGACTTCCCTAGTCACCAACTTTTGGCTAGGTCTGCAGTACCAGACATAAAGTCCTCAGAGCACGGCTGGTTACTCCCATCACAGACTTGCCACCATTGCACCAGTGGGCACATCTTGCCTAGTCAGTTGGTATTGTTGCATGCAGGGTCCACATCTGAACAAGACCATTGATGACATTTCTCCCCAAGAGCCTGCACAGCACCTTCCATCACTGGGAGGGCTGGGCAGCAGGGAGTAAGTTTCAGAGATATTATAATTTGAGAATTATACTCAATTGCTCGTTTCAGCAATGGTCACTTCTATGAGGCAGGAATTGGTTTTTTCCTCACTTAGAAAGAGCGAGAGGGAGGAAAACAGGCCAGGACTGATAGAGCCAACCTTAAGATGACGTGACAACCTAACCTCCTGTGGCTCTTTCTTCTACTACCCCCAGGGTAAGGGTCTCATCTTCACGTTTGCCAGTCATCATATTCATGTTCCAGGCAAGAAGGAGCAGAGGATTAAGGAGAAAGGGTAGGCCTCACCACCAATTTTTAAAGGCCTTTTCTAGAAGCTTCACTTTATAGTTTCTATTTATTTCTTTTTGGTCACATTTCTCAGGAAGCCCGGGAAATAGTTTATCAATGATAAACTAAATAAAGGTGTGTCATTTCCAAGAAATTGAATTGTGAGTTCTACCATACAGACCCATCCCTAGTCTTTTAAAATATTTCCTCAGCACTTAATACGTCCTCTGTAACCCTGGTGGTCAGTAAGGTAGAGTAACAGGTGATAATAAAATGAGATTCAAGAGCTGGAGAGATGGCTCTGTGGTTAAGAGTACTGGCTGCTCTTCCAGGGGACCCAGGTTCTGTTCCCAGCACCCCTATGACTGCTCACCATCATCCATAACTGCAGTTTTAGGCGATCTGATACCCTGTCCTGGCCTCCACAGGCATTGCACACGTGTGGTGCACTTATATACAGGCAGGTAAAACACTCGTACACATGAAATGAAAATAAATTTCAAAAAAGAAAATCATAACAAAGACACTAAAAAGACGACAATTTCCATTTATAATCACCTTAGGTAAAAGCATATATCAACTGACTTCCCCCTGCAACAGTACGACCAAGGCTTCAAGAATAGACTGGTCATAAAATTAATACCAACATTAGGAAAATGAAGCCAGGTCATTTGAAACTATTTTGAGTAGACTTATTGTGTTTCCTTCTGCCTTCATTCTTTGCATACATTTTATTTCCACTTACAAAACTGGTATGAAATGTTCTGTTTTGCAAGAAAAAAAAAAAATAACCTCATTGTAAACAACCACTTCCTTACAAAATTGGTATCATGAAATGTTCTGTTTTGCAAAAACTCATTGTAAACAACCACTTCTGGCTGAGTGACCAGTGCCTGGGCAACATCGGGCAAGCACTTAGAGAAAAGGAGTGCTTATATTGCCAACAAAAATTACTGCACTTCTGGAACTCTCCTGGGTTTCTTATTTTGATTCAAAAGATAATTCAAAGGCTTTAAGGGTAAACCTTGGTAACTACCCAAATGTGTCCTCGGCCCAAAGAGGAACACGAGAGGGCCTTTCTGAGATTAAAAGAACATTCCTGGAATTTAAAATTCTGGTGCAATTTAAGATTCTGAATACCCTTTGCCTAGAATTACTAGATTTATTTTGGTCCATTTGTTTTTATCATTCATTCTTCTCTGTTTTTAAAAACTTTTGACCATAAATTGGAGACCACGTGTATTAGGGATCCCTAAACATTTCAGAATATTTGCTGAGAAAAGGACATTCTCTTATATAACTAGAGCAAAATGGCTAAAACAAGAAATGAAAGTTGATAAGTCTCATTATCCGTTATCATTACTCAACATGGTTCATGTGCACAGTCCATTAGTTTCTTCAATAATGTCCTTTTAGTATTTTATTTTCCTAGGGAAGAATCCAGTCTCAGAACATGGGTTGTCTTTCATTATCATCTCTTCAGTCTTTAATCTGAATAGCTCCTAGCTGTTCTTTGACTTTCTCTAACTTGACATTTTTTTAAGAAGACATGACAGCCACTTTTGAGAATGTTCTTTGGTTTGGCTTTTCTGGCTTGCCTGATGAATAAATTATATTCAGGTTATTTTGATTTTTGTTGTTAAGAGATGGAGTCTTGGGGGCTGGGAGATAGCTTGATAAGTGAAGAGCTTGCTGCTTACGCACGAGGACCTGAGTTAGGATTCTCAGTCACGTAAAACCTGGACGCAGTGTATCTGTAGCTGCAATCTCAGCCTGGAAATGGAGGAAGGGATGGAGACAGGCAGGTCCTGAGGCTTGCTGACCAGTCAGTCTAATCACCTGGTGACCTCTGTGTTAACTGAGAGACTGTCTCAAAAAGTGAGGTAGAGAGCAGTAGAGGAAAACATCTGTCACCAACCTCTGGTCTACACACACACACCCACACACACCCCAACTTCATTGTTTTCTTCAAAGAGTTACATCATCTTAGAAATGGAGTTTGCCTCAGAAAGAGCTAGGATCAGTGGGAACTGCTGACTTAAATATATATATATATATATATATATATATATATATATATATATATATATGTTTATTTAATGTGTATGAATGTATTGTCTGCATGTATCTAAGGCCACCTAACAGGTGTTAGCCATCAGGTGGGTGCTGGGAATTGAACCCAGAACTTTGCAAGAACAGCCGTCTCTCCAGCCCCAAACTTCTGCACGACTTACGTGGCTGCACATCATCTTCCCTCTGCTCCCCTCTGTCCTTCTCCTTCTGGCTTCCCCAGCTTCTTTTCCTTCCCTCCGCTCCCTTTCTTCTCCCCATTCTCTCTTCCTCCTCTTCCCTCCGTCTCTCCTCTCTCCCTCCTCTCTCTTCCCTTCCTTTTTTCTTCCTTCCACTTGACACTTATCTAATGGTATTCGCTATGTGTCTGTCGATCTCAGCAGGGGAGCTAGAGTACCAGACCTCCCCTGGGGAAAAAAAAAATCGAGGTCAATTCTAATCAAAGGAGATAGATGATAAATCCAGAACCACACCTCTAAACTAGAGAAGTTAAAGGAAAATACTAACAGGAAGGAATGAGGATTGTTTGTGAGCAGAGATCCAAAGGAAGGAAGGATTGTGTGGGGGGCGGTGTGTAATGGTTAAAGTTAATTGTCAAGTTGCTTCAATCCTGAATCACCTGGGAAGAGTCCCCGCGAGGGCTTGTGTAGGGCAGGTTGACCTGTGGGCATGTCTGTGGGGTACTGACTTGGTTATGTTAGTAGATGTGGGAGGAGCCGGTGCAGTGTGGGCGGCACCTTCCCAGGGGCTGCGGTCCTGGGCTGCGTAAGAATGGAGAAAGTGGGCCGAGTAGCAAGCGTGTATCTAAGTTGCTTTTGGCCAAAACTGTAACACAGCAATAGAAGTGAAACTAGGACAGCGGTCTGAGGGAAAGCCATTGCAGACAGAGGAGATATTTCAAGGGAAGCCTAAAGCATCAAACTGAGTTGGCCCAAAAGAAGTCTGGTAGTGAACAGGATTCTGTGGAGTGTGGCAGCCCTCGACCCCCCTCTGAAAGCTTGATTGTGCGCGAGAGCAGAATGGTTGTATGGTTGTGGTGCTGTGCAGGCTTCCTTTCAAGAAAACCTGTTGCTGGGTGTGGTGGCCCACATGTATGAGTCCCAGTACTTGGGAGCCTGAGGCAGGAAGATCATGAGTTCAAGGCTAACCTTGGGTATAGAATGAGATCTTGTCTTAAAATAAGCAACAACAAAAAAGACCCTGTTACTAGGAGCACAGACAGATGACAACTCCAGGTACAGCACTTTGTGGATCCAACCATCATTTGGGGTACAGCACTTCCCCTCAAGCACCCTCCAACAGCGACTGAGCTCTGCTCTCTAGAGTGAGGCTCCTTTGAGGTAGCTGAGTGAGAGAGCTCCTTGTTAGAATCCTAGATGTTTGTAGCGCCGCAGGCAACCCGAGGTTTAGCCTTCCATCAACCTTCCTCCCTCCTTCCCTTTCACGAGCATCAAAGACCATCATGTTCCACCGGCCTTCCTGCCCCTTCTAGCGCTTGCTTCCTCTCATAGGCATTACTTATTTAGTGAATAGTCACTACATCACTTCCACTTCCGGCCCCATCCTGGTGTCCGCTTTCCAGATTATCTGAGCAACAGGGAGGAGGGATAGAAACGCGTGTAAGGACATTTTTCTTGGCTTCTACTGCCTACAAAAATCAGGTACAGTATCAGGGAGCTGGAGAGAGGGCTGTCCAAGTACTGCCTGATGATGACCAAAGCTTCCAAGACGGCCCTCATCGCCAACCTCAGACATCTTAGCCAGCACCAGCCTCAGCAGAAGCAACTTGGTGAAAATGCAACAATTTGTCTAGAGACTCATCTCAGCCAGCTTGCAGCCCTAAGAGTTTCTCACAACAAAATGTTAGGCTATAATGGAGTAGTTCACATCTCTTAACCATGTTTTAAAGAATGAAGGGCTCACTGTGTAGATATCAAGCTACCATCCTTAAGAGATGGCGTTTGGGACTCACTTCCACTCCTGAAAGTCAAACTAGGGGGAATTTACTGTCTTTAGTGACAGTTTGGATGCCTGACTGAAATAGTCACCTCTCATCTACCCAGGCTGTGTTGACTGGCCTACCTCGCACCAGTGACGTCATAACAGGGAAGCCCCTGGCCGGCGTTTGCTGCTTCTTGGCATCCCAGCCTCCATTTTCCTTTGGATAAACCTAGTTTTCCTTGCACAGCTCCCCTCCACCTCCACTTGTATTTTAGATGATCTTCAGCCCTGGTTTCAGGAACAGTCCTGTAAAAATAGTCAGGACCAATAAATCTTTGCCTACCGGTTCTGGGAAAGACAAATGTTCTTTCCCAGTTGGCTGGAACCAGAGAGAATGTGTGGCCAGGGTAGTGGAACTGGTGAAGCCCTGCCACCAACTTGCTGCTCTGGCTGCAAAAGCCCAGCTGAGAGTGGTGCTCACACAGCGAGAGCAGGGCCAGGCAATGAATAAGCAGAAGCCAGCGTGGCCATCGCATCCTCCTACCTCTGGATCAGGCCAGAACCTCCCCCAAGGCCTTTTAGTTCTACCATACACCAAATTCCATTCATCCTTACGCTAATGTGTTAGATTTTCTGCTGCTTTCAACCTGAGAAAGCAGTCCTTCTCAGTTTAATTCAACCAATATTAAAAATCAAAATGACAACCCAATCAAAACTAGGCAAAGGGGGAGGCTGAAGCAATGGCTCAGTGGTTAAGAACTCTTAACTGCACTTGCAGAGGACCAGGGTTCAGTTCTCAGGTAGTCACTTAGTAGCTCCAGTGCCCTCTTCCGGTCTCAGTTACACATACATGCAGGGCAAAATACAAAACACCCCAAATAAATGAATCATTTGGGGGCTAGAGAGATGGTTTAGTAGTTAAGAGCACTGGCTCTTAACTCAGAAGACGAGTTTTTGGTCCCAGCACTAACAACCATCCATAGCACCAGTTCCAGGGGCTCTGACATCCTCTTCTGACCTCTGGGGACATTACACAACACAGGTGCACTTACATTCCTGCACACAATACACTCATATACATGGAATAAAAATAATAAATAAAATATTTTAAAAATATAGACAAAGGATTGAACAGCTGTTTATCCAAGGAAGATGTATAGACTGCCAATAAACTCTTGAAAAGATGTTCAACATGGTGATCACTAGGAAAATGCAAATCAAAACCACAATGAGATATAACTTCACATTCTCTAAGATGGGCTTAGTAAAAAGAAATATGGACAATAAAAATTATTGGCACAGATGTGGAGCAATTGAAACCCTTGTAGACTGCTTGTAGGTATGTAAAATGAGAGAAACAGTCTGGCAATTCCTTAAACAAAGAGTTATCATGTGCTCCTAGATAAATACCCAGAAGAAATGAAAGCTCATGTCCACAGAAAGCCTTGTATGAGAATGTTTATAAACTATAGTGGTACATGCTGTAATCCCAGCGTTCAGTAGGCTGAAACAGGATGATAATGATTTCCAGGCTATTCGGCTCCTTTAGTAAGTTTCAGGCCAGTATGGGCTAGTGGGACTTTGTCTAAACTCTGGTCCCATAGCTAGACCTTGTCTCAAAACAAAACAAAAAACCAAAACAGAATGCTCACAGCAATTAGAGTCATAATAGCTGAAAATAAGTGTTCATCAATAGAACAGAACAGAACAGTACATTGAGATATTTTTACAGAGATAGATAACGCACAATAAGAAAAAGAAGAGCTACCGACACATGTGAAAACATGGATGAATCAAGAAATGTGTTGAATGAAAGAAATCAAACATGAAATAATACATATGATATTACTCTACTTACATGAATTCTAACATCAGGCAAACTCATCATGACAGATTGAAAATGGCTGTCTAACTATAAGTGGTAAGTGATGAGGCTTAAGTCCAGGAGGATAACTAGAAGACAAAAAGAGTAAAGGAACTTTCCAGAATATTAAGTGGCAATTAAATAGGTATGTACTATCATTAAAGATAACTGAATCCTAACATTGGTGCATCTTGCTTTCAAAATAAATGAAGCCAGGCATGGTGGTACATGCCCATAATCCCAGCACTCAGGAGGCAGAGGCAGGTGGATCTCTGTGAGTTCAAGGCCAGCCTGGTCTACTTAATGAGTTCCAGACCAGCTGGTGCTACAGGGAGACCCTGTTGCAAAATGACCAAAAATAAATAAATAAAATAATGAAATGAAATAATTTAATAAAATTTAAATTATGTTTTAAATGTTTAGTCAATTTTTATCTTTGACAAAAAACAAAAAGCTCACTTAATTTACATGATCTGTGAAAAGCTCTTCTATCCCAAATATCTTTTCCTATCAACTTAAGAATGAACTGAACTTCCTCCTTACCGGCTTCTCCTTTGAGATATACCATTAGTTGAGAGATACCATCTAAACAAATATCCTATTTATTTTCCCCGTGAACTATCTTAGCACAGCGTTAATATATAACGTTGGTTCTCCCTTTCTTAGCAAGGTACCTCAGCCTACTCTTACTGCAGGGACTGAGTTATGCAAGGCTTTAGAAAGCAAATCTTTGGGTGCTGGAACGATGGCTCAACAGTTAAGAGCACGGGCTGCCCTTGCAGTGAAATGGGATTTGACTCCCAACACCCACAACTCCAGTTCCAGGGCATCTAACCCCCTCTTCTGGCCTCTGTGGGCATTGCATCCAAGGGAGCACTTACATGTAGGCAAATCAATTAATTAAAAAATAAATGAAGCTTTGTGATAAAGTTCTTTATGTCACTGATCTTAGCGCAAGAGAGTTGGTCACTTCGGTTTTAAGGTGCAGAATGTGAAGGATGTAAAAGGGATGAAGCATGATCACTACTCAGATGCTGAGGAGTTTGAAGAGCTAGCTGCTACCCTCACACACTAATGTTCGCTTTTAGCTGACTCATTCTCCTTTCTTCAGTTCATTTTGACCTCATCCCACCTTCTTCTCTGCCTCATCACTTGCCACTTACAGACAGCTTAATGGGCCATGGAAAAGCTGTGGTGATCCTGAAACGCAGAGTCACTTCCAAACATCCTAGCATGGTTTCTGAAATCCCTCCAATGTGGCAGAAGATCCATTTCAACGGTGCTTAACAGTAGAAAGGGCCCTTAATTGCTTCACTAACATGGACTGCTCTGTGACCAAAAATAAAAGCCACAATGAGAGAGCTTTGCCGGGAGATGGACAGGAAATGTTACAAAAGAAAAGTGGTATTATTTTCCAGTCCGGAGGAAATTTATTAGCAAACACATTTATATGCGCTTGAGTAGTCATTATGCTGATGAATTGTTTTGGAGATGGCCTCGCTCTGGAAAAACACAGGGCAAAAGCAGCTCACTGCTGTAGCTTGCCAGGTAGACGGCAGGATGACAAATGTCTTTATTGTTCCCTACAGTGACTTATATTTAGAGGAGATCTGGAACTGTTTTGCCCTTCCCAGAGTCACCTCCATCACCCTCTAATGCGATGTTATTGCTGTTTCTCTGCTCTACCTGTTACAGTGGTAAGATATGCAGATGTCAGGCTACAGAGCTGGTTCAGTGAGCAAAGGTGCTTGCTGCCAAGCCTGACCACCCGAGTTCAATCCCCAAAACCCACATGATGGAAGGAGAGCAGGTTCCAGCGAGTTGTCCTCTGACTTCTACACTTGCTCAATCCTCCCTCAACACCACTAAATAAATAAGTGTAAAAAAAAAATTTAAGACCCTGATGTCCTCTTCCAGTGCATCCAATAGTCAGGGCTAGCCCCATTTCATGTACCAACTACGCAAACTTAGGCAACTATCTCAGATCCTTTTGTTTCTGGTGTGCTTGTCTAAAGTATGACAGAGAGAGAGGACGTGGCTCCGGTGAAATGCAAGCTATTTCCCTCTGCTTCCTCAGGCCCTAGAACCAGTTTCTAAAGAATGCGTAGAGGTTCTTACTAGCAGAGAGATTATTGCTGCTGTATATGAGAGATGAGACAGGGCGGGTATGTGTACAGTTCAGGCACTCAATGAATAACCTCTTGGCTCTGTAGTCTGGTCAGTGAGCAAATATACACACCCACGCAGTAAACACAGGACTATCCACACCCCAGAGATCACAGACAGTGAACTTTGGGCCTCCATGAACCCCCTTGAGAAAAGTAAGCAAAAGCATCTTTGCCTCTACACCCTGGCACAAGGCATCGGGGCGGAAGTGGGAGAGAGAGGGGGGCACCGCAGGCAGCACGGAAGCAGGGCTTGCTGGCTGTGTCCTGGGTAGCGCACTCTTTTCCTCTACGCCTCCTCCTAAGTTAGAAGAGCCGTCCTAGAGGTGGCCAATGTTTTAGGTTCACGTGAGCACGTGACCAGCTACTTAACCACTCTGCACTTGCTGTATTTGGAGGAGCTCTGGGGAACTGCATCAGTAGCTGCTTGGGTTTTAGCTGGCTTCCGCGACAAGCACAGACAGATGAGAGGAAGGGAGGGGGAAAGTCAAATTCTCTCTCCGTGCGGCGCGCTGGCCGCACCGTGCCACTAGTGGCCGTAGCTTTCGACTAACAGTTGCTTCCACTGCTGTCTCCTGGTTCTCTGTGGATGTTTTTTCCCGTGTCACTTTCAGCCTGTGGGTGGGAATAGTAAGCCACTTTCTGGAAACTATACTATTTTACTATTGCTTTTGAGTGTCCACTCGTTTGTGAGTTGTTCTTTAATAGACTCCCCTCGAATTACCAAGTTGTGTAAATAATCACAACCATAATCGTCAAGTTATCTTTTTGTTGTTGCTGTTGTTTTCAGACAGGGTCTCACGCTGTGGCCTTGGCTGTTTTTAGTGCTCACTACAGAGACCAGAATGACCTCAAACTTCTTGGATTGCTTCTGCCTCAGACCCGTGAGTATGAAAGACAAAGGTGTGAGCTGCCGTACCCAGCTTTCTACAAATTGTCAGATTATCAAGAGTCAACGAGAATTAAGATTTTAGTTAGTTGTGTGTGTTTTATTTATTTAAAAGTTTTATGTGTATGAATGGATCACCTGCATGTATGTAAGTGCACCTGGGTGGTGTAGTGCCCTTGGAGGTCAGAAGTGAGTGTCAGATCCCCTGGAACTGGAGTTACAGGTGGTTGTTAGCAGCCATATAATACTGAGAATCAAATCCTGGTCCTCTGCAAAAACAGTCAGTGCTCTTAACCGCTGAGCCATCTCTCCAGCCTCCTTGGGGTTTTTTGTTTTTGTTTTTTGTTTTGTTTTTTTTTTTTGAGGTAGGATCTTACTATGCAATCCTGGCTGGCCTGACATTCCCAATGTAATCAGAATGGCCTTGAATTCACAGAGATTCACCACCTCCGCCACCTGAGTGCTAGGATTAAAGGTATCTGCCACCATGTCAATCAGAATAGGATTTTTCAAAGACAAAATGAGATTTTAAAAAATGCATATCACATTTCCTTGAAGAATATAAATTTAGTGAAGCCCAAATAGAGCATCTGCAATGCTTACAGAAAAGTACAAAAATTTACATGTATGCTTTAAGGGATAATTCAACTTTTTATTATCCCTTTTAATGTTAGGGTGTGCCTGGATTGCTTCCACTTTCAGGCTGTTCAGAAAATTGCTGCTTTATGAATTTGTATGTCATCCTTGCACAGGGGTCATGCTAATCTTTGTATTGTTCTAATTTTACTATATGTGCTGCTGAAGTGAGCACCACCCTTTGCATTTGTGCTGGATACCTTTAACTGTCAACTTGACACACCTGGGTTGAGGGAGCCTCAGTTGGGGAATTACCTTCATTGGACTGGCCTGTGGGGTATTTTCTTGATGGTTGAGTGTCGTGGGAGAGCCCAGCCCGTTGTGGGAGGTGCCACCCCTGAGCAGGTTGTTCTGTATTGATTGTATGAGAAAGCAGGCTGAGATGGTCCAGTGGTTAAGAGCACTGGCTGCTCTTGCAGAGAATACTGGTTCAATTTCCAGCACCCACATGGTAGCTAACAACCGTCCATAACTCCAGTTCCAAGGGATCTGACACCCTTTACTGTCCTCTATGGACACTGCATGACATGGGTGCAGTTACATACATACAGGCAATACACTCATACACATAAACTAAAAATAATAAATATTTTTAAAATATAAAAATTTATAGATTTGTATAAATGTTAGGTAAGTCGGTAGAAAATTTGGTAAAAGATCTGTAAAAGATCTATCACAAAAAGAGGTAGCCAACAAGGATGTGCTGGTTAGTTTTTGTCACATGACACAAATTAAAGAGAGCCTCAACTGAAGAACTTCTAGATCAGATTGTCCTGTGGCCATGACTGTAAGGCATTGTCTTAGATGCTAGTTGACATGGGATGGCCCAGCCCACTGTGGGCAGTGCCACTCCTAGGCAGGTGGGCCTGGGCTGTGTAAGAAAGGTAGCTGAGCCAGCCAGGGGAGGCAAGCCAGTAACAGCATTCATCCATCGTCTTCACCTTAGTTCCTGCCTCCGAGTTCCTGCTTTGAGTTCTGCCTTGGCTTCCCTCAGTGATGGGCGGTGATTAGGACATCTAAGCCAAATAAACTCTTCACTAAGAAAAGTAAACTAGGACAAAGTCCATAATGACAGGTTCTGCCTCATTCCTCTCATTAATAATGAGAGAAATGCAAGAAAAACCTGCAGTAAATACAATGCATGGCATCTGTTGGTGATTATGTGTCACCCCACATAGTAATGCCCATATTAATTAGCATGGCAATTTAGAAAAGGCTGTAGGACAACGTTACACACATCTTCTGGCATAATAACTTCACTCTTAGGCTTGTATACCAAACGCTGGTTCCCAATGAGTGTCCATGGACACTCTCATCTTTCTGGGAGTCTGCAAGGACAAAAGTTCATTTGTTTGTTTGTTTGGTTGTTTTTTTTGAGACAGGATTTTGCCATGTAGCCCAGACTGGCTTTGATTTTGTGATCTTTTGCTTCAACCTTCTAAGTGCTAGAATTGCACCCATTCATCATCAGATCCAACTGACACCATCTTTCTAATGTGTATTATTTGTTTGTTTGTTTTTTCATTGTGTTAACATCTAAGGAAGTAAAATTGTTGGGAACTTGGAAAATCGGTGGTACCAAACTGTACTGGAAGTCACAAGTACATCAGTTACAGCCAAAAAGCATGCCAGCTGCTCCAGGGCTTCCATCTACTCAGCTTAGCTAGTTAGAAATTCCCACACTGTCCTCATCCCTTGCCTTGGGCCTAGGCCCCCTCCTGCTCTTCCTGCCTGAGAGCTCCTGCCTAGCCAGCCTGGAACCATCCTGTCCCACCAATAAAAAAAAGTGAGAACCCCAAAAAACAGACCAACTAAATGCTCATACCCAATCAGAAGACAATCAAGCTACATCAACAAACTTCAACTAAACAAAGGAAGGCTATAATTTCATATCAGATGCACAACCAAGAAAATAAATCCATATGGCCAGAAGACAACACAAAAACACAAATAATATGAAAAATCTAAACCCACCAATCCTACAGAACTGTACTCTAATAAGAGATACCCATAGGACTCCCAGGACACAGAATTTAAAAGAACAGTCATAAACATGATTAAACAATTAAATGATTTAAAGAATATACAAACACACAACTCAAATAACTCAAAGAGGATAAGAATAAACTCCTGACTGAAGCTCAAGAAAATACATATATATGACTGAAGAAAATGACAAAGACAATTCAGAACTTGAAAAGTAACTTTACAAAAGAGATAGACATATTGAAGAAAACTCAAGCCAAAATGAAGATGGAACTGAAAAACTCAATAAAGCCAATTTGAAATGACAGGAGAAAGCGTCACCAGCAGAATGAATGAAATGGAAAACAGGCTATTTAGACTGAAGACAAAGTTGAAGAATTAGAGTACTCAAGCAAAGATTATGAAAAAGCTTTAAAACCCACATGGATGGAATATGCAGGAAACGTGGAACACCATGAAAAGACCAAATTTATGCATCATAGGCATAAAGGAAGGAGAAGAATCTCAGGATAACGATATTGACCAGATCTTCAACCAGACTGTAAAGGAAAATTTCCCAAAATTAAGGAAAGGCAGTCCCATACAAGGAACACATGGAACATCAAATACACAGGACCAGAAAAGAAGCTCCCCATAGTATATCATAGTAAAAACCATAAGCTTGCAGAACAGAGAGAAAATTCTGAAAGCTGCAAAAGAAAAACAACAAAGCACATATAAAGGAAAACCCATCAGAATTACAGCTGACTTTTCAATATAAATTTTAAAAGCCAAAAGAGCCCGGAGCAAAGAATTCCAAGTTCTAACTGATCATAGATGCAAAGCCAGAATATTTTACCCAGCAAAACTGTGTATCACAGTTGAAGGTGAAAGAAAAATCTTCCACAGTACAAAAAGACGGAAAGAATGCATATCCACTAAACGAGCCCATAGAGAATACTCAGAGCAATGCAAAGGACTGAAGAAAGGCATGACCATACTGAAGAGGTTATAGAAAAACAAAAAAAATATGAAGGCATAAAGTATGAAAAACACAAAGTAAGACTAAGAACACAAATGGAAAATAAAATGTCAGCAATCGACGTACACCTTACTCTACATAACTGTAAACATTGATGGCATCAACTCCCCAGTCAAAAGACACAAGGGAGTTGAATAGATGAAGAAACAAAATTCATCTATTTGTGGTCTACAAGAAACTCATCTTACCTTCAAGGATAGGTACCACCTTAGGATGAAAAGAAGGGAAAAAATATCCCAAGCAAATGGCACTAGGAAAGAAGCAGGAGCTGCTATTCTAATATCTGACAAAATCGACTTCAAGTTAAAATGAATCAGAAGATAAAGAAGGTCACTATATTCTGATCAAAGGAACAGTTGACCAAGAAAGCATGCCAATCATGAGCATATATGCACCAAACTCTGGTAGAACCAGTTTCATAAAAACAGTACTACTGAATGTCAAGGCACAAATTAATCCCAACTCAGTAATAGTGAGTGACTTCAATACTCTACTTTCTCTAATAGATATTCTTTGTCACCTTGATAAAGAAGCAATATCTGAATTAAATGACATCATGCATCAAATGACCTAAGAGAAATCTACTGAATATTCTATCCAAGCACCAAAGAATACACATTTTAGTCAGCAGCCCATGGAAGTTTCTTTAAAATAGACAACATACTGGAGCACAAAACAAACCTCAACAAATACAAAAATTTGAAATAATCCCACGTATTCTATCAGACCACAGTACAATAAGACTTAACATCAACAACCGAAGAAGCTCTAGGAAGTATACTCATGGAGATAAAACAACACACTCCTGAATGATGAATGAGTCAAAGAAATCAAGAAACAAATAAAAGTCATAAAAGTCTTCCTGGAACTTAATGACAATGATAACACAGCACACACACACACACACACACACACACAGACACCCCTCTGAGACACATTAAAAGCAGCCCTAAGAGGAAAATTTATAGCTCTAAGCACCTACAATAAAAAATCATAAAGAACACAAATAAATAACCTAACAGTACAACGGAAGAATTTCAAAAAGTAAGAACAAATCAAACCCAATCCCAACAGATAAGAAGAAATAATAAAAACCAGAGCTGCTTAGCAATCAGTGAAACAGAAAAATACAAGAAAACAATACAAAGAATCAACGACTCTAAGAGCTGGTTCTTTGAAAATCTAGAACCCTTAACCTAGTTAACCAACAGAAAAAAAGAGCAAATCCAAATCAATAAAATTAGAGCTGAAAGGAGAAATATCACAACAGACAAGAGAAAGATCCAGAACATTATAAAGGAATACTTTAAAAACCTATAATCTATTAAATTAAAAAATTTAAAAGAAACGAATGAATTCCTAAATTCAATGGATCCACCAAAGTTAAAACAAGAAGAGATCAACAGTTTAAACAGACCCAGAACAAGTAATAAAATCAAAACAGTAATAGAAAACCTGACTAAATAAAACCAGGCCCGGATAGATTCACAGCAGAATTCTACCAGGAATTCAAAGATCTACAACCAATACTACTTAAATTATTCAAAAAGATAGAAACAGAGGGAGAACTCTCAAACTCCTTATATGAAACCAGTATTACTCTAATATTCAGACCAGGTAAAGACACAACAGAAAAAGTAAACTATAGACCCAGGTCACTAATGAATATAGATGCAAAAATTCTTAACAAAATAATTGTAAATCACATACATTAAAAAAGATCATCAACCATGATCAAGTCAGCTTTATTCCAGAGATGTAGGAATGGTTCAATATACATAAATCAATAAATGTAATATATTATGTAAATGACCTTGACAAAAGTCATATGATCATATCAATAGATGCAGAAAAGGCCTTTGAAAAAATCCAACATGCATTTATGTTAAGAGTCCTAGAGGGAACTGGACCGGAGGGAATATACTTCAGTATAATTAAGTCTATATACAGTAAACCCATGGGCAACATCACTCTAAATGGAGAAAAACTGGAAGCATTCCCATTAAAATCAGGAGCCAGACAAAGCTGTCTATTGTCTTCACTCTTTTTCAATGTAGTACTTGAAACTTTTGCTAGAGCAGTAGGACAAGAGAAGGACATTAAAGGGTACTAACTGGAAAAGAAAAGTCAGATTATCCATATTGGCAGATGACATATTATACTTAAGAAATCCCCAAAATTCCACCAGATAATTTGTAGAAATGATCAACACTTTCAGCAAAATGACAGGATACAAAATCAATTTATAAAAATCAGTAGCCTTTTTGTATACCAATAACAAGCAATCAGATGAAGAGTTCATGGAAACCCTCCCATTCACAGTAGCCTCAAAAAATATCTAGGAGTAAATCTAACCAAATAAAGATCTCTACAATGAAATTTTTAATCTTTGAGGAAAGAGACTGAGGAAGACACAAAGAGATGGAGAGACCTCCCAAGCTCATGGATTGGTAGAATAATATTGTGAAAACGACCATCCTACCAAAAGCAATGTATAGATTCAAAGTGATGACAATCAAAATCAACACGACATTCTTCACATGAATAGAAAAAAAATCCTAAAATTCTTATGGAATCACAAAAGATCCCCAATATCCAAAGCAATCCTGATCACCAAGACCAATGCTGGGGGAATTAGCATACCAGATCTCAATCTATATTACAGACCTATAGTCCTAAAAAACAGCATGATATTGGCAGAAAAACAGGCGTGTAGATCAACAGAACAAAGCAGAAGACGCAAACATGAATGCGTGCAACTGCAGCCACCTGCTGTTTGACAAGGTTGCCAAAAACATACACGGAAGGAAAAACAGCATCTTCAACAAATAGTGCTAACAAAACTGGATCTCCACCTGTAGAAAAATGAAATTAGACCCTTACCTATCACCTCGCACAAACATCAACTCCAAGTGGATCAAAGACCTCAATGTGAAACCTGAAACTGTTAGAAGTAAACATAGGCACTAACCTACAAGATATAGGTGTAGGGAAGGACTTTATAAATCAGACACCAGTTGCTCAGGAATTAAGGTCAGTGGAACCTCATTAAACTAAAAAGCTTCTGTGTAGTAAACAACTAACCACGTAAAGAAGAAATCTACAGAGTAGGAGAAAATCTTCAATAACTACATATCTGACAGAGAATTAATACTCAGAATATACAGAGAACTCAAAAACCAAAGAATCAAGAAAACAAATGACTCAGTTAAAAAATGAACAGATCTGATCAGAGACTTCTAAAAAGAAGAAATAAAAATAACTAAGAGGCACTAGAGAAATGGCTCAGTTAGGAGCACTGGCAGTCCTGGCAGAGGACCAGGTTTGATTCTAAGTGTCTACATGGTGGCTAGCAACCGTCCCTAACACTGGGGATCTGATGTCCTCTTCTTACCTCCGTGGCCCTACCTACATGCAGGAGCACAGTCATACACATAAAACAAAAATAATGGATAAAATATTTTTAAATGGCTAAGAAGCGCCTTAAAAATTGTTCAGCCTCCTTAGTAATTAGGGAAATGTAATTCAAAACTATTTTAAGATTTAATGTTACCCCAGTCAGAATGGCTGAGATCAAGAGAACAAATGACACTGAACGCTGGTGAGGTGTGGGGCAAAGGGGAACTGTCATCCACTGCTGGTGGGACTACCAAGTGGTATGACCACTGCGTAAAGCAATGTGGAGAACTCTTAAAAATCTAAAAATAAATCTACCATATGATCCTGTTGAAGTAACTCCTTGGCATGTACCCAAAGGACTCATCCTACTGCGGAGACACTTGTGCAGCCAAGTTTGTTGCTGCTCTTTTCACAATAGCTAAGAAACAACCTAAATGTCCCTCAATTTGATAAATAGATCATGAAAATGTGGTATGTTTGTGCAATGGAGTTCTACTCAGCAGTAAGGAAGAATGAAGTCATGAAATTTACAGGTATATGGATGGATGGAACTAGAAACTGTTATATAGTAAAGTAACAGAGACTCAGAAAAACAAGCAACAAATGTCCTCCCCCACTTCTGGATCTTAATTCCAAATCTTTAAATGTGAGTATATATCCTGATGTAACTGCAGGAAATGTAGAGGAATTGTGCTTTTTAAAAAAGCGTGTCAGTTCCACTTAAGACTATCTTAAATGAAGCTGTCAGAATTAACTTGATGATCTCTCAGCCACTGAGTACATTCTGCTTTACCCTCTTGAAACTAATGGACAAAGCACTTGCCACACAAGTATGCGGACCAGAGTTAGAATCCCAGTAATCCAGGTAAAAGTCTGGTGGGCATGATGGCCCACCTGCAATCCCTGTGCTTGGGAGGTGCAGACAAGTGGATCCTGGGGCAAGCTGGCCAACTAGATTAGCCAAATGAGCATGCCATACACATATAGAAGCCAAATAAAAACAAAGGTCTCCGTCATATGATCTTTCTCTTCCTTTAAAACTCTAGCGTTTTACATATATATATATAATGTTTCCCTCTAGCTCCCATGAATCTCAACAAATTATTATTATTGTTGTTATTGTTATTATTGTTCATTATTATTATCGGTGTGTGTGTGCATGTGTACAGGTGTGCCCCAGCCAGCATGGCATGAACAGAGCACGAGTCCTCAGAAACCTGGCATGAAAGAGACAAAAGGAACACGGAGGGCTGACAAGACAGTCTCCCTGATCAAATCGGCAAATCTTTATTCTTTACAGAGCTCTATATACTGCAGCTGCAAGGGGCTAAGTGGGGCGTGGTGGATTAGGGTTGCTAGGAGACAAATCATTGGAAGACCCAGGAGCCAAGGGCATGTGTAGCCAAGGGCAGCTACAGGTAGGGGAACTTGTCTGTTTAGACAATAAGAAACTCTAAAGGGCACTTAAGAGACTCCAGCATAACATAATTGGTGTCAACAGGTGTCAGGATGTTTTGCACCGAGTCACAAGATGTTACATTTGCAGAAAGGACAAGACAGAGGTCACTTGGTCCCCAGCACAGGTGTACTTGTAGAAGTCAGAGGACAATTTCAGGCATCAATTCTCTCCTTCCACTGTGAACTGGGATAGCACTCAGCTCATCAGGTTTGCTCTGTAAGTGACTTTATTTGCTGAACGCATCTCACTGGCTCACACTCATGAACTGCAATGTTCTGTCATACATTCTGTTTCTCTGAATTCATGTGTTGTACTCGGGCAAATGTTGTGACCTATATTGTTGTCTTGTTTTGTTTCTGGCCCATATGCTAGCAATCACCTGCATTTGTTTTGTCTTTATTTTCTATTATTGTAATGTTCATTTCCAAAAGTTTTATTTGATTCTTCTAAAAATTTCTTGGCCACTTTATGTTTGTCTCCTACTTCTTCGGTGGTGATTATAACTATTGTGTAATCTGTCTGATAGCTCCAGCATCTGAAATCCTCCAGTGTCTCTTTCTGTTGCTCTTTGTTTCTCTCATAGCTCCCTTGCAAGTGCTTGTTTGTGTGTGCTTAGTCATGTAGCGTGCTCTGCCACCAACCTTGAAAATATCTTTGTGTAAACACATAGAGGTCCAAGACAAACAAGACTTCTTAAAATGGATTTGCTACTTTTCAAACCTTAGGGACTATAATAATGTTAACAAGGGGCTGCAGATGTTTATGGATGATGTTGTTGGCCCATTGCATTGCTCAGTAATGTGTAGAAATGTGGACTTGTAATTCTCAGTTCTTTTGGTAGGTTCAGACTGGCCAGGTTGGTGAAGCTCTTGGGACAAGGTCTCTGTCTTCAGCTTTCTTTAGATAAACCCTTATTGTCTTGTGTATACTGTGAAACTGTGTGTGTGTGTGTGTGTGTGTGTGTATGTGTGTTTGTATGTGTAATATACATCTGTGGGGCATGCACATAAATGTGTGGATGCGCGTGCCTATGTGTGCACATGCAGAGGCCAGAGTAAGATGTCAGGTGTCTTCCTCCATCATTTTCCATCTTATTGCCTTGAGACAGGGTCTCCCACTGAAGAAGCTCACTGACGCTCACCGTTTATGATGGCGAGAGAGAACTCTTGGGATCCACCAATCTCTATCCCCTAATGCTGGGATTATAGGTCCAGGAAGCCATGCCCAACTGTTTACTTAGGTGCTGGTGATGTGAACTCAGTTCTCATGCTTGCATAACAAGTGCTCTTATCCCTGAGCTACCACCCTCGTCCCATGTACTTTGAAATCTTTAATTAATTTTATTTTTTTCTTTTTGACTGGATCTTATATTTATATTTATATAAATAAATTTGTATTTATTCTGAACATGATTCAGTGGGGTGTGGAACTCAACACAGTGGAAGCCATCAGGAGTGCAGGGCCTGCCACTTGCCCGGGGATATATTTGACTCACAGCCATTGGGGATGAACGGCTTCTCAACTACCTTATCTTCAAGTTCATCTGCATCAAACTTGG
Organism: Eospalax fontanierii; assembly: GCA_035773235.1. NCBI lineage: Eukaryota > Metazoa > Chordata > Mammalia > Rodentia > Spalacidae > Eospalax > Eospalax fontanierii. Next base: position 8,169,961 of record CM069531.1, read on the forward strand.
TAAAACCCCACTTCTTTGAGATGGAGATCTTCTGGAGGCCGAGGGGGAATTGAACTTGGCTCTATGTGGGGCCTCAATCACATGCTCCTTATTCTGCAGCTTGGTGTGAATGGACATGTTGACCTGGTCAGTGTGCTGGCCACTGTGCTTTCCCAAAGGCCCTCCACATACCTATTTGGAGCCTAGACTAGGGACAGCATTGAGATCAGAGACATGAATATCCACCAGAAAACTGTCTCCAAGGTTGCTTAGGGCAACCCATACACAAAACCTGCATACACTAATAAGGAGGTTGATGTTTGCAGCCATTGTGAGGGACTAAATCCCTGACAGGCAGATGGGGCCACTGATAAGTAACAGAGATGACAAATTTCCTGCCTCTTTTCTTGAGAAAGACCTAGGGGCTTTTTCTCACTCTAGTGGGCCAGGGCAGAGCCCCTCTTCCAACTGACCAGTGCAGACTGGTTTAGCCAAGGCCACATCTGGGCATATCTCAGCTTGGAGTTGTACCCGATCAACTCACTCTTCCTAAATTTCCCAACCCCAAATTAGGGAAGGGAGTCCTGCTCCATATCACCAAAACACTTAAAAGCCCAAGCCCTCCTGGTATTTTGAATTTTTCAGTTTCTCCATGGATGAATGTGTCTTTGTGTGAGTTTCTTTACTTTTAATAAAGTTTGTTACCTGCTATGCCTGAGATTTTTCCCTCCTTTAAATTCTTTAATTGGTGGAAAAAACAACCCTGATCAAGATACCTAGATAGTAACAGCTGTACACTAGTTAATAACAATTTTAATATCTGAAACTCTTTCTTTTTAGAGAAGCCTTCAGATGGCCATGGGGAGCTGCCCGCTGGCTCCTGAACCAGTGGCCTCTGAGTGCTAAGTGCTGTTTCTGGTATGTGAATGGCTACTGTTGCTCAGGTCGGCATCTGAGGCATCTCATGGGATTTCAGTTTTTTCCATTTGGTCAGGATATGGTGGTCTACCTGGGCTGACTCAGGCCCACGGCAGCTCACGGGCCCTGTGGACCACTATGAACCTCTTCCACTTCCTGCATTTCAGCCTCCACTTAGCTGTGGGTCACTTTAACCTGCTTTTTCTCAGCTGAGCCATGTTCTGTGTCTTCCACAGAAAATGTGAGACCACCCAAATCCCGCTTGCAGTGCAGGATAGACTGAAAGTTCACATCTGGCCCCCTTCTCTTGAGTGTGCTGTTCTTGTCTCCCCCTTGTGGGTCCACCCCATTGTGCTGTGTTCTTTGTGTGATTCTGCCTGGGAATCAGAAGAGCAATCCCTGTCTCATCTGGACAACACATCTTCCGTCTGTGGGACTTATTCCTGCGATTCAAGAAAACGTCTCCCTGTATCACTTTCACTTTCACTTTCCTAACTCCTAACTCCCACCTTCTCCCCAGCACCAGAACAGAAGTCCAGACTTTCCACTTCCTCAGCATCCCCTCCGGCTCCAGCCTGGGTCAGCAGCCTCAATGATGTAGTCATCAGAGGTGGACAGAGTTCTCTCCTGATATCATTTTTTTCTTAAAGTTGAGCATTGGTTTTAAAAAATCCTATGCTGAATAATAGATGCTGATTTTTAGCTCTTCCTTCTTACATATCTACTCTGCTTTAACAGTCCAAATCCAGCCTCTGACACAGCACCCTCAGGTTGCCTTAGGCCAACTCAGGAAATTATCATATGCACAAAAATTTGAAAGAGAAAAGCACATTAATTTCCATACATATCCAAGTCATATATATAGTTTTTGATAAAAATGTTCTGATTGCCCAGTACCCTGATACTTGCATTGATCAATTGTAAGTTCACAGTTTCTGTGGGTCCCAGATATGGGAGGAGCTCAGCTGGATCTCTCTGCTCAGGGTACCGGATGTCGCAGTTCAGGGGAGAGCTGGGAGCTGTCATTTGGAGGCTTTCCTGAGCCTAGAGATTGACCTCCAAGCTTCCTCACAGGCTGTTAGCAGGAAGCCTCAGTTTCCCACCACGAATGTCTCTCCTCATGATTTGACACTGTAGGCACATCAAAGAAAGGGAGGGGAAAAGAGAGAGAAAGGAGAGAGAGAGAGAGAGAGAGAGAGAGAGAGAGAGAGAGAACGAACAGTGCTGTTAGTCTATAGTGACTTTCACGTACTGGTTCCCGAACTTACGTCCTTCTCTTTACTCTGTTCAATAGAAGCGAGTCCACTACATCCAGCGAACACTCCAGGAGAACTAGACTTTTTCTCTTACATGGAGTGTGAACGAATTTGCAGACACAGCATTCAAAGCTGCCCACTTATTATATGCCAGAAGTATAGAGCAAGAACAAAATAGAGGTTCCCTGTCTAACGGAACTCAGAAGTCTAGTGGCCACATGAACTTGAACCTAAGTTCGTTAAGTACGCTGAGAGATGAGCACCAGCTTTCTCATGTGACCCGAGGAGTAATAGACGCCTGGGGGCAAATGGTCAATACATGAGCAAATGCTTCTGTCTGAGTGTACAAGTGATCAGAGCTGAGACTCACAGGGCCGGGCATGATGACACACCCTATAATCCAACACTTGAGAAGTAGTGTCCGAAAGATCAAGAGTTCAAGCCCCTCTTCACTCCTATGGTGAGTTTAACACCAACCTGGTTACATGAGATGAGTGAGAGCCAGTCTCCAAAAAAAGAAAAAAAAAAAAAAGCTGAGCTGCAAGAGCCAGAATCTGAACTCTACCACTTAGCACAGTATGAGCGTGGCCGGCAGCCTCGTCTCTACGTCTCAGCTTCCCGGTCAGTAAAACAAGAATTACAGTACCTCCATAGGACCCTTGTAGGTGTTAATTGAATTAATGTGTGAAGAGCTCTGTGTGTCTGGCTCATAGCAACATTTGATTATTAAGTGTGACCTTCAAGGGGTGACAAAACAATGTGACAGACATTGCTTTCCTGACCTTACTGAAAAGGCTTTCGTTTTAATTTAATGTTTAATGATGTACCGTACTGTACTTTCTTTTTTCTTTTTAAGCATATAACGTGTAAAATGTGAATGTTGTTCTCTGCCTTCACCCCCACCATCAATCCCACTTCCTTCCCCAGAGGAAACCACTTCAGCAGTTTCATGAGTGTTCTTTTAGAAATGTTACTACTATTTTAAAACTACGTGCTTGAAAGTATTTTCATAAAGTCAGAATCATGGCGTGTGTGTATGTGTGTGTGTGTGTGTGATTCTGTTGCTTTGCTTATTTTTTCTCTGTTAAATAACAGATCCTTCCAGTGGTTATACAGCTTTATATCGTTTAAAAAGAAAAATTCAGTGCCCGGAATTGAACCCAATGTCTGAACACACACTAGGCGAATGCCCCACCACTGGGACTATATTGCCTAGCCCTATTGATTTATTTATTTACTTTTGAAATTTTAAAACAAGTTTCCCAGGTTGGTCTGAGCTCTGCCTCAGTTTTCAAGTAGCTAAGATTACAGGAATGTGTCACCAGGGCCAGCTACACCATTTTGAAAATTAATGACTGCATTGAACAGAGTAGGATGAATATGCCATAGATGTTATAGCATTTTATTGATAAACACTCAACAGTGTTTGTAAACACTATTTGCAAACATTATATTGATGGCCGCCAAAGGTTTGTTAGCAACTTAAAAAAAAAGATTTAGACTGTACAGATGGGAAAGTCAACTTTATGATTTCGGTAAACTACTCCAGGAGCTTGGGTGACTTACCAGTCAGGGTACCAAATAGAAGCTCATTTCACCAAGTGTCATTCACTCTCTGTCTCCAGGAACAGAATGTTTTCTGTGTTACTCTTCTGTTATTTCATTATACTTATGTGAAGATAATAAAGTCACTCTTGCTAGAAAGACAATATTCATTGTTCACTTCTACGACTATATGAACAAAAAGGTTGTTGAAGTAGATTTAATTATGGGATATTTCACAATTGGTGTGGATGTTATCTGATCCTGAGTGCTCACAAATTATATTTATTGCCAAACTTCTATGATGATTTTAATTTGTTTGGCTTGGTTAAGAGCTAAACTCCTGGCTTCTAAGGTTTCCAGTGGAAATTTTTATTTTTAAAATGTATTTATTTTTATTTTATGTGTATGAGCGTTTTCCTGCCATGTAAATAAGTGCAGCCATGTTAGGCAAAGCCTGCAGAGTCCAGAAGAAGGTGTCTGATCTCCTGGAACTGGGGTTATGATGATTGTTAGATACCAGGTGGGTGCTGGGAATCAAACCCAGGTCCTCTGGAAGAGCAGCCAGTGCTCTTTACTGCTAAGCTACCCCTCCAGCAACTATTTGTTTTATTTTTCAACAAGCTATAGCTTTTAAAAATTAATCATACTCAGGCCAGAGAGATGGCTTATCAGGTAAGAGTTCTTACTGTTAATCATGATGCTCTAAGTTCAATCCTCAGGCCTCACCTGGTGGAAGGAGAGACCCAACTCCCACAAGTTGTCCTCTGACCTCTACTGTATGCTGTACCATGTGCCCGTACACAATAAATAATATAATGACAAATTAATTCTTTAAAAATTAACCATACTCATAGAAAAGTGTGTAGAAGACAAGTATATATTTTAAAGAATTAAAAATACAGTGATCACCCTAGTCCCCTCCAAGAGCATCATCCATGTCACAGCACATTCCCATGGAGCCCCCCACATGCCACTGAGGTAATCAGTGTCCTGAACTTTAGGATAATCACCCCCTCCTTTAAAAAAACGGTATGTTTTCATTTTATATGTATGAGTGTTTTGCCTGCATGTATGTAAATGCACCGCATGCATTCCTGGTGTCCGTAGAGGCCAGAAGAGGGCATCACATCCTCTAGAACTAGAGTTAAGGATGAGTGTTAACTGCCACATGGATGCTGGAAACTGCAAGAGCAACCAGTGCTCTTTACCGCTGAGCTACGTCTCCGGCCCCAGCTCCCTCATCTTTAGGGTAAACATTACCCATGTACATGTCCCTGTCAAATAATGTTTAGTTGTATCTGTTTTGAGCTTTGGTATATACAGACTCATAGTGTATGTTTTCTTCTGATTTTGATTCTTCCAATGCTGTTTGTATCAATATATGGAGATGTTCCCTCTTAGAGCATCTCCTCATATGAATGTTTACATAGTTTACTCTGAGCAGATATTTGGATTACTTTCAATTTTTTTATTATGAACAACACTGCTATGTTTCTCTTCTGTTTGTGTGTGTGTGTGTGTGTGTGTGTGTTTTGCAGGGAATTGAACCCAGGATTTTATCACACTAGGCAGGAGCTCTACACTAAGGTATACCTTCAGCCTTTGTGCACACGTTTCTTGGTGTAAGACTCCCATTATGGTATATAACCAGGAGTAGAACTGCAGAGTTGTAGGATGCTTACATACTCAGTCTTAGTAGGTAATGCCAAACTGTTTTTCAGAGTGCTTGTACAGATTTATGTGCTCCCTAATAGTGTGTAAGAGTTTCCATTGTTGCTGGAACACATCTTTAATCCCAGCACTTAGGAGGCAGAGGCAGGCAGATCTCTGTGAGTCAGATACTACTGTGGTTTATGTAGGGAATTCCAGGCTAGTCAGTGCTACATAGTGAGACCTTCTCTTGAAAAAAAAAAAAAAAAACCCTACAATTTAATCAATTATAATCATATAGTATATTATATGTGATATCAATACTTTTCATTTAAGTATTTGGCCCAGTTTATGTATATAATGGACCTGAAGGATATGTGTTCATATCAGCACTCTATGCTCTAGTATTGGGAAAAGTGCTCATTAAATGTCTATGCAACCATAAAAACAAACAAACAAAAAACAGCAAGACATGGTGGCATATTATTTTAATCCCAGTACTTGGGAGGCAGAGGCAGTGGATCCCTGTGAGATCAAGTCCATCCTGGTCTACATAGAGAGTTCCAGGCCAGCTGTTGCTACAGGGAGACCCTGTCTCAAAAACAAAAACAGAAGCAAAAATAAAAACAGAAATTTCTAGAAATTAGTCACAGTAGCAGAGGTAGAGGCTAGAAAGATGACTTAGCAGTTAAAAATGCTTGCTGTTCTCCAAGGGACTTGAGTTCAGTTCCTACACTGGACACTTGTAATTCCAGTTCCAAGGGATCTGATGCTCTCTTCTCACCTCTGGTGGCACTTGCACACATATGAGCATACACAGGCACAGACACACACACACACACACACACAAATACAAATGAATAAATAAAAAAATACCAGAGTTAGAGAAGACCACAGTTAGAGAACTGCTTCTTTCAAGATTAACATAAGTAAGAAATTTTGCAAAGTGTGATGGCACAAGCCTTTAATCCCAATACTTGGGGGGCTGAGGCAGGCAAATCTCTGTGCAATAGAGGTCAGTCTGGTCTTCATAGAAAGTTCCAGGCCAGTGCTACAGGGAGACCCTGTCTCAAAAAATAGGAAAGAAAGAGAGAGAGAGAGAGAGATTTCAAAATTTGATTTTGTTAGGCTCATTACTTCTTCATGAAGGACGTGTACTTGGGTTGTATTGTAACTGAATTACAGTCGTCATCATCATGGCAAACAATGTTTACAATGCACAAAAGAATCATTCTATTCATGACTACCACTTTTAGTTTTGGTTCCTTTGATCTTCACATCTGCTTGGCAATTCTGGTACCTAAATTAGACATTTGGTATCATAGGTCACCTTTGAAATCCCAAACACAACGAGTTCTCCGGCCATCTGCAAGACTGTCATGGAACTGTGATTCACCATCATCACCAAAGGAAGACTGTTGGGAACTTGTCATTTTTCATACAATCTTTTCAAACATTCTTTTGTGGACCCTCTCTTTTCCTGTAGATATTTCGTGTGATTAGTGTTCTTAATTTCCGGAAATAACTAAAACATACTACTGTTATCTTACTGCAACAATTCCAAATTCAGCCTTTCTAGGGGCTATCACTTCCGTCATGTTTTGATTTATATGTGGAGTCAGGATTTGCAGCAATTACTAAGGAAACCCAGTCATTTTCATAAAGAGGGAAATGTACCCACCTTATAATTACAAATATTCTGAGACCGATTGTTTCTCTACTTTCCACATTAGCTGGGTGTCTTTGGGCACATCAACTTCTAGGTTTCCTTGTTTGTATGATGAACGCAGGGTTTATAGACACAGTCTTTTAAATGCCCCCACTCCCAAGTAGTCCTGTAGATTCAGCACTGTGTTCAAGAATTTGGGCTAATTCCAACCGTCTCCTTCCTCCTGTAAGACAGGTACCTTGTGCTCCCCCAAACACTGCGCCCGAAAATGGACCAGGGAGAAGGGCCCCGTCAGCGGCGGCCACCGGGCGCCAGTCGAGCTGGAGGCCAGCCTCTCCGTGCCGTGCGCATTCTGCATTTTAAAGGGCGGCGGGTCACCCGGAAAAGTTCCGCTGGGAGGGCGCCCGAGGTCAGGGCGGGAATGGCGCCGCTCTGCTCTGGGCTGGGGATCCCGGGAAACATTCCGGGCTCGGTGGGAGTCACACGGCCTTTGCGTGGCAGGCGTTGTGCAACCGGGGCGTGGTGGGGCGTCCCGGGCGGGAAGCGGGGGAGGCTGCTCCGGGCCGACTCTTCCCACCGAATTCCCGGCCGCCCCGCGCGGTGCAGGCCTGGTGGACGCGGGGCTTTCCGGCGCCTGCAGGGCGCGGGGCGGGAGGAAGAGGAGCGACTCGACCCCAGGCCACGCGTGCGGTCCGGCCTGGGGAGCCCGGGCGCCCCCGCGAGTCTGCCTCGGAACCGCCCGACGCAGGCCCGAGGCCGCCAGCCACGGCAGGCTGCCGGCGTGGCGACTCTCCGCGCGCCACCGTCCCTGGGACGTGCACACCGCGATCAGCTCCTCGCAGGAGTCCGGGGACCGGCTTGAGGGGGATCAGACGGCACGGGTGCGAATGCACTGCGGGGCCGCGGGGCCCCACTCGGCCTCCTGCTCCGGTCGGCGCGTGGCTGCGGCCCCCTGATGTCCCCAGTGCGCCAGCGCGCGCTGGAGGGAGAAGAGGGCTCGGAAGCGTCCCGTACTGCGTGGTCACAGGAGCACCTCGCGAACCAGTTGTCGGAGGGTTAAATTAAGACCGACCAGCCCCACGCAAACGCAAACCAAACACCCAGCACAGAAGCGGGGAAATGGGCGAGAAGCGCCGGCCTCGGCTGAGGAACGGACCGCTGCTGGGAAAGGGCGTCACGAGAGAGGCTGACCAGGCGGGAATGAACTCCTACCAGGGACATTCGGGGACACAGACTTGATTTGAGGCCTTAACATACACGACAACGCATGAAATTGGGAGGGGAGGTGTGGGGGTTTCAAATAGGGGAAGGTGATCTAAATATGATCAAGCTGTAATTATGAAACACACAAAAATTCAATAGAAATTTGAAGAAGAAGAGAAAAAAAAAAAAAGACAGCTTGCCGGCTCCTGTGGCTAACGCCTGTAATCAGTATGCGGTAGACTGAGGGAAGAGGAATGCCAGCCTGTGGGACACACGGAAGGGGGGGGGGGGAGTGAGGGAGAGAGAGAGAGCCCGATTGTAGACTGGGGGAAGCCCTGCGTTGCGTAGTCATCTAGATAATGCCCTCTCTAGCCGACCAAGAGGGAATTCAGTCAACCGGAAAATCACGTAGCCCTATCTAATTAGTGACAGACAGCAGCTGGGGGTTCTGGACCACGCGTCACCGGTCTCCTCGCAGACAGCCTCCTCCACCCCCAGCAGCTCGGAGCCTCCAACGTGGCTTTCTGGGGCCTGTGGGAGGTGGTGTGGGCGGGACCTCCCGGAAAGCCCGGCTGAGGATTTCGTGTGCAGCGGCGGGGGTTCCCTGCTAGCGGGTCTCGCCTTCTGGAAACTCCGGGAAGAGCAGTGAGCATGTGCTTCCGGCTGTGCAGTGTCCAGGAAAAGTGAGAGCCGAGACCAGGGCCTCCACAACACTCTCGGGGGCCGCCTGACATTTGGAGGGGCATTTATTCGGAAAGCAAAAGAGGCCAATAGAATTCTAACACAGTGGCAGTTATCCAGTCAGTTTGCTCACTAGAGCTGTGTTTTTTCCTCTCAGGATTTTAGTTTGTGAACCAAGGCGAAAATACCTGCGCAGACCTTCCCGTTTGGCACACTGGGAAGTGGAGGGAGCTGAACAGCCTGTTCGTAGGGGTGGAACCCCAAAAAGAAATAGGAGGAGGAAGGACGGTCTCTGTCCTTCAGAAACAAAACCCTTCTTGTGAAAGTCACAAATAAGGACTATTCGTAGAAAAGGCATATTTTTTAAACCAGAAAGAAAGAAAAAAAGCACCACCTAGACCCAATATTAACAGTCTACGAGCATTACATGAACTCACGACCACCACGATGCTTCCTAAGCTTTTTTTTTAATCAAAAATCACTAAATATGGGCCTTACATGTCTTTAAGTTATTGAGTATTGTGTTGTGCGTTTACTTAATCAATGTCCTATTGAAGGACTTAATGTTGTGTATTGAATCTTGCTATTTAAACAGAACTCCAGTGTGCAATCTGAGAGCTAAATCTTTGAACATATGCTCAACTGTTTACATAAGTAAATTTCTTTAAAACCATAATGGCTTAGGTTGAGGGTTGTTACAAATTCCGTGTAGTGACCTTTTGAGCTTTATGGTTTTTCCACCAGTTTCCCCACACTTTCTAGACTGTTTATTCATGAAGGAATTTTTGAGCACCTAATCATACAGCAAGTATTCCAGGAGACAGAGTGTGCCACAGCACAGAAATCAATGACCGTTGCTGATGATGCCATTAATGTTAGAGAAAGCCTTGGACAATCAGGTCCTGAGTGTGAGGCGGGTCCTAAAGGAGCAGCAGATATCTTCAGATCAGTGGGTTTCAGGGGAGTAGGGTTGTGGGTAACATTGTGGGAAGGGGTGGGCAAGGGAATTTCCTGCAGGATTCCTGGACCTGTGTGTGTTTATTTGCTTGGGGAATGGGGAGTTCTCGCATCCAGATACTTAGAATAGAGCTAGGAAGTAGGGCAGGGAGGTAAGGCCATGGCAGAGCTTCATGTATGATGTGCATCAAGACCTGGGTTCAATTCCAGTACCAAAAATAAAGTTGACATCTTAATCACATAGCAATCAGAGAGACAGAGACAGATGTATGAAACTTTCAAGGTTATAATGAAAGTGTGTTCCAACATTTCACCCACCAAAGAGCTCTGACTTTAGTGGACTCACACAATAATTCCTACAGAAAAAAAAAAAAAAAAACACAGGAGAGAGGGGAATACAAAAAGGAAGTATCACCAAAGAATATTGAAAATTCCAGAGAGTCAACCCATTTCACTCAAAGCAACTGCCATGTCATCACACTTGTACAATGTACAATGTACAGGACATATAACATTAGCAAATAATCTCTTTTCTACTTTGTTTTTATGTTTACTTATTATTATTATTGTGAGACAGAGAGGTTATGTTCATGCCAAAATTCACATGTGTATATGTAGAGATGAGAGGACCACTTTCAGGAGTTGGTTCTGTCTTTCAACTCTAAGTTCCAGGCTGTGATTTGTGTATCTTACGTTGACTTCCCTCAGTGATGGACTGTAACCTGTAAGGTGAAATAAATGCTTTCCTCCCCCAAGTTTCGTTTGGTCAAAGTATTTGTCAGAGCAACAGAATGAAACTAGAACACCAGGTGTGTCATTCCCTTTAGCAGTTCTATAAAACTCTTAGCTGTTCTCTCTGGATATTGCATCTGTCTTCATTCCCTAACTCAGTGAGAACTTCTGATTGCATGTCTGTAGGACTCAAGCATCATTCAAGCCTTAAAACGTCTCCCACAGTGTTCATGTCTTTATGTTCTCTGTCTGCCTTTAGGATAATTTTTAGGATCTGTTTTCCACTTTAGGCATTCTTTCTTCAGCTGTGTATAATCTCCTTTCAATTGGAGTTTTTAATCTCTACCTCTTTTCATTTCTAGATCTGTTGGGAAATTTTTATGTACTGTCTTGTTTCTTACTTGGATTTGCAGGCTTTTATTTCTTACAATTAAAAAATTCAAGATAAAGTGATCTGTGCTCTCTGGGCTTCCAGAAGCAGTAAGAAGACCAATGGATTAATCTTTGCCTCAGATGGAGCATCCCTTACTATGGCGAGTCATGTGCTGTGGTGAGAAATTAAGAGGGAGGCCACACCTCCCCCAGAGTATCAACACCAGCTGCAACACCCTGTAATGAGTTCTCTGGTGGGAAGCCCAGGACCGCGTGACTGTAAGGACAGTGCCTGTGCCTTGCTACAGCAATTCAGTCTCACCTTGATTGCTTTTTCTTTTAAACTACCTATGACTAATTATTCTATTCCAATATTTTCCTCTTCCTGATAAAATGTAATTGAGAATCAGGGTGTTGAAACAGTTGATCACTTTATTCTCAGAGCTTAGAACACAGTTCTTGGCAAGTAATATTTGTCAAGCAAGTTCACATTAAGTATTCTTACTTAACATTTTGTGTCTTATTTATTTACTTATTTATTTATTTATTTAGTTAGTTAGTTAGTTAGTGTGCTGGATAGCTTTAGTTGTCAACTTGACACACCTGGGAAGAGGGAGCCTCAACTGAAGGATTGCTTCCGTTGGATTGACCTGTGGCCATGTCTATGGAGCATTTTCTTGATTGTTGAGTGATGTGGGAGGGCCCAGCCTATTGTGGGCGGTGCCACAGCTGGGCAGGTGGTCCTGCGGCGTATAAGAAAGCAGGCTGAGCAAGGGCCAAGAGATCCGGCCCCTAAGTAACACACCTCCATGGTCTGTGTGCCCGCTTCCTTCCCTGGATGATGCACTGCGCTGCAAGCCAAATAAACCCGCTGCTCCCCAAGCTGGTCGTGGTCAGTGTTTTTCTCATAGCAATAGAAAATAACTAAGACATTCAGAGACAGGGTTTTGCTGTTTATTCGACACTGGTCTTTTGCTTTTATTCCTAAGTACTGGAGTCACGGGTCCCTACCACCACACTTAGCATCTTGAGCTGATCTCTAAAAATTCAGTGATCTTAGTTAGCCCTTCAGATTTCTCTAGACAACTTGACTTTTATGTGAAACAATACATTTAAAAACATTGAGGAACAATTCAAATTAATTAGTGGGTTTACTTCTTTTTAGATAGGGTCTTTCTGAGCAGTACAGGTTAGTCTCCCTCAGCCTCCAAAGATTGGGACTACAGGCAGATGCCACCACGCCCAGCTCAAATTTTATCTATTTTCTATTTTATAGTGTTTATTGTTATATTCTCTCTCTCTCTCTCTCTCTCTCTCTCTCTCTCTCTCTCTCTCATCTCTATCTCTATCTCTATCTCTCTCTTTCTCTCTCCTTCCACCTTTATATGGATTCAAACTCTACTGCCCCACTGAGCCATCTTGCTGGCTCTCAATTTTATTTTTTTAAGTAAAAAATTACCATGTGCTATATATGTACTTCAATATATTACTATATGATATATATTCTACAAGGTAGGGTCTTGTATAATTTGTATTTGTGGGCTCAGCAATCAGCCCACAAGCAGTATCTTTATACGTTGCAGAATACATTCTGAATAGAATACATCTGTTTGATATATAATTACAGATGAGGAAAAAATCCAGTTTTGCATTTAACAAGTTTACTGATTCTTTGAGAATTCCATACAATATATTTGATCATATTCAGACGCCCTCCCCATCTCCAGCCCCACCCACCATCCCTGCCCCTTGCCTGATTTCATGCTCTGTATTATGTTTTTAAGGCATATAGAGTCCCATTTGTGTTTTCCAAGTTCTTTTGGGTGTGCATCTATCCCTTGGAGCCTGGTCAACCTTCCAGAAATCACACCCTTAAAGAAAACTCACTCTTCTTCTCCCAGCAGCTGTCAATTGCCAGTAGCCCCTAGGGCTTCTTGCCTGCCTCCCTGATCCATGCTGGGTTTTTGTCTGTGTTGAGCTTGTGCAGATCTTATTCATGATGTCACAAGTTCGGTGGCTTCATATGTGTGACCGCCTGTGGTGTCCAGACAACATGATTTCCTTCTATTCATCCACTACTTCTGGGTCTTACAATATTTCCACTCCCTCTTCCCCAGTGATCCTTGAGCCTTGGGAGGAGAGGGTGTGATATAGCTGTCCACTTAGGACTGAGTATTCTGAAGTCTCTTATTCTCTGTGTGTTGTGGGTCTCGGTGTTAATCACCATCTGCTGCAAGAAGCAGCTTCTCTGGTGAAAGTTGAGCAATACACTAGTCTGTGGGTTTAACAATAAGTCATTAGGAAACAGTTTAATACTCTTTCTGTTTAGCAGAATAACAGTGATAGGTTCTCCCCCGGGGCCTCACCACAGGCTCTGATGACAGTGCTCCATCTTGTGAAGAGGTCTTAAATCCAATCAGAAGGTGGTTGATCACTCTCATAACATCCATGCTGGTATTGCACCAGTGGGCACATCTTGTCAGGGCAGATGTTAGCTTTCAGAGTTCAGCTGTGTAAGATATTTTTCTGTTGCTGTGATAAAACACTGTAACCAAGGGAACTTATAGAAAGAAGAGTTTTGAGCTTATGGTTCCAGAGGAATCGGAGTCCATCGTGGCAGGGAGGCGCTGTGGCAGGAGGAGCACTGTGGCAGGAGGAGCACTCGCACCTTCTTCAAGCAGGCACAGGGAGCAGAGAGCAACTGGGGATCTGGCAAGGCTTAGGAACTCTCTATGCCCACCCCCAGGGTCCTGTTTCCTCCAGCAAGGCCACATCTTCTAAGACCTCCCAAAACAGCGCCATCAGCTGGGGACAAAGTGTCCAAATACTTGGAGCCTGTGGGGGACATTCCCATTCAAATCACCACAGTAAGACAGATGACTACTTTTGTCTTCTGGTTGCCATATAGCACCCTCTAGAATTATGGAAGTTAGCCAGTAGAGGTGAAGTTTCAAGGTTAGTACCAGCTTGATATCTCCTTGTCTGTTCTATGAGTCCACATGTCTTCAGACATAGGCTCTTATCATCGGGTTCTGGCAGGTAACAAAGAGTAATGCCAATAGCCTACATTGTTTGAGGATCTATGGGATCCATCAACAACTCCAAAACAGGGGTCCATTCCTGGCACTGGGCTTTTTATTTGCTAGCCTGTGCTGTCTGGTAGGACCACTGAAACTCTGTTATAGGGCAACTCCTTTAAGCTCTTTTATACTGCATATACATATTTCAAGAAGCTTCTATCGTAGTAGGTTTCCATGTGACTCTTCTAAAGGCCTTTACTGTTGGTTACTCCCTCCTCTTTCCTGCCCCCAGTTTCCCACCCCATTTGACTCTTCCTACTCTAGCACTCTCCTTTCCCTTTATATCACTGCATTCTACCTCCCTTCTAATTAACCCCTTCCACAGCCCCCTCCTGACCTCCATAGATTTTCCAACTGAAGCACACATAGGTAAAGATTCAAAGCTAACGTGTACTTATGAGAGAACATAAAATGTTTGTCTTTCTGAGTCTGAGTCACTTCACTCAGAGTAACTATTTCCAGTTCTATCCATTTACCCACATATTTCATAATTGTGTTTTTCTTAATAGCTGAATAATATTCCATTGTGTAAATGTACCATACATCATTATCATATTCATCAACTGATGGATACCTAGGTTCTTTCCATTTTTTGACTATTGTAAATAGAACGTTAACGGACATGGATGAACAGGTATTTCTGAAGTGTGGGGCTGGATCATGTGGTAGATCTAGTTCTAGCTTTTTGAGGAATCTCCACACTCACTTCTATAGTGGCCGCACCAGTTTACACACCCCTCAGCAGCGGATACCCACATTCTCACCAGCGTTTGTCATTGTTTGCTTTTGGATTTTAGCTATTCTGAGCTATTCTGCTCTTACTCTGATTGGAGTAAGATGAAATCTGAAAGTGGTTTTAATTTTCATTTCTCTGATGTTAAATATTTAAAAATATCTTTCATCCATTTGCATTTCATCTTTTGAGAACTCTGTTTAGTTCCTTGCCTCAATTTTTAATTTTTTAAATATTTGGTATTTTGAGTTCTCTGTATATTCGAGATGCTAACCATCTATCAGATTATAGCTGGGAAAGACTTTTCCCATTCTATACGCTACCTCTTCACTCAAATGACGGTGTTCCTTGCTGTTTCATGGGATCCCATTTTCAGTTGTTGGATTTAATAGCTGCACTATTGGGGTCCTGTTCAGAAAGTCCTTTCCTATGCCTTTAAGTTTCAGTGTATTCCCTACTTCCGCTCCTTCAGATTCAGGGTATCAGGTCTTATGCTGAGGTCCTGGATCCATATGGAGTTGAGTTTTGTGCATGGTGAGAGGTAGGGTCTATTTTCATTCTTCTACCTGTCACTATCCAGTTTGACCAGCACCATTTGTTGACCAACCTGTCTTTCCTTCAATGTGTCTTTTTGGCCCCTTTATCAGAAATCATGTGGCTACATGTGCATGGCCTTAAATCTGAGTCCACATGTCTATTCCATTGATCATTGTGTCTGTTTTCCTGCCAGCACCATCCTGTCTGTATTACTCTAGTGTTCTGGAGTATAATTTGAAATCAGGGATTGTGATGTTTCCAGCTCTTCTTCTATTGTTCAGAATTGTTTTGGCTATGCGTACATGTGTGTGAATGTGTGTGTGTGAGTGTGTGTGTGTGTTTCCATATGAAATTTGATCAGCTTTAAGTTTTTACTTCAATTTCTTTTTTAAAATAATTCTTGCATTTATTTTATTACTTATTTGTGTGTGTGTATGCATGTATATGTTGGCATGTGTGAAAGTGAAGAAGTCAGGGGACAGCTTACAGGAGGCAGCTCTCTCTTTCTACCATGTGAGTCCTGGGGTTCAGACTCAGGTTGTCAGGCTTGGTGGCAATTTCGTTAACACTGAGCCATCTCGCCTCTGTGAGATGATGCTATTTCTTTGTAATGGTCAAATCATGTGTCTAGATTTTTTTTAATTGAGGCCATTTGGTCACTGCATCTACAAGCAAAAGAATCCATTGGCAAGTCTAAGATGACTACCAGGATTCACCTTATTCATTTATTACTTTTTTTTTTTTGAGACAGGGTCTTCTTGTAGCTCCAGCTGGCCTAGAACTCACTATCTTGAACAGGCTGGCCTCTATCTCATAATGATCTACCTGCCTCTGCCTCCTCAGTGCTGGGATTAAAGGTCTGCAGAGCCACACCTGGCTATTACTATTTTTTTAAGCACCTGTGTTTATGAGGAATCTAGAAAGTCATGCACGTGGCCAGGGCAAGACACTGGCGGGAAAAGTCCTGAAAACAATTGGAACCTTGAGTTTTCATCACAGACTGATTGTTAAGTTCAATGCAAGTCTGGCAAAGTGTTAGAGAAAGCCCCAACATAGACCCCCTCTGCAAAGACTGAGAGAGGTGGAGATCTCTTAGGTTTTGTTAACTTGTTTTTCCTAAGAAATTTAAAATTGTAGCTGTTTTATTTAGAATATTACTATTTTGAATTCATTTTTGCACATAGTATGAAAGGTCCAACTTCATTTTTACTTTTCAAAGTAATACTTTAACATTTTCTAATATTTTATTTTTAGTTACAGATATGTGTGTGTGAGTGTATGCCACATGAGTGTAAGTGCCTTTGTGTACACCCTCAGAGGCAGAAGAGGGTTTGGATCCCCTGAAGCAGAGTTACAGGCAGTTGTGAGCTGCCCAACATAGTCTTGGGAACTGAACCTGGATCCTCTGGAAGAACAGTGTGCACTCTTAACTACTGAGCCATTTTTTCAGCCTTACTTTAAAATTTTTTAAAATTACATCTATTTATTTATTTATCTATGTATTTATGTATTTATTTGGGAAAGAGGGCCTGTGCCCTGGTGTTTATATAGAAGTCAAAGGAAACTTCCTGGAGTTGGTTCTCTCTTACCATCTGGCAGTGGAATTCAGGTCCTTAGGCTTGGAAGCAAGTGCCTTAACTCACCTGGCTATCTCCCTGGCCTCCTTCATGCATGTGAAATCTAGTTGAGCCAATACTATCTGCTGAAGAAACTGCTCTTTCTTTTTCTCATTGACTCATCAACATAAATGGGCCATACATAGAGGAGTTATTTTCTTGACTCTCAATTCTTTTTTTATTTAACTAAAAAATATCTTACTAGTCTATGTGTACGAGTGTATCGCCTACATGTATGTGAGTGTACTCATGTCGTGAAGTGCCCACAAAGGTCAGAAGAGGGCGTTGGATCTCTTGGAACTGGAGTGAAGGACAATTGTTAGGTTAGGTTAGTTGTCATGTGGGTGCTGGGAACTGAACCCTGGTCCTCCATGAGAGCAAACAGTGCTCTTAACCACTGATCCGTCTCTCTGGCCTGTTGTCTCTCACGTCTATTTCATCGGTCTGTATGTCTGTCCACTCTTATGCTAGCATCATGCTGTTTAATTAGCCTAACTTTATAATAAGTTTTGAAATCAGGGGTACGGAATCCTTTAACTTTCATTTTTATCAAGGTTATTTTGACTGTTCCAAGCCTCTTTCCCCTCACCTGAGGCTGAGGATAGGCTTTTCCCATTATTGGAATTTTGATAGTGATTATGTGTCTCCCAGTCCACAAATGCACACATACTTCCATTTATCTTGATTTTCCTTGATCCCTGTTAGCAATGGTGTATAGTACTCAGTGTATAATATTTTGCCTCAGTTAAATACATTTCTAGATATTTTATGCTACTGTAATATAAATGAACTTGTTTCCTTTATTTCTCTTTTAAATATTCATTTCTTGTGTTCTAGTATACAGAAACAGTGGATTTCTGTGTGCTCACGAAACCTGCAATTTTCCTGAGTTCATCCATTAGCATTATCAGCTTTATCAGCCATGGTGTTTACATGGAAGTCAAAGGAAACTTAGTCTTATTTCTTGGATGTTTTTCAGTTTTGCTTTCCTAGTGGCTCTGGCTAGAACTTCCAGTATATTAAATAGCAGTATTAAGAGCAAGCATCATTGCTTCTGGTAACTAAGCTAATTTAATTAAAAATTATAAGTTAATATACTTAGGGTGGAGCCTAACCCAACCTCACTATTGTCCTCATAAGAGCAGTTGTGGGTATGTGTGTGCCCAGACACACAGCCATGTAAAAAATCATCAAGACAGCAGCCACCTGCAGGCCAAGAAGAAATTTTTTAAAAAGATTTTTTTTGAGATTATGTGTATGTGTGTGTGGGGGGCGGGGTGTGCACATGAGTGCAGGTACCTGTGGAGGCCAGAGGAGGGCATCAGTCATCGGAAGCTGGAGTTACAAGTGGTTGTGGGCCACCCAGTATGGGTAGTGGGAATGGAACCAAACTTGTGTCCTCTGTAAGAGTGGTCCATGGTCTCACTGAGTCACCTCTCCAGCCCTTAAACAATAACTTTTAAACAGTGATCTTGAGCCGAGGTGTTGTGGTACACAAATTGTAATCCCAACACTCTATAGACAGAGACAGAAAGATGAGTTCGAGGCCAGCCTAAGCTACACAGAGAAACTCTGGCTTAAAACTCAACAAACAGAAAGAACCAATGGTGTTAAATATGACCAAAGAACTAAAAGAAAATATGGACAAAACCCAAAGAAATCAAGAAATTATGAAAAATACTGGAATAACGACTAAAGGATGAAACTTATGAAAAGGAACCAAGCAGAAGTTTTGGAGCTGTATAACACAATGCCTGAAATGAAATTTCACTAGAAGGGTTTTGTATTAATGCACTAAGGCAGCCATAACACAATGTCATAGCCTGGATAGCTTAAACAACATAAATTTATTTTCTTACACTTCTGGAAAAGCAAGGTCCTGGTGTTTTGAAACCTCTTTTCCTTAAAGGAAGAAAGATTTACTTTGGCTCATGGTGTCAGAGGTTTTGGTTCATGGTTGGCTGGTTGAATTGCTGTGGACCTGAGGCAAGGCAGAAGCACATGCTACAGCGGAGCAGTTCCCTCGTGACGCACACACTTTTGATCCAGCTTCCTAAACAAACTCCTTCTAGGACTTGGGAGGTATTGTATTGCTCGGCTGTGGCCTTCTGTTTCAAGCAATGTTCTTCTACTTTGCGACTCTTCTAGATTCAAAAGAACCTGCTAGACTTTAGCTAGTTAGTGCAAGTCAGACCAAGCAGAGCATTTTATACCAGTCCTTTCATTAGCCCTTCACAGGTCTGAACAGAGTTTGTCCAATTTCCTACCTGTAAAAAAAGTATTGGGGTAACTTACAATTCAGTTCTTCCATTGTGTAATCAGTAGTATGCTAGCAAATGTTTAATAATTAGCTTTAGAAGGGATGGGTGGGAAACCTTGATTTTCAGGGTTTGCAGTTTCTATGGTAGAAATCCTCCTAACATGAATGGCTTTAGGGTGAAAATGTGAAAGCATCTAACGCAGAGCTGAGATTTGTGCACAGCTGGCTTCCATTGGCCAGTGGAAACCAACCCCAGCACCTCTCCTCAAAAACAGAACCCAGTGTATAAAGAACAGTGCTAAAGACATGCAAAATAATCTGGGAAACCAAAGAAAGAATTCTTCTTCCCTGGGGGTTCTGATGAAGTATGTGAAAAGTCCATCAGGTAAACATCTGGGATGGTGAGGCTGGGAGAAAGATTTTGATACACCTTACATGCAGGTGTAGTTTCCCTAGTACCAAGGGGTCTTTCTCTCATTTTTATTGTTCTCTATCCCAGAGCTATAGCTTATAATGTAGCAGATACTGTACCAAGTATTTTATGTTCATTATTTGGTTTAACTTTCACGATGACTTAAGAAACATGATCTCTGGGATTCTGAAAGTAGTAATGTACTCAAATTCACACACCTAGGACTAGGCACAGGCAAAACCCACCTCTGATCCACTGCTAAAGCCTACGGTCTTAGATGCACAAGGCAGTACCAAGTGTGATGTGCATCTATCTCTAATCCTGGTACTCAGGAGGGGGCAGAGTATTGGGAGTTGGAGGGTAGCCAAGGTTACACAGCCAGATTCATAAAAGAGAAAGAAAGACACAAAACAACAAGATTTAGTATAACTGAGGAACTGTGGCAAGGACTTTTACCACCCCCAAACTCTCCTCCAAAAACCTTTACATATTTTATAACATTCAGACCTTCAACCTTTTTCTCTGCCCTGGATTGATTTGATTGTAGCAACAATCTGAAGGCATCCTGACTGAGGGACAATTTAGTTGCTATGGAGAAAGGATTGGAAGGATATTGATGGTGGTACCAATTTACCTCCCGGGACTGTGGTTGCTCCTGAGTGACTTTGGATTAATGGTTAATCTGCTCTTGTGTGAATCAGCTAATGCTACACCCTAATTTAATATGTTAACTGAATTAAGAATCACCTGCCCAAATCTGAATGTAGGCTTGAATATTAACATCCATTTTACACTGCAAAAGGAAGAAGGGTTCCACTTAATCCACAGAAACTCCAAAGAGTGCAATTGAGCTCTTTTTTCAGTCAATGGCAAAGACTTCTTGCTGGTATTGAATAGGTGTTTCTTTAGTGACCTCAGCTCTGTAAAACTGTGTGTGTGGATAAAGGACCTTGACACTCAGAGAAGTGCAGGTACTTACTCAAGTGCACAGAGTCCATTTTCTGTCTGCTCTCCAGGATTCTGATAATGGGACCCATTTAGTTTATATGTTAGTGCATAGCTGCCTGCGGCAGTCGTGATGAGAATTTGAGTATCTCCGAATGGGCCTTCTGATTCTAGATATAATAAAGTGAGAAAAATCAGAGCTTTGAAGTTTGTTCCTGCTCTGCGATGGTAAGACCGTTGACAAACATCTAATCTCTCCTAAAAAGATGGTGCTGGGAATGAAAGCAGAGGGTAGATACTTAAATACATGTTCATCCTTTCTAGCTTTTTCCTGGTGGAACACAAGTGGTCATCTGTAGGTGTCTTGAGCAATTGGTTAAAGACCCAGTACATTGTTAGAGACATTGTAATTTATCATTATTAGAATCCCCCATGTAACATTTTTAGGGAGAGTTAAGTATTGTGAAGCTAGGCACATCTTATAGTTCCCAGGTTGAGACCCAAAAGACCAATCCCTGAAGTCCATTACTCATGAGGTGCACAGTGAGTGTGCCTTAATGTAAGAGTAATGGGAAAAAAGGAGGAGAAAAGCTTGCCACATAGGAGCTGTATCACACAGGCACAAAGAGAAATAGCAATGGAAGGCAGCAAAGGGCACACACGCAAGCAGTGATGCAGGAGGTAGATGTCTATTAACTCAGAAGACAAACCTCTTAACAGTGGCCAAGCAGCTCCCATGACCCACTCCGCAGGCTCTTCTTCCGCTGCCCCTCAGATGCTGGTCTTCTCCTCGAGTCACTGGTGCTTTATCTCTGGAAAAAGATGGAGAAAATATGACTATCTCTTAATAGGTGGCCAGAAGATTCCCCCATGAGGACAGACATGTCTAGGTTCAGAAAAACTGGTTGGAAGATTATACGTAATGGATTAAGTTGGACAGAACTTGACGTGAAAAGTTGAGATAGGAAATGTTGCTGGGACTAGGGAGGGACAGCCAGCCATCCACCCTTCAGGGAGAATTTGGATTCTTGGGAGCAATCTGCAATGAAGACTATGAGTGCAGAGGAGAGCAGGCTCGGTGGCGGAGAGAGATTCCTCCCTGGGTTACCTCCCTCTGCGCAAGGTCTAGTACCCAGAGCAGGCAGCTGGTCTGAGTGCTGCTGATGAGAACCAGGCACACGTTTCATTTCATTTCACCTCAGCGTTGTACAAGCAGAGCAGACGTGGGGCAGTGGAAGTGGCCCTTGGGGTAGGGTGGGAGACCTAGCTTTTGAAAGGGCTTTATATTGGGTTGGAGGTTCAAATTAAGTTTATCCATATCGTTGAGGGACTCAGTTGACTGTCAGTCATTCTCCAATCCCTTTATTCCCTTTTTTACCTTAAAAGTATATACAGTGCCTATGTAAAGTAGGTACTCCATAAATACCTGTCTTATTGAAATAAAGACAAGAGACCTGTATCAAACAAACGACAACAAGCAAAATAAACATAAGGAAACATTTCCTAGTTGTACTTCTGTATCTGCAAGTTCTATTTGGAGATCCAACCAACCATGAATAAAAAATATTTTTTAAATGGTTTGTGGGAACTAGAGAAATGGCATAGCAGTTAAGAGCTCTTACTGCTCTTCTAGAGGACTCGGGTCGATTCCCAGCACCTATATGGTGTCTACTAACTGTTCTTAACTCCAGTTCCAGGGAATCTGACACCCTCTTCTAGCCTCTTTCTGTGCCAGGCATGCACATGGTATACTTACATACATGCATGCAAAACAGTCATACACATAAAATAAAAATAAATTAAAAAATTTTGTTAAAAATAAAAATGGTTTCTGGGGGCTGGGACTACAGCTCAGTGGGTAGAAGTGCTTGCTTTGTAAATACAAGGACCCAGGTTTGAATTCCCAGCACCCATTTAAAAAGCTAGGCATGACTTCTTGTGCCTGTAACTCCAGTAAGGGGGTGGAAGTGGGGGGAGGGGCTAGAAAAGGTCGATCTCCAAGAGCTGATTGGCCACTTAGCCTAAGCCAAACCTCAAACTTCTGGTTCAGCCAGGGGTCTGGTTCCAAGACAATAAGATGGAGAGTGACAGAGGAAGACACGGGATGTTCTGCTCTGGTCTCTGCACGCACACACACAGGCACACACACCTGCACGCTCGTGTTCATGTGTCCCCCTCCCACATACAACTGTATCTATACTAAGCATACACAGACTTGTTTTCTTGCCATTATTCCCTAAGCAATTAAGTTGAAACATGATTACAACTATTTACCTAACATTTACACCATTCTAGGTGCTATAAGTAATCTAGAGACGATTTAAAGCATATGGAGGATGTACCTGGTTCCATGCAAATACTATGTCATTATTATGTACAAAGTACTTAAGCATTCTCAGATCTTGGTGTCCTCAGGACTAGAAGCAATCCTCCCTCCCCCACCCAGAACACTGAGAGATGATTGTTTATGATTTCAGCCACCACAGTATTTAAAATTGAGTGAAGACAACACATACATAATTCACACATAAAGCTACATCTAATCTTAACAGTTCTGGGAAGGACAATAATGCCAGTTATTTAAGCAGGCCTGTTATGAGTGGGACCCGAACCCCCTCCCCACTTAGGCTTGTGTTTTAAATGCAGGGTTCCCAGCTGACAGCATTCCTTAGGGAGGTTGTGGAACCTTTTGGAGATGAAGCCTAGTTGGTGGAAGTAGGTCACTAGGGACAGGCTTTTTGAACCCAGCTTGTGGTTCTGGTCCCATTTCCTGGCCCACTGTGATGTGAGGATCATTTCTCTGCCATAGTCTATTGCTGCCATGATGGACTGAAATCTCTCTGAAATTGTGAGTCTTCCTTCCCTTTCGGTCAGGTATTCTGCTCACAAAATTCAGAAGTTAGTACACAAGGTTTGACACCTTTTCTTTGAATTTTCAGTATCCCCCTAGTTTCGAGCCATATTTCATATCTTCCATGGACTCGACCTGATTGTTTAGTGATGTTTCCAGTCTCTGAAATCTTATGACACTTTTGACCTGTTTGAGCAGGTTGACCCTTGATCATTTATTGTTCAGATGGACATTGTCTTTCTCCAATAAACCCATAAACCCTGAGGACAGGGAGAGTGGCCACCCTGCTGGGGTGGCCTCTATACCCCCAACACACAGCTGTTCAGTTGATGCTAATCTCGTGTCCTGCACCATTGTCTCAGAGGTCAGTACCTTTCTTCCCATGCTTGTACTGAATAAAGATTGCTGACTGGAGCGAGCTGAACTGTTGGGCGCCACAGGCCTCAGAGCATACATATGATTTCTACATATGTGACTCTTCTGGTGAAATAACAAAAATGTAGGCTGTGAGAGGAGGCCACACCTGATTCTTGTCCTACTATTTTATTTTTTATTGCTGGGAGGCATGTAACCTCAGCTTTCTGCTTCAGCAAACCCCATCTGTCAGAGGCTACATGATTTCTATGTATAGTTGCTGTAAGGTTAAAAAAAAAGTAAAGATACACATCATTTTCTTGCTAATGGGCATCACAAAATGTGATCTGACCCAAGAAGAGAGGTTAAGGCAGAGGTCAGAGGGACTGTCCTACGTTTCTTGCCTACTAGCAAGCTCACCAGCATTTACGTCTTTTATTTTTCTGATTCAGTGGTCTTGCCAAGGCACCAAACTTGATTGTGAGAATAGCACTTCCTCAAAAAGTGTTTTAATTATTAATGCAGTATGCTAACTCCCAGGAGCAGAATAAGCCTCCTTGTTAATAGCTAGTCAGTCACTACAGAGCCAACTTAGCATTATTGTAAAACAATGGATTTTGAAGTAAAGTATTCTTGGGTTCCCTGCTCTTAGAGGGGCTGTAACCTCATTTATCTATTAAAAAAGACCTTTTGTGTGGACATTCTTTATATCTTTGCTTCATTGATTTTGTTACCCTGATGTTAATTACAGGAACCGCAAAAGCTTTCAATTTGATTAAAGCCGCAATGAATAAGATTAGTAATACTTTGCTCTGTATGTTGAGTGTGTTTAGAACAAACTGATGTGTCTGTTTCTAGACTTTACTATGTTGGTTTCCTGTTAAATGACTAAACCAGATAGTTTGATTTATTGTTTTGAGCCAAAAGGTTGAGTATACTGGAGTAACTCTTTGATGTTAATTATCATAAGTCCTCACAATTACACTATAAAGTGGATATTGTCATCCTCTCTTACAGAAGAAAATTGGTATCTTACTCAAGGCCTCAATGAAGAGAAAGCAGGATTGAATGAGATAATTCCATGTACAATGGTTGGCACAGTGCCAACAGACAGCCAGAGTGACTTGAAAATAATTTTAAGAGAGAGAGCTGTTGTGAAAACTGCACAAAATGGTACATGGCATGCACTGTTACACATGTGATGGCTGTGTGACTAACATGATGTCGAGCTTCTCAGAGACCAGATCAAAGGGAAAACTATGATGGGCTATATGAACTCAGTTACCTAACATCGTCCAGTGTTGCCCAAAAGAACTGTAAATAGTTTTTGGATCTCATATCTAGGGGCAATTTTTTAAGACATAAGGACTCCAAAGGATGAGGCAACGTTTCTGTGGGTAACTCTTAGAAGTGTAAAAGAGCGATAGCAAAACCTACCTCTAGTGGAGAATGACGGAAGCATGAGGTTGAGAAAGGAGCGGGAAGGCGCTACTACACAGGCGGGAGAAGGTGTGTCGTGTCAGTAGGCTGACAGGAAGATCGCCCGAACAAATAGTTAGTTAAGGGTGAGCCAGAACTTGGAAGTTTCCAGCTCCCCCTAGATAGCTCTAAGAACCATTTGTCTACTGAAACTGTGCTGGGAAAAGTGTCTTGCTGAGCTCTGTCCCTGGAACTGTGTCTTAAGCCTGGCCTCACCCATGATTCTATTCAAAATGGTTTCTCCATCTTCAACTAGGAAGGTACAAGCTTGGCTCCACCTTGATCTGAGCACATCATTCGGTCTTTTCATCCCTAGTTCTAGAACATCTCATTCACTCAGCCTCCTCTGTGAACAATGGGAATGGGTGCACAGCTTTTCAGCTCTTTGATATGTTCATTATTTTTCTGGGTGGAGTACCAAACTGAGGTTCCTAGGAAACAAGATCAGGTGCCCAGGTCACAGGATACAAGAGCACATAGTTCTGTTGCTGTTAATTAAAAGTCCAGATTATGTCCATTTATAAAAGTCATTCCCACAAATGTGTTCCATGTTCCAACTTGAGCTCTCTAACAGCCAAAGGCATGGAGGGGGTCCTCCCAAGAAACAGAAGCCAGCTGGATTTTTACCCGGGTGCTGGGATTCAAACTCAGGCCCCTGTGCTTGTGTAGCAGTCACTCTTACCCACTGACCATCTCCTCAGCTCTAGTAATGGCCTTCAAGAACCACACTGAAAGGACAGACTGGAGACCATCTTCAGGATATGCATTACATCAAAGAGCTCTATACTGTACTATACTGTGTGCACAATAAGAAAAGAAACACGTCCCCAAACAAGCAGCCAAGGTAGGAGGGGCCCCATGTATCATCATCCCAACAAATGACTCACTCACCCGAGAACTTTGTCCTTCTGGTCCTAGTTTTATCAAGGGTTGAAGTTTCTGGTTGGTGTGCTCTTGACAGGGAGAGTACAGCAGTCCCACTGAACTACCACTTACAGCTAACAGTAGAGCACTCTGCATTCTGTCTCCAGGGACCAGCAGGGGAAAGTGTCGCGATCAGGACAAGAGAAAGCCATCTTCCTAGAAGGGAACTGGAAAGGACTAGAGAGGAAGATATTGGAAATAGGGCGTGCTACCTGGGCTTTTCCTGGTGTGCCCTTGACCCACGAGTACTATGATTGAATGTGCATAGTTTATAGTTTTCCTGGCCTGGGAAGGGTGTAGCTGCAAAAGGCTCAGGTCTATCAGGAATAAAAACTAGTGTTACACTACCAGAGAAGCAACCAGGACCTGCCAAGGTGATAGCTAAGAGTGAGGGAAAATTAGAATGGGACAAGAAAGAGAGAGCAGATGTGCACTGAGAGCAATGACAATGGCCTAATCAGAGCTTTATCTTAGAACCCATCACATCTAAGATTTCCTGCAGGAAAAGAGGTCTGTGGGAGTGCTACTCCCTGCATCTGTGTGTGGACATGGACCTGTGCAGTGCAATGGCGTAAAAATCACTGCCCAGGTCCCCTGCTGCTAGGAGCACACCTGGCAGGATTCCAGATGCTGCCTCTGTACTCACACCCTGCTTGTATGCTGACTGGGTTTCCCATGTCCATGACTGAGCATGGGCAGGGTACTGAAGCTGACCAGCTCTGTGGGCACTGGCCACCTTGGCTGGAGGACTATCTTTGGCTGCAGGTTGATCTGGAAGGTTTTCCTCACGCCACCCTCTTCTCCTGAACCTTTCACAGGCATTTCTACTGAGAAATCTCTTGCATGTCTAGTCTATTGAATTAGCATCTTTATCTATTTATCACTTACTTCTTTTTGAAGCAGCAGCTTGATATGCAGATCAGGTGTTAGGAAAAGAAGCTGAAAGAGGAATAGGAGCAACCAACCTCCATAATCCAAATTACTTTTATTAGCCGATGAGGGATGAAAGCTGATCAGCGGGAATCAGCGCAGCAACCATACTGATTCAAGCGGGAGAGAATATTAGAGGATACTGTTATGTGGGTTGGTGTTTGCAGAGAGTCTGGGCTCTGAAAAGGACAGAAGGACCTGTTTGCTGGGGGTGGTATGTTCTGGGGCCATAGTTTTGAAACACAGGCTAGCAATGCTCTGATAAAGCCTTTCTGCAGGAGTGGTGGTTTACCACCCAGTTTTTGTGGAAACTCCCTTTGTTCCAGACCCGGAAGAGGAATAGATGGGGTGAGGGTGCTATAAGTCATCCCAACTGCTTCCTGCTGAGAGGGTTGGGGATTTCAGGGTTCACTGGAAGAGAGGTAGGTGTAAGGGAATCCTCTGGTGACATGAAACATAGTCTTGTTTTGGTCTTGGATGGTGGCTTGGGCTGTCATTTAGGCTACTGCAGTCATGCAATTTTATAAGACTCTTTAGAAAATACTGATTAGGCAAGCACTAAACAAGAGGACTTTAAGGAGGATGAGAGGGCCCAGTAAAGAGGCCCAGCTAGGGCCAATTTCCCAGTCGTCCTCAGAACCTGTTTTCTGGGTTCTCTGAAAGAGCACCCAGTGCTGTTAACCACTGAGCCATCTCTCCAGTCCCATATACATGTTTTTACAAAAAGTGAGAACACTTAAAGCTTTTAAACATGAAAACATGTTTTGAATAAGGTAGGGGTTCCTGATAAGCAAATATTCATAACAAAATAGCCATGATTAATGAAAAGAAATAATATAATTATTTATAACTTAGGCCCAAATTAGTATTATTTTATCATCTAGGAATATACCAAGTAAAATACTAAATATCAGAAGCTATTAAAATATCTTAATTATAAAAGAGCATAAAGACCAAAAAAGTGAGAGAAATGTTCAGTTATTTGGCATACTAGATTGTCAGTTATTTGAAGATGGGTACCATCTAGCATCTCCGACATCCAGAGTTTTCAGATGAAATGGGTACATGTGAATCTCAAAATTCATCTCATTGAATTTTTTAGTACAGGAGCAAGTTAGAAGTACGTGGATACAGTCTTTTTGTGTCAAAAATATAATTTTTTACTTTGATTATTCTCCTGTTAAATAAAATGTAGAAACTATTTTAATAAGATAATTTTAAATGAAAATCTAAGAGGCTATATTTCAAATATGGAAAACATATGGATGACATCTTGAATATTCAACAGTAATAAATACAGGCAAAAACATATTGATAATTGTTTTATTATAATGGGCAGTTTGAACTTATTTTTGTTGAAAAGAATTTAACAAGTATTTTGGTTTATTTTTTCTTTAAAATTCAAAGCACAGAGATGAATAATCATCTCAACTATATCACATTAAGGTTATCTATAAACTTTGAGATGTCATTGTAGCCAGGCCTGGTACATGCCTTTAATCCCAGCACTCAGGGCATAAAGGCAGGAGGATCTCTGTGACTTCAAGGCTGGCCAGGTCTACATAGCAAGTTCCAGGCCAACTGGGGTGACAGGGAGACTCTGTCTCAGAAAGAACAACAACAAAAATAGATGTCTTTGTAAGCCTTGAAGCAGGTTTATAAAATTACCTTATATATATGCACACACACAGAGACACAGAGATAAGTGATCTTTATTAATCCTTGAATAAACAGTTTAACATCTTAAGGAAGCAATTATCCATAGGAGAAACTGCACTCTGGAACAAGAGTAATCATCCATCTTTTTTGGAGGGAAGAGGGTCTTTTTGAAACAGAGTCTCCCTGTAGTCCCAGCTGGCCTGGCACTTGCTATGCAGACCAGGCTGACCTTGAACTCATAGAGATTTGCCTGTCTCTGCCTCCCAAGTGCTGGGATTAAAGGTGTGTGACACCATGCCCAGAAGGAGTAATCATCTTTTAAACTTAATTTATATCTTCAAGTAATAGGAACCATGTTGTAGGACCAGAATTGAGACAAGGATCAAGGAGATGACATCTTGACCAGAACTGTCTTAAAAAGTATTTTAAGGTACTATTTAAAATTTAAATATTTAAACTTAAAACTCACGTTAATCATCTCAAAAAGATCTAGAATAATCAGTTACCACTATTTGTTTCTCTAAAGTGATCATATTGATTTAATACCCTTAGTTGGCAGTACTGAACATGTGATCAAGTTAACTTAGTCTATTGGAATTAGGACCGTTTTTCTTAAAAGTTTAGTTTTACTATCAGCCAAAAGAAAGCTGAGCAAATTTAACAATTCCAGTTTATATGAGAACTTACTTACAAGCTAATTTGATACCAAGTAAATTATTTTAAAAACATAAGCTCACGTAGTGCATACATACACAATCATATATAACATAGATTTTAGTAACCAAGATTTTGTAATTGCTCTTTGTTGAAATTATAACTCCTGTAATTCTCACTGTGAAAAGGAAAATTAACATAGATGCTTAGTAAACACACACAAACACACACACACACACACACACACACATAGCCATTGTTTCACATGTAGTCTATTCTTAATAAAAATTTTACATTTAACAGTTCCATATGAAGACTATTTTGAAAAAGAAATGATTTTGTTACTTTTGACTTTTATACACTTGAAATAAAAATTGTAATTAATATATATTTATTTAGAACCTGTTTTGAAAAGAAATTCTAATCAAAATCTATGAATATAACATTAAATTTTATAGCTTAATGAACTTTATATATCATGATTTTAATGAATGCTGTTTTGCATAAACAGGTACCATTTAAAAGTTCTGTGAAACACTGAATAGACCCAAAGATATTGTTTAATAGATTTTAAGAGGTTCAAAGTACTCAAGTTTATAAGGCAGTATATGTTTTTCAGGCCCTTTTAAGACATCATAAAAATACATTTATAAATCTGCACATATGCATTTTATTTGAACATACCAAAAATAAAAATAAAGCTGGGTGTGGTGGCACACATCTTTAATCACAGCACTTTGGGAGGCAGAGACAGCCAGATCTCTGTGAGTTCAAGGCCAGCCTGGTTTATGTAGTATTCCAGGACAGCTGGAGGCTACAGGGAGACTCTGTCTCAAAAAACACAAATAAATAAATAAAGCAAAATAAAACCAATAATTTTAGCACACAATAAAGAGAATGAAAAAACAACGGAAGTGACCATAGTTTGTTTAAAAAATTGTTTTGACACAAACAACATATGAAAACAATTATCATAGACATATATGACATAATTACATGAAATCTCAAACAACACACAAAAATAATTACCACTGACATACATGACATAATTTTGTGAAATCTAGGTGCACCCAGAGTACAGGAAGGTACGGAGTTTATATCTCTATCTCTTTAAGATGTGAGAAAGGCTTAGTGGTCTAAAACAACTAAAAGGGAAGTTTGCCATGTAAACTTAAGGTACTATCTCTTTCTATTTTTAAGAGCTAAATAACTGAAGGGGGAGAGGTCTTTACATATGAGACCGCGGAGTTTTCTTAGTCTAAGTTATTAGCATTAGAAAAATCAGAGAGGACAGAAAGGGCAATAAAGGCCAGTTTTAGGCTAAGAATAAAAGCAGTTATTCCGAATATGTCTCGGTTTTCTCACTTTGTCTTCTGCTGCTGTCTTGGAGGCAAGAGACTGACTTAGGCCATCTGGGGGATCAGCTCATATGATGTTCCCCAGAAGAAGCCAGGTACTATTGCATCTGACCTAAGTACCAGAGTGTGGATGAGTCTAGGGGATTTTTAAGTGTGTCTGACCAAAAACACAGAAGTACAGGAACCCAAAGTAACATGCAAACCATGTTTAGCAGGGTAGAACATACATGTGACAGATGGGAAACTCACCATCAGGACACCCAGAAACTTTAGTATTGACTGAGCCATCTGGAATACAAAATATCTGGGTTTTCTTGAAACATTTTTCCATTCCTTAGATTAGATGTGGGAGAAGTATTCAGAGAAAAGAAAAAGGAAATTACTGAGGCAGAAGATGAGGTATTTAGAGGAGACTGAGAGCTTGATAAGCCTCAGTAGAGGAGACCAGGAGGAGGGCGGGGGAGGGGGGCGGGGGGAGGCAGCGGGAAGACGCTGTCACCCTGCAGATCCTCTGGTCCCAAGCAGTGCCCCCGCTGCCTGTGGCTGCAGCTGTCCCCTTCACCCACCTCGGGCTCCCTAATGGGGCCCCAGATCGATGCCGTCTGGGTACCCACTGACCAGGTCGGAGAGGGGGCTTGGTGGGGGCAGGGCGGTGAGTACAGCTGGGAGAAAATCTTGTAGAAGTAGTTGGTACCCAGCGAAGGGAGAGAGAGAGAGACAAAGAGACACACAGAGAGAGACAGAGAGAGAGAGAGAGACAGAGAGACAAAGACAGAGAGACTGAAGAGAAGGTAAAAAGTGTAAAAGACTCAGATTGCGTGCAATTGCCAGAGTATATTATCTAAATCCCGTAAAATGGCAGGATTGAAAGTTCCAAATTCAAGCCAAATATTTCTGTTATTGAGTTACTATTTAGGCCAAATTTGGGTACATACTCAGATCAAACACTTAGGTTTTAGTTCGGTAAACCTCGGTTGTGAGATTTTTTTTCTGAGACCCGCCAATGGGTGTCTTTTGGAATTGATAGCTTGACACCATAGTAGGCAGTGTAAATGGGAAGTTCCTGGCAACAAGGCCTCCCCTTGTGCCAGAGACAGGCAGGAGAGGCAAGTAGTTGGTAGGCAAGGAGACAGGAGCCTTTTTGGTGCAAAGATCAGGTGTCTCCAAATCTGAACATCAAAAGAGAAAGGAGGACCCCGTAATCCGGGAAGGAAGCATTCAGGGCTTCTCTGCGTGTGTCCAGATCTTTACCTCTACTGTCCTCCGGGTGGGAATCGGCGGTAGATGAGGCGGGCAGCAAATAGGAAAGGCCTTTGGATTGGAGCTTGGTGGTGGAGAGAGAGGACACAAGAAGCTTTAGATACTTCCTTCCATGAGTTCCCAGATCAATCCAATATGACCTTCATAACAAAGGCCTTCCTCTTCCCCACCTACCTGAGGGGTGAAAGTGGACTAGTGGGAATCAGTGCGGCTACTACAGATTCAAGAGCAGGAGAGTTTAAATCTCAGAGGATGGAGTTATGCATGTGTACCATTCACTGGCTTTTTTTTTCCTTCTTTCAATGAATTAGATATTCAGCAAATATTTATAGAACTTTTGTTACACGTTATGCAGGATGACTTAAAAGTAAAATTTTATTTAATATTTTTATTACATTTATTTGTTTATTGTGGGGTGGGCACTCATTGCATGTATTGAGGTCAGAGGACAACTTGCTGGAGTCACTTCTCTCCTACCACATGTGGCTTCTGGGGCTTGAACTCAGGTCATCAAACCTGGCAGCTAGCTAAGCCATTTAATCAGCCCCAGTAAGGAGAGAAGTGAATGCTGTGAATCCAACCTGGGTCCTCTGCAAGAGCAGTCAGTGCTCTTAACCACTGAGCCAGCTTTCCAGTTCAAATCAGTTTTTTAAACTATATTTTTATTGTCAATGTGGCACAGCCACATTGGGCTTGGGCATCTCACTTGACCCTTATTTTCTGTGTGTGACCAGTTATGGAACTCTGTACTAGACTCCATCAGTTGCAAAAGAAGCTTCTTTGATGAGTGGTGACTGGTATTCTTGTCTGTAAATATAAGGATCAATATTTAGCACATAGTAAGAAATTATGTTTGTCTAGAGATGTGACAGACATAGAATTTTCTCTAGGATCTATGACGTCTCCAGCTATGTATATTTGGCTATGTTTACAGTGACGCACATGAGTTCCCTCCCATTGAGTAGGTTTTCAGTTCAATTAGATAATTGTTGATTCCCCCCCAAGATAAAAGGAACCTCTTCACTTAAGGCTCATGGAACATAGTGGAACAAGTTGTAGAGAGACTACTAATGCATCTCTCAACTCTCAACAGTGAAGTTTCCTCATGCAACAGACAATTAACACAGAAGGCCACAACTAGCCAAAATGTAGAGAAAAAGAGACTGTAGAGTGTAGGCCTCTGGATAGGACTCCTATGTTAAAACTCACCTACTCATGGTTCAGGAACCATTGTAGAAGAGGAGGCAGAAAGATTATAAGAGCCAGGGTGGTGCACGACCATAAGGAAATAGAGTCTTACAGGCTCCTGGGAACTTGCTCATATGAACTTACAGCACACATAAGACCTTTGCAAACTCAAGCAGATAAAGCCTGCATGGAACTGGGGGAATCAGCAGGAGACCCCAACCTTAGCCGAGGAACTATTGGCAGCTGATCACTGCTGGTTGTTGCAGAGTAGGTCTTTTTTAAGAGAGTGAAGCTAGATAGGCTGAACAGGCTCCAATGAATGAACTTACACCAAGTGTCAGCTGGGTATACAAACTTGACTTGATAACATATAAGTCAGAATGTGTGAAATCCTGTGGGTGGGCTTTGGGAGTACAGATAGGGGAGGTCTAAATATAATTTAAAAGTATTATATGAAACCCATAAAAATTCAATAAAAATGCACATTAAGAAAAAATGTATTTATTCTTTGGCAAGTCCCACACATGTATACCATGTATCTTGATTGTACCCACCTCCACATCCCTTCTCCCATTCCCTAAGATGTCTCTCCCAAAATGTCCTCTTCTTTAAAAAAAAAAAAAAAACAAAACCCACTGAGTCCAATGAGTGCTACCTGAATGAGTGCTGGCAACCTATTAGAGACTACATCCCTAAAGAAAAACGACTACTCTCCTCCAGGAGACATCAATTGCCAATAGCACCTCAGCTAAAGCTGAAGCCTTATGAGATCTTCCCCATTCATGGAATTATTGACTGGCTTGATCTTGTGTGGGTCTTAGGCAGGTAACCATATCAAATACCACTATTTGATATTATTCTAATTATTTAGTTATTTACTTACCACCTTTCTCCTTCCCCTTGTTTCCTTTTGACAGGGTCTCACTCTGTAGCCCAGGCTGGCCTGGAACATGAGATCCTCCTGCTGCAGTGTTCAAAATGCTAGGATTACAGGTCTGCCATAGCCTGTCAGGTCACCTGTGTTTAATAATATTCTTTGGTAAGAAACACAGTTTTTAAAAATAATTTTTTGCTGGTTGCCTGGCCAACTTTAATTATATATATAAATTTATATATTTTATTAAATATTTTACTTATTTTTATTTAATGTGTATGAGTGCATTATGTAATTGTATCTGTGTTGTTCAATGCACGAGGAGGTCACAAGAGGAAATCAGATCCTCTGGAACTGGAGTTACAGACAGTTGTTAGCTGCCGTGTGGGTGCTAGAAACTGAACTCGAGTCCTCTGCAAGAACACTCAGTGCTCTTAACTGCTGAGGCACCTTTCCAGTCCCATAAACATATTTTAAAGCATTTATTTTTATTTTATATGTATGTAAAATACATATGTGTATACTTGAGTGTGTGTATGCCCACATGTTTGCAAGTGCCTATGGCAACTGGAGGAGGATGTTGGATCTCCTGGAGCTGGAGTTACAGGCAGTTAGTTGTGAGGCACCAGAGCCTAACTCCAGCCCTTTGCAAGAGCAGCAAAAGCTCTTAACTACCGAGCCATCTCTCGCCCAAGGAACACTTGTTTTCTCTTCTACTTCAGCGTTTGTAGACCAGAACAATGTATGACACATAGTTGATAGATACTTAGTATTTGTTGTATCCATTTATCTAATCTAAGGAGAGGGGATGCATTTTCAAAGAACCCAGGTGAAATCCCAAAGCAAACGAACAACAAAACCACAAAGAAGCTGAAAGGATTCATGATTCAATTAGTTGACAATAAGAAAATGGAAAAATGCAAGAATCATTCTGTTAGGCAAATGGTTTGCTGAAGAAAAGAAAAAGCATATCAAAAGTGTCACGATATCTTTACTTTTTTTTTTTTATTATAGTGTGTGAGCGTGTGTGCACATGCCCATATGAAGGTCAGAGTACAACCTTCGGGATTCAGTTCTCTCCTTTCCCTCTGAGGACCTTGGGGACTAAACCCAGGTTGTCAGGTTTGTCAGCAAGTGCTTTCACCCACTGAGTCATCTCACTGGCCCCACAGTATCTTTATTAAAGATTTCACTACTGCAGTTGGCACAGAAATGCACTGTCCCAGTACATACTGGGCAAAAAACCCAAACAGATAACATTCTACCTATCCTGTGACATATACACCAATAAAGTAAATTGTTTGAAAGTAGAAAGTAGTGAGAAAATTATTGATCTTCTTAATATCTATGAAAGTTAAAAAATTAAACAACAAAATGCATTTTAAAACATTTAAATGCAAACCACTTAAAAATTATGAAGCTCACTGTTATAGAACTTGGTCTTGCAGACATCTTTTCGGGACATGGTAAATTTGTGGCAAGTTGATGAAAGTAATTTGTCAATAGGAATCTGTGAATGCAGAATTTAAAAACATGTAACCTTTTACTCAATAACTTTTCTGTGTATCTCTCTGGAAGTAATTATTTAGATATTACATTTTAATTAATTATCGTGTGGGTTTTTTTTTTTTTCGGTCTTTTTGAGACAGGGTCTCTTCCTGTAGCCCAGCTGACCTGGAACTTGTTATATAGACCAGGCTGGCCTGAATCTCACAGAGATCCACCTGCCTCTGCCTCTTGAATGCTGGGATTAAAGGCATGTGCCACCACATTGTTTGAAGTTATTTGCATAAAGCAATATATTAGGTATGAAGAAATGAGGAAACATCAGAATATGCTCATAAAGTTAATTTTAAGAAACAGCTTGCAAAATTGGATGCATCCGTGATCACATATATATTTGAAAGTACTCAGTGAAATAATAACTAGCAAAAACCAAAACATAGTATACAAGCCATGTTTATATTTGAGTTGTGCATTTATGTGTGGCTTTATTTCTCTTCTTTAGTTTCCAACTTTTTGTAATCAGATTTTATGATTTGTGCAATGGAGTTTTAGTTGTTGAACATTATTCAGTACAACTTTTTAAAAGAAAACTTCATTGTTTGGCTATGTTTTCCCATTATTATTCTGGCAATGATTTTGGCTAGGAATAGATTAATGAGCAATTGATCTTTGAATGAAATCTTATTTGTGAAAAACTAGATGGTTATTATTCTTGTTTTAGGTGATTTCTTTTATTGTCTTTCATTCGGTTCTATATAATCTAAATGTGTGTGGGAGGAAATGTTTGTATTCTTCATTTTACACTACTCTGAGTCTTAGGAATCATATATATTCTCTACAGAGTAACAAAAAAATCCTGTTTCCACATATAACACTCATTCAGTTTAGTTAGTGGTATCCTTGGTTAATCTGTCAATCAATTAGGAGAATTTGAGAGCCCTGCAAGAGTCCTCACCCACCTCTGCATCATATCCAAGCACTTTCTGTTTGATCTCCCCAGACTGCCTACTTTGTCTGCACGATCCTTCCTTAGGCCACTGGGTTAGAAAGAATCTCACCTCATGCAGTTTGCAGTTCTATGGTGCCATGTAATTACCTTTGCCCTCTGATTCATCCTCTACTGTACCCCTAGATTAATGATTCTCAATGAGAGTCGAAGATAATTTTGCCCCATAGGGAACACTGGCAATTTCTGAAGATATATTTGGTTGCCACAGCTGGAGCAGGAGGAGGGTGAGGGCTAGGAGGTGTAGAGAGAATGAGGGTGGTTGCTTCTGATAACTAGTGAGTAGAGACTAGAAATGCTGTCAAACACGTAATGATGCACAAGGAATTTACAGCTCCAAATGGCGATGATGCTTCTGCTGAGAACCTTGTCCTTGAATGATTCTAATAAAACAAAAGCCTGTTTATATCCTGTGAAAGTACCATTTCTCGTTAAAAAAAATTTATTTTTGATAAGGCTCATCTTTTTTACAATACTAGCCTCATAGTATGGCTCCCTTTGGTTCCCATGACTTGTGGGAGATGTGCAGTCTCTACTGACTTCTCCTTAAAGATCTGGGTGATGCTCTCCTGCGGCACTCTGAACTGTTGCTTCATTGTCAACTGGGTGGGGTCTAGGAGATAAATCCCTGGAATGTGAGTGTTTCTAGATTAGAGTAACTGAGCTAGGGCGCCCCGCCTTCAGCGTTGGTGGCATCATCCAATGGGCTGCTGTCCTGGACTGAACAAGAAGGAGAAAGTGAGTTGAGCACCAGCACTTATTACTCTCTACTTTCTGACTGTGGACATTGTAACATGTGACTGAAGAGAATCCCCTCAGCAGTTCCAGGACTCAGGGGGACTGACAGACACCTTGTGACTCCAGCTTAACTTCCAGAATTCACAAACATGTGTGAAAAGGGACTGAGTGCAGCTCCTGAACACCAATAAGATAAGCTTCCTGACACCAATTATAGGCTGTTTTTTGTTAATGACCCCCACCCCTAAAAAGCCCACCAAGCAGCCAAGGAGCTGCTAGCTTCTCCATTCTTGAGTTTGGAGGCTAGCCCTATGTCCTTAATAAAATGGTCTTGTTAACTCCTCTGCCGGAGTCTCCTGTCCATTTCCGCTGGGTCTCATGCTGAACCAAACCTTACAGATACCATGTGGCCAGTCATCTATCTCATGCGTTGCCACCATGTCTTCCCCTCCACAATGGACTGTACTCTTTTAACCGCCCAAATAAACCCTTCCTTCCTGAAGTTGCCTTTGTCAGGAATTTTGTCATAGCAAGGATAAAAAGCAACTAATGGCAGCCTTTTTTTTCTGAATTGCCCAGTAAGCAGTCAGAGGTCAGAAAGTCTGTATATCTTTGAATCCTGTCTGCAGCAGGGGAGTGGGTAAAATTTAAGATCATCTTCTGACTCTACCTTATGAGAAGCTGGATTAATTCTTAAAAATAAGTTCACTTGGTAGGGAGAGTCGTTTTCTTCAGGTTGAGGTTTCCATGAGCCTATAAATAACCCCGACCCATGCCCATGCAAGCAACTCGAACTAAGCTCAGTGGGTTACAAAGAAGAAAACAAAACCAAATCAAGCCACAAAAATTGGAGAGTAATGAATTGGAAAGAAAAAGGAGATCATCAAGAGGGGTAGAGAGGTAAAGCAGATGAATAGAATAGAATAATAGAAAAATAGAATACATTATTTACTTATGTAATCGTCAAATTTTAAAATTTGTATTTAAAATAAAAAATTAAAATGTGCAACAAAACGAGCCTGACTTTTAAATAAATAGGATGGCCTTATTAAAAAACAACCAAACAAAACCCCAAACCGTGGCTCAAAAAAGCTGCCTAGCCTTTTTCCTCCATGAAATCTGTTCTTTTAATTTTCTGCCTGCGTTTCTTTCACCCCTACCTGTCTCTTAAGGCCCAGATAAAAACAAAAGTCTCTATGATTCCCTGCATCCAAGCCATATGCCAGGCACATGCTATCTTAATTCTTCAGCAAAACCTCTGCAAAGGTAGTGAGGAAACTGATGCACAGCCTTGAGGTGTTCGGAGTATGTCAGGCAAGTCAAGACACACATACTAATGCCCACACTGCAGGCACCAGGACCTAGTGCCTCCCAGCTTGATCCACCCATTGACTTTGAGAGCTCTTCTCTCTCCTTCTGGAAGGCATTTGGCAGATCATTTAGTCTGCTGCTAAACTTTTATGAACAAGCCACAAATCATTTAGGGAAACACAGGTGGTTAGGGTTGGAGGCCAAACCTAAATCCAATTTTAGATTATGATGTTCTTTGCACCTACCCAGAATGCCTTTCTTAGATCCTCTAAGATAGCAGGTTAACGGAGTCAGCAAAATTGGGCAGCCCCAGTCTACAGAGTTATGAAGGTTCAGAATTCTGACCATCTGTGGCCCAGGAACATTTCAGGAGGAAGTCACTGGAGTGTTTTAAGCACAGAGGGGAACAGATTTTAACTTATTTTTGTTTAGATTTTTGTTTTTTGAGATAGGATCTCACTGTCTCACTCCATAGCTCTGGCAGGCTTAGAACTCAATATGTAGACCGAGCTGGCCTCAAATTCACAGAGATCTCCCTACCTCCCGAGTGCTAGGATTAAAGACAAACATCATCTCGCTCAGCTCAGATTTGAACTTTTAAAAATGCAGTGCAGGAGTTGGAGAGATGGCTCATTGGTTAAGAACACCTACTCAGTGGTTAACAGCACTTGCTACTATTCCAGGGAACCTGAGTTCAGTTCCCAGTACCCATGTCGAGCAGCTTACAACCTCCCATTACTCCAGCTCCAGGAGATCTGATGCCTTCCTCTGGTTTCTGCCAGTGCCCTCACACATATGGCATACAAATACACATAAATAAAAATAGAATTGTGCTCTAGAGAATTAATTGAAGGACTGGAGTGAAGCACACTGACAATTTAGGAGCTGTCTGTGGTCCTTCAAGTGAACAACAGTGACAGTCAGACCACATTGTGGGGATTCAGAAAATTGGGCTGCCTGGACAGACAACCAGAGAGGAAAATGGTCCTATCTGGCTATAGATTGCTTATGGATATGGTTCCTGGCTTCACTTTGATCATCTTTAAGGCAGGACTTATTAAAATTTTTCCATATATGATTCCTTTTTGCTGAGAAATTTTCACGAAACCCCAGGGACGTAGGTTTGTAAATAAAACATTTACTGATAATCACAAAGAAATGTATTTTAAAACAAATCTTGTGGCTGGAGAGATGGCTCAGTCATTAAGAGCACTGACTGCTCTTGCAGAGGACCTGGGTTCAATTCCCAGCACCCACATTGTGGCTAACAACCATCTTAACTCCAGGGGATCTGACGTCCTCTTCTGGCCTCTGTGGGCATTGCATAACACAGTGTACCTATATACATGCAGTCGTAACACATGCATATTAAATAAATATTTAAGAAGATAAAAAACCCCACATCTTTGATGTACATATAATTGTAAGGTGTGAATGAGACCCCCAACAGTTTCGGACTCTGGAAGAAACCTGGAGCCAGAGCTTATCTAAGCCTTGCAAACTGCTCCAGATCCCAAATTCCTTGGCAGATAAGCAAGGAATTCAGGAACAGCTCTGGAAAAGGACTACTTCCTGGACAGAAGCTTGCCTGAAACATCAATCAGATGTCATGGCAACCCCCCTCCCCTAAAAGCCAGGAGGGGACTGAAGGTTTAAAAGGTTTTGAGGACTTGGACAACGTGCTTGTGCTTCTGGTGCTTGTGCTTCTGCTGCTGCTGGTGCTGCTGGTGCTGCGCGGCCAGCCTGGTTCCCTGGAGCCCCAGCCCCAAGATGGGGGTGAGGGGGCTAGCCTCCCCCATCTCTTCGGGGAGGCTAGCCCCCAAGGGGGGCTAGCGTTTCTCCACTCGTGGGTGTGGAGGAGCTAGTCTCATCTGGTCTTCTCTCAATAAAGTCGGGTCCTGTTAGCTGCCAGCGGAGTCCGGTCCCTTCTGTCTGCTGCGTCTCTCGAACCCTGAACCTGACAATAATTTTACTATTTGGTAAAGATAAAAGCAAATTTGCATGCTAATGAGATGGATGTGCTTAATTTTGCATAAAGAATTAAATCTTGGCTGAATGGTTGACAGTGCCGGGTAGACAGTACTTTTGTCTTTCAGGGATTTCAGAGTTGATTGAGATTTGATTTATTACACTCTGCTTTGTGTAAATGTGTAGTACAAAACCACAGAGGTATGTTTAAGGTCATTTAAGAATTGTTGGAAATTCTGTCCTAATCCAAAGTCAAAACCCATTGAACAATTTTTTTAAAAACAAAAATAACTCAAACAACAATTTTTGAAATCAAACATTCTAACACAATACAATCCAAACATACCAATTTGATATGCATGTGCTCAGGAATAATGACAGGACAATATTTGAAGTCTTTGCTTTAGTGAATCTGTTTCTATGAGAGCAGAAAGCTTTGTAGAGACAGTAAAGCACACTGCAATTCACAACATCATAGTCTGGGATCTGAGTCAAGGTGTTTCAGGCAGTGTTTGCTGGTGTTGTGTGACAGTGACAGCACACACAGGGCAGCATGAACATGTGTGATCTGAATCAAGGCTGCAATGAAGTCTTTCAATGAAACATGCAAGTGCTGCCAGAAAACCTCAGATTCACTATGTATTTGATTTTGGAATTTGTTTTGGGTTGTCGGATGTTCTGAAACCTTTACTTATTGATACTTTTTTTTTTTAACCACCCATATTCAGTGACAGTTAAAGCAGCTTCGGTTTAAGATACTTGAGCCTCACTTTGCTTCTTCATGAATAGAATAAGGTTAAACCTATTGTGAGAGATGATTATTAGTAAGAAATGAGAAGTGTTGAACACAAATTCTCAATGAATGTTAGCTCGTATTAGTCTCTTACATAGGTTGTCTCCCCTGCTCCCTTAAGAGATCTTTAAATTGGGCATAGGTTGGACCCAAAGGAACTTGTCCAAAACCAGAAGTTTGCTGTTTTGTGTGTGTTGGTTAATATCATCAATTTAGCAACCAGAATCACGGAGGCGACCAGCCATGGGCCTGCCAGACAGAGATGATCTAGATTCCGTTATACTTTGGGCACAGGCTTGAGGCTTGGCTAGATTGGGTTAATTGAAGTAGGAAGATCCACCTTCTTTTCGGGCAGCAAGATTCCACGGACTAGGTCCTGAAATGAATAGAAAGAGAAAGCTAACATGAGCGTTCATCCTGTTTCCTGACCTTGAGGTGGCCAAGCACCTCAAGCCACTGTGACCTCCTCCTCACCGTGATGGGCTGTATCGTCTCGAAGTGTAAGCTATAATAAACCCTACATGAAATTACTTTTGTCACGTCTGTTATGGCTGCAACCAGGAAAGTGACTAATCCAGTTCTTGTTAGTCAAGCCTCTCCTGAACCCACCTCTTGAGTGGTTGGGATCGGGGCAGAGGTGAGCACGGAGGATTGGGATACATGCCTCGAAGGGCTCAAGGATGTGGTGGAGTGACTAGACTTGGGAGTGGTGAACGCTAAGGCGCGAATCCTGACCATCTTATTCTGAGAGGACTCACTTTTCTCTAGACAGGAGCCTCTAGAAGCTATCTGTTTGGGAAAACTTGCGGGTGCCGGAGCCCGGATGGGGGCGGAGCGGCAGGCGGAGACTCTAGGTCCCGGGGTTGGACCATGGCCCCGCCCTCAGGGAGGAGGGAGGAAGGAAGGAAGGGAGGGAGGACTGGGGGGAGGGAGAAGCGGGGCTGACGCAGGAGAGGGCGGGGACGCCAGGGGCAGGACTGATAGAGGCTGGGGGCGGGGCGACAGGAGGGGAGACTCAGGCTG
Organism: Eospalax fontanierii; assembly: GCA_035773235.1. Lineage (NCBI taxonomy): Eukaryota > Metazoa > Chordata > Mammalia > Rodentia > Spalacidae > Eospalax > Eospalax fontanierii. The sequence goes on from CM069531.1 coordinate 8,212,382, forward strand.
TGAGGGCCGTGGCCCCGCCCCTCGTGGAGCGGCTTCTGACTTCCGAGGGAGTGGGGCCGACAGAGGGCGGGGCCAACACGAAGCCGAAGGCGGGACCAACAGGGCGAAGAGCCGCGCCTTCATGGGGAAGGCGGGGCCTGCGACTGGGACCCATTGGGGCCGTCAGCGGCGGGAGCGGGGCCTGCGGCAGGAAAGAGGCGGGGCCTAAGGCCGGAGAGGGGCGGGGCTGGCCGGGAGGAGAGCCAGGTCCTCAGGGTCTGGGGCAGGCCTGCGAAGGAGCGGGGGCGGGGCCGGCGGCGCGGCGAGGCGGGTCCTGGGGCGGGACCGCCGGAGCGTCCGGGAGCGCAGGCCGCGGCCACCGCGAAGTAACCCGGAGCAGCAGACGCAGTGGGTCTGCGCGCAGCCCTGGTGGCCGTCCGCGAGCTCACTGCTCAGCCGCGGGCGCTCCACTGAGGGCCCCGCACGGCTGGCCTCCCGGCCTGCCCGCTTCCCGACCCGGACAGGCGCTGCGCCCCGGAGCCGCTCGGCCCGGGAGCACACGGAAGTGGTGAGTGTCACCGGGAAGGTGGAGCAGCTGGTGGCCGGCGCGGCGCCCGGGCGAGGGGCGCGGGGCGGGCGGAGGCACGACTGGGGCTCCCGGCGCAAGCGTCTGCTCCCGCTGCGGCCCCGGTGCCCTGGACGGGGACGGGCGAGTGGGGGTTTCCAGGCGAGCGGGGCGGCGAGGAGGACCAGCTGGGCCGCCCGTTCCCACGAGCGGCGACTTTTCATAAACAACCGCGGCTCGCGCCTCCGACATCCTGTTTATGGCCCCGCGCGGCGGCGGCCTGGGTGCTGACGTCCCCGGGTGGCAGGGACGTCCTGACCGCCGGCTCCCCGGCCTGGCGGCTGGGGCCCGAGAACGCAGGCGAGAAGAGTGGCGCGTTTCCTGCCTCGCTGTCTCCGCGAGGGGAAGTTTCTGGAATCGGGCGGATGCGTGGGGCGCACTTGGAAACTCAGGACCCCGATTCCAGCCCGCCCGGGGGAAGGGTGACAGAGGACCCTGGGTGGGAGGACCGGGAAAGAGAACAGAGAATTCGTTAGAGAATTGCAAATCCTACTGCAAAGGGACTTGATTCATCGAAACTGGGACTAGTGCCTGGTTCTTTGCACCGCATTCGCGCGGCCGCCGGCTCAGCGCAGCAGATTAGCTTCGGTGGCAGAAGGCACCCCTCGGAAGACACTCCCCAGGCTCCTAGGATGCATGTTTATGAAGGAAATTCCCCAGGGAGACTAGATGAGAGTTGTAATCTTCAGGTGCCTGTGAACCCCTTTTGGAGGTATATTCTTCATGATTTCCTGGGCAGAGGGGCGGTGTCCTGATAGTCTTAATTCATGGCTGGCTGTCTTCTGCCACATTGGATCCATCATTGTCTTTACGGTTAACATTCCTCCCCAGTCGTAGGTATCAGCTGCAAGTGTTTACGGGGATATAAAAGTATTGTTTCTGTCAGGAAGCATAAAAAACTTGGGTCGTTAAATAAGCGTAATAAGGAGACAATGATAAAAGCTCATCTAGTCTTTGGGTGTTGCCCTCACGTTTTAAAAAATGAAATATTCAAGTGATGTGTGGGCGTATACGCAATGGAAAAAGTTTTTTTTTTTTTTTTTTTAGTTTAAGATGAGCATTTCATATTGATCAAATCTTTCTTCCTCCCTTTCCAAGACTCCATTTTTGTTGCCCATTGAATTTGCTTTTGGTGACTCTGATGTTTCCCAAGTCTTAGAATTTGGGGCTGCGTGGGGCGTGCCGCATAACCATCTTCCCCAATAAAAACATATGATCTGGCTCAAAATGTTGGTAGTGCCTAAGGTGAGAGATCATGTTTCGGGGGTACCAGGTGAGAAACAATGTCTGGGTTCAAGTTGTGGCTAGTCATTTCATTCTTGCACGGATTTTCTAAGACGCAGGGCATAATTTTCAGTGAAGGACCCTGTGTGCTATTTTGTACCTTGTGATGAAGGTTAACGGAGACCCCAAGTGTTCTAGACATCTCTGGTATAATATTCTGTGTAATATGAGTAAAAATCTCTTCTGTATGGATCTGATCCCATTAAAAGTTGCAAATTCATTAGAGTGAGTGTAGACATCTGTGTACTTATAACCTTAATTCTGTGTATCATGTTAACCAGGCTCGTTTATTGTATCTTACCTCAGTTTCCTAAGTAGCCGCATATCGTCGTGTCCATTATAGTCGTGTCTCACCACTCGGGGCCAGCCCGAGGGGTAGGGGGTGAGTAGACTCAGAGTCAAGCCGCAGACTCTGGGAGTTGGATGGGAAGCAGGCCAAGCACATGGCACTGCCAACTCCCGTGGCACTGCAAACTCGTTTATTGAATATGTGCACAAGCTCTTATAGGTCTGTATAGCCAATGACCTTATGGGGTGGGGTCCCAAATACAGCCAGTAGTAAGTTTGTCCCCAGGTAGGCAGGTTCTTTCCAGGTGCTGGTCTCACAACTAGCCAGAGCAGAACGCCACACCCACAGGATTCGTTCCTCTATTCCTCCTAGCAGGTGGCCTGGCTAGGCCCACCTTGCATTATGCCCAACAGCCTTACTGCTCTAATTTTTTTAATGCTAGGATTTCAGTGTTCTACACCACACAGAATAGAGCCAGTTTAAACTGTTTCTCCCATGCCACAGTACACTATTTACTGCCATTGGTAAAAGAAGCTAGAAAGTGAATACATTAGATACTGGGAAGCTAAACATTTTTCAGAATATAGCTATATTCCATTTTGTTGTAACCTAGACAAGTTTAGTATCAGGCTAATGCTATTCTTGTAATGATTATTCTGCCCATTTGGTATCCACTCTCTATAGAGTGGTAAGAGAGGTTAGATGGTAAAATCTTTTCAATTCGGGCACTTGCTATAGCTAGTGAAAATATGGAATGTTGAGGATGGGGTTCCTTTTGAAACAGCAACATAATTGACTTAACTTGCACCAGGAAACTTGACCTGGGGACTTCTAAAGAGGGTTGTGAATCTTTCAGTTTAAAGAGGTTTTACAAACAGTCGTGGTTCTAAGGAGGATTGGTTTCAGTAGCACACTGTCAGTTACAAATTTAAAACATGTCCAAAAGCTGTTATTATCCTGAATAACTTGAAGTAACACATATATTTAAATAGAAACCCAAATGAAGCAATTGTTTAGAATATGTGTAGGTTTAAACCCATTTGGTACTGAGAACACTAAATAAAAATAATACTATTAATAGTGCCTCTTAGTAAAGACCAGGATCTATGTTATCTAACTCTCAGATTCTCTTGTGTATTCCTTCTCTTCCACTAAGCATACATATTCTGTATGTCTTTAGAATATTCTAGTGAGGTGATAATAAGCTGCTTGATTTAATGTCTGAGATGTACATGATTGTGCAAAGAAAATTTTAAAGAGATTTTCATATACTTTCAGGTGGATGAGGAATGGCTATTTAACAGAACCTAGCTGAGCAGGCGACTTCTGATATTTTCTGATGTATTGTGGCTTAATGGTACATGGAGCTTTTCCATAGAACAGAGGTGCCTGAAGGAACCTTGCAGATTCTTTCAGATCAGTGGTTATCAACTTGGTAAAATTCCATACTCAGGGAGACTTTGGCAGTTTCTGGAGAGATTTGGTAGTCGCACATTGAGAGAATAGTGATCCTATTGGCATCTAATTAGCAGAGGCATCTAGTGAGCAGAGGCTGGTGTGCAGAGGACAGCCCTTTCTATAACAGAGGTGATCTGGCTCAAAATGGCAGTAGTTGCCCTGAGCTGAGAGATCATGTTTGGGGGTAGCAGGTGACAAACAAGAAGTGGTAGCAAGCCATTTCATTCCTGGCACTGATTTTCCTCTTCTATAGACAAATAAAGCCATCCAGTTTGGCATTTTTGCAGTCAGTGGTGGTGTTGTGATCAGGTAAATAATATACATGTAATGCATGGAAAATAAAGTATACACGTTAAAGCTGCCATGAAGACTTCATGAAGGGTGGTTGGATATACTGGAAGTTGGGGAGGAAGAAGCTAAATCATTGTGTGAGTGTCAAGCAAGCTAGATGGTTTGATAGTGTTGATTTTTTGTTTTGTTTTTGGAGTAAAGTTCATTCATTGTGCTTAATTTTTTTTAGTTCTGTACTTTTTAAACATAAAGCTTATTTCCTCACAAAAAGGAGGAAGCTCACTGTAGAAATATTGGAAAATATAAGAAAGTAGCAAGTAGAAGGGACAGTCATCTATGTTCTATTCTCTTTTTCATTTAAAGACAGTCACATTTTTACCAAGTTTTCCTAGAAGTATGGCTGAAATTTGGAGAAGAGTTACAGTAGAAAAGTGCAGAGCAGGTAGGTCTGACCAAGTTGGGTGGGGGTGCTACTTGTTTTTATGCTCTTTGTTTTTCCTTTTTAAATAATTACCTTGCAGCTGGGTGTGGTGGTGCATGCCTATCGTCCCAACACTTGGTGGGCTGGGACAGGAGGTGTGCTTGGATTCAGGAGTTTGGGACTGTTTCTTAAAAGAAAACTGCAGTGCAAAGGTAAGTGAGGCTACATGAGGCATGGGTTCGGTCTTGTGCGGTTTGTGCTAAGCTCTTAGCCTTGTCCTTTGGTTGTTGCTTCCTCTCTGCTTTTTCCCGTGCTCTGTACTCAGTGAGGTGTGCCACCATAGCTTCCTGTCTCAAATACTTTCTGGTAACATGGTTTGAAACAGCTGCCATGTTGAAATGCTGGGTTTCAGGGGCAGGAAATGAATTCCCATGAGTGCTTTTTCCTTTGAAGTCACCCCCACTTTTGACAGTTTGAGGTCATCAGAAAGCATAAAACATTAGGTTCCCTTTCGTGATGTCTCCATTTCTGAGGTTTACAATGTGTGGCTCCTTGTAGCTGGCATAGGTATACAGTATTCCTCAGTGCTCTGACTAGATTGCCTTATCACCAAGGCAAGAAAGAAGTGCTTTAGTAGCAAAAACTCCAATAAAGATATTGGAATTGTTTTTGAGATGGGTCTCACTCTAGTCCCAACTGGTCTGTAACTCGTTGTGTGGCCAAGGTCCCAATAAGAGATCCTGTCTCTTAAAACAAGATGAAGGACTGGAGAGATGGCTCAGAAGCCTGGATGCTCTTCTAGAGGACCTGGGTTTGGTTTCCAGTACCCACATGGCAGCTAACAATTGTCCTTAATTCCAGTTCCAGGGGATCTGATGGCCTTTTCTGTCTTCCATGGGCATTGCATGACATGGGTGAACTTATAAACTTGCAGACAAAACACTCATACACATTAAAAAAAAAAAAAAAAAGCAAGTACCTGAGATTGACCTGTGATTTACACATGGACACTTGTGCACATGCATCATGTACACAAAAAAGTGGAGGCTGAGGTCGGGGAGAGGGAGAGATGGATATTGCTCTTGGGCTCAAGGAATGCTCCTGCTCAACCCCAAATAACTGCTACCAAGCTACACGCATACCTCTGTAGCTGCCTCAGGTTCTGTTTTGAAGAATCTTCATTTGAGTGTGCTGTTGAAGAGTGTGTGAGAATTCTCTTTTTAAGGTGGGCTAGAACACTAGGACGACAGACACTGTGAGCAAAGGCATGAAGCAGAAGTGTGCATGTACATGGTATGGGTGACAAACTTAGTTGCAGCCACTGTGATTAGAGCATAGACTCCTTAGGAGAGAGCAGGAGGTGTGGAAGGTTTGGGTCAGCTGGGAGCAGTGACTCTCCACAAGTCTGTGAGCAGGGAAGGTCAGAGACTGTGGCTACTATCCAGTGGGTAAGTAGGGAAAATGAGAAAGCATTTGAGGTTTTGAGCTCAGGAATAACATTAGCGAAGGGGAGAGCTGAGAAACACTTGAGTTCTCTGGAGGGCCGGCTTCTGCTGCGGCACCTTTCCTTCTCCCACCTCCAAAGAGGCTTCACTTAGCCACCATTGTCAGCAGTCCAGGGGACCGCTAGGAAGAAGAGGCAACCTAGGTGACATGAAGTCCAGGTATGCTTTCCATTTAGTGCAGCAAAACTCACTTTGATTTGCTTTTAAGTACCAAGTTCTGTGATATTTTATCTAACGGATTTTTGAGTCAACCAGAGATTAAAAATAAAACAATAAACCTACGCGACAGGCATGGCTGGGAGAATGTGTGTGGGGAGGCTCATCCTCAGAGGCAAGCAGTGCTATTTGTTGTCTTAGTAATTGAGGAGTCGGTAGGTGGACTATGGAGAATGAGATCACAACTCAAAAGGGCAAGTCTGGGGCATCTATTGGAGCAGGAGCCTGTGGTGAAGAGCATGGTAGTCTGAAGCTGTCATTATCATTATACAGGGTGGCAGCTAATACTGGTAAAGCTGAGTAGGGCATCCTGAAGGGCTGACATAGTTTAAGTGAAATGAAAGGTGTGTTCGGATACCTCACTTAGGGGTTGGCAGCTGTGTAAGTAGGGGATAGAGACTGGTTGAGATGCAGCTGTCCATATTTCTACAGGACAAATTCAGAGAAGAGGGTTATCCTCAGAATGGAAATCCAGCAAGCAATTTTCCTTTACTGAGGGAATGAGTTGGAGATACTGGTACCTAGAACCCAGCCAAGGGTGACTGACTCAGGGTGGTGTATTACACTGGCTTTTGAAAACACATCTATTTATGTACTTTAGCTTTGCTTTTTCTCTTTTTAAGATTTATCTGTATATGTGTGTCACTGTGCATATGTAGCACAGTGTGAGGATGCTCAGGAGGCCAGAAGAGGGCATTGGATTTCCTGGAGCTGGAGTTACAGGCTGTTGTGAGCTACTGACATGGGTGTTGAGAGCCAGACCCTGGTCCTCTGGAATTGCTGCAGTTCCTCTTAACTGCTGAGACATCTCGTCAGCTCCCTGGGCTTGGTTTTGGTAGTCGGGAGACTTTTCAGTCCAGACTCTAGGGACTCAGCTATGAGAAGGTGTACAAGTTACGCCTGTTGCTTATCCACAGAATGGAGTAAAGACAGTCCTCCCTCTAAGAGTGTTTGAGGATTGAACCACACCAAAAGATTTTGGAATGGTGTCAGGCACATACTGTGCTTTTTTTTTTTTTAAACTTTAAAAATGATTCGTATATATGCTTTGGGTTCATAAAAAGCTCAAGTTATATTCAGAATGTTTTAAGATGGATACAGTGTCCCTTGAAGATGCAAAACAGTGTGGCTGATACATCATATTTTCCAAAGGCTTCTGTTAAAAAGTGAACAAATCAAAAAAATTTTGGTGCTTCAAGAAGGCAGTTTCCCATTCAAGAAGAATTTATTATGTAGACAGCATACACAGTGCTAGTTAAATAGATAAATTAAGCTTCCCTTTATTTTTAATGGAAAAATGAGAAACAAGGGTGCTTTTATTTCAGTGCTTTAAGTGCAATCCAAGGCCTATAACTTGGGGGGAATGTACCGGACTTTCTGGGAAGATCAGGGAAAAGATACTATGTTGTTTTCAGTGACTCAGGGCGCTCACCAAGTGGAGGGTTGCCAGCAGACAGGCTCCAGGCACACCTGTTTGTAATGGTGTCTTTTGAGTTGTGTCAAAATTAAGAATCCCATAAATCAGAAAATACTCCCGGGAGCTTTACTGTTTAAGGAATTACTGGAATTTAAAAAAATACTTATTTTTAAATTTTATGTATGTATGTATTGCCTGTATATATGTAAGTGTACCCCTGTGTTGTGCAAAGACTGGAGGTTAGAAGAGGGTGTTGGCTCCCCTGGAACTGGAGCTATGGACAGTTGTGAGCTGCTGTGTGGGTGCTGGGAATCAAACTCTGGTCCTTTGGAAGAACATTAAGGGTTCTTAACCCCTGAGCCATCTCTCCATCTCCAGGAATTACAGGAACTTTAAGGAACTTTCAAATGTATATTGTTTCCATAGAATGGTATTGTATAGTTTCTGTTTCTGTATTCATACTATGCTTTGCGTAGTACGAAAGAGCTATCCAGAATAGAAAGTTATGGAGAGTCAGTCCTGCCTCCTAATCATGTATATGTATATATTTATTTGTATATTTTGAATGTGTTTCATACATAGTTATATCTGTGTTGGACAAGTTTCTTGAATCTGGGTATTCTCAGTTACTATAAGTTGGGCACAGTGGTGTACACTTGTAATCTTAGTACTTGGGAAGTGAAGGCAGAAGGAAGAGGAATTCAAGGTCATTCTGAGCTATATGAGACTGTATCTCAACCCCCTGTCCTCCAAAAGAAAGAGCAGTAGTTACCATATGCTTGGAAAAGCAGTCTTGATATCATTCTTATCTATGTGCTTAGACAGCAAAGGATGTGTAGCTTGTTCTCTCGATTCAAGACCGAGAAATCCAGAAAAGCACCCTCCTCCCCAGTCTGGTCTGGGAGCACAGTGGGCAAGGAAGTCTACCTGAACCCCTGAAAAGGCTGTCTGCAGATATTTTAAAAATAAACTTAGATATTTTCAGGTACATTAGGTGATTGAGGCTGGCCTGATTATAAAAAATGAAAAGAAGAACAGTTTATAATGAATGCAGTCATCATTTGTTTCTAATGGTATTTTAAAGGGCTTAAGGGTATTAAAACTGACAGCAGTTCATTCATTTAGCCATGATTATATCTGTGGGCTTGTTTGCACAGCTAATTTTCTCCGGCAGTAGTGAGGCTGTAATTCATAGCAGTTTTTCAATTAGTAGAATTTAAAACAGTCTTCATACATAAATATATATGGAGAGAGAGAGAAACAGCCTGTCAAATGTAAATATATCTTCCTATATAAAATCTTGTGATCATATTTGTTTGTCGGCCCCTATACAAAGAGGCAGGTAAATGCCATTTATTTTATAAAGAGAATTTTTTGCCACCACACATACCTTCAAACACATTTTAGGGTCAATTGTTATAACCCAGACTAAAGAAAGTACTATTTGCATAGTCTGCATTTTACAGACTGCTTGCTTTTGCCCAGCTCAGGCCACTATGTAGAATGTTGACTGGTCCATCGACCACTGTGCATTGGTTATCTCACTGGGAAGCTCATCTGCTGTCTAATGGTAATCGTAGACCACTTCATGGTTTGCCTATTCACAGTGATTTTTCACCCAGGTTGCTTAGAAGTAGCGGGGAGAGCTCAGAGGTGTGACCTGAATGTAAACTGAAGCCTGCATGGTGTGGCTTTAGGAAGTAGTCAACTTGTCCTGCACAAATTGGCAGAGACAAAGGTGCCCTCACCTTTTTCATATGTATCCATCACTTAGCAGCTGTCTGTAGATCAAAATACGTGTGAATGAAGCAGGAATGACTCTGTCTTCAGGTTTCTTGTTAATAGAAGATAGTAATTTGACAGTTAAATAAGTATTTGTGACATTTATGTGGTGTCAGGAGGTGTCTGGTTGACTCTTGACACAAAGATGGGCAGTGAGAAGAAGGGGTCTGTTCGGGAAGTTTTTCTGTATATTCCAATCTGAAAGGTAACGCTACACAAAGAGGCTAAGAAGGTTTTATAGCCAGGGAGCTGGGGACACGGTGTAGGTAAGCTGGGGGTAAGGTACTTGCCATACAAACATGAGGGCCCGAGTTCAGATCTCTAACACCTCTGTACAAGCCAAGTGTGGTGGCACACACCTGTAAACCCAGCACTGGGAAGATGAGACATCTAGCTGAATCAGTGAGCTCTAGGTTCAGTGAGAGATCCCCCCGCCATCTCAAAGAATAAGGTGGAGGGCTGGCAGGGTGGCTTAGTGGTTAAAGGTGCTTGCTACAAAGCCTGACTACTTGAGTTTGATCCCTGGGACCTACATGATAGAAGGAGGAAACTGACTCTAGTAAGTTGCCCACAGTAAGTTGTTTGCTTATCTCCACATGCATGCTTTGGCACACACACACACAAAATAATGTGGAGAATGGTTGAACAAAACAGTTTCAAACTCTGGCCTCTATAAGAAGCACACACATGGAGGTGCACACACATGGAGGCACACACAGGTTTTTTTGGATAGAGAAAACAGCATATGCAAAGGCTTTAAGGTAGGGCAGACATCCCTGTCCACAGAGAGAAGAAAGAGCAGCACTTAGGAGCCAGGCAGCAGCCTGTTCAGGGAGTGTGCTATGGGCCGTATTACTTGGGCCTTTCTTGTAAGGTAGCAGGGAAGCTGAAGGCTTCTAAACTGGGCAGTGGCTGGGATTGGTATCATTCCTGTGAAAAAAGAAGGATCTGAGCCATAGCTGCTGCCCAACAGGGGCCTCTTCTCACCACTTCCTCAGTCTGCTACCAAATGCCTTGAAAGCTTTCATTTCCTCCCGCCCACTCACTCTTTAACCCTTTGCAAACTGAATGCTACTGGCACACTCTTGAGCTCACAGGCTATATACTTTGTCATATCTAAAACATTGCTACTGAAACGCTCTTTGCTAGTTGATGTTCCCAACATCACCTCTTGGCTTCTGACACATATTAAGTACTTTCTTCTTCTTTCTGGGCCTCTGTTCTTTTTGGGTGTCTTCTTTTCCCCTGGTGAAGTTTCTTTCAAGATTCATTTGTTGCAAAAAAAACTGTGTAGATGACCCACTTTTGCCTGGGCCCCACTTCTCTTATTCTATTACCCTCCTGTCTTGTCTTTTCCTTCCTAGACCACCAGCTGAGTCATTTCAGCACTTTTCAGAGCACTGGGGACACAAGGTGACAGACACAGGTGGCAAAGTCATAGTCCCTGCCTCAAAGGAACAAACATATTTAGATGTTTAATGTGTGGTGAATGATTTCAGGCAGTGGAAAATCAGCAGAGAATATCAGTGAGGAAATAGGTGAGAGTACTTAGAGGAGAGAAATGGGCAACATCTCTGAGGACATGGCATTTAGTCTAGGATCTGGAAGGTGAAGAGAAGCCAGGCCTTGCAGAAGTCTGGAGGAAGCTGATGGGAGACAGGGCAGAACCAGCACCGGCACTTGCAGGTGGATGATTGACCTGCATCATACCAAGCTCCTGCCCTGCTGACTTGATAGCTTATGTTTAAAGTGCCCGGAAACTGATGTCAGCTGAGGACAGTTTCTCTGCTTTTCTTTTTTCTTTACCTTCCTCTCCTCCTCTTCCTTTCTTTTTAAAAAAACCTTTTTATTTATTTTTAGTTGATTTGTATGAGTGTTTTGCTTGCATATATGTAGTGCATCTATGTCATGTAGTGCCCGCGGAGGCCAAAAGTGGGCGTCGAATCTTCTAGAACAGTAGTTAAGGATGGTTGTTAGCTACCTTGTGAGTGCTGGGAACTGAATCCAGATCTTCTGCAAAAGCAGCCAGTACTTTTAACTGCTGAGCTATCTCTCCCACCCTCTCTGCTTTTCTTAATAACATCTCTATTCACTTCCCTCCAAACTTTTGCTAAGAAATCAGTGGGTTTTTTTTAGTTTTTTTCCTGGGTCAGGAAAGAGATGAGTATTTCCAGCATCAAGGGCTACACTATATCTGTTGTAACAACTATGTTCTGCCTTTGTGGGGTCTCAGTCTTATGTATGAATACTGATATTGGTGTCTCTACGTGTCACAAAATAATGTTCTTTCCCCTGACATCTTGAGTATGTAAAAACCTGCTAGTTTGTTGACTGTATGAACAGGTGGCAGGCCAAATGTGGCCTTCCTTCAGGCTGCTCTCTCTGTCCTGCCTTCGTGTGGCTCCTTCCCCGAGGATCACAGCTTACTGTGCAGCCTTCCAGTGGCATCTCCTTTCCTGGGCTGCTTATTTTCTACCCTCTCCCTGCTTGGATTTGACAAGACCTCAGTTTACCTTTCCACCCCATCTCTCCAGGGTGGTCTTAAGGGATCCTCCTGCTTCCCCTCCCTAGTAGCTGCGCCCATAGGCTACTACCCCAGTTTGTGGGTTTCAGTCTTTTTGCCAAGACTTACCCATTGTGTAGTCACAGGCCCCTAAGGAAGGGGATCATCTTGTTCATGGAAAGTCTCCATGAATGCTAAACTCTGTGTAGGATTATAAAAACGGTGCACAGTGTATGAGAAGTTTGACTAAAGGGAGCTTGAGCTTTGTGAAGGCTCACCAGGTATTTTAAAGTCTCTGGGTATACTCTTGGCCCTTCTAGTGGCTTAGATAATTTCAGGTAGATTATTAATATTCCTTCTGAGGAGCTCATGTGCTTTGATTTTATAACCAGAAAGAAAGAAAAAAGGAAAGTGTGTTGTGTAACTTGTGTTCCCTTGCCAGCAAGCTCAAAGTTAGGTACTGGCCAGTTTGGTTGTTGCTGTTTTCTTACAGTAATCTCCATGCCAGTTTTTCCACTGAATAGTCATGTGTTAAATGTTCCTTTTATTTATTTATTTAATTATATTTTTCCAGTGTGTGTGTTGTACACGTATGTTTATACATGTTTTTATGTATGTGTACATGTATGTTTGTGTGCGTGCATTTGAAGGCCTAGGGTTGATGTCAGGAGCCATCCTTTATTGCTCTTCCACCTTATTCGTTGGAGTAGGCTTTCTCAATCAAACCCAGAGCTCACCAATATGGCTACTCTTGCTAGCCAGCTTGCTCTGGAATCTCTCCAACTTCTAAGGCTAGAATTGAGTGTACCAGACTAACCTGGCATTAATGAATTTGAGGAATTTGAATTCTGGTCTCTGTACTTGTATAGCAAGCATTTTAACCACTAAGCCATCTCTCCATGGCAATAGATCCTTCTTTGAATCAGTAGTTCTTTTGTATATGTCTTTTATATTTATATAGGTGTCATCAATTGTGTCTCTCTTTTTTTGATGATGGAATTATAATTAGGGATGGGTGATTAACATGGGCAGAGCAGAGCTGGGCAGAGGGAGCTAGCTTTCCTGGACAGTGCCTTGCTGCATCCTGAGCCATTTAATGATGAAATCAGTGCTTCAGTAGGTTGTTGATGTTGGACTCTTGCCTTCCTACCCTCTTATTATTCACATTTGCTCTTAGTGTGTCTAGGTGACAGACAGATAAAGAGCAGACCTGCACTCTGTCTGAGAAATCCTTACCTTCTGTGATCTTGGAATCATGCTTCTTGCCACACACGTGCTAGCAGAGCTCTAGTCTCTAGTCAGAAGGGAGGCTGCAGTTTACCCTGTTAGAACGTTATCCGTGTGTAGTAAGTCAAGGAGGTGATCTTTAGAGTGAGCATGGAAATGGGATTAGGTAACAAGGCATTTCTGTTCTGATGGACAGACTGGTAAAACCATGTGATTAATGCCTTCACAAACTAGAAAAAAGGGGGGATTCAGTAATGGTTGCCTCTTGCCTCCCACTTGTGGTGACAACATGGTTCAAAAAGATCAATATGTTGGGTAGAACAGGTAGTAGGCAGGCCAGTATGTGCTTGGGGCAGGGTCTGTGTTCCAGGTCTGAGGAGGATGTCTTGTCTTCCCAGGCTTGAGGATTAGGCTGCTGATTCTTAAACTACTGTGGGATTTGTTTTTGCATTTGTTATTTAATCTAATCTATGTAAGAGCCAGGGAGTAGGATCTTGATGACATCATTTTCCAGGGGAGCGATCAAGCTACTGACTTGTCACTCATGCTTTTTGTCTTTTTGCAGGCCAACGCCTGCACTTAAAAGTGAGAACCTGTGAAACATGTTCCTAACTTGTTTTCTAACCTAAAGCTGTTTCAGATCCTTAGAAAAGTACTTCATACATCTGTATAGCATTTGTATTGTTAGATACTGTAACAAAGGTGTAGAGGTCCTCCATCCCCATGTTTTGGATACTGGATTCATGTGCCCTGGATTCAGTGAGTCTTCTTTGTAGCTGGGGCTAAAGGTATGCACTATCACCATTCCTGGTAGGATTCCTTTCATACTTTTTTATTTTTGAGCAGGGTATTTGGGTTCATTTAACTATCCTAAATGAGTTTTGTATTAAATTAATAATTGCATGTAGGGCTGGGGATATAGCCTGGCAGAAGTGTGTGTATCTAGCACACACAAGACCCCAGATCCCTCTCCCCGTCATGTGTATACACATAAATGCACAAAAGTTGCATTTCTATCTTTGACATTTTAAATTAAACTAGACTTACTGTAGTTTTACATTACTTTGTGGTTATCAAATATGTCCTGTGTTTACTTGCTGGAGTGCACCATGTATGGTGTTATGACAAGCATGTTGGACTGTGAGCCAGAAAGAACCAAATCTGAGACTGCCTTCCATTACTACTAGCTCTATGGCTTTGGGAAATAGTTGATCCTCTGTTTTTCTTACCTGCAAAGTAGACTGAATAGTACTGTCTCAAAAGAGGCTTTTCAAAGGCTAAGTAAAATTGAGTCTGTGAAATAACTTTACTCTGCAGAGCTTGGAATCTAGAAGTATTTAATAAATTACCCACTACCATCTTGCAAGAACTCTGTAGAAATTATATAATGTTGACACTAAGTGGAAACTTTGTAGATAGGTATTTCTCAAGTTACAAACTTCTGATGTAGCCATTGTGTTAATGGTTGGATTTCATCTTTAGTCCAGCCATAGATGATGGTGGCTCAGACTTCCAAACCAGTGTCTGAATCCAAGTTGGGCCGAATTGTTGAATCTTTGTGCCTCCATGTCCGTATGGTAAAGGGATAGTAATGAGAGCACTAACAGCAGCCACCTTACAGGATTGTGTCAAACAAAAATGTATGCATCTGCCTATGTTGTATACACGTGTATTAACACTGCAAGCATTTACTAGTATTTACAATTCCTCTTTCAGTCTTCCTGTGTAGACATCCCATGAGTCAGCTCAATATCCCTTGGACTCTCCTGTTGTTTCTTCTGTCAGGAGACTCTTCATGCCACACATCTGCCCCTTCCCTCTGCCTTTAACACATTCCTGATTACTTTACTTTAATCCAGGCTGCTTCTTTCTTGTGTGTAACACTTTATCAGTCCCCTGCCTATGTGCTTACCTAGACACCTTGAAAAAAAAATCTCTTTTTCTTTTGTGTGGAAGGAAATGTTTTCTAATGACTGATAAACCCAGCTGTTTGTTAAGAAAGACAAAAGCTGGGGACTGAAGAGATGCTCAGTGGTTAAGAGCACTGGCTGCTCTTGCAGAGACCTGGGTTCAGTTCTCAACATCCACGTGATGGGTAACAACCATCCATAACTCCAGTTCCAGGGGATCTGATGCCCTCTTCTGACATCTGTGGGCATCACCCAACACGGACGTATTTACATACATGGAGGCAATATACTCATACACATAAAATAAAAATAATAAAATTAATTCTTTTTAAAGAAAGATAAAAGCTGTACATTTGGAAAATATAAAATGCCTCATTTAGCAAATGTTTCCCTGTGTCAGATATTCAGAGAATAATAACAGTTTTAGGGTGGTTGAATAGAATGTATAGAGGCACCTAACTTTGCAGTGGATTTGATCAGAGCCAGGCTGACTTGGCCCTTGGTCTCAGTCCCTTAGTCATGCCTTCAGTTCCCATGGTACCCCTTGAGATTCTATCTGTGTACCATACTAGCATCAGTTCTGCTTTCCTTATACACCAGGTTTTTGAAATGACAAAAGCAATCCTGGTTTTCTGGCCATAAAACTGTTTTCTGTCTTTTGATGGGACAGAGGTACAGTGTTTCAGATACCTTTTGTGTATTGACTTGGAATCTTAACTACATTTACAGCAATGTGTGTTGGGAATAAAATGTATGCTAAGTTTTTAACAACCAACTGGGAATGACATTTTTAAAAAGCAGAACTTTTTAAGTTAAAGACTTCAAATATATTTGAGTGTGTTGCCTGCTTTGGTACCCTTTAAAGCCGTAGATGTCACACCCAACTCAGTTTTGTTCAGGAATGTATCAAATAATTGTACTTACTTGCTTAACTGCCATCTATTGCTGACCCATTTATCCTAAACCACTGCCATAGTGTTTGTCACACAGTAGGAATACTGTGAAGAGACCTATTGAGCCCTCTTAAAAATCAAGGGGAACTGAGGTAGAGAGCATGATTTAAATCCAGAAGTTTAAGACAAGCTTGGAGGACATAGCAAGACCACATCTCAAAGAAAAATAAAATCTGAGTGGTTCCTTATAACTTTTCTCTGTGTTTAATGCATTTTCCTTCTTTGCATATGTTATAGTTTGCCTTCAATTGCTGTGAAAAAACACTCTGACTAATACCATCTTGGGGAGGAAAGGGTTTATTACTTGGCTTACATCTGCCCTGTCACAATTCATCATTGAGGGAGCCTAACTTCAGAGCAGGAAACTGGAGGCAGGAGCTGAAGCACAGACCATGCAGGAAGGCTGCTTACTGGCTTTCTGTCTTGCTATCCTGGCCAGTGCTCAGCCTGTTTTCTTACATAATATAGGCCCAGGGAAGTCACCACCCACAGTGGACTAGGCCCTCCCACATCACGAAACAGTTAAGACATGCCTCACAGATATGGCCACAGAGGCAATTTCCCAGTTGAGGCTCCCTCAACTCAGGTGTGTCAAGTTAACTAAAGCTACCTAGCACAGTGTATATGTGTTTGCATGAGTGTTCATATGTGTATAGTGTGCATATATGTGTGTGTGCATGCATGTGGAGGCTAGGGTCAACCCCTGAATGTTCTCAGGAGCCATTCACTTTCGTTTTTTGGAGATACAGTCTCTCATCTGGACCTGGGGTTCACTGGTGAGGCTGGTTGATTAGCTAGTCCCAAGCACCCACCTGTGTATACAGTGCTGGGATTACAAGCATGTGTCACTTTGCCCCGTTTTTACATGGGTATTGGGGGTTCGAGCCCAGGTCCTCTTGTCTTTGTAGCAAGCACTTTACCAATTGAGCAATCTCACCAGATCCTGTATTTTTAAACCAACTAGCTAACCAACTAACAACCAACCAACCAAACACACATACATACAACATACATACAACCCCCCATAACAATAAGAACCAGAGAACTCTGAAAGAGGACTGTTGTTACAAAATTGCCAAGTAGATGAAAATAGCTATCAGAAAAGGGGTATTTGAAGCACTCAGAAGCCAGGCCTTCATGAGAATGTTGTTTTGATTATTAAGAGAGGAAAGCTGTTGAACTAGTTCCTTCTTGGCTCAGAATCTTGTTTACTTTCCTCAGGTTAGAACTGATAGCTCTAATGGTTTTAAGAAGTCATGACGACAGGTCTGCTGTGAACCTGAACATGCTTAGTTCTGAGTTTACAGGAATTGTCTAATAAGGCTATTTAAAGGTTACTGACACACAGGATCATAAGAATGGGAAGAAACAAAAGTCACTCAGGAAAACAACTGCTTTCCTAGTTTTACAGTAGAGAGAAAAAGTGGAACAGTACTTAAGTGACTTGCCCTAGACCTCTGTGGGCCAAGGCTTTAATGAGTCTTTTTGTTGTTGTTTTCAGATAGGTCTTACTATGTTATGTATGTAGCCCAGGCTGGCCTTGAACTTGTAATCTTCCTGTCTTAGCCTCTCAAGTGCTGGCATATGTCATATTGTGCTTGATTTGACACTTACTAGTGCAATAATTCATAAGATAGACACATTTGAAGTTACTAAACTAAATGCCTATTTATTCAAACAGTTCTGAGGAGAAGACATAGAGGTTATGCAAGAGAAGTTAGGACTGTCTAGGTTTTGTCTTATGGTTTGGATATTAAGAAAGACTGAGTCCCATGGGAGAAGAGAGATGCTTGGGTGAGATGTTCTGGGTGTACAGTCTGAGGGACAGGCCAGATGGGAGGTGCTGAACCCAAGTTAACACAAGTCTAGGTTGTTCCTAGAAATGGTTAAACTTTGTTAAAGTTCTAAAAATGTTAATGATGGCTAAATTTTTAATAAAAAGTTCCCTTTAATGTTGATATTTACTTCTACATTGAAAGCATTTTTACTTAATCTGTTCTAGGCTTTGCCCCTAATGTATTAGTATATATTATGTAACTTTTATTGGTAGGCTATATATAATCTGCCTCCTCTCAAACATTTTTTGGCCCAATGTGGTGACACCTGCCTTTAATCCCAGCACTTGGGAGGCATAGGCAGGTGGATCTCTGTGAGTTCAAGGCCAGCCTGGTCTACATAGTGAGTTCCAGGCCAGCTGGGGCTACAGGGAGACATTGTTCCAAAAAGACTACCCCCTCCTAAATCCCCCAAAACAGAAAAAAAACCTAAAAACATTTTTAAAGTAATATTACAGTTTAGCCTTCAGGAAATCATTTTTGAATATGTGTACACTGTGTATGTAGGTAAATTATATATTTTATTGTGATTAAATAAAATTACCTATTATGTAATATTTAAGGAATTTCTGCCATTTTATGTGAAATGGCATTCTCAGCACTGATCATAAAAATCAAAATAATGTTCAACTCTGAACAGCATTGAAAATGCTCTGTGTCCTGTAGTATCAGATGCTCAACCAACATTCCATTCTTGAGGTAAAAATAAACAGACACAATTTTCCTTTACTCTTAATAAAAAGTAAATGTATACTAGAGGATTGTGTTACATTTTGTTTACTTTTTGTTTTATGTATATGAGTGTTTTCCTCCATGTATGTAAGTGTACCACGTGCATGCATTGCCCACAGAGGCCAGAAGAGGGTGTCAAATCCTCTGGAACTGGAATTATAGATGGTTGTTAGCTGCTGTGTGGGTGCTGGGAACTGAACCTTAGTCCTCTTTAAGAGTAGTTAGTGCTCTTAACCCCTAAGCCATCTCTATAGCTCCCTAAAGAATTATTTTAAAATAAACTTCTTTATATTTTCTTACCAGTTAGTGTTTGATTTATGTATCTATTTTCTGTACCTACATTCCTGGGATTGTGTAAGTTTCCTCTGTTAAAGGCATCCTTGATTTAAGGAATACCTCTCTTTTTGTTGCTACAGTGCAGCCCTGTGGTCTCCCATAGCATGCATGCTCAGTGATTGCTTGGTGCAGAAAATAGTTATATTAAAAATAGTAACAACAAGAAAGGGTTGATGGGCTAGGGAGATGGCCCAGTTGGTAAAGTGCCTGCTGTGCAAGCATGAAGGACTATGTTCATTTTCCAGCATCCTTGTAAAAACCCAAGCATGGTAGTGTGTGCTTGTAACCCAGCATTAGGGAAGTAGAAGACCAAAGGACCCCTAGGACTCACTGGCCAGCCAGCCTAGCCTAATTGGTAAACTGCAGGCTCTAGTGAGAAATTCTGCTTCAAAATAAGCAAGCAGAGTAAGTAAGCAAGCAGGCAAACACCTTTGGGCTCCATGTACACATACACACACACAGACACACAGACAGACAGACAGACAGACACACACACACACACACACACACACACACACACACGGGAACCCAGCATCTCCCTTCCCCAATACTTCTCACCTAGAGATTGAAAAGCCCATGACTGAAAGGTGCTTTTTAATCATTCCCTTAACAGTTTAAGGAAACTCAGGTTAAGGAGGCGAAACAATTCCATACTTCTAGCCTTTAATGCCTCTTCTTGTTGACGCCTTCTAGGCCCCTCATGGTTCCATAGAGCATTGGCTTGCTTGGTGGTCAGCTGTGTCTCTGGTCACTGTCAAGTTTCTGACTACTTGCTTTACCTGCCCTTACCTTATTCATAAGGACAGTTGTGCTGTCAGCAAATTCTCATGATTGGACAGCCTAAGCAAGCAGTTCAGTAAAGTTATTTATGGCTGAAACCTGAGGCAGATACGTGTTGACTTGGGCCTCTGGAGAGAGAGGGTTTTTGTTTCCTCTTTTGATGGTTAGTTTCCTTTCCTTTTGCTTACGTCTTTAAAAGCTACAGCTCATGTTTTAAAAATAATGTGACTTTCCAATATTGTATAAGAAAGATAAACTTAGGTACATTTGGTCTGTATAGAAGTAAAACACTGCATTTATCTAAAATGTTATTTTGAATTAACTTTAGGTAATTTATGTAATTGCTCTGAATTCAGCAAATTTAGTTTAGTTGAAATACTGTATACTCACTGTTCGTTTCCTTCCAGAGATTTCAGGACATAAGCCTAATGCAGTCATTGGGATTTGCCATGGCTGCATATCAAATTTGTGTTTAGAAAACTTAAGAACTATGGCTAGTGGGATGACTTAGCAGGTAAAAGCCCTCGTTGCACAGGTCTGATGGATGATGTGAGTTTAATTTCAGGGACCCATGCTGGAGGAAGAGAAAGTTGTTCTGTGACCTCCATGTGCACCATGGCATGCATGAACTCTTTTTCTCTCTCTCTCTCTCCTAAAATAATAATAAAATTAATAAAATCATAAAAATATATGAAAAAGAAAACCTAGGAACTAAATAAAAACCCTTAAGACCTATTCACCAGTAAAGTTCTGTTGATATTTAAATGTTTAATTTAGACATTGTTTTGTTTTTATGGACCTATAAATAAAAAGTTTTCAGGGAGATTATAGAACATTTTATAGAACATATTTTATTATTTGATCTTTTCACAAAATGATTCCTCACCCCCATAATGTAATAACTTACTTGTAGTGTCACAACTTTTTATGATGCATAGTTTTTATTTTATAGATGAATGGAAGTTTATTAACCTAGTTCTAGGCTGTGTGATCTATATGCTGATTGTTTATCCTTTATGTACAAATATAAACATATTTTTACCTCTGTTTTTGTATATATTTCTGATTATTTCCTTAGGGTACTGTAAGTAGTATTGTTGCCTACAAATTTTTCTAAATTATAATTATGATTTTAAAAACACACATTGAACTTGGGCTGGTAGTGTAGCTTAGTTGATAGAGGCATTACATGCAGAATAGGATTTGAGCCCTAGCACTGCATAAAATTAGGGGTGGTGATATGTGCCTACACACACACACACACACACACACACACACACACACACACACACAGAGGACTTAAGTAGAAACATGGTAAATCTGCCCAGTTAGCTTTTTGAAGCAGGTATGCTCTGTTCATTCCTTGGTATATGTACAATACTGTGGACTTGGATCTGAGCAGTGTTAGCAGTGGTCAGCTTTTCCCTTAGGCACCCTTAGTATTCTGATCTTTCAGATTTTAAGGTTTGCTCTGGGCTTTAAGCTGGAGGCCACATTGGATGATTGCCTGGGAGATAATCCTCCTGTGGAAAAGACACACTTTGTGTTTACCAGGTGTGTTGTAGTGAGCCTCGAGAACCTTCCAAGCAAACAGAGTCACCCCCCAACCCCCAAGATAAAAATGCTGATTGCACATCCTTTACAGTGGAGAGGAGATTGAGTGATGTCAAAAGCTGTATCTTGTACAGATGAGTCCTTACAGCAATTCCACATCCCTCGTTTTGCGTTACTTCATTGCTCCAGTCTGCTTCAGTGAAAGGAAAGCTAATTTATCTTTGCAGAGACTTGTGATAACAGGTCTGTACCACTGTCTCTGGGAGTGCAGTTCACTTTTAGTATTTTGCTTCAGGCACCTCTGTGCAGCTTGATGGTGTGAACCTTTTAGGTTCTAGATATCAAAGTAGCTTGACATTAATTTATGGCAGGGTAGCTTTTTAGACATTTCTTCCTCATTAAGTCAGAGCTGTGAGCTTTGTCCCGCATCAGTACTGAATTCCTTTTCCCTTTTTTTGCCCTTTTTTCTGAGCCTCTTAATTCACATGAGACTCGGTATACCTCCACAGTCAGTAAAATTTCTTGGTTAGTTTGAGGTTTTAAAAGATTAAACTTTGTGTATCTAGTGAAAATGAAACCGAGGGAATGCACAGTAGATGGAGTGATGTGCTGAAGGACTGGGGAACAGCAACGCATTCCCAGTAGAAGCTGTGGGGAAAGGTCTTACTTGTGTGTTATGCTCCTGTTCTGTGACTTCATTGTTAGAATGGTCCCTGTTCTCTTTGCATGCCAGGTAACTTGGAAACCTTTGAAATATGAATTGTTTCTCTCTAAATCTTTTATCCATTGCCCATCTCTTTCCAGAAACAAAGTGTGTGTTTACATTGATGCTGATTAAAATTTTTTTCTTAGTCACATAATAGTATTCTCAGTTAATATACCTATGTATTTGCCAAAGGAAAATTGGAAAGATTATGTTAAATTTGAAATTGTACTCCATGAATTATGAAATTCTGTGTTACTGTTTGCCAGATAATATCTCAGAAGATGCTATGCTAAGAAAGACCTTGTTCAAGGACCTGTTGCTTAGTGGAATTGCTCTTCTCTTCTCTTCTAGAAGTTGAGTGCCTAGCTGGCCCTTTTTTTTGGTTCTCTTTCTGGTATTGTTTATTGTGTAGCCCAAGCCTGTTAAAGGGAAAGGCTTGATCAGTGGCCTCCAGTTGTAAAGGCCTTTGGGTTAGGAGCTCTGCTGATGACTGCTTCTCTTTTATTACTCTCATTTCCTGCTACAGTGAGGTTTTCCCCAGATGCCCCAGGATGGTGAGCTTTTGGCCTCCATAGGTCAGATGTTTCTGAGGACTCTCACTTGGGACTCCCCTGGGTGAGTAGGTAGATAGTAGTTAGTTGGACCTGAGTCATGTGTAGGGATCAGATAGGACTCTGTGATCATTGTTTTTAATGGGATTATGTAGCTTGAGAGGTTTCTAAACATACGGACTGAAGAAATGTTTACCATAATATCTAGACCTGGTAGTGAAAAAATTTTTTAAAAAAAATTGTAGTGAAATATACCATACAACTTAACATGATAACTTTTTAAGATTACACAGGTCAGTAATATTAGGTATATTTACATTGTTGTGCAACAGATTTCCAGAGCTCTTTTAATCTTGAAAACTGAAACTCTGCACCCATTAAACAGCTGCCCAGTCTCCCTCCCCGGATCCCAGCTGCCGTTCTACTCTCTACCATGGATTTGATTATTCTAGGTGTTTCAGGTAAGTAGAATCAGATATGCAGTATTCGTTTTTAATTTAATTTAATTTAATTTAATTTAATTTAATTTAATGTGTATAAGTGATCTGCCTGCACATATGTAAGTGCTCCCATTCATGTAATGCCTGCAGAGTCCAGAGTCCCTGGACCTAGAGTTACAAATAGTTGTTAGCTGCCATGTGGGTGGTGGGAACAGAACCTAGGTCCTCACCAAGAGCAGTCAGTGCTCTTAACCACTGAGCATCTCTCCAGTTCTGGTACTTGTTTTTTGAGTGGCATATTTCACTTAATTGTGAGGTTTATCCATATTTTTATATAATTTATAAGTTAAGACTGGATAATGTTCTACTGTACCACATTTTGTTTATCTGTTCATGTATCGATGGGTGAGCATTTGTGTTACATTCCATAATATGTCTGTAAATATGGGAATACAAATATCTCTGAGATCTTAGGGGGTTAGAAAGGGGTGCTGTGGATATGGGAGGGGTCTAAATATGATCAAAATGTATTATATGAAATCCACACACAAAAACTCAACCTGCCCTTCATGTTAAACCCCATCACATCATTCAACATCATTTAATACATGCTGGTCTTTTTCTGTCATGCACTTCTAGCCACCAGATTTTTGCTTTGTAATTGCTAATCATCCTTTTGGTGCGGCGTATCCCTGAGTGTTTTCTCTGGAAATGCTCTCTAAATAAGATGTTTCACAGTCAGATTAGTAGGGAATCACTGTGAGGTTGCTCAGGTTAGCCTTTTCTTAGAGATTCAGAATGCTTCCTGACATGCTCACATCTTGAGTTGTCTTGCAGTGAGGAAGCTTACAGGCCTCAGTCTTTCAGATCAGTGTGGTTATAGAGCATCTTCTGAATTAACATACGAAGTTGAGGTTGAGGGGCATCTCCAAGCTTTTTCACCTTCACTGCATTCATTCATGTTTGTTTGTTTATGGTGCTAGGATTGGAACCTATAGCCTTGTGCAAGCCTTTTGCCCCCGAACTACATCCCAGCTGTCTATTCTTACTTCTCCCTTTCCTTATATTTCATCACTTGCCTAGATTGTTGTACAGACCTCTGAAATCAGGGGTTTTCAATCTCTCTGTTTTTTTTTTTCCACTCACTACTCTCTTTGGCAAGTAGTTGAAGAATAACATTTTTTGAACACGTAGAATTAAATTCATAAGATTGTGAATCGTTCATTGATGTGCTAGAGGTCTGATCTTCTGGTTCAGCCTCATTCTGGAAGTTGACTGGAAATGTCATGTATAGAGACAGTATTGTAAGGTGGGGACTAGTAGGGGCTTTTAGTTAGGACACTCTGGGCACAAGTTATTTCACGTGTCTCAGTTTATTCACCTGTAAAATGCAGGGAAACAGTAGTATCTACCTTTTAAGTTTGCTATGAGAATTGAGACCTAATGTCTAAATAACCCAGAATACTGACACCTGTGTTCGTGTGCATGCGTGTGTGTGTGTGTTAGTTAACCTCCCAACTACCCCCCCTTCCCTTTCCTTCTCCCTCTCTTCCCCTGCCTCCTGACATTTTCTGTGACTAAAGAAAACAACATTGTCAAAGCTTAGAAAACAAAGAGTGCTAGAGAAAAGGGGCACTGAAGGAAGGAGTGCAGCTCCATGCACCTGGCTGACTTAGAAGATTTTAGTTTGTATTGAGTCTTAAATCTTTCCTTCTGAAAGTTTCAGCAGCTGAGAGTGTGAGTTTGAGTCATAGGTCTGTGACATGGGGCTTATTAGGTAAGGCCTTGCCAGCCACTATTTGCTTATTTGCAGAAATGGAGCTGGTTATGCATGCCAGAGTAATGTGGAATGCTAAATGAGACAGCGCACAGAACCCAGCAGTTGTGAAGGCTTCTTCTTTTCTCTTTCTAGAGAAGAGGAGCCTTGTATGATCTCTTGTTCAGTTCTAATACATCTTCCTTTGTGAGTAGGGATGCCCCTCTTAAGACTTCTGTTTTAATTTTTTGTATGACTGGTTCTTCCCTAATTGTAGCACTGTCACTAATGGGTAAACTTATGTTATAACCCCAGACAGCAGCTTTGTTCAAGTGCAGAGTCTTAGGTAACAGATACTTTCTTTAGCTACAGTTGCTTAACCCAAGGCTCACAGAAGAAGTCTTCTGGAGAGTTCGTTGGATCACTTTCCTAATCAAGGTGTTGTGCTTTTGTTAAATTCAGAGATATCAGAGAGGTCAGAATCCATTTTCCTCCCTACCTGGTTCCTGGAAGTTATTTCTGTGACGAGAGCTCTCCTTGTACAATAGGAATAAGAGAGCTATGCTAATTTCCTTAAGAGTTCTTTGATTTTAACACTAAGAAATAATTGCACTTCCAGGCTGGGGAGGCAACTTTTTACTTCATAGGATGCTTGCCTTAACATACATGAAACCCTGGGTTTGACTCGCAGCACTACATAAAATTGGGCACATTGGGGGCGGGGGGGGAGCTGGAGAGATGGCACTGGCTGTTTTTGTAGAAGTTCAGGGTTCAATTTCCAGCACCTACATGGCAGCTAACAACTGTCTGTAACTCCAGACAGGGGAGTTACAGACAGGGGAGTCCTACACCTTCTTCTGACTCCGTGGGCATTGCTCAACACAGGTGCATTTACATTACATGCAGCAATATACTCAAACACATAAAATAAAAATAATAAACAAAATATTTTTAAAAATTGAGTATGTTGGGCCCATGTCTGTAATACCAGCACTTAAAGCAGGTTGATCAAAAGTTCAAGGCCAATAGTTCCTCAGCTAAGATTGGACTTCTTGCCCATTTTCCCACTTCTATGTTGGGTTTTGTCTGGTTTGAGTTTGCATAGGTCTTGTGCACGCTGTCACTGTGCTGTCACTATTGCTGTAACTTCATATGAGCAAATTCACAGCATTCAAAGACAAGGGGATTGATATTTGGAGAAATTAAGCATCTCATTCATTTTGTATACAGTGCACATGGGAGCACTTATATACATGCAGACAGTACGTGCATACACATAAAAAAAAGTTCTTAGAGTTAAGAAATGGACTCTTTCTCCATCCCTACCCCCAGATATAGATACAACTTACAGAAAATTCTTGGCTCCTTTAAATCCTTAGGAATGAATTATTTTGGGAAAAGTTAAGTTTTCCAGATGGTGAGAATTTGTTCTTATAACAACCATAGTTTTAAAATTTTATAAAGGTTAAAAAATGCATTTGCTTTTCCTTGCAGGTCATGCTTTATTAGTCAGGTTCATCATGAGCCTAAAGTGGTGCTGGGCACTGTACTCCTGGGGACATAGCAGAGACTTAGGGGAAAGAGCACTAAGGACTTCTGAGCTGGAGCGGCAAACTCTATACCAGTCCTCATTTTTTGAAGAAGTTGAGTTTGAAAAACTAGTTATATATAGGAATTCTCTCCAGAATCAGATGAGCTCTTTGTTCATGTACATGCATACATGGTCACATACCTAGTATGGATTCTCTCATTCTCTCTAACTCTCCCTGTCTGTCTGTCTCTCTCTGTAGTTGTTGCTCCACTCTAGATAGCTTTAGACCAGCATTCTTGTGCTTTCTACAGTTTCTCTATTGACTCCTTGCTTTCTCAAAGCTCAATATGCCTGTGTGCAGAACCTTTTCCTGCAGACTGCAAGCCTGGTGTGTAGTCCCAATGAGCAGGCCTGGTGCTAACAGGAGATGGTCATGAATATCATAGTATGAAGTCTCTGAAGCCTTTTGTTTGGTAAATACATATTTTGTGTGTGCTTCAAAGAGTCCATTTGCATGCTGGCTTTCATTTAGAAAGGAGTGTTATTGAGTCACTCTGTTAGGGGACATGATCTGTTCTGTTTCTCTATCTCTCTAACTTGAGCTCTTATTGATTTGTGTGGTCCATGTACACTAATGCTAGAGTGCCAGCTGGTTTTTATAGTACATTTTGAAACACTGTAGTTTCTGTGAATTCTTTTAAAGCCTTGCATGAGAACTAACTATATGACTGTGACTTTGTAAATAATAACAACATTTGCTTTGTGCCCAGATTCTGTTATACTTGGTTTAATTTGTGAACTTTGTGCATTCAAAAACAAGGGGCTTGATCTTGGAGAAATTAAGTACCTCATTCATTTTGTGAACGAATAATTCTTGTTTGGCTTCGAAGCTCATGCTTTTTGGTAACCAAACTACCTGCCCTCTTCAAACTGGTGATGCCAGACTTTTACAGGCAGCAAAACTCCTGTGAACTTGAAGAGTGGAATTGCGTCCCCTTGCTGCCATTATCTGTTCTTGGCTGCCGGGTTATCCTAGAGGTGGATGTATGCTTTAATTCAGGGATCCACTGTTCATGAACCACCTGACAAGAGAGCCCACTGTAGCCAGAATAATGTGATATCTTTAGGGCAAAGTATGTTACCAACTTTCAGGTAATAGTTCTCTAAACATATGAGCCAGTAGAACCCCTGGATAGAGAATGGTCTGTGGAGCTTTAGTTTAGTTAAGTAATTTAATTATTCAATATTCTATTCATGGTAACATCAAGGATGTATGTAGAGAGGCTCGTGGCTCTCTTATGGGGACTCTGGGAAGCATGTCCTGAGACACTGTAGTGCTGCTCCATCTCCCTCTGCCCATGTCACATCCTGTGTAGACATGAAATCCTGAAAGGAGATACTTTATAAGGAAGCATTTGCTTCTCGAGTTTTGTTTGGCATTGAACTCGGTCTTTAGTTGAGAAACTAAAAAGTATGTGGTTTCGTGTTGCATAGTTCTTGCACTAGTTTCATTTAGACCTAAAACTGTTCTAGGTTTTATAAATGGTTCTGATGGTTCTGGAATTGGGCAGTAGAGGACATAAATACTTGTGGTGTCACAGGAACTGGAGCAGTCAGAACAAGTTGAAAGTGCTAGGAAGCCCAAGTTATTTGATCATTTGGGAGGAAGTTAATGATCTCTTACGGGCCCACAGTTCACACGACAGCATGAACTCGAGTTCTGACAAGTACAAACACATTTGATCTTCATACTGGCCTAAGCTCACATAATAACATGGAATCAAGAGTTCTGACAAGTACAAACTTGTTGATGTTCTTTTTTCTCTCATTAGGTTTAGCTTATAGGCCTGAAAGAAATTCTGTTACTGTGTATTGACCTATAACTGAAAAGAACCTGTCTGCTACTGATAAATTAAATGCTGAATCAAAACAGTCCACCTCAAAGACCTCACTCAGTAAAGTTGCTCTTGACTCAGGAGTCATTTCTTTTCATATTTTACTTAAAAACTTCTTTGCAGCTGTAAAATTGCATTCCTTCTTAATATAAATGTAAGCTTGATATGATGGTACATGCATGTAATCTCTACACTTGGGAGACTGATTGCAGGAGGACTGTGAGTTTGAGGCCAGCCTGAAATACACAGCAAGACTCTGTCTCAAAAAACAAACAACGAAAGATTTTGAATTCTTTGTTTTTGAAACTTTTACAAGAAAAATAATTTAACGTCTCAGACAGTGTTAGAGTAGTTGACAGATGGGTCCCACCATCTAAGGTAGAATTTAAAGTTTCCAGATGAATCGTGGTTAGATTAGTTTGCTTTAGCCTGATGAATGTGACTAAAAACTTAAATGATACAATGAACATTTTTCAAGTTTATGTTGTCTTGGAATTGTTCCACGAACCTATTTGGTGTATACTTATTAATAGTCCATTACTGCCTGTAAATAAATAAAATAAACTTTATCCTCTTTTTTTTGAAACAGAGTTGGAATTGATTAAGAGAAACTTTCATATTGTTATTTACGGGCATTAAGTGAAGAGGGAGACATGTGAAAGAAGGTAGTGGTGTATGAGAGTGAGCGTAGGCTTTACAGAGAGAGTCCCATTTGGCTTGGGGATATGGCTCAGTGGATAAAGTGCTTGCTACACAAGTGTGAGGACTTGAGTTTAAGTCTCCAGAATTCACGTGGCCTGGACATGGTAGTGTTGTATGTCTGTTATCCTAGAAGTCCTAGCAGGAGACAAGAGCTGGAGACAGGAGGATCCCTGGAAACTTGTGGGCCAGCTAGCCTGGCATGTGAGGAGCGGGCAACACCCCAAACTCCAGACCAATAAGGGATCCTCCCTGACTTCTACTCGTGCACCATGACACATGCACCCACATTTGCACACAGATGCACATACATGCACACACATCATTCACATGTATGTGCATATAGTTAAAAAAAACTTGAAATAATTTTAGATTGGCAGAAAGTTCCAAAGGTAATAATGGGAGGTCTGTGTTCTTTAATAGAATTTTAATGTAAGCAAAAAGTCTCTTATTTGGAAAGGTTTTAGACTTATGAAAAAACATCTAACCGTAAAAGATCCTCACAGTGGGGGTGGTCTTTGAAACACCTTTTCAAACATCATCTGAATGGCTCCAGGTATAGTTGGAATAATGGCTGACATTTAGATGGTTGGGACTGTGATACCTGGGTGTGAGGAGTTTTCCCCAGGACTCAGAGGTACCATTGGAAGGGAAGGATTCCGTGATATTCATTCTCCAGTGCTGTGCTTTACTCCTTGGGTGCCTGTGAGCATCTTTTGGGGGTGTGGGCTTTGCTGCTAGCCCTGAAGTTACAGTTAGCAAAGTAACAGGTGGTGACCTGGAGCCAGTTTGGCATTTGGTCAGCTCCCCAAATAGCCAAGGTTACTGAGCCTGCATAAGGCCCTGCTGACCAACCTGGGGGTCAGGGGTTAGCTCCATACTCGTGTTCAGTCCTTCTCTTTTAGCAGTTGTTTTGAATATTCTCTGTGAAAAGTCTGGACCTCCTTAGGTATGTAGGGTTTAAAATGCACTGCTTTGTACTGTACTAAATTGTACTGAGTTGGAAGAAAGAACAGGCTGTTGGAGATTTGACTTAAAATGAGTTACAGCTCATCTTCCTGGTTTCACCCTCTGATGGGCAGAGGAAGGAGAAGGTTAAAAGGAGTTACGCAGCTTCCCAGCCTGGTGCTTACGTTTTGGTCACAGTAAGTAGGAGATTGGAAGCTAGTTCATTTTGTTTGTGGCCAGACTTACAGGTGACAAGTGTATTTTCATTCTCGTTCCCATTGCCAGAGGGAGATCTAGTAATAAGCTCCTCACTCCTGTTAGATGCAGGGTGAGGTAAACAGTGCAACCCCACGCCCAAGAGTAAGATGGTGTTATAAATGGATCGTGAAGCTCCTGGCAGCTGCTGTGTCTTGGGACCTCTAGACCTCCTACTGGCAGACCTTCAGTCATCTGTCGACATGTACCATATTCTAGCTACTGACTTTGAGGAACAAAAATGAGTAAGGTGTAGCCTCAGCATTAAGTACAATCTGATGATGACTTTATCTCTGTGTTTGACCATGTTCTTTTGAGACACAGAGAAGAGAGTTGTTCATGTTTATTTGGGAGAAGGTCAGAAGACTTCTCAGGGATGGTGAGACATTTGATGTGGACTGTTAGAAGGTGAACCAAAACCAGGTCCAGTAGATGGGAACATTTTCTGAGAAAACTCAGAAGAACACAGCTTAGGTATCAGTCAGATCTCTTCCATCCTGGTCTTGAAACCAGAATACCAAACCCTTCTTTACTCATGATTGTTTTTCTTTGTTATTCTGTGTCTCAGTACAAGTCACCATAGCCATTGTTTCTAAGGTGTCAGGTGTTCCCAAAGAGAATACCACCCAGTTCTTTCCTGCTTGGCTGGTCTTTGTGGCTCCCTGGACCCTTGCTTCTTCTTTCTTAAAACAGGGACACCTTAAAGAGCAACTTCCTATGTTTTGCCTTTGTGCCATTTATTGTACTATTTGTTGAGAAAGTTTCTGAGCATTGGAGCAGGAGGATTTGGGAGATGTCTCTGGCGATCCACTAACCTCTTTCAGTCTCTGCTGGTGATCAGGGATGGGGGCTGCTTTTGGTTCCCCTGTGCACCATGTGTTTTCTGCTTTCTAGGATTATCCTACCTCCCATCCTTTCCTGGATTTTGATCAGCATTTATCCTTCTTCATGTTGTTTAGGTCACATTCTGCCAATGTCTTGATTCCAGAGTAGACCTGACTCAGGCCCCCCATGTGTTTACATTTCTTACACACACACACACACACACACACACACACACACACACACACACACACGTGTGGCTTGTGCTGCAGTCTGTAGTGCTTGAAACTCCTAATGACCAGAGAAGATTTAAATGATTCAAAAGTAGTTTCAGCAGAAAACAAAGCAAGTCTAAAGACAAACTGAAGATTCCTTAAAAGCAAAGGCTCTGTGGTGGAGCCTGGCATGCATGAGGCTCTCAGCTCATTACACGTTGTACCAGAACAATACAAACAAAGCAAAGACTGTCTCCGGAGCATCATGGTAGGTATGACTTTTGTTCATTTTGAGATGGCGACTTAATTTAGTCCAGGTTAGACTAAGTTGTGAACTAAAATTCCTCTAAAAGAGGCTTTACCTTTATACCAAACATTTTATAAACTTTGAAGATTGTGGAGACGTTGGAATGTTGCAGGTCCAGAGCATACTTAAAATTTATCTTGGACTATTTGTGGTTTTCTTAATAATTATTCATTGCCCATCCCTGTGTTGTGTGTGACCCAACTTCTTGTGACGATCATGTGAAACCTTTTGGGATGAATTAACAGACCACTAGCTTCATTAACCCAGAGGCTAAGGATGTCATCAGATAGCACCTGAAGCCCACAGCAGAGCATCCCACCATTGATGTTACCTGATATGCCTGCCAATTTATTTGAAAAATGTCTTCACTTATGAATTTCTTTGTTTTGGTACTATAAAAACTTTATGAAACTGCTACCTTGTTGAAATATGTAATTTGGAGTAACCCAAGCTCTGTTCTAGGGCTGTGATCATATTTGTCTTCAGAATAAATTCTCTTACCCTACTTAATGTGAGAGTTGTGTTTTCTTGTCAACAGACTGGAACTTGCAATGTAGTGCAGGGTAGTTTTGAACTCAGTGGTCTTTCTGCTCAGCTTCCTGATTATAGGTCTGTGCCACCATGCTCATCCTGGTGCAGCATGATTGATGAACCCAAAAGATTGCATTTTATGATGCCAAAAATACTCTATTCCATTTTTATGCTAACACCATCTTCTGGTGGCATCAGTGACAGCAAGGTGTCTTGGCACGAGTGTTGGCCATGTAGTCCTGTTGTGTCAAGCTCTGTGGGAAGGAGCAGCGTCCTGTGGAAGAGCCAGAGTTAGCATACTGCTCATATCATAGAAGAAAGTCAGACATTGAGAGCCCTGGGTGGAGGTAGGTGGTGTCCCCAACATTGTGAAAAATCCATGTGAATGGCCCTTCAGAAAGCTGCTGTTAACCAGTGTTGTGCAAGTCCTCAGAAATCTCTTCACTTTCCCAGGAAATGTGCACAAGAAAAGTATCAGGCTTAGGTAAAAACTTTTCACAGGCTGAAAACTGATGTGCTCAAGAATGGCCTCACTGATCCGGAGATTAGTTACATTTGATATCTGGATGGCAACTATTGTTAAAAATAGCTTCACGAGTTCTGGAATCCAAGCATTTAGAAGTTCAAAGCCCAGCTGAGGAATAGGGGCACTCAATTCTGTTGCTTCTCAGGAAAGGGAAACATTTTATTAGCTGTGGGAATTTCAGTAAAGTTTGCTTCTTTGCACCTGGGTTTGCTTCTTTGTAAGATGGAGATGGCAGTGTTAGCCACTTTATGTGCCACAGGTGAGTAAATGAGTAAAATGTTTGGCATGATACCTGGTACATAGAGCTAATATGTGAGGTTTCAGTTATATTTGTTTTTTCATCATTATTATTTTTCCTCTCATGAGATTTTCCTTACCTTCTGACCTACTAAAGAAATTGCAGTCAGGGATCATCAGAGGTGCCTTTGGATTATTTGAGGATGAACAGATGATTACACCATTCTGTTAATTAAAAGGTTGTTACAGCATTAATTAGTATTGAAAGTAGCTGAGCAGACATGAAAATTCTGTACTGTCTTTGCATCTTCAGTAAACCTTCCAGATAAATGCGCAAGAAAAAGCTCAGAAGCTGCAAGTGGTAGCATCATGCTGCACACAGTAGATGCTTAATAAATGCTTTTTGGGTACAAAGTGACTGAGTTGGGTTTGTACTGACTAGCTCTGTAAATTTGACAATTTTTTTTAATGAATCTTTATTACCTGTAAAATGATGTGCTGCTATCTATCTCATAGTGTTGGTGTGAACATTAAATGATACGTAAAGAATGTTATCAGAGAATCCACAGTGTGGTAGTATCTCATAATGGAACTGTTACTCTTCTTAAGGAGAGCATGCTGTTTGGATATACTCCTTTAAAGCCAGTAAAGCCATTTAAAAGATATATTTAGGTTGCTTTTATGGTGAAAAAAATTTTGTGCATGTGTTTTTTGCATGTGAGTGGTGCCTGTGGAGTCCAGAGGAGTCAGATTCCCTGGAGAGGGAGTTACAGAAGATTGTGAGCAGCCTGATGTGGGTGCTGGAAAGTGAATTTGTTGTCATGTACAAGAACAGCGAGTGCTTGTACCTGCTGGGCCATCTCTTAGCCTCTGCTTCCAGATCTTTTTTCTTTTTAATTTTTTTTCATTGTAAACACTATGGGTCATGCTCTTGCAATTGGTTCTCTGTGTACATACATTTTTTTTTTTTGTTCTTAGGATACATTTCTGGGATTCACACAAGTGCCTCAGTTTTAGTCTTTTTATATATTATCAGATTCAGGTTGCCTCCTGGTAACAAGTTACCACCTCCTAGAGCAGTGGAGAACAGAGATGTGATAGGCAGCAATGTGAGTGTGGAAGGGGGACCAGCTCCTGCCATACAGAGGTGCCTCTTCTGCTAGAGCTGAATGTTGAGGGCTTTCCTAACTGAGCATAAGCCCGAGCTCCCAGAGGGTGATCACATGGGACACAGCCAGTTAGCCTGTGCCAATGGCTGAGTAGGTAGGCTCTTGTTTTTGCCTTGTGGATGGAGGAGGTAGACACTTGGATGACCCACATCTGCTCCAGATGTGTGAAGTCTCACTATTGATGGAACAGAAAGGAAATTTAAAGGTTTTAAATTTTTACTTATTGTGTGTATATGATGTGTGTGTGTGAGTGTGGGTGTGTACATGCATAGCACACATACCATGCATGTGTAGGTCAGGACAGCTTTCTGGAGTTGGTTTCTTCCTACCATGGATTCTGGGGACTAAATTCAGGTTTGAAGGCTTGTACAGCAAGTGCTTTTGCCTACTAAAGTATTTTGCCTGCACAAAAAGGGAATATTTTTGGTTAGGCCTCCTTCTGTGGAGGAAGTATGGTTTATCAAGGTACAAGTGAATGGAGGGGGCGGGTAGTTCAAGCCTAGTTGGAAATGCCTTCCTGTGTGAATGCTGGTACTCGAAGAGCACCTTGAGAAGAACCAGTGAGTTTTGACAAGAAGGCTGTTTCAAATCCAGACCAACACAGAACCTCATGAGATTCTCAGAGAGATTAATTGTATATGCTCAGACTTAAAATAAGAATCACACCTACTTAAAAGAGGCAAGAGAATAGTTTAGGAGCTGAGGCTGGAGCTCAGCTGGCAGAGTGGTTGCTCAGTATGCCCAAGGAAGGCCCTTGGGTAGATCCAGAGCCCCATAAACGGGGTGTGGTGGTATATGCCTGTCATCTCAGAACTCTGGAGGTGGGGTCAGGACAATCAGAAACTTAAGGTCATCTTCAGCTGCACAGTGACTCCAACGTCAGCCTGGACCCTGTCTTGAAAAACAAAAAAGCAGAAAAATAAAACAAGCCCACAAACAAAACCTTAAATAAAAAGTAAAATCAGAGAAAGAAAGATGGAGGGAAGGACAGAGGGACAGACGGATGGACAGTTGGATGGAGGGGAGGGAGGCAAAATGAGCAGTGAATCTTGAATAGAGATCTGAGAGCCAGTTCCAGTCATCTCTCAATTTCATTGCCACCTTACTTGTGAGATTAGTTTTGGTTGCATTATATAAGAGACTGATTTGCATGTATAAGTAATTGCCAGTAAGAGTATTTTAATAACTTACCTTTCAATTGAAGAATGCTCTTTGGTTAAATTGAATTGATCTAGAAGCCTGAAAGGTGGATAGGGGAGGCGGAGCTTCGCTCTCAAAAGAGAATCACATTATTTAACAAGTGCTTCCATTTTCTATCACAAAGTGTAAGGTGGATGATTCTGCAGGCTCACTCCTTTTATTATACTGCAGCTTGTTAAAAATTCACCTGTTGTTGCATAACTACCTGTTCCCTGTGATAAGAGCAGAGCCAGCAGATGTGTATGTGTTGTGCATTTAGTTGAATGTGCTACAAGTGTGTGGTGTTCTTGCTGGAGCAATTTTAAAGGAGCAATGCAGGCTAAACCTCAAAGAATAAAGTTCCAGCCTCCTTTAGATTCAGTGATACATTAACACAGTATTCAAATACAAGCTTAGAATTGTTGAGAACAGCTTTATTCTCAGGTCTGCAGAAAGGTTGTGTGGATATATTGGTGATTTTCAGGGGTACATTTTTTCTATAAAACAATTTTTCAGAGGTTTATTTAATCTAAAGATTGCTGAAGTATACTTAAGAATGAAATCTGAATACATATGCAGATTGTTATAGCACCTAGAATCTTTTAGTTCCTAGGAATACAGCTTGAAAATCCTGAAGTGACATATTACAGCCTCATATATATATACTTATATGTGCATGTATGTATGTATGTATGTGAATAGTGGTGGAAGTGAGCCCTAGAGCGGTGTGGCTTTTTAAAGATCATTCTGAGAGTTACTGGGAAAGTTAGAGGAGTCCTCAGCTTCTCTGAGCATTTTTTTCTCTACTGAGCACTTACGATGACGTCCTGAGGAGGGCTAGAGGTAAGGGACTGCAACTGCCAGCTTCCTTTCTGCGTATGTTTGGGCACAGCTACGTTCCCTTCTCTAGACACAGAGACCTGACTTTAGGTAACAGGCATGAGCAGACACTTCCTGGGGGTACTCCTTGGTCTGGAATGTTTCTCATCATCCTTTATTACATGGAAACTTACCACCCACATCCAAACTTTCAGGTTCCTCTGCTTTGATAAATAATAATGGCACCTAATATGATGTGAGACTGGATTGATGTAGTGATTAACTGGCCTTCTTGTTTTTGTCCTCAGTCTCCATGGCATAGAACGCTCTCAGAGCCTGTGACTGTTTCAGGGATATTGGGGCTTTAAAAGGGGGCTGTACTCTTAGTAGGGAGTCTTCTGAGCTGTTAAAATTCCACAGCGTAGAAGCCTGACCTTAAGAAATAGACTGGCCCTCCTACTGTATATGTGCTACCTTTGTGGGAATGTGAAAACAGATCCTTCTTGGCAAGGAAGTCTGCACCATGGGCAAAGCCTGGCTGGTAGAAGGCAGGCTGGATTTCTGCTCTTACCCCCACCCCTCTCTTGGGTCTTCTTGGCAGTGCACAACCTGCCCCAGCTTATACTGTAGTCCTGATTCTGCCTAGTACCCTCCAGACAAATACAGTGACCTTGTGTTGCTTTACATTATTTAAGTAGCATACAGATTTGCTTATGATGTTCGGATTGATAATTCAGTTAATCAAATAAAGAAAATGGCACTTTGCAAGGTGACATCTGTTCCCATAGTGTCACAGCTGTTCCCATAGTGTCAATGGTCATTCTTATGTTAGCATAAAGATCTTATGGTTGATTTATTTATTTCAGCTGCTAGTTCTTCAACACCAGGAGGCGAGATAGTAGGTCATGAAAAGCGCTGTCTTTGGTCAGATCTGGGTGTGAAATTCATGTTTTCTGTTGACTTACTATATGATGTTGCAAAGATTCCTAGATGTTTGTGAATCTCATTAATTTAATTTATTTGTACATCTATTCAATAAATAATTATTGATTATTGATGGCTTATAGGCTTGACCCTTGACTGAGTGAAGATATATGATGAGAAAGGCAGGCATGACACTCTCTCTGCCTCCTGGCTAGTAAGGGAGATGCACTAGACAGAACCACTTGGCTCTGTGGTAGGGGACTTGTCCAGGGATCACAGCACCCTGGGTTCAGTTCTAGCTTCAGCAACAAAACAAGACCAACATCATGGAGTAACAAATAACTGAGAATGAGGTTGTCATGAGTGCTGGGAGGAGCAGAACCCAGGGTGTGTAAGGTTAATGGGAATGGGGGCAGGGAAATGGCAACAGCCTAGAAGACAGGGATCTTTCTTAGTATCATGGTCAGGGAATGTCTCAGGTCAAAGATCACAAGAAGCTGGCAAGCAAAAAGAAGGTAAAGGTTATGTACCATAGAGGCTGGGTCATGCCAGGACTCAGTTTCTTTATCTGAAAAGTGGAACTAGGTTGTAGATGAAACAAGATGATTTATATTCATTACTGACCTGTTATCTCAGGCATTCATTCAGTGGACTGTGAATCTAGTGGTGGTAGTTTTTGTCAGTATAGGATACCAGGTGACTAAGTACCTAGTGATCCCAGTAAGGACCTGTACACTGATTACTGTAGTACAGGAGGTGGACCAGTGTCCCAAGGAAAGTGTGTGAACAGAATGTTGTGAAGGCTCCAAAGTGGGGTCTCCCAGCTGGGCAGAGGAGCATCTTGAGTGGGTGAGAGGTGCTTTGAAGGAGGCGAGGGTATTGGTAGGAGGGCAGTTTTCCTGAGTCAGGCCATAAGTGACCAAAGAGTGCTCAGAGACCGGAGCACAGGGATGGAGCATCACACTACTGACTATTCTAAGGCGGGAAAAACAAGGGATACTAGCACGAGGATAGCCTGGAGCCGGCACCCAGTGGGGCTGGATGCCTTTCTGCAGCTTGTATCTTTATGAGTTAGGCAGTGTGTTCACAGCTTGATTTTAGAACCTAATTGGGAGTTCTTCTCAAGCCCCTGTGCATCTGGCTGAGCAAAAGATAGAAGGTTTCCCTTTTTCTTTTTTCCTATTTGGCATACTGTCTACGTAGAGATGCCTGTCTACCCCTGGGGTTCACACATGGGAGGGATGTATTGGAGTAGGAGCTTTTGTGACTCCACTCTTCCATACAGGTGTTTTTCAGGTGCCTGTTGACATCCCACATAGGCTTGGTGCTGGATCTGGGCTCTGTTTCCAGCTTTGTTTTCTTAGCCTTGGATTTGAGTCTGTCACTTAGCCTCCCTGGAAAGTAGCGATTTATACTTTGTCACATTGTATGAGCTAAGTGTGTAGCACTATGTACCTAAAGGCAGAGTAGGTGCTCAGATGATGGTAGTGGGTATTCCTAGATGTCAGGGTAGGGCTCTGCATAGCCCCAGGAGAGCTCCCTGAACTTACTGATCGTTTTCTTTCACATTATTGATGTTAGGAAGCCTCATCAGTTGGCAAGATCCATTGGTGTCATGCTGGGCTGGATTTTAAAGCCATTCCCAAGTTCAGTGGGACATCATGCCACAGTATATATTTTTATTTGATTTATTACAAAATCACTGTCATCCAAAGTCCATTGTTGACACTAGATTCACTCTTGGTTGGTGTTGTATATTCATATGTATGTTTGGGCAAATGTATTCTGACATGTACTACCTCTATAGGAGCCACCATCATAGTACCATACAGAATGTTGCCCTGACAGGCTACTGTGTTCTGATTATTCATCTCCCATCCCTCGTATATTTGCTGACCTGGTCTTGAATGGTCCTTAATGGGTAGGAATAATAGCAGCCTATAAAGTATCTCTGAGTGAGTGAAATATCAGCACTTCCACTGTCTGGTCTGAGAAAGGCCATCTTCCTATTGGTCAAGAGTATTGACTTTGCTTTTTTGCAATGTGGAATCAGAATTTAGAAGAACAACCCAGTTTCTCAACTGACTGAATACCTGCTTAGGAACCAAGTGTAGTCATTATTCCTTCTAGTATACTCACATCAGAGCAGTTAATTACATATGGGGAGATATATTCTTAATATGTTTTGTTAAATTCTCCTTTATAGTTAATTGTGTTGATTACTTTGGAATTGCAAGCATAGTTTATATTGTATACTCTTAAGTTTTCATTTCTAGTAAATAAAGGGAAGGGCATTACAAAATATGTGTTTGAAAGCAGGGAGCTGGGAGAGCATTGAGAATCATTGGTCTAATTCTCTAAGACTTGGCCAAGTGCAGAGAAGTGTGTGGGGAGAGTTCTAGTCATGATGTTTGTGACCTTCGTTATGAAACTCATTTGAATAAAGAATTGCTTCTAGCTGAGGGTCTTCAAGTTCTAGGAAATAGAATTATCTGAATGGATGTGAAGTGGTTATGCTGAATTAGTCACAGTCCCAAACCTGAGAACTTTACAGTCAGGGGCTCGACTTTGTGACATATTGAACACAGCCAGTAGAAGTATGTCTGTCCTCTTGTGAACTGTACCAAAGGTATTTTGGAAGGTGTTAGAATGCCTGTTTGAGGACTGGAGAAATGGCTCAGTGGTTGAGAGCACTGGCTGCTTTTGGAGAGGACCCAGGTTCAATTCCCAGGACCCACATCACGGTTAACAACCATCTTTAACTCCAGTTTCAGGAGAATATGATGCCCTCTTCTAACCTCCATGGGCATTGCATGACATGGGTGCACTTACATATATGCAGGTAATAACTTATACCAAAAAAAGATGAAAATAATAAAATATTTAAAAAATAAAAAAAGAATGCTTGTCTGATAAATTAAAGTTCTCTGTTATTTCTCAAGAGTGATTTTTCACCTTAAGTTTCTACAGTTCTGCTTAAGTGGAATTCTAGAATTATTTGTAGTCTTGGGTGTTGTTTAAATTTTTTCATTTTTGGTAGTGTTAAGGATCAAACCCAGGGCCTTGAACTTGCTAGGCAAGCACTCTACATTGAACTATAGCCCTAGCCCCTTGGTGGAGTTGATAATGAACTAGAATAATCAAGAGTTAGTGACACTGGACGCTAGAGAATCCTAGAGAAATTTTCCAATTAAGGTTTTAAATGATGCAGCAAGTAACCATCTTGGAAATGTGAAAAGTGTTTAATGAAGGGCTAGTTATGCTGTGTTGGCCATTGTACTGGAATTGGGAGATGTAGGTGAGGAGGTTGGATTGGTGTGGCTCTTGAAGGAAGTATAGAACAGTGTAAATGATTGTGTCCCTTCCAACTCCATGAATGTCCATGCTGTCATCACCCAAGTAATCTCTTGTATTCCAAATTTACATTTATAGTAGTCAGTAGGCATCTTTTATTTAGTGCCTAATGAATGGTTTCTGCTGTCCTTGGTTTTTGACAATAGTTAGGTGAAAATAATTGGTATTAGTGATATAAAAATACGAGTTCTCAGAGCTCACATGCTCAGGGCCACACAACTTAGAAATGGCAGAGCCAAGCTTTAAACAAGGTTTAATAGATGCCAAAACCACTCCTTAAGGTATGTCCCTCTTGCTCTGCAGATGGTACTCATGATCAGCTTGCTTACTCTCCATTTTATTTTTTTCTTTATTATTTATTACTTTTATTTTATGTGTTATGAGTGTTATGCCTGCATGTGTGTAAGTGCACCCGTGTTGTTCAGTGCTTGCAGAGTCAGAAGAAAGCATCAGATTCCCCTGAAACTGAGTTATGGATGATTGTTATCTGCCATATAGGTGCTGGGAATCAAACCCAGGTCTTCTTCAAGAACAGCCAGTGCTCTTTACCGCAGAACCATCTCTCCAGCCCTTACTTACTATTTTCTATCCATATCATAAGGCAAATCTCTATGATCCAAGGCTGGGAGGTTTGTTTTAAAAAACTGACAAGTCATCTATGATTGTATTTAAACGAGCTATGATTAGAAAGTTCTAGCACTGATAGTAATTTAGCAACTCAAAGCATTTGACAAGCATGGTTAACTAAAACCCTAACTCATACTGAATGTTTGAAGTGGACATGAGTTGATCTTTATATCTTGTCAACTTTGTTACTAGTCAGCTGTAAAAATGTTTGCAATATGAGATGCCTAGGTGAGTGGCCTTTGCATTACTAGTGTCTGACTGGCTTTGGGAATTCCCCAATTGTGACTTCCTGTAAACTTGGCTGGATAAACTGACAGGGGATTCTAGTCCTTGTTGTATAATTAAAGGCAAGGAGACAGTGAATTTCTATATTCCCAGCTATTGTGAAGTTGTAGCTGTCAATGAAGTTGTTAGGTCAATGAGAAAAATCTTCTCTGTACAGTAATAGTCTTGTTGGCTGTTCTCAAGTAGATAAGTGAGGTGAATATTTAATGGTAAGTTTTTTTTTTTAAATGACATTTTTCTTAACCAAATGAGGAACTTAATACCACCTTTGGTTTAGTCCCCTGAAGGGACTGCTGCCAGCTGTGTTTCTCAGAAAGGACTGAGGACTGTCTCAGGGTTTACCTCTTGGGGAGAAGGTTGAAGCTGTGCTGCTCTGTGCTGCCTATGTAGTCGAGTTTGAGGCCAATTACTTATCTCCATAGCTGACTCCTCAGGCTGAAGCTAGTGATTTCTGTTTAAAGGCAGATGTCAAGAAATTGCCCTCATAGTCAGGAATGGGTGAGGGTTATAATTGGTGTCAGGTACTGAATACTCTGTCTCTGTTGCTCTGTTGTTCTGGCTGCACCTCTGTCTGTCCTGGACTTCCGTCTTAGCACTCCTCCCAGGCTTCTGCTCTTCTCCATGCCACTGAGAATGAGAAGGAAGGTGATAGGACGGCGGGTGGGGAAGGGAGGGAGAACTGCATTGGAGTTAGCCGTAGACTCGTCCTCGGATGTTGTGTCAGTTTTGACTCTCGGTCTTTACTCCTCTTGGGAGTAGATGGGGTTTACTGATTAGGGACGTAGGAGATGGAACACCAGTGTTCGCAGCATTTTAAAGTACTGGCTGGACTCTCCCTGCCCTGTGGTGCTTGCTTTGGTTTGGTTTTTTATTCCCTCCTCTCTCCTGCTTCCTTTTCTTCTCTTCTTTTCTCTTCTCTTCTCTCTCCCTTTCCCTCCCCCTCCCTTCCTCCATCCTCCCCACCTCCCTTCTTTCCTTCCTTCCTGCGTACTGTATGTGGCTGTGGGTGTTATACCAGAAGTTGATACCAGGATCACTTCTCTACCTTATTATTTTGATAAAGGGTCTTTTTTGACTAGACTGGCTGCCAGTCGTGGGATCTGCTTGTCTCCATACCCTAGTGCTGGTGGTACAGGTGGGCATCACTGAGCCCAACTTAGGTCCTCGTGTTTGCACAGTAAGCACTTTATCCACTAACCTATCTCCCCAGTCCTTGGTTTTCTTTTTAGACAGGGTCCCAACTATTCAGCCCACACTGGTTTTGAACTTATTGTGAGACCCATTCTGGCTTCAATGTTGCTATCCTTCTGCCTCAGGCTCCCAAGTACTGGGATTATAGTCATGAGCCACCTGTTTTAACTGTATTGACTTATCTTAACTGGTGTTTTCTTAGAAGGTAATAACTCTAGTATTCCAGGATACAAAGGAGATAAGAAAGGGACTGGAAAGCCATAGCATCATGAAAAGTTTATTTGCTCCCCTTTGTAAATTCATAAGAATTGCTAAAAGGTTAGATTTTAATCACTTGTGCCAGCACTCTAGCCCTGAGAGATATCTAGTCCTAATCACATAACTTTCTTATCTCCAGACACAAACAAGTTAGGTAAGGAAGTGCCACTTCTCACCATTTGCCCACTGCTTAGTCCTGGACAAGTCACTTAAAGTTCTCAGAACTCCTGTTTCTTCCCCTGCAACATAGTAGTATTTTCCTGAGCAGTCTAAAGGGTGCTGGGAATCCATTTAGTTAATAGATTGTAAGGTCACTTTGCAAAACTAATCTCAAAGGGCCACAGAAGCCTGAGGGGTAGCCACTGTGTTTTTAGGTGTCAGAAATCTAGACCACTATTCATGGAAGCATGAGGGAGGCACATTTTTGACTAAGGTCCTAAATCCAAAGCCCAGAAATCCTCTCTAGGTTGTTCCTCTTATTCTAGCAGTCCTGTTCTGGTTTGTGGAGTGTGGCCAGAAACATGCTATACTTATTAAGAGCTTTGGCACTCCATAACATGGGATTACTGGCACTGGAAGATGAAAGATAAAGGAGCACCTCATTATATTCAGATGTGTGAGTCATATAAGTTTATTAGTTACTTTAAAAAATTGGAATCATAATAGAAATGGGTATAGGTTCAACTTACATTATTTTCCTTGGCTTTAGAAGTTTTTGGGTTAAAAGTCATAGAATATGTTTAACTGTTTTAAACCATAACATAATAAAAAAGCTTTTACAACTTAAACTCTGTAAAAGCACTTTAATTTGAAATCGTTTGTCAGTTTCCTAACCAGTAGGATGTTTGAGACAGTTTTGCATTAAATGGGCCTGTGTTCTGCTTTGCACGTACTCAGAACGCAGCCCTACATGCACTCCTGTAGCCCTGCTGACCTCTGGGGAGCATCAGGGTTGTTTATTCTGCACATGTATTTCACTGTGGGGAAATCTGAGGATCAGAGGGCATGCCTAATATACCCAGTGTCACAGTGGACAGGCAGAAACAAGGTCAGAACTCCCTAGTCACATCCTCCTGTCACAGGGGGATAGGCCTACC
Organism: Eospalax fontanierii; assembly: GCA_035773235.1. Lineage (NCBI taxonomy): Eukaryota > Metazoa > Chordata > Mammalia > Rodentia > Spalacidae > Eospalax > Eospalax fontanierii. The sequence continues at coordinate 8,255,801 of CM069531.1, forward strand.
AAGATTCAGTGCTGGGCCCTTGTTTGATCCCCTTAAATTATTCTTCATTTAATTAAAGTCTGGTTTAGTCTTCTTCAAACTTTGAAATAATTTTCAAGCCTAAGAGTATTACTTATCTCAGTTAGTCAGGAAGCACCATAGTTAATTTCTCAGCTTTTTGTTAACCATGGGGGTCACATGTGGCCACCTTAGTACCCCCACCCCCTTTCTCTCACATACAGACACACACACACGCACACACACACACACACACACACACACACACACACACACACACGGAGAGAGAGACTCAAATGATTGATTGATTGATTTTAGGGCTGGCAAGATGGCCCATCATTTAAAGGTACTGTTGCCAGGCTTGATGGCCCAAGTTTTGTCCCTGCATCCCACATGGTAGAAGAGAGAACTGACTCTTGTAGGCTGTCTGTTGACTTCCACATATACTCTGTGGTGCATACAAAGACACACATATAGTGCACATGCACAAACATATAATATATATATAAATAAATAAATGTGAAAATATTTAAAGGTACATTTTAGTTGCTACTCTGTGCCATGCCTTGCATTTGGCAGGTATTGAGGGCAGAAAGGTGTTGAGTGATGGAAGGACCCAAGTGAGAACTTGACACACTCTTGAGAGTCCTGTGTCAGTCAGTTTCTGTCCCCATTTGGTGTAAGTCTATCATTGTTTTTATAGGAGGTAACTGAAGACTGAAAGAGGGGAAAATTAGGAGAAGCAATGATATATTTTTATTTCTACCCTCAACTTAGCATGGTCAGCAAGTAATGACAAACTAGCAGATGATAAAAGGAGATGATTGCTTCATCAGAGCCTAGAAGGTTGCTGCCATTCCAGACCATCTTTAAGGGAACAGAGTATTTCATAACTGAAGAGAATGAGGTAATTGATATTGATGTATATCTGCTTATGGTATCCCTTGCATCAGGCTGTAAATATTCATCTTGTTTAGTCTCTTTGGAAGAGAACGTTTTTATACGATTTTATTTTATGCTGTTTCAGTGGAGACAGAGTCTGGCTGTGTAGCCCACACTGACCTTGAACTCATAGTCCTCATACGTCAGTCATGCCAGTGCATGAACTGCAAGTTTGTTCCACTGTGTACAGTTGGGAAAGGATTTTTTAACTTTGAAAAGTTTATCAACATACAGAAGACTTCTTGACCATAGCTCTACAATTAAAGAAAAATACCCATGTGCCCACCAACAGATTAAAGAGTGGACTTCCATTTCCTTAGGAAGTAACCAGATTAAAGAGTGGACTTCCATTTCCTTAGGAAGTAACCAGATGTTCCTTTCCATCGCACCCTCTAGGTTAACAGCCATATCCCTTTGCACAAGCCATTTCCTTCCTTCCAGTGTTAAGTCCTCAAAGTAAGTTCAGGCTGGGATATTTAAGGAAAGGGCTTCCAGAGTAACTTCCTGTCCTCAATGGAAGTCAGTACCCTCCATCTGGTCAGAACCCCTGGGTCAAGACTGGATGTAGGGACCTTTTAATGGGGTGTTTATGGGAAACAAGGCTTCTCAGAGTTGGAGTGTCTGGAGGACTGTAGTGACTCAACTGTTAGGAGACTGGAAGGTACACAGTCAAGCGAGTGGTTGCTCACAGTGACTTTTGTCTAGCTTTTCATGGTAGACTGAAGTAGAATGCTTCTATAAAATGATCTTCTGCAGATCCAGGCAGTAGGCACAGAGATTAGAACTAGAACACTGTTAACTCCGTGATAAAGAAAAACCCAATTTAGTTAAGAAATTGGCCCAGGATTCCCCAGGGTTTGGGCCTTTGATAGAATCTGTGGGGATCTTGTTGATGACAGCTCCCCTACCCCGTTTCTTTCACAGGGTCTTGCCATGTAGCTCACGTTGGCTATGAACTCTTGGTCTCCTGCCTCAGCCTCCTAAGTGCTGGGCTTCATGTCTGTCTCTTGAGTAGTGATGTCTAAATGTGGACTGATCATCCTGGATAGCTGACCATAACTGCCATCCATGGCTCTCCATTCTGCCCCTGGAATTCCTTTACTTCTTGCCTAGTCTTATTTTCTATATTAGTTTTGTTTTCTTGTTACCTTCTTGGGAGTACATCTCAGCAAAATTTTTTGGAGATCTTCACTAATACTCCTTGATTTCTCTTTTAAACAATACCGGTGATTTGACCAGGGATAGACTGTGTTGAACATGTTTACCTTATGGATTTTGAAAGCGTCTGTCAGTGGTGCTCTTGCTTACGGGCAGCTTTTTGAAAGCCTGTAAACATTCTCAAATCTTGATTTTCTGCATATGGCATGTTTTATTCTCTCCAGGAAGCTCACAAACTCTTATTTCTATGTTCTAAGATTCCTCAGGACAGCCCTTAGCAGGTCTGTCTTCCTCTGCCATGTTAGTGAACCATTTCTTCCTGGTCACTGTGGCCTTCAGTTCTCAGTGGTCTTTCTTGCCTGATCTTACTGAGGATTTTCTTCGTTCTGTCATTTCTATTTTTAGGAACTCAGATTTGTGACCTTCTGAATTAGTTCTCTTTTTAAAATAATATTTTATTGATTATTTTTATTTTATGTATATGAGTGTACTGCTTGCATATATATAAGTGAACCCATGTTGTGCAGTGCCCATAGAGGTCAGAAGAGCTTCTTAGATTCCCTGAAACTGGAGTTACATGTAGGTCTTAGGAACTGAAACTGGGTCCTCTGCAAGAGCAGCCAGTGCTCTTAACTGCTGAGTCATCTCTCCAGTCCCAGGTTGATCCTCTTAATGCTCTTTTTTTGATCTGTTTTCAAATTTTTCTTTTCAAGGCTAAACTTTATCTTCAGTGTTTCTGTTAAGCTTATAAAAATTAAGGTATAATTTGTGTGCTCTAAAGTGTACCAGGCCTAAGTGATTGTGCTTCATTTTGACAGTTGTGTGCACTAGAACAATCCTACCAAAACCAAAACAAAGAACATTTCATCAACTTAGACAAAGGCCCCTTTTCAGTCCTCCTTTTAATTTCTGTTTTTGTATTTTTAATACAAGAGTGGTTGTTTTGTTCTCTGAAATGGTACTTAAAAAAAGAAACTTCTTTTTCCTGCTTGATAATTATTTTATCTTTTGGAAGTGGTTGATTGGCCCTCTGTGTAGACTTTGTTTACTCTCTGACTTGCCCTCTCTCTGTCTGCAAGTTGGAGGCTTCAGACAGCTGTTTACCTTGGCTGTTTGTTCAAGGAGGGGGAGGTTGAGCTTGGTCAGTGACTTCTGAACTTTGAACTTCACTGGAGTAACATTAATTGTTAGTATCTTTAGGTCTGCTCTAGTGGGATGGTCACATTCCTCCAGCTACTCACTGGAGGATTCAGGGGTGGATACAGCATTTCTGGGGCCATGTAGAAAAGAAGGTATAGCTTGTAGCAGCCTGTGTGTGTGTGTGTGTGTGTGTGTGTGTGTGTGTGTGTGTGTGCGCGCGCGCGCGTGCGTGCGCTGAGATTCCCCCTTGGCTAGCTTGGCATCTCCAGTCTCAAAACCCTTTGCCCAGAAAGTAAGATTCTAGACCCATTGGGCTCTAGCCACATGAAAACATTTAACGTTATTTTTTTGATATGATGATTGAACTCTACACTTTGTTTATGCTAGACATCACAGTTGACCACTGAGCTATACCCTCAAAGTCAATTTCATTTTAAATTACTTAATATTTAATAAGTCACTCCCTCAGAGCCAGTAGCCACATTTTAAGTGTTCAGTGGCCACCTGTGGCTAGTGGCTATCGTCCTACATTGTAAAGGGTACAGAGCATATCCATTATGTAGAAATTTAATGGATCGAACATAGAACAGGTCTAGATTTTTGCCAGGGTGGAAGACTGAGAAAGATGCTTTTCCTTGGAGACTTCTCCCCAGCCTCCTTTTCACCTGCTCCTGTGTTTCAGTGCAGGCATGCCGTGACTTTGATGTTTTGTGTCAAGGATTGACTTGGCTTTCCATTTTTGCCATTGTTAGTCTGAAATTCTGTTTTTACGATCTAGTGAAGTCCTTTTCCACACATCCATCTAGCTACCAGCTTCTAGAGACTAGTTGCAGTTTTTTCTCATGTCCTCTTCCCCTTCTCACCTGTTTGTGAATTTGGTCTTAAAATAAAAAGCCTGTCTCTGTTATTTAATATATTTTCAATAAATATTCCATTTTAGTGGGATTTCAGGAGAGAGTAATATTGGATACTTGTGTTTATTCTGTTATTTTTACTAGAGGTCCTGACTCACACATAATGTTGCAAATAATGCATAGATGGAATTAATTTTACTTTCCAGTGAAAAGATCAGGTAAAATAGTTGGCTCAGAAACCACATAGCTAGTAAGTTGGATATAAACTTACTATGTTTATGTGTGTGGTAGCTCAGGCTGGCCTTGAACTCAAGATCCTACTGCTTCTACTTCTACAGGATATTACAGTGTTGTATTGTGTCTTGTGTTCAGGAAAGACTATGCCCATTTCTCAAGTTGCAATACTTTAATTTGTTATAATTGTGTTTAAAATATTGGTGTAGATTTTTTATTGTTGTTGTTCTTAAAACTACTTAAAGAAGTCAGTCCTGAGTGGTTCTGTCTCAGAATGGTTACTGTCTCCAGACTCTGTTTCTGTGTTCTACTAGGACTTTGTGATTTCTAAACTTATGTTAGTGTTCTCTTTCATAGTTTTTGAAGAGTTTAAAGTAAAAAGTATTCTATTGTTTAACTTGTCTTTTACTCAGACTACCTACCTATGGTTACCCAATTAGAATTGTTGCCAAATCTGTCTGTTCAGTTAGAATTTACTTTCTGGAAGTAAGTAAGTGGAT